>CM068827.1:44432208-45867208 GCA_028554795.2 Sinohyriopsis cumingii
CCTGAAAAGGGCCTTTGGGTTTTCTTCTTCTTCTTCTTCTAATTTCTTCTTTTCCTCCACCAATTTCTTATTTTATCTCCAACACTCTTTCTCTTCTTTTTTTTCTCCTTCTCTTCTTTCTTCTCTTCCTCCTCTTCTTCTTTCTTCCTCTTCTCATTTTCCTCTTCTTTTTCAATTTTTTCGTTCCATGTTCTTATTCTTATCTTTTCCTCTTCATCCTCCTTCTCCTCCTTTATTTCTTTCAACAGATCACTGATGATTACCTTCATTTTTCGTAAATTGTTTATCTCCATCTTCACTCGATGGGGACTATATGAATAGTGATCCTCGTTTAGGTTAACCAACATTTGCTCCATCATTCCTAAATTGTCGAGGACGTTTTGCAATTTTTCCATTTTGTCAAGGTGGTTCGAAGCCATCTTCTTTTTTATTCTGTACAGAATGGTTTGAACGACGAATACTGTGGGTTCTTATACTCAAAGCGCGAACGTGAAGGAAAACATCCCCTAAAAACATAAAATGGATCTTACCTAGATCATGACCCAACATCGCGCGTACGTGAAGGAAAACATCCCCCTACTTTCTCATTTCATATAATATAACCCTAACTATACTCTCCACATTTGCTAAGAAACCCATAATCTACTATTCCCACAAACATACCTGAGCTCTTACAAACACAAACACACAAACTCATACCCTCACACTATCTTAAAAAAGAGTTAGTGTTTATATACACACTACTCTACCTACACACATTGGCAAATCGATCGTTATTTCTTTTCTAGAGTATTGGGTAGCCCTGAAAAGGGCTGTTTTTTTTAAACTCCAGATGCACCTATCTAATGGTTGCACCGTCCTGGCCTGGCGCCGCACACGCATCTTCTTCCCCAGTCTTCTTTCACCTTTCTTCTGGGGAGCGCAGAGGGAGGATGATTCGCTTCAGCACCCCAATCCTCTGTTTCAGGAATATTAAACGACATCATCTCTTCTCTTTTCTTTTCCTCCTCTTCCCTCTGTCTTCTCTCCTCTTCTTCCTTCTTTATTCTTGCTTCTTCTACTATAGCCTCCGCTGATAGTTCGTTTACTATCCGCCTGGCATATTCCAGGTGCATCTGGAGTTCTAACAGTTTCACTATTCTGCTAGTCATTCTTCTGGCTGTGTTGATCAATCAACAAGGGTAGCTGGACTGCCGAACGAGTTTCAATTTATACTGAAAGCGCGAACGTGAAGGAAAACATCCCCCTAAAAACATAAAATTCATCTTACCTAGATCATGACCAAAAAAAACAACAACGCGCCGACCTAAAAGAAACACTCGCTCACTTTTTTATGCTACCCATCACTTCAATAGACTATCCACATACGCAAAGCAATCCAATCTAACCTAAAATATACACCTCAAACAGCCCAAAAAACAAACATCATTTTAATCTACTATCCACACCAACCTACTTTATCACTTACAAACACAATCACACAAACACACAAACACATACCCTCACATTTTTTTTAAAAAAAGAGTTAGTGTTTATTTTCACACTACTCCACCTTCACACATTGGCAAATTAATAGTTATTTCTTTTCTAGAGTATTGGGTAGCCCTGAAAAGGGCTGTTTTTTTTTGTTTGCTATGGCATTCTTTTTTAGTTTCTAAGAATGCGATGTCCTCTGATTATAGACTTTCTGGCAATAGGTCTGCTTCTTCGGAAAGAGAAGAAGAACTCTTTGGTGTCGATACGGCAATCGACAAAGCCTCTGTCAGGTTCAGGTTGCTGCTGCTGTTGTTGTTGTTGTTGTTGTTGCTGTTTTTGAAGTCTGTACTTCTCTGTCCATTCTTCTTTCTCCCTGTTCACTTCTTCTCTGAAGAGCTCTTCTATCAGGTCTTCAGTGATTTTTAACATTCTCACGTTCTCTATTTCTTCTGGCTTCGGTATCAGACTGTGTCTGACCCTATGCAAATTCACGTAGGCTTCGTTGAGCTTAGCTAGTTTGGAGCACATCTTCGTAGGAGGATGAGTCGACAATGGATGGTTAGACTGGAAACAACCCCGGTTCTTAAAGTGAAAGCGCGGACGTGAAGGAAAACATCCCCCACACGGTTTTCGATTCGCAACGTTCAGTGATTGTCATGAGAGGGATAGTAAGAAATGAAAGAGCATCAATTCAACATTCTTATAGCTAAACAAAAGACAAAAGCATTTTTTCAAAACACAACATTTTTTATTCAAAAATCACTTAACACTAAACAACAACTCTAACATTTTTAACAATAATCCAACACTATAACATCAAACAATTTTTTCAAATCACAAACATTTTTTTCTCAATGGACAATCTATTTTAAACAGGGCTGACAACATTGTGAATGAAATTGTGATTTCCACTGTTGGAAATCATTAGGCCATTGATGGACACTACGTTTCCTAGCTTGAGACAAAAGATAAGCATAATGGTCACAAAACCATCGATCTACTTTCACATCGTTTCTAGCAGAAGAACGAGGATCAAAATGAGTCACTAAATGTTCTAAGGAATAGCCCAGGCTGCGATGATGCAGAAAATACACACAGTACTGTCCACACACCAAGGAATCTGTGCCTTGTAATTTCACGTTATTGAATCGGGTAGTCTGAGCATTTCTTCTCATAAAGTCGATGATATCGTCTTCCAAAGGGGGCAATCCGTACGAATCGAAATATTCCACACATCCTTCTTGAGGAAAGTAAACGGCTACCCAGTGGGTTCCTGGGAGATGACTTTCGTCCGTGTTGATCACGTAAGCTTGATGGTCTTTAGGTTTGCGATGAGGGAGTTCATCTTTAGCACAGACGACAGGATTCCAAGAAGCCGTATACGAACTGTGGTTCAAAAGGTAATAAAGTTCCCAGGTATCCATTGATTTGTGTTTGTTTTCTTCTTCACAGGTAATAATAAGTCGTCAATTCGATCCTGACTTTTTGCTTGAAAATGTCTGACGAATAAACGGTTATTCGTTCTGTTTCCTCACTCTGATTCAGGAGAGCTTCGATACGATGGATCTCTTGAGTGGTTAATGCTGGACAAGAATGTTCACGCAAGTCTTTATACCACTGGTGCAACACGTCTTTATTCGAGATGAGACTCCAAGCTTCGTCCAGATACTCGTCCAATTTTTCTTCTTGACTTAACATCAGGCATTTATCGTGTTGAATTTGACTGGGATGATCGTTTTGACATCCATAGCAATTTTTCTTGATCAATTCCGTCATTTTGTCGACCAAGTGTTTGGCAAAACAGGAGACTAAATGGGCTTCTTGTTCTGGCCATCTCGACTTCATCAAAACTTCTTCGTCTTTGTCTTGAGATTCTTCTCCTTCCACGGTCTCCTTACATTCCATCTCCAAAGTTTCTCCACTAGGTAAAGAGGGATAACAGTCTTCCATGGCTTTCTAATAATCTAGAATGACTTCTCTCAAACTGTTGATTTCTATGGTATTATCGAATTCTGCATACAGGATGACGTTCACTGTCTGTTTCAGTTGTTCTGCAAACTGAAGTTCCACACGAATCTGGCCGGATTTTATAGGGTGGAAATGTCCCTCGTCGCTGCCTTGGTCTGGAGTGAAATCGAAAGCCCACAAAGCATAGCCTCCTGCATAATCCTCATACTCAATGCCGTGACTGGTGTTGGTTCCTAACTGACCGGTGGCTTCGTACAGGGACAAGTACGATCTCAAGTAATTCATCTTCTTGTCACTAAAGTCAGGTTCGAAAGGTCGGGTACACAAGGTCTTGCCATCACGACTGACTTCGACTTTCTTCACTGAAAAGTGTTGAAAGTTGAAAGGATTTTCTTTGAAGGCTCCGTTGAAGGCTGAATTCGTGACCATACCAAGGATCAAACGTTTGGGTAACTGTCCTTGGAACAGATGATCTTCGGTTATGGATTGTAGTCCAGCAGAAATGGTGAACGTTTTCACTTCCACACGTCGGATGGGATACTTGGCGGTTGTTCTGCTCAACGTTTGACTGATGTCGTTACCCACTTTGGGTAACACTTCCACGCGTCGTACGTAGAGTTTGGCCTCCTGGATTATGCTTTTAGGAGCCTTAGCAGGATCAGCAGCTATCAAATGGAAAGCGGCACTGCTGCGATTCAGTCTCAAGCGGACATTGACCCCGTTCAGCAAATATTTCTCTTGCAACCACATGTCCAAATGCAAACGATCCATCAGTTCTAAACTCTTCTTCTCTAAGATTTTGCTTTCTCTTGCCTCAAAGCCGGAATTGCTTCCATCTGTTTTTTCGAACTTGCCCGCTTCGTCAGCTACCCACAGCACACAGGCATTGAGATGACTATCCTTGGCATCTATTCCGTACGTCAAGAGATTTTCCAAGTAGGCACGGTAAGGGTATGTATCCATGCTGCTGCTGACTAGTTTGTTATTCAAGTACAAATCCACTGAGCTGAACAAGGAATGCATGAAATTGTTGACGGGAGCTATTTCGTCAGCGTCATCTACTCCACTATCATCTTTTTCTAGAACTTGGACTTTCAAGTACAAGTAACTGCTATTCAGATCGATGTAATCTTCGGGCTGCCCCTTGATTTCAAACTCGATGGGAGCGGAATCGGTCAGTGAGGAGATGGGATTAAATTCCACCCACTGGGATTCTTGCATGGTCATCATGGTGGGGGGCATGGCAAACAGATCCAGTTCCGTCTTGGAACAGGCGCAAGACTCTCGGTGCATCATTTTTTGTTGTTGCTGTGTCTCAATAATCGAAAACGTCTAAGTCTCGAACGGTTCTTCTTTTCTTGGCCTTTCTCGCTTGAAGTCTGGTGAAAGGGTGTTTTCTTCGTCGTCTCTTTCTGCCTTGTCCTTGCTGAATGCTTGACTCGGTAGCGTGCAGGGCATTTATAGGTGTGTCTCGTCGGCCTAAAATGTCTTTGCCCGTTTGCAGCAAGACATTTTTGCCAGCCCTCATGAAGGCTTCTTTAGGGTTTTGTTTGTCGATGATGACATTTTGGAGAAATTCTTTGCCTTGTGTCAGTGCCGCATCTTTCAAGGCGTGCAATCCGCGTGTCACCATCGGTTTCAACACTGGGGCCACCGAACGAAAGGCCGATTTTAACATGTCTCCTAAACCGTGTCCTCGCTGTCGAGCCACCCCTCGGTACACTGGATACATGACTTACGAGTCGTGAGAGAACCGTTTTCGAAAATGGAGTTTCACCGTGACTTTTCCTTTGGTGAATGGAATATTTTGTCCCAAATCTCCTTTTATAGTAATGTTGACCGTGTCCAAGTACGACTTGCTGACGGGTAAATAGTGAGGATGGACAAATTCGCGGTGAACGTGGTAAGTGTTTCCACCTTCCTCGTCAGCGTTTGTGGCAGAATCCACTTTGAAAGGAATGACACGCAGTAACGGCACGGAGGTGTGTCCCACCACGTTGTATTCCACCACATCGGAGTACACGAAGATCAAATTCAGTCCCTGGTTCAGTTCTACCGGGAAACGAAAATACCTCGCAAAAGATTCGTTGTCATGAATGACTGTTAATTCGGGGCTTTTTTTTTGTTCTCCTATCTTCCTCAGCTCCGTGTCACCGCCCAATATGTCAAACAATTCAGGACAAAATAAGAAAGACATGAATTTTTTGGACCCCTCAGAAAATTTCATCAGAAAGCGACGAGCTATTTTGTGGTATTCCAGGGTGACACTTTTTTGGACATTACTCAAAGCTTTATGGAACACGCCATTAAACCTGGAAGCTATGGCGCTGACCAAATGATGACCACTGAAATAATAGCCTGGGAGAATGGACAAGTTGTAGGTCCACGTTTTAAGTTTGTCATCATAGGTTCTATTGGTAGATGTGCCAATCTTATCCAACTCCACTTGCAATTGTTGGTCATGAACTTCCACCTTAAACCAATTTTGCTGGGCAATGATATTGTGGACTTGGGTCGGGTGAATCATTTCCACTAAAGCCACTTCCCAATGGGCTTCGTGATCTAAGGGGATGGCTTGAGGTAATTTGGCCGTGTAACAGCACAACGTGTTGTTGGGAAACACCTCCATGGAACTGTCACTGGGTAAGGTTAAGTAAAATTGGTTTTGGTGACTCATAATTCCAGAGTTCTGTGGCTGTCCGAGGGAATATTAGTGGATGTCAGAGGTGTGTCTCCGCCCAAAATGGGGTTCTGGTTGTGGTTGTTGGAGTGGTGACTGGCACTGGCACTGGACACAACGTTCCCGTTAGAGGAGAATTTCAGGGAGGGATTGGGAAGCAGGTAACCGATGCAACTGCTCAATAAAATGGTCCACAATTGTTTGTCTCCTTGTTGCAAACTCAAATTGGCGATGGCTGCCCCGATGACACAATACACCACGAAGATTTGGCAGAAAAAGACGATTTGCGTTTTAGGCACACGTTCTCCACACCACACCCACAAGGGTTGTTTTTGTAAATCTTGCACAGAAGAACTAGGGGAAGAAGGACTGGTCGACGTAGCTGCGTCTGCTGTGTGAAAGGGCATGATGGTCACTTCTTCTTTTTATAGTCGATGACTTGCGAAGCGTCGATCCAAGAATCGAAACTGGGTGGATATCCTTTCCAACGTACTTTGACTTCTTTGACACGTCGTTTGCCCACTTTACGGGTTCTGCGTTCGAGAATGCTTTCGATGTCGTACACGTCGTCTTCTTTTTTGGTGACACGTTGTAACTCGGGCAAATAAAACGTTCCTTTGAGTACTTCTCCGTTCATGTCTTCCAATTTATAGACGGCAGGATGACGGCCATGTACTCGTCCAGTGACGCGAAACAATTCGGTCGTCCAGTTAGGTAAGTAACCTTTGTCGAAAGTGCGTTTGGTTTTGCCAATGCGCACCCAATCTCCTACGGTCAACTCTCCACTTTTCTTGGGGACAGCCCTCGTCGGGGACGTACCGAACAGGCGCTCGAACACCAGCACTTCGTTGTCGGGAGTCACGTCTTGCGGGGCACGTCCGATGCTTCGATGGTAAGATTGGTTGTACGCTTGCACCAGGTGCGGTAAGATGTCGATGTACTTCAGAGTGTGGTGATGCGTAAAATATTTCCACATGCGTTCTTTCAAAGTGCGTTGAAAACGTTCCACGATGCTGGCTTTGGTTTCGGGATTCTCGGTGGTAAAAAAATGAATGTCACGTTTCTTTAATTCTTTTTGGAAAGCTTGGTTCAGAAATTCGGTGCCTTTGTCCGTTTGCCATCGAAGAGGGCGACGACCGCTTTGTTTCAACACCCGTTGCAGGGCTCGCACTAACTCGCTGCTGGATTTGGAAGTCAAGGGTACGACCCAGGCAAATTTTGAAAAGACGTCGATGACACAAAACAAATATTTGTAACCACGATTGTAGCTGGCCAAATGAGAGACATCGGCTAAATCGGCTTGCCATTGATGATCGATACCTTCCACTCGGGTGCGACTTCTGGCAAACTTGCGTCGAATGGGTTTGTGTAAAGTGTAGGTAGCTTGTTCTTGTAACCATCGTTGCACTTGAGGTAAACGGAGACTTTTCAGTCGCGTTTTGGCAGCACGATACAATTTTTGAACTCCTGCGTAACCTGCAGGATGCGAGGGATCGTAGTAAATGCTAGCTAAGACTTTTTCCATTTTTTGTGTTGATTGGCGTCTTAATAAGGCACCCACTCTTGGAAGAGGCTACTCTTTTTCTCTTGGGGTATTTTCTTGGATTGCAAGGCTTTGCGTGTGCGACCGGCAATAGGTGTCGAAGAGGAGGATGTCTGAGCAGGGGATATCGGTTCTTGTTTCACTTCTGTCTTCACTTCTGTCTTCACTTTCTTTTTCTCTTGTGAGGAAGAAGGGGTGGCCATCATCTTTTTAATCCATCCAATTCTGGAGGTAGGTGGTGTTGTTAACTTGCGTACTTTTTCTGGTGGAGTTTGAAATCCTTCTTCTTCTTCTTCTTTTCCTTTTTCTGTCTTGGTCACGGGTACTGGTGGTACTGGTACTGGTACTGGTGATGGTGCTGGACTTTTCATCAAGGTCTTAAAATCTTTCAAAGTGGGTAGAGCTGTTTCGTCTAAAGCTTTCTGGTGAAAGAGTTGCAGTCGTTGCAAGAGTTGACCGTACTTTTGCGATTTTTCTGTTTCGGACAAATCTTGGCGATCCATCAAGGACTGCAATTCGTGTTGTAACTGGGACATCTCGCTCAAATTGGGATTGGGAGGTAAATGCGGGGTGCGTTGTTCTTGCCACCGATGGTATTCCATCCATCGTTTGTAAGGCACTAAAGCTAGTTTTCGTCCTTCCATGGGGTTGTCAGGGGTGAATTCTGAGATCTTGGGACTTCCGAAGGCCTTTTTATCTTGCTCCCATCAGTCCTCCCAACATGGTTCCCAAGACTCCTTTCAGTATGGGGCCTAACAAGAGAGGTAAAATGCCTCCACGTTGGACCAACATCTTCTTTTTCTGACGAATGGGAACTTTCTTTTGAACCATTTTTCGAAGAACGTGACGATGTTTGCCTAAGCATTGTTTCTGGTGTTTGGACAAAGGGATCGTGCCTTTCAAAACGTTCAAACAACATTCGCACACGGTATCGATGACCTCTTTGGAGGCTGTTTGAATGAGTTTTTTTCGTAGGGGTGGAGAAGCTTTGGACAGGACAGATAACAGGTCCCCATGTTTGGCTAAACGTGGTGGCAGTCCTTTTCTTTTCTTTCCTTGGGGTTTTCTGGAGGGTGACATCTTTGAGTCTTTAGGAGCACCTAAAAAACACTGATACCCTACTTGGTCACAGGCCTTTTTTATACTGGAACGCGTCGCCACTGATTGTCTTTACGTTTTATCAGTTTGAGGACAGGCATGACACGTCGTGCAGGGGTACGTAACGGACTAAATCGAGCCAGTTCTTGCTTGGACAAATCCAGTAAACTTTGTAACATGCCCGATCTTTCTTGAACTTTGATTTTGGGAGAAGGTACTTTGTGAGCAGCAGCCACTGCTGCTAAATGGGAAGGTCCTGCCACTGGGGAAGCTCTTTTGGGGGTCATCAACGGAGAAGTTCTTGGTGTGATCAACGTCTCCAAGTACTCTTCAGTTCCTGGTGACATCAACGGAGAAGTGGACAAACGTGAGGCTGCCGGAGACGTTGTGGCAGGTCGTGGCTTGCGAGTGTAAGGTTGCGTCCTGGCCGAAGTGCCTCTCTTGCGACTAGTTTTCTTCTGTGGACTTTTCTTTTTTTGAGGACTTTTTCTCTGTTTCTTTTTCTGGGGGCTTCTTTTCTTTTTCCGGGGTGATGGTGGTGGTGTCTGGTAAGAGGAGGGTCCTGCCACTGGAGAAGTTATTCTTCTTGGGGACTTGGTCTTTTTCTTTTTCTTCTTGGGGCTTCGTTGGACTTTTGTCTTGGGGATAACTTTGGGGGCATTAGGATCCCATCTTAAGAGTGAGCGAATGATGACCCCTCCTAGAGTACCGCTCCCTCCAGGTTTCAAAATGATTTGTTTTTTGGTTTGAGTGTCGATGCGGGGATCGGCCAGTTGGACCAAAGCGACTTTGTTTCGATCGAAAAAGCGTTGGGTTTGATGAGGAATCTGAATGATTCCTTGGAGTAATTGACGTGCCGTCACCGTGAACCATCGTAAGACTTCTTTGAGACTAGCTTCTAAGACACGGGCTCGTGTTTGTGGATCTTTTTCTCGACTGATGCCATACAAGGCACGAATCAATTTGACGGGAAGATGAGACTGAAGGGACGTCATGTTCACACTGTGTGAGACAGACGAAAAAGGGTCTGAGGTTTTTATAGATTTTTTTCATGGGAGTGAAATGAAGTCGAGGACGGAGACGTGTACAGGACAGGCCCTCCGTCTTGGCACCAGTGGTGAAACAAGTGGGTACGAAATCGCAAATCCTCGGGGGTCGTAGGTTTCAAATCGACGAGTAAATAGGCGTGTGGAGTTTGAGTGGCATCGTCGTACGCCTGAGTCAGCCAAGGCGTTCCTAACTGTTTGGCTAAGACTTGCACTTGCGATTTATCTCGAGGGCTTTTAAACAAGACCACGTAATGCGCATTGAGACTGATGGTGCGATGGGCTTTACTTTGTTGAAACAAATTTTGGGTGATGTAAATGACACTGGCATTACGGTGATGCCCTTTGCGCGTGAACCACAATTTAATTTCTTCTTCGTCTTCTCCTAACATGTCGTCGAAAATGACCAAATGGGTTTGACGGGAGTCAGAGACGATGCCGTCGTCTTCTTTAGGAATGCCTTCCACAAACACGATGGAATCGCCTTGACTTTCTCGCAAGAGGCTGTACGCCGATTGCCACTCTTTGTAACACCACACGATCCGTTGAGGTGGCCGATCGATCAAATGATGTTTATGTTCGATCAAACGTTTGACGAATTCGGTTTTGCCCGAACCGCTAGGTCCAGCAATGAGCATGTTAAAGGGATGGCGAAGATACAAAGCCTCCCAACTGGCACGATCTAAGTGTTCGTCGATGACTTTGACAGTAGAGGAAGAGGGAGCAGAGACAGCAGAGGTAGCCATGGTGTGAGAAATGTCACTTGTGACACGAAAACAAACAAGACAAGAGTTTATATACTTTTTCAGAACATGTTTATTGAATGTTTTTTTTTCAAGCATGAATACGAAAGACAAAAATAAATACAACCCAAATAGTGATGTACAGGAATATAAAACACAGCAAAGCAATCAAAGTGAAATATAAACAAGTGTCTGTACAACATGTTTTGGTTAACCAAGATGTCCTAGGGACAGTGTGTAATGTTCTTACAGTCTCTACATGAGGTATTGTCACACAAGTGTCCTCCCGGAATGACCTTTCAGGCATGTCCATGACAGTCCTGTCCTGAAGCGAGTGGTTGTTCTCGGTGACGGGTTCTTCTGGCACCGTCACTAACACAGGTTGAAAAGTAACTTTTTTCCTTGAACAACTCTTGTGCATACTGGGCCACTTCTTGGGTCCAAGCCTCAAAACCCCCCTTTTTCCAATCACGAACATCTGTCCAATGAGGGTGTAAGTCACAAGCTACACACACATCGTCATACACGTCTTGGGTCGCTAAAAGTTGACGAATCTTTTTTTCCTGTTGAGGTCGAGAAGTATCCAGATGAAAACGCAAGGCTTTGAACAAAAGGAGTTTTTCGTGACCATTTAAGGCCATGGAGGTGGTAAGTACTGATCGTAAAGAGTCCACAAAGAATCGGCTGGTAAACGAAATCCCAGAAAACAAGTCACTAAGACACACACCACTTGTCGTCCAAAATTGAATGGATACAGTTCTTGTAATAATCGATGGTAATGATCCACGGTTTGAATATGGTCATTGAGTTCCTTCCACGGAATCTGTTGGATGACATGTGACATAAACCGTGGCATGGCAGCCTCTTTTTATATTCTCTTTTTTTCGGATGCAATAGACGTACTTTCTAGCCAGAGATCTTCGTTCTCCAGTAGGGAATCTAAATCTTGCATACTGTAACCGAAACGTCAGAGTTCGTTTAGGTGTTTCCTCTTCCTCTAAGTAGATTCCACGTAAAATATGTTGGTAATCCTTTAACTTGTCTTCCTCAATGTATTGCTGTAGGTGAATCTCGAAGTAACCATAATCATGAACATGTCGATCATTAGCGACCTCAAAGTTTTGAACAATGTCTGACCATTGAAAGAATTTCTGACGAATCAGTTCTTTTATACCATTCAAGTACCAGTGGTTAAAGATCTGGTGACGTATCGGATGCAATTGTTCTTTACGTTTCACTTGTATTTTCACCAGCTCTCGGTAAATGCGTTCTCTCAACTCCACAGGCAAAGCACGAATGTTCTCTTGTAAAGTATCCATGAATAGGTCATACTAAATCCTCTTTGGTCTGACACAAGAAATGTACTCTTTGCACAAACATGGTTTCACTTCAGTGTCGAATTTAAATCGTTGAGTCACTAATCTACACATGACAATTCGTTCAGAAGTTTCCTCTTTCACCAAGTTGACATTGTGTGAAAGATGTTGGTAATTCGTTAACTCTTCCTCTGGAATTCGATGCAATACGTTTACAATGTAGTAAATAGAATCGTCAATACCAAACCATTCCTTTTTATAACCAGGAGGTCGTTGATCAATGTCTGTCCAATGGAACACTTTCAATTGAATCAGTCCTTGTATAGCCTTCAGGTACCAGTGGTTCAAACACCGGTGACGTATCGGATGCAATTGTTCTTTACGTTTCACTTGTATTTTGACCAGCTCTCGGTAAATGCGTTCTTTCAACTCCACAGGCAAAGCACGAATGTTCTCTTGTAAAGTATCCATGAACAGATGATTATGATAAAAAGTTACTTCAATGTCTCGGTCCCACTAAGGGTAAGTAATGACAATTCGGTGACCATCGAGCATGTTCAACGAAGGCCGAATCTTGCGGTTCCCAGTGGTGAAGTGACACACCGCAACTGAAGCACTTGACTTTATCTCCTTCGCCCAAGTAGAAAAATCCGGCTCTGGCTAATTCTTCGGGGGTCGGTCCTCCCAGATACTTTGGCCATTTTCCTTTGAACGATTGAAGACGATTTTCAAAGTCGCAGTATTCCGACGAACGCACAGGAAACGAATATTCGTCTTTCACAGGTTCGTTTCGATGAGGGTTGAGTGACATGGGTAGGAGTTTGCTCAGGGCTGGATGACATCCGTAAGGGGGTAGACGTGAAGGTGGACATTCCCCTTTAAAACGAAACCCAGTAAAATGTCCAAGAGGACGAGCAGCATCACTTTCGCATCCCACAGGTCTGACACGCACAGCATCACTTTCCATGATAGGGGTAGGGGTACTAAAGTTCCCATGATGCTTTACGGCATCGCTCAGGTCACAAGGTACAGCATCGGTCCCATCGCAAGGCTCACAATCGCACTCGTCTGCAAACTCCGTTACGCAATTACAATGGTAACCACATGGACAATCGCAGTTTCCTTCCGGACATTTTCCGTCGCAATGCCTGGGTCTTATCCATCCAGTATTAGTCACACTAGAGGAAGATACAACTTTTTTACAATCCCCAAACTGAAACGATGTCTTTTTCAAAGTATTCATCTTGTTCGCTCGGTCTTGGTAGTCACAATGAACTATCGATCTTGACCATAGCCCCTTTTTTATACTAGTCTCAATGCAGTCTCCAACTTGTACATCTTTCCTTTTTTACGTTTTTTATGTCCTGTTCTGGAAGGTACCGTCTCTAAGGTACCGTCAACATTGTACCGTAGTGTGATGGGTGGAAAGGCCATAGAAAGGTAAGGGCAATTCGGAGACCATCGAGTATGCTCCAGAATAGCTGAATCTTTATAGATACATAGATCCATTCGTAACTTCAGTCCGCAAGCGAAACACTGTACCTCGTATCCCAATCCTGACTCAGGTCCCAAGTAGACAAATCCTGTTCTAGCTAAAACATGCGAAGAAGGTAATCCTTCCCTATCCGTAGGCCATTTCTGAAACGTGTCCAATCGACGGGCACAATCACAATAGTCAGGTAAGAAGACTGGAAAATGGTAGGGTTTGAACTTGGAGTTCTCATCGGGTTTCTCACTCGATTCTTGCTGTGGCGAAGTCATCTTTCTGGTGGGGTAACTATCCTCTTACAACCAATGTTTTATACCAACGTGTCCATACGGTAAGGTGAAATGATTGGGAAGTCGAACTCGCTTCTGGTACACGATTTGATAGACTTTTTCCAAGGGCCGACTGACGATGTGGTGAGTGGGTAAACGTACAATCTTGTTCGGTTGATAGGTGGTCACTTTAAAGTTTCCATCCTCTCCCGATTGCAAGGCTTCTTTCAATACCCCAAAATTGACCACTCGACTGGTACGATAATTCAGAGTCAGTCCTTTCACTTTGCACGTCGTGTGCACTTCTCCTTGTTTGTCACGGTATTGGTAGCCGTAATTTTTGGGACCGCCACTGACAAAACTTAGAATCTTGTCGTCGGGATGCTCGTCTGTCCAGGCTCCTAAACGGTCTCCTTCGATGCTAGGGTGATGTTGAATCGGGTGATGGATGTAAATGCAACTGTCCGTGTCAAAGTACAGGACGCGTTCTTCTAACAGTTCTAAAGCTTCGTACAATTTTAAGCGAGCATGGGCTGTCACGTAAGCCGCAATGATGACATTTCCAAAAGGGTCGTCTTGTACAAAGTCCAGATCTTCTTCGTAATTGACCAAGATTAAATTCTCTCGAACGATGTCCACGTGTTTCATGTATTTGGTTTTGTCGTGAATCATCTGGAAGTAGCGGGAAGGTTCTGTCAAATATTCCGTCTTGGGTAAACACGGTCGTTGTGCCATTTTACCCCACAAGCAATTTAACATCACTTTGGCAAACGATCGCCTGCCTTCGTTTTTCTCGATGTGGTCTAAAGTGATACCTTCTTGTTCGTAATATTTCTCTTTGAATTTTATTTGGTCTTCGGGAGTGTGACACCAGGAAGGATAGCCGCTAGCTTCTTGCTTCAGTTTCAAAAAGGCATCCACGTAGTCTGCGAAAATGCCTTTCTGCGTGGGGTCACCCTTGCGGTACTGTTGTGTCTTGGGAAAGTGGCAAATTTCGTACACTTCTAACAGTTGGTATCCCATGTCCAGAGCTTTGAACAATTCCACGCTGACCCAGGTTCCCGTCAAGGTCCGTTCTTCCTGGCTGTGCTGACAAGGCTGGTCTTGGTTGCACGTTTCGGCACAAGTACGGCACAAGGGAAACATCAATTTGCCTTGACAATGGTGAGGTAAGACGGGATGGTAGAGGTTCGTGGGAGGCAAAACTTTGCACTTGATCAAGCCTTCGTATTGTCGAATGTTGACCAGGTCGATGTGTTCCGTCAGCAATTGCGGGTGCCCTACAGGAAAGCGACAATATTTGCACACGTAGGGATAGAGCGAACACACGTCCAAGTATTTGATTTCTTCTCCTTTCTCTTCGTCGGCTTGGTACAGCAAACAGGTGGCATTGGTCCTTCCTCCGTACAAACTATCCCTCGGGTTCAGCGGGTCCATGAACTGGTAACTTTCCACGAGGCGTTTAAACTCGGGATCGGTTTTCATACGGTGATCGTACTCGTGTTCCCACATTTCCACCACTTGGTATCCTTCCTGTTCTAACTTTAGGCGTCGCTGACAAGTGTCCTGGTACAAGTCTTCCATGGTTCGTTGCAAAAACTGATTTTTAGTACCACGGTCAGGGTAACAGACGGGACATCCGTGAAATAAGCAACCGTTAAACTCGTACACGATCTTGGGGTTTTCTAAGTCCCAGCCATCGACCGAATATGTTCCGATGGTCTTTTCGCCCCCTCCGTTGCGGGCATGCTGAATCCACTTGTCTTCCTTGTCGCACAAGTAATGTAACCAACGTAGGGCTTTGACCGAGTATTGACGTTTGACAAAGTGGGTCGTTTGAGGACTGATGACAGCCACGGTCTTTTCAGGCATGAATCGTTGTCGATACACTAAGGAACACGCTTTGGCAATGGTGCAAGCTTCTTTCAAAGGATCGACCCCTCCGTGTTCCATGAACAGTTCTCGAAATTTTCCACAGCAACGCCGTAAAATGTCCACGTCGGAACGACAATACTTTAGCATTTCTTCCTGAAAGTCGAAAGGGTCCGAGGCGTGAGCCTGGTACCAAGCGTAGAAAGCTTCTCGTTGTTCGGTACGCATGTTGTCGGGGTCGTAATAGTGAGCCTCGGGTAAATGGGGTAGAACGGCATGTTGATTGGCTTCCGTATTGAAAAAGTGTGGAAAGTACCCTTTAGCCATTTCTGTCATTCCAAACGTTTTAGGCATTCGACTCAAAGGCATGGCCAAGTAACTCATCGAATCTTTAAACTGCACTTGTCCCACTTGCATGAAAATGATTTTGGCTCCGTTCAAAGTGACTTTAGGACGTTCGGTGCCTTGTTCCGTATAGTATCTGAGAAGAAACTGTCCATCGTATCCGGAGAAATTGTGAGCCATCACCGTGGCATGACGATGACAATCTCCGTAACGTTCGATGTCCTCTTGGCTCCACGTCTTGTCGACGGGGTCTAAGACCCATTGGGCAAAATCGGCTAACGTGTTCGGTCCCCGAAAGATTTTTTCACGCCCTCCGGGAATCTTGCTGCAGTGAGGGCAATGACTGAAGATAGGTTCTTGAATGCACTTCTCGCACGCTCGATGAGCCACGCAGAAATTAGGAATGTGAATGCCGGTCTCTTGCATGCATTCGAAATCGAAAAAGATGAAATTGCCTTTCTTCTTGTGACCGTCCTCTTTCTCTGGTGGGGGTTGGTATTTTTGCACGTAACATTGGTGTTCCAAGTCCACGATGTGGTGACAAATGTGACATTTTTTCTTTCCTGAACATACGTGTGCCTTGGTATTATTGGTACGTATGACTTGTTCACACGTAGGGCACAATCTCAGGAGTTGACAAGCGCATTTCTTCTGTGAACCTTGCGTTTTCAGATGTTGTTGGTAACAGGTAGGGCTGACAAACGTGCGCAGACAAGTGGAACAAGGCACTGGTTCTTCGCTCAGACAGGGTGAAGAGGCCAAACATCCTGAGCATTTCGATCCACAATGCTTGTGTTGCTCTCGATTGTTATAACCATGGTCACATTTCTCACAGTAATATCTGTATCTCAGGAATCCGGTGATACTGGTAATGGTATCGAAATGTTCATCGTGATGATAAAGGTGAATGTATTTTCCGTCCTTAAAATCTTGGCCTCGAAACAACAGAGGTCCGCGCACTTCTTGAGGGTGCACTTTCAAGGTGTATCGTGGAGCTAGGGTATCTTGCAATTTTTGCATCTCAGGAATGCCACAGGGTGTGTCTTTGGACAGTCCGGCTTGTTGTAACAGGAGTTCTGCTTCGCTTCGTTGTTTGGCTCGATCGGATCGTTGAATAGTTTTCCAGGTTCTTTTCCATTCTACCGTGTCGTTCTTGTTGGCATAGGTTCGTCCCACCACGATGGCACGAGCTAAACACATCTGGTCATGAGGGTTGTTAATTCGGACGAGACTCGTTTTGGTGTTGCGAAGGTCGTCCACCAATAACATCTTTTTGCGTCCTGTCCCTTGAGGAGGAGAGACGTGGGTCATGTCCAGTGTGGCTTTACCATCGGTGATGTCAAACTGATCATTAGATTGTTGTACGTGTTGAATCTTGTCCATGACTTTGGAAGCAGTCAATTCTGCAGGGGTGCTAAACTCGATCCAAACAGGGGATTTCAAACCGTCGTGTTGTATGGAAAGTCTCAAGCGATCGTCTTCTTTGGGTTGACATTGTCGCTTGAGTGCAGTGAGCAAAGAATCCCACACCTCGGTGATGAACACTTCTGCTTTCTCTAACGGCACTTCAGCCTTGAAATCTTTAAACTTCACCGTGTATTTGTAAGCCGTGGTTCTAAATTTTCTAGAGGAGCGCTTTTCCGTCTCTCGAATGGAATAGTACTTTTCAGGGTTGACTAAGGGTGGTGAACTTGGTTTAGAGGGTTCGGATTCTGGTTCACTCATGTCCTCTTCAAAATCACTGGCATGAATTTGTGCCAAGATCTCAGCCCTGGTACGAGGCGATAGATCACGTTTCTGCCTCTTACTTTCTTCTTTCTTCTCGAATGAATGGGATCGTTTCATCTTGAAAGCAAAAAGTCAAATGACTCAAGTTCAAACACCATAAACTACTTTATAGTCATAGCAGACCAGCGTATATAAAAGGGTGTGTGTCTTGTCCTTTCACTATTCATTTCACTCTCGAGCCGAGCACAACGATGGAAGAGACTGACCAGATGGAACGTTTCGTCAGAGCTTTGCGAGGGGTCATTAGAAAATTCTCTTCAGACCAGCCTACGGACTACTCTCCTTCCTTTAGAGATAAAAGTCAAGATACTTGCTATATCTGCCAGAAGAAAGGGCATTGGTCTTCAGAGTGTCCAGACCGTCAAAAAAGAAAAAAAACAGGGACTAAAAGAGACAAAAGTGAAGATACCTGTTATTATTGTCAAGAAAAAGGACATTGGTCTCCAGATTGCCCAAAAAAGAAACAAGAGGAGTCAGAAGAAAAGAGGAATTCTTCAGAAGAAGAGAGGGATTCTTCAGAGGAAGAGAGGGATTCTTCTGAGGAAGAGAGGGATTCTTCTGAGGAAGAAAGAAGACAGGTGAAGAAAAAGAAACAGGAGAAAAAAAGAAGAAGGGAAGAAAGCGAGGAGGAAGAAGAGGAAAAGAGTGTGACGGTGAAGAAATTGAAAAAACGGAGAGACTAAACAAGGAGAAAAGAAGAAATCAATGAACTTTTTATTAAAGTGTTGTGTTGATAATTGTGAATTGGATTGTAAAAAATGGAGAAAAGAATAAATGAATGATATAAGGTAAGAGTCTTTGAGTTTTGATTTTAAAATAAGAAGCTACACTCACGCACTCATACACAGACACGTACTTTTTTTGAGTTATTGGCAAATTGAAATTGTATTTCTTTTCGAGAAATGTGGGTGGCCCTGAAAAGGGCCTTTTTCTTTATGGTGCAGGGGTGAGTTTAAGCAATCAATTTTAACTGCCTTAAGCCTTTGCCACGGCCAAGGCCTACTTCTGGACTGCGTAATGATGATAATGATTGAGTTGAAATCACTAAGGGTGGTACGGTAGGCTTAGTCACAGGGTTAACGTGTTTGGCTCGGGAAGGTCGTATTCTCTTCGGTCGTGATAAAGAAGTCTGATACATTTGTTTCAGACTTCTTAACTCCGCTAAAATGTCCAACAGTACCGTGACCGTTTGATTTTCACCCTCTTGTTTCTTTGCTGCTACTTCTTCTTGCTGTTGTTGCTGTTGTTTTTTTCTTACCTCTTCTTCTTGTTGCTGTTGCTGTAGGAGAAAAGTCTGTTCCGCTTCCTTTTGTCGTTGTATAAATTTCTCCAATTCTTCTTTCTGTCTCTGTCTAAAATTCTCCACTTGCGGTAATGAAGAAAGTAACGAAGGTTCCGGAACAAATTCTTGCGAGGAGAGAAAATCCACAAAATCCCAATTCACCTCTTCTGAAAGTAAGTCCGGGTTCCCTTGGGCAGTCTCCCCTGCTGGTGCACCCCACTGGATCGTTTTCTGAGTTTCCGTCATGTTGAATCACTGTCGCATAGATTGACTGCACACAAGCGCTAGCGAATCTATATTGACTACGTGACGTCACAGACTGCTCTCTTCGGATTGGATGCGAGCTGACTGAATTCTGTAACGCGTGT
Source organism: Sinohyriopsis cumingii (assembly GCA_028554795.2). Taxonomy (NCBI): domain Eukaryota; kingdom Metazoa; phylum Mollusca; class Bivalvia; order Unionida; family Unionidae; genus Sinohyriopsis; species Sinohyriopsis cumingii. The sequence continues at coordinate 44,451,492 of CM068827.1, forward strand.
TCGGATTGGTAAATGAACTCAATCCGTTTCAATCCTTTCCGCCCCTATAAATAAGCGCCGTTCACTGCATTGATTCACCTATTCTAAGAGCCTCAACATGTGGACAGACGTTGAATCTTCAACCCTTGTGTCAACGATGATGTTCAGGACGGACATGCTCATGTATGTCCGATCCAAGTGGACCGTTGTCAACAGGACCGACACGAGCCTATGGATACGTAGAATTTACGTGGAGAGGCAAGGATGCCTGAAAAGAGTTTTAGTTTATGGACCTACCATTCGACGAAGCCTAAGAAGAAGAAGATGTTGCAGATGCCCTTTATGTTAAGGGCATATTAACATAAACCCAAAGGCCCTTTTCAGGGCCAGCCATATTTCTCGAAAAGAGATAGCCTTTCAATTGCCTACCCCTTTTTTAAAAAAAATTTTTTTTAAAAAAATTTAAAAAAAAAAAATCCCATGTTAAATTTCCCTTGTCGCTAGACAAGCCCAGGGTTTTTTCCCATGTTAATTCCCCTTGTCGCTAGAGTGGCCCACGATTTTTCTCCATGTTAAATTTCCATTGTCGCTAGAGTGGCCCAGGGGTCTCTGTAATGCTAATTCCCATTGTCGCTAGGGTGGCCCCCTTCACTACTAAGATCGGCTAAATTTTCATCATTTGTGACCATTCACAAGATATTTTCGCTCGAGTTTATAATAATCCAGACTTTAAAATATGATGAAACTATAATCAAGTGTGCAAGAGGATTCTAATATGAGTACTATGAGATGATAGAAAATTTCCTTTCACCATCTCGATCAGGTGACATTTATGTAAAGGTGAACATTTGTGAGCAAAATGAAAAATGTTGACTTAAATTTGACTGCCCTAAGAAGTGTAACAGGAAACACGAAGAAAACCAGTAATACAATCTTTGGGGGTGGCTTTCTAAAACACTTTTACACATGCATATGGCGGGAATTGATGAGGAGACGTAAGAGTTTTATGTCGAATAAGTTACATTATCCTAGCGCCATTATTTGAGTCGTTCACCCTTGTCATGATAAATAAATAAATAAATAAATAAACAAATAAATAAATAAATAGAAGTTCAAATATATTCAACGTATTTGGTTTTCTTGACTACACCATATACGAACAAATAAATTGGAGAGTATTCCTCACTGAAGTTATTTTTATTTTAAGTGACGATATTGAAAGCTACATATGGATTTTGAAGGGTGTGCAGCCCATCTGTGTGGTTTCGCCTAAAAGGGAGATAATCCAAACACTATTGTTGATAAGAATATTCTTAGGGAAATAATTTGGCTTTCTTTTCTTTATTTTCTATTTCTCTAAGATTTGAAATTGATGAAAATGGACGAGAGATTAAACTGATGCCAAAACCCATGACTGCTGATGCCCGTGCACATGGTAATCATGAGAAACTAATCAAAGGAACCAGTATCAAATTCAAAGGTTTGTATAATATTTTTGTACTTGTTGGGCGTGGTCTGTTTTTGAGTGGAAAAAATAACTTACCTATTTTTTATTCGGCTGAGGCAGGTAATATTTTTCTTTAAGTCCGCTTTTGCGGTTCATATATAATGAGACTTTGTAGCAGAAATTAATATATATCACAATAATTGAGCATAGGAAAATAGGTATAAAAAAAAGAGTACAAACCAAATTAAGATTTTCTTTTTTATCTACAGTAGCCCCGAGAACAGAATATTTTGGCCCCCATAATGATATAGAGTCTAACAGCGAGACAGGGATGTGGGCAATCCGCACGAGGAACCGCACAATCGATCTTGACGTAGAAAGTGACACATCACCCGTGCCGCCCAAGGTAGGGTGTACACAAGAGAGAGAGAGAGAGAGAGAGAGAGAGAGAGAGAGAATGGATGCATTAGCATTACTAAAGTTTATTTATCACACAAGACTCATATCATAAAATGTTTTCGTGACGGCCGATTTTTGTTTTTCTTTCACAGCTGACAAGAAAGAGGACGAAACTTGTGAAAAAGACACGAAATGGTAATATAGTCAACGAATAAATAATCAAACAACTTTTATGGGAGCAGTGATTAATTAATGAAAGTTTTATTGAAGTGGTGAATGAGGCTGTTTGTGAGAGTTGGAGGTGGAGTGAGCTGATACAATTTTAGTCTGGAGGAGCTAGTAATTCGTTGATAAAAAAAAGATCAACTTTCCAAGATTACAGGTTTTTTTTTTCTTCTCGCGTTTCTCTTTGATATTATGCAATATTGAAATAACTTTTTTTTAAATTTTAATTTAAATTTGATGAACTTGTCTTTATCATCATACGATAAAGTATTAGTTTTATTGGTGTCCAGTGTCCATTTAGACGGACGGGGCAAATAAAATATTACGAAAAGAAGTCATCAATTTACTAATATAATTTGTAAGGGTGCATTGTTTGAAATGCTTTAATTAAATTCTTACCCGATTTCCTCCAGTATATATCAAACTTTCTCTGTAGTATAGAGTAATTTTACAAATTCAACAAACAAATGTAATAATATTAGGATATATAAATTATATTATTATTATTATTATTATTATTTAATTGCATCAGTTGTATGATTAAATATTTAAAGAACTTCCAATCACAATCTCAGAGTCAGCAGAAAGCATCAAACCAATAAAAGAATCAAGAAAGGGCAAGGACAAGGGTCTCAAAGAAGTCAATGTCGATAAAAGAGTAGCCAAGGACAAGGATTTGGAAAAGGTCACTGTACTTAATTTCGATTCAGACACTGACTCTGATGTGCCAGATGTAGCAAAGGTCAGGACTTTAGCCAATGTAAAGGTCATTGCTACAGAAGACTACATTGCACGAAACAGGGATGAGCTGACCTTCAAAGCTGGTAAGTACAACTTATATTTAAGTTTAAATTTGTCTTTATTCCTGATAGAAGGACATTTAGTGTGATCCCTAAAGTGATGCCACTACATTATACACCTAATAAATATGGCAGCGAGATTAGTACACATTCAGACACTTCATCTGCAAATATCGCTCTGACTCGTACAACATAGTTTTCAAGTCGTATACATCATTGCTGGAAACTGTGATGATTTGCACAGCCAACCAAATGCATCTATGCTAACATGTTAGTGTCTCTCTTTCTACATGAAAGACGAAATGTTCATTCGCCAAGAGAGTCAGAGAGCAGCAAATCATGAAAGAACTGATTGAGCTCAAAAGTTTAAATTCTATTCACTGTATGATAATTAGAAAATACGTTCCAACAACTTAAATTAAGCACTCTCGACGGGTGTGTGTGTGTATGACTTGGATTTTTAATGTAATTTTAACAATTTTTCAGTCATATCACTGAGATGTCTGCAGTGTGGCAGTTTATAGTGATGTCTAGCACTGGGACATCATGCTGCAGACATGTAACATGATGTCCCACCCAGTCAGATTATCCTGACACCAGGCCGACCAGTCCTAACACTAACCTCTTACTGCTGAGCGCCAAGCGAGGCAGCTGTTAGTACCATTTTTGTAAGTCTTTGGTATGACTCAGCCGGGGATCGAACCCACGACCTCCCGCATTCGAGGTGGACGCTCTAACCACTAGGCCACCGGAGCGGTTACTCTCGACCGGTCAGGTGGCAGTATTATGAGGCTGGCGAGGTGAAAGAAACTAGATAACCCGAAGGAAACATATATATTAATACACGCACTCCAACGCATGACAAAACTGGGAATCAAACCCAGGACCTCAGATGGGCGCTCTCAACGCTAAGTCAATACCCCAGGTCAATATCTGTTAAGAAAAGCATCGGTTACCAATTAAATGATCTAAAGTATTATACAACACTGCATGCATGTACAGACCATTTGTGTCGCAGTGCTATTATTGTTAATGAAACATTTAAGGGAAGAAAGAGATCACCAGATAACCTCCCAAAGGACGCTCATTTTGTGACAGGCACTGCATTATATACACTGTCGCATCGATTAGTCCACACTACCTGAGAATGCTTTCTCCTGTGTGTGTGTGTGTGTGTGTGTGTGTGTGTGTGTGTGTGTGTGTGTGTGAAAAGCATCACGATACTAGTAGATTCTTAAACGAATGTCAGTGTCACATATACTACTAAATACCTACACTGTAACATTGATTTTCACCCACTACTTCCAGTTACTATTTTGTGACTTCTTACCCCCCGATAAAACAAACAAACAAACGAGAAAAAAAAAAAAAAAAAAAAAAGACAATGCGCTCGATAAATTGCGACAGATATGGTTGTAAACCTAATCTGATCGAGCAAGACATCTGAGAAGTTGAAAGTACAGTTTGATCGATGTTTCTCTGAGGATATTTACAATATGACAGAGATAGTGATGACTTTTTCTTGGCTAGGAAACTATTTTTGTATGAAATATTCGTGTTTGTGAAAAGCTAGTCTTCATATTCTCTTTAACAATGACATTTATTATATCTTCTACCCAGTAAGACAGTAGTAATCGCTTTCGTTTGATCCATGCAGCGACGAGGTTGCCGGAAATATATTTTAAACTTGGAGGTTTTACAATTCTATCACGGAGGGAGAGGGGAAGCGAACACTCATTGTGTGGTTTGCAAGAAAGACTATATTCTCTTGACCCTTTGTAGCGACATAAAACCCTCCACTTTTTATTTTTATTATAGGCAAGAAAATTAAGCAGAAGATCCCAGCTAATTCCGATGGCATGGCTTACGGGTGGATCCGAAAGGGGAAGCTGAGAAGGAAGATTTACGGGTATTACCCAGCCAACTCGGTGGAACTCAAACCAAAGAAGCAAAAAACTGTCATTCGTGGGATACTGTCTAAGGAAAGCGAAATTCTAAAATTTGAGTCATAAATGTTATGCTTGACATATTTATATGTTTCTATTCTTACTCAACCATTTATGCATGATATTTCTCTAGAATAATAAAGATATAGTTGCATGCGGAGTATTTTTCCTAAATCCTGCTTGTGCTTCGTCTATCAGACACTTTTCTTCCGCCCACTGGTATATGCGAGCATTCAATATATCAGTAAAGACTTTGCATTGAGTATCAATAAAAGAGATACCTCTGTAATTGTTGGGATCTCTCTTGTCACCGCATTTATATATAGGACAGATAATACTCTTCTCCCACTGTTTAGGAAAAGATTTTGTTGCATAGAGAGGACCACTCCGGTGGTCTAGTGGTTAGAGCGTCCGCCTCGGATACGGGAGGTCGTGGGTTAGAACCCCGGCCGAGTCATACCAAAGACATAAAATAGCACTCACAGCTGCCTCTCTAGGCACTTAGCAATAAGAGGTTAATGTTAAGACTGGTCGGTCTGGTGTCAGGATAATTTTACTGGGTGGGACATGATGCTACATGTCTGCGGCATGAGGCCCACTGCCAGACATCACTATAAACTGCCACACTACAGACATCGTAGCTAAGTGACTGAAGCATTGTTAATGCTGCGAATAAAAATCCATATGTCCCACACATTGTTGAACTGAGCGTTGAGGAATTGCAAGATCGCTTTATTCGTGCACTGATAAAAATGAGTACGTATCATATCAGGTCCAGTTATTTTTTTAATTTTAAATAAACTTCTCGTAATTTGATCATTTGTAACAGGAATGTTTAAGTCGTTAACCGGCAAGTGAGGTAGTTCTTCACTAAAAACATTGTCAGACTCATCTAACTCGGACACAGGATTCTTCAATGAAAATTTAAAGTATTTATACCAGTTTTGGGGGAGAGACATTCCACTTCTTCTTGTGAATAATGCGTTTCCCGTTTCAAAATATGTCAAAATTGTCGAGGGTTTCTACTCGCCTGAGTTAATTTATTCATCTGTGATTCTCTAGTGTATCTTTTCTTGAGTGCGATTATTGATTAAAAACTTGATTTATTCTCTCTATAAAACTTAATGTCAGCTTCGGTCTTTGAGAATGTAAAGCATACTTACCAGTAGATTTTAGTAGATGTTGCCTTATCGCATTATTTAGGCGCTGTACACTGGTCTGCAAAATTGAACCTATATTCTGATATAACGGAACTAATATTCTGAGAGAAGTCAATATCAGTTTCAAGATAACTGAATAGATCATTCACCAAAATATAGTTAATCGTACCATTTCAACCATTTGTACATGATAGATCTCTTATACTTACTCAAACCAAATCGAACATTTGATAATAATATATTTATGCCTAGCAGAATAAGTCAAACCAAAAACCTCTGTAGGTCTATTGGTGATTCGGGGTATGATCTCAACTATTCATAAAATATCAAAAGAACTGCAGAAAGACTGCAGAAAGATTTGTCAAATACTTACAAGTGCCTATAACAACGGTTTAAGACCATAACTTAATTTCGTGGCTCTTTAATTGTTATCGGCTGAAGTTACCTTTCGTCAATATGTACGGCATATTTCCATATTAAACCCATTGCTTCAAAACTTGTAAATCCACGTGGAATCATATAACGGTTATAACTCAACATCCTGTCGCCATTTAGAATTACTGGGATACGTCGATGCGTGGATAATCGGCTATTCCGTAAATAGTGAGCGACCATTCAAATATAAAATTATGCAGGTTACAGACTGTTTTCATTAGTGCCCTAGTAAGAATCGAACCATGGTCCGCTATTTATGGCACCAATCGTCTTCTATGCATGCAGCAGCCCCCATACCCCATCGATCATCCATTAGTCCAAAGTAAAGGATAGAACACCGCCGCTGATATAAACGCTAATTAGCAGATATTGAAATTCTTTTCAGTAAATATCTGACTTTGAGCCATCTGACCCTGAAAATATTACTTTGTTGAACTGTTTAATTGCTTCTTTGAATTTTTTGTTTGTTATCAAGATGTCGCACGACTTAGATATTTCCATTATATGGTTGAAATGAATGCTATCACAAGTTTTATTTATATTTTTTTTTCAGTATATTTTTTGGGCATACAAATCTTTGTAATATTCGTAAATTTCTTTTGTACAATAGACTAAATATGCGTTTATGCCTTCTTTCGTAGAACATGACATTTCCATATTGAAATATATTATTATAAACCATGTCTAAAATGGCTTGAAATTTAACATGACGGCTTTCTTTGGCGGCATCTTAGTGGACACAGCGAAAAGTGGACTTCGATTTAAAATAATAAATAACAAGAATGTCAGTGTGTCCTGGCAGTTATGAAAACCTGTCAAAACCTTTTACTTTTTGACACATCTCATATCCAAAAGTTACCTATCTCCCCCTAAGGGCATTACATTGGGCTAGAAGGCAAATGGGATTATAAAATCAATAATTATGTTACTCGTTGTACATTTAGCTGAGGGTCCTGATCAGTATTAATCCGCTTTGGCAACCCATTTATTTCAATTACAAAGATGATGAAAATGAACTAATTAAGAGATTTCTAGCAGTTTCACACAACAAAACAAAAAAAAAAAAAAAGAGGAGGGGTACTCAGTTTTGGCAGAGTAGTAGTACGGCACAGGTGAAAAGGCATCAAATAAGACATTGCACATGACACTCAAACATTCAGTACAATAAGAAACCTCTATTTTGTTTTCAATACATCCCAACCAATAAGTTCTAACTCAAGTACAACTATCGTTCTGTTTTAACGTTGGAGACAAGTGCGAGAAAGAAACGACAAATACAGACATGAAAATGTTATGAGTTCATTTTATTCTAACCAGCACGTGCGGCATCGGGCCTGTGTGTTTTAGTCCTGGTTAGCGTTCGATACAAGAAAATAAACAATATGTTGCACTCAGATTTTAAAGTCAGTATATTTGTTTCTTTTTGCAATTTTTTAATAATAAATAAAAAACTTATGATAGATTTGATCCACGGAAACGTCAATTCTGACATATAAACATTTCACGTGTAACATGTCTTTTTATAACAAAAACTGCATATTGCATATAGGAAACGGATAAAATATATTTATTCATGACAAAGAACACTTCATACCTTCCAAAATGCGGGGGAAATCAGCTTTAAGGAATAATGCGTGTTTAAAAATACAATTTCTACCTGAGGACGGGACGAATGTAAACCTGGAAACGGGAATCTAAACAGTACGTCCAGATCAAACAGAAAAAAGTACCCCAGTCAAAGATATTCTCCCGTTTTGGAAATCAAACTTTTGTTTGGTTTCTTGAAAAGAAAAGAAAAGAAAAAAGAACCAGAATGGTGGTGGTGGTGGTGGTGGGGGGAAAGATATAAAACCTTAAATACTTACTAGTTTATCATAGCTGGAGCTCTAGCGATGTCCGCACACACACACACACACACACACACACACACACACACACACACGCACACACACACACACACACAATATGTGCATACAACATGTGCATGGAACTAAAAAGGGTCACCGCTATCCCCAAAAATTATTTGCAAACACTAAAGAGAGGCAGACAATTACCGTTTTGGAAAAAAGAAAGAAGGCGTCCTTATCATTGGAAATAACCTGAACAAGAAGAGGCAAAGTTGGAAGAATCAAGATTTGGTTACCGTGACTGATATCACAAATACCATTTTTTAAAAGTATATTACTGACATTATAGGAAATATCGATATAATATTAGACGAATAGGTCACCGTTAATATAAAAAAGAAGACCGTTAGCTATTTCAATCACAACTGACGTACACATTAGTAATGAAATCATGCATTGTTTAGTTTTGACTAGTGAGTTTTGAATCGTACACGTTAGTGAATGAAAACAGACATTCATCTTTAAGTTTTGGCTGATGTTTTACAGACAGTGTAGCCTGTGATTTGATTTATTGGACTTGGATTGTTCGTTTTTTTTTATAGTCAACATATACTAAAATAGTGTCATTGTATCTGAGAGCAAAACTGTTAACTACATTTTGCCACCCGAAAGTAAAAAGAAAATATGGGAGCTCTGAATCCTCATGTTCTACAATTGTAATTCAGTTGATTCTCTCTAACAACTTTTATAAAAAAATTAATAAAGAAAGGAAGCCATGACATCGGCGTACTCGGGAAAGGTCGTGCATAATATGCCCGATGCGCTCTTAAGTATGTCACAAGACGTGAATAATGAAGGCAGAAGCCACTATGGTTCGGTGGTTAGCGTGCTGAACTCGTGACCACAAGGGCGCCAGTCCGAATCTTTCCATATTACCATTGTATCAGCTTGGGTTGGCTACCATAGTGCATCTCTGGGAAAGCCCTTTACATGTACTCCAATGTCCTTTGTCCTAACAACCGTCTTGTGTTGCTGTGTCGTAAAGCACCACCAAAAAAAAAAAGGCCAGACACACACAAACATTGCTTAAAAATAAATTAAATAAAGAATTCGCATATTCACAAAAGATGCAAAGGAGATGAACATTAAAAGCCATGGGCTTTTATTCAAATTCTTAGTTTCTGTATTATACATCTTTTTTTAAAGCGTCTGATTTTTTTTTTTTTTAAAAATGTTTAAACTAAAGGATAAACATGAAAATAAAATGCAATACTAATAATAATAGTTAATCAGGATAATGATAGTAAAATTGTATCAAATTTCCTTGAATTAAATGACTTTACGTCCAGTCCGTTTTCTCACCTAACACCCAGATCTCTTAACATGATTCCAGATTTCTGAAAAACTGAGGGTGCAGTACATCCATGTAAATTATCCACTGAGAGCTCTGAAATACGTCTGACTAATCTTAGTGCTAGATATACATGTTTTTAAAGATTATTTATCTGCCCATTCTTGGTCATTACGTAATGTATGTCGGCCATATGTCTTCAAAATGGTATAACAGCACATATACATTGTAATAAATGTTACCTGAAACGACTACCTAGCTTTCAGTATTTTAATTACCAAAAGGTACAAATATTTAATCAACTGCCACTTAAACAAGAAATTTTGTTTTTCATTTCTAAATCGTCCACAGAAAATGGCCAAGTTGAAAATGCATGTCCAGCGTTTGTTATATGTGTTGTGCTATATTGTTTTGTATTGTTGTACCCGTTATGTGTGTATATATATATATATATATATATATATGGACTGGCTCAAAAGGATCAAATTATTCTAAGAGTTGTCTTTATTTATTCAGAGTCTTTTCTAACAAAACTATAAATCAACGCCCTGTCCTCTTGATTATATACTTGTTTGTATCTATTTGATTATTACTCTGTTAGTGACTTTGCGACGTTGCATATTTGATGGTTATTGTGTTAGTTATGCTTTTTGTGGGGTGGGATGGGGGCGGCTCTCCTCTCTGTCTACGAGGGACAATGAGAAGAGGTCCGGAGAGAGCCAGGTCAGCCACATTATGAGGGGTCATTCTTCGCAGAGCGATATACCAAACACATTCAATACTAGTGTAACAATAGATTATGAGCGCTGATGGATTTCATAAATAACATAATTCCTTGCCAAGCTGGATTTTGATACGAAAAGGATTATATATTTATAATGATCGACTATTTCTTGATTTTGTTCCTATGGTTTTAGATAACTTTGTTCACTAAAGCCAATTGAACGAAATGTCTATGGGTCTCTTCGCTGTCACTCAAGCTGGCCTTGATGTTAACAAAAGATCAAATACCTACTTGACTAAGTCAATCATGCATAATAGTCTATCTTCCAGTCGTCACCCAGTGGATTAGCACCTGCTGATGTTAGATGTTAAGCTAGGGGTAAAAGGCCTGGTTACTCTTTGACACTAATTAGGATATTTTAAAATATTAATTAACCAAGGACTAGACGCCGAGAGCAAATCTTTTGCAAAACGAATAGCGTTTACTGCATCCGCCATTCTTAGACTTTCTTTTAGCAGTGTCATTGTGTTTAAATCTCTAGCTACTACTTGACACCTTCAAATTAGTGATTTAACTATTAGCGATGTGGATATCTTGAAAATGTCAGTGCTTTCTTAATGCTTTGTAAATATATATTATAATAAACACTGCAGTTATTTTGTATCAATTCTGACTTTCTTGACTAAAACAAACGTGGGAAAGGATTGGAGATACTGTTACAGAAGATACGTCAAAGCATAAAAATTGTTATGGCAAGTTGCATGAACATTCATAGGCAATTTCAAAAGGACTTAAATACAAGTGCGGCGTGAAATAAAACACTTAAATACCTTTGCAGCGTGAAAAATATATACTTTTACAGCATCAAAAATGTGCTTAAATATATTTGTGTGAAAAAGGCATTTTTTAATTCTACAGTTGATTAAATCTGACATTTTATATCATTAATTGACCAACGATATGAATAATCAACTTAGACGTTTAGCAATAAAATTTGATTAAGCACATGAACTTTCTGATTCATCTACTTTATGATTTGTTGGACAACCAGTTTATATAGTCTTTTTTCCACCCTCACATTCCAAAAAACTATCATGCGAATGCTTGTTTCTTTTCCAACCGATATTGTTATACAAATGTCCGAGGAAAAAAAAACTGGTTAGAAGCAACGGTCAAGTGTTAAACAGCGTGCACGAAAGTTGTAAAACCTGTAATGATATCACATCTCGTAAAATTTTATTTTCTAACAATATGCTGGGAAAGGTGGAGTCTGATAGAGCTGAAAATTTAGAAAGCATTCCGAATGTTTACATGACATTCATAATAATTATTTTGTTTAGCATAATATCAACATTTAAAATCAATTTGCAATGAACGGTTGCGGGGTGCGTCGAAGTTTACATATACGATGCTTGTGATTGGTGGGAATTTACCCACCAATCTAAGCCGTCGTTTCATTAGCCTACAACTGGTTCTGGTACAAAAGAGAGACGGTAGCAAATGTCTGGATACCAGTACACCTTGAGTGGTGTGTACGAAGGTCGAACATCTGCTATATATACGGTTTGAAAGTAAGAAGTACTAACGAGAAAGATGTCGGCTTACGATCAGGCAGTTGGCGGTGCACTTAAATTAAAAGGAGTTTCCGACAAAATTAAAAAGAAGGAGAAAAAAAAGGACAAGAAAAGAGATTTCACCAAGGTGTTTCATCATCATCTTTATTTCCTTCCATGGAAGATTACATGATATAAGAATAAATCATCTGAATACAAGCAATAAATATTTAAAAAAAAAAAAAAAAAAAAAAAAAAAAAATGTTCTGTATTGGAATACAAATTCTTACACAATATCAATCAACAAAGTGTTCGTCAACTCATAAGTTGCAAGTTTCAGTACCTTATTTACAGAAGATAGCTGCACACTGCATGACAAAGTATGCTGCATACAGGACGAATAGCTTGGAGTTTTCTTTGTCGATTACTCCTGATGGTAACCTTTTACCTAAAAGATATTGTAGTTGCAGCTCATCTTCTGCATTAAATAACGTAATGTGCAGGCTCAGGGGAAATTTATCAGTAAGGAAATCCCAGAAAGAATTTCGAAAGTTCGACATATAAGGACAACTAACACAACAAAGAAGTATCAAGTCTGTATAAACATTCCCACATCTAATACACATATCAAGCTGTGTTTGTGGAACAGCAGCCCATAGTTTAGCTACATATGTAAATACCTTAGTGTGCTGTCTAGTTTTAGCCGACTGCCACACTGAGGCAGGTCGTAAGTATTCGTGTATCGAAGAAAATCTATCAAAATCTGCTTGATTAGACATACGAACTCTCCAGAGGCTATTTTCAAGACCAACAATTTTTGACCTTACAATTTCTTTCCAATTATGTTTATCTGGAATTTCAGAATGATGTAAATAATCAGTTAGATACCCGAGCAAGTCAAACTTCTTTGAGGTATAATATAAATTTGAAATTAACCCGCAGCTTGACATGCATCCGCTCAGAATGAAGTGAAATAACGCAACGTTAAACACACGTTTAGTATGTACATTGTTAGGCATCAAACACAATCTGTGTAAAAACATCAATTTTCTTCTATCAATTTCGGACTGCGCTGATGTCCATCCTAGCATTCCCAGGGCAATGTCTGATCTTGTATGTATTGGAAAACCTTGTAAATGTTTGGCAAAATACCTCAGAGTTTTATCCAATAAAGCGAGGTCACTTTTTGAAATGTTACACCATACTTCACTTCCATAAAACATTGAAGGGAAAATTACCTTTTTAATTACATCTGCAGCAACCAAAGGATTTAAACCATTCGGTTTAATGCCAATACCAAACAGACCGTGAAAAGATTTTTTCCCTTTCTTGCATGCATCGAGTATTGCGTCATGCGACGTCAGCTTTGAGTTAATCCGGTGACCCAGGTGTGTTGCCGAATCGGTAACCGGCAAACATGACGGGCCAAGATACCATTTCATATTGATAAAATTCTTGTATTGGGGTTCGAAAATGATAATGTATGACTTTGTAACACTAAGCTCGAATCGCCACTTATTACTGTAGTCGTATGCTATATCTAACAGCTTTTGTAGATTGCTAGGATATATAGCCAAAAGTGAAATATCATCAGCTAGGGTTGGATTTCCCACAGCTAAGGATCCAATCTTTGCTCCAAATCCACTATTTTCTAACTGTAGCAGCAAGTCATTTATAAATATTGTGTACATCAAGGTTGACAAAACACCCCCTTGTCTCACTCCTTGGCCAATTGAGAACCAATCTGAAAATTGCCCATTTACAAGAACTTTACTCTGTAAATTTGTATACATGTTAAAAAATATCAAAAGGGATTTACCCGTAATTCCCAACGTGAATAATTTAAAAAGCAGTCCTTCGTGCCACACGGTATCAAATGCCTTTTTTGTATCAAGAAAAGCAGCAAAAACCCGTGAACCCATGTTTACATTATATTGTACTGATTGCAACAGCACAAAACTCGCTGTTGTGCAGCCTAAACCTTTTTGGTAACCATGTTGTTGTGAACTGGGTATACTAGAATTAGTATCTTTGAGCCAAGTTACCAAACGTTCATGAATAATTTTCTCAAAGGTTTTGTAGATAACAGGCAGTAAAGTAACAGGCCTGTAACTTTCGAGGGAGTTCTTTGATTTTCTGTTACCTTTGTACAGTGGTATTACTAACCCTTTTTTGCAATCTACAGGTATGTAAGATTGATCAATCATCCGAGTAAATAAAATTGTCATACACTCGATGAGGTAGTCGCTGCCATAGATCTAATGTTCATTGCAAATTTGATCATGGCCGGATGCTTTTGATTTCTTTAGACCTTTAATGATTTCTCTTACTTCATTTAAACTGATACTGGTCTGTAAGGCCTCAATATGGCTTACTTCGTCCTGTAGACCCCGATTTAATTCTCTCTCTATAAATTCATAAAAGTTTCCGTCAAAACTATGGTTTAAATTCGGCGTGTGAATGTCCTCATAGTATCTAGCAAAGCCAGAATGAAAGTTGATAGAAGAACGAAAGCAGAAATTGCATTTGAAAACGCAAAAGAAAATAAGGCAGCAGAAAAGATTCTTGAGAGAGCCAGCAAGACTCACAAGGAGAGAATAATGGAATTTAACAGACACCTGGATGATTTGACAGAGCACTTTGACATTCCTAAAGTAAGCTGGACCAAGTAAGGGTGTTTCTATAATCAATCAGATTGACGTTTGTGTCAAACTCGCTGTGAATTTGTATAAAAATAGAAATTTTCGTATCAACAGCGTAGTGTGGAACTTGTGTCAGTGATCTGGCTAACAATGATGACAGTACTAGGACCCCCTGTTTCATAGAATGGCAATTTCCTGTCAAGCTTAAATTATAAATCTCACACTACTTTATTTTGTAGTATGTCTTCTGAAATGGATCTGTTTGCATATGTGGAAGTATAGAGGAACATATCTCAACATAATTACCATACTAGATGTGCTTTAATGAATTACTTTTTGCCCAGTGAGTTTATTCAGAATTTTTAAATATCTTTTTCAGGAATGATTAATTTAGAACTTGCTGTGCTTATTTATTTTGACAAATTGAGTATTTAACATATGTGTTTGGAATTAATAGGCACTCGTTAATGATGATTAATGAACTGGATAAATTCGTTGAAAGTGAGATTAAATTAGTGAAATATATCACTCACCGGCCGCGTTAATGATGCTTAGTTTACGTAATAGTTACATGAGACTTGATACGTAAGGATCCTCAAATATTGTGATGGATGTCGCTGTCTTGAAGGTGACTATATGATGATTGTTAAATATATGAATTAAAGAATTGTTCAGTCTTTGAGCTGTGTGTACAAATACATAGTTACAATCTCTCTCTCTCTCTCTCTCTCTCTCTACACACACACACACACACTGTCACACACGCACACAATCTCTTTCTATCGGCATATGATTCAATAATGTAATGCGATTTCCTAAAAATATACCATATTGTGTCTTTTACTCATGCTGGAATATTATGTTGGGGCAAGCTCATATTTCCAAGGCTAAGCTCAATTTTCCAGTCAGCTTGCCCCAGGCAAGTTGTTCTTTAAAAAAAAAATTCTATAGAAATCTTACTTGCATAAAAATTTGATTCAACTGCAGAGAAGCATATACTCCTGCTATCTATCGTACAGTGTACTGGCTGATCAGAATCTATGTCGCTTGATTTACCAATTAGTCTTGCATAGACCCAGATCGGTTCTTGTTTTACGCAGTTTGCAGTTAGATCAGCCTTAAACGCGAGTATTAACAGTTCATTGACTAACATATAATGCATAATTGTTTAATATGTGTATGAAACTGTGAACAACATAGGCCCAGGTATACCAGAACATAAGACACCAGTAGCTCAGGGTCTACAAATGTTACTGGAAATAAATAAATCGTTGTAGAGCCTGATGATCATAAAAACACGGAGAATTTGCTTCCACTGTCAGCCAATGAGAAACAAGCTTTCAAAATTACGTAACACTATTTGTGATTGGTCTAATCAAAGTTAATTTCTCCCTAAAACACACACACACACACACACACACACACACTGCCTATGATTTTATTCTGCTCTCGAATTTGCTCAGCTTTCATCCTTTTTCTCTAGTTGACACTGAATTTACTTGGAGGGTCACTGACGGTTGAGTTACTGTTGGTTCACTGATGGTTAGTGGTTCACTGACGGTTTCGATAATAATGGTCGGGTTCCTGATTGGTGCTTCACAGATTGGTTGTTGGTGCTACACTGACGGTCCCGGTACTGATTGTACAGTATAAAGTTCACTGCTTCATAAAAGTGTATCAGAATCAATATTTATTATCAATGAACTTGACAAAGTTCAATTCTTCTTTCATTAAAACTTGTGTGTATAAAAATGATGGTAATTTTCTCTTGGGATTCGATAAGAGCATTAAGGATGACCAAATGCTAAAAATAACTTGAGTGGAAATTGTATACTTGTCATCTTGTTTGTTTGACGGTTACTAAAGATGAACAAGTCCTTGTGGATTGTGGCCAATCGTTTCATGAGTCAATAAGGTTTAGTAGATATGATTTTGGAACAAAGCAGTTCTGCAGTGATATTTAATGATATTGCTTGCATCGCTCAGATCACAAGGTACTGTATCTCCCAAACATGGTGGGAATAATTTTTTTAAAAAATATTCACCGTACATAGGTAGCCATGGGTCCGGGAGTCTTCACAAGGACTACCTTACAATTCTTTTTTTTTCTACATTAAGTCTTGTCTTCTGTATAAAGGCTTCAAACAGCTAGGTTTTGAGCTATTAAAATGGTTTTTGGGCACCGAATGGGGAATAGCCTGAAGAAAGAAAACACTATAAGAAGTAAGAAAGAAAAGATAAAGAAGCAGAAGAGATTATGAAGCAGGAGTATTGTAACACTACAAGTTTGTAATAGTTTTATACAAACTTCGATTATCCGTCACTCTATTAACCGTCACTCTCTGTTAACCGTCACTACATTTTATGTCAAAATATGCAAACAAGTACTTGTACATATGTAAAAATTTCGATTTTTTTTGGTGACCTGGTCGATTTTATAATATTTTTATTAATATAATATTCGTCTATTCTCATGTCCGCCATGGTCTCGGTCCCTCACCATGACGGATAATCGAAGTTCTACTGCACACCTGACGGATAATCGAAGTTCTACTGCGCATTTGATAAAGCTAGTTCCATAAAATTTTCTTGTTAATATAAATGGATAAATAACATCAACAACAAACTGTAACAAAAATATATTTCTGATTTACTCCGTTCCTGGAATTTTCTTTACATTACTACGTTTTCTTCCCCAGTACTGTTAAATTCTGTCCATTACTTTATTTAGGGAGACCGGCTCGGAAATCTAAACCTCATTGTTGGTTAAAAGAAATTTCGCGCAAGTAGCCTAGTTCGCAAGGTATACAAACAAACATTGAAAAGTTTGAGATACTTTTGTCCACGTCATCCTGTCTGAGCTAGCATGTAGAAAGTGGAATTGTCACCTCCTGCCTAGATGGAGCTGCGCTTGCTCGTTCGATAGCGTGCTGGACACGTGAATAAAAGGACCATGCAAATCATCCTATTCAAAACCAGTGCATGCATGACTCTCAGAGAAGAAATACAAGAGTTGTCGATTTTCATGAATATACCACATGGTACTATAAGTGTGGGCTGCTTTTATGTGTTTTATTAAGTTTAAATCAGTGCAAAAGTGCTCTGCAGAGAAAACGAAGTTGTTTTTACCTGCGTACACGTACATGTCGCATGGATAGATACGTGTACATTACTGTTCTAAGTAATTATTGACAAATAATTTAACCACGAATAAAATAAAAGTAGGATTTAAAAAACCGATCGTAAGTATGATTTTAATATAAAAATAATCTTAACATTTTTAGAACAAGAAAGTAGAGACTCATTTAAGTTTGGTTACATACAAACTTATGTATACAAGTTCATAAAATTATAGTAGTACATGTTCTCTGCAGTAATGACTTATACAAAATTGATCATGTGTATAGTTATTTTTTCACATGGCCAATAGTAAACAACCGTAAGGTGACATATTATTTTCTCGTTATTTAAGATGTTTTTTGTAATAAAATGATGAAATTAATACATATTTCTGGCAGTGCAAATTTTCATAGAAGTCGGTGTTATGTGCACTTGTGTGTAACATATAGATGGTATATGGACTGGTGTGTGTAGGCAAGGTGATGGGTGCCGTTTACCCGCGGACCTGGGTTCGAATCTCCGTGGAGTACGAATCAAAACTTCTTTAGCCTGTATGATGGTATTTTTTGTATTAAATACTAAGTCTGCCTTCTATTATCAAGCAATCCAGGGATAGCACTTTCAGTTCTGTCTGGTGTATATTTATAATTCTCTATAATTAATCATACAGATCTTGATTCCTTTCATATGAATCCGGAATGACCGTGTAGATATACGAGAATTAATTACTACGCGTCATGCGTGCGTGTCTGCTACACACGAGTGCATATAACACAGACTCGGTTGCAACACTTTATGGCGATGTATGCTGAGTCGTGATTGAATATGGACTGGTGAGTGCAGGCAAGGCGATGTGTGCCGTTTACCTGCGGACCTGGGATTGAATGTCCGTAGAGTACGAATTAAAAATTCTCTAACCTGTACGATAGTATTGTATTGTATTGTATTGAACTGTATTGTATTTTATTGTATTGAATTGTACTGAATTGTATTGTATTGAATTGTATTGTATTTTATGTATGTATGTATGTATGTATGTATGTATGTATGTATGTATGTGTGTGTGTGTGTGTGTGCGTGCGTGCGTGCGTATGTATGTATGTATGTATGTATGTATGTATGTCCTGAGCAAGCATTGTACCAGCGACCAGTGTAGTATTACGAGTCAAATGATCTACTACACTAGAAGCTGAACAGGCTAAAGCACCTGGGCGTACATGACATTCCCCAATCTATTTTGTTTGTAAAAAGACCAAAGACGCCAGGATCATCACCTAGTAAGTAAGAAAAGACAATTTTCTGTTTTTCTGAGCAAAACGACAACACTAAAACATGTACTAAATGTATCATTCGGATTTAAAAAATACATTTTTTGGCCCGTTGAAATGTATTATGCAAGGGCAGATTGGTAGCGGGGTGGGGGCTGGAAGTGATCTGCAGATACAATTGATACTTGCTTCCAAATATTGAAAATAGGACATAAATAGATCAATAATACAATCTTTTGAAGATACATTTAAGATGTGCATTTATGAGTTTTATTATTTATATTAATAATTTATTATTATTTTTTCTATTTACATTATAATTATTGCGATTTATTTTAATTACCCTTTGCTGACATTGAACAAAGTATTTTTGGTTTAGTATAGTCACAAAAACTTGTATATGATGTGTTAAGATCAAAGCGCGTGTCATGCTGATTACTCGTACTTATTTATTAAAATCAGTGCTATTATGAAACTACATGTTTTTACGTTATGGTCTTTGCTTGATAGTCATCTAACAGACCATATAATCAAGCTTTCGAAGAGTCTGATGGATGGAGTTGGCAGTCATGTTTCAATGGTGTAAAGTTTGAAAACACAAGTTAAATGTTTTAAGTGTAGATCTGAATAATAAAATATTTGAAACAGGATACAGAAAATGAGCCAAACATAGTACTCATCTTTTGCAAAATAAAAAGATCCATTTAATTGTTTCATTAATAATGGAAACAGTTGTCGTATTATAAGATAATTGCGTGTTATTACTAGACATATTTACAATTAAATCTTAGAATCAGATTTTAAAACTAAAATTAAAACCAGATATTTAATTTGGGTGTCTTTCTGATAGGTCATTTTTAGAAATGTGTGGGTTTTTTTTTCCGTAGGGAACGATGGGTGTAAAAATTAATCAGTTGTTGTAATAATCGGTTGTATTGTTTTAAAATCATTTCATTATTCCAACGAGTCTTGTATAAGCTATCTTAAAATTCATTTATTATTGTTCGTTGTTTTTCTTCTTCAAATACAGTACCCAATCATAATACCTTCGGAGAATTACCACTACATTGCAAGACCAGCCCTCACAGATACTACTTTTAGCTAAAGAGAGCTAAAGCTGTCTGCCAACCCATATGGCGGTTGGGCAGAGTGATCTCCCCTTACCTATAAGACTTGGCGGCAACGTGCAAGAACATTTCAGTAATTACATCCGCTCGTGCGAGACAGCATGTACTCTTTACAAGAGACCTCACCATCCATTTTCATCTTGGAAGCATACCTGTTTCAGCTGGAGGATTCCTTTCACTCTAAGGAAATTATACTCCATCTCTATTTCCTACTTTTCTCTTGCTCTTTAGCCGACATTTGTCCATACTTGTCGGATATATATATATATATATATATATATATATATATATATATATATATATATATATATATATATATATATATATATATATATATATGTATATATATATATATAGATATATAAGTACTCTTCGTCATTTGCACAAGCGGATATAATATACCCACGGTTAGGTCCGGGCTGCATTAATTAGGTGTGCAAGTTTCTTATACTTTCAGAAGCTTTTTTTGTCTGTATAAATCCTACTTCTGGAACATACAGACGGGCGTTCGTTGCACGGCATTGTTAGTGCTTCAGCGCCATTCTTTTCTATCTAACTACACTTGAACTTGTATAGGCCATCTTTGAGCCTTCCTACAGGTCGTATTATATGTATATCGTAATTATATTTACTTAAATATTTATAACTTTTATTGCCTTGTCTGCAATTTTTAACATAGGCAGTCTTAGCGTCCGAACATTACGCCTTAATGATTATTCCTGTCCACGACGTACTTTTTTCCAGGTAACATTCTTTTTGCCGGCTTTGCGACGTTTCGATATCAAAACAAGACATGTACAGGCATATCGTTTTATATTTAGTAGTATTTACTCTCTATACGGTTCGTTGACATTAGAATGCCTGTTATCACTTACTGGGCAAACGCTAAGCTTTAGCTCGCACCGATAGTATATACAAGGTGGCAGGGCTAGGACCCCCGTGTTTATATTTTCTGCTCAATATACTTACAAGTTTATACTATGGGCAAAACACAGAAACGGACGTCAAGAGATAATGACGTCATCAGTCTGCAAGCTGACCTTTTATCCATACAGGATGTACTGACAAATCAACCTCTCTCCCTTCAGCCACGACGCGCCGGAAATCAACAAGATCAGAAATTTCTCAGGCACCCAAGTCACCTTCAGATTCAATGTTACTGGCGATTCCTATCGGACTTAACTATTTCTTAACAAACATCCATCACGTCCTTCTCAAATTACATATATACAGACAAGTTAAGCGGATCAAGCATCCCGTAATCTGTCGTAACATTACGAATCGAACGATACTCCTTTCACACACACGGCCTATTTCCGTTGCGACCGGCCTAGGTCGTGTTCGAATGATCAGGCCCAGCAACATCATCCTACTTTTAGTGCTCAATCACATATTAGCCCTTATACCAGTACGCAAAAACAGACATACGTCGACATATCCAGGGACCGCTCCAACTCCTATTCCTCCTTAAGACTCCCTTCCAGCATGACGCCTGGTTTAGCTCTTCAGACTTTCTACAGACATCGCTTCACCAGTCTCCCAGTCTCTACTAATCTGCAATCGGCTGAACGGGACTATATCCTCCCAACCTCCACCTTTCTAAAGGGCCACCATAAAGCCAGATTGCGGACACAACCTTTAATCATCCAACCTTTTGTTAACGGCCACATTTTAGAGGCTCGTAAACAGGCCACCAAAGAAACAAATTTCCATAACCCGCAACGACAGCATCGTTGCAGGGATACAACGGGAAATCAGGAACGAGCTCCAAGAGCCACCCGTATGACAAAACCCTCCAGAGAACAGTGCTACCAGAGATCCACTCAGCGTAAGCCACAGCCATCACAAGCCAAAGCTAATAAAACACAAAGGGGATCCTTTCGTTCGTCTCCAATCCGCCCCTTCCAGACATCCGTGAAGGAGGAAGGCTTCTTTTCTTCGCTGTCGAATGGGACAAAATTTACTACAACGATGCTTGTACATTCGGATTAAGCAAATGCAATTATTCGTCTGTGCTAGTGGATTATGCAAGGGCAGATTGGGGGCGGGGTGGATGGTGGATTTGACCTGTAGTAAAGAATTCATCCGGGCATTCATATATTGAAAACGGGACAATAATAAATACATCAATGATACTATCCTTTTAAGATTAATTGACTATGTGTGAACCATGTGAATTTACGACATATATTATTTAAATTAATAATTTGAAATTATATATCTTTATTTACATTATATTTTATGCAATTGATTTCATTTAACCATATAAAATATTGCACAAAAGTATTTTTGTTTTAAAATAGTCCAAAAAAATATGGTGTGTTAAGATCAAAGCTCATGTCTTGGAGATTGCTCGCACTTATTTATTACAATCAGCAATTTCGTGAAACTACATCTTATTATGTCATGGTCTTTGCTTGATGGTCATCTAACATCAACAGATGACCAAGCTATTATGTTATGGTCTTTGCTTGATGGTCATCTAACATCAACAGATGACCAAGCTATTATGTTATGGTCTTTGCTTGATGGTCATCTAACATCAACAGATGACCAAGCTATTATGTTATGGTCTTTGCTTGATAGTCATCTAATATCAACAGATGACCAAGCTTTCCTAGAGTCTACTGGATGGAGTAGGAAGTCATGTTTCGGAGGTTTGACTTTTGAAATCACAAGTTAGAAGTTTGAAGTGTAAATTGTGAAAAATCTGGCTAATAAAATAATATTTTAATACAGGACTATACAGAAAATAAGAACACCAAACACAGTACTCACCTTGTGCATAATGTAAAGTCTCAGTTAATTATTTTTTCCAGTTTTATGAGAAAAAAATGTTTTTATTAGATAATTGTGTGTTATTCCTAGATATCTTTTCAGTATTCATCTTTGAATCAGACTACTTTAAAAATAAAAAAACAAGATACTTTATTTCGATATCTTTCTGATAATAAATTTTTATAAATGTGTGTGCGTGTTTCGTTGGTTAGAGCCATGCTTACACTTGAATATGTACATTCTTAAAAGGGCTTGTGATGAATTTGTATATGAATAGTTTTAAGGGATTGGAACAGATTTTTTACATACGCATATATTTAAAGTATTGTCACAGATTTTTAGATATGTTAATTTTTAAAGGGAATGTAACTGGCGTTTCTAAACAAAATACTTTTATGAGTCCAATAAATATTGTTTTAACATTAGCTGCATCTTGTATACGATATTACTCAATGCTTACGGGGATTAACTTTTAGTTATATTCATCCGCTTGTCAGAAAGTAGTTTGTTTCCTGGTCTACATCTTTCTTGCCATCAACAAGTATTTCAAAAAAATCCAAGCAGAGTAATGTCCCAAGTGCAAGACGCAATACAACTATGTCTAAGGTTTAAAAGTGCAGAGACGTTACATTTGGGAGTATTGTGTATCATCTATACGTATACGTGTGTGGACTATACATCTGAACGTTACGGTCAATTGTTTTTAACCAGTCTCACTGTATAAACTTCTAAATATATTTTAAACCAACAGTGCTGACCTACTGTAAACCCTTTCTTTCTCACATGATGAGGATCCTTTTTCTTCTTGTGATTAGTCATTTTTAAGCTCCAGTCTACTAGAAATAGGTGACGTACATTACTATTTAATAAATGTTGAGACTCAATTATGCCCTATGACCTCAGAAAACTGCTAGAACGCAAGTGATATTTAAAATGCACTAATTTTAGATGTTGCTGGGAAGTGAATTGTCTGGAAAAGCTATACAAGTTTAACCATATGCCCCGATCCAGTCTTTGTGAGAAAAATATTTATAAAACAGTTGCTGCCATTATAAATCAAGCTCCCACCTCCTCGTGCATCGCCACTTCCTTATGCTACACAGGAGAACATTGTCATTCTACAAAGTATGCTCCATCGCCGCAAGGTCCGTCGAGTTCTACTGCTGATTCTGTCCTGTGAAAATGTGGAGGCATTTGGATACAAGTCCGGATGCATTGGATGGCCATTAGGTACTCCTGCACATCTAAGCTGATGCCATGCACAGTGCTTCCAGCTCTTGCCATCTGGTTCCACAGACGGTTGCACTGCCCTTGATGTGCCAGAACAATCTGTTTACAAGCAAGACAAAGACAACGTAATTCCACTTTTCTATAACTGACATGCTATGTTAATGTAAATAGTACCCTATGTTTCCTACTCAGTCAATACCATGTTCTGTGGTCAGGTGATTGAGCACAGCAGAAACTGTACAATTTTAATTCATTCTGTCTGCTGGGAGTGTCCGGTGTATATTATTGTAATTATAAATAAATATTTACCCAGTTTCCACCACAACAAAGATTTATTTTTAATAGTTTTCAAAACTTTACAAAACTCTTAATATTCAGTTTTTAAATACTCCTTCAAACAAAATGGTAATATGGAATTACTCTAACACCAGTAACCACTACTCATTATGGTGTGCACACATTAGTACATAGCGATCGGAACATGCCCAATAATTCGCGACCTCCCGCATCCAAGACACAAATAGTTTTAATGCAACAAGCTGAATGACAATGCAATAGCTCAATTCTATCTCAGTGACATCTATTGGACGTAAAATACAACAATAAGTTTCCTGTTTTAGCTCACAAAAATACACTTCCCGTAAAACTGATTGCCCCTGAACATTTACGTAGTTTTTATTTCAGGTTTTTAAAGTTCATAATATATAATTTTAAACTCATTACAAGTTTTCAGATCTTTCCGCATATCATCAACCGCTTTTGAAGTATCCCGTTTTAATTCCTCTTTCATCATTGCCAGACAATCGATCTTTCTAGCTTGAGTGTCAGTTTATTTTAGGTTTTGGTCTATCCCTTTTATGTTTTTTTTTTCTTTTTGGGCCTTGGAGACATCGTCCAATTGTTTTTGTCTATGGACTCCGTTCTTGTAGTATATTGTCCCTTGATTAAGAATTAACTAATCTGAGTTGGATGGGTGTTGGCGGGGTGGGGTTTGGGGTACACACTGATATTACTCTATCTGAAGTTGATTTTCGCTATACTATACTTTCCTGACCTTCCCAATCTGTTTCCTTGCTTCTTTGTAAATTCTTTCAAAAACCTTCCGGGGACGATTTCCTTTCACGCGTGTTAATTTTCCACGAACTCAACAACTTTTCCTAGGTAAGCATGGATGCACGAGCATTCACAATCAGCTTATACATATATACTACGCACTTCACTGTAGTTTAAAATAATACAATTAATTTATCCTACCATGGGTTTCTGTTAATTTTTTTTACAGTATATCTTCTTGGCATCTGTCCGTCTACGAGAGACGATGGCATAGCTCCAAAGTACGCTTTTGCTTATCCTTCTTTTTAGCTCTCTTTTCAGCTTGCTTTATTCTTCTCTTTTCCTCTGCGTTTAGAACTCCCTGCCTGACAGCTAGACGCCAGCTGGAACGGTTGTTTGCACAGCTCTCCCAGTCGTTGACATTGATGATTGCTGTCTTCATATCCTTCTTGCAAACATCTTTGTAGCGCAGATGTGGTCGTCCAGTTGGTCGTGCACCTTCTGCTAACTCTCCATATAACAGGTCCTTGGGAATGCGACCTGGGTCCATTCTCTTGACATGGCCGAGCCAGCGAAGGCGCCTCTCGCTGAGTATGGAGAACATGCTGTTCATGTTGGCGCGTTCTAGAACCTCTGTGTTGGGTACTTTGTCCTGCCACTGGATGTGCAGAATGCGCCGCAGACATCTCAGGTGGAAGCTGTTGAGTTTCCTCTCGTGTCTTGCATAGGTGGTCCATGTTTCGCTGCTGTAGAGAAGTGAGCTGAGCACGCACGCTTGGTAGACACGCAGTTTGGTCTTCTCTGTGAGGTTGGGGTTGTTCGAGACCCTCTGGTTAAGTCTGGCCATCACTGCTGCTACCTTGGCAATCCTGCCGCCCACCTCAGAATCAATGTAGAGTGAGCTGGAGATGTTAGATCCGAGGTATGTGAAGTTCTCGACAACTTCCAAATTGTACCCATCGATGGAGACAGAGGGAGGGGAGTCTGTGTCCTGTGCCATGACATTCGTTTTCTTCAAACTGATGGTCAGCCCAAATTCCTTACATGCATGGGAGAGGCAGCATACCAGCTGCTGAAGTCCATCTTCCGTGTGTGATGTCAAGGCTGCATCGTCGGCAAAGAGCAATTCACGGATGAGTACCTCTGTGACTTTAGTCTTAGCACGGAGACAAGCGATGTTGAAAAGCTTGCCGTCAGCCCTGGTATGGATGTACTTGAATGCGTACTGGAGAAGCATGGAGAAGAAGATGGCAAAGAGCGTCGGTGCAAGGACACAGCCTTGTTTGACTCCGCTAATGACTGGGAATGCTTCAGATGTTGCGCCATTGAAGCACACTGTGCTGTGCATGTTCTCGTGGAACGACATAATGACAGCAAGCAGACGTGGGGGGCAGCCGATCTTCTGCAGGAGTCTGAAGAGTCCACTCCGACTAGCCATGTCAAACGCCTTCGTCAGGTCTATGATGGCAATGTAGAGGGGCATCCGATTCTCGCGACACTTCTCCTGCAGCTGACGTAGTGAGAAGATCATGTCTACAGTTGACCTGCCGGCTCGAAATCCACACTGGGATTCTGGGTAGACGCGGGAGGCTAGGATCTGCAAGCGCGCCAAGGCAACACGGGCGAAGGCCTTTCCGACGATGCTGAGGAGGGAGATGCCCCGATAGTTGTTGCAGTTGCTACGGTCTCCTTTGTTTTTGTACAAAGTGACGATGTTGGCGTCACACACGTCCTGTGGGATGTATCCCTGTTCCCAGCAAAGGCAGAGAAGTGTGTGTAGGGGCTGGGGCAGTGCTGGTTTTCCGCTCTTGAGGACTTCAGGCGGAATGCCGTCGCTTCCAGGAGCCTTCCCACAGGCAAGGCAATCGATGGCTTTTCCGAGCTCTTCCAGGGTGGGCTGTGTGTCTAGCTCCTCCATGACAGGCAGGTCTGGAATGGCGTCCAGGGCAGTTCCAGTGACATTGTTTTGGGTTGCATATAGCTCGAGATAGTGCTCAACCCATCGCTGCAGTTGTTTCCCCTGGTCTGTGATGACTTCGCCCGTCTTGGACTTGAGGGGGGCGGTCTTGTAGCTGGGAGGGGGGCCTCTCACCTTTTTGATACCATCATACATTCCTCTTGTATCCCCTGTGTCAGCAGGTGTCTGTATACTGTTGCAAAGGTTCAGCCAGTAGGTGTTGGCACAGCGGCGGGCGGTCTTCTGGGCGTTATTCCTTGCAATCCTGAGGGCTTGTAGTGTTCTGGGGCTAGGTGCAGCCTTGTATGCCAGGGGGGCTTTCCTCTTTGCCTCAGTCACGGGCTCCATCTCCTCCCAGTTTGCCTCATACCAGTCGACATTCTTTCGCTCCCTCTTCCCGTAAGCTGTGATGGCTGAATTGTACACAGAGTCACGGATATGGGACCACTTGGAATCAATGGTGTCATCAGGTGTCACTTTGGTGAGGGCTTCCTTCAGTTTGCTGATGAACTGCTGTGTTTTCTCTGGGTTGCTTGCACAGCAGGTGTTGATACGTGGGTGACCCTTCTTCTTGGCGTGGTGCAGCTTCTTGGGTAATATTCGCACCTTGCTGGCCACGAGGGAATGGTCCGTGTCACAATCGGCACTGTGGTAGCTGCGGGTAAGGAGGACACTGGCCAGTTCTGCACGCGGGGACGATTTCCTTTCACGCGTGTTAATTTTCCACGAACTTAACAACTTTTCCTAGGTAAGCATGGATGCACGAGCATTCACGATCAGCTTATACATATATACTACGCACTTCACTGTAGTTTAAAATAATACAATTAATTTATCCTACCATGGGTTTCTGTTAATTTTTTTACAGTATATAAGATGATAACTATTACTGTACACTTTAAATTGGTTTATAAATGATGGGGGGCCGGGGGTTGGGGGATGGCCGAGTGGTCTAAAGCGCTTTCCGTTACGGATCATTGCCATCTCACCTCTGTCTGCGTGGGTTCGAGTCTCGGATTCGGCTAATGTGGGTATGTGAGAAAGATTACCAGTAGCTTCTCGTGGGTCGGTGGTTCTTTCCGGGTTCTTCCTCCACCATTAATAGTGGCTGTTATGTATAGCCTATCTTGTGTTGAAAACTGGTGTTAAACCCGATGATAACAACAACAGCATAAATGATGGAGGTTATATTTTGAACATGTTTATCATTGATATTGGTACTCACGCCGGTGCCGTTGCTTTCACTTCCTCGGAATGACCATCTGATTCCCATTGATGAAATACACTTGTCCCGATGAACTTAAATATGAAACAAAAGTCAATAAAGTCAACAATCTGAAAAAGTAACACTTCTTATATTTTCCACTGGGAGATAACTACCATAAGGTTACATGTTGTTGTTGTTGCTGGGTTTAACGCCATTTTTCAGCACACGATAGGCTATATATGGCGGCCAGTATTAATGGTGGAGGAAGAACCCGGGAAAACCCCAGAAAGAACCACCGACCCACGAGAAGCTACTGGCATGCTTTCTCACATACCTACATTGGCTGAATCTGAGACTCGAACCGGCGCAGACAGAGGTGAGATGGCAGTGATCCGTAACGGAGAACGCTTTAGACCACTCGGCCACTCGGGGCCCCCCATAAGGTTACATAAACTTTCTTTTCAAATGTAATTTGCCACCACTGGAAATGACCTGTCCGGTCATTATGACCTTGACCTCCCCATATCAATAATAAATGCATCAATACTCACAAGATCTCGAGCTGGCATAACTAGACGACAAAAAAAGGTCTGGTCAACAAAGATAGCTTCGGAGGCTATTTTGGGGTGGGGATCAGGGTTTGGTTTGGGATTGGGGGCGGCTATAAATGCATATAAAGCTTAGAGTGTTATTACTGTATATATATATATATATATATATATATATATATATATATATATATATATATATATATATATATATAATCCACCAATGAACTCATTATACGTCTATATCGCGTTTCATATGCATATGAAGTTCTGTGATGAAACCGTATGTTTCTACAAATTAAAGTGAGTGGACGATGTAGCAATGTACATAAATATAAATTTAAGCTGCACCTGTTTTATTTCTGATCTGATTTATAGGTGTCAGACCTGTTTGATTGGTTTTACCTAGATAAATAAGTATATTATTTTCTTATTTCAGCCATTTAAGCTTGAAAACTTACCTGTTTTGAAACAGCATTTTATACGATTTGAAGAAATAACTGTAATCAAATATATGTTTAATTTTGTTTAAGACCTTTTAAAAATACGCACTCTAACTGTGGCTGTGTCAGCATTATTGAAGGGCTTATTATTTACTTACCTCCCCTGCAGTTTATGCTTCCTGCAGATTTTAAGCATACGTGAGATACATGAGTGTACAAAACGTAATCATTTCATTCATCATTTTAACATTTCCAACCTACTTGTCTGCAGGAGGCCCTTACATTGTCACCTGGGGCCCCGAGTGGCCGAATGGTCTAAAGCGCTCACCGTTCCGGATCACTGCCATCTCACCTCTGTCTGCGTGGGTTCGAGTCCAAGGCTCGGCTAACGTGGGTACGTTGGAAAGCCTGCCAGTAGCTTCTCGTGGGTCGGTGGTTCTTCCCTGGGTTTTCCAGGGTTCTTCCTCCACCAGTTATACTGGCCGCCATGTATAGCCTATCTTGTGCTGAAAAATGGCGTTAAACCCTTGAACAACAACAACAACATTGTCACCTTGTTCGCGTTTCAATCCAAACAGAGGTAGTGGATGTAAACAACCAGTATTCACTGTCCTTTTTGGGTTTCCAGTACATTCTCATTTTCAGTGACAACTGATGTCTGCATCCAATGCTTGCTATGTCTAATTTTCCAAGATGTATTTCTACAACATATAGCTTAAATCAACAAAATAAAATGTATAACACTTATAAACGTGTTTTCAAAGAGATATAACTCCAAAAGTTATGGAAATTTATAAAAATAATGAGAGCTTATTGAAGACGGCGGCTACACCAGATCTGTTTTTTTTTTTTTTTTTTTTTTTTTTTTTTTTTTAATGTTTAAACTAGACTCGTGCACACATAGTGGCCACCGTATTAGTAAAGAAAATCACGTTTGTTGAAACGTGAACGAAATGGCAGCGTTACTGTTAGCGACTCCTCAACCATGATCAGGTTAGAAACTATACATTGATGAATGAAATGACAAAGTTTTGTGCATTTTGAGACCGAATTTCCTCGATGCATTTAGTTTTAAATAACCGACTGGGGAGGTAATAACAAATTATAAATGTCGTTTAAAATAAATCTGTTATCCATATTCGGTTGAAGCCATACATGGAAGTACACACATCAAAATACCCACTAAAAAGATTTAGCATTGCATCGTTATGTATGCAAAGTCTGTATAACTAACCCATATTAACATTTGTCCGATATTGGCTATCAGGATCAAATATGCTAGGGGATGTATTATGATTGACACCGTTAGACCTAACAATTTATCTCCCCTTCGAGATGGCTGCTCGAAATCCTGGTGTAGACTTTGGTATGTCATTTAAATTAATTTTCACTTATCATTGCATGTCATTCAAAAAGCAAAACATTTTGTGATCATTATAACGTTTTTAGTTTTTCAAACGTGTTTGGGTTCAGCTCCGTCAGCAATGCATGATACGGCGACCTGATAGGGACACCTTGAGCATGACCTAGCTACCGTAGTCCCATATTTATGTATAACGTCGACCCATAACGTTATATGCTCTATGGGGGAGGGTCGGCGTCTTACTGCTTGAACAAGCAGTGCTCAGAAACTAGACGCCAGATTTAAGCAATATGTGACATCGTTGGCAGCCCATATTGACACTGAATCACAGATTAAAGTCTACATTAATTTGGGGAGACAGTTTTCAACAGCTTCCAGCTTTTTGCTGAATTCCCATATAGATTATATTGTTGCAAATTATACTTGAAACTGTTTTCTTCAGTAAATACTGTTCAGACAAAGTCTAATTGCTTTAGTCGTCCTGCAATTACCGTTATGACATTGTCCTCATTAAACTATAACCTAGTCCTATATGTAAGACCTGATGCTGATATTTATGTTTTGGGTACCTAAACAAAATCAGCATGTGCTATGTCTTACATGTAGGACTAAACTATAACCAAGCACAGTCAAGTAATTGAGTTTGTAGAACTAATGCTGAACATGCTAATTTACGTTGTTTTTTTTTTTAATTGTCAGAATGTAATCTATTCTGGGCTCCTTGGTTTTGATGCACTTAAGCACATACTTTCACCTTTTCAGAATTATAGTTCTTTTATTGTGATATCTCATTATTTTAGAAAGATTAGTTATGTTTGCAAAGTATGGAACAAATGACAATGATATATTCCCTCTTTATTCTTCATTGCTTGCATTCAGACAGATGACAACTTGTTGTAAATATTGTGTATTACACCCACCCCCACCCCATTTTGATGCACCTCATAGAAGTCTATTTCTTCCTGTGACAGCATTGTATGAATGATCAGATGATGATAAAATATTAGAAAGGAACATCAGTAGCAAATAGAAACTAAAGTATATTGGACAAATTTAATAAAGAAAGTTAACCTAACATTCCTAAAGCTTTTCTTTTATTTATCATAATCTTGATTTTGTAACAAATTTTGTTGCCACAGCTATAAGAATCAGATTGGGAAAAAGGTAAGTATTATTATTCAAATTGTCCACTAGAGTTTAAAAAAAGTATAATAGATTTAGCATATAACTTTTTTCCAATACTTAAATGGCGTTGTGATTTGTGAATATATCAAAGCTCAATCATTGACTGTACTGTTTGTGGAACTTTTAAAAATCCTTTTGCATCCTTCATAATTTATGTCTCTAAAAGTGCAAATAATCAGAGCCAAAAGACATAATGTGACTAGAGAAGGTTTTATTTTCATTGATTGCAATCCTTATCATTATCAGACCAATTTATAAAAAATAAATTGGTCACAATAAGTTATATATCAAGATTCTCTTAAAGGCTGATAAAAATTACCCTTAAAGTAAAATTGCTTATTGATCACATAGAAAATTCTATATTTTTAATAAGCAGAAATGTTGGTTTAATTATAAATATATATCATAAAATTATGTTTCATGTAAATTTCCTCAAATTATAAAAGCAAAGAAGTAACTCAAAATACATGTAATGACTGTTCCACATAAAATCTTGTAATGTTGTACACAATCCTAAACTTTATTACTGATGCATTTATCAGATGTGGGTCATGTGACTAATGTCTGCTGAGTAACAGACTGGATGCTTATTATGTCAGGAAGTTGATTTACCCTGTCAGAATATGCCCTGCAGAGCTATATGATCTGTTTCTCAGAACAATTGCTTTTTGTTTACATAGATATTGGGTGCAATATTCTGTGAGGTAATATGTTTAAAGTGGGATATCATTTTTTTGTAAATGAGGCCATTCCAGATATACAAATACATCTTGTTGATCATATATTTTAATGTAATTTGAAATGTATTGTTTGCAAACAAATTGTGTTAAGAGTTAAATTATGCAGCCAGAGGTCATTTCATGTACCTCTCTGTGTATTTGTAAATAATACACACACTGTATTTGTAAAGGATTCATGCACAGCTTTATTTCAGTTCTTATTAAATGCTTATTTTAAGAAGCTTATTGGGTGTTTCAAGAAGCCTGATGAATAACATACTGTAAAGAAAGACTGTAGATAGTATCAAATGAGCGTGAACATGAGAAATATACAGTAAAGAGTATATTTGGATAGGTTAATTACAAACATGAACATAGCCTACAATAACCTTTGCTAGCACTTTATGCACTATCATTAGAGGGCTAATTAAGTTTAACTATTTTACATTAATTGTTAATTATAAAAGTTAATAAGGCATACTTGATAAGTATGTTAAAGTATGTACATTTAGAGAGGAAGAGGAAATATACGTATAAAGTAATAATAATAGCTGGCAGTTATTGTTTTGATGGATAAATGCAATGTATATGCGTATCTCTCTCTCTCTCTCTCTGGTATAAAATGTTCACCTTTCTGGCTCCAAATGAATACTTCAATTGAAATGAAACTTTACAATTGACATTCTCTGTTGGATTTTGAATAACACCATAATATTTTCAAATTTCTTTTGCAGATGCCAGCTGGCTAGAAAATGTGTACATAAATCTTCCTGCTGTCCAGCGAAGAGCTGACACCTTGGGAACAAGAAGAACAGTGAAGAAACAGTGGCAGGTGGGCACCAATAATAGCTGTTGTCAGAGCTTTATCCCATGTTGTTTTGTATGGTATCAGCTATTGCAGTTTACAAAGAAAACGTAGCAGTCATTTTGAACCTTGATTGTGGACGTGATCTTCATTACCGTTGGTCAGTAATCAGAGCTGGCTTTAGGGTGTATGCAGTATATGTCCTGGGCTACATTTGTTCAAACACCATGGAGACCATCTTATTTAATATTTGTGGACCTTGTTTAACAAACTAGAACTAGAGGCCATTGAAAATTGAAACTTTCTTCCGAAAGCTTACAAATGTTTGGATGTCCATACACAAGAATCCACCACTAAATAGGCAAATTAATTCATGTCCGAAGGATTAATTTATCACAGCTTTAAGATGTTTATTTTTAGCAATATTTTTCCTCCATTATCCTGTAATTTAGAAGACCAGATTGGTTCATTTTGTTACAGGCATGATCTGGAGGAAAAGTTTCTGATTAGTGGTGCAACCAATGGCTATGATTTTGAGTTCCCTCTGACCTCTTCATCCTGGGACAGATGACTTGATAATTCAGTCCACCCCAACATAACTATCCTTCATTTAACTGTCACTGGTTTTGAATGGTTTAAGAAACACTGAAGTGACTACTGTTTTAATTTTCAAAACTTTTAGTATGATTAAAATTTAGATCTCTGACATAATGGAGATCTGACATACACCGAAATGAGTCTTTGTTCTGTTCAGTATTTGGTTCACCCATCAAATTGCTGCTTGTAAAAGATAAAAGCTAAGCTGGCCTTCAAAATAGTACTATTAAAGGTAAAAGCCAAGCATGCTTTAAGTGGTGGTTGTTGTTGTTGTTGTGGGGTTTAACGCCATTTTTCAGCACAAGATAGGCTATGTATGGCGGCCAGTATTAATGGTGGAGGAAGAACCCGGGAAATCCCCGGGAAGAACCACCGACCCACGAGAAGCTACTGGCAAGCTTTCTCACATACCCACATTGGGAGAATCCTAGACTTGAACCCACGCAGACAGGTGAGATGGCAGTGATCCGTAACGGAGAGCGCTTTAGACCACTCGGCCACTCGGGGCCCCTGCTTTAAGTGGTATTTGGCAAAGTTGCAAATGCTAGTTAGATTTTTCAGATGAAACTCTAGTAAATTCAGAGATGATTTTAGTACCATACATCCTCTCATCCCTTCCATAACTTATTGAAATTTCTTGCATACATCTCTCCCATGATAACTTATACAAAATGGGGTCCATCTAAACTGCATGCGAGGGTTTGAGTTGCAAATGGCCCTAAAGAAAATTAAGAAGTGGATGGCATTCAAGCTGGACATCGAGAAAACTAGGGTGGAGGGGTAATGGGGCTGATTAATGGCTGAATGCACAGTTTATAATTGTGTTGGTAATGATTGTCAATAAGGAGTGTTTTCTTAGGAAGCCTTGTTCACTTTTTTTGTATAAATTATGTTTATTTTTAATATATCCAACCTCTAAAAGATCAATAATAGAATTACTCTGACTGGCCTCACCAACCATCACATACTCGTAAATCTTGTATATTACATCACTATTTGTTTTTTGTTCTTCTTCATGATTCACAATGAACCAAGATTCCATTCTTTCAAAACTTTGGATATTTTTTCATAAAACAACTGTCAGTGAAGGAATTCAATTTTTCTGTTGTTCTATTAATAAAATACTGATGTAATGATTTCATTGCAAGTAATAGTAAAACATCTTCTCATTCATAAGGAAATCACTTTGTGCCAGTTGAGGAATTTTAAGTTCACTACAAACTCAGGAACTCGCTTCTCAATAAATAACCATATCAATGAAACAAATTATTATTCACTAAGTACTCATTTTGCTATCTTTAATCATATCTGTGAATGAATAGGCTAATTTAAGGTAGTTAAATTATATTACTTAATAGATAATAATATTTATAGCAGTGTTTCATGGATCAATTGAAATGAGTCGACCTGACAAATCGGGACAGCTAGCTCTTACATAGGTAGGATTTGCATGACATTTAAGTTTTCTTTTATTCCACCTCCCTTTATTTGATTCTGATAAAAATACATAATTAACATGATAATGCCAAGGTAATCTTTTAATGAAGTTAATTCAACAAATGCTACTGCATGTTGGAGATCAAAACATCAGCACTTAATTAGGCTCTCACAGAAAGCTCTTGGAGAACCTGAATATTGAAGATTGACATTTATCATGCTAAAATACAAGAGGGCATATTCCATTTGTGATGAGTACACTGAAACCAAATTAAAAGATATAACCAAAATGTAAATTTCACTTCAAAAGAACTTATTTAATTGCTATCTTTTTATTAAAGTGTTGCCACATGAGATGTTACATATTAGTGATATTTTCATTGAGACACATTTTGTCAAATATTTTTATTTACAGAGACCTGAAAATGTTGTTTGGAAAGAGAATTTAACAAAATATTTAACTAATTAAAAGTTGAGGATTTCATGATGTTGACTGAAACTTCCAGGTAGTGTCCACCATTTTCAATAATAAAATGAGCAAGACATAAAGGTTTCAGTTACCAGTTGGATCGTGATTTTCTTTGTGTTCATTAAATAGGGCTTAGTTTTGGGTATTTTCTGATTTAAAAAAAAAAAAAGGGATTCATGCCAGACTCCATGCTCTATTCAGGTTTGCAGGTTATCAGGGTGTGAATTAAAGAGGGATTGGTGTACTCAGTATCATTTATTAAAAGAATTCCACTACAGTCATATTTTTGTTTAACCTTGCTTCCAGTGTAGTATATTTCCACTGAGGACTTCCTGTAATCATATGACCGCAGTATGAAATATATTGCTAATTTGACATTCACTAACCTAAAATTAATCACTGGATTATATTATGTGTAACCAGTTAGAAATTAGGAAAAGATTAAAGACATTAATAAATTATGGTTGAATTAGTCATCACTAAAAAGAGTTCAGGTATTGATTTGGTATTTGTATTTAATGTTTGTCAGCTTCCAAATGGACATGATCTCCTAATACTAAATTGCCAAAATCTAAGCAACTAAAAAATCACACAAAATTCAGTAATGGGTGGAGAGAGGATTTATTTTGGCTGGAAACAAGTTTATAGGGCATGAATATGCATTCTGCCATACCCTCAGAGTCAACAGGAAAAAAATAAACTTTGAGCTGAAGTGGGTAGAGTTGTGATGGACTGGATGGAGTTGTATTAATATTGCCACATTGCCATGCAGGCACTTAAAGACATTTTTCATTATGAGGAAAAATCAGGCTAACTCTAGAAGAGGCTAGAAAGTGGATGCATTGCAGTTAAAAACGTTTCAACTCCAGTACCAAATACTTCCTTCTAAAAAAAGTTATGAAGCTAGAAATTATGAAGGGATTTTTGAATTTATTCAATATTTCACCAGAAAACATAGTTCAATGAAGTGACGTGCCTTCAGCAAGACTTGCTAGACTTTTTCTGGGAACAGTTACTTGTTTCTGAGGATACTGTCTTATGCTTGTAACGATTTTACGCATCATTGTTTCTGATTCAGGATAAAACATTTTTGATATTTAAATAAATTTTGATAAGTATTTGGTGCATTTTAATGAAATTTACATTGCAGAATCAGAGCCAGTAAAATGCTAATTGTTGACCAGCCTAATTTGCTATTACAAAATTTGAATGCAGACTCACTTCTCGCTATTTTCCCAACATTGGTCTTATTAAAACAGATAAGTGAAGTCATTTTACCAACTGTGTCAAGTCCAGTATGATCCCTGAGAAATATTCACCAGCAAAATTACTTGTTTCTCCTGCTAGTCATGAAACTAAAGAGTTTGTATTGAGGTTTAGAATTGGAGTTGGGTTAGAGCATCTGCCTCGGATGCAGGAGGTTGCAGGTTCGATCCCCGGCCAAGTCATACCAAAGACTGAAAAAATGGTACTAGCAGCTGCCTCGCTTGGCGTTAAGCATTAAGAGGTTAGTGCTGGGACTGGTCAGCCTGGTGTCAGGAAAATGTGACTGGGTGGGGCATGATGCTACATGTCTTTGGCATTATACATCATAGCGATATGACTGAAAAATGATTAAAACGACGTGAAAAATCCAGTTCACACACACACAAGAAATTGTTATTTTCTTGCCTCCAGTTATTGCAGTTGTCCTGCCTCCAATAACATTGATAGCATTTTTCTACTGCCATGCTTACAACAAGGTAAACACAAGATTTTAGTGTTACATTTTATGACAGTCTTATAAAGTATGTTACGAGAGAACTGTTAAAGTCATTGAACTATTATGATACCACCTGATATCTTTTTTTATAGGCTGCCTGGTTATTAAGAGCGGTTGCCTGTATTGACCTGACTACTTTGTCTGGAGATGATACAGAATCGAATGTCAGTCGTCTCTGCTTTAAAGCCAAGAATCCCGTCAGGGAAGACCTACTTAAAGCCATGAAAATGGAAGATGCAGGTAAGTTGATC
The DNA here is from genome assembly GCA_028554795.2 of Sinohyriopsis cumingii. Lineage (NCBI taxonomy): Eukaryota > Metazoa > Mollusca > Bivalvia > Unionida > Unionidae > Sinohyriopsis > Sinohyriopsis cumingii. The sequence goes on from CM068827.1 coordinate 44,489,319, forward strand.
AAGAATGATTGAAATCATATTTATTTAGGATAGGAGCAGGAGGAAACAGTATAGTTGATGATGTGGGAGAGTTGCGAGAATTGGTAATATAGTAATCCCTCAGAATATGCAACTACTTATGAACCATTCAAGGCAGAGTCCTTAGACGATGGGATATGCTTGGTGGGGGTGCACAGATTGGAACCATCCCAGGTTGTAGGACTTGTGGTCGACATTAATGCACATATGTTTATTGAGGTAATAGAGTTTGGGTCGGGGATAGTGAGGAAAGCCCAGGGATAATGCAGCTTTACTCAGATTTTTTTGTTTTAAATAACTTGGTATCTTCGGTGTTTCAGCGTATTCAGTTTCATGCATAAATTGTGAATCTTAATGTCATGTCTTCTCATGCACCTGTTTAGTGTCAGTCTGTGCACATATCACAATTGCCTGTCTCAACCATGATTGTTTCCAATGTTACCTAGACTCAGTACCATTTAAGAAAGGTAGACATACGTGTGACAGACACCAGGATCTCAAACCAGTAAAATTAAAAGTTTTGATCAGTAGATTGGCTTCTAAATCATTATGTGTTTTATTGGCATACATTTTACATTTTGAAGGAAATTGAAACAAAATAAGAGCATTATTTTTTGTGTATTATGTTGATAGATAGTATAATATAATTGCAAGTTTTGAAGATAAATTTGATTTAGATTCAGATGTTACAATAATAATAACTAATGCGAGTCAGTATATAGTCAATTAATAAAAAAGAAAGATGCTTTTTATTATAGTTCAAAGCAATGGTTTTTTAGTAGCATCCACTTGAATAATTTGTTTTCTTCACATTATAACTGTCCTGGTGACATTCACTCTGATTTTTAAGCTTCACTCTTAACAAGCTGCTAGTAGTTTTCTGGTCCAGATTTCCCCAGGAATCACTTTGTTTTATGAGGAATGGATAATCTATATCATTTAACATTAGAATGTTGTAATGACAGGACAGCTATGCTCGGTCTGTAGTGAATTTCTAGCTTCAGTTTCCTATTGCTGGGTTTATAGGTTGTTGACTGCTCTTGTGAGTTGGACTTGAGATGTATTCCTGATCTCATCCTTGGGACTTCTCTTACTTCATGGCTCAGAACCAGAACTTTGTTGGCAGGTTTCACTACTATAATTATTGATATAGACTTTAAAAAAACATTGAAATATACATGTATTTATGCTTTTATGAATAGTTTATCCCAATTTTAACATTAATTTCTTATAGTGTTTACTGATCTATTTTATCAAGGGATGGAACTTAATTTATGAATATGAAATGCAGAAGAAGCATACTTTTCAAACTTTAAAACATACAGTGCAAATTCAGAACCTTTGCTACTCCCCTGCACATGCATAAAACTCTGATATCCATGCTCTATCGAACTTGCAATATTTCTTGGCCATTGGTTTCTTTGCATTGGGGTAAAACACATTTTGGTATTTTGCTATGAACTGAACACAAGTTGCAAGAGGTGCCCTTAAATATTTTTGCTAAAACATTTTGAACAATACAGTAACAAATTAGACCTGACACAAAATGAAAGTACTCACTGTAGTGTGTCTGCTGAAATAATTTGTTATGGTTGGTCTCAACATCTCATCTCCCTTTTGGCTTGGTAGGTCGATTTTCATCAGGGGCTCAGAAGACAACAGGACCACCTTTTATTCCTTCATTACTAATAATTTCTCAAAAGACATCCTGCAACAGCTTATTGTGTACACATCTCAGCTGTTCTTGAATATGTGATCTGCCATGCACTATCTCACTGCCGTTTGTACTGGTAGAATATTTCTGGTCCCAAGTAGACTTGTTCTTGCTGTTTTCTATATAGTGCTGATAGAACATATCGAAATATGTTTTTTAATTAAATATATAGAAAAGTTCTTGTAATTTTCAAAAGTGGTAGATTTCAGTTATAAAATCGTATGTTTGGTAGCTGGCCTTTAAAATAGTATAGTTTTGACTTACCACTGGTAGAATCACATGTATGGGAAGATGATATTTGGTGCTGAATTTTAATGGTAAAAATAGGCAGAAATCAGGTTTCCATATTCACATAAGGCAGAGCAATTTCGTTTCTTATATCCATCTATCTGTTCATCCAGCCTCATGTTCCGTTTTGTTTCCACATAACTTGTATCATAATTTATATTATCCCATATGAGCAAGAGAGACAGACCTCCATCACCAGACTCAAAAGTCCTTTCCATTGTAGTTCTTTCGAACCATAATTTCACTTTTGACTTAATTACTGGATGCCAAATTCAAGCATAAATGGCTGAAAAATTTCAGACATAAAATTTGACCCTTGAATACATTGGACAGATTTGGGAAAGCCAAATTGAGTAATAAACTTTATCAAAGCTTTTCTATTCTTTTAGTTCTAATATTCCTCAAAGGAATTGCCTATGGGAATCTTGTTGATTCACACATTATGGTCAACAAGTATTGGTTACCCGACTTGGTCTTAGGTAAGGGACCGACACAATCTATATTATTCTGCTCAATGGTTCGTCAGATGCAGGAATAGGTTGCAGATGAGCCTTGGGTATCTTCTGATTAGGTTTTCCATTTGACAAGTGTGACAAGATCTGCAGTATTTACAAACATCACTTTAAACTTTTGGCCAATAGAAATGAGTCAGGATCTTGTGATAAGGCTTATTAATCCCTAAATGACCACCCAAAGGAGTTTCATGGGCCAGACTAAGAATTTCCTGTCTGTACGATTTTGGAACTACAGTTTGATAGTTCACTGACCACTTGTTACCAGCAGTACTTAAGGTAGTCTCCATCTTCTCATAGAAACATAAAAAGGAGATCTTAGGATCTTTTTCCTGTTCGATGACAAGGTATTGTCATTTGTCACCCGGATTAGAATAAAGAGAATGAGTAATTGAAAGCGGATCACTGTGATCAATAATCTTTGACTGATCCAAACAAAGAGTGAAAGTGACCTCATCAAAAGCCTGACCAATACATGTGTTAGCTAAAGGAAATATTTCCTGATCAACATCATTCTCAAGAGCTTTCTTTGCCATAGCTCTAGTAACTGCACTAGATGAGTATAAATCACAGAATTCTTTTTCAATAGGATCGACTTTCTGATCCAAACAAGGCTTGTTAGTTACAAGTAGATTAATCATATCCATATCTCCAGCTAGGTCATTGCCTAGTAATACATGAACACCCTCAATGGGTAAAGAAAACACTGTTCTGACTGTCACGAGTCCTGAGACTAAATCTGATGACAAATTTACACAGTAGAGAGGAACATTAACAAAGCCACACTTTGCTCCCAGAATAAGAATACTCATCAGAAGAAGACTTCTCAGATAAAAAGCAAAGTACTTGATAATAAAAGATTCTGAGAAGCTCCTTTGTCCCTTACAATATTAATGGGATAGGATTGGCCGATTCACCCACGAGTGATATAGAACCCTTCGATACAAATGGTTCATAATTATCCGTAATAAAATCAGACTGGGGTTTATTAGATCCAGCAAATGTATTTCAGTACATGACCATGACCTCTTAGAAATAAGAGCATTTGGAATAGGTCTGTCTTGATTCTGATGCTTATATTTCAATTTGTAGTAATCAGAAATAACGTGTCCTTTCTTCTTGGCAATAGGTACACGAAGGAAGAGATAATGACTTTTAATCAGTCTTATCCAAAATATGATTTCTAAACGTTGTGCCAGATTGAGATTTAGAAGGGCTCGTATTAGGCTGAAATAATTTTTTTACCAGAAGACTGCTGAGTGGAAGACTTACTTAAAAAAGAAATGTTATCAGCTAAGATATACTCGTCAGCAGTGTTTTCTAAAGTTTCAACAATATGCTCATCAAGATATGTCTTAACATCACTATGGATGCAATTCTTAAACTCTTAAAGTAATATGAGTTGTCTTAGATGTTCGAAATTTTGATCAACTTTCTTGGTTAAGCACCACCTATCATATAACTGTTCTTATTCTTTTGCAAATTTGATGTGAGTTTGTCCACCTTCTTTTTGATAGTTTCTGACTTTTCATCTGTAAGCCTCAGGCACTAACTCATAACCCTTTAAGATGGATTCCTTAACCAGATCATAGTCAGCACTTTGCTGTAGTGACAGGGAAGCATAGATGCCTCTGGCTTTTCCAAGAGGTGCACTTTGTAATAATAGAGTCCAATGCTCTCTTGGCCATTTTGAATTTTCAGCAATTTTTTCAAACTGAGGCAAATATTTTTCTACCGTACTTCTTTTTCTCTAAAAGGGGGCACTAACCTAATATTCTTAGTAACATCAAAACTTGAATTTATGTGTAAAGTGATGTGCTTGTCACTTTGCCAGCTCCAGTTCTTTTAATCTAAATTGAGACTGTCTTTGTTCCTTTTCTTTTTGAATTTGCACTTGTCTCTCTGCAATTACATTTGTTTCTCTCTATCCTCTTTCTCCAATAGCAGTTACTTTTCTTCTTTCTGTAACTGCATTTGTCTCTCTCTCCTCTTTCTCCAATTGCATTTTCTTCTCTCTCTTTCCTCTTGATCTAATTGAATTTTTCTTCTCCTCTAAATAATAAGTTACATTTAACTCTTTCCCCTTGATCTAATTAAATTTGTTTCTCTTCTTTCTCTTCCTGAAGCTCAAGCTTTATTAACTCTAATTCCATCTTGCATATTAATTTTAGTTCCTTTACTTTTTTTTTTTAGAGTCTGATACAGACCTACTAATCAAATCCAAATCACCTTTATCCAAAATATTCTTTTCCACGAAAAAATATTGGACCAAAATAGTTTTTATTTCTTGCTCTGTTGAAGAAGCTTTTGCCACAAAACATCATATTTTCTGGCCAGTTGAAGCAATTTATCTTTTGTCAAGAAGTCTAACTGCTCCTGGGTAGGACTTGAAATAAAGATTTCCACTTTTGATGACATTGTAAAAAGCTTGCTCATTTGACTAAAGATTTCTAAAATGTGAAATAATACTTGAGATTTTAAAAATTCAGAAACAAGGGGAATTTAAATTTCAAAAACAAAGTTTTCTGAAATATTTTAGCAATATTTGTATCCCATGGATGAGCGCCCAATTTTCTTTTACAAGTCTATGCTTTTAAAATAAACATGGTAACAGAAAAGAGTGAAAGACAACAAGCTTTGCAAAATTTAACAAATAATTTTTTTCCCTAGAATACAAAGTGAAAATGAGAAAAAAGAACTTATGGTATTGCAAATTAAGTGGCAAAATAATCCAAGAATTACCAACACATGTCCTAATAATCGAAAATCCTGAATAAAACTCAGTACAAGTCCCAAAGAGATCCAAAACTGAAGGCAATGATGTATCTGTTACAACTTATGGAGTGCTGATGTATAAACAGTCTTTTGCTGAATCCCAGTAATATAATTCCATGTTTGAATATACTATAAATTCCAATGAATGTCTTTATCCAAGAATTTTATAGAAGCACTTTTGTATTTCTAGAGAAAATAATCACTTGAGTTCAATAATTTGACAAAGAAAAAAAATTCAGGCGAAACAATGGTCACAACATAATACAACTTGAAAATACTAGCTGTTAAAGCACAAACGAACAAGTCCGCACAATTACAAGATTATATAGCTCTCTACTTGACCTCAAGTCACAATTAGCATTTTCTAAAAAAAAAAAACGTTATCTAATTGGAAAATAACCTTCTATATAGAATGAGCCTAATGTTTACAAAATCAAAACCATAACCTGTAAAATTCACATTGGAAACTCCAAAACTTTGACCCAGATTAACATATTTACCTCTTCTGTTAATAATGATCCTGATAATAAGCTCATAAACATTGTTGACATAAAATGAAATAAAAAAAGAAGAAAAGTCAATCAGGTCAAGCAGAAATGAACTCAGTTTTGGACAAGGTCAAGTCCACAAGTCCAGCATACAATGTTACATAACAATAGCATGTAATGAAATAATTTTTTTTTTAAAGCTACCAAACAAACAATTAAATTAAATATACATAACACTTGTTTTTCTTGTGTTTTCACGAGATTTTTTTTTAATGTGATTGGACCATACAGCCACATAAAAGGAATAAAATGCATTTAACAAGTGCTGAAAGCCAATTATTATTTTGGTGACTGGATGGTCTGATTTTATGATAATATATCCTGAATCAATGACATTATTTTATGTAACAAATATACATGTTTGAGGATTTTAAATCTCCATCAAATTAAAAATTATTTGCAGTAAGCAACATTTTTGCGTCTGAAATAAGTAATGAAAGGAAATTTTTATGACAACATTTGCAATATTTTGCCCTTGTAAAAGTGATCATTTTGATATTTGTTGAAAACTGAATTGTTAAAATTCTGTAACTTTGTTATGTACTTTAATTTTGTTAATCATGTTTAAATTAGTTTCCAGATCCTGATTTTGTTAATACATGGCTATATTATTTCACCTCAGTCCATTTGTGACATCTGCTTACAAAATAACATGCAAAATATAAACTGTAATCTAGTACATTATTTAGTTGCCTCTGTTACAAAGACTTGCAGTAAATCTTTCTGCAACATAAGCACAGGCAATTCAGATTTATTAATTTGATCAGTTGGTCAACCATCTTTGGTGATTGCAATAACCCTATTAAGTTAGTCAGTGGCATAGAGTGGGAAACAATCATGCTGTAAAACTCATTGCTAGTAAAACAGTCAGAAATTCTCTGATGCAGTTCAGTGGAAATGAACATTGAAAGTAAATAAAATTTCTGCAGCAAATGTGTAATAAAATTATTAAATTCATTGTGCAATAAATGATACTAAAAATTATGTGTTTTTAATCAACATCAGGATTTTAGTGTTTATGACTTGATAAATTATAAAGAAATTTATTTTTTAATTAAAATCAGGATTTTAATGTTTAGGACAATAAATTATAAAGAAATTTATTCTTTAATTAAATTCAGGATTTTAATGTTTATGACAATAAATTATAAAGAAATTTATTCTTTAATTAAATTCAGGATTTTAATGTTTATGATTTGATAAACGATAAAGAAATTTATGCTTTAATCAGCATCAGGATTTTAGTGTTTATGACTTGATAAATTATAAAGAAATGTATGCTTTAATTAAATTCAGGATTTTAATGTTTATGATTGATAAATGATAAAGAATTTATGCTTTAATTAAATTCAGGATTTTAATGTTTATGACTCGTTAATATATGCTCTTGGAGCACTTAGGAAATCTAACATTGATATCAAAGAACCAATTTCAAATCGCTAAAAAAATATAATTTTGTCAATCTGTCAATTATAATGTGTCAAGTATGTGTAACATTTTGCAACTGTTAGTGTCAGAATTGTCAGATCTTGTTGTATTTTACATGAAATCTGCATTATTTTTGAAGTTCAGATTACTGTTTCAGATGTTTGCAAGCTTTTTTTCTTCTGATTCCACTATTAAGCTTATGATAAGTAAGTTTTGCTGGTTTTCACTATGGAAAGTTTGTTTTTTAATTTAATAAAATGTTCTTGTTTATTTTTTGATGTTATTTTGGGTAGTTCATTACAGCCTGCAAAATTATTTTGTTCCTTTTAAACTGTATATGAATGGATCATGTAAATTGGCAGATATTTTTAAAAGTCAAATATATATCATTTGTTTGAAGAAAGAAAAAGAAGTTCAGACATTTGTAATTTGCATGGCATAAATCATTATCATTGTAATGTATCTACCATGACTTATAAAATAATGATTACCTTTTGATATCATTCATATCTAAGCACTAAGACAAATGATGCTCTGCATAATGTGAGGGATAGAAAAAACTGCAACTCAGCATATATCCGTGAAGGAATGGTGGCCATGGCCATGTAGAGTGTGCGTATGTGTGTGTGTGTGTGTGTAATCTGCATTTTTAATGTAGCTTATATCAGTTTTTTAGTCATACCACTATGATGTCTCCAGGGTTGCCATTTATAATGATGTCTATCACTGGGGCATCATGCTTCAGACAAGTAGCATCATGTCCCACCCAGTCATATTATTCTGAGACCAGGGGTCCCCGAGTGGTTTAAAGCACTCACCGTTCCGGATCACTGCCATCTCACCTCTGTCTGCGTGGGTTCGAGTCCAAGGCTTGGCTAGCGTGGGTATGTGGGAAAGCCTTCCAGTAGCTTCTCGTGGGTCGGTGGTTCTTCCCTGGGTTTTCCAGGGTTCTTCCTCCACCAGTTATACTGGCCGTCATGTATAGCCTATCTTGTGCTGAAAAATGGCGTTAAACCCTAGAACAACAACATCTGAGACCAGGCTGACCAGTCCTAACACTAACTCTTAATGTTGAGTGCCAAGCAATTGCAGCTTTTGTGCCATTTTATAAGCCTTTGGTATGACTCAGCAGGGGTTCGAACCCACAACCTCCTACATCTGAGGCAGATGCTCTGATCACTTCCAAGTAGAATGTAGTTATTTCATTTAGGCTCCATTGTTTAAAAAAATGTTAAATATTTACGTGGTATGCAACAACTGGTTTGAATGTCATCTTGTTTCTGATCTGCTTTTTAGGCTTACAACTTGAAAACAATTTACTTGTAAGCTATTAACAATGTGCATGCCAAACAGTGTTTGTCTTGTGATCATTTTTTTTGTAGTACTTCTTATCTTGACAGTCGTTGAATACACATGTTCTTACAGTATTGGTAAATGGCATTATAATCCTTGTGGTAGTTTTGTACTGTTACTATTTGTAGTGATGAGAAAACTGGTCATACAACTGGACAAACTATCTGGCCATGCACATCTGCTAACAATGAATTTATCATGTGCATGTCCCTTGTGGGGATTTCTAAGGCTGGAGAGGGGTGCTCCCAATATATTATGTAAATTGCCATAGAAGTCTCTCCCCGGGCTCGAATTTGTAGGGAGTGAAATTATTGATAGAGAGAGGTAAGGCTCCGAGCCCCCAGTCAGCAATGCCAACAGTTAAATTATTAAGAACACAAAAGGTAAAATTCGAAAGAATAACAGTTTAATACAATTCAGTATTTAAATGATAATAATTTCACAATCACTCTTCTTCCTCTCGACCAAGTGATAGCCTATTGCATCTTCAGATTTATATTGTGAGATCGCTTTTCCACCTGTCCTTGTTTTCTACTCATGTGTATCTCTCTTATATCTTCTCTCCATCCGACTTCCCTCCTACCTCCTTCTCCTAGACTGCTTCTTCTCTAATTCCTCCTCCTCGACTCCTTTTCCTCCTCCTCCTTGACTCTGCTCTCTGACTAGCCTTCGATTCACAATGGACTTCTCCACTAGTCTCTAATCTGTCTCCTAGAGACTCTGGACTAAATCACACCAGAAGTATGCCCTCTAAAAGCTTCATGTGAAAACACAAGGACGTTAGCATATTTCTTTAGCCATTTCGTATCACACTAAACCAACAGCCAATCATCAGATAAAGGCTATTACATTTTTTCGGTCATGCATTCATGCACATCGAAATCACCCATATGCTCTTGTATGGTAAACAACGTCATATTAAAAGCATGGTATCAACTACTTATCATACAGAAATCAATAAATTGCATCAAATCCATATATATATTCCTAATCTCATTATACTGAACAATAGCACAGCAATCAGATGCATTTCTGTACATTACACTTCCACAAGGGTACACAAATATTCAAATATCCATATTAACTAATTTTACATACTACTACCATTTTCCAAAGTTACTATTCAATTCAACAGTTGCAAAATCTAGAATATCACATGAATAAGTGCACTAGTTTACTACGAAGTAACTAAATAGTGAATTACAATATTAATTCTAACCACGAGCTGGGTTCTCGTAACAATTACGAACAGGATCACTATAGCCACGGGGTCTAACATATATACATGGCTTCTAATCAGTTCCTTTGTTCTTGTCTTACATAATCACGGGCAGGCAACATGACATCCCTCTACATGGTTAGCAATTTTGTACATACAGTAAACCAAATTAAGCTTTTTAGATATGATAATATTGCAGCAATATATTTGATCGTATGTTTCCTGTGTTGCCTCTATGGGCCTTTTCTTTGTGTACTGGAACCAGTGCTAGAAAATAAAGGTGCTGTTTTAGTGAATACATCATCTGGCATTAGCCAGACCTAAATCACTTGGTGACACAGGAGGTAAAATTATTATACTTGATTGACTCTGCCAGTTTGGTATTGGATCTGTGGTAAAGATTAACATCTGACACAGATAACAACTATCAGTAACAGACCCATAGGTTGCCCATTGTAAAAATTAACACCTGATGCAGATAACAACTATCAGTAACAGACCCATAGGTTGCCATTGTAAAAATTAAGACCTGACACAGATAACAACTATCAGTAACAGACCCATAGGTTGCCCATTGTAAATATTAACACCTGACATAAATAACAACCACCAGTAGCAGACCCATAGGTTGACCATTATAAAAATTAACACCTGACATAAATAACAACTACCAGTAGCAGACCCATAGGTTGACCATTATAAACTTCAAAACCTGACATAAATAACAACTACCAGTAGCAGACCCATAGGTTGACCATTATAAAAATTAACACCTGACATAAATAACAACCACCAGTAGCAGACCCATAGGTTGACCATTATAAAAATTAACACCTGACATAAATAACAACTACCAGTAGCAGACCCATAGTTTGACCATTATAAACTTCAAAACCTGACATAAATAACAACTACCAGTAGCAGACCCATAGGTTGACCATGGTAAACATTAAAGGGGCTCTGCTCTATAAATTTTAAAGTTTACTTGGCTTTCATTTTGACTGTTTAAACTGTTGAATTTTTTAAAAACTAAGCTCTTGTACAGTTGATTAAGACTGAAGATCACATAGATCCCTGGCAAGGATCACTAAATAAAGGAAAAGGCTGAAGATCACATAGATACCTGGCAAGGATCGCTAAATAAAGGAAAAGGCTGAAGATCACATAGATCCCTGGCAAGGATCACTAAATAAAGGAAAAGGCTGAAGATCACATAGATCCCTTGCAAGGATCACTAAATAAAGGAAAAGGCTCAAAACCAGCCAGGGAAGTATGAGCCTTGTATGTCAGAATTAGGGCAGACGACCGAACCCTAATTCCAAATTCAATAAAATATTGTTTCATAATTGTTTTTGATTTGTTTGGAAGGAAACACAGCAACAGATTATAGTAGGAATAACATATGCACACAAAAACCTTTAAAAACGTTTGGAACAAGGAACATGGGTGGCCTCTCAAAGCTATCCACCTTAATAATAAGTGGATGGCAGAAAGGGGTCCACACCGATAAACATAGAAATGTTTTGAAATTAAGCTCATGTTCTATTTAATAAAGCTGAAAATCACACTTAAATGTGGCAAACTTTGACGTATGTAGGGCTTTCCTCGCCTAAGCTTGACTATGTTAATGTGATCATACAACAAATCAAAATAGATTGAAGGCATAAATGGCATGAGATGCTTTCACATTAAATTATGAAATAATAAAAGAATATTAGAACATTAGAACATTTCATTACTAGGACTTCAAAAATTTAATTCATGGATTATTTTTGGATTTCATTCTTAAACCGTAAGTTCTTCTTTTTTCACTTTTACAGTATTTTTCCAGGGATATAAATTATTTTTTAAATTTTTCAAAGCTGGTTGTTTTCACTTTCTTTTGTTTTTATGAGCCTAAACATGCAACATAAGACTACTCTTCTTGAAATAACGCATTTTTAGAGCAGTGTATAAAACAAGTAATTCATCCTGTAATATGATATTGGGGGTTATCTTAACATTTTACTAATTGAAAATTTATTTTATAACATCTCTCTCTTTCGTAAATAATGAAAAGAAGAGCCCTCTATACACACATGCTCATCTCAAATTCGTATAGTGCAAGTTTAAAACTAGTAAGTGAACTTCATGGGAATTTTATCATGAATAAGTTACACAGATGGTTCCTCAGACATATTATATTGACAAAGTAAATCCCATTTACTGCCAACTTAATTGCATGATATCATAAATGGAAATGTTTTGAACAGGTTGAAACTCTTGACCCTGTTATTATATATTTAATTTATTGTGTGATTGACCTTTGTACATAATTTAATTTATGAGTTCAGGTCTACCTTACTAGCAACATATTACATACAATAATATTTGTCTAAGATTTTAGGTTATATATTAAGATAAGTATTACTCAGAGGTAAACATGTTTACTTGGGTTTGAATTCAGGACATTGGTAATCCCCTCTGAAAACATGGTCTACCTGCTATTTTCTAGGTCATTTCCCAGGTAGCTTTCTAACACTTAGTAAACAGACCTGAACTTTTTTATGAAAATTCCATTAAGATGACAGAGTATTTTAGAAAATGATTATTGCAAAATAGGTCAGGTGGAGAAGTATATAAAGTTGTTTACATCAGAATTCCTAATATCTAATCCCAACATCTGTCTAGTGGCATCAATCTTTTAGTTATGTTCAGTTGAGAGGACTTAATTTATTAATTTATTGTATTCATTGGAGTTACAAAGTGCTCATAGATTTAGGACTATTTTGGAATTATTGTGGATTCATTCAGGGACATTTTTGATTATGTCATTGTGATTAATCAAGACTTTTGGCACATTAACAAATTCCAGCTTATTGACACATCAGCACATTCAGAATCGGAATTCATTTAGAACACTGTACTTCTGGACTTGTGATAGAACGTTAAGGACTATTAGGGATTTAATTCACATTACACTGTATGTTCTTTTTAAGTGTTCACTTTGCATTCAAAGGAAGTAAAACATTTATTGAATTTTACAAAACTTGTTAATTTATGTTTTTTTCTGTTGAATAGTTAAGGACCATAGAGTTATAACAACACTAATCTCAAATAAAAACGAGAATTATGATGTGGTAAAAAATACATTCTTCAAAAGAACCAAGTATGATACACTAGGCTTAGATTGAAATAACAGCATAATAAATGTAATCTGCAGGTTAAACATAGATCAGAGATTTTTCTCCTGGTTGCATTAAACTTAAGGATTATCCAATTAATTTGATGGGGGTGGGTGGGTGCTGGGGCAGGAAATATTTTAACACCAAAACTATACATTTCTAGTCTTTAGATAGCTTCTAAAAACTCTTGATCAAATTTGTGGATAAAGAACATATTATATCCAGTTATATTAATTGAGAAGTATTAACTATCCTGTTGTAGTTTAAAAAACCCACTTATGGTTTGAAAATAAATCCCAGGTCCCCCCCCCCCAAAAATAATTGGTAGGTGCGTTAGCAGACCATTTCTCGTTTCCCATAGATACAGCAGTTTAAAAAAGTGAAAAAGATATTTCTTTTATTTCTAAAGTTTGAAATTGCCAGGTTAGTTCTAAAAGACAGTATCAAACAAGTTTCCATTTGGCTTATGTCCAAGATGCTTGGTTGCTAATGAGGCTGTACAACACAACATACACCAAAACATTTCACATCAAACATTTCTTGAAAATTTGACATTAAATGAAGTGGTTCTCAAGATGTGAAAATTATGTTTCTCACGTGGTTATCATAGGGACCAAGATAAACATTTTTTGTGTAGATTATGACATTAGAAATATTTCATCCAATACTTTGATAAAAATGTTACCAATGTATTTGGGGGTGGGAGATGTGAAAATGTATTTTCTTCCAGGTTGCTAAGGAGTTTTAATGTTGCTGTGGAAGCTGTCAAAAACTACTTGCTTAAAAAAATACTCCTTCAACATTTAACCTAATATATTTATTTCTTTTGATGTCAGAGTGTACTTTTTATGTGATTGTTATGGGAACTAAAACTTTGTCAAGTCAAAAGTCTATGTAGTCTAAGCCTATTTCACAGATATTTTCATGGGAAGAGTTTTTGTTACCAGCATTAATATGTCATATTGAAGTTAATGGAAAGTTATTTTAGGAAAGAAATCTTCAGAAAAAGCTGCATGTCAGCATTATCTTCCATTTTATCCATTTTCAACCCCATATTACAATAGTTCCAGGTCTTGGAAATTGATGAAAATTCTGTGACAGAGGTGGCTGTGTTGCACATAATCAAGGCACCCACTATTTCATATTAGTGTCACATGGATTGATGGCAAAGCAAGTAGAGAAACCCTCTTAAAGTCTGCAGCTTTGATCTTGAAGATGACACCAAAACAGTGAGATGTGACACAATCTCAAGGCTTTAAATAACAAGAGTACCACACAGCACATAATATGCCCATCTTGTACCATTTTTCCTACCACTGACCTTGCTGTTAGAGCTACAGACCTGCCAGCTGCATCGTAAGGTGTGGAACTGTGTACAATTTCATAAAAATATATGAAGCAGTTTAACGACCTGGAGAAGAAAGCAGGCCACATACTTCCCTTGTGTTTAACCTTGACCTTTGGGGCAGAGGATATGACTATGAATATATAAGACACTACTTAGTCTAGATATACGGCAGGCTAAAGTTGCATGAAAATACCTTCATCATTCAAATGTTATACCTGTACAGGGATAAGTGTTGCTGATTTATATTTTCCCTAGTTGTGACCTGTAGCTTGAGAGTGAGGTCATGGCTAGCGTGTCTAACTATGATATATAACTAGCTCAAATTCCATTAAAATATCCTCATTAGTTTGAAAAATATCCAATAGAAAATGCAAAAATTTACAATGTGTAATTTCCCTTTCCTTGCTGAGAACCCAGCAGCAGGGGACCAGAATATGATATGTGCCTGACTGTCTTATTATGATGAATATATTAAATTTGAATGAATAAGAACCTTTTTCTTGCTATCCTTGAGAATTTGTCAGCCACAGACTTGACAAAAATAGATAAAAATGTTGGTCTTTGATTTAAACCTTGATGAAAATACCTTGAAAGTCACTCTGATACAGGGTGGTCCAACATCTTCAATACCATGGGCTGCATGGAAGCAAAAATATAACGTGTGTGGGCCAAACACATATATTGTAATAATTATACTATAATTATAGAATTGACTTTTTTGTATGAGCACAGTCTAAAAAAAATGACCCACATGTTTGTAGTTGGACAACTCTGCTCGGATAAATTTTGTTACAGTTTCTTGTTTTAGCCATTCACACCCTTGATCTTGACATGGTTATGTGAGGAGAGACCTTGCTTATAAGGCACTGATGATACAGGTGAAATATGCATTCTGTATAACTTGTGTGTGAAGGGAAATTGGTTTGCCACTTATAAAAATAAAGAATTCTAATGCATACATAATTGTTTCATTTAGTTAATATCCATGTATTGTGCAGAAATTTAGTAAATGCAAAAATAAAGGTGCAAACTGAGAAATATAGACTCATAAAAAGGCATGTAAATCTCGACCATGATCACTTGCGATATGTGCAGATGCTTTATCACAGGAAGAAAAAGAGAGTTATTTTAAGCTGTTGTAAAGTTCTGGTGTATATCCAAAACGGTGTGGTATAATTCAGTTTTGGCTTATGTCTTGATAATCTCATTAGCCATTTAACTTTGGAAACTCAGGTAAAATAACTTGGAATTGAATGAGGATTAATATGGTGATAACCAGTTTGAAGGCCAGTTTGGCTTTTACCTTTAATAGTACAATTTTGAAGGCCAGCTTGGCTTTTACCTTTAATAGTACAAGTTTGAAGGCCAGCTTGGCTTTTACCTTTAATAGTACAATTTTGAAGGCCAGCTTGGCTTTTACCGTTAATAGTACAGTTTTGAAGGCCAGCTTGGCTTTTACCTTTAATAGTACAAGTTTGAAGGCCAGCTTGGCTTTCACCTTAATAGTACAATTTGAATGTCAGCTTAGCTTTTATCTTTCATAGTACAGTTTTGAATGTCAGCTTGGGATTTACCTATAATAGTATTAGTTTCTAAGACTGGCTTGGGGTTTACCTTTAGTAGTAAAACAAGTTTGAAAGCTGGCTTGGGTTTTACCTTTAATAGTACAATAATTTTTTTATTCTGGCTCAGGTTTTACTTTTAATAGTACATCAAGTTTGGAGAATGGTTTGTGTTCTGTCATTAACATACAACAAATTTGAAGACCAGCAAGGGGTTTACTTTTAATAATGAAACAAGGTTAAAGGTGGGCTTGGGTTTTAGCTTTAATAGTACAACAAGTTTGAAGGTGGGCTTGGTTTTTACTTTTAATAGTACAAGTTGGCTGGCTGGTTTGTATTCCAAACATCAAAATGAAAGATGACATGATGGTACTTTGATGTTTTCTGAAATATATATTGACATTGACAATGGTCAGTTACATTGCAGTGCTAATTAGTCTGTGGTAGGGCTTAGAAAATTATTGGTTACCTTGCCCTCCTGATGATGGTATAGTTGGCTGCTATCACCTTTTCACAAAATTACACATTAAATTTTTAACTATTGTTTATTCTAATTTCAGGCATTACGGTTGGGGCAGTATGTGTCTACCCAAGCCGGGTTGCAGATGCTGTTAGAGCTTTGAAGGCAGCAAATGGATCACCCATTCCAGTAGCATCTGGTAAGTTATATGAAATTTTTGAAATAATTCATAATTTTGAGGGGTCCATTTAGCAGAAAGGTCTAAGGTGCTCACCTATACAGATCACTGACATCTCACCTCTGATCAGGTGGTTTCAGGTATCTGCTGGGCCAGCGTGGGCTTGTGAAAAAGCTTGCAATAAGCTCCCCGTGGGCCGGTGGTTCTTCCTGGGATGTTACTGGGTTATTCCTGCACCAGATAAACTGGCCACCATGTAGAATAATATCATGTGCTGAAAATTCATGTTAAAACAACAAACCACATGATAGGTTTATGTGCACAATTGGAACATCCAAGCCCCATCCCCAAAATTTGTACAATTCCAGATGAGGCTTGCTGACATAATCTGATTAAAATTGAGATCTGCTTATAATAAGACAAGAGGCTTGCTGACTTTTTTTGGTGCTAAAAATCATTTGTCTCATTTCTTTTGTATACCATTTTTTCCACCGTCATTTCTTTGTGTTTATTTACAATTATAGCCTTTCATGGGACATTCATTTGGCTCATGAATTGAGACTAGCAGGAGCCACTGTTGCACATTTTATGTTAGTTTGCATATGTGCTTGTATCTTACAAGGTGTCTGGTAGAAACTGAAATTAAAATTAGTTTGGAATAGGACTCATCATAACATAGCTTTCTCAATGTTAATGTAAATGCTAATTAAAGGCATGGTATGTTTCTAGTATGATAAAAAAAATCTGGAATTAGTGTTGGTTTCTTGCATGGAATTAGAGAGAGGAAATGCTGTAAGAGTTATTTCCCTTTTGAGAATATTGCTGTAACACAAGGTGCTTATAACATTATGATTCAAACCAAGTTTCTGTATCATAGAAAGTGAAAATCAAAGGTAGGGTTTTTGTCTTTGCAATTAAGAACACTGTATTTGTGAAATTTTGGAATAGATTCCAGATTAAGCATCCTGAAATCGTACTCCTTTAATTATGTCAGTTATGATAAATCAGACAGAGATGTTCATCTGATGAATAAACATTCTTTAAATTATCTCTTTTTTGTTCTTTTCTTGAAATGTCTTCCCTGATTCTTTGAACAGTGGCAACAGGGTTTCCATCTGGTCAGTATCCTCTAGAAACAAGACTTGAAGAAATTCGATATGCTGTCAAACAGGGTGCGACAGAAATTGATATTGTCATTAACAGACAGATGGCACTCACAGGAAACTGGAAGGGTATGTGTCAAGTTTTACAAAATATAGAGCATAATTATGAAATATGTATCCCCTACCCCCATGCCCTTTCACCCTGGGGGAGGGCTGTACCCAGGAGCTGAAACTTATGTTGACATTGACATTTCCTCCTAAGAAATTGTATCTCAGGATTGAGTTCAGGTTCAGAGTGGTACTTGGTGATATTGATGGCAGGATATGTGGACAGATAAATATGACCTATCACAGTATGTCTGTAAAACGTCTGTAATAAAAAGTTAGTTCAAAGCTGCATAAAGTATTGGTAATATATGACAAAAATGTGTTTTACTGTCAGCAACAAGGCAGAAGATGCTGGTAATGTAGACTAAATTGATATAAAAAAAACTATTTAAATTAAGATTGGATAAAAGTTGGGACAGAACAATTATTTTCTGACTTTTTTTGACAATAACAAACTTTTAGAAACAGGGCAGTAGTTTTTTTTAAATCATTAAGGTTAAGCATTGGTTTCTTCCAAATAGGCTTTAAATGGCAGTTTTAAAAAATGATAGAAATTCTAAGGATTAGAGAGAAGTATTAACAACATTGGTTACTAATGGCAATATTGAATCTAAGTACTCAAGCAGCATTGATCTCAGAATCAGATCAGCTTCAAATGACGTTGGGATTCTCTTCATTAGCGTTGTATGTAAGAAATCCATAGAGACAATACTGTTTAAGGTTGCCTTTTAAATTCTGTATCACAACTGCTTGATGATAATAAAATGATTGAAATTGTGTTGTCAAGTTGATCTCAGATGTTTTGCACTTTGTTACAGAAGAAATTTGCAAACTGGTCCTGATAAATGGTCATTGGAAGTGGTGGGTATATGTTTCTTGACATTGGCTTGTTAGTAATATCAAAGGTGTCTTTGCAGTCGGAACTTTCAGCAATCTTAGGGTGTCCTGACAATTTGGAGGCAGACAATACAGAGTGGACACTCTGGAGAATGGACAGTTTAGAGACAGACATATCAGAGAAGGGACAATTGACATATAAAAACATGATTCAATAAATTTTTGTTTTAAACATCTATGGGTTTAGTTACGCAACAACATATGACTGTGTGTGGTTAACTATTAGAAGATATTATTTTTAAAAATCTGTTTCCTAATTCAGATTATATATCACTGAATAATAGTAATTACCATGACATACCATCATAACCCACATGATTAGGTAATGTCTTAACATCTAATTAATAAGACATAATCCATGATTATATATCACTGAATAATAGTAATTACCATGACATACCAACATAACCCACATAATTAGGTAATGTCTTAACATATACTTAATACCGAAGTAGGTTAATTTCGTTCAATGAACTATGTGACATTATTTTTAGTGGTTTCATAGATGTGCTTATGAACAGTAAGACCAGATGAAAGCCAAAGCCTCTCAGTCTTAAGTTGTTCTCTTTTAGCACTGCGAAGCTGGTCCCTGTCAATACTGTACAATGGAGAACACTTCTGAATGGATACTCTGCACTTGTTTGCTGGGGCATGTTTGTCAAGCATTGAATGCAAGCACTTTTTAAGTTGTTATGCTGTTGCACTTAAATTGTTTTACTGTTGGGGGTGACAAAGTTGCTCGGTTTGCTTGAATGTAATGCATTAGCTGGATTCTATTTATCATTTAGAGGTTTCCCATCACAGCAAACAAAGATGGAGACTTAGCAACTAATATGTTGAGATGGAATATGACACATGATCTGTGATGAAAAGTTCATAGGACACCAATGAAGGATGTAGAATATTATTATCATGTTTATGAAGAATCCAATTTTAAAATGTGACCATGTTTATGGATGTGTTTGCTAACTGAGGTTTAAAACATGAATGGAATATAGGAGTTTTTATATGTATGGGTTTACAGGACAGTGAAAGTTGAAATATTTGGTAGTACATATTTAATGTGTTTTACTGTAAACAACATGGCAAGAAATGGTAGTACAGGTTTATTGTATTTTATTGTAAGCAGTAAAGGTTTAATGTCTTTTACTGTAAACAACATAGCAGAAAATGGTAGTACAGGTTTATTGTATTTTATTGTAAGCAGTAAAGGTTTAATGTCTTTTACTGTAAACAACATGGCAGAAAATGGTAGTACAGTTTTATTGTATTTTATTGTAAGCAGTAAAGGTTTAATGTCTTTTACTGTAAACAACATAGCAGAAAATGGTAGTACAGGTTTATTGTATTTTATTGTAAGCAGTAAA
The DNA here is from genome assembly GCA_028554795.2 of Sinohyriopsis cumingii. Lineage (NCBI taxonomy): Eukaryota > Metazoa > Mollusca > Bivalvia > Unionida > Unionidae > Sinohyriopsis > Sinohyriopsis cumingii. Next base: position 44,509,361 of record CM068827.1, read on the forward strand.
GGTTTAATGTCTTTTACTGTAAACAACATGGCAGAAAATGGTAGTACAGGTTTATAGTATTTTATTGTAAGCAGTAACGGTTTAATGTCTTTTACTGTAAACAATATGGCAGAAAATGGTAGTACCAATTAGAGTCATCACATTAGATGTTAGAATGCTGCATTTTTGTTTGTACCACACCCTGACAATAAAACATCAACAGGACATTTTACTGGCTTACTATTTGCATCAGCTCATGAGGATACATGTTCTTTGCACCCTGTAGTCATTCTGCTTTGCCTGAAATCCTGAAACTTGGTGAGTAGATGCATCTTGGTAAGAACTACATCCCATCATAGACTTTTGTCACTAATACGCATTTCATACACAACAAAACACAGATCCAGTTAAAGTTTTTATTTATAATTATACTGTTTGCCAAGGAGGACAGTCTGCTGCTACTTATGAAACTGTTTTGTTCATTCTGTCAGTGAGTGATTCAGTGGCTACTGAATGGCACAACGTGGTTGTACAGAGGTCACAGCTGGTCTGTGAAACTCCCTGACAGAATGTTATGGATAACCCTTGAGTAAAGTTTCTTCAGCGGAAACTGAAGGAGCCCAGTGAAGACTGGGCTGTCCAACGAAGGTTGGGGTGACAGCGGCAGCTGTGTGGACTTCACTCAGTGGTTTAGTTTGAATACACCATATAGTGCTGACATTAGATTCTTGGGTGAATAAACAGAATGGAATGAAGTGAATGCCCTGAGAAAACATATGTGCAGCAGATGTTGTCTCCCAAGAATTAATAGTTGGGAAGGCTTCAGTGTTCAATGAAGAAAAAGAATTGTTTATACAACATGCGCATATCAACAATAATGGAAAAGAAAGGTATATAAGCATATATCAGTCTATGAATTATGATAAATGTCAAGAATGTCCCAGAGTGTTTCCATGCCTGTCTTGGAATACAGTAAAGATGAACTATGGGAATTTGAGAATGGAAAAGACTAAGTTACCACATCCAGTTCCGAGAGAAGCAATATGATCACATCCATGAAATGGGTAGAAGAATTCCATAGAATGCAATAACACCTCCAGGAATAAAGAAACTGAATGCATGTATGGCTATGAAAAATATGGATATGCACAAGTGCCACACAAGGACACTGGTATCACACGCGTGCAGAACTCCACACATAATGGATAGGCACAAGTGCCACGCAAATGACACTGGTATCACACGCGTGCAGAACTCCTAACACAGTGAACACAGACACATAATGAACCACTATGTAAAACTGGAGCCCCAGCAATTATATCACATGGTACTGTAGCGACGAACTGGATCCAGAAACACACATCTAGGATGGAGAAAACAGTGTCAGTGTGAGACCTTCCATCCCTGTAGGTTGAATGCAGCATGATCATGGTCACTGTGTATCACTATCCGTCTCAGTTGCCATAGCCTTCTGTGCTGCCCGAATAGTACCCGGGGGTTTGTGAATGTATCTTGTGTAACAATCCGAAGACCACCGGCCCAGAACTTTAATTATGTGGTCTTCGAGCCGGGCCACTGCCACTGAAGTAGCTGCAACTATACGGAATGAATGGCCACTATACTGGGAAGTGTCCAGTCCCATCTTACAGTAGTCAAGTCGCATATGATTAAGGAACACAACACTTGATAACGCTTGACCTGTAGTCGTAATGAAAAGTGGGGCATATAGCTGAGGTGATGAACATCTCCTGAATTGCATGAAAGTCTTCAGAGCAGAATATGGACATATAGCATGACCCGTGGCATGTAACTGAATGATCACACCCCTACGAAATGGGTCTGTTTTTGATGATTTTAACTTCAGGAAAGCAGTTTCTAGGTGGAAGTGCACATCGCCCACGCAGAGATGAATGGTTGGATCGAAGGAATCCTGAGTATTGAATTCCCCACATCTCAAAAATCCGAAGAAAGCAACTATGCAGACAGTCAACAACAACAAATCTGTGTGTGTGTCAAATACACCTCCATGCAGAATTGTGCAAATGCTTGTCAGGATGTTGTATTAATAGGCTTGCGCAGTTTGGCAGACGAACCTTGGTTTTTTTGATGGCCTTTAGGATGGTGGCAAGATGCATCATATTATTTCTGTTTCTGGTGAATGGCGATTGCCTACCAGCCTGCATATACTTGAACCTAATGCCACAGAGGTACAATTTTATTGTAGAATGCTTTAAGTCGAGGGCTCTTGCGCAATGTGTCACAAAGTATATTAAGGTGTTCTCCGTAATATCTGGCAAAAGTTGCATGCTTGAGGTAAAGCCACGCATCAGCATGAAGGTCCTAAAAACGTTGAATGCAGTGTTGTAGGCGATTTGTGTAGCGGGACTCAAGGCCTGGTGCCATAACAAGTTTATCTCTTTATCCTTGTCCATAAGACCTCCGAGGGTGGGGGGCATTTGCAGGGTTGCAGATCTGCATCCGGAGCCAGTGCATGAAATTTCTGAAATTGAAGGCGGAACAAGGCATCAGCTTTAGTATTGATAATTCCTGGAATGTGTTTGGCAGAAAAATGAAAGTTACAAGAAGCCGCACACCATGTAAGTTTACGCATTAATTTCATTATATGCATACATTTTGATCTCCCTTTTTTAAGTATATTCACTGTGGCAATATTATCGCATGTAAATATTATGCGTTTGTGTGCCCATTCTGCACCCCAAATAATGGCAGCCACAATAGGAAACAACTCCCTGAATGCCATAGAGAAATCATCCTCCACAGAAAAAAGCATTTGAAGATCATCTGACCATGCAGCTGCAAACGAGTGAGTTTTGAAATAACCCCCATACCCTACTTTTGATGAAGCATCTGTGCATATTTTAAAATCGTCTGATGTAGTGGACTGATTATCAAGAAACACATAAACTCCATTCCAGGAAGCTAAAAATTGGTGCCACATGTATAGTTCCTCTCTGCAATTTGCATCCAAGTGTATGTAATGATCGAGTTCCCTGACCTTGGTAGATAGTCGTATGAGATATGACACAAACGCACGCCCTGGTAGGATAACACAAGTAGCAAAATTTAAGTGGTCCAGTAACTGGAGCAGTTCTTGCTTGCGGACACTTCGTTTGTTAAGAAATTGTTTCATGTAGTCCCCAATACGTTCCACTTCATTCTGTGGTAAATGTGCTTGCATTTGCTCAGAGTTCAAAATTATTCCCAAATATTCTATAACTGTACATGGGCCAATGGTCTTGCTTGGAGCTGTAGGAATCTTCAATCTGTTGAAAATAAGAGTCAACAAAGCCATCATTCTCTCACCACATGCCGAAGGAGGATCTATTGTAAGAAAATCGTCAAGGAGGTGCAAGATGATGTCAATACCATAATTATGTTTTGCTATACAACAGATCACCTGAGATAAGGTATGAAATAATTTTGGACTTGAACGTGACCCGAAAGGGAGGCGAACACAAACATAATAATTTCCTCTCCACTTTACGCAGAACAAGTGCCATTGTGAAGGTGCAATGGGAATCTGTTTGAAAGCGTCTGAAATGTCAGTTTTGCACATAATAGATCCCTTCCCATAACTCTGAATAATTCGAATGGCATCATCAATCTTGACGTAGCTTAGGGAGCATCTGTCCTAGTCAATAAGTTCATTTATACTTGTATGCGCATGATCACCATGGGGAGAGGACAGGTCAATGAAAAAGTCTCTTCTTTTTTGAATATTTTCCTTCTGCAATGCCGATAGGACTGACTCTATATTCATGATGTGGTGGAGATAGGAAAGGGCCAAGCATGAAACCTTTGGCACATTCCTTTGCCAATAACTGATCAACAGTATATGGTTGTTTAGAAGCAGAAAGCAAGGTTTTGCACTCTTTTGTAGGCAAGTGAGTTTTTGCACCATTGTGTCAAAACCATGTTTCAGACTGGAAGACAAATATATAACGAAGTTCTGATCTGGATGATTACGGAGTTCATGCTGCAATCTGTTAATATCAATGGGGGTGGAAGCATGTGGCGAGAGAGTAGGTGAGATTTGTTGCATCTTATCTGGCGCTGATTTATGATGGGTATTAATATTATTTGTACCCGTACTTTGTAGTGTATTGTTTGGGCATGCAGCTGCCCCATGCGTTTTGGCCCTGCACTGAATGCAGGTATGCAGGAACTGGCAGTTAGTACGGTGGCAACTGCGTATGGAATTAAAATTGTTACAAAGTTTTTTCCATCCATCATCTGTCTAGGCCGACTGTACTTGTCAATATCCAGTTTTTTTCTGTTGGCTATGTTCACTATGGGCGTGGCCGTGCACGTTTGTTGTGGGCAAAATTCAGTTGAGTGAGCGATGGAATTGTATGTGTTACACGACGTCGTTTTTCAGCCTCCAATCAATAACTGAAGAGTTGCCTGATCCCTCATAGCCCAGTTTACTTTAAGTTTGTAGTCACACAGGGCAATAGCAGCTTGACTCGAGTAGATGTTATGGTAGTCAAAGAAAATGTCCCCATATGCATTGGAAATTTTTATAATGTCGGCCTCGTACATGTCCAATTCATGTCGTCTGTTGGGGTAGACTGAACAGATGATACGTTTAAATTTGCCGAAAGCCATTATAAACTTCTTAGACTGAGCCGCTTATGTAATTGGGGATCATTCTTCCCAGCCGTGTCATCCTGATTTGATAGATCCGATTCAAAGTGTGGTAGCAAAAGAGTAGCAAGACTGACGTGCTTACCCTCGAGAATCTGTTTCCGCTGGCTTTCGGATACCACGTCAATTGCTGGTAGTATTTCTGGCGAAACTCCTTGAGACTGCATCAGCTGATCAAGCAACGACGCAGGCTGGGCTACTGGCAATGAAGAAAGATGCGTAGAGCCGGTTACGAATAACTCTGAAGAAGATGCCTGTTGTCGTGCCATGATGGTGGTAATTGAATTATTTAGATCCGCGATTGAACGTTGAATGGAGTTGACTGAAGTCATTATGTTGGGTGGAGTCAACGTGTTTTCAGCAATGGTGGCCATGTTGGAAGTAGCTCCTACTTCTTGAATACTACATTGTATTGCCGTTTCCACATCATTGTATCCCTCTGCTGCATTAGCAAGAACTACTGTCGCACTACGGCGACTTCAACATGGAGTTAGCTGTGGCGTGAAGGATGCTGTTTCTACTTCCGACTGACGTATGCTGGGTTGCGCGCGAGGTGGGCTGTTCCTCGATTGTCTCACTACACGATCAGCAGACCGTGAACTCATGGAAGGTACATTATCCATATATAGCTGCCTCAAGGCGTGCTTCCGGAGAGCAGAAGACACTTTAATACCTATGGACTCTACTTTCCGCTTTAAATAGAGAGTAGTCAGTTAAACGGATTGTCCAAGTCGTATGGGACTGACCTCTGTCTTGTAGAGCGTGATGCCATTGTTTGCAAACAAACTCCCGGAGGGTACAATGAATGGCAGTTAAAACGTCCGATGAAATCCCAGAATAGGATGATACATATATACTAGGAATTGTATGTATTGTTGAAAGTTAGCAAAAGATGCAAACAAACAAATTTGTAACAGTTGTTTCGACCAAAATGTGCATGCTGTCGCTATCAGCTCCAAACTAGACCAGACAGTTGAAACAAAGGACACTGCACATGACAGCTGGGACTGTTTTGATTGGCTGGCATGTGATAATGCAGACTATTTGCAAGAATGGTAGTGAGTGGGTCACCATTTTCTGTGTATAAATTATGCTTAAGTAAGCACTTAAGTGACAAATTCTTGCTTCACTGACTTTGGTTAAATTTTATTTTTTTAAGTTTAGTTTTTGTACTATTTGTGCTGGAGTCATCAAACTAGATGATTATATGCATCTGTTAATACCACATTCTTGTAATTAAAGAAGGTCAATGTAACCTCCACTTTACATTTGACAGACTTGGGTTGAGATTTTGCTCTTTAGTACTTGACTGTTTTTTTTTTTAAAAATCTGTACTGTGTACATACTGTCATGAAACTTGACAAGGGTCTGTATCTTGATGAATACTACACATTTATGATAAAACTAGGTAACTGTGGCTGATATTTTATGCATCCCTCTCAATAACATTTTGTGTTTTTACTTCAGAGTTCGAAATAGTTTTCTATATACACCTGTACAAAAAATGTTAGTGTGGCATACATTTTGCATTTTATGGGATTAGCTTATCTTTTTCTTGTACACCATGACCACATGTTTTCATTCATTGTAGGTACTGTCCTTTCTAAAATAATTAAACATGGCTAGAGCATGCATCTTCTTCATTACATAAAGTGGATTATTACGACCTATATTTTACATTTTATTGACTCAGGATAAAAGATTGTATTTGATGTTCTTTTCTTTGGCACTTTTAATGCATTAATCATGAAATTGATAATGATATGCATATCTCTCAAGTTCGTATTCTGCTTCCAAAAAAAATATGCTCATTGTAACCTGTATTTCAAACTCCTACTGGCTTCTGTTAAGTTTCTGCTATCAGGTAGTTTTCACCACTATCAGGTTCTTGCAGTTATTATCAAGATTTCTTGTGTAAAGAAAATGTACACTGTATCAAGAAAATGCATGAAATGTATATTGGAAAATGCATATTGTACAAAGAAAATTCATACAGTGTAAAGAAAATGCATATTGTGTAAAGAAAATTCATATTGTATAAAGAAAATGCATTTTGTGTAAAGAAAATTCATATTGTGTAAAGAAAATGCATATTGTATAAAGCAATTTATATTGTTTAAAGAAAATTCTTATTGTATAAAGGAAATGCATTTTCTATATTAAAAAATCATATTGTATGATAAAATGCATATTGGTGTGAAGAAATACATATCTTTTAGCAACATTTTTACATTCTTGATCTGTGTCTTGAAATGTAGATGTTAAATAGACAATTGGACATAGTTACCTACTTTTCAAGTCAGAATGATAATTTTGCAAAGTTACTGTAAGGCACATGTATCTCTCATTTTACCAGTCCCTTATACTTCATTTAATTTTATGTACACACAAAAAATAAACGATTTTCAACGTGTGATAAAAGGCTTTAAAAAATAATAATTGTAATTTGATGATATTTTTAAAAAAGTTTCGTCACCAACATTAAGTATGACTACAAAACATCTACATAATTTTTAATATTACAGTGATGCACATCCAGAGTTATTATGCTAAAACATGATGCACTAGCACGACATGTGTGTTGTTTTAATTTGCTGATATATGTGTGTATTTTAGTATTAATATGCAAGCACACATTAATATCTTTTGACATACTTGTTTGTTATATGTACTTATCGTTTCAGGTGTGTATGATGAAGTGAGATTGATGAAGGAAGCCTGTGGAGAGGCACACCTGAAGACAATTCTTGCCACAGGGGAGTTAGGTAGCCTCACAAATGTGTACAAAGCCAGTATGACTTGTATGATGGCAGGTACTTGACAGTTTTATGGCCAACAATAGAAGGCAGTTAGTGGGAGAAATTTCACAGTGTATAACTATGCACCTGTTATTATACATTTTTCTTAAATTAGGTTTAAAATTCAGAATATTTCTTTATGTGGCAGGTTATGAAAGGCAGTTGTATTGTTAGGATTTTGCTCAGAATTAATTTTGATTTCACAACAACAAAAAATCTGGGATAAAAGGAAAAAAATGTATAAAATGTACACAGATTTTTAGCTATTACTTAATATGGAAAATCCTTTAAAAGATCTTTGAAGAATATGCTAAACAGAAATTGATCACATTTTACGGATATTGCTTAGACATGTACATGTTTGTCTGAATGATGCCAATTTTTCATTAAATATGCTGTCACTGTAGAAAGGCCTTGATTAATTTCCTCAGAAAGAACCCACCTTGTTATGCCTTTCTCACAAAACAATCAAATTTGGATGCCCCCTCCCCACCATTTTGGTGCAGGTGTGTTTCAGTGCCTCAGTTCTCATTAAGAGTTCTCAGTATGAGTGACCTTGTCACATCACCAGTTCCAACTGCTACGGTGGCCTTGTGGTTAGAGCATCCTACCTGAATGCAGGAGGTTGTGGATTTGAACCCCAGCCGAGTCATACCAATGACATAAAAATGGCGCTAACAGCTACTTCGCTTGGCACTCGGCATTAAGAGGTTAGTGTTAGGACTGGTTGGCCTGGTGTCAGGATAATGTGACTGGGTGGGACATCATGCTATGTGCCTGCAGCATAATGGCTCAGTGCTAGACATCACTTTAAACTACTACACTGCAGACATCGTAGTGATATGGCTGAAAAATTCTTAAAGCGACATCTCAATAACAACTGCACACACACATCACCAGTTCCCATCAATAGTCTATTGCCATACCATATTGAATTCACCAGTTCTCATTAGGAGTCTATTGCCATATCACATTGAATACACCATTTCACATTAGTAGCCTATTGACATATCATGCTGAGTATGCCAGTTCCCATTAGTAGCCTATTGCCATATCACTTTGAATACACAGGTTCTCATTTGGAGTCTATAGTCATATCACATTGAACACACCAGTTCCCATTAATAGTCTATTGCCACATCACATTGAATACACCAGTTCTCATTCAGAGTCTATTGCCATATCATATTCAATACTCCAGTTCTGATTTAGAGTCTATTGCCATATCACATTGAATACACCAGTTCTCATCAATAGTCTATTGCCATATCACTTTAAATACACCAGTTCCCATTTGGAGTCTATTGCCATATCACATTGACTACACCAGATCCCATTTAGTAGTCTTTGGCCATATCACATTGAAAGCACCAGTTCTTTTGAGGAGTTTTATCATTGCTATTAAAATAACATAATTATAATTACCAGTAATGTATTACTAAAGCATAAAAAGAAATTAATGTAGTAATCTTATTAAATTTTCTCATTTCACATTTTAGTGAAAGTTCTTGATTGTTTCTGTTTCTAGTTGAAAAGGACACCAATTTAATGAGTGCAATCTTTTATTTCATACAGGGGCAGATTTCATCAAAACATCCACAGGCAAAGAGGGTGTCAATGCAACATTCATGGTTGCTTTAGTTATGGTCCGAGCAATTAGGGAATATTTCCATAAAACAGATTACAAGGTAAGGGGAGAAATTCTTTTATTATCTATGTTTAAGTTTCCAATGTGACATTGGTTTACTACATTACCATATATACTCACTTCTAAGTAAAGTCTAAGTGCTAACAACATAGACCCTGATCTGTGATCACATAATGCAATGACTGATATGTGGCAATTTTGTTTGATCTGCTGCTTACTCCTAACAACTGCATAGACCTAGATATGAGGGCACATTATATAATGGCAGATCTGTGTCTGTGATTTCTTAAGAAATAGTCCAACAACTGTTGAGGTGATTGGAAAATGAAGGGGATTTTTGGCTGACATCTGTCATCGCTATTGATCATTATGCCAAGGATAGATGCCGTATGTAGTGTCAATAATCTTTATTTTTGCAGACAAAGAAAACATTACTGTTCTGTCTATTATGCATCTTAACATATGGATATGTGAATTTCTGGTACTTTGAAAGTAGTGTTGATTCTAGAACTGCCAACCCTTATGATTTTGCCATAAGCCTTATGAAAATGACCCTTAAAATACGGACTTACAGAATGAAAGGAAAAACTGCAGAAATATGCTTGTTGCAGTACAATCCGGATAATTGGCTTGTTCATGTTTGATTTGGATCCAGGTTTCACATAAGTTTCAGTGAAATTAGTCAGAGAACCAGACTGACTTTATAGTAGAACCTCAAACACTTTAAACTGCACATATTTTTCCAAGAGAAACATCTGCATGATTTAATTGTTGATTATAGAAATGATGTCCAGCTACAGATACAGGTTAAAAATGAAAGGAACAAATAAGCCTCTTAAAAGTTTCCATAATCAGTACAGAAGAATAAAAGGAATATTTAGATTGTTTTGAATAAAAGCAGGAAGGGACACAATTATGTTTATTGGACATCACATGTCGATTTGAGTATGTCACATGGTGGGAGATATGATTGCCATAATGTGAAATGAAGAAAAAAAATTCCAAGAATTACATCAGGTTGAGAGATAGCACCAAGCCATTGAGCTGCATAGGGTCCGGATTGAAGTTTGTTAAGCTGTGCTAGAGATAAATAAGGTGCATGTATACTTTACAAACTTTTCAGGGGGCCCTGAGTGGTCTAAAGTACCCACCATTATGGATCACTGCCATCTCACCTCTGTCTACATGGGTTTCGAGTCTTGGGCTCGGCCAATGTGGGTATGTGAGAGATCTTGCCAGTAGCTTCTTGTGGGTCGGTGGTTCTTTCCAGGGTTTTCCCGGGTTCTTCCTCCACCATTTATACTGGCTGCCATGTATAGCCTATCCTGTGCTGAAAAATGGCATTAAACCCTACAGTAACAACAACAACAACAAACTTTTAGATGAACATAATGTTTACCATCAGTGCATCAGTTTGGAATACCAAACTTTTTAAATACACGTTTTCCAACTTGACAATAGCGGTACATAATATTTTGTTGCACCTTACTGAAAACTTTTCAAATTTATGGAAAATAATCAGCTGCCTTATTGAGATGATCTTGTTAGGATTGGCAGGTCTGTGTTCCCACATGATTTGAATTAATCTTTAGATGCTGTATCATCTTTGCTAGCCATGGTTCTTTTATGTTAACCCAATCTACACCTTGGCCGATTGATCAGATGTTTCTATGCTTTGGGTGTGTGAATTTCATTGGATGTGGTGGCACTGGAATGGGTGTTCTAGAAGTACAGAATTAATACTGATCATATTCAAAATTCTTAAAATGCAATTGTTGATAAAGTGTTAAAATGACTTATCTCATTCGGCCCCAGAGTTTTTGTCATTTTCGCCTGAAATGCACGTAAGAAAGTCATTTGGGTGGCTATTTCTGAATACATTGGCTTTCGACCAATTTTCCATGCGACTAATGCCTAGTTGTATTAGAAACATCATTTTCCATTGGTTATTTTGCTTGCGCATGAGCAGAAGGGGAAAAGTTGGATTTTTAAAATTTTTTTTGATTAATGAACCCATCATTTTTGTATGGAGACCGCTCTTTATTCCAAGTGTCCACCTTATCCTAGTTTTTGCAAAGGTTCAGCTGTCTGTGTGCAGTTCAGACTGGTCTGCCTTAGATCTGAGGCCAAAAGGTCTAAAATCCAGACACAAAATCACATTCTAACCATGAGCGAATTTTGGGTGAGAAAAAAAACACGTCCAAAAAATGCGGTTTTTCCCTCTGTATTTTGTAGTGCAACTAGAATTTCCTGATTATTTGGTATCATTTTAGAGCTATATCTGTCTGTTTCTTTGTAATACCACCCAAGTTAGTGTATCTTAAATGACTTTGATGCTGCAGAGCTTGGAAATAGGGTATAACCTCATCACGCCTACAGGTGGGATTGGGGCCAAATCAGTTAAGAGTAGATTTATGTGAGAGGGAAGAATGTTCAAATGGTCTTTGGAATTAGGCTCAGATTTATATATATTTTACATCATTTTTTAAAACGGAGTTATTGCCCATTATTGTTGAATATTCACCTGTCATATACAAAACATCCTTTCTTCAAGGCCCTCAGCAGATTAAAGTATGTGGGGTCCTTGTCAATGCATTTTTCTCTTTTTGTTCTAGCTTTGTAAGATTGTTTCTCGCATTACAGTTTTTATATTTGATTAAGTAAAATGAAATTTTGTAAGGTCTATTTAATATATATTTCCAATATGGTGATAATTCTGTTTTTTTAAAAACCCAAAATAAGGTGGAGTGTATTAGATTTTGTTGTTTGTTTTTGCATCCATCTGTCTGTTACCAAGTTGATCTCTGTTCAATAACTTGAGTTGTTCATCATAATCGATTACCAACTTTTGTGGATGGCCTGCAGTTGGTGTAAGGAAGTACCATATCAGTTTTAGGAAGAAACCTTTTTTACTTTTTATTGGGAGTCAAATGGTCAGAGGGTGGTGTCAATGTAACTGAAAGAAGAAAAATGGTTTCTGCACACAAATTTATGTTATCTACATGTAGGACAACTAAAAAAGATGCTGGTGAATAATGCATTGTTAATGGTATTCTTGCTAACAATTGTTATATTACCGGTAAGCTGTTTATTACATCACTTATGCAGATTTAAGTAATTTTTCATTTTTGGGCATCATTTTATACAATTCTTATCAATACTGTGCATTACACTTTTCTTTCTTTCCATTACTCATTTTTGGATGGTTTGCTTTGTATCATGTGTACTTTGATCACTGTTCCAACAACCTAGCTTATGATGTGTTTACTAAATTCTTTAAAGATGTCATAAGTTGAGTACATTAATGTTGTTTGTTGAATATTCTGTAAATGGATTTGACTCTATTCCAACCACTATGGCATGGCTGTCCAACCACTCCGGTGGTCTAGTGGTTAGAGCATTCGCTTAGATGTGGGAGGTAATTGGTTCGAACCCTAGCCAAGTCATACCAAAGACTTATAAAAATGGTACTAACAGCTGCCTCACTAGGTGGTCAGCATTAAGAGATTAGTTTTAGGACTGGTCGGCCTGGTGTCAGGACAATGTGACTGGGTTTGACCTCATGCTATAATGTCTACAGCATGATGCCCCAGTGCTAGACATCACTATAAACTGTCACACTGCAGACATCATAGTGATATGACCGAAAAATTGTTAAATCTACGTTAAAAATCCAAAACACACACATACGCGCACACAAGGCTGTCCATAGGGCATAGTGTCTGTACTGTTCTCTAAAATTTATGGCTTTATCACAGGCCTCAGGCCTTTCAGATTTGAGGCTTTATTACAGGCCTCAGAATTATTAGTTACCATCATGTATCCTATTTATGATTATTATCACCCAGTTTAATTTTTGCCCATTTGCATTGACAGAAAGGAGGATGCCTCTCAGGGGATGGTGAGAGTATGATAGTGTTTGCATTGACAATGTTAATGTTTACGTTAAATATTACGTATGAATGACGTCTTTAACACATTAACCCCTGGAGCTTTTTGTCATTTTCGCCTGAAAATCGAGTAGGAAACACATTTTGAATGCTATTTCTGAATAGATTCGAAAACACCCAATCCCCAGTGATCTTTCAATAACATACTGCTTAGTTGTGTTAAAAACATCGTTTTTCATTGGCTATGTGACTCGAGCCTGAGCAGAAGGGTAAAAGTTGGATTTTTAAAAATAAATAAATTTCTAAACGGAGCCATTATTTTTGTATGGAGACCACTCTTTATTCCAAATGCCCATCTTACCCTACTTTATGCAAAGGCTCATCTGTCTGTTTGCAGATCATACCGGTTTGCCTTAGGTCTGAGACCAAAAAGTCTCAAATCCGGACACAAAATTGGAGTCCAACCATGGGCGAATTTTGGGTAGAAAAAAGTAGGGTCCAAAAAATGAGGCTTTTTTTATCTGTATTTTGTAGTGCAACTAGAAATTCCAGATTATTTGGTATCATTGAAGAGCTACATTGGTCTACCTTTCTATAATACCACCCACTTTAGTGTATCATGCATGACCATGATGCTACAGAGCTCGGCAGTAGGCTACTACCTCCTGCCCTGTTAAGTCATCGCTAGGGGTTAAATGTGTTAAAATGTTGCATGTTGCATATAGGGAGGGTAAAATATAGCATGGTTTGCAGGCAGTAAACTGTTTATATATGATAGAGAGTTTGAAAACCAAAACATTGGATAATTCAAGTAAGATTTTACTGTTATTTCTTGCATACCAGATAGAAATGACCTACATTTGAGCAGTACCAGAAAATCTTATATAATCTGCACAGTAAATAAGCAAGCAACCAGCCTGTAACATAGAACAACTTTTCAACATGGGAGGCAGCTTGCACCTCCATATCATGTGCTAATTTTTTGCTTTCATATTCTTGACTATAAATCAGTGTATTTGTCATCATTTACAGGTTTTTGAATTTTGACATTTTAGTGATACTCTTGTAGTGAAATTATTCATTAAATGAAGTCAATCGTCATTGTTGGCTTGGAACTATGAATATGAAAGCCTTGTTTGTTCATTGTGATGAGGCCTGTTCTTACACAGGAATACAATTTTGTTTAGATCATAGAGTATTCTTACAAGTGATAAAAAGCGACCATAGGCAGGTAAAGGAAGCATGACCGATGTTTTGTGCAGGTTGGGACTTTCAAGCCTAACAGATAGATCATGCGGAAGAAAGAAAAAATATCACCATTGAGGGTCTAGTCTAAGTCATGTTATTGTGGAATTGGTGTAGATTTCTATAACTTCCCAAATTATCAACTGAATGTGCAACAATTGGGCATCATATTTTATAGCCCAATCTTTATTTATTCATTAAAAATAGATTATTCCCAGCTTTTACAAATGACGGGTGAAATTTACCCCTAAATTTTGCCATCTAGAATAGACACTAGAGATGTTTTGTAAAAACAAAGAAATTCAGATTTGATGTATAGACTATTGGCAAGACAAATAGACAATCACAGATATTTTGTAAAGGGTATAAAATTCAATCCTTTAAGATATATGGCATAAGGACATTGGTAAACCTTAGTTGTAACCATGCAAACCTTGATTCCAACAAAAAAGTTTGCCACATATTCTTGTTTACAAGTTGGGTCCAACTGTAAACAACATGGACCCTAAATTGCCATTGCATAATGCGGCAGCAGATTAGGGCTTGTGTTGTTTTGTTTTTTATCTGGAAACAAATAGACCAAACTTAAAAGTGAGTATATCAGTATTCTTTGAGTTTGAATTTCCATTTCTCTACCAATCAGTGTAAGATTATCTACCTTTTAGGTTGGTTTTAAGCCAGCTGGTGGGATCAGGGCAGCTAAAGATGCGTGCACCTGGCTGTCATTGATGAAGGAAGAACTTGGTGATGAATGGACAACACCACAGCTGTTTAGACTTGGAGCCAGTGCCTTGCTTATTGATATTGAACGTCAGCTCTTCCACTTTGTCTATGGACGATACGCTGCAGCACATGAAATACCAATGTCATGAAAGTCCTCAGTAGCATTATATACAAATGCCTGCCCTATGTCTGTGTAATGTTATACATTTATTTTAAGATGTTCATTTGTTGCTGAGCTATTTCATAATTAAATTAATGAGGATTTGGAGGCACATTTTGGGTGGTAAAGAATCAATCGGCCATCTCATTTAGTTTGTCAGATTAATTTGCGTGCTTGATATTGTCAGATTACAAGCAGTACTTAACTGTGCCTCCTTATATCAACCCCATTTATTTATTTGTAGAAGAACTTGCACAAGATTTTATATTGTAGAATTAAGGATTTCTGTATGTAAAAAAAGAGCTAAATATAGCCAGAATAGATGCTTGAATTTCTCTGCCTGAAAACTCTTGCCATCTTACATAGATGTACTGATGGATCATATTTTTTTTTTATAGATGATACAACTTTTTTCATTATTTTTGATGAAATTTGTTTTAATTTTACATAAAATAAGCTCTTTATTAATGTTCTTTTTTTACTGTTAATGTTTATACAAATTTATTAAACTCCCATTAAAATGTTTAATAAAAGTTTGTTTTTTCTTCCTCACTCATTTTCTATTTTATTTGGATAATTAGATAACATGATCTGAATAGGGAGAGATTTGGTGAATGAATCTCTGTTAAATTATGAAAAGGTTATTTGCTTGCTAGTGAAAGATGGATATATTTCATTAAGTGGGTAAAAATACTTAGGTTTGTCACCTACGAGATGAAATATATCCTTTATTCACGTGTAGCAATAACATTTTCTTTTTACTTTATGCTCAGATGAACTTGGCTAGCAAGATGTACTGTATAAGAGAAGGAAGTATATGTATTTCTTACTGGATCCCGCACAATTGTTTATTGTTTGTTCTGCTGTACTTTGTGGTTATTCACACAGAAAATATAAACAGATACATAATTATCCTTCACAGTTCAAAGTAAAAAAGCATATAATCAAAAAATAATTGGTGCCTTGCTTAATTTGAACTCAAATAGTACTTATTGGTAGGCAGCCATATTTCCCATTGGGCCTTGTAAACATCAGTGAATAACTTCAAAAATTTCATGGATATCTTGTTATTAACACAGCAGTGAAATTACTTATTGTAATTCATGACCTGGCGTAAAATAAAGGATATTTAACATTTTGCACTTGATAATGTTTTGAGTTACAAAAATACATTTGTTGTGGATCTTTTGATTCACATTATTGATGTGGGTTTTTTTAAGGCAAAGGATACTAATTAATATTATATGCTTCTCATGTAGAGTACAGAAATCATGAAGTAAAATGGATCTTGTCAGACCTTATTAATTATGTCAACATGATTTAGTGCCTTATTCAAAACATGTAACTATACTTTGTAAAAATATATTGGATTTTGTACGATTATGCAGAGTTTTGTTACACATCATCATAAATATGAAACAAACAATTTATTCAGCAAAGATATAGGCAGAAGTGTCAAATGTAATCAATTCTGGTAAAAAATTTACCTCCAGCATACTGAAAAGTGTCCTGTTTTGATGGAGATATGCAATCTAATTTGGCTATATGACTTTGGAAGAGCACAGCTGGAGCTATACATTAAAATTCATTTTAACTGACAGGAATAGCTATAACACAAATACATATTCAACTGTTACTTAACTAAAAAGCACTCAAAAACATTTCTAAACTAGTATGAAACAGCCGCTATTATAACATGTACACATACATGAGAGCACATGTACAGACATCTTTACTCCATTTTGTTCAAACGTTGCTAGTCGCTGATGTTGTGGATGATTAATCTGAACTTTACAACTGCAAAATTTTGTGAATCTTTTGGAATATCAGTTTATATTGAAGTTTTTACAGCTTTGTTTTAGTAGCATTTGTGATTACAATAATGTTATTCTGTCGTTTTTACTGTTTTGGTGGGCTAGTCTTTAGAGAGTCCACCTCGGATGCAGGAGGTTGTATGTTCGATCCCTGGCGAGTCATACCAAAGACTTATAAAAATGGTACTAACAGCTGCCTTGCTTGGCGCTCAGCATTAAGAGTTTAGTGTTAGGGCTGTTCGGCCTGGTGTTAGGATAATGTGATTGGGTGGGACATCATGCTACATGGCTGCGGCTTGATGCCCCAGTGCTAGACATCCCTAGAAACGGCCACACTGCAGATATTGTAGTGATATGACTGAAAAATTGTTAAAGCTACGTTAAAAATCCAGATCACACACACACACACACATTATGTCGATTAAAATTAATTACAATATATTGATTCTAATGTGCTCTTGCCAAGTCATATGGCAAAAATACATTGTAGAGATCAGGGCAAATGAACTGAAAGTAAGGGACAGACAGTTTAATAACATCAAAACCTTTATGTTTAATTTTATTGCTGCTGATAAAATATAACTAGCATTAAGGTGGACATATGAATGAGCTAGATCTTTCTTTCAAACTCATTTGGCACAAAGCAAAGAACAAATATAGCACACCAATGCCATGTGGGTGCATCTATTATTACAACTGGTGTGTGTGTGTGTAATTGGGATTTTTAGCGTAACTGAAACAATTTTTCAGCCATTCGCTATAATGTCTGCAGTGTGGCAGTTTATGGTGATATCTAGCACTGGGGCATCATGCCGAAGACATATAGCTTGAAGTCCCATGAAGTCACATTGTTCTGACACCAGGCAAACCGATTCCTAATGCTAACTTCTTAACGCTGAGCTCCTAGCAAGACAGCTGTTAGTACCTTTTTATAAGTCTTTGGTTTGGCTCTGATGCAGACACACCAATCACTAGGCCTCCAGTGCAGTCTTTACAAATGGATTTTCTTATTATTACCAGCTTTGGTAAAAATAAACCTTTGATAGGATTGCTGATTTTATATTTGAAATATAAGTAGACTTTGATAACTCCCAAAAATTTGGTACCCATCAAATCTCTTGCTCATTCCAAGTGCAGAACTTTCCCGTTGCCAGTTACCCTCAAGAACTTGAAACAACCAAAATGTTAAACACAAAAATTAGGGCACCACTCATAGGCCAAGTAAGTTTATAGTATGGCTTTGTTGTCCAATTACTATTTTTAACTTCTGGAAATCCACTGGACTAATTTTAACCAAACTTGTTTGCATCATTGTATGAAAGCATCTCAGATTTGTACAAAACGTAATGCAGATATGGCTGCTGTTACTAAAAATAGAAAAACCTTTAAAAAAAAACTTGTTTTAAAGAAAACCAACACAGGTAAACCATATTTTACAGTAAGCATCCTGGTGTACATGTCTATGTAGTTTTACAGTACAGTAAGCATCCTGGTGTGTAGGCCTATGTAGTTTTCCAGTAAGCATCCTGGTGTACAGGCCTATGTAGTTCTACAGTAAGCATCCTGGTGTACAGGCCTATGTAGTTTTCCAGTAAACATCCTGGTGTACAGGCCTATGTAGTTTTCCAGTAAACATCCTGGTGTACAGGCCTATGTAGTTTTCCAGTAAGCATTCTGGTGTACAGGCCTATGTAGTTTTCCAGTAAGCATTCTGGTGTACAGGCCTATGTAGTTTTCCAGTAAACATCCTGGTGTACAGGCCTATGTAGTTTTACAGTAAACATCCTGGTGTACAGGCCTATGTAGTTTTACAGTAAGCATTCTCGTGTACAGGTCTATGTAGTTTTCCAGTAAGCATTCTGGTGTACAGGCTTATGTAGTTTTACAGTAAGCATCCTGGTGTACAGGCCTATGTAGTTTTACAGTAAGCATCCTGTTGTACAGGCCTATGTAGTTTTACAGTAAACATCCTGGTGTACAGGCCTATGTAGTTTTCCAGTAAGCATCACAGTGTACAGGCCTATGTAGTTTTCCAGTAAGCATTCTGGTGTACAGGCCTATGTAGTTTTCCAGTAAGCATTCTGGTGTACAGGCCTATGTAGTTTTAAAGTAAGCATCCTGGTGTACAGACCTATGTAGTTTTACAGTAAGCATCCTGTTGTACAGGCCTATGTAGTTTTACAGTAAGCATCCTGTTGTACAGGCCTATGTAGTTTTCCAGTAAGCATCCTGTTGTACAGGCCTATGTAGTTTTACAGTAAGCATCCTGGTGTACAGGCCTATGTAGTTTTACAGTAAGCATCCTGCTGTACAGGCCTATGTAGTTTTCCAGTAAGCATTCTGGTGTACAGGCCTATGTAGTTTTCCAGTAAACATTCTGGTGTACAGACCTATGTAGTTTTCCAGTAAGCATCCTGGTGTACAGGCCTATGTAGTTTTACAGTAAGCATCCTGTTGTACAGGCCTCCTGTTGTACAGGCCTATGTAGTTTTCCAGTAAACATCCTGTTGTACAGGCCTATGTAGTTTTCCAGTAAGCATTATGGTGTACAGGCCTATGTAGTTTTCCAGTAAGCATTCTGGTGTACAGGCCTATGTAGTTTTCCAGTAAGCATCCTGGTGTACAGGCCTATGTAGTTTTACAGTATGCATCCTGGTGTACAGGCCTATTGTAGTTTTCCAGTAAACATCCTGGTGTACAGGTCTATGTAGTTTTCCAGTAAGCATTCTGGTATACAGGCCTATGTAGTTTTCCAGTAAGCATCCTGGTATACAGCCCCATGTAGTTTATACAAACGATTATGATCCACCATCAAATATGGTTGCTGTTACTAATAACTAAAAAAACTTGTATTGACTTCAGAGAAAGGGGGTAATAGAATTTGATATAAGTTGACATAAGTGACCCTGGCATCAATGGTTTTCAGATTTATATAAATGATGCAAATCCAGCATGAAAATGACATTTTATAAAGATAGAATAAAATGTAAAGAACTCACAAACCATAGAACATAACATGACCAGGTTTGATAGAATGCAACTTGACATGAAAGCCTTTGAAGTTATACAAAATATGTTGACTGAGGAAAATTAAGTATGGCCGCCTGTACTAAAATTAAATTTGTTTAAACAACTTTGTCTCAAAAACTTCTCAAAAGAAATTTAAATAAATTTGATAGAGAGCATTCAGATGTGTTGAACAAATGATGCTGATCTGCAGTCAGATGAAGATAAAAGACAACCCTAAAACAATCATTTTCATAACATAAACCTTAAATCATTTGTTTTCATAAATTGTGCAGATTAAGAGAATTGTAAGGTATTTCTACAGAAAGCAGCCTTCTGACCTAGATTTCTTGGTTGTCTGGTTAAAATCATGACTATTAGACATATATCATTCTGGTGATTAATCTCAGGCCCACATTGATATATTGCTTGAAAATTATGTTGCATGTCAACATCTTGATTGTCTCAATGAAATTATGGATCCATCAAGGTATTAATTGTATGGACTTATCATGGCACAATTCATGAATGGAATATGTAAAGTTGGGGTCTTTTAATGAACTTGTTGTCCTTTGCTAGTATCAAGTACATTTATGTACTTCCTCCACCTAATTAGACAAAGTAGAAGAAAACTGAACTTCATTAGGAGACAGAATAGATGCAAGAATTATTGGGATGACATGGCCACAGGTACTTTAAAAGCAAACCCTAAACAGGCAGCTAGGTTAGGGTTTGAGTTTTCATGAAAAACTATACATCATACAATATTGGCTATATTTGCTTATAGTACCATATATACTTATGTCCAACTGTAGACAGCATAGACCCTAATCTGCCATTGCATAATGTGCTAGTAGATCAGGGTCTGTGGGTTGCTTCTTTTGCTGATTGCTCCTGGAAAACTACATAGACCCAGATCTGTTAGTACATTATGCAGTTGCAGATTTGGGTCTGTGCAGTTTGCAGTTGGACTCCATTTATAAAAGCGTATATATATATGGCACTAGAAATTCTGGCAAGCACTGGTGGATATCCACTAAATGTGGACCAAGGGGATTTAGTCAGAAAGCATGAAACCTTCATAGAAACGAATGGAAATTACTGAATATTTTTATTTGACTTGCCATTTACCATTTTTTTCAGATTCTAGCTTGCTTCAGGTTCTGGCTTTAGTCATTAAATTGAAACTTTTGTGTTGCTTGCCACACTGAAGAACCAGACAAACAAAATAAATGTAGATATTAAAAATTTGTGATCCATTTGTATGAGAGCAGGAAATATGTTATTATTAACCTGCATTTTTTGTGCTTTCATGTATCACAGATGTGACAGTGTACAGGCAAAATTCAGTTTTGATATAATTGTTTTCTATATTAACTCCTGCCTTCAAGGATATACTTACATATATTATACTGAGATAAACAGGTATTCCGATGTTTGTATTCATATGGTAATGTTTTATTTGAGTTCTTTGTTATCTATATTGTTTGTTCTTAAGAAGTATCACTGAGCTTGGACTCCTACATGCATTTATATATATGTAACTGTTCTCTTCTTATTCTATTAGGATATGAAGTTTTAATTAAATACAGAGTTACTTTAGTATTTCAGTATTAATTGAAAGTTTTATTACTATATAATGGTAATTCAGGTTATCTGTTGTTATTAAGATGCAGTGCATACTATTGATTAGAATGTATATTCATTAGGTGTCACATGCTTCCAGTCTAGTCTTAAATAAAAAGAATTTATCTTTCTAAAGGAGACATTCTGTTCTTGATCATGTGAATTAACATTTTAGCTGACTTGATAATAAAGCCCAAGTGAGCTTGTTGTATGGAACTACATCAGTCCTGTTCAATGCATCATCATCAAATGTAATCCATTAACATTTGCTGTTTTCAAATTCTTTTACAAACCAATGGACCAAGTTCAACCAAATTTGGCAGAGAGGAACCTGACCTAAAAGTCTTTAGAGTTTTGCAAGTAATGCCAGTGTTGTCATTTACAAAACAGAAAATCCCATAAATGGCTTCTTAAGATCTACAAAACGTATTCTGAAAACAGTTAACAGAGATTACCATGCAATGAGTTTAAAGGTTAGAAGTTTTGAACAAATGATGCTTAGTTTCAATCAGATATGGCCACCAATACTAAAAGATAGAAAAACTTAGATGACTTCTACTCAAAAGCTGCTAAACACAATAATTTGACCAAATTCAACAGAAAGTGCCATGCCATGAAGATGTCTCGATTTTTTAAAAAAAGTACCTCTATGCCACTTAGCCATCAAATACAGTTACCATTGCTGAAGTTTGAACAATATTTAAATTACTCTTACAGAAAGAATGTGGGATTGATAGCCGTTAAGTTCTGTACAAAAGGTACTAAGTGGACAAAAGTTTACCGGAAACCTCCTAGCATGAAAATCTTTCAAACTGTTATAGCTTATGTTTATCTGGCTTGACAATATAGCAACCATTACTGAAAATACAAGTGTTTATAGACAGATTCAGAATTTTATCACAGAATAATAAACATTAGTTCATTGGAGCTATTGTACCAGTTGTATACAATAATATAACAATTTATTTCAACTAGCAGACATGCTTATAATTGTACTTTTTGTTGTAGTTAAATTTATAAAATTATGCTTGTTAAAACTGCATACTCCTCCCCATTTATATATTAATAATCAATGCAGGAAAATAATTTTAAAATGAAAAGATTAAACTCTTTCTTCAGTTACATGCAGTGTATAGTATGGTATGGTTGTACATCAGTCCTGTGTCATGCAACATCTGTTTATGGTCCATTAGTATTTGTTATTTCCAAATTCTTCCATATGAAGAAAATACACATGCATAATGGCTGGCTAATACACACTTAAGATTCTCTGCTCCCCACATATGATACATTTCTGTTTAAAAATTAAATGCAGGGATGTCAGTTTACATGAATAGAACTAACAGATTTAAGTAAGTTGTAAGTTGAATACTGCAAGTGCCATAGACTTTATTGTTTGGATGTCAAGAATTGAAACGTTTGCCAAATTCATGAGGTTAGAATAAGGTTTATTTAAATCACAAGACAAATCTCAGAGCTCTTTCATGGAGGTTTTGATCATATTAGTGAAACTGTTGAAATTCCAGGTTAGGGAATAGAAGTTGAAGTTTGCCATGATGAGAGAACAGTACACAGTCACTCTCACTTCAGTTGTAAGGTATTTTCCAATTTGATCGAGCACATTTATGCTATCTGACAAATAGTGATTTTCAGATTAAAGTTTAGCATAAAATCCAAAGTGATTCCATAGTTTTAACAAGTCTGCACTAGATTCAGTGGAGGAGTAAGACTCGAGCTGTTCGTTGGTTTTCTTTCCAAATGCATTAGCTTGGAGACTCATCAGTGTTTTCTTTCAATTCATTGTTGGTAAGCCACTAAATCAAAGTATTGCACTCCATTTCCAACATAGATTTCGTAATATTAAACCCTTGTTCGTGTACACAATGACAAGGAGCTGATCGTCATTTTTTGTGGGTTTTCTTTTGTTTGTTTATTTTGTTTAAGAGGAGAATGATCCTTGGTCACATTAGTTCACAATTCCTCGAAGGACCAGTATACATTGAGATCGTCAAATATATAAGTGAAATGAAATGGTTTGGACTGTAAGCTGGTATTGAAGTTTTACTGGTTAAAGTCCTTAAAAATGCAGTATGTAAATATACTCCAGGCTGTTGTTAGTACTCATCCTTTGATCATAGTAAAAATAATGTTATGACAGTCGCTAGTACTGCTGTTACAAATGTTTTGTCAGAACAACCTTTTTTGACAGAAGACACCCTCAGATTAAAGTTTTTCAGATTTATACGAATGATGTAAATCTGTCATTCCATATGACTGCCATTAAGAAAGAAAAATCTACAAATGACTTCAAACGATTCATAAAATATGCCCCATTACCACCACGAAATTGACGATATTTGAAGAGAATCTTTAGGCTTTGCCAATTCTGTGGAGTGGGTGGGGATATAGTGTTGGGAGTGTCATTTCCGTCACATGTTTTGCGAATTTGATTCCTCTATTGACAAGTTTGGAGTAATTTCCCATTAGATATTTTAGTCATGTGGGTTGTGTTGCGACGTAAGTCAGGTGGTTGTGTTGCAACAAAAATCACGTAGGATGTAATGCAGCTTATATAGTTATAATCGAGTCGTGCAGATAAATATAAAGAGAGAAATGATCCATTCAGGGTTCCTATTTTTTTATGCTCTTGTTTTAATATCAGTCAGTAGATTATGTAATGTTGTGCTTCGATATACTTTGAGAGAAATCATTTGTTTGGATTATTCATTGGAATTACAAAGTACTCATTGACTTTGGACATAAATATTGTTTCGGGATAAATATTATTTAGGGATTATTGTGAATTCATTTAAAAGAGTTTTGGACAATACCATCGAATTACATTAAAACTGTTGGCATTTCAGCATATTTAAGGATTGGTTCATCAGCACATTCGAGCCATGGAATTTATTCGGAACACACTATTAATTAGGACCTATGATACAACTTTTTAAAAATTATTTTGGATTTAATTCACAATACCGTAAGTTCCTCTTAAACTTTTATTTTATAAATTAGAGAGTATTAAATTATTTGTTAAGCGTTACAAATCTTGTTGACTTTGCTTCTTTCTGTTACTTAGTTTAAGACCCATAGAATTGTAACAATTCGAAATATTTAATTCGACTCCTCCGATACAGTGTTGAATGTTTATCGGCCATCAGTTGGCACTCGTTACAGTTAACAATAACACCCTTAGATTTGTTAAAATTAAAATTATGGATGGCCGGGGATGAGGAATAAATATCTTTAGAATATCGAACAAAAAATCCATATACTTCGACGTGCGCATTAGCTGAAATCTTATGAAGTCTTTTTGGGTTTTTGGTTTTTTCTTGTTCTTTAAAATCGTCTCTCGTTTATTTGTCTGCTTCATTATGATTAATGTAATTAAACTCCTTCGTCTAACACGCTGGGTACAAAGGAAAACTAGAGGGAGTTTTTCTCACTCGAAAGTTAACAGTCAGAAGTGCTTGTAAAAGGGTGGTATCACGTAGGGTAATAATTCAATATTTCCGAATAAATGATTAATAAATAAACAGTTGTTTCTGATTCAGAAATGCTAAATTAAATTTGAACTGTCTTATGGGCATTGATATATTTGGTTTGAATTGGGCCACTCGAATAAGTTGAGATGAATTGGAGTACATAAACGTGTTTATGCGTAGGCAGTATACAACCGTTACGAACAACACACATTAGATCAACATTTAGGATAATGCAAACCTCGGCTCTGTGGCCTATATCCATTTGAAGTCACTGTTATGGGCCATGATTCGCAAGCGTAGAGAAATATGGAGACCACCAGTGAGTACATCAGTCTGAGCTTTGAACTGAGTGCGATGTTCTTGTCGTTCGAGATGGGCATCAGTTTTGTCAGCGCTGCTGTTGCCTGTGCAATCCTCCATAAAAGTCACAGGAGGTAAAAAGATTCGGTGAATCAGCACCGTGTATGGTGGCTGCTTTAGACAGAGTACTGTTCTTGCATTGCTGTTGACCTGAAATCCGTTAAGTTCTGAAATGTATTTACATGCGGCTTTTACACTTGGTCGATCGACAGGGTTTTTGCTTAAATTCGTTTGTCTTTTGTCACATCGAGTGCACACAGAAACGCATATAGGGTTTACTAAAATGAATAATAAAGCAGTGATAAAAAGTACAGTAACTAGGCCTTGTGCATCAGTATCTGGGTAATCCCTTTACCTGTGCAAATACTAGTTTAGTATTTGACCAAATTGCAAATTGATTATATATATATATATATATATATATATATATATATATATATATATATATATATATATATATATATATATATATATATATATATATATATATAATAGGCCTAGTTAAAGAATGTTTAATTCAGAAATACGCCAAAAGAAATGAATTGTTAAATCGGGAAAACACTTGCACACTTCACAAAATGGCCAAGAATCTATCTCCAAGAAAAATCGTTACCTTTTACTTCTTGTAATATCCGATTCTAAATTTACGTAATAAAATATGTTTAAACGAATTATGCATGCACGAGTTATGTGGAAAACCATTTCAAATTAATATGTTTGACACGCAAACGTATGAAAAGTACAACAATGCACATAAATATATTCCGTAGCAAATGACTTTTCTAAATTTGCTTCGACTAAAAAAAATAAATTGAAAATATATAGTATTTACTATGCTTTTACTCATACCAAAGACTAATAAGAATGATACTAACAGCTGCCTCGCTAGGCGCTCAGCATTATGAGGTTAGCATTAGGACTGGTCGGCGGGTGTCAGGATAATGTGACTGAGTGGGACATCATGCTACATGTCTGCGGCATGATACCCCGGTGCTAGACGTCACTCTATGGTGCCACACTGCAGACGTCGTAGCGATTTGACTGAAAAATTGCTAAAGCTACGTTAAAAATACAACACACACACAAACACGCACATGCATTTAGGAATATACTGTAAAAACGAAACCAACAAGAATTATGAATTTAAGGTTTTTGTTTTTCATTCTTTGTATATTCATTTGAAAATTTGTACACCAGAAAAGCGTGTATGAAGAGATGTCCACTTAAAATAAAAAGATATTGGACGATTTGAAAATGATTTTAATATATTTTTCAACGTGTATAAAATAGTTGAAAATGGATACAGCGAACAAATGCTGAAAATTGTTTAAAACCGGTAAGAATAACAAAACGAGCAAGAAAATCATGCATATATATTGCTTGTACTTTCTTCTCGAATTCCAGCTGACTGCAAAGGTGGAAAGTGCCATTAGTATTGTAAAAGGAAATGATATCCCAACTAGTATCATTATATTTGAGTGGATACGACAAACCAAAATATATTAGGACAATTATTCGATTTTTAACACTGTTAACTATGGTATCAGGTACGTACTTCTACAGAAAGTTTTTTAGAAACAAATTCATGTTGTAAAATGTACAAATTATCAACACCAATTAGATATACCCTTGGCAGCTAATTTGAAATTTGTAAGCGAAATGCAACCAATGCAAAGGAAAACGAAGATCACGGACGTAATAGACCTTACTAATAGGGAAACAGATTCCAACGAATTTTTGGCCACACCTGAAGTCTAGTCATAAAGAAAATAACCGTATTGTCTACAGAACACAAGGCTGCATACAAGTTTTCTGTGAAGAATTTCGACAATGTCTGAACAAGTCTTGTTATGTTTGTAAAGTGATGTTGACAAAAGATAAGGAAATATTTGATTGAAACAAAACTAAGTTATGTCTTTGAGAAAGAGATCACTGACGAGAAGGTAAGATATCACGATTACCCAGCGGGAAAACATTATAGTGCTGCATACAAGCCCTGTAATTGAAACTATAAATACCCTAAATATATACCCTTGTTTATTCATAACTAAGGTTACGATTCACAACTGACCGCTCTAATGGCCTAAGTGGGTAGGGCGTCCGCCTCGGATGCGGGAGGTCGTACGTTCTAACCCAGGTTGAGTCATACCAAAGACATAAAATGGCCCTAGCAGCTGCCTTGTTTGACACTCAGAATTAGTAGCACCGTGTTAGGACTGGTGTCAGGATAATGTGCATGGGTGGGACATCATACTACATGTCTGCAGCATGGTACCCCAGTGCTAGACATCACTTGAAACTGCCACACTGCAGATATGGTAGCGACATGTTCTGTGAACAGAGGTGAGTTTATTTACTTTTGTAAGTTAACATTTAAACCACGCTAGTCTGGATTCCATGCCTCAACCCCCACCCCACAAATGCAATACCTGTAGTTTTATTTGTTGTTATTATTGTTTTTGTCTTGTGGTTTTATCAATGTTTCATGTTTTGATATGTTATACATAACAATCCCCTGTGGGGGTAAATCAGTCATATTGAAACAGACGAGATCATTTTCCCCAATTCACTTTCGCGAGTCGATTCGAAACATGGTGGTCCAAAATGTTCATTGAAAACAAAAAATTCCAGACAGCGGGGCTGAGACGGTTTTCCTACGATCGCAGCCAATCAGTAACGAGAATACAGAACACTAATTTCATGGACTTTTTGGGACCAGTCAGAACCACAAAGTGGTATGTTTACATGTTATAATATAAAAACTATGAAACTGTACTCACTATAGGCAAAGTGTTACAAAAGTGTACCAGCAATAATAAACGTTACTGGATACGCCGCCTTAGAACATTGAAACCAGGCGGTTTAAACCAAGAAGGCTAGAAAAAGACAACCATGCACAAATAAAATTATCTTTTGCAGCCGACACATTTTCTTTTAAATAATTCTCTAAGGCTAATATAACAATAGAATATCCGAGATATAATATGCGCTTACATAAATTTACATAAAATAATAGATGTCGTTATGGCTCATCAATTTCTAAGTCAATACAAATATTATTCCATTGTCAGCAATAAGCTGAAATAAACAAGTATAAAACATACTAGAGTTAAAAGGTTGGATTCCTGTAGAAACAGCCAAGTAAAGTTTCGCAAACATAACCGTTTTTCTGTTTTATTTGTTTTGTCTATGTTTTGTATTTGCCTTTGAAAAAGACTCATTAAAGGGTCGAACGCGCTCAGGCAAGCTAGATACTAGTTAAACCCTCGAGCCTGCATGAAACAAACGACAGTTATTTTATTGTGTGAATGTTTATCGTCGCTTGCATATATCGCCGACCGAATGGCTCTCGCTGCTCACTAAATATCGTGGAGAGAGATCGCAAGGCGTCAAGACGTCCTGTCGATTTTTCGCTATACGTGGCGCTGTCTTTGCTCTTCTTGCCTTGCCGCATGTGTCGATTGTGCTTGGTGTGCAGCAAACGTGCACATAAAGTCTATGAAGGGTTCTTCGTTTGACAAACTCTACTCTGTCTTTTGTGACGTACCAGCATATATATGTGATCCGGATGACGCGAGTAGGCTAAGGAACTCTGTCAACACGAAAAGACATACGCACTGCACACGTCTAGTCGTCTACTAGTATCCTTTCCACCTCTTTGGGTAACACTTTAATTGGGCCTGCCCGATGCTTATGTGGCTACGGCCGCTAGAAGCTTCAATTCTTTTGGAAAAACGTCTACGAAGTTGTTTTGACGAGTGTCCAAGCAGCTGTATTTGAGCACAGTTGATGTGAAAGTGGTCCTCTGATTTGGCCACTTGGTAGTCAATGTCATTGTCTTTTACGGCGTGCTGTCGATCCATAACTTGCAGATAGGTGCAGGTTGCGCTGAGTCATAATCCGGGGCAATGCCGCAGTTGTGTCAATGTTATGTTCTTTTTGGAGTCGATTGCCGTAAGAATTCCTTGATATCTTGGCTTGTTATGTGCCATGAAACCGCCATTTTGCGCAGGCGCATTATGCTTTACACCAGCTGAGTTGACTCCAACGAAGCTGTACTTTTAACTTTTCAAAGAAAACCTTCTCTATGATCAAAATCGGCTAACACCAGTTGTTGTATGTGTCATCTATATCAAAGATATATGTTCTCTTTAATTCCTCAAAGTTCCGATTCTTGAGTTATTTTGACTATGCATTTGGTCGTAGTATGGTGTACACTGGCGTCTTTGTAGCATCTGCAGACGGCTCCGGGCACTTGTTGCATTTGCAGTCCTGGACAACCAACCTTTGCTGGTCCCATTCGACGTTGACGTCTGGGTCATACAGTAAACCACTTAGTTGTCGGCGATTTTGTGCTTTCAGATGCTCTTCTCGTATGCGGCCATTATGTTTGACTAATGATGACCTCTATTTTACTGCACCGGGTAATTGCAGTTCAGAGCCACCGGTACGTGACTAGAGGGCTGTTAGCACCGTATATGTAGAGCGTGTTGCCGACCGTCTGTCTCTGCATATCGTGGCCTGTGTATCCAAACACGGCCTTCAAAGAAGCATGAGAACGCTGTTTCAAGTTTAGATCCGGTTCACGTCATCGCAGCAGAAGTTGATGAGGTGACTCGGTGACCTTCTGCACGGAGTACGCATCATATAACTTCACCTTTCTCTTGCATTCCACCTGAGCAATGGTGTAACTGACAACATGATCTCCCACCTGCCATTAGTTTGTTCCTTGCCATACACCCTGCGCCAGAGCGTTCACGGGGTCCACGATGTCTTTGGTAACCGCTATGTGAGGGACGAAAACAGCGTCTTTCCCTCCCGTCCTCTAGACTAATTTATGCAGCTCTTCCCATATTATTTGTTTATGACTATATTACCTCGCGTGCAAAGGCCTGGTCGTCCTGACCAGTCTCTGTAAAGTATGGTAATTTGCGTATGATCTTCTCTCGCGTAGCAATGAGAGTCTAGAAGGAGAAGGCGGCGAGGTAATATTTATGCGAGGGCCACATCACGGTACTTGTCGTGGCTAAAGTTACGTATCTGCACCGCAGGCTTGTTCTGGGCCCGGTCACCGTGGATAAGGATGACGTGCGTGTCTTTGTGCTTTCAGACAAAGTCAGTCAGCCACTAGAGTTGGTATGTGGTATATGGGTAGAGGTTTCCAAAAGATAATAGCGTCATAACCGCCAATATCGTAGGGCGTGAAGGTGGCAATGTCTTCTGCACCCTGGGGACGTCTACCCAGCAGCATATGCAGCGTAACCGTGTCGAAGGTTGCCCGGCTAGATCGTAACAAAAAGCATACCAGAGGCCGACTTCGAGCGTTCTTGTGGCGGTAGGCTTGGCCCAGCACAGGAAAAACTTGATTTTACTTGTCCTGACAATGGCTCTGATAACTATGAGGAGGCCGGCTCTTGGTGGTGGAGCGGCAGCTTCTGAAATCAGTTACGTTACGTCGGCCGTTAATTTATCTTGTTACCTAGCAGATCTCTCAAGTACTTATCTATTTACTCCGCGGTGCGTCTTCATGTATTCTCTGGAGGCCCATAAATATACCTATGGTGATTTGCTGCTGGTTCTTATAGGGAAGACATGCGCAGGTGTATAGCCATCCACATGTCCCCTTGTTCTAGCATGCATTTGAGAAAACTGGAGTTGAATAAATCCTCACAACGAAAACACCATGTGCACAGTGGACATTTCGTGCACATACATTTGTAATTTTGTCTTCAAACGGATTTGTTCTTCATCATTCAAGCAATATACATATTATATATATATATATATATATATATATATATATATATATATATATATATATATATATATATATATATATATATATATATATATATATATATATATATATATATATATATAGCCAACTGCGAACCTCTGAGGGTTTGTTACTCTCGTTTAATTATTTAATTTCATAGATCGTTAACTATGCTAGTATTTTCGTCGCAATTGACAGGCTCTTTAAAGAGGAAAGCGACAAGAACACATATTAGTGCTAAATGGACTGTACAATATTAGATTATTAATCGCCATATCCAATCTTACACTTCCCAAGTAGACGACATGTCACAAGCTAACGAGATATATAACAATCGATTTCAAGACGAACGTAAATAGAGCGCAGATTTTATCGTGACTGCACATATGCAAAGGAGCCGTAAGAACAATATTGTGAGGGAGCTCTGAAGAATTGATGTACATAGCAGGCAGGTAAGAAGTTTTAATGCTATTAACAACATAATATAAGTTTGCATATGTTTATTAATTAATTCATTAGTTACTGATGGCCAACTCATTAACTGTTTTCCAGATCGTTTCATCGTAAAGCAGGTTTCATTTACTGTTGATTAATAAGATCCATGTCTGCTGCAGAATCATTTTAACCTTAACCTATAGAAGGAACAAAATCAACCAAAATTTGTAAATCCAGGCAAAGATTCCAAGACCAAAACATCACTAAACCTAAAACAAAACACTTTGTTGATCCTGAAATTGTCCTTGTCTAATTTCAATAAAATCAATAAATCTCCAGTACAAATTTTACACACATTGAAAATTGAAAAAGTTCTTGGTTTCAGATTTCACTTTTACACCGCAGTGAACCGACGAAACCGAAACTAACTCGAAACTTGGTCAGGCATATGAGGCAAAGCAGAGGACAAAAGTGGATCTTAAAATATGTTATATGTTAAATTATAAAGGTCCATAATTAAGTTCAAGAATTCGTATGTCCAGTTTTGTATGTCAAATATCTAATTAACCACAGCATAAATCGAGGTTACAGTTTCCGAAGTTCAGTTCTTTTATTTTTGTTCTTCATGTGTGTATATATATATATATATATATATATATATATATATATATATATATATATATATATATATATATATATATATATATATATATATATATATATATATACACACATACATTTCCATCATTGCAATTTGCCTTGTTCCAGATTCAATTTAGCCGATGAGATAAGTAATTATCGAAAGGAAACTCGCAATAATCGTATGCTGGGAATAGTTGGGGAAATTTGACAACTGATAGCTATATGTTATACCTTAGCAAAATGTCTCCAATATCGAGATAAGAAGACATACATTTTGCATGTTCTAAATCATTTGGTATTTTGACTGTCAACAAAATTGTTTACCCTTCTGGCCTGTAACTGTAAAGTCTTCTCTTCACATTACTGTATCGAATTACAATCAAGTCAATTCTATAAAGTAATTCCATAGATATCCCTTGCACTGGGAACCTTCATAAAATTAAGAACACGCTTCAAGCTAATGCATGGATTACAACTGCTACTCACGTCTTTAGCTATTATTTAGCTAAATGAAATTATTATTATTATTATTATTATTATTATTATTATTATTATTATTATTATATATATATATATATATATATATATATATATATATATATATATATATATATATATATATATATATAGAGAGAGAGAGAGAGAGAGAGAGAGAGAGAGAGCTGTCCTTTTACACAGAAATTACATATTCTAGAGGAACGATGGTTACAGATGAATCCATCTTTTGTTACATTGTACACTTTTTCATTTTGCTCTACCAGTTATTCAGAATGTCGATATTCAATAAAATGCAGCTGAATGAAAGAAATCTTCAATATTTGTTTTCTCACCTACTACCAGCATTTTTCTCGAGCACATTTAATATCTACGAGTAAAAACTCCAATATATGCAATACAGTAATAATAGAATGAAAGTAAACAAATAAAAAGAATATGGATTTCACATCTTTGTTGACATCGATGTTTATTCAAAGCCTATTTGAATACATTCGCTGAATATATATGTATCTGTGCCGAGATACAGTGTATAGATAATAAAGACTTGTGGATTCGTCCAGCCCAGAACAAATTTAATATAAATTTAAGTATGTTGAATTATGACTTTTCAACTTTTTGTTTTGTTTGCAAAATAGCGAAATGAAACAGATGGCGCAATTTAAGTCAACATATTTTAGATATCAATTTGAAATTTGCAGCACCAACATGTTCCAAAATAACAACAGTTTTTCAAACAAGCATGACACTGTAACCTTCAAATTCAGCTGTGCAATTCAAAATCCAAGAGATCGACCAAAAATACAGAACTCTCAAAATAATCGATTTTTTTCCACATAGGAATTATAATACTCGACAGACAGTATTTGAATCTTAACGGTAACGTTTTTAATGAAGCATCATTTGTCATTTACGGTTCCTCCTACGGGGTATCTGCTGAATCCCAGTTATGAGGTTGGATACGCTCTTCACGATTCATACTTTTCCAGAGTGAAGACTTTAGAAGAATTTCTAAGACTGTTTAGACCCTAGGATCACCTATATTGTACTATGTCGTATTTACGCATTAGTACGCGAGTTTGTTGACTGGATCGTATATATTATCACCGATTGAATTCCAATAAAAAAGAGATGTAAACAACCAGATTGTGGCGATCAGTATCGGTGTATTTTGACGTTTGATGCATGCTACCTTATAACGTTGTCAGTTTTGTGCTTCGCCTCCACAAGAAAATAATTCCCGATATTTTCTTCCTACTTATTAGGTAAAATCATGACATTCTGGACTAAAACTATTGTGAGTGAATAGGTAGCAGAAAATGAATTATGAATTGTGTATGAGGCACTTGTCAAAACGTACAATTTTCTGCAGGTCGTTGAGGCAGTGGTGATATCTTTCCAAACGGAGGTAACCCACTGTGACGAGTATGCGGTCTACCAAAGGTCAAAAAAATAGCTTAGGACCACGCGTAAAGTGAAACAAATACTGACAAAAGCACTGAAACATAAAAATCACGGTAAATAATCGGCTATCTACACCTACCTGAAGTATTGACTTTAAACGTTCATTTATTAGTATAGCATAAGTGGTTGCACAGCGATAAGGAGATAATTGCTTCGGTCAATTCTAGGGCTCAGCGAACGTGCTAAGTATAAAACTCGCCAGTAGCTTTCTGTGGATCAGTGCTTTTTTGCAATGTTTTCTCGGTTTCTTCATCTACGTATTCTGGCCGCCATGTGTAGATAATCGTGTGTTGAAAAATGGTATTAAAGTCACAAAATCAAATCGAAATACCCACCGGGGAAAATGTTTGGATCCTTCATTTTTGGAAAGTTTCTTGTAGATTTGATGTACGTGACTTTGCCAGTTGCTGGTTATAACAGCGTCCTAGCTGGTTAACCTTTCTGGGCGATGTTTTTAACTTCGAGTTTAGTACTGTTTCCATATTTTCTTCTTGATCATCTGATTCACGCTCAATCACGCACTGCCTGGTTTAGTTTTGCTTTCTGACTCACGCGCGCTAAATGCTTCAAGAATGTGTTGTTGGGGTTTTCGGGTTGTTTTCTTGGGTCTTAAATTGACCTCGGGCTGTTTTGGGCTACTTGTTAGATACGTGCGGGTGATTTATTTTGCATTAATTTCTTTGGCTCATTTTGCATTCATGAAATTTCTTTGGCGGTTGCTGTAGCAACGGCTACAGCAATTGTGGCATCTTATGTAGTTTGCACAGTCTGTTTTTTAGGCCTTATCAGCTTCACAAATATTAGCTCGAAGCCCGTCCTGATGACGTTCCGACATATTTTGACACCTTCACGGCATCGATGTAATAGCAGCAAAGTTTCAGTCGATCTTGAGAAGTTTTGGGGCATCTGCTATGACATCACCGACTGTTTTCTTTTTTTGGGGGGAAATATTATACATAATCGTGGTTTTTTAATTGCCTTAAAATGTACGTTCAAACCCGCGAGAGAGGTGTGTGGCCCACCACTTAAGTAAATTGTAAGAAAACTATATGGGTCCCACGTGACGTACGCGAACACATTTGGAAACTCATCCCATGCGTGGTCGAAGGCAAACCAGGTACATTCAGTGTTTGCTAGGCCATGAGCGTCAACCCCACGAAATATCATCAGCATGTTGCAACCGTCCTCCATCATCTTTGGCACGTGTGCATTAAATCAATGGCGGTGAAACCTGTTTTTATATTCCGCGCCGATGAAATATTGAATATCAGTTGCTTTTTTTGTACCATCATACTTTCATAATGTGTACGATACAGAACAGAAATATGCACAGTAAACTTATTAACTCGAACTCAGACACGGAATAAACAGCCGAAATCGTTAATATTTGCGTCAGGTGTAGAGCAAAGAAATTTACGTCATGGGAACCTCAGGTCGTGACGATTCGGATGGTCTAAAATAAAAACAAAATGGTGGTGGTATGGCTAACACGTTCACGAAACTCCATGGATTACTTTGTACTAAATATCCTGGTGAAAAGCATATCACTAGATACAATTACTGCAGACCTGGAACATGGATGGATATTCAGCCATGAAACGCATAGTCATTAAACCTATCATTTCAGAGATATACTGGAAAGGTGGGAGGGGAGGGGACTTCCCATTTCCAGCTCACTTTTCATTGATTCTGAGGTGAACGGGTGGATTAAAATGGCAGCAGCAAAGATGGTCAGACTAAACCAAAGGGTCTGGAACAACCCCAACCTCACCGAGAAGACCGAACTGCAGGTCTACCAGGCCTGCGTACTCAGCACACTCCTCTACAGCAGCGAGACATGGACCACCTACACGAGACACGAGAGGACACTCAACAGCTTCCACCTGAGATGCCTGCGGCGCATTCTGCACACCCAGTGAAGGACAAAGTACCCAACACAGAGGTTCTGGAACGCGCCAACATGAACAGCGTGTTCTCCATTCTTAGCGAGCGACGCGTTCGCTGCCGCAGCTACGTCAAGAGAATGGGCACATGCCGCATAGCCTATGATCTGCTATACGGAGAGGTTGCAGAAGGCGCTTGACCGACCGGACGGTCACGTCTAAGTTACAAAGAGAAGGACATGAAGATGGCCAACATCAACGGCAATGACTGGGAGAGCTATGCTAACGACCGCTCCACCTGTCACTTAGCTGTCAGACAGGGCGTTCAAAAAGCCGAGGAAGACAGGAACATAAAGCACGCTGAAATGAGAGCCAGAAAGAAGGCGAGACAACAACTTACTCTGAAGCTACACCATCGTCTCCCGTAAACGGACGGATGCAAAGAGACTGGAAAGGTGAATCAGCTATTGGAATTAACCCACGGTGTCGCCAGGAAGTGGCTGGCCAAAATGCGTTGTAGCAGATAACTATGGTGGCCATGAAAAATTTTCATGGATGGTTTTATGTGAGGAAGCGCAACAAACTTCACCATACGGATAACCTATTCCTTTTACACGATCAAGTACGCTGTCGCATACGTGGTGGTGAACGATAAAATTGTCTGCCATGGATGGTTTTATGTGAAGACGCACAACGAAGTTGACCTTTCGGGTAACTTGTTCTTTTCACACGATTAAGTACGCGGTCGCAGGCTTGGTGGTAAACGTTGTCTACATACTTACAAATAAGCGTTCACCGAGCCATTGACACAAAAGTTTGAACTAGTATCTCAAACAAATTCGGAAATGTATTCACGCACTTGGGCCGCTAACATGGCCGCGATTACTATAGGTGGAATCGGGAAAAGAATTTCTCAGCCGTTAAGAAACACCATGTGCGGATTCGGTGTAGGCATGGTTTTCCTTATAAGCAAGCAATTGTGGAATAATTCAACCGTGCACTTGCGGCACGATTATTCGGGTACCAGTACGCTCCTAAATATTCGCTCCCAAATATGGGTGACGTGGCTGCAGTAGGTCAATAATGAATA
Organism: Sinohyriopsis cumingii; assembly: GCA_028554795.2. NCBI lineage: Eukaryota > Metazoa > Mollusca > Bivalvia > Unionida > Unionidae > Sinohyriopsis > Sinohyriopsis cumingii. The sequence goes on from CM068827.1 coordinate 44,546,551, forward strand.
ATTAAACTACACCTGCAACAAGCATAACTCCCCTGAACAGTAGCGTCTAAGTCATCGACGCCATCCATGTCAGATCGTCAGAAAACAATCGCAGTCACACAAACATGTTTTACCACTACAACCACCCGCGTTAGATATGGCCAAAGACAATCTGGTTCAGTACCTGTATTCCCCGGGTGAGCTGGAAGGCAGACATCGCCATACTTCTGAACCGATATGGTACTTCGATCGTATTGCCGTCTCGGACATTCCACCGTAACCAACTCACTACCATTTGTCGCCACTGTCGTAGGTGGCGAAACCCCGTGAGGCAAAGGTTCATCGTAGAACGTTCGTGCAAGAGGAATTACAAATCATCCATATGGATACGGAATTACCACCCGCGAACATCCTTATCACGTAATCGCGTGGTGCCCGTACGTATAAGTAGAAATCCTGTCAAGGAAAATACATCGCTTAATGTCCAGTGGGGACAAACTTAACTTGATACAATGATACAGACATTCGTTGTTTTCACGATCGGATAAGGTTTATCGTGTGAGTGAATTCACGCCGCTCGCGTAGACATTCCATGTATTTGTTATGCGTGATATATTTTAGTACAACCAAATGTTCGACTCCTTTTGCTTTATTGTTGACGTTGCTGAACAGAGGATGGTCCTTCAGTTACTCGCTTGTGTCGAAAATATTTTTCACCCATATCCGCGTAAACGTCAATGGTTGTAATATGAATAAAAAAGGCCGTGTCGGGTGTCAGCGCGGTGAAGATCATCGAATACTCTAAGACGACTTCCAAGGAGTACCAGATGTCGCTGTTGCTGTCGCACATGTGGATATTCAAGTGCGCTGGATGCACCAATACTAATCCCGCTACAAACATCGTTGCAGCATCAACCATTCACACAGATGGTATCCATGTACACAGTGTAATTGTTTTGGAAGCGGAGAATCTTATCCATCTACGCGAGGGTTGTTCGCACGAGCGTAGTGGTGACTCAGCGTAAAAATTCAGCCTAGGATGCCATGTTTGACGAACAAATGTTGATCGATTTCAGCAATTACATCTCGATGCCGGTTTTCGACAGCAACCCATCCTAAGTCATTGATGGCGATAAGGGTTGAGCTTGTACGCACGCATTGCGGTATCGTGGAAAACCTCGACGCCTCAAAGACATCGGCAAAAAACAGCACATCCGTGCGAATGTAAAGATCGTGGTAGTCGCCGACGTTTTGACAATCGAACGTGGAAAAGTTGTTCTTGTGCCCGTATTTCTCAGCGGAAATACCTTTGCTGAACAATGACAAACAGAAAGCATCAGTTGGTGGCAAATGAGATTCACAAAACGTTTTCCGCGTAATTGATTCGAAACTGAGAAGTAACAATTTAGAGGATATCCTTTCAAACCGATCAGATCACAGTTCAGTTCTTGAACATAAATGTAACGAAGTCATATATAAACCTAACAATTCTAGTGAGAAAAAAAGTGTTATGCTCTCCTGTATAGTTGCCGATGAAAAGACGAATGCATTTTAGAAATGATATCGATCGCCTGGTTTTTCTGGTACTATTAGTTATTTCTAGATAGTTTGCTATTTCTTACGATTGTAATATGTCTTGTTTTATTAATTTTAAAGATGGCGTACGTGGTTACACATTCGTGTATCAATCATTATCAAAGCTGATATGTTACTTTTACGCCTCAGATTATTAAATTAGCACTCTGTCATCCTTAAATGAGTCGATCTTAAATCGGCTGTTGTCGTTTGACTGTTGGGGACCTTAATCTGTAACAATTCTATCCCTGTCTGAAAATTGTAGGCATGCAGGAGCAAATTCTTTTCAGATTTATCTGCCTTTCACAACCTGTGTCAAGCTTGTGACACTGTTCTGGGAATTTCAGAGCTATCGATACTGCATTGGAATCACGCAGGACAGTTTCGAGGCGCGGGGGGTGGGGGGTGGGGGTGGGTCAGTTCCCCAGACTTGACCTGTATTTATGCGGGCGGGGAAATCGTTCAGGCAACACGCGTTTGCCGCGGCGGGACAGGAGGGTAAAGTCATCGGGGTGGGGTGAAGACTCGAACGAGGATCAGTAATGAAAGTCTTAAACTTGGTGTATACATCTACTACACGTGCGTTACTATTGATTTTGCCTTGTGTATTTCTCTGGGATTGTATAAAATACCTTCCAAGGAATGCGTGAGAATCAAAATAAAGTGAATAATCGCTAATTATATAAATGGTTGATACATTCTAACAAATCACTCCCATTGCTGAAATAGTCGGTACTACATGTCTACATGACTGTATGATTTGTACATTGTATGGAAACAACTTCACTCCAAATTCCAACTTACAAGGTACTCACAATGCTACAATTCGGAATGGTCACAATGCTCACAATATCGCCGTCTTCATGGTCATTCAAGTGCTCTTGCAAAGATAAGTGTCACAAACCAAACTGATGAAGAATAAGGTCACGTCATATTCAGCAACGTTTACGTAATAGACATGTTCAATCAATGTACCCATCCTTAAAATAAAGTCAGTTGGCCATATGTCTCTGTGATTTTAATTGTGAATAAATCCACTTTCCAGAGACATATTATATTTTATTCCCGCATTTATATTTCTGCCGTTCATTTTATATTCCGCATGCAGATTCTAGTCTGACTGAATTTCGAGATCGACAGCGAAAATATAATCTACGGTCATTCGATTTTTTTACTTAATCCTTAAAAAATTTGCTCAGATCCTTTATAATGTCATTTTATTAAAATAGATTTACAACACTCATTTCAAAGTGTATTCAATGCCTCTGTAATGTGATTTTATTAAAACAGATTTACAGCACTCAGTTCAAAGTGTATTCAATGTCTCTATAATGACATTTTACTAAAATAGATTTACAGCACTCATTTCAATGTGTATTCAATGTCTCTATAATGACATTTTACTAAAATAGATTTACAGCACTCAGTTCAAAGTGTATTCAATGCCTCTATAATGTCATTTTACTAAAATAGATTTACAGCACTCATTTCAATGTGTATTCAATGTCTCTATAATGACATTTTACTAAAATAGATTTACAGCACTCAGTTCAAAGTGTATTCAATGTCTCTATAATGACATTTTACTAAAATAGATTTACAGCACTCAGTTCAAAGTGTATTCAATTCGGCATTGATGAATCGCAATATTTTTTTGGCGCTAGATTATGACGATACAGACTCGAATTACTGTCACAGGACGATAATAGAATGAAACAAACTAACTCATATGAATCGTTCAAAAGAAAACATTTTGTTATTGGTTTTCTCAGCCTTTGAATCAAGTAAGTAGCAAGGATTCTTAAGATAAATTAGTCTCTTTTTATCTTTATAGATTTCGTTTTCTTTCTTTTAAACAGGACTTTGATTGTTCACTTTGATCGAAATCATTTTGCAAGAGCGAAAAAAGGTATTGGGGATAATTGTGTATTTCACTTAGTTAGTATTTAATTAATTTCAATTATAGTATGTATTTTACGACTCTAGGATCTTAAACTGAGTAACAAAAGGAAGCAAAACGAACATGTTTTGTAAAATAAATAAATAAATACAGTTTTAAAATGAAAAATAAGAGGAACATACATCATTGTAAACTAAATCCCTAATAATCCTGAATGTTCTATCACAAGTACAAAAGTACAGAGCGCTCCAATTTTGAATGTGGTAATTTACCATAACAGTTGAATAGTTCGATGTACCAGTAACATTAATGTATCACATTGATATAATCCAGGTGTCTTTGAATGAATGCACAATAATCCAAAATCACTGTTTTAGTCAAAAAGTTAATGAGCACTTTGTAATTCCTAGAACAATTTAAATAAATCATACAGCTATCGTGATTCCACTAGATAATCTTAAAATTTGAATAAATAATTGTTTGTTGATCAGAATCTGATATAACTATCTAAGACACAATAACATGACCACGATGTGGGTCGTAAATTCGCTTCCAGGACTTTGTAAGGTCAAAAGACCATGTCAGTAGTTAAGTGGGATACTATACGTACAATGGGAATTAGCATTACGGAGACCCCTGGGACAATATACGTACAATGGAAATTTAACATGGCGAAAAATCGTGGGTCAATATACGTACAAGGGGATTTAACATGGAGAAAAATCGTGGGACAATATACGTACAATGGAAATTTAACATGGAGAAAAATGCTGGGCCACTTTAGGGACAATGGGAATTTAACATAGAGTTTGGGTCTGTCTAGGGACAAGGGAAATTAACATGGGAATAGAGTTTGGGTTTGTCTAGGGACAAGGGGAATTGAATATGGGATTTTTTTTATTTTTTTTTAAAGTTTTTTTAAATTTAAATTTAAATTTAAATTTAGAAAAGGGGTAGGCAATGGAAAGGCTATCTCTTTTCGAGAAATATGGCTGGCCCTGAAAAGGGCCTTTGGGTTTATGTTAATGTATTCATTAACATAAATGGTACCGCATTGGTCTTCTTCTTGTCCTTAGGCTACGTCTCACTGTTGGCCCGTAAATCAGCACTCTTTTCAGGCATCCTTGTCTTTCTACGTAGATCCTACGTATCCACAGGCTGGTGTTGGTCCTGTGGACAACGGCCCACTTGGATCGGACATACATGGGTATGTCCGTCCGGAACATCATGGAAGACACAAGCGTAGAAGATTGCACATCGGTCCACATCTTGAAGCGACGAGAACAGGTGAATCAATGCACCGAACTGCGCTTATTTATAGGTAGAGGCAGGATTGAAACGGATTGAGTTCATTCACCAATCCAAACACGCGTTACAAAATTCAGTCAGCCCGCATCCAATCCGAAGAGAGTAGTCTGTGACGTCAGTTGGTCTATATAGATTCGCTAGCGCTTGTGTGCAGTCAATCTATGCGACAGTGATTCAACATGACGGAAACTCAGAAAACGATCCATTGGGGTGCACCAGCAGGGGAGACTGCCCAAGGGAACCCGGACTTACTTTCAGAAGAGGTACATTGGGATTTTGTGGATTTTCTTACCTCGCAAGAATTTGTTCCGGAACCTTCGTTACCTTCTTCATTACCGCAAGTGGAGAATTTTAGACAGAGACAGAAAGAAGAATTGGAGAAATTTATGCAACGACAAAAGGAAGCGGAACAAGCTTTTCTCCTACAGCAACAGCAACAGCAATAAGAAGAGGTAAGAAAAAAACAACAGCAACAACAGCAAGAAGAAGTAGCAGCAAAGAAACAAGAGGGTGAAAATCAAACGGCTACGGTACTGTTGGACATTTTAGCGGAGTTAAGAAGTCTGAAACAAATGTATCAGACTTCTTTATCACGACCGAAGAGAATACGACCTTCCCGAGCTAAACACGCCAACCCTGTGACTAAGCCTGTCGTACCACCCTTAGTGATTTCAACCCAATCATCAGAAGTAGGCCTTGGCCGTGGCAAAGGCTTAAGGCAGTTAAAGTTGATTGGTTAAACTCACTCCTACACCATAAAGAAAAAAGGCCCTTTTCAGGGCCACCCACATTTCTCGAAAAGAAATACAATTTCAATTTGCCAATAACTCAAAAATAAACCCACCCATTTTACCCTTATAGTACGTGTCTGTGTATGAGTGCGTGAGTGTAGCTTCTTATTTTAAAATCAAAACTCAAAGACACTTACCTTATATCATTCATGTATTCTTTTATCCATTTTTTTACAATCCAATTCACAATTCACCACAGAACACTTTAATTAAAAGTTCATTGACTTCTTCTTTCTCCTTGTTTAGTCTCTCTGTTTTTTGAATTTCTTCACCGTTTTTTCCTCATTTTCTTCCCTTCTTCTTTTCTTCTCCTGTTTCTTTGCCTCTTTAAAATAGAATTGTTTTCTTTCTTCCTCTTCTTCCTCTGAAGAATCCCTCTCTTCTTTTGAAGAATCCTTCTTTTCTTCTGACTCCTCTTGTTTCTTTTTTGGGCAATCTGGAGACCAATGTCCTTTTTCTTTACAATAATAACAGGTATCTTGACTTTTGTCTTTTTTAGTTCCTGTTTTTGTTCTTTTTTGACGGTCTGGACACTCTGAAGACCAATGCCCTTTCTTCTGACAGATATAGCAAGTATCTTGACTTTTATCTCGAAAGGAAGGAGAGTAGTCTGTCGGCTGGTCTGAAGAGAATTTTCTAATGACCCCTCGCAAAGCTCTGACGAAACGTTCCATCTGGGTAGTCTCTTCCATCGTTGTGCTCAGCTTGAGAGTGAAATGAATAGTGAAAGGACAAGACACACACCCTTTTTATATACGCTGGTTTGCCAAGACTATAAATTAGTCTATGGTGTTTAAACTTGAGTCATTTGACGTTTTGCACTCAAGATGAAACGATCCCATTCATTCGAGAAGAAAGAAGAAGAAGAAAGTAAGAGGCAGAAACGTGATCTATCGCCTCGTACCAGGGCTGAAATCTTGGCACAGATTCATGCCAGTGATTTTGAAGAGGACATGAGTGAACCAGAATTTGAAACCTCTAAACCAAGTTCGTCACCCTTAGTCAACCCTGAAAAATACTATTCCATTCAAGAGACGGAAAAGCGCTCCTCTAGAAAATTTAGAACCACGGCTTACACCTACACGGTGAAGTTTAAAGATTTCAAGGCCGACGTACCCTTGGAGAAAGCAGAAGGGTTCATCACCGAGATGTGGGATTCTTTGCTCACCGCACTCAAGCGACAATGTCAACCCAAAGAAGACGATCGCTTGACACTATCCATAGATCACGACGGTTTGAAATCCCCTGTTTGGATCGAGTTTAGCAGACCTGCAGAACTAACCCCTTCCAAAATCATGGACAAGATTCAACACGTACAACAATCTAATGACCAGTTTGACATCACCGATGGTAAAGCCACACTGAAAATGGCCCACGTCTCTCTTCCTCAAGGGACAGGACGCAAAAAGATGTTATTGGTGAACGAGCTTCGCAGCATTAAGCGTAGTCTTGTCCAAATTCACAATCCTCATGACCAGATGTGTTTAGCCCGTGCCATCGTGGTGGGACGAACCTATGCCAACAAGAACGACACGACAGAATGGAAAAGAACCTGGAAAACTATTCAACGATCCGATCGAGCCAAACAACGAAACGAAGCAGAACTCCTGTTGCAACAAGCTGGCCTGTCCAAAGACACACCCTGTGGCATTCCTGAGATGCAAAAATTGCAAGATGCCCTAGCTCCACGCTACACCTTGAAAGTGCACCCTCAAGAAATGCGCGGGTCTCTGTTGTTTCGAGGCCAGGATTTTAAGGACGGAAAATACATTCATGTTTATCATCACGATGACCATTTCGATACCATTACCAGTATCACCGGATTCCTGGGATACGGTTATTACTGTGAGAAATGTGATTATGGTTATAACAATCGAGAGCAACACAAGCATTGTGGATTGAAATGCCCAGGATGTTTGGCCTCTCCACCCTGTCTGAGCGAAGAACCAGTGCCTTGTTCGACTTGTCTGCGCACGTTTGTCAGCCCTGCCTGTTACCAGCAACATTTGAAAACACAAGGTTAACAGAAGAAATGTGCTTGTCAACTCCTGAGATTGTGCTCTACGTGTGGACAAGGCATACTTACCAACAATGCCAAGGCACACGTATGTCGAGGAAAGAAAAAATGTCACATTTGTCACCACATCGTGGACTTGGAACACGAATGTTACGTGCAAAAATACCAACCCCCACCAGAGAAAGAGGACGGTCACAAGAAGAAAGGCAATTTCATCTTTTTCGGTTTCGAATGCATGCAAGAGACTGGCATTCACATCCCTAATTTCTGCGTGGCTCATCGAGCGTGCGAGAAGTGCATTCAAGAACCTATCTTCAGTCATTGCCCTCACTGCAGTAAGATTCCTGGAGGACGTGAAAAAATCTTTCGGGGACCAAACACGTTAGCCGATTTTGCCCAATGGGTCTTAGACCCCATCGACAAGACGTGGAGCCAAGAGGACATCGAACGTTACGGAGATTGTCATCGTCATGCCACGGTGATGGCTCACAATTTCTCCGGATACGATGGACAGTTTCTTTTGAGGTACTATACGGAACATGGCACCGAACGTCCTAAAGTGATTTTGAACGGAGCCAAAATCATTTTCATGCAAGTGGGACAAGTACAGTTTAAAGATTCGATGAGTTACTTGGCCATGCCTTTGAGCTGAATGCCTAAAACGTTTGGAATGACAGAAATGGCTAAAGGGTACTTTCCACACTTTTTCAATACGGAAGCCAATCAACATGCTGTTCTACCCCATTTGCCTGAGGCTCACTATTACGACCCCGACAACATGCGTACCGAACAACGAGAAGCTTTCTACGCTTGGCACCAAGCTCACGCCTCGGACCCTTTCGACTTTCAGGAAGAAATGTTAAAGTATTGTCGTTCTGACGTGGACATTTTACGGCGTTGCTGTGGAAAATTTCGAGAACTGTTCATGGAACACGGAGGGGTCGATCCTTTGAAAGAAGCTTGCACCATTGCCAAAGCGTGTTCCTTAGTGTACCGCCAACGATTCATGCCTGAAAACACCGTGGCTGTCATCAGTCCTCAAACGACCCACTATGTCAAGCGTCAATACTCGGTCAAAGCCCTACGTTGGTTACATTACTTGTGCGACAAGGAAGACAAATGGATTCAACATGCCCGCAACGGAGGAGGCGAAAAGACCATCGGAACGTATTCGGTAGATGGCTGGGACTTAGAAAACCCCAAGATCGTGTACGAGTTTAACGGTTGCTTATTTCACGGATGTCCCGTCTGTTACCCTGACCGTGACACTAAAAATCAGTTTTTGCAACGAACCATGGAAGACTTGTACCAGGACACTTGTCAGCGACGCCTAAAGTTAGAACAGCAAGGATACCAAGTGGTGGAAATGTGGGAACACGAGTGCGATCACCGTTTGAAAACCGATCCCGAGTTTAAACGCCTCGTGGAAAGTTACCAGTTCATGGACCCGCTGAACCCGAGGGATAGTTTGTACGGAGGAAGGACTAATGCCACCTGTTTGCTGTACCAAGCCGACGAAGAGAAAGGAGAAGAAATCAAATACTTGGATGTGTGTTCGCTGTATCCCTACGTGTGCAAATATTGTCGCTTTCCTGTAGGGCACCCGCAATTGTTCAGGGAACACATCGACCTGAAAAACATTCGACAATACGAAGGCTTGATCAAGTGTAAAGTTTTGCCTCCCACGAACCTATACCATCCCGTCTTACCTCACCATTGTCAAGGCAAACTGATGTTTCCATTGTGCCGTACTTGTGCCGAAACGTGCAACCAGGACCAACCTTGCCATCACAGCCAGGAAGAACGTGCCTTGACGGGAACCTGGGTCAGCGTGGAATTGTTCAAAGCTCTTGACATGGGATACCAACTGTTAGAAGTGTACGAAATTTGCCACTTTCCCAAGACACAACAGTACCACAAGTGTGACCCTACTCAGAAAGGCATTTTCGCCGACTACGTGGACGCCTTTTTGAAACTGAAACAAGAAGCCAGCGGCTATCCTTCCTGGTGTCACACTCCCGAAGACCAAATACAATTCAAAGAGAAATACTACGCACAAGAAGGCATCTCTTTAGACCACATCGAAAAAAACGAAGGCAGGCGATCGTTTGCCAAAGTGATGTTAAATTGCTTGTGGGGTAAAATGGCACAACGACCGTGTTTACCCAAGACGGAATATTTGACAGAACCTTCCCGCTACTTCCAGATGATTCACGACAAAACCAAATACATGAAACACGTGGACGTCGTTCGAGAGGATTTGATCTTGGTCAATTACGAAGAAGATCTGGACATTGTACAAGACGACCCTTTTGGAAATGTCATCATTGCGGCTTACGTGACAGCTCATGTTCGCTTAAAATTGTACGAAGCTTTAGAACTGTTAGAAGAACGCGTCCTGTACTTTGACACGGACAGTTGCATTTACATCCATCACCCGATTCAACAGCACCCTGACATCGAAGGAGACCGTTTAGGAGCCTGGACAGACGAGCATCCCGACGACAAGATTCTAAGTTTCGTCAGTGGTGGTCCCAAAAATTACGGCTACGAATACCGGGACAAACAAGGAGAAGTGCACACGACGTGCAAAGTGAAAGGACTGACTCTGAATCATCGTACCAGTCGAGTGGTCAACTTTGGGGTATTGAAAGAAGCCTTGCAATCGGGAGAGGATGGAAACTTTAAAGTGACCACCTATCAACCGAACAAGATTGTACGTTTACCCACTCACCACATCGTCAGTCGACCCTTGGAAAAAGTCTATCAAATTGTATACCAGAAGCGAGTGCGACTTTCCAATCACTTCACCTTACCGTACGGTCACGTCGGTATTGGTCTGTATATGAAAAGGAACCCTAGGCAAGATCGATAGTTCATTGTTCATTGAAGTAACTTACCATGTCGTTGACGAAGAAGAAACCAGATTGGTTAGGAGTCAAATGTTGGACATCACCGAGACCAGGGTTTTGAGGCTTGGACACAAGAGGTGGCCCAGTATGCACGAGAGTTATTCAAGGAAAAAAGTTACTTTTCAACCTGTGTTAGTGACGGTGCCAGAAGAACCCGTCACCCAGGACAGGACTGTCGTGGACAGGCCTGAAAGACCCTTTCGGGAGGACACTTGTGTGACCTTACCCCTACTATAGAACTGGTTAGAACTTTGCCCAAAACATGTTGTACAGACACTTGTGTTTATTCCACGTTCATGGTTATCATGTACCTTTTATTCTTGTACTTAAGCCTTTGGCTTTTATGCATTTTTGTCTTTCGTATTCATGTTTGAAACATTCAATAAACGTGTTCTGAAAAAGTATATAAACTCTTGTCTTGTTTGTTTTTCGTGTCACAAGTGACATTTCTCACACCATGGCTACCTCTTCTGTCTCTGCTCCCTCTTCCTCTACTGTCAAAGTCATCGACGAACACTTAGATCGTGCCAGTTGGGAGGCTTTGTATCTTCGCCATCCCTTTAACATGCTCATTGCTGGACCTAGCGGTTCAGGCAAAACCGAATTCGTCAAACGTTTGATCGAACATAAACATTATTTGATCGATCGACCCCCTCAACGAATCGTGTGGTGTTACAAAGAGTGGCAATCGGCGTACAGCCTCTTGCGAGAAAGTCAAGGCGATTCCATCGTGTTTGTGGAAGGCATTCCTAAAGAAGACGATGGCATCGTCTCTCACTCCCGTCTAACCCATTTGGTCATTTTGGACGACATGTTAGGAGAAGACAAAGAAGAAATTAAACTGTGGTTCACGCGCAAAGGGCATCACCGTAATGCCAGTGTCGTTTACATCACCCAAAATTTGTTTCAACAAAGTAAAGCCCATCGCACCATCAGTCTCAATGCGCATTACGTGGTCTTGTTTAAAAGCCCTCGAGATAAATCGCAAGTGCAAGTCTTAGCCAAACAGTTAGGAACGCCTTGGCTGACTCAGGCGTACGACGATGCCACTCAAACGCCACACGCCTATTTACTCGTCGATTTGAAACCTACGACTCCTGAGGATTTGCGATTTCGTACCCACTTGTTTCACCACTGGTGCCAAGACGGAGGGCCTGTCCTGTACACGTCTCCGTCCTCGACTTCATTTCACTCCCCATAAAAAAATCTATAAAAACCTCAGACCCTTTTTCGTCTGTCTCACTCTCAGTGCGAACATGACGTCCCTTCAGTCGCATCTTCCCGTCAAATTGATTCATGCCTTGTATGGCTTCAGTCGAGAAAAAGATCCACAAACACGAGCTCGTGTCTTAGAAGCTAGTCTCAAAGAAGTCTTACGATGGTTCACGGTGACGGCACGTCAATTACTCCAAGGAATCCTTCAGATTCCTCATCAAACCAAACGCTTTTTCGATCGAAACAAAGTCGCTTTGGTCCAACTGGCCGATCCCCGCATCGACACTCAAACCAAAAAACAAATCATTTTGAAACCTGGAGGGAGCGGTACTCTAGGAGGGGTCATCATTCGCTCACTCTTAAGATGGGATCCTAATGCCCCCAAAGTTATCCCCAAGACAAAAGTCCAACGAAGCCCCAAGAAGAAAAAGACCAGGTCCCCAAGGAGAACTTCTCCAGTGGCAGGATCCTCCTCTGACCAGACACCACCACCCCAGAAAAAGAAAAGAAGCCCCCAGAAAAAGAAAAGTCCACAGAAAACTAGTCGCAAGAGAGGCACTTCGGCCAGGACGCAACCTTACACTCGCAAACCACGACCTGCCACGGCGGTGACTGCGTCTCCGGCAGCTTCACGTTTGTCCACTTCTCCGTTAATGACACCCAGAACTGAAGAGTACTTGGAGACGTTGATCACACCAAGAACTTCTCCGTTGATGACCCCCAAAAGAACTTCCCCAGTGGCAGGACCTTCCAATTTAGTGGCAGTGGCTGCTGCTCACAAAGTACCTTCTCCCAAAATCAAAGTTCAAGAAAGATCGGGCATGTTACAAAGTTTGCTGGATTTGTCCAAGCAAGAACTGGCTCGATTTAGTCCGTTACGTACCCCTGCACGACGTGTCATGCCTGTCCTCAAACTAATACGACGTAAAAACAATCAGTGGCGACGCGTTCCAGTATAAAAAAGGCCTGTGACCAAGTCGGGTATCAGTGTTTTTTTGGTGCTCCTGAAGACTCAAAGATGTCACCCTCCAGAAAACCCCAAGGAAAGAAAAGGAAAGGACTGCCACCACGTTTAGCCAAACATGGGGACATGTTATCTGTCCTGTCCAAAGCTTCTCCACCCCTACGAAAAAAACTCATTCAAACGGCCTCCAAAGAGGTCATCGATACCGTGTGCGAATGTTGTTTGAACGTTTTGAAAGGCACGATCCCTTTGTCCAAACACCAGAAACAATGCTTAGGCAAACATCGTCACGTTCTTCGCCAAATGGTTCAAAAGAAAATTCCCATTCGTCAAAAAAAGAAGATGTTAGTGCAACGTGGAGGTATTTTACCTCTCTTGTTAGGCCCCGTACTGAAAGGAGTCTTGGGAACCATGTTGGGAGGACTGGTGGGAGCAAGATAAAAAGGCCTCGGAAGTTCCAAGATCTCAGAATCGACCCCTGACAACCCCATGGAAGGACGAAAACTAGCTTTAGTACCTTACAAACGATGGATGGAATACCATCGGTGGCAAGAACAACACACCCCGCATTTACCTCCCAATCCCCATTTGAGCGAGATGTCCCAGTTACAACACGACTTGCAGTCCTTGATGCATCGCCAAGATTTGTCCGAAACAGAAAAATCGCAAAAGTACGGTCAACTCTTGCAACGACTGCAACTCTTTCACCAGAAAGCTTTAGACGAAACAGCTCTACCCACTCTGAAAGATTTTAAGACCTTGATGAAAAGTCCAGCACCAGTACCAGTACCAGTACCAGTACCAGTACCACCAGTACCCGTGACCAAGACAGAAAAAGGAGAAGAAGAGGAAGGGTTTGAAACTCCACCAGAAAAAGTACGCAAGTTAACAACACCACCTACCTCCAGAATTGGATGGATTAAAAAGATGATGGCCACCCCTTCTTCCTCACAAGAGAAAAAGAAAGTGAAGACAGAAGTGAAGACAGAAGTGAAACAAGAACCGATATCCCCCGCTCAGATATCCTTCTCCTCTTCGACACCTATTGCTGGCCGCACACGCAAAGCATTGCAATCCAAGAAAATACCCCAAGAGAAAAAGAGTAGCATCCTCCAAGAGTGGGTGTCTTATTAACATACCAACCAACACAAAAAAATGGAAAAAGTCTTAGCCAGCATTTACTACGATCCCTTCCATCCTGCAGGTTACGCAGGAGTTCAAAAATTGTATCGTGCTGCCAAAACGCGACTGAAAAGTCTCCGTTTACCTCAAGTGCAACGATGGTTACAAGAACAAGCTACCTACACTTTACACAAACCCATTCGACGCAAGTTTGCCAGAAGTCGCACCCGAGTGGAAGGCATCGATCATCAATGGCAAGCCGATTTAGCCGATGTCTCTCATTTGGCCAGCTACAATCGTGGCTACAAATATTTGTTTTGTGTCATCGACGTCTTTTCCAAATTTGCCTGGGTCGTGCCCTTGACTTCCAAATCGAGCAGCGAGTTAGTGCGAGCCCTGCAACGGATGTTGAAACAAAGCGGTCGTCACCCTTTTCGATGGCAAACGGACAAAGGCACCGAATTTCTGAACCAAGCTTTCCAAAAAGAATTAAAGAAACGTGACATTCATTTTTTTACCACCGAGAATCCCGAAACCAAAGCCAGCATCGTGGAACGTTTTCAACGCACTTTGAAAGAACGCATGTGGAAATATTTTACGCATCACCACACTCTGAAGTACATCGACATCTTACCGCACCTGGTGCAAGCGTACAACCAATCTTACCATCGAAGCATCGGACGTGCCCCGCAAGACGTGACTCCCGACAACGAAGTGTTGGTGTTTGAGCGTCTGTTTGGTACGTCCCCGACGAGGGCTGTCCCCGAGAAAAGTGGAATGTTGGCCGTAGGAGATTGGGTGCGCATTGGCAAAACCAAACGCACTTTCGACAAAGGTTACTTACCTAACTGGACGATCGAATTGTTTCGCGTCACTGGACGAGTGCATGGCCGTCATCCTGCCGTCTATAAATTGGAAGACATGAACGGAGAAGTGCTCAAAGGAACGTTTTATTTGCCCGAGTTACAACGTGTGACCAAAAAAGAAGACGACGTGTACGACATCGAAAGCATTCTCGAACGCAGAACCCGTAAAGTGGGCAAACGACGTGTCAAAGAAGTCAAAGTACGTTGGAAAGGATATCCACCCAGTTTCGATTCTTGGATCGACGCTTCGCAAGTCATCGACTATAAAAAGAAGTGACCATCATGCACTTTCACACAGCAGACGCAGCTACGTCGACCACTCCTCCTTCACCTAGTTCTTCTGTGCAAGATTTACAAAAACAACCCTTGTGGGTGTGGTGTGGAGAACGTGTGCCTAAAACGCAAATCGTCTTTTTCTGCCAAATCTTCGTGGTGTATTGTGTCATCGGGGCAGCCATCGCCAATTTGAGTTTGCAACAAGGAGACAAACAATTGTGGACCATTTTATTGAGCAGTTGCATCGGTTACCTGCTTCCTAATCCCTCCCTGAAATTCACCTCGAACGGGAACCCCGGGAACCTTGTGTCCAGTGCCAGTGCCAGTCACCACTTCAACCACAACCAGAACCCCATTTTAGACGGAGACACGCCTCTGACGTCCAGTAATATCCCCTCGGACAACCACAGAACTCTGGAATTATGAGTCACCAAAACCAATTTTACTTAACCTTACCCAGTGACAGTTCCATGGAGGTGTTTCCCAAGAACACGTTGTGCTGTTACACGGCCAAATTACCTCAAGCCATCCAGTTAGATCACGAAGCCCATTGGGAAGTGGCTTTAGTAGAAATGATTCACCCGACCCATGTCCTCAATGTCCTTCCCAATCAAAATTTTTTTGATGTGGAAGTTCATGACGAGCAAATGCAACAGTGGATGGATAGCAATGTGAAATATGACAAGAAAACCCGTACACAAAATCAAAAGTAGACCACCTATCACTTGTTCATTCCCCCAGGCTATTATTTTAGTGGTCAACATTTGGTCAGCAGCATAACCTCCAGGTTTAATGTCGTGTTTCTGAAAGCTTTGGAGCATGTCAACAAAAGTGTCACCATGGAGTACCACAAAACAGCTCGTCGCTTCTTGATGAAATTTGAACGCAGTAAAATCATGTCCATTTTATTTTGTCCTGAATTGTTTGACATGTTGGGCGGAGACATGGACATGAGAAAGACCATGATCAAGAAAAACGAATTACCCATCGTTTACGACAACGAGTCTTTTAGCAAGTTATTTCGTGCCTCGGTAGAACTGAACCAAGGACTGAATTTGATGTTTGTGTACTCCGATGTGGTGGAGTATAACGTGGTGGGACACACCTCCGTACCGTTACTGCGTGTCATTCCTTTCAATGTAGATTCTGCCACGGGCGCTGACGAGGAAGGTGGAAACACTTACCACGTCCACCGCGAATTTGTACATCCTCACTATTTGCCTGTCAGTAAGTCGTATTTGGACACGGTCAACATTGCTATAAAAGGAGATCTGGGACAAAATATTCCATTCACCAAAGGAAAAGTCACGGTGAAACTCCATTTTCGAAAACGGTTCTCTCACGACTCGTAAGTAAGTCATGTATCCAGTGTACCGAGGGGTTGCTCGACAGCGAGGACACGGCTTAGGAGATATGTTAAAATCGGCCTTTCGTTCGGTGGCCCCGGTGTTGAAACCAATGGTGACACGCGGATTGCACGCCTTGAAAGATGCGGCACTGACGCAAGGCAAAGAATTTCTCCAAAATGTCATCATCGACAAACAAAACCCTAAAGAAGCCTTCATGAGGGCAGGCAAAAATGTCTTGCTGCAAACGGGCAAAGACATTTTAGGCCAACGAGAAACACCTATAAATGCCCTGCACGCTACCGAGTCAGGCATTCAGCAAGGACAAGGCAGAAAGAGACGACGAAGAAAACACCCTTTCACCAGACTTCAAGCGAGAAAGGCCAAGAAAAGAAGAACCGTTCGAGACTTAGACGTTTTCGATTATTGAGAAAAGAGACAAAAAAATGATGCACCGAGAATCTTGCGCTTGTTCCAAGACGGAACTGGATCTGTTTGCCATGCCCCCTACCATGATGACCATGCAAGAATCCCAGTGGGTGGAATTTCACCCCGTCTCCTCACTGACCGATTCCGCTCCCATCGAGTTTGAAATCAAAGGACAGCCCGAAGATTACATCGATCTGAATAGCAGTTACTTGTACCTGAAAGTCAAAATTCTAGATAAGACTGGAGGTGCTATAGACGATGAAGCAGTAGCTCCCGTCAACAATTTCATGCATTCCTTGTTCAGTGGAGTGGACTTGTACTTGAATAACAAACTGGTCAGTAGCAGCATGGATACTTACCCTTATCGTGCGTACCTGGAAAATCTCTTGACGTACGGAATAGATGCCAAGAACACTCATCTCAATGCCTGTGTGGTATGGGAAGCTGACGAACCTACCAAGTTTGAAATATTGGAAACTGATGAAAAGAAAGACAACAATGATGGATTTGTAGAACGAAGAAAGAGAATCACGGGAGCCGACACAAGTTTAGAACTGATGGATCGTTTGCATTTGGACATGTGGTTGCAAGAAAAGTATTTGCTGAACGGGGTGGATGTCCGCCTGAGACTGAATCGTAGCAGTGCCGCTTTCCATTTGATGGCTGATAGTGACGGTTACAAAACCAAAATCCTAGAAGCCAGACTCTACGTACGCCGTGTGGAAGTGTTACCTAAAGTGGGAAACGACATCAGTCAGACGTTGAGCAGAACGACCGCCAAGTATCCCATACGACGCGTGGAAGTGAAAACCTTCACCATTCCCAAGGGACAGCGATCCATGATCGAAGATCATCTGTTCCAAGGACAGTTACCCAAACGTTTGATCGTTGGTATCGTCGAGAATACAGCCTTCAACGGAGCTGCCGAAAAAAATCCTTTCTACTTTCAACACTTTGGCGTGTCCAAAATCGAAGTCAGTCGCGATGGCAAGACCTTGTGTACCCGACCTTTCGAACCTGACTTTACCAAGAAGAATTACTTGAGATCGTACTTGTCCCTGTACGAAGCCACCGGACAGTTAGGAACCAATACCAGTCACGGTATTACGTACGAGGATTATGCAGGAGGCTACGCTTTGTGGGCTTTCGATTTCACTCCAGACCAAGGCAGCGACGAGGGACATTTCCACCCTATAAAATCCGGCCAGATTCGTGTGGAAATTCAGTTTAAAGACCGAGACCCTGATGAAACGGTGAACGTCATCCTGTATGCAGAATTCGATAATACCATAGAAATCAACAGTTTGAGAGAAGTCATCCTAGATTACTAGAAACCATGGAAGACTGTTATCCCTCTTTACCTAGTGGAGAAACTTTAAAGATGGAATGTGATGAGACTGTGGAAAAAAATGTTGTGTTTTGAAAAAAATTGTTTGATGTTATGATGTTGGATTATTGTTAAAAATGTTAGAGTTGTTGTTTAGTGTTAAGTGATTTTTGAATAAAAAATGTTGTGTTTTGAAAAAAAAGCCTTTGTCTTTTGTTTAGCTATAAGAATGTTGGATTGATGCTCTTTCATTTCTTACTATCCCTCTCATGACACTCACTAAACGTTGCGACTCAAAAACCGTGTGGGGGATGTTTTCCTTCACGTCCGCGCTTTGACTTTAAGAACCGGGTTGTTTCCAGTCTAACCATCCATTGTCGACTCATCCTCCTAAGAAGATGTGCTCCAAACTAGCTAAACTCAACGAAGCCTACGTGAATTTGCATAGGGTCAGACACAGTCTGATACCGAAGCCAGAAGAAATAGAGAATGTGAGAATGTTAAATATCACTGAAGACCTGATAGAAGAGCTCTTCAGAGAAGAAATGAACAGGGAGAAAGAAGAATGGACAGAGAAGTACAGACTTCAGAGACAGCAGCAACAGCAGCAACAACAACAACAACAACAACAGCAGCAGCAGCAGCAGCAGCAACCTGAACCTGACAGAGGCTTTGTCGATTGCCGTATCGACACCAAAGAGTTCTTCTTTTCTTTCCGAAGAAGCAGACCTATCGCCAGAAAGTCTATCCTCAGAGGACATCGCATTCTTAGAAACTAAAAAAAGAATGCCATAGCAAACAAAAAAAAAAAAACAGCCCTTTTCAGGGCTACCCCAATACTCTAGAAAAGAAATAACGATCGATTTGCCAATGTGTGTAGGTAGAGTAGTGTGAAAATAAACACTAACTCTTTTTTAAAAAATGTGAGGGTATGTGTTTGTGTGTTAGTAAGTGCTTAAGTAAGTTGGCATGAATAGTAGATTAAAATCATGTTTTTTTGGTGTTTGAGGTGTATATTTGGAGTTAGATTGGATTGCTTTGCGTATGTGGATAGTCTAATGAAGTGATTTATAAAAAATTTTAAAATAGTGATGGGTAGCATAAAATTGTGAGTGAGTGTTTCTTTTAGGTCCGCGCGTTGTTGTTTTTGGTCATGATGTAGGTAACATCAATTTTATGTTTTTTTAGGGGGATGTTTTCCTTCACGTCCGCGCTTTCACTATAAATTGAAACTCGCTGGGCAGTCTAGCTACCCTTGTTGATTGATCAACACCAAAAATGAACACGAGACTGTCTAAACTGTTGGAACTTCATGTGCATCTGGAATATGCCAGGCGCCTGTTGAATGAACTGGCCGCGGAAGCCATTGTGGAGGAGGGAAGGATAAGAGAGGAGGAGGAAAGAAGAAAAAAAGAAGAGGAGGAGAGAAGATATAAAGAAGAAGAAGAAGAGGAAAGAAGATACAAAGAGGAGGAGAGAAGAAACAAAGAAGAGGAGGAGGAGAAGGAAAAGAAGAGAAGAAGAATAAATTTCAGAATCCCAGAGAGCGAAAATTGGGATTCTGAAGCGACATATCCTGCCTCTGCTCTCTCCCCCAAAAAAGTAAAAAGTAACTGGGGGATAAGATGTGTATGTGGCGCCAGGCCTGGAAGGTGCCACCATTAACCAGGTGTCCATGAAGTTCCAAAAAAACAGCCCTTTTCAGGGCTACCCAATACTCTAGAAAAGAAATAACCATCAATTTGCCAATGTGTAGGTAGAGTAGTGTGAATATAAACACTAACTCTTTTTTAAGATAGTGTGAGGGTATGTGTTTGTGTGTTTGTGTTTGTGTGTTTGTGTTTGTACCCGCTCACGTACGATTGTGTGGATAGTAGATTATGGATTTGTTTATCGTTTCTTAGCGTATGTGTTTGTGTGTTTGTGTTTGTGTGTTTGTGTTTGTACCCGCTCACGTAAGATTGTGTGGATAGTAGATTATGGATTTGTTTATTGTTTCTTAGCGTATGTGTTTGTGTGTTTGTGTTTGTGTGTTTGTGTTTGTACCAGCTCACGTACGATTGTGTGGATAGTAGATTATGGATTTGTTTATTGTTTCTTAGCGTATGTGTTTGTGTATTTGTGTTTGTGTGTTTGTGTTTGTGTGTTTGTGTTTGTACGCACTCACGTACGATTGTGTGGATAGTAGATTATGGATTTGTTTATTGTTTCTTAGCGTATGTGTTTGTGTGTTTGTGTTTGTGTGTTTGTGTTTGTACCCGCTCACGTACGATTGTGTGGATAGTAGATTATGGATTTGTTTATTGTTTCTTAGCGTATGTGTTTGTGTATTTGTGTTTGTGTGTTTGTGTTTGTGTGTTTGTGTTTGTGTGTTTGTGTTTGTACCCGCTCACGTACGATTGTGTGGATAGTAGATTATGGATTTGTTTATTGTTTCTTAGCGTATGTGTTTGTGTATTTGTGTTTGTGTGTTTGTGTTTGTGTGTTTGTGTTTGTACCCGCTCATTGAGTCATCCACCCTTGTGTCTTCCATGATGTTTAGGACGGACATGCTCATGCATGTCAGGTCCAAGTGGACTGTTGTTGATAGGACAGATACTAGTCAATGGATGAGGAGAGTTTACATAGAAAGACAAGGATGTCTCAAGAGGGTACTTGTCTATGGACCGGTAGTTAGAAGGAGTTTAAGAAGAAGAAGAAGAAGATGTGACAGATGCCATCTATGTTAATATTAATATTAACATAAACCCAAAGGCCCTTTTCATGGCCAGCCATATTTCTCGAAAAGAGATAGCCTTTCCATTGCCTACCCCTTTTCTAAATTTAAATTTAAATTTAAATTTAAAAAAACTTTTAAAAAATAAATAAATCCCATATTCAATTCCCCTTGTCCCTAGACAAACCCAAACTCTATTCCCATGTTAATTTCCCTTGTCCCTAGACAGACCCAAACTCTATGTTAAATTCCCATTGTCCCTAAAGTGGCCCAGCGTTTTTCTCCATGTTAAATTTCCATTGTACGTATATTGTCCCACGATTTTTCTCCATGTTAAATCCCCTTGTACGTATATTGACCCACGATTTTTCGCCATGTTAAATTTCCATTGTACGTATATTGTCCCAGGGGTCTCCGTAATGCTAATTCCCATTGTACGTATAGTATCCCACTTAACTACTCATGTCAACATGTTTACAAATATTATATTTTTAGGTACCACACACAACCACATACAATAGTTAGCTATTTAAACATTTGTTTACAAACAGCCATATCCTTTAACCTACAACCTACAATCATGGATAAAGGTTAAGTACACACTATAAATATACATAATATATGAAAGTATACATCAGAAAACTAGTTATTATTAAATGAAGCTTTCCCTCAAAACTTTTTTCTATTTCGACGTTGTTCCCATTTTATTTTTAAAATACTCTTGTTAATATTGATCTATACCGTCAACATATTGTTCACATGCAAGGGCTGGTTACATATATGTAGTCCGTTATTAACATCCTAATGATTTGCGCCATTATACAAAAGAGACCGCCTTTAACATTTTGAGTTGTAATTTTAGTGATATTTGTAATGGAAATTCAAATCTAGTGGAAGCAAATGTTGTCCGTTCATTAAAAAAGAGGTTGTTAATATTACAATGCTACCCAGTTTTACATGACGGGGGTGGGGGGTGGGGGCAGTCTTAGACTCTGTTCAGAACGTTGGCGGTACATGCAAATTATAAGTGATGTTTCAGTTTCGACCCTAGATGCGAAAATGTAAGAATAACAATGAATGTTGAAACAATACGTAAGAGAAAAAACGTTTAGCACACAACAAAATTTCTGGGTTATGTAGACATTTGCAAGAAAGTTGAAATCTTTAAAATCTTTACTTGGTGAAACGCACACAATTCTTCCGAACACTTTCTTTAGATACTGAACATAATTTCGACTAGAATGTACCATTTAAATTATATACAAATGTCGAATTACAATTACTGAAGGAATAACCAACAAGCATACGAACTGTTTTCAACTGGCCGTTATATCTACAAACACACCATCTTTGAAAATTCATAGATGTTTAAACTCATACGAAATATGAATGATCAATACTTACAAGTGTATTTTTATATAAAAAATTGCACTGTCTATATGATTTGAGTATTGCTGGAAGTTATTTGTTCCGCTCGAGTTTTTGTTCTGTGTGCATAAATACGCTTACCCTATCTTAAAGACTAATTAAGTCTACTTCTCCCATAATTTTCCTTATCACATTCTGGTTAAAAAAAACGCACTCATCCATTTATAATATGAAAAAATAAAAATTCCAGATCAAATCAAGATGAAAGTCGTCCTTATAAAAAAACACAACTTTCTACCCCATAAAGTACCTGTCAAGCATTTGAACAGGCATATGTAATCTTAGTCAAACTGCCAGATTTACAAAAACAAAACGGTTGCATTGGTTTTGAGATCAGTAAATAACGCACAAGAATAATGTTTACGTATGTGAACAACTGCAGATGTTACCTTAAAAACTCGTGATTCCATTAAAACTTTAAGATTATCGAAGACTCACATCCCATTAGAAGAAACGTGTTTTGTGGGAATTCAGCTTATACATACACATATCAAGAAGACGGAGAAAGAAGAAATATAAGACAGGACAGAAGATACAATGGAGCAATACGCTTCCAACATATATGGAAAATGTCCTGAGGTTAGTTCATATGAGACAACGAGGGGTGTATCAAAACCATTCTACAAACGTTTGATGAGACAACGAGGGGTGTATCAAAACCATTCTACAAACGTTTGATGAGACAACGAGGGGCGTATCAAAACCATTCTACAAACGTTTGATTATTATTGCTCACAACGAGAGGCTTATCAAAACCATTCTACAAACGTTTGATGAGACAACGAGGGGTGTATCAAAACCATTCTACAAACGTTTGATGAGACAACGAGGGGTGTATCAAAACCATTCTACAAACGTTTGATTATTATTGCTCTAGAATCTAGATGGTACAGTAATTTTCAGACGATGTCTGCACTAAATTTAAATTAACAATGATAGTTTACATTATTGATGGAGGAATTAATATGCATTAAATATACTGAACAAGGTTATCGGTACTTGAAGTTAACGTGGAGAGTGAAGGTTTAAATATATACCTTCATCCTTTTGACCTTTAATTGAGTGCATGACTGCAGTTCATACTATCTACATAAACAAACATTGTTTATTTGGCCATTAACATTGCTTAATTCAAAGAACCGTTGAAGCATACTGTACATTGTGTGTATCTTGGTCCTTATGGCAGCCAGGTGAGAAACATAACGTTCACATCTTCAAAAAAAAAAAAATAATTTAATATTACCAGATTCTCAATAAATGTTCAAATGTGACATGTTTTAGTTAATGTTATTTCGCATGCCTCCATAGCAACCTAACATTTTTACATCAGCCAGGTATAAACTTGGTTTAATATTTTCAAAATCTAGAACGGCAATTAAAGTAAAAAATATTTTTTCTCTGTTACCTTAATGTAGTTAAATCGTTTTAACGAATATAGCTAAATATAATTGTTTTTCTTCACAAATCAGAGCGATAGTCATAAAAGCTATCTCAATGCTGAAAGTTGTAGTTATAGCGTTAAAATATCCCCACCCCACACCGATTAAATTGGCAGTCTTCGAGTTTAATGCAAAAAATGAGACAGATCTTTAAAGCAAGTTTAACCTGCAGATTGCTTTTTATTTGTTTTACTGTTATTTCCATGAGAGCATATTAAGCCATACTTGCTTCTTATAAAGTATATATTTTTTGCCCATTGATAATTCTCTGTATGTTTTAGAAAGTAGTCAAGGGTTACGACCCTTTCAAAGTATTTCTATTGATTCTAGCATGCCATTATGTTGGCGGTCATAATGTAGACAGTCTCTGTTTAGTGCAATTCTGTCCAGCTGATTTTATTTTCTTTAATCTTAGAAGGATATTTAATGGTCATATCAGTCTTTTAATTAACTTTCCAACCCAGTTAACCTCTGTTTTTGTGTTCCACAAGGCTCTGTTCTCGGCCCAGTTCTATTCATTATACACACTCATCCACCTTCAAGTGTCATTGACATCCGGTATCTCAGCAATTGTACGCTGACACCCAAATGTACAAATCTAGCTGCCCAGCGTAAGTTGGGGCTATCATCTAAGGTGTAGAGAGGAACATTTCCGATGTCAAGTCGTGGATAACATGTAACAAGCTGCAGATGAATGATGACAAAGCCTCTGCTGAAGAAACCAACACTAGACCATAACGATTTAAAGAACTACCGCCCAGTTTCTAATCTCCCATTCATTTCAAAAATCTTAGAAAAAGTTGTTATATTCCAGCTTGTATCTCATCTAAATTCAAACAGTCATTTTAGCAATGTGCAATCTGCATATCGCCCTTGCCACAGAACTGAAACTACTCTTCTAAACGTTGTTAATGACATTCTCTCTGCGTTGGATAGCGGAAAGATTACAGTCCTCACCCTCCTTGATTTGTCTGCGCATTTGACACAATAGACCATGATATATTACTTCACCGTCTCCAGCATGTATTTGGCATTCATGATACATCCTTACTGTGGTTCAAGTCCTACTTGGTCAACATGACATAAATTGTATCTGCAAATAGAATACACTCCAGCCCAGTTGATTTATGTTGTGGTGTTCCACAGGGGTCTGTTGTTGGACCTGTTCTCTTCATTCTGTACACTCAGTCGCTCTCAAGTGTCATAGATCATCATCCAGTGTCTGATCAATTGTACGCTGATGCCACCCAAATATACAAATCTAGCCACCCAACTGAAGTTGATGCTACCATCCAAGGTGTAGAGAGGTGCATTTCTGATGTGAAATCATGGATAACATGTAACAAGCTGCAGATGAATGATGATAAAACTGAGGCCATTCTGATCACAACGCAACGACTTTCTCATTCACATCCTTTACCTCAAACAATAAATATCAGTAGCACCAACATTAAATTCACATAATCAGTACGAAACCTAGGTGTTACTCTGGACTGTACTCTCACATTGCACCAACATGTCATGAACATATGAAAGGCTGCAAATCTTGAGCTTAGACGCATCAGCTCAGTTCGCAAATATCTTTCAGTTGATGTCACTAAGACACTTGTGTGTTCACTAGTACTTTCAAAACTGGACTATTGTAACTCAGTTCTGTCTGGTTCATCTCAATATCCGCTCTAGAAACTTCAAAAAGTTCAAAACACAGCTGCTCTGATCATACTTAGCGTACCACGATCAGAGCACACCTCCCCGCTGCTCTGTACCCTACACTGGCTATCCATTCAATCCAGAATCAAACACAACATTTGTTCTCTGTGCTACGTTTCACTGTCGGACTCTAGTCCCACATACCTATCCGACCTCACCCATGTGTACACACCAGCAAGATACTTAGGCTCCTCTTCTGCCAATCGTCTACTCATTATTCCAAGTATGAAAACAAAGTCATATGGACAGCGTTCTTTTGCATACCAGGGTTCAGCAACGTGGCATGAATTGCCCACTGAACTTAGACACAAAGACACAGAGATCACATTCAAGAAGGCTCTCAAAACTCACTTATTTCGACTGCAAGAACAAACTTAAAGACCTAAAAATGTTTCCTACCTTAAATATTCTCAGCACGTTTTTTTTTTAATGTTTTCTAATTTCATGGTGTTTGTTTTTGTAATCATATCATTATATGTTATTTTTATCTTATAGGTACTATGTAATATAAAGCGCTTAGAGCTTCTAAAGATTAGGCGCTATACAAAGTCCTCATTATTATTATTATTATTATAAAACTGAAATCACCCTGATCACGACACTTCCTTCTTCATTGCCTTCACCTCAAACAATAAATATCAGCAATACAAGCACTAAATTTACACAATCATTTCGATAGTACGTTCTCATTAATCCAACATGTACTGAACATTTACGAAACTGCATATCTGGAGCTGAGATACATCAGCTCTACTGCAATTTTCTTTCGGTTGATGAGTCCAGAATTTTTGTGTTTTCCTTAGTACTTTCAGGACTGGCTTATTGTAATTCATTTATATCTGGTTCGTTTCAGTATCTGCTATAGAAACTACAAAAATCTCAAAACACAGTTAATCGGATCATCCTTAGAGTACGAAGAACAGAGATTATCTACATCCTGCTCTGGAACCTTTCCTGGCTACCAGTTTGATCCAGAATCAAACACAGGAATCTGTTCACTATGCTATATTCTGTTGACTGGCTCCAGTCCGATATAATTATCAGGCCTCATTCATGTGTAATACCCGACTTTGAAACTTGCTTTCCTTTTCCGACAATCGCATTCTCATATTCCAACTACTAAAACGAAGTCATACTGACAACGTTCTTTTGTGTACCAGGGCCTAGCTACGTGGAACAAATTGACCATAAATCTTCGACATAAAGACACTGATCTCTTTCAAGGGTGCTCTTAAAACTCATATATTTCAACTACAAGAACAGACTGGACGACGTAATACTTGTCTTTCCTTCATTATTGTCAGCATGTTTTTTTCTTTTGTTGTTGTTGTTGTAGGGTTTAAAGCCACTTTGCAGCACAGGCGTTCAGTATAAATGGTGGATGAAGAACCCGGGAACACCCCAGAAAGAACCACCGACACACGATAAGCTACTGGCAAGCTTTCTCACATACCCACATTGGCCGAATCCGAGACTCGAACCCACGCAGACAGAGGTGAGATGGCAGTGATCCGTAACGGAGAGCGCTTTAGACCACTTGGCCACTCGGGGCCCCTTTTTGTTTGTATTTTCGTGGTGTTTGTTGTTGTAATCTTATCGTTTTATGTATGTTGATGTGTTATCTAATATTGTCAAACGCTTAGAGCTTCTAAAGATTAGGCGCTGTGCTCAAGGCCAAGGACAGGATTTGTGGGCCCTAAGAAACATTCTCATATAGGCCCCTATTAATTATAAAATATGACGGCGGTGAGACCCATGACCATTGTGGGCCCCCGGAATTTTGTCCAAGTTGTTCTACCCTGTCCGCAACCATGGATGTACTAAGTCCCCATTATTATTATAATTATTATTATTATTATTATTATTATTATTATTATTATTATTATTATTTGCCTTGTCCATCTATGTATGTTGATCAATCTGTCTTACATATTCAAAATAAAACTCATTTAAGTCTTCACTTATTAACATTAAACTTGCATTATGTTTGAATTAGTGATGAGTCTGTTTGTGTACCATATAAATAAACAAAAAGACGGTTAATCTTTTTATTATTTGATTTTACGAGAGAGAGAGAGAGAGAGAGAGAGAGAGAGAGAGAGAGATACAGAGGGAAAGACAGAGAGAGTGAAAGAGAGTAGTAACAATGAGATGACCCTCACCCCCCATGCTCTCATTACACAGTAAACTACTTACTTTACCCACTGCGCTAAAACTGTGCATTTAAAAATGATATTCTTAGTGGATAGCAAACTAGTATCTATTACAACTATTTCATCCCATATGCGACACCAATGCATAGTCTTTTGTTGTCACATAAATTCATGCAAAGCACCAACATCCACTCGCGTCGTAGATTACTATTTTGATTAGTCACGTGATATTTGAGCCATTAAATGCGATTTTCAGTCTTATTAGATTAAACATGAGCTTAATTTCTAACTTTGTTCGACATTTAGAATCAAAAGCAATGTTAAATTTTTGAACATGAATGCAGAGAGCTCCTTTAAAAGCAGATGCCTTCCTTTAACGCAGAATTATCCAAGAAAAGAATTATATTAAGTATATATCGTCTGCATTCCTTTACAACACTTGACACTAAACATCTCTTAGGGCAAACGAATTCAGCAAAAAATAAAACATGACTTTGCAGGTGCCATACCAATCCGGCAAATACATTTCACCTCAATACACATTTATATTTTGGCGGGAAAATGACATGAGTGGATCATTTCAGCAACTGATGACGGACATGCAACAAGTTACATTGGGAGGTCTTAGACAGAATCACCTCTTCATTCAATGTCACGCGACGAGTCGATCGGAACATCGCTCGGCCATTTACATCAGATCGTGCAATAAACATCGGATGTAATTAGTCGCCATTGAGAACTAGATTCTGAGTTACTTTCGTTCATATAGAACAATGTCGCGGCGGAAGGAGACAAAGTTGCAATATAATCTCTCACTGGAACTTAAAAATGTGACTCGTGCCCTCACCTTTGATATTCTTATCAACAAAGACAAAGACAAACTAAAGAGGAAATTTGCATCTCTCATATTAACTGACTAGTAACATTTTATCAAATGATATAAATTTATTTAAAAAATTTAAAAGCATGTGTTGAAACAAGGCTAGTGTTTACACTTACGTATAAGAAACAAAATAAAAGCCCAGAATACCATGTTTTACATCACGTCCATGCCAGAAACTTTTCAGTCCGCTTTAGACAAACATAAACTCATTCAAATTACCATGTTTTCCATCATGCCCGCGACGCGAACATTTTCAATCCGTTTTTAAATCAAGGTCAGTAACAATAATACGATAGATAAATAACATCCATGGTTGGATAATAATACGAAGACGATAAGACTCGTCACTAATACGAAAGCATAGGCCGCGTGAATTTGCATAGAGAAAACTGACAACAAAATAGTTGTGGTAAATGAAACTCAGCGTTAACAGATGATATGTAAAATGCAGACCTAACATAATTATCACGTTTTCCAGCGCGTACGCTCGAAGAACGATTTGAATCCAATTTGGCCGCCAAGGTCACGAATTTAAGATTTATTTATTATGCTTTCGATCACGTCCGCGCTTGAGATAATTTCAATCCGTTTCTAAGAACCAAGATTAAAGCTAAAGTAGTAATTTTTAAATAATATAAGACAGACCTGCGGAAGAAAAATCAGATCGGAAAAGAAAATACCAAAACACAAACATTCAACAATAAATCCTGCATTAACAACCTACGTCACACAATCTAACCTTTACATTTGTTTTTGGTTTTTTCTCTCCTAGATAAGGTAAAAAAAAAGAGAGAATATATTTTGAATCGAAAGTTGACTTAGATAAGCCCGTTCCTTACAAGAATACAGGAATAAATGAGCACACAACATACGCAACATCAATATCATCACGCCAAGATACAAACTATACATAACCTAGAGATATTAATTGCAGTGGTCACTGATGATTCAAAACTGGGAAATTAAGAAAAATTAAAAGCAAGGAAACTGGCCAAACAGGTCCATGCCTGAATGAAATGAAGTACAAAACTAGGGACCTTCTTATGGACTAGCCAAATAACTAGATACGATAAAGAACAATCTAAAGCAAAGAAAAACAAAAATTCCAAATTTTATTTTCTAAATGTTTCGTTGTATTTTGGGACAATACCCAAATACGAAAAAGTGAGGACAGGTAAAATAAACTTAAAAGCTTTTGAAATATTGTTGGGTGTAGTTGCTGAAATAGACTTAAATTTGATCAGTTTGGTGATGGCGGCCGGCATATTGCAGCGCATAAGCTGCAACAGAAAGGTCATACACTGATCCGATGGTTTTCTTTGTCTCCTTTCCTGGCCATATTGCTCCATATTATTAAAAGGAGGTTCCAGATATATATTTTTTAATGGCAGCGAATATTTCTTCTCCACTTGACGGAAACGGGCGAGGATGTTTTTGTTGAAATGATTGCATTTATTGTTAAGTGAAATTTGAGAACCTCTCTGAAATGAATGCCTGTGTCCCACGGGATTTGAAAGTAGAGATGATTCACTGTATATAATTCAGACCAGGGAAATATTAATTCGAAATGATAAACATACCTACTTGTTAGTTTATATTTCACGTTTATGCTACTGTTCTACTTTAAGTAATAAAACTATACGAAAAGTGTAATTAATCCATTCACTGCATATCTCAAATCAAGCTTTCAAACTAAAATTTTGTAAATGTAAGATTTATACTTATGAATACATTAGAATAATAAATATAGTCTTTTGCTATACTTGCTTTATATATATATATATATATATATATATATATATATATATATATATATATATATATATATATATATATATATATATAATGTCACGTATGCTCAGCCCCAATTAGTAAGTCGTGCATAAACTAAGGTATTATTATAAACCATGGTTTAATGTATTAACATTGCCGCAGGCTAGATTTAATCGTTTACGCAAGATTACCGTGACCAGAGAGAAGAACCGACATCTTCAGTCGGCACAGGCGTTAGATCGCGCGACTTAACACATATGAGTTACAGCTTAGTCCTAAGATCAGAGTAACCCGGGAGGTGGAAACAGGGAGTGTTCTAAATCCGTCCCCAAGTGGACACACAGCGAAAAGGACATTGTCCGCGTAAGTTTGATTGGATCCGGGAAAAGCGACACCCAATCGGAATTGTGATAATAATTTCGATCTGAATTATAACTTCTAACTAGCAAGCGAAAATTTAGTCTCGCCCAGGAAGATTGCTCAGCAATATAGGGTTACTCCAAGGAAGCCACTCGTAATTTGGCGGTAAAACTTAAAGAGGAGATTCTAAAGAAGACAAAGCTTCATAAAGGTCATTAAGTTATTTGCTCGATTTTAGCAAAGTATAATTTTAGTTATGTTTAGTATATAAGATCATTTGGAACGTAGAATTATCTTTGTAGTGTTTAATTTACATGCGTATTTGAGAAATGAGCTTGAGTATTATGTAGAGAATTATGTAGATTGTTAGCTTGTGGTCAGAATTAATTTTATAATTCGATATTAGGTTACTTCGTAGTATGCTAGTGCATTTATTCATGTGATATGTTAGATTTTACACATGCTTGAATTGTGTATTTGGAAAATGGTTGAAGTGTGTAAGATTAGTTAATATGGATGCATGGATATATTAGAGCGTGGGTATTTGAATAGTTGTGTATGTTGAGGTGTAATGTAAAGAAATGCGTCTGATTGCTGTGATGTTGTTTAGTATATTGGGATTAGGAATATGTACATATGTGACGCAATTTATTGATGTATGTATGAGAAGTAATTGATGCCGTGCTTTTATTACGACGTTGTTTTACCATACAATAACGTTTGAGTATTTCGATATGAATAAATGCGTGACCAAAGAAATTTAATAGCCGTTATCTGATGATAGGCTGGGTGTGGTGTGAAATGAGAAGGCTAAGAAAAATATTGTACCGTCCTTGTGTTTTCACAAGAAGCATTTTGGTATACAGGACTCCCGGTTCAGTTAAGTCCAGAGTCACTAAGAGAGAAGACGGAGATGAGACTAGAAGAGCAGTCGGAGTCGACAAGTCTAGTCGGTGGAGAGAGTCGAGGAGGAGGAGGAAAAGGAGTCAAGGAGAAGAAAGTGGAGAAGAAGGAGGAGTATATAGAGAAATCGAGGAGGAGAAGTAATTTGGAGAAGGTCGGAAGGAAAAGGAGAATGAATTGGAGGAATAGGAGGGAAGAATACACAGATCAGTAGAATACAAGGACAGGTGGAAAGTTATCCCTCACTACTTATCAAATGATGCAATAGGTTATCACAGGGTCGAGCGGAAAGGAAGTACATGGGAAATTTTAATCATTTGACTATTGAATTGCCATTAAATTGTTATTCGTTGAATTTCAGTTTTTTTTTTGTATATTCAATCATTTAACCGTCGGGATTGCTGACTGGGGGCTCTGAGCTTTACATCTATCTTTCACTAATTTAACTCCCAACCAAAATCGAGCTTTGGTGGGACTTCTATAATATTCTAAATAAAATATTGGAAACACCCCACCCCACCCCTACCACAGTGGCCGGATATATATATATATATATATATATATATATATATATATATATATATATATATATATATATATATATATATATATATATATATATATATATTTATATATATATATGTTTAGAGGAAGATTAGAAAAGGTGCGATTCATAACAATGCAGATAATGGTTTGATGCCATTTGAAGCGAGTGTTTTGTTCGTCTTGTTTCTTTTTTGTTGTAGATACCCTTATTGGCAAAGGAACAGTGTATATCACTGCGTTTATTTCGTCAATATGAAGACTGAATCAATGTGAGATTTGTGCAAGGAAAGTAACAAAACTGAGTTGAAAAATGTTTGTGGCTATTTTAGTGCATATTTATGGCGAAAGCACAGAATAATATCAATTTCTGTGCATTCCTTCCACAACAATGATAATGTAAAATGCTATAATAGTTGTGCCTATATCATTGTAAGTATTCAGAACAACCATGTCACATAGTAGTCGCTTACCCTTCATTCGATCCCCGTCCCCAACAGTTTTTAAAATGAAAAACATCAAGGATGTAAGTAAAGAGAAAAAACCCACCAAGTTATTTAACTTATCAATTAATGAATTTATAGCCTGATTGTCACAATGTGGCCACTAACAATGCCATTGTATTCGAGTTTCAAACCACAACAGAGCTGTCGATGTAAACGAACCAGACTGATCGATGTCCATTTCCGGTTCCCTGGGCACTTCATTTCAATACAAAATGTTTCGTCTGAATCCAGAATTTTGCAATCTCCGGTTTTATTTTTTATACAAAAATTGAAGAAATAAATAGGAGGAAGTCATGTATTCATGTGTTCAAGGGGATGTAACATAAATTCACGGAAGTATTCAGGGTTTATTGAAGACGGTGTCTGTTGTCCGAAATCATGGTCTCGCCCACGCAAATATCGCAACCGTGTTATTAAGGAAACTCCCGCCTTGTTTTAAACGCCAACAAGTTGACAGATTTATTAAAGCAAGCAGACTGGAAGTTGATCAAGAAGGTTTCATTTACATTGGTTTCAATCATTCCATGCCTTTTATTTCTCCCTTTACATGGGAAGTTTGCATACCATTCAACTTCGCAAGTTCAATTTTATCGTACCGTAAATTTTAAATTTTCGTG
Organism: Sinohyriopsis cumingii; assembly: GCA_028554795.2. Classification (NCBI taxonomy): domain Eukaryota; kingdom Metazoa; phylum Mollusca; class Bivalvia; order Unionida; family Unionidae; genus Sinohyriopsis; species Sinohyriopsis cumingii. Next base: position 44,579,609 of record CM068827.1, read on the forward strand.
TGTACGAAAACTTTAACCAAACATTGTTAGGGTCCTCGAAGGGTAGTTGTCCTTTAACAATCGCGTCATACTGTCAAAAAGAGTAGATGACAGGAGATAAGGTGGAATGTTGCAGCCTCAGCACCACCGCATTGCAAAGCCATTGGCACGTCATAGTGATACTCTCAATATTTCGAGAAGATTGATCATTAGCGGATGAATTTAATGCACACTGTTAAAGTTCTCAGAGGACAAACTGGTACGGACTTATTTTAAAAAACGTGCAAGATAAACCTTCTTATCCATTATTCACTCGCTTTGTCATTTGAAACCAGCTGTAATATTGTACAGATCTAACTTGTTTTTGGGTGTATTTTACTTCGTAGCCTCGAACGTTTATGCCTTTATAACTACTGATTATTAAGTTTGAAATATTTACAATTGTTTATACAAAAAAAAAAAATTGAAAAGTTTTAGGAGATAACCATTTTAAGAAAAAAAAAGAATAAGTTTACTTTCTTATAACAAAGCCAGGACGTCATTTTATTGTATGCTTAATTTCAGCAATAGAAGTAATTCATGTATTTCATCTGCCGATATCTCTTGTTGTTATTATTGTTTTCATTTCATGTACAGGATCCATGTTGTAGAAGTTTTGCAAGTAAGAAACGACTTATGAGATAGAGAACAAAGCTTTGAATCAACTGACAAACGTAAGTTGTGGATTCAATTCAATATAAATACTTTAAAGTATAAACGAACTATTCGAACCAACAATAACAACACTAAAAAAACCAACATGTTTATGGCCATTTACTGTGATTTGTTTATTTAAAATATTATATAATTTTTGTAACAATGGCAAAACAGTGTAAATACAAGGTTCTATAACTGGCTATACTAGTAGATATCATAGAACCGTCGTAAAATGGATGCTGAAAGGTTTGCATACTAAAAAGTACGTATTCTCGAATTCATATTTAGACATTTGTTTGTTAGTTTATTTGTCTCTTTTCAAATTTTTCAAATGGTATTACCTATTATCAGATACTAGGTTTGTTTTCTTCTTTTTAACTAAAATGTAATTTTTATCTATACGGTGTGCTGTTAGACTAAGGAAATAGTTCATCGTTCGGTCTAATTAGGGAAAAGTGACAAAGAAATAATTTGTATATTTTTGTTGTTATTGTTGTAGGGTTTAACGCCATATTTCAGCACAAGATAGGCTATACATGGCGGCCAGTATAAATGGTGGAAGAAGAACCCGGGAAAACCCCGGAAAAAACTACCGACCCACGAGAAGCTACTGACAAGCTTTCTCACATACCCACATTGGCCGAATCCGAAAAGTGAGAAAGAACGAATTTTTATATCCCAATTTGGATATATATATATATATATATATATATATATATATATATATATATATATATATATATATATATATATATATATATATATATCCCTTTTTCTGATTCAAACTGCATAAATAACTATTTCTTTTCTCCGTAGTTAATCCAGAAACGGTATACTATTAGTTCCACTGTCTTTGCGGACATAGAACACAATTGATTTTACTATATGTTCTCTACATTTGTTTCTTAATACTAACCTATCCAGTGTGACAATCAATACACATCATATGTTAATCTAAAATACCTTCAGTGATGACTTCACTGTTAAGTTTTTGTTAAAGGTTGACATGCGTATTGTTTGAGAGGCTGAACAGTCAACAGAGCAGCATGTGAACAGATGACAGGTTTCAATTCCGGATCATCACCACTACCGTATTACTGTGCACTGTCACTGAAATACACACGGAAAACGACACCCAGAGCTCATATTCTCAAGATAAAACAATAACCTTTAAATCCCTGCCAAAAATGCATAAATATAACTCTTCTATCACCACCAAAATGAGAGAGGAAAAAATGTTCTAAAAATAGACCAGAGCTACATTCGTTGGTACTAAAGTGGAAGTACTAATTGTGACCTGATTCCTGACGGCCTATTTTAGCCAAACGTTTTTATTTGCATGCCAAACCTTTTTCAACTTTACAAATGAAATCTTTATAAATTTCCTTGCAAACAAGACATATGACACATGCCAGAAAGTGTGTTGTGCTGCAGTTCCACAGGGTGAAATTTTAGTTTTGGTCCAAATGCTCTTGAGAAACCAAACCTAAATTTGCTATTCTTATGTTACGTGTTTAGGTTCGAATAAACAGTAACACAAGAAAGAGTGAAAACACAATCTTTCAAAAATATAATAATTTATTTCCCTAGAAAAATACTGTAAAAATGACTGAAAAAATATGACCTTACGGGTTTATAGAATCAAATCCGAAAATAATTAAGAATAATTCAGAAATAAAATTTTAGTAGTCCTGATAACAAAATGTTCTACTGATTTCTAGTTCGAATCCCGACGAAGAATCCAAGATGGAAGACTATGACGTATGCAGTAACCTGTAGTGTTGAAGTCTACAGTTCCTTGTAGACACAAGAATTATCACTCCGGTTTTGCAACATCGGAATAAAATTTTGTAAGAGCCGTCTTTGCTCAGTAATTTCATATAAGCACATGTATTTTCCAGGGAAAAAATTAAACCTTTTGAGTCCAATTAATTTGAAATAATTCAAATCCAAGTAATTTGAAATTACTTCAAACAGCACAACATACAACTTCCAGTGTAAGAAAATCCCAGCTTTACTGAGAATAACTCTCCAAAACAAAGGTTATCTCGTCTTCTAAAACGCAAAAAGGGGTGTCACGTGATCATGTTATTGAACCTCGTAGAAATTTGGTACTTGTTAAAGATCACATACACCCAGTGTGGCCCTGACGAAAACCAATCATTTTACTCTAATAAATAAAAAAGAAAAAAGTTGTGTACATCTTAAACAACCAGTCCCATCATGACCTCGAAAACAACCTATCATTTTAAAATAAAAATGGAACTTATTTACGTGGTTGCTACTAAATCTGAATCAATGTCAGGATCTAGATCAACACCTGTTGTTTATAAAACGAATAGTAGTGGTCAAACTAATTTCTGGAAAAAGTATCATCTCTAGTGAACAAATTTACATTACAATAGCATGCAATGAAAACATTTTTTTTTAACTGACAAAAATTAAATAGAAATAAATATATATTAAATCAGATATAATTAAATCAAACATACATAGCAATATATCTTACTTAATTATATGAAGTTTTCAATGCAGTAAAAACCTAATTTTAATACAAGATAAAACCTGCCTGAAAATATGTTTGAAATTTACAATTATTGATTATTTAAATTTAATTGGAAATTTAAATAAACATTTAAATTTTATAAATTAAAATTTATTGAAAAAATAAATTTTCATACAACTTTTAAAACACAGTATGACAAATTTTAGACAGCAAAGTTGACTTATAAATGGTATTTAAAACAAATTGTAGTTTATGTCTGTACAACGGATAACATTTGCCCCAGGGGTAGTGAAGGAACATAGCTCATATTGATTTTGGCAGCAAACCGCAATATGCCTGTTCAGATGCGTACACACTAAAGAAACAATGTCAGGTGCTATGTTCCACATTAATTGTGTCAGGTACCTAGTCAGTTGTTTATATAACTAAAAGCGCACTCACATTTAAAGTTTTGATGGGACAAATACCGTGCTTTATAGCAAAACACATTCAATTTCAATGTCTATAACTACAAAAAGGCAACAATGGGATAGGACAATCAATTTCTAGGGAAGCTGTACCTTACTGAAGATCTAAGCCATCTCTTTGAGGTGCTATATATATCAGTGTGGAGATATGAACTAATCTTGGTCACTTATGGCAGTACACTGCACGTGTCCTTATGAAACCGTGCTATCACCACCGGACTACTGGAGAGCTTCCAAGCTGATCCAACTCTTACACTTTGTTCCAGATACCAGGCTAGACCTGAAAAGATATAACATGTCTCACTTTATTCTAGAAAACAACAAGATGTAGGTAAACGAAGTCAAAATGTGTTAGATATGGTGATTTCAAAATAACATCAAGGTTGCTAGCATGGGAAAAATATTAAACTTGACAGAGTGATACTCAGAAAAAGTGAGCCAATGACCAAGCATTAAAGTGATAAATTCATCATAAAATATATGAGGTTTGTAGAAGCATATTTAGCCATTTACAAGTTAAATAACTAATCAGGTAGACCATGTATCATAAAGTTTAAGGCAATGTTGGGGCGGTAAGGTTTGATCATTGGTGCAAACATTAGTACATACCGGTATACAGGAAAGTCAAGCGACCATGTACTAAATTAAAATATATTAATATAAGCAATCTTGTTCATGACGGAAATAACAAATTTGGATATTGCAAGTGAATACAGCCAAATGTGCCACACAGATCAACTATAGGTACCAATAAATCCTATATCATCAACTAAGTGTGGTAGAATCTCCCGCACTCTGGAAACATATAACGAAACAAATATATTACCCCTTACAGCTTTTTTCCTTTTCCCAACATAGCAGTAAATAAAACCAAATGGCATGGATTAAACTGAGCTTTAACATTAAATTAATGTCATCATCATCATCATCATCTTTATTTCCTTCCATGGAAGATTACATGATATAAGAATAAATCATCTGAATACAATCAATAAATATTTTTTACAAAAAAAAAAAAAAAAAAAAAATTCTATATTAGAATACAAATTCTTAAACAATATCAATCAACAAAGTGTTCGTCAACTCATAAGGTGCAAGTTTCAGTACCTTATTTACAGAAGATAGCTGCACACTGCATGACAAAGTATGCTGCATACAGGACGAATAGCTTGGAGTTTTCTTTTGTCGATTACTCCTGATGGTAACCTTTTACCTAAAAGATATTGTAGTTGCAGCTCATCTTCTGCATTAAATAACGTAATGTGCAGGCTCAGGGGAAATTTATCTGTAAGGAAATCCCAGAAAGAATTTCGAAAGTTCGACATATAAGGACAAATAACACAACAATGAAGTATCAAGTCTGTATAAACATTCCCACATCTAATACACATATCAAGCTGTGTTTGTGGAACAGCAGCCCATAGTTTAGCTACATATGTAAATACCTTAGTGTGTTGTCTGGTTTTAGCCGACTGCCACACTGAGGCAGGTCGTAAGTAAGAGCTTTAACATTAAATTAATGTCGACTTTGAACTTATAGAAAACTTTAACATTAAATTAATCTCGACTTTGAACTTATAGAAAACTTTAACATTAAATTAATCTCGACCTTGAACTTATAGAAAACTTTTACATTAAATTAATGTCGACTTTGAACTTATAAAAAAAAACTTTACGAACTATTTAGTAAACATTATAATTTACAATTAAACAACTGTTAGTTTAATAATTAATTAACAAAATACAGTTTTGTCGAAAACTGAATCAATTGATTGTCAGTATACAAATTTGTTGAAGAATAAAAATGATCTGGATCAATCTTACCTTGCATCAGTTAGACATCGGAGAAGTTCTTCTCACGTGAACAATGGCTTTGTAATTTGTTGAAAGAGATGTATTTTCCAAATTGTTATTTTAACGTCTGAGAACAGCTGATCTAAGACAATTCCATTTTTGTACTCAAACCGACATCATTAGGAGTGGGTCACCTTCTTTGAAAAGAGTCATTACTCGTAGCAGAAGACGCGTTTGAGGCACAATTTGAAAAAGTGCACGTTTTTGTTAAGGGTGTCACAAGAAGAGCAGATAAATCTAAGTATATACCATGGACAGCATTTATAACAGCTCGCCTCATCAGACATACTCCTCATCTGAAACCAGTTGATGGATGTTGAGGGAGCTAATGAACATGTGGCCTGTTAAAGTTTATTTGAGCCAGTGAAAATCTGCCTCTGGTCGGACTCGTTACACCTCTAATATGCTTAGAGTGAATTACAGTTGTTACAAAATATTGTCAAGAATTTAAATGAGTATTTCGACAATGTATCTGATAATCAATTTATACATTTCAAATCAATAGACTGGAGGCTAACATCTTCTTTAAATTTTCGCCTTTGCCATTTACTCTACTAATAAACCCATGAATATGTCACGCGATTTTCTTATACCCCATGCAAACTTCCTTACATCCCATGAGAACACTACAAATACCCAGTCCTTGGCATTAGCTATTGATCCAATGTCTAAAAACTTATCTAAGGGGTAACAATGTATTTTAACTTACATGGAATATAGAAAGACCATTTGGGTTTATTTCTCTCATTTAATTGTCAGATCGAACAAGGAAAGGGGACACAGTTCTTCCTTCTCGGCTAAAAACCCGTTAAGGAATATATACCTACTTACTTCTTCCTTATCTTGTATCTTGTAGAAACGCAGAATAAGGAAACATTTCCTTTAACTTTATTCTGACTAAATCAGGAAAATGCAACTGTTTCATTTCTCAAACCTAACTAGAAATTAGGAACAGTTCTTGTTTCTTTAGACTAAATAAGAAATATTCCATCTCCCTTTTTATATTGAATAAAGAATATTTTTCAAGGCTTGGCGAAATATGAATGATTAGACTTATTGGAATAAAAGTTCTGGCCTGCGTACAAAAATAAACAAATCATTCTTATAGTTGACTTTAATTGCTGGTTATTGAATGGTTTACAGTAAAGTGGAGCAAAGATGACGATGAAGGATAGGCCTGACTTTCAACGATAATGGAACAGCTATGAATCATTAGTATATTCTCTTTTTGCATGATCACGGAATGGATGTGATGAATTTACAAACAAAAACTACAGTACACCAGTCATCAACCATAGCAATGTTAATCTGCAATCTACCTTGGACAGCGATGAATAACTTCAAACGTAAAAGAACTGAACTTAATAAAAGTTAATGGTGTCTTTAAATACTGTGATCATATAAAAAATGTCATTGATAAAACATTCCGTTAAAAGTCTTCGAAGCTACAACTCTATGCCGTATCTTAAAACGGAACTGGAGAAACTGAATCAGAATATTAAAAAACTTGTCATGATATATCGACATGTTATAGGTGCAATGATCATGGATCAAAGCCATGTAGAAAGTCAAATATATATGCAAGAAGGCCGCAATAAATTCCACAGACAATATATCAAAAATATGGAGCAATGCCAATAAGCGCAAGGGGAAAGCGAAATTCTAAGAATATCAGGTATGTTCTATCGGAGTTTAACACAAATTCTCAAATATTCTGTGATCGTCAAGCACAATAAATGTTGACTTTAAAAAATCGTAGACTTTTTCAGCGCTTTGACCTAGTGCTGACCCAAAGGTTTCGTTGTAAAGTGCATAAATATGATAGGAAGGTTTTGACGGCAAGTGAATTTTACATTCCTCTTCTAATGTCATTTGCTAGCAGCTGATGATAATTATGCTGAGTCAGTTGACATGGAATCTCGTGTTCCTATGTGTTTTTTAAAAACAAATAACTTTAATAATATTCTACGCTAGTATAAAAACAATAATTTCCCAAAAAAGATTCATGTAAATAAACGTTAGCGGGAGATTAAATTCCACAGAATAAATTTACAAAACATTTCAAAATGCGTCCCGGAATTTACGAATGAATTCTGCTTTTAAGAGCTTCTACTTCATAAGATGGGAAAGGGAATAAATAATCTATAAGAATTTGAACTACCGTAAAGCTGGTATTATTAGCGATGAAGACATTTTCATCGTATATAACACCATTCTTCTCCACCCCACTCTCCAATCGCTTAACTCAACACAATTCGATATACGCTTTTCTGGTTTGGTCTTGGTTTTTTTGCGGCATAGCAACACAATAGCTTATACAATGCTGAGGTAGTCGGATGAAAAGGCAACATTTTATGTCCGCAAAAATTATAAATAAATAATAATCAAAGAATGGTATTTCAAGGGATTTTAATACAAACCAGACGCATCTAAAGTCACGGAAACGGCAAACGAAACGATGAACTTATGCTAAAGAAAATCTGATTTTTCAGTGAATTATGCAGACACACAGCATACATACAGGCATTCCTTGTATGTAATATTATAAAATATCATACAGTGTAAGTTATATAGGAGCCCTGTTAATTTAGTGACATTGAAAAGTGTTACTACAGTGCCGACCAGACTATGAACGTTTTACTGTAGATCATGTGAACCCTCCCTTATGCTGTAAAATACCCAACATGTATCTCTCTATGCTAGAACAGTAGCGTAACATTCAATTTTACAGAGTAGTTTCCTATTTATATGTGCGGAGTTAGTACTATAAATGATTACTACGCCAATATTTCCTCAGCGCATGAATGTTCCGGACAAAAGATCCAATTATTGACTTGGGTTTCATTACTTAAAATAGCATAGAAATACAGCTTTATTGCATTTCTTTTATGATGGTCGCCATTTGTAGAGAGAATATGCTGAAGACATACAGTTCCCATGCTTATTATTCAAAATTACACTTGACTGGAGTTTATCAAGAATATCGTTCTACGCAGCAGAAGTAAGTTCCAGAAAGCCTTATGGAAATTGTAAAGTTCCGGAAAGCCTTATGGAAATTGTAAAGTTCCGGAAAGCCTTATGGAAATTGTAAAGTTCCGGAAAGCCTTATGAAACATTGAAGAGTTCAATGTTTCGGAAATTGTAGAGTTCCAGAAAGCCTAAGGGGAATTGTGATTTTTCAGAAATCCTTAGGGAAATTATAGATTTCCAGATGCCTTTGCAAAATTGTAGAGTTAGAGAAAACGCTGGGGAAATTATAGAACTACAGAAAGCCTAAAAGAGATTTACCTTACTGAGAAAATCCTAAATCGCTCTAAGTATAATGCTGAATTCAAAGATATCTAACGGAGATGACATGGTGCTGGACAACTATACGACATATTAACATGCCATTATAACGGAACCCTGTCTTTTTTTTCTTCCTTCATTTTATTAATTCATTAATGTGAAGATTATTAGAAGTAAACACGCATATATATAATATCGTCATCATTTATTTTTTCAAATGTGAGCCCAGGGTGATCATGAAGATGAAATAACCAAATGAACTAAAACACGTAAAATATATAAAACGTTTGCATGAAGTGCAAAATCCAACGTAACAATTGTAATAGGACATGTTGTTGTAGGTTTCAACGCCATTTTTCAGCACAAGATAAGGGGTCGACTTAGTCAGTGACGCTCTCGAAAAAGTTACTTTCCATGTTTACACTATTTGGACTTAACGTCCTCTTTATAGATGCACGTGCAGGTGTCCCCGAACGTACTGCGTGAAAGCGACCTGTGCTCACCGAAAAATGAAGTATGGACAGCTGAGTTTCATATACGTAGTATAAACGTGTAAGAACAGCCTTACACGCACCTGTATGGCTTAGTATTACATCCATTCCTTTGAAGATGTTGGCAGTTTATGATTACCTCCCATATCGTGTCGGATTTAATTGTATCCATTGATCATCCTTTTATAGTTTCTCATGACAGTTTTAATCATAAAAGATAAACATTCTCCGAATCGTGTCGAACAATTTCATGTTCGTTAAGACCTTCCCGTTCATACTAATTTTGGTAAAGAGATTTCCGATAGGATGTCAGTAAATAAATGTTTCATTTTAATACTATCAGTGATATAAAGAAATGTTCATTACATTTTTTCATAACTACCAAGATTATACACTGGGGATTTTATAGTTCGTCTCTATAGTTGGAAAGACGACTTCAATGCAGTGAAGTTCAGTTACAATACGTGGGTTCAAAGGATGAACATGTCGACTCTTCAACGTTATGTTGCATCCAGTTTGCTTGATGAAAGCAAGATAACTTTAATACAAAACAATGAGTTGACTTAGTATATGGCGAGTAATACACTTAAGGAATGCAGCGGATATTTATGTTGCACTATAGGCCTATATTTAGTATGTTTACTTCTGTCAGTAGTAAAAACAAGAAAAAAAACGTCAATATAAAAAGTATTGAAATGATAAAGTTGATTGACCATACACAAGCTCACACACACACACACACACACACAAGAGTTGGTTATGGCGCTAGTATGTGGTAGACGGCCGGATGTTTGGAAGTTCTCACTAATAAGATCACTTTTGTTACTTGGTGGGAAAAAATGTGGTCTTATTGCCGGGACGGTTGTGGCGTAGATTTCTGTTAGGTAATGAATTTTATCTTTGGTTGTTTGCTGACAGTTAGAAAGATGGTCTTAAAATATTATGATATCTACGGAATTACAAAAACCTTGATGATAATGGCGTAAATGAGAACGGCTTTGAGTATAGCTAAATTAGCTGATAAATCAATCAATGATGACATATCCGCTTTTGCGGACAAAATGAAAGAATCGTGTTCATAAAAAGCATCCAAGTTGAGTGGATCCTTATCAGAATTCGACACGCAACGACGAAGACCATTACATTGCATTCTGCCATAAAAAACAAATATTTTGTGACATTCATGGTCTTGACAAAGGTAAACTGTAGAGTGGCAGATTCAACAGTGCACGACCCATCCCATCTATATATATCTATATATATCTATATCTATATATATATATATATATATATATATATATATATATATATATATATATATATATATATATATATCGGTTTATTGCATAAAATCTTTCCAAGCACTCTATGTTTTTATTTGTGCAGTGCCTATTGAACCCCTAAGCTATCTCCTAGGGCACACAGTCCACTTTTGAGCTTTCAGCTGTACAGATGTTTTCCGCCACGGTTAGAAATATTAGTCTAACAATAAAAAAAGTTTCACTAACTTACGACCACACTAGCTGCTGTCTCGGCTAGAATGAGTCAGCAAAAGTTAAGACTAAACAAACTGTTTGTAGTATTATACTAGGTTTTTAATATTATATAATATTAAGTATATAATGGTATATAAATGCCATTAAGTATATAATAATGCGTATAAAAGGTGTTATGTGTATTGATTCACTAATACATAAAAAAAATGTATGTTGATGATTGCTTCTTGTTTATTTGCTCGTGTTTATTCGTTCCTAAATTCTACAAAGTGTACGCACATTTCAACGTCTATAATTCATCTGGCTAACTGTATTCCATGGAGATTTCATAATATGATTAAATTATGCATAATCCATTAAGAAGGACAAGTTTCTAACTTTAATTTCTTGGTTGTTCTCAACATTGCAACAGAAATAAAAATGAATGGGTAACTGTTACTATGGATTTAACCGAAGTTTGTAAAAACAACGCACCTGCATGGCAATTATAATTGACTTTACTACTTTTAGTTCTCCTCATATTTCATTTTTCAGATGAATCACACAACAGTAGGAATTAATGCGTCTGAAAGCGAATCTTACAGGTTAATCCTTCCTCTGGTGGAAACACATTTGACAATGGCCATTATATACACCTTCATTTTGGTCACCATGATTCTGCTTGGGATTACGGGAAATGCCACAACCTTGTTCTTAGCTCTGAGGGATGAACATTTTCAACAGGTTGGCCTCATTTTTATTGTTAACATGGCAGTGGCCGACCTCTGTGTTGTCATGGTTGCAGACCCGATGTGCATTGTGGGTAAGACTCTTCAAGCTTTGTAAAACCAATCATTGATAGATTCAGCATTAAGTTTAAACAATATGCATGGAGAAAGATGTTCAAAAAATGAAGATGTGGCAATTACGCATTAATGGTTTCATTTTTACATCAAAGGTTTTATATTATTCGTAATGGGATTATTATCAAAGATATGGTGGAGTAAAAAACAGAATCATACACTCAGTAAACACGACCCTCACTACTTCTTTCAGGCAAACACAACACAGGGAAACGACAAATAATAAAAACAAAAGAAAGCGTCGAAATTACTACGATTACACAACTATATCTAATGGAAGTATTTCTTTCAAAAGTTTCAATAATGCACCAGGCTGGTTTCAAATAAGTTGATAAAACGGTAATGTAGTTGGTAATGAGCTATACAAGGAGGTATACTATCACCATCTATAATATCACCATATATAATATCACCATCTATAATATCACCATATATAATATCACCATATATAATATCACCATATATATAATATCACCATATATATAATATCACCATATATAATATCACCATATATAATATCACCATCTATAATATCACCATCTATAATATCACCATATATATAATATCACCATATATAATATCACCATATATATAATATCACCATATATATAATATCACCATATATAATATCACCATATATATAATATCACCATATATAATATCACCATATATAATATCACCATATATAATATCACCATATATATAATATCACCATATATAATATCACCATCTATACTATCACCATCTATAATATCACCATATATAATATCACCATATATAATATCACCATATATAATATCACCATCTATAATATCACCATATATAATATCACCATATATATAATATCACCATATATAATATCACCATCTATAATATCACCATATATTTTATTTCCCAAAGTTTATTTTTCTGTACTGACAGTAATTACCACATCAAAAATTATATTGTTAAGCTGTACCAAAACCCCAGCATAAATTATACGTTATTGTGGGAGTAGTGAACAATTGAATGAATCATTTGCTTGCAATGATGGGACTGTAAACATATGACGATATCTGCGTGTGATGTCCGTTTGGAGTCTTCATAGTTAATTATACTTAGCTTTCATGTTCTCCAGCAAGATTCCTTTTCTTGCCTGGTTTCAGAACTCCAAATGTGATTGTAAGCAATTGCAATCGGTAGTATACCATATAACGTTTGACCATGGTAAGTGAAGTGTTATGTAACTGGATTTCTGTCCAGTATTTTGTCATCCATCAGCTCTATCAAGATTGATCCCCTTATTTAGCTATACTGTTCTTCTGACATACCGAAAGATTCCGACGTTACATGTGAATTACATTCTCTGTGTTAAAGTTTCTGTTTAGATCATATATATTCAATTTTGGTCTCGTAGCTGCGATGGAGGACATGTTTACCGCCATCTTATGTTGACAGGTTTTGCATCTTTTATCACCACAGAGACTATTTATGTCAGCGTAATCTTGGCTGGTGATCGGCATTTTCTTTGTTCTGACTAGGATATATTTGGGGTAATTCGGCCTGTAGTAGACTAATTCTGATTTATAATGACATTTAACATTCATGTGCCATAAGTTTCACGATCGGCCAGGTTTTCTGGACTAGCTGATCTGCTTTGGAGTTGTCTGGATGATAGGGTCAGGTTAAGTGAAATTCCACCACTTTCATATTTCGTCTATGTTTGTTTGTTTAGCCGTTTGTGCTGCCTCCACTATAAATAACCTATTAAATTATACAGACAGAAATACCTCGGCGATTTCTAATCATTGTAAAGATGAGGCCATTTAGATTCGAAAGTGCGTATTCTAGTTAGAAACAATTTCATACTGTCAGCACTCATTGCCAAGCACTCATACAACAGGGTTCCAATTCACTCGGCCATGCGCTTTTACCCATAAAAGCAAGGAATGCAATGGAAAGAAAGGTCCACGCAACATACTCGCTCTTGGGGTGGGGGAGACAAAGGGTCTAAAATGGGTTATGATCTAATCTTGAATTTATGAAACGAGTTGAACACTTTCCAGTCTAGAAATTATTCACTGAGTTTCATAAATTTAATATTAACGCATAATCCTTTGAGATTATGTTTATCAGATAGTTGATTTTTTGTGTCGTAAGAGTTTGTATTGAAAGTAACATGAATTTCGGCATTATTAAAATTTGGCTCAGGCACTTTGCCTTTCAATTCTTCAACCTGAAAACTTAGTCTTAAATGTGAGTTGAATCAGTAATCCACAAATGAGAACCAGTAGCACTTAAAAGTAAATTTCTGTATTAATTTTTACTCAAAGTGAAACTGCCGTTCCAAAAATATTAATAAATGTACAAGGACAGCACCCTCTTTCAACACTGACTCTCCACTGGAAATTCCAGTGATGTCACAGTTCGCTGCTTAGAGTAGCTGACACGCCATATACCTGGATTTGACTGTTTACATTGTTTTCACCTACAGTGTGTTGATTTCACTAAAGTAGAATTCCAGTTGTTTAATATTCGTGTGTAAGAGTGATTACTAGAAACAGAAATTTACAAAAAAATGTGACGTGAATAATAGTGTTTCAAAATGTAATGCTTTCTGCATTATTTGATTGGAATAATGTTGTAGTTTGATAACGTTCTGTAAGTTCGGAGACTGGCATTTGTCAACTTTCTTTTCAAAATAGACGTGAATTTATTTATTCCTAAAGGTTGATATTTAAACTACGCCTGTTATGGAGTTAATATGGCTTTTAGCAGTGCCGGAATTAGGCCTTCCAGGGCCCTAAGCATTGAAAATAGTATGGTGCCCTTGCCATCCCATAACATGTGAAACTAAAAGCAAACAATATTAAAAGCCATAAGTGTGACAAAATACCAGTGTTGTCATCATTCTAAATCAAAATACTCGCAGATCGAAAACGGTCATATATAATTCATTCAGTGTTATCACCAACAATTAATCTGATTGGCTGGTGGCCTAAGCTCGTGCTTACTGTGTAATCCCGCAATGGGTTTTGAGGTTGGGGTGCCAGTGAAAAATTCGGAACTGCAACGCACTCATGTTGCAGTTTTACATTTGCACTCCCAAATCCACTTTCTATTGATCAATACTGTTGTAAACAAGCCCCTGTGTGATAAATTGGCCACATCCCAACAGATGTAACTTTTTTCCCCCAAGTCCCTTGGGCAGTCAATTCTAAAGATGTCCACTAAATTGTTGATAGTGCTACTAAAAACAAAGTTCCAGAAAGCGGGGTAAGGAAACCTCCCACGGTCGCAGCCAATCAGTAATAAGAATAATGTGCAAAAACTTTTCATTGGCTTATTTGGACCAATACGATTCACATAAACCACCCACACACTATGTAAAGTTTAACAACTATATGTATTTTATTTTCTCGTCTGTTATAGTAAGGACGGGAAAGGAATGAAAACTGTTTGAAGACAACCATGTTATTCCAGACAAAAGGAAAGAATAAATTCTAAACACTTTGAAACCCAACAAGAAATCTAAAAACTTTTAATGAGACTAGTTTTCTTTTTAAAAGAATATATAGACATGTCTCCAACCTAATGCATTTACCGTTCAACCAAAAATGCTTGTCGTGATGGGAACTCAATAATGCCTTTTCAACTATTATGATATACATTTCGTATTTGCTCGATATTTTCTAAGTAAATTCATTTCCTGATAACCTTTCTTGTGACTAAAATGCAGTTTTTGTACATAGAATTTCAGATTCCTTTTATCACACATACTTTTTACAAAACGTCTTTACATTCTTTACTTCCTTTTGTATATATTGAAATAATAAGATTTGGATCTTAAATCACTAAAATCTCTAATCAATATTCCATTTAGTTCATCCTTGAAAATAGTGTGTATCTTTTTGTTTATTTCTTGTAATCAAACACTTTGCCTTTTTGATATTTTCCGTTATCGTAAATGTATGTTTTCTTTCATACAGCCTTTCAAGCGTTGCCCGAGCAGAAACGAATAATATATAATTTCCCGTCACTAGTACTCTCGTGTTATCATCTTATTTTCCATTTTTCAACTTCTTCAGCAAAAGGCATTTACAGCTTTTATCACGTTTTGTATTTTTTCAGTCTTATTTCTTTGTACAATTGTTTCGTGATCCTACCCAAACAGTTGTAAAACATGTAAATGCAGTCATTACCTCTGTAAAAGACTGGTTTGTAACTTTAATAATATGACATCAGGTACAAAGAAAACTTTGATGGAATGTGTTTAGATGCTTGAATTGATTGTTTCATTGCACATTCCAGTTTTGTGGTACTGTGATAATTGTAAAGTGAAAATAAACAAGATAAGTACATTTTATGTGATGCTATAATTTTCTGGCATTGTACCCATATAGTTCTTGACATTGTAACAGTATTTTGTGTTTGGAAGATTTCATTCTGTTTTGTAAAAAATTAAAGCATATTTTACAGAAGTTTCAGTTAACGACGTCTATGTATCTGTGATAAATCTTATATTCCAACGTGATGGTACCTTTAATATGCATAATCCTTTCGGAGGAGAAGCGCACCTTCTATGCAACTACCTCACTGAATTTGGGCGCCATCGATTGAAGCGAACACTATCACCGTGGTTTAGTTTCTGTCGCTCTGTCTCAGCTATTAGAACCGATGTATTTAAGTTTATCTAGATAAAGTTTTCTCTCCCTTCCAATATTTTCTAAACATTTACAAATATATCAAATTCGTTTTCAATTAATAGAGTATTACTTATCTGAACCTCATATTTTGTTGAATATTGACTGTATTTCGATGGTGCATTTGCATCATTACTTGGCGTATTGAATATAATTTCTTCGGCATAAAAAAAATATTTTTATCAACCACATTGTTTACGTTAAAAAAGGTATTTCCTTCTCAGTTAGTTGAGATAATTCAATATACGAGTTTCCTCTGAGTCTGAACTGTTGAAAGCTGTTTATTGGCCAGCGTCAAATATTAAATCCTGTCAAGGTTCCGTCTTGTATTTCTGCTTATCTTTATTCCCAATTTGGTATTAATATATCAAATAAACTTTCCTTTACATCATCCAGCTTATCTCTGTTCATAATGGAAGTGTATCCTGTTCTAAGATAGAAATGAGTGTACTCAGCTACCTCCACCCTTCTAGGGGAGTCAATACGTCTGACTGATCTTTCACAGAGCCAAATTGCCAAGTTTTTCGAATAATGACCTTTCAAAACTCCCCAGTGTTATTAAAAATTTCATAAACATTTTGATAGCCGTCACCGTAAAATCTGTACATGTGTTTTCGCTCAAACGAACCTCTAAGACTTTTAATGATGATCATTCACGTATATGTTATTCCTACGACCCAGTTGTTTTGCACATGCAATGCGTGTTAACGTTGTTTGCATTTTCTTGTATCGTAGAGGATACAATTGATCTGTTTTAGATACCGATGCTTTCTCATGTTATAAATAATCTTTCTTTTTTATCCGAAAGAAAGATTGAAACGGATAGCTTAGAAATGCGATTTTATTACCATCCGGCGCATATCTTACTAACATTGCAATTAGCACGAACCAATATCACAGAAAGAGACAATGTTTGATATTGTGCACAGATTTTGTTATCGATTGCCTGTTCCTCTAGTTTTTGAAACCTATGTTTTTTGTGAGCAATTATTTCAGTATAATGAATGTGATATTGTAGTGCATACAAACAACGCTACAAATAATTTCTCAGAGTGTCACTTTATCTGATGTTTTCCTTGGGCATATTATATGCAAAACAAAAGATAATTAGTCGTATGAATCCACTATTGGTCCTTGCGATATAACTTTAATTTCTATAATAATTAGGCAACAATGTTGAATATTGTGCTTTATAAAAGTATGTGTTTAGCTCAGTAACAGCGAATGGCTAAAAGTTTTTAATGATGCATCATGTTTTGAGTGTTTGACCTCGAGCACATCCGAACCATCGAGGTGTTCAATAGCTTTTGTTCTGGGCTGTATATCTTAATCAGATTGCCCGTATCTCGATGCACAAACAATGCATCAATATATACGTGAGCCCTGAGGTCAGAGTACTTTTCTTTTGTCAAAAAGTACGAGAGGTCCAGAAATGTTCTTCTAAGGGGATACGATATTTAAAATTGACAATCTGTCCCGAACTGTTATCTATATGCTACTATTCCAATCGATGTTAATGTGATATACCCATGTGTAAAATATTAAAGGTTTGGTGAAAAACTAAATACTGAGCAAATCTGTATCATAATGAAGTAACATGAACATAGAAGATGTTAGTCTGAGATTGTTTTTGTGTTCTGTCTACAACACCATCACAAACTGAACGAAGTATTAAAATTAAGATTGTAAATTGTATGCAACACTTTCCCTACAAGAATGTAGCTGTATTCCTGACGCTTTGAACTAGAAGTAACGGAAGGCGTTCATTTAAGATTCTCTAGAGCAGCAAGTTTCACTTATCAAGATCCCGTCATTCCCCCTCTGTCGCTTTTGTCTTCGTCTCCTCGTTTTCTTTTTCTTTTCCACTTCTGTCTTTTATTTCTTACTGTTTTCTTCTCATAAACGCCATTGTCATAGTCGTCATCGTTTTTGTTTCCTTCTGTGTGTGTCTGTGTTTGCATGGGCTTGTGTGTGTGTGTGTGTGTGTCTGCGTGTGTGTGATTTGGATTTTTAACATAACTTTAAAAATCTTCCAGTCATATCGCTACGATGTCTGCAGTGATGGAGTTTATAGTGATGTCTAGTATTGGGACATCATGCAGCAGACGTGTAGCATATGTCCCATCCAGTCACATTATCCTGACACCTGGCCGACGAGATCTAACACTAACCTCTTAATGCAAAGCGCCTAGCGAGGAAGCTGTTAGTACTATTTTTATAAGTCTTTGGTATGACTCGGCCGGGGTTCGAAACAGCGACCGTCCGCATATGTCCTTTGTCTTCAGTACCATCAACAAGAACATTACATGTGTGAGTTTGCTGAAAATATTGCCCTTTATTTGGCCTGAATGAACTGACATATAAAATATGTTTGGGAGTACAGATCCACTCAGTTCAACGTTTTTGTTTTTGGTTTCTTTATCAAAGATGTTTGTAGCTCATTCTTTATAAACTTTTCTTTTACCTAGAACAATTGAATAAGAATCATTTTTTCATATTCATTTTCTTCCTTTGATGATGGAAATGACTTTATGAAGAATGTAACTATTTTGCCATTTTGTGCAGCGTGTGGCGTTTGATAAATTAGATATATATATGTGTGTGTGTGTGTGTGTGTATATATATATATATATATATATATAAATATATATATATATATATATATATATATATATATATATATATATATATATATAGAGAGAGAGAGAGAGAGAGAGAGAGAGAGAGAGAGAGAGTTATAAATATACACCAGACACAACGGAAAGTGCTATCCCTGGATTCTATAGAAGAATGCTTGATAATTATAGGCATAATATATATAAAGAAAAAATACGTCTACTTACAAATAACCTAATTTGCGTCTTCTTGTCAGGAAGCATTTGCAGAACAATATCCAGTGCACCAGTGTGATATAAATATTAAACTATTATGCAACTGTTCAACGATGACGCTGAATTCCCCGTATATATTTAGATTATGCGTACATTCAGATTGTTGATAAAACTTGACTAGATTTTAATTTTATTCACGAGATCTGGAAAGAAATGAAAATGAAGTATGGCGTGTACATAACATTCCTAATTTAGTTTCGATTCGAATTTTGACTTGCAAGCAGGTAAAATCATTTCGGACATTTAGAAATGAACGTAACTAAAAAAAATTATGTTATTTTCCACAATCTCTGTTACTTATTTGAGGTTAGTTTATTTTCATTTTACAGAATTCTGACATGTTTTATTTTATATTTTATCTTGTGGTACTTAATGTCAACATTTATCGAGAAGGATTCTATTTTATTGGCACCATATAGCCACTACTGTGCTGAGATACCGAAAAATACTACTACATAACTATCTTTCTATCTTTTAGTTCATATTAACGTAGTGTCTGGTGACTGGTGTCTGCATCATGTTCATTTCATTATCTGTTTCCAGCGTTAACAGGTTAGAGCTAGGACTGGTCGGCCCGGACTGGGTGAGACATGATGCTGCATGTCTGCAGCATGATGCGTCAGCGCTAGACATCACTATAAACTGTCACACTGCAGTCATCGTAGCGATACGACTGAAAATTTGTTAAAGTCACGTTAAAAATCCAAATTACTCACAGTCATTATCTTCTTTCTTCTTCCTTTTTAGACAACCTTATCTTCAATATGACGAGGCCGAAAATGGTTAAATATCTGAAAATGTTTTTGCCCATGCGCATCATTTCTTGTGCAATTTAAATCCGATATTAATTTGGTAAATTCTCCATTACCAAACATAAGGTTTAATATTCAACCAGATTTAGTCATTTTAGCTCATTATTGTCTTTTATTCCATTGTTCTCATATCTGGTTGAAATTATTTGAGTATTAATCTCGCTGTTCCACCTTTGATTTGGAGACATCAGGCTAATTATAGTAAAAGGAGTATAATACGATAAGAAATGATTTCATAACCTAGCTAACGATTTTCTTCTCTCTTGGGGACAGTTCTTTAATAAGATTGATAAGTTTTCTTCTCAACGATAACATTTATTAATACATTTTTTAATTTAATACCACTTACATATTTCATTACCACATATTTCTAGTTCTTGCGTATTACTTTACGAAATAAAGCTTGACGGCGGGAATGATATTTCGGTGGTTTGGTTAATTGATTCCGTATGTAGTCGCTTATAAGCCGAGTAAAACTGCAAACAATATAGCTCCTGATCTACTGTAGCATAATGCTCCTGTGTTATTGGGTCTAGTGATTACTCCTTACCAGCTGCACACTCAGATCTCCCGGCAGACTGTGCGACGGAAGACCTGTTTGCAGTTGCGATTGTGTTAAACGCGAGTACAGACGGTAGGTCTCTACGTTTAAAGGTTTGTGTAACTTCATACGTGTTTAACATCATATCTGTAAACTCTCTGTAACAGGATTGACCTGAATGAATGCTTGGATCAAAGGACAACATAACACAATGATGAAATATATATATATATATATATATATATATATATATATATATATATATATATATATATACACACACACAACAAATACAGTGATTCTTTCACGCTCTAAACATACGTCTAATTCGATTACTTTATCCAAACATTCACAAATAGGAAAACAAAAATTATTCATATATTCAAATGTATGACGGTAAGATTCATACAAACTCGTGGAGTGAAAGTAAGATTTGTACAACGTCGTGGAGTGAAATTATGATTTGTACAATCTCGTAGAGCGAAAATACGATTCGCACAATCTCATGGAGCGAAAATAATATTCAAATAATCTCGTGGAGCCAAAATAAGATTCAAATTATCTCTTGTAATCAAAACGAACCAATTGTACTCAATTGAAACAACGATTAATTGAAACAAACATATGACTCTGTCATTTGTACAGCCGTACGATTCACAAATATTTGTAAAAACTTGCAAATGTGTACACTGACAAAACCACAGCTCTCCCGAATTCAAGGGTTGGCCCACACTTGTATTGGCCACGCACACCTTTCTTGGATCCACCATGCGCACAAGTTTACAAATTAGCAGTTTCGTCTTTGTATGGTCTTGATGGTTACATCATCTTCCATATCCATATAGACACACAGACGGTCAGACAGACAGCCTGATATACCCGCACACATATACGCACCGAAAGCACACAGTTCTCCTAAATTGGGTTGGCTCACTTGTATTGGCTACGCCCACCCTTCATGGATCCACCATGCGCACAGACATACGTATAGACATTCGTACAGACAGCTACAGTAAAACCAAACTGGTCATACCAACAGGTACGGAATTAAAATCTATAGATACAAGCTGCTAAATTAAACCCCTAGTAGCAATTTTTACAATTCTAAAGTTCACAACGTTTCAAAATCGGTTAGTAGTAGAGGCATCATTTCACGATACAACATTAAAAACTGAATATGTTTTACATATCAAATATTGTACCAGCACTTAATTTAATAGGACCAATAAATCATGGTCCTAATTCGTGCAGTAAGAAGACTTAAAAATTACATAAGTCATATTGTTTCTTGTTGACCTATCTTTTTCATAACTTGATTAAAACAATTGTGACAATTCAGCCTCTGACCTTTTAACCTAGATATGTTTCATAACTGTAAAAATCAGAATTGTGACTTCTTGTCCTTTGACCCTTCATTCTTACAATCTGGTTTATTTAAGTCACTATCTCCTCTCTCGCACTCGTTGCACCATTTCAGTAATTCAAGGGGGGGATTTTTTAAATACTTTAAAGTTTTCTCTTACCAGGTCATTTAAAAATGCATCATTCGCAGGTTTATAGTGTTAGGTGCACTTTATCTGAAAGACCATAGCTGGAGATGTAATATCTGGAGCATTTGTCAAAAGTATTCCGCATTTCTCATTCGCAGCTATAAGGTTTCATCATTTCGTTTTATTTTTTATCCAAAAGCAGCTTTTATGATCGTTGAGTGAGTTGGTTCGTGTTTTTAAAGCAATTGATCAAGTCTGAAATTTAAGGACCGGACTCGATCTGTTCTACTAAAATGGTAATAACTGGGAAGAAGACTTAATCTGCATTGCCCAGGGATTATATTTTAGTAACTTCCTGATCGTGTTAGTCGTTTGTAATTTGAAATTACTTTTATCCGTTTTACTATAAAACATCATTTATCTACAAACATAAGCTTTGCAGTTGACAGGACTGCTTGAAATAATCGCTGGTATTCAGAACCAACACGTAGAAAATAACCGTCTCTCAGGCAAACAACAAAGGTGAATTAGCACCTTAATGGAGGACTGTCACGTGATATGAATACAGAGACAGTTGTTAGATGTTGACCTCGGTACAGTTTTAAATGATATTTAGCAAATAAATCGTTTGTTTCTTTGTGAGACAACTTACATGTCTGTTCATCTATATAAAAAAATCATGACTGTAGTTAAATGTAAGACTCACAGGAAATATAAATCATTAAATTCTCTATATATTGGTACATTCAGTTTTGATATGTCTCGATTTTAAAAAATGTATTAAAAATGCCATGGTTTTGAAGTGACGTCCTCTTTGCCATGCCACTTGTAAGAACTAGAGAATATCTCGCGGAACAATGTTTATTTATATGATCTCAGTTATGGCCTGACGTTTCAAAAGATTACTAACACTTTATCAGCTTGTAAATAAGTATTTCATTATCTATAAAAAAATATATACTGAAAAAGATTAATTCGAACTATAGGACTTTTATAATATATATTTTGAGAATGGCATTGCTGCTATTCAATAATCATCATCTTGTTTTAAGTGAGCATGCTAAATTTGGGACAATCATCGAATAGTAATGGTTTGAAAACAGCTGATGAGGGCAACTGATTGTAGAAGTAAATTTGAATCGATCGAGAAAACGTTCACTTTAAGAATATCTTAGCTAATCAGATCATAGTTTGCCAGATACCGAGTTAAAAAAAAAAAAAAATCTAGGGGCTGCAGAGGTAGAAATCTTAAACGAAATCAAATCTTACAAATATCTTGAAGTTCAATGTTACAATAAAGCCTTATAAAATGCGCCAGGGATCTTGTATGACTGTTTAAATTGACCCTTCGATATCGATGCAAGAAAGGAAAAGAAGCGACGTGCATTGAAATTTCGAAAGTGATATCACCACTGTGACGATAAAAGTGACATCACTACTGTGGTGATAAAAGTGGTACAATTTTTCTCCCACTGATATATTTCAATATCTCAGTATGAAATAAATGATACATTGAGATAATCACATGTATGGGTTAAATGATCACAAAACTTTCCACATAATGGCACAGGAAACCGTGCCTTGGACGAATTATTATCAATGGCAGTATCTATCCAGTTTTTCTCTCCGGATCTATATTATTAAAAGGAAGCAAAGTGTACACTGCTAATTAAGATTTTTAAAATTTTAAAGCCTTAATCTTTAATTTAAAATTGATTAATTGATAACTCTTTATCGAATAAACACAAATAATGCTGAATGGTTGTAAATGTAAAGCTGTTAGATTTAAGGCACGCATGTGCTACTACCTCCATTGCGTGGCCAGAGACCGATTTTTAAATGAAGCTGAATGATAGAAATGTAATAAGATAAAACCAGGTTGAGACTGCGTATGCTCGGTTTAAAACCCAACTAACTGAAACATGTCTTTTCAGGTGTCTTTGGGGGACAAAAATGGTTTTCAGATCGACCTTTCTTATGTCAAGTCGTAGCCTCGTTCTGCTTGACAGTTTGCTTCTGTTCGCTTCTTGGTCTTTCCGTCCTCACGCTGAACCGTTACGTCTACGTCTGCCACAAGGACAACTACGACAAAATCTTTTCCCGCACAAAATCGAGAGTAATCTGCATCGCAACATGGATCCTAGCTTTCGTACTGGAGATGCCGAATTTCTTGTATGATGGTGGTCATACGTTCGACAAAAAGAATCATCAATGCATATGGAACAGGTCGGGAAATTTTACATATACCCTGTTGGTTTCGGCAGCCTTTATTTGTGGGCCTTTTATATTGATAGGGTCATGTCTACTCCGTATGTTTGCTAAAATCGTCGCCAGCAAAAGAATCATCAACAAGCAGTGCAACACGGGACATTTAAGGTGAGTAGTGAAAGTGTAGAATTCGAATGTTTCATGATCAACCAATGGAATTAGCAAATGCAACTTTGTAAAAGATCAGTCGTTTAAAATAAAATATTCAATCCACTTTGTATATTTTTGTGGATCGTGGAAGAAGACACGATTCGAGAATTTGCTCAAATTAAAACCCTTAACAACGTTTTTTAGAATTGTGACTACATGGGAAATTAAAGCAACAGTTTATCTGCTGAATATATACGGTTTCGAGAAAATGTAATCTACATTCCGTCTATTTAAATTCTCATGCTCCACAAATTATATAATAATTTTCTGTTCACAATGAAAATATCGATTGTGAATTTTGCCACTGTGCAGAGTGTATTACATTATCTAAATTAGAGATACGGTTCCTTGTTCCAAATATACAGCTGGTACACTCAACATGATTATCAGGGAGATTCCAAACCAAGGAAATGACAGCTTACGAGTAATCATGACACTTGAGAATAATTTTACATTAGAAATTTAATTTCCTTAAACGAGTTATTTTTAATATAGAAAGTTCGGTTCTTGCTGAGGGATAGATTAATAAAATAACTACTGTAGGTTTCTGACTTTTGTAGATACATCTAACTGAGCAGACGGGTTGTAGGTAAGGACTTGACAATATGTTACAGCAGACGATTATCAAACACCACAATGACCACATACTATTTCTTGGCTTATGTTTGCGTAAAATGAAAGCAGTAAGAAAGCTTTGATTGACGTTTTGTGAACGTAGCCTGGAGTTGCATATGTGTGAGAGCTGATTCATCTGCTAGGTCGCTGAAGTATTTTCTCCAATCCATCTTCCTTTCAAGTATTGCAGTATAAATACAAGTAGGATAATTTTGTTAAAAATATTAGGCTGCCGGCTCGAAATACCTACAAAACAGTTCAGGATACATACTGCATATGCATTACAATATTCCGTACTGTTTAGATCTTTATTCTTGTGAGAGCATACTACAGAATGTATTTGGTACTGGGAGTACTTTCAGAGTTAACGCAAATGCATTTATCAATATCCATCGGTTATGGTTTCGCTCTGGGCATTTTCGAACAACTGAAAGCTGAGAGGCCACAGAGCAAACTAAGTTTCTTGCTCTACAGCTCTGTCAGTGTAGAGAAAGTTCATTTACATGTCTTTCGCCCGCATGAATTGAAAATAATTTTGACCACCGGTAGCAAAACTATGAACTGTCTGAAACGGCCGACACACGATATTTGGGCGCTCGGACATTGTACATGATATATAGTATACAACACATACAATTTGCTGTCCTGCACATACGGAAATGATTTTTCACTGCATAGGCATCACTATCTTCTGAAAGTGAACTTATAAAATTGTTAATTAAGAGTTTAATGTTGATGTTTTTAGTCTATCGTGGTATAAACTGTCAGTTGCCGACTAACACATTTGAATGTAAGATGTTTGAGTCAGCAACTGACAGCTTATACCACGATAAAATAAGGGGAAGAAAAAAAACAAAATTAAACTGTTATAATTGCAATTCTTTATAATTTTAGAGCTTTATTTAAGCGTATTCTTGCTGAGAGTGTCTGCTACATAGTTATTTATAGAAAAGGGGATTCTCCATCTGCAACGTAATACCTACGTCAACATAAATAATTGTACCAATGGTAGGCGATCTAAGGTTTTAAACATTCGACAGCATCGTCTTAATCTTTTATTTAAACTGGAATATGTTGTCTGAGTAAAGTTCCTGTTCAATATTCAAAGAAAAGGATGTGTTAGTTTGTTTGAGATATGAATGACTCTTGGATTTGACGCTCTCTTGAGTTCATTGTGACTTGACATAATCGTTATTGTCCATACACGTGAATAACCATTTTTCGTTTCTTTAAATCTATTTTCGTGTTCATTAGAAGTTTATTTTACCTACAGGGACTACTTACAAATGAAATTAGGACTATCGGTAAATGGTTATAGTGAAGGAGGTCCAGAAGTCAAACATTTCAAGACACCGACCCTGACATTTATGATGGGGAGTAGCAGGATTTTTACCCATCCATCTCCCCCACATCGTAACTTTCAAGGTTCGCGTGTTGCACTATATGACCGTGAATCCAACTGTTATAATGTTAGTCTTTGACCCCCTCCCAATCTTCCCAGTTCCTATACCCATTTACCGATAGTTTTAATTCATTTCTAAATAGCCGCAGTGAAAGTTCTATACAATGCCTCAGTGTTCGTCTTGGCAGATTTTGAGTTTGCCAGCTTTTTAAACAAATCTAAGAAAAAATTATTTATCTTCAGAAACTTACAATTTTTCTTATTTTATTATGTCAAATCAATTTATTAAATTCTTTAAATAAAATGTAAACCCACTGTTTTTTTATTTTGCTTTAAATGCATGTAGTTTGTATGCCTTTCGTTTCAGTGTTTGCATTACTTTGCACGTGACCCTATTTATAGAATGAGTATAATGTGATTCTTCGTACAACCTATACAGAAATAAACGCAACTGGGTATGGTCACATGGTTATGTTCTGACAAATGGACATCTTCCCCACAGTTATCAACTGATGCAACTGCAATTATAAAAGAAATAAATGAAACAATTTTATCGCCTTATTGTTTATAATTTACTTTTGAAGTTCATCAAGTAAAACAAAGCTATACAGGCCAGTAAAATGCTATGAAACGAACATAAGAAGTAAGGCCTGCTGAGCACACTCAAACCAAAATTAACGCTTCATTCAGGTATGAAAATAGATAAAGGTTCAAGTTCTTTGAGCATCACCAAAGAATATGCATATTTTTTATAACAAGCATTATCAGTGGGAGAAATGAGGGGATTCGTTTTCTATAAATTTTCAACGTTGCTCAAACGTGAAAATCATCAGCGAGATCTAACCTAGGTATTTACTTACAAACTGAAGGCTAGATTCAAAGCGGGTATTATGACCCGAAAAAACTAGAAAAGAAAACATTTTAACCTGCTGACAGAAAACAGTAGGGTGCAGGTATAAATGATTTTACTAAATATGCATTTTCATTAAGTGTCATTTTTGGTAACGCAGGCAATTTTACGACTTACCGACAAATAATTAAAGCGGTTATCTCAAACTTCCATGTAGTTTTCACACACACACACAAACACACACACACACAAAAACGAAAAATGTATCCATGCAATTGGATCCAGGTAGGTTGTAAACCTGTTTGACATTAAAAAATTCTCTTGAAAAAAGGGTAATAAATGTGATAGTTGTTTAGGTGTATCTGCTTTTCTGAAATATTATGACTACATCTGTGTACTTTCTTTAATTTCAGTATATGTTTCAATCATAACATGCATACAATCGTTGCAGTAGGAAATAGTGAACTTTGCATTTTTTCAATAGTGATATTGTTATAAAAATCTGCCAAGTATTTAAGAAATTCATATGTAATAAATAAATAAAGTGATATGTTCACGTCCAATCCAGGGTAAATTCCAATTCAGTCTTATATAAACTCCAATATAACCAAATCATGAGTAGTGTGTTTTATGCAAACATTCGAACGGCGACGGTAACTTCGTCACTTTGACATACTGACTAAACTGTAATATGAACTAGTGGTTCGCAAAGTGGGCGGTACCTGTCCAAGGGGGGGGGGGAATACTGAGTAGGGCGCTAAAGCTGAATATTGCTTTTTAAGGGGTAGCGTAGGGGGCGATGTGGATCACCAAGGGAGCTGTGGCCCAGAAAAGTTTGGTGACCACTGATCTCGACTTTTTTGCAGAATGAACTGCATGCATGTAAATAATTTGGCTATAATTCTACCTTAAGTATCTGCGTTCTTTGATGCAGTTCTTTTTGTTCTGCGACCCTCATGTGCAACTTGTATTGAAATATCATGACGTTTTTCTTCATGAATTCCTAAGCCACCCTTTCTTCATATAGGCAGTTTCTAGCAACTTTAATCCAAACTATGTCTACATTGTATCTCTCTCTCTATCGAAGACTATGGTAAGAATATCTAGAAACAAAACAGAACAAAACAACAAGAACACAAAAATCCCAAAGTATTTCTGATTTTCCAGAAATGTTAATGAATCTCAAGTCTTTAAGAATCCACAATGTGCTCATTTATCTCATGGCCGTCATTATGCAACTCATGACAAAGGCTCATTTTCCACGAGACTGAGATGGAATCTCTCATAGATTTTCATCTCATATTTCATTTTAAAATGTCAAGTATTAAGTCAAAGAACCGTCGCGTGCAATAGTTACACTATATCTGGATGCAATATACAATATACACAGAAGGATGGTACAAGATTTTAAAAAAAAGAATATAACATTTTTTAGGGTGAATAACAGCACATCATTAGTATAGCAACGTGATCGGGGTGCTTGTATCGCGTTTAATTTAATAGTCAACTGGCATCGGAGAATGCTCGCCCATTCGGGTCTAACCAGAAAACAGATTAAAGTTGGAACCGCTTATATTGCCAATTTGGGTCGGATACTCGTCTCGTGTATTGACAGTCCGAGGGGAGCTATTATAAGTTTGCTTTAATAGTTTAAAATGTGAAATCAGTGGACGATCAAGGAGTCACGGTACTAATTCAACTCCCATAGTAAACATATGGACAAAACCATCATATTCAAAATTCAATAACTTAAAATTTCTGGGCGCTGATGATCAGACATACATGTATCCATGCACAACTATCACTAGTGCAAGCTTCTGTGTGGAGAACACCATGTGACCCGCGGCATGTTTTTAATCTACATGTGCATGAAACACATATTATTGGTTCTGCACCAAATGAATCAAGTGCTACTTTCATTATTGAGTACTCCTAAGTCAAGCCTGTAAAACTATTAAAATTGCATCAATATAATTTTGCCTCTTTTTTTGTAATTACAAATAGAATAAGCTCTCAAAATATATTTTTACTAAAATTTTAATTTTCATAATTAACCAATTATGGATCACCAAACCCTTAAATAATCTATTATTTCTAGACTGGTTCACAGTTTTCCCGTATAATTAATACCGTGTGTCCTCAAACATCCAGGCTACGGTCTGATTACACCATTTGATTCTTTAAAACAAGCCTTATTTCATTTCAGGACGAGACAAGCACTACGGGACTCCATTAGCACAGCCAGAACACTGGTCGGCATTTTCTTTCTATTTATCATCTGCTGGACACCTTACGCTATTGTCATCGTAATTGATTTTAGGGATTTACTCTCACAAGAGGTTCATCTGTTCGTTACACTGCTTGCACATGCACATTCTAGTGCCAACTTCTTTGTATACATTCTCTGCAGTAGGTAAGTCTAGTCAGTATTTACCATGGCGAGAGAGAGAGAGAGAGAGAGAGAGAGAGAGAGAGAGAGAGAGATGATGTTGTGATGGGGTTTAAGGACAAACGGTACGAATGATACGGAAAAATGGGAACCTGCCTTGAAATGGGTGAACATAAAATATAGTATATATGGGTTTGGCTGACTAGGATTGCTCAATAATGTAAGTTATGTTGTAGGAAAAAGAATCTTTTGAGAGCTTATCCTAGTTGTAAGTGAAAACAATAGCGACATTGTTTTATTGATGGAATTTAAGTCCTTTAACAGTCTTGAGTTTGGAACATTCATTACTAAAATTAGCACCTGACTCTTTGGTGCGGAATTGAAAGCAGATGTTTCAAACACATGCAGGTCCAGAAAATGGCGCGGCTCATAGCCTTTCCTCAATACAGAAGCCGACATCAATGTTTCATCTATACTGATAAATATAGGTTTGATCATGCACACGAAAACAATTGAAGTAATTGAATTTTTAATATCATGGTGCTTGCATAAGTTTACTATGGGAATTTAATTAGTACCGTGAGTCCTTAAGGAAAGCATGATACGGTTTTAAATATTGATAAGCTTAGCTGCAAGCAAAACTTAATTATGGTGTGACATCCAGATGTATATCGGACAGAGTTCAGCAACGAACTGACAAAAGAACCACTACATGCCCTTTCTTGGTGGTGCGTTACTTTTTCAATATCACTAAACAAGAATGTCTCAGAATACTGTGATCTCTCTGTTTGCCCGATGAATGGTTCGAGATAAAACCCTTACATATAGTTAAAGCCCCACCACAAATCCGAAGAAAAGGTATGCCTGTTTCCGATCGGCCGAACGTCCATGTTTTTCGTTGCCTACTTTAGCACTTTTACCCTTCGGGGTAAAATGAAGAATGAATACAATAAAATATTCTCGAAATTGATTTGTGCATTTAACTGTCTAATTGAGATGGTTTAGCCCATTAATTGAAGTGCTTACTATATTAAATATACTAATCATTATAATATACAAAATCTTTTTGTTTTAAAATCAGAAACATCGTCGACATTGATTTCTGCATCTAATAGAGTAGGTATAGTCCAAGAAGCGTCTAGTTCATCATATATATATATATATATATATATATATATATATATATATATATATATATATATATATATATATATATATATATATATATAATACCTACCTACCCTGATTTTAAACTCAGTGCAATAGGAAACACATTTTTTGGCCTAATACTTAGCATCGTTACTCCATAATGTAAGTATACCCACCATATTTCAGTAATATAAAAGTAGAGCCATTGGACAGTTTTTATCACTTGAGTATCACCTATCCGAACCCTAGGTCCTAAGATATATATTCACGTATTTTTAAAATTTAATTCTATCTTGAGAAATACACCGTACTTAATCGCTAATAAAACGAATCCAGCAGCAAACTTCAGAGACCCAGATTTGCCATCACATAATGCACCGGCAGATATTGGTCTGTGCAGATTGTAAGGAATGATCAGTATCATAAACAACACAGATACTGATCCGCACTTTGCTACGACAGGTCAGGGTCTTTATTGTTTGCAGTTTGATTCGACTTATAAGCGAGTTAAAGTAGTTAATTAAATAAAACAGAGAAGTAAGCGGCAAATATATTCTATGGAAGAACGACCATCATGTTTTGTTTACACAGCACCCAGTATGACTGCCAAATATGATGTCACCCACCAAAGACTCCTAACATAATTGTCGAAAATATATTCTGGCCATGTCAATAAAGAAAAAAAACGGCAGAGTAATACCATTGCGTTACGGTCGTTAGAGTGGATGATACCTTAATTAGAGTGGGTGGTGCATACATAAATAGTGACAGTAACATTGTATATGTACATTCTTACTGATGAACCTTACAAACTTGGATCACCTAGGTAAGAAAAAGGAACAGTAGCACAAAATCTTAAAAAGTGCAGATTTTAAACTATTTTCAAAAGCTTCATTGGAAAAGCGCGTGTGTTATGGTCCTCTGAAAGTAAACTTTTGTTTTAGCCGTTGATTTGACGTTAATGCATATCATAACTGATTCCTATAACTGGTATTTTTCTTTGCTAGATCCAGTTATCAGTTTGGTCTCGGTGTTCAATATCCGAATGAGGCTATTCAATACCAATTCTCAAAGACATTGAAAAAATGCAAGAAACGTCAAAACCGTAAAGTATCTTTCAAGGCTAAGGGTCAATATCAGGTTGACTTCAATATCTTGATTCATTGTAGAAAAATCTCTAATATGAAGATGATGGGGCGGATTTACTTTGTTTCTAATGTGTCTCTACTTATTTATTTCAACTTCTTCCTCTTTTGCAGATCGTTCCGAACAAAGGTTCGGTCACTGTTTTCATCGGACAATTCTGTGTCACCTGACATAATAGATGATGGTGAAAGGCAATCAGTGGTTCCCAAAGTGTATCACACGACCGGAATGGTGAAGCTTAACCCCATTTCTCGTTAGAACCTTTTGCCAGCTACTTCTTCACAACTTCTACTGCCAGTGTGTAGATAGGGTTAACGTATCAGAACCTTGGCTAGTGATGATGACTTCTTCATGGCAAATTAACTCGTGGAATAATCACATTGGTGATTCTGTATATATTTGGCCGCGAATCCCAACTAATCCCATTCCCTTATTATTGCATTGCCATATACCAATGCTCCATCTGAAATCGTCACAGTAACTCCTTTGATAGGATCAAAGGAGTGGACAGAATGTTAACATAGTGCGGCATAGCTGCATGTTGAATATTTGGTTTCGAGATGTTTGTTTTGCATGCCTATGATTAGCTTGAGGTAAGCATAGGTAAACAGAATCGTACTCATTGCAATGATGGCAACCCATAACCGAAACCAGCCAATGTTCCATCGTTAATGTTTGCAGAAGAAGATATGTGTTTTTGTTCGTATGTATAGGATTGTTATCGCCAGCTTTCGCCCTTTAGGTGTAATCCGACGGACTACGTTAAAAAATCTGAACTTTATTTAATCGCCTGTTTTATAGTTGATATCACTGGAATACTAACAAGATGATAGTTGTGTTTTGTCCACAATGGTACTCGTTCCGAGAAAGATTAATAGCGCGTGTTTAAAGAAAAAAATATGATGTTGGGACTGCCTTTTAATCATGATATTTAGTTTTGTAGCAGGTGCGTTGATGTATGCTTCTAGATTTCCAGGACAAATTAATGATCACTGTAAAATCGAGAAATGTGATATTTTTTATGACAGTATTTGGTATTGATATTCATGGGAGTTCTTTGGAAGTCTGAGTAGATGGACCATTATATCTTAGATCAAGCTAATTATTTTCTTTGAGAAGAATAAAATACATGCAAGAAAAAACTACCATCGATTTGAAAAGCTTATAAATAAGCAAATTCAGTTTTCCTTTCAGATATTAGGTGAAAAACAATATTAACACCTGAAATTTATTATCGTGGATATAATTTGTTTTGGGTTTACCTAAAGATGACTCTTTTGTTACTACTTAGATATGTGAGTTTGGAAGATTTCCCATTATTTTCACAGAAAGACAATTGATTTTTTTAAATATTTTTTTAAAATTTGTGTCTCACACTAACACTGAAATCAAACGAGCATTATAATCCCATTAAGATGAGTTCTCAGCTGGAAATAGTAATTTCGCTGAAACCACGATAAGGTAACAATGCGATTTATTAAAATCACTTTTGAATTAATAGAGCCAGAAAATATTGCAAATAGAGAGACTAGAATCAATTAGTAAATATCTTCCACTGAGAGATTCTGTTAAAGAAAAGCTACAAGCGCGACAAGAATCTCAAGCTGAATTTGCAGAAAGGGCAGAACATTTATTTAAACCTGTCTCATCGGTTAGTAAAAATAGTTGCAACAGCTACTGAAGGTATTTTTCCGCCAGTAAAACAAACCGCTGAACAAACTGAAAAAAGCGAGAACTAAACAAACAAATAGGATTTTACGAAAACTTCCAACTGATAAAGATGCTGCACAATTTCAACCACCTCCTCAACTTGAAGAAGAAAAAACACCTGAAGGGGCTGTTGAAGAACCAGAAAAGGGTAAAACTGTAGATGAAAAATTTAATTAAGGAATTATTGATAAAATATTTTTTTTATAGATGATATTGAATTAGCTAAATCTGGGCTATATTCTTATCATTACATTAAAAAAATACTTAAAACCCGGGTATGATAGAGATAGAAAAAAATGGGAAATATGGGCATATCGAGTGTATAAAGGTATCAACCAGGCTAGAGACAATGATCCTGAATTTATGAAATATCAAAATGATATGGATAGACTGCAAGCAAATATGAATAAATATCCAGCGGAAAAACAATACTAAATAGCGGTTGAGTTTTTAAGAAAATTTGATGATCAACCAGGTCCTTTTAGGAGAATGTTTAAACCTGAAGTTATTGAGGAACATGAAACCCCTACTAAATTAATTGATATAGCTGCATATGGATATAATGAAAAAGAAAAATATATAAATCCTAAAAATCTTCAAAACTGAAAACTGGAAAAATGGGTTGGCAAGGTATATCCATCTGCAAGCGATTCAAATAAAATTTATTGGAACGACCCCCAACTAGTACAATTTCAAAAAGTAGTAAAAAAGTATAAAGAAAAGAGATAAGAACAACGACGACAACAAACGGAAGGGGAAGAATTTTTTAATGGACTGATTCGAGAACCTCCAAAAACCGGAAGTTGTCTTGTTACTTCATACCCTAACAACATCCTTAATGAGGTGCAACGACTAGAAGTTCTCATAAGAGGAAAACGAGCATGAAATAATTCTCCAGAAATAATCAATGAAGCAGCTGATATTTGTCAACGATTATTTCTGGGTGGTATCATGGATATCGATGTTTGTCGGGAACTTATTGATGAAATCGCGGACGGCTACTACAGTGATTAGATAAATAAATAACAAATAAGATGATCATACACAGCAACGGTCACCGCAAACCCGTGATGGTCAGAGTATTAAACTCACGATTACCCGTTTACAGCGCGTATTACGGAGATGGACTCGGTAATGTTGTTCAGGGATTATTTACAAGAATGGCTCCCAAAGCAGCACCAATCGTAAAACATTTATCAATGAAAGATATCGACGTTATTCGAGAAAAAGCTCCTCGTGTAATCGGTAACGTTGCTAGTAAAGCATTTTCGGAAATCGAAGACAAAATAACACGATTAATACGCAGACCTCAAAGACCGGTCCCACCACAACCAGTGAAATTAGCACCCACGGAAGCCATGCCCGCGGATGCCAGTAAAATAATAAATCAAACCCTAGCAGCCCTGATAAATCGAGAACTTATACCTGGCGAGGAAACAAACACAAGTTTTATTTCAGGAAGTGGTTTTCGTGTCTTTGGCAAGTCTACGCGATAACCATTTGGAAAAACGGCAATACAATAAGATGTTCAAACGCATATCCGACACAGCATTCGATATGGATGAACCAGTTCAGAAAAATAGATCCGTACGCGATTACCAGTTTTATTCTTATAACGCGCGCGTACCTAATGCACGAGGAAGAATTGAATTACAAGTCCATAATACAAGCATATATTTTCTACCCTCAGAAGCATTCATTGAGGTTGAACGTGAGCTTGTAACAGATGTTCCTCTCAATATAGCATACAACGCCTGGGCTACAGTTGGTTTTGTTAATAACGGGATTATGGCGTTATTTGACAGCGCCACATATATGATTGATGGAGAAAAAAAAAACATCGAGACAATTAAAAAAGACGTTGACGTTGCCACAACAATAGCAGGGTTAGCAAGATACTCCGATGATTATACAAGATCAATTGGCCCATCAATGATGTTTACCAAAGATAACTCCAATCATTCTGATCCCAGACAATTATCCTGAAGTACAAATACCACGAGATGCTGCGACTGACCTACAACCGGCTACAGCAATAGCCAGACCTGGCTCTGCAGAGTTGATGTTACAAAACACCAACAACAATTACAATCTTGGATTTGCTATACACATAAATTAATGCTGAAAGATGACCGTAGAAGATTTTCATGCGCGATTCCACTGTCACATATCTTCGGATTTTGCAGAAACGTTAGAAAAGTTATCTTTGGAGCGAAACACACAGTCGTGCTTGTACAAAAAAGTAACGACAATGATGCTATTTGGCGATCAGCTGCAGCTCCTGCTGGTAAAGTAAAACTGCATAAACTTTCACTATGGAGGCCAGTGATGACTCCGTCGATTACTGAAGAACAGCTATTACTTTCTTTCATGAACACAGGTGGTAAATTGTTGCAAATAGCGTCAATGAAGTTTCTTTATGAATAAATGGACACCAGGAACCATCCGAGGATATAATTTTAAATTTTGAAAACAATAGTGCTTCGCGCGTGTTATCATTGATTGTTGTCGTTTATGGGACTTGATCAAAACGCATATACTGGTTTACAAGTCTCACAGCTGGATTTTACAACACTGTATCCGATCTATTACTTTTCACTGGGGGTTCCCAAGTGGCCGAGTGGTCTAAAGCGCTCTCTCTTACGGAAAATTGCCATCTCACCTCTGTCTCCGTAGG
This sequence comes from Sinohyriopsis cumingii, assembly GCA_028554795.2. NCBI lineage: Eukaryota > Metazoa > Mollusca > Bivalvia > Unionida > Unionidae > Sinohyriopsis > Sinohyriopsis cumingii. Next base: position 44,616,000 of record CM068827.1, read on the forward strand.
TTCGAGTCTCGGATTCAGGCAATGTGTGTATGTGAGAAAGCTTGCCAGTAGCTTCTCGTTCGTCGGTGGTTCTTTCCGGGGTTTTCCCGGGTTCTTCCTCCACCATTAATACTGTCCGCCATGTATAGCCTATCGTGTGCTGAAAAATGGCGTTAAACCCTACACTAACAACAACAACAACAACTTTTCACTGGAACATTTAGACTTATTTAGGCGATCTGTCGTTGATATACACTTCAGAGCTTTCCTGAATCCAGGTGGCGTTAATTACAGAGCAATTGCGGTTATACTTAGCGACAAAGCTTGAAGGTGCTGGTGGTCGAATGAAAGTTATTAATGCACCAGTAGAAAACATGTAACCGGCGGTGATTTATACATACGAGTATTTTATAAATGTCATCGTACCATCACGTTAGTGTTAGTCTGACTCCTGGTCATATTAAGAATCTAAAGTGAAAAAAACAGGAACCACAATAACGCTAAAGCAGTAAAATCACAGGCGGTGAAAATAAAATGTCGTTGACATCAGGTCAACTTAAACATCTCGATAAAGCCAGACTATTCTGAACCGGAATACGACTCAAACTTTCCGCCGGAGCCATCAACGATACTGCTAAGACTGGCGGTATATTTCCACTTCACGCGGCAATACCAGCGCTGATAGCTCTGAAGCTCCAACCGTTGCAAAAGCAGAAGCTTTATGTGCTATTTGAACAGCTGCTGTAATGGCATTTAAAAAGCAACGGGAAATGGCTTAAGGCTTCTGGAAACTCATCCTCGGGGAAATGGTCTAAGATTTCCAGGAACACTTCGTTGATCTCACAGTTGTCAAATTCTGATTTACTTGATGCTGCTAAACAACTAAATATCAAATACTTTAGAGCTGTTTTTACGCGCGATCAGTTACCGCAACGACCAAACAACACAGAGACAGGTATTATTAATCTTGATAATAGTACCGGTGCAGGAACTCATTGGGTAGCATAGGCGATTGATCCCTGTGGAATTGTTTACTTCGATTCGTATAGGTTGGCTTCACCGCAGGAATTTATCAACTATGTCTCACCACACAAAATCCCGGTTCGGTACTTAACGCTACCAACACAAACACTAACCGATCCACCGATATGTGGTCGTGTAGCAATTGCTGTACTCGACACTGTATCAAAATCAGCGTTGCCACCTTACAAAGTCGTGCATAATTATACAAGTGCGTCGTTTAAACAATAATGGTAGATATTTACGAATAATCTTGCGGCAATACTACTAAGAGTTAAAAAAAATCGACGAATAGATTTGTCAAATTACGCGATAAAGACGAACTCGCTGATATTATGAACCTCTCTGGAGCTGACCTTGATGAAATTGTTGTTTTTCAGGATAAATACGACGTTTAAAGACGAGTAATATCAAATGGAATGACATTGTTCGTAGAGTTCTTGGTGCTAACACGGATAACATCCCTGTGTTTACCAGAGACGTTAAGATCAGAGACTCAAGTACATCTGTATCGCAAATCAGAAATGAAATTGCAAGAAGCATTGCTAATCGTTTGAAGACTACCGGCGACACAACGACAGGTGAACTCAGCATGAACGGAAATAAAATAATCGTGTTAATGAGATTCAACATCCGACGAAGATGCCGCAACAACAAAATACGTGGACAAGGTAGATTGTAAATTGTTGGCGTTGCGGGCCGAGTATGACGTTCACGTAAGTGCGTTTACAAATCTCCGTAGAAACTTTCGAAAACTTAATGAAATCGCAGATGATTTCTTTTGCACCCTGTTGACTGCTGACGTGAAACTTTCTGATGTCAAGAGGAATATTGAAACAATTAAAAAAAACCACTAGAAGATGTAGTAAGTGGAATTCCTGATATCGTTAACAAAATTAATCTGATTAAAATTCCTCACAAACAGTTTGTCAACGTGGTATACACGATATCATGAGGATTCTCAACATGGTCACAGCAGAATAATACTATCAAACATACCGCGGAAGTCAATGGTGTGTACAGGTTGTCTGTGTTCAGCGCTGAAAATTTAGCATATATACTACATATCCCTGGCATCATTCAACCGATAAGTTTTCTGGGGTTGTGTCTATTGTGTTAAATAGCGGAGACGAAGAAACATTTATACTGGAAGCATCTGATAAGAAATTAACCGCAGCATCTCACTGGTGGTGTCTGGAATTTGTTGCTGAAACGCCTCAATTGGTTACCGTGTAAAACATAATAATGGACTTAAAAGAGTTAAGCGCTCACAAATTTAGATATGACCAAGTACGTGAATGGCAAACATCGTTGACAAATATACAACGAAAGTAAAATAAGACGCGCAGTTCTCCTTGATTTTGTTGTATAATCGGTATCTGCGCTCACTGCTGGTACCGGCGTAGTATTATTAGTGCTGATACCAATGACAGCAACAGTAGCAGTGACAACATGTGTTTCATCATCGGCAACCATCGCTGGGTTTTTTAATATTATCGCGAAAAAGATATCCACGTGCACTAGCACAAAACCGCACGATTACTTTGTAACATTACACACAGCAACACCCGCGTACGCTAAATGTTTGTCGCCGAAATCATCAAGTCTAAACGATGAAACGATATCAGATTCTGAATTTGACGGAATGCTTAAGACATACAGTGAAATAATTGATTCAGAAAACCATGATTTAAATCACCATTTGAATAATGACAGAACTACTGCAGCAGATAGTCGCAGATACAAATCCGCTGAAACCACAATGATATCAGTAAACACCACTAACCCTGAATTCAGTATTAATTTTCCAACCGCGATTCCAGTAAAGGCAATAGCCCTTGCGCAGTTGCGGGTATACTAAAGTTGGCCAAATATCAAATCAAAATCATTCAGTGGCTTGTCAACAAATAATTAGTTAGTATTTGCGAATAAAAATAAAGATGATGGCACTTCCGACTGGCAGGTTGTTGGAATATCCAGGTGAAGTTATTAAATCGAACAAATCAATGATGAATTTCAACGTAGAATAAGATCGATAACTGGACGAGGATCCAAGATAGCTATAATAGTCCATGAACCAACGCTATTGGCCGCGTTGAGATAATTTATTTCGATTACGTCGTTGACATTTATCAGTCGTCGATCAGATCACTGTTAGGATGGCCCGAAGTTGCACCTGAGTATCATGGACCGCCAGAACTAAAACAGTTTGATTTTATCACTAACGAAAAGAAGTATATAACGAAACCAGAATATCGAAGAAAATATCCGTGGATAGAAAATTACCGTTATGATTCGACTTCAGATCCTTTGATTGAACATCCTTGGGATAAAACGTTTTTTTTTTTTTAAAGAATAATATGCGATTTATACACCCATGATGATAAATTAAATCTGATTGTCAATTAACAATTTGTGAAATCATTTTCCGAACCTATTAACGTCGAGTTTAGGCAATCATTAAATCAATTACAAAATTTATTTTCCAGCGCTACACAACTCCACAACGATGACATAAAACAAGAAATCATTCCAACGATACAACATCTAAATCACTTTATGTCAGATCTTGAATATATGAATAATATTGTTATTGGGAATTTAAATCGCCTCGGCAGTGAATTTGTTCATTACCATGGAAAACCCCGTACAATAACTCTTAAACAATTGTTTCTAAAACACTATGCGACCAAAGAAGAATAAATACAAGATCTCATATTTCCAGGATTGGAAACTATCCAACTAAAAACGATCAATCAACATTCTCATGAGGTTTTTCTCTAAAATACTAGAGTCATGGAGAAAAATTGCGCCGCCACCAAGTATTCTCAGATACAACAATGATCAGCACGGTGAAAGCCATCCTATTTCACCGGGAATTGTAAATACAACCTCACCGATCGCGGTCAAATTTGTATGTGACGTAATTTGATGGCAGCTATCAGACAAAGATCGACGTATAAAATGGGGCGCAGCAGGGATATATTATTTATACTTTTACACCGCAAGTTCCGCCCGGATATCTGATTGTGCGAGAACCGATTAATCCGGTCTATCTACGATAGCATAATCCGCTATTATCAAGAATACATTTCAAACTATTTGACCAGACCGGCCACTTTGCTAGACCTTCATAAAGAGGTTTTTATTTTAAATTTATATGTGTGGTCTTAATGATTTTTATCAAAAGACAACACATACTTGAAAACAGGAGGAAAAATGCATAATAATCTCCCTCCTTGATCCTTGACTCTGTCAAGGGGACATTTTTAAAGACAAATCGACTAAAATCAGTGACAAAAGGACTAAAATCTGACATACTTTCACTTTCACTTTCACGAAATGACTTTTTCTTTTTCAGATATAATCTTTCTTAATTGTCTTATGTGAGTTTTGATTGTCTTTTTCGCTTGGTATTCATGAGACAGTTATAATCTAATTTTTTATATTGCGCGCGCGCGAGAGAGAGAGAGAGGAATTTCCCTACTTCAGTTTCGTTTCTTTTACTGTAGTCAACGACTGAAACATAGCGCCTTGAATTCGCTTTACAAATTTGTATTCTGATGGTAGTGTGTATCCCCCTTCGAATTTACGTTCTTGTAATGTTTCAAAATCAGTAACAATTTTTTCAGGAATTAGCTCATCAGGTATATTTATTTTAAAAGCAGAAATAATAGCATTGATATTTTCGTAATGCATTATACAGTATATAACATATCTTTAAAATATATTTCTCAGTCATGTGATATAATACAATTGTGTGAAACGCATCCTCTAGATTATTGAATAAAATATTTGTCTTACCTCTGCTGTTTTGCACTTCAGTCCAGACTGAGGTAGAAAATTTCCGTCTTTTATAGATATACACAGATATTTCCAGTGAATCACCCGATGAGTCATTTGGGAACTTACATGAGTTATTTTGGGAATTCACGCGATGACCTATTTTTGGGAACTTATATGATGTGTTGTCTTGGGAATTCACATGATTCACTGGAAACAGCTGTATATAAAAAATGGATTTTTTTTCTATCTCAGTCTTGACTAAAGTGCAAAACAACAGAGGTAAGGGATATATTTTTTTCACTGTGCTATGCCAATTATTAGGTAGACATTTAAACTGTGTGATCGCGGTGGCTACAATTATGAAAGATAATTAATCACTAACATGCGAGATAACTGCTTAATTATTCTACCCGATTAAACTTAGCATTATGGAGTTATCTGTCTTCATTGTCCGTATCTAACACTATTGGAACATGGTAAAATGAACTCCACCGTTCATTCTTCTGCGAAAACGTTGATTTTCGTATTTTATCTGCAACACGTTTTACCCGGCGTGGGTTAATTCTGAAATGCTTGCCAGTCGGGAGCATTGATTGAAATATTATTTCTTCACCGATCTTAATATTTACATATTTAACTGCCTTCCTTGCAACTGTTTTACATCTCCCAGTATTATCACGTGTAAAATTCTCACTATGTGTAATAGCTTGTAAGTTATTGTGCTTTTGTACGTTAATATGATCGATCACAAGACCGTGTTTGATCACCTCGTGAAAAGTCTCGTATATAAACCTATGATTGTAATACCTTTTCTTCCTATCGGCGGTGAACACGAGATAGCCAGCATTATCAACAACTAGCTTTTTCGCCGACAGTTTTAGACTACACCAGCACGAGGTGCTTCATAATTTGTGGTGACAGGATGTCTCAAGAATTCCTTTTACTCAGTTTTATATATAATATTATTTGTCTAAATTTGTATATGTCTTTACAAATCAAGCTATATAATCTTCAGGGTTTCTTATAACCTTATCGTGTAGATTTTTATCCTCTTGATATTTATCAAGGTCCTTGACGTCGTAAAGGTTGTTATTTTTTTTATCATAATATGGTTTTAGTTCTCTATATTATTTTACTACCACATTGCACACACAAATGCGTTTTCCCTCTAACTTCAACACCACACCGTAAGCAGGGTTTTGGATCAAGACTTCCTCGACGCCTTCTTTGCAAATGTTGTCCGCAAAATTCATTTACACAAGATTTGTTACAAGGAGTTGAAGACCCTATCATCAACCACTTGCATCATTGTATATATAATATTTTTAATTTAAATGCATGTTTAAAATATAACATGGAAGAGTTTGAGAGATTATCTACAATCGAGCCCTGAAAAACGATGTTTCCTGAGGCCAGATTCGATCTTGACAGAATAACTCCTGACTTACTGAGGCGAGCTCTGGTTGATCCGACGAATAACCTAATTAATAATATTCGGGATGCTGAAAAAGAATTTCGCGACGATGGTGCATCTCACGTATGGTCAAAATTCAAAATTATACACGACGACAATGGTGTCGATGGTACAATGAACCATAAGCGGGCGGAAACGATTGTTAATTATCTCAACGATCAAAAATATTTTTCAGAATAAAATTTGTTGTATTATCAGAAACAGACAATTCCAGCGCTGGGTGGATTATCCGTGACAAACGTGACCCTGTCCTTGCTAATGGGAAAACCGCTGTGCTAAGCAAAAATTGCAAACCAGGAATGTTGTGTGTATTGATAAACCATATTATGAACGAGCGTATCCTATAACAGCGTGTATTTATGGAATTTATTCGCTAAATGATGAACCCAGCGTCGATGATCTTGAGACAATGAGATTGTCATGGCTAAATTGTGTAGCCGAACGAGTAATCGAACACTTTACAAACGCGATACGTGGAAATGTGTTAACGGATCAGCGACGTGAAAAATAAACAAATGGGCTGAATCGGTCAGTGATACCGGAGCTACAATAAATGATGTTGCCGGGTTAGAAAAAACACTAACATTCCCAATAATAGTAGCAACGAGAGATTTTACACGATTCGAAACATTATAAAAAGTGGTGAGCTCCAATAAATATCGTTGATCATAATGAGCACGCGCGGACTAGCGCAGTGACAATATTTCCACGAGATCGAACCGTAATGATTTTACCCTCAAGACTCTGGGGGAAACCTGTTTGATTGTATTCACGAAATAAGCAAAAACGATCCTGTATCAGTATGGCTATTTAAGAGTTCCGACGATGAAAAATATGATCAATTTGTGCGACCTAACGGCGAATTATATCGTAAAAAATCTCTTCACGAAGAAATGAAAAATCTTGCGCACAAAGCTGCAACAGAGAATACGGAACAATTGTTGAATAATTGTTTTATAGTTCCATCTGTTGCAGCTCACTTTGCAAGAGAAAAAAATTCGCGGAAGACAACACGATTTGAATTTCTTGCGATGTAAAATTAAGTTGCTGCGTGTATGGTCATGATGGATTGTGGAATACCGAGTATGACCACAACGATGTTATCTCGGTTGATATGGTCTCGTGTTATCCGGAGAGTTTTCTTGGTTATGGAGAGTGTTATGGACATTTTAAAAGATTTGGACACCCCACACACGAGATGATTAGACTATCAATAAACGGACCCCTACCTGATTTTGATCTAACTGGATTCGCCCGTATTGAGTCATTCGTGTTTGATGAAGGTCTTCATCCGATCTGTTATGCTTGGTTTGGTAGGCACTTTTCAGAAAAACGTTGGGCACAAATACTGCTGTTACGACATATGCTTGATTGTAAAATACTAATATTGTTGATTGTGAGTGAGGCAATTATATCATACCGTCTTCAGAAAGAAGTTTGGTTACCACCACCTGATGAAAATAAAACCGCAAAGGATCTTGGCAGAAGAATAATTGGTAAATTTACTTAACGCGGAGCATTTGATCATTAAGGACATTATGCACGATTGATCATAGACTGATGTTGAATATGATTTTATAATTGCTGATGCAAGAAAGAGAAATATATCTGTAAGTCGAGAAACCGCTTACTTGTCTAACGGAACACGATTAGGTACTATTGGTGGTTATATTGATGAGGAGTCACCTCAGTTTATTCGTTTAAGATCTTCAATGATCGCTTATGTTTCTATACACTTATTATCGATGATAAACAGATTCCCTAACACTGCAGTCAGAGTTGCAACGGATTTGTCTTATATTGAAATAAAATATTCAGAATTACTGACTCAATTTACCGCTCATGATGCATCGTGGGGTGAATGGAAAATAAAACAAGAAATGTTATATAATTATTCTGAATCCCCAGGTGTTACGGTTAAAGGCATTTATTTTTAAAAATAATCAGATATCAGAATTGTTGTCTGCGGCATCAGTACATGATCCAGTATCCCGACACAAGACCGTTTATCTAAACGGACAGGGAAGTTCTGGTAAAACAAGCGAGTTATTGAATTATTTCGGCAGAGTTCAGATGATATGGTTGTTTTAACACCTACACACAGACTCGCAAGATAAATGAAACAACGAGGAGTGCGATCATGTACTTATCATAGCTTCTTCCGATGGAAGGGTGATACATGTACTCCTGACTGAATGGGCGAGAAATACATTCCAAAGATCACCATTTGGGATGAAGTATGCACAATATCTAAAGTTACATTAAAAATGTTTCTTGATTGGCTGTTATTGAAACATACAGCTGTGATCATGTGCGGCGATCATGGTCAATCACCGCCGTTGTTGGGTTATCTCCGCACGAATGTCTAAAGAATTTTGTAGATTATTATGAAGAAGTAACTGATGATCATAGATCTCTTGATCCAGAATTAAGGGAGTTTAAGAAATTAATCTAAAATTCAGTGTGAAATAATGCGTAAAATAATTTCAGAAACTTCTATGAACGATTTTCTGCAAGTGAGGAGAGCAAATGATTTGATAGTGGCAAGTATCAGGATAGTTCGTGATACACTTCAATAGCGGTTATTTCAGTTGCATAAAGAAAACATTTTAGATCTACGTGTACCATTGTGTTATAGACCAGTTGATACACCACGACAGGATATCGAAATTGAAATTCCCGGTTCAACGGATAAACAGAATCTCGTATTAAATGATGTTATCGTAGTTGATGTCAGTACTGTTGAGGATCAGCTGAGCGCGGATAAGACTCCATGGACGTTGGGATATGCAATGACAATTCATTCATCTCAGGGGTTAATCATCTCTGATACACTTGTTTGGATCGTCGATGATCACATCGAATGCTCAAACTTAGTTTAACTCGCAGGGTATCGAGTCAGAAAAAAATATCTCAGCTGCGGAGAATTGTCATAGACGCTACAGAAACCATCGATGATGTTACTGACAGCGATATAGCAAGAAAATAAGTTAGCTGGTTATAAACAATGTGACAAAAAATAAAAAAACAAACGCGACTTTGATCTAGATGTTGATTTTATCATGACGTTGAGACAACAGCAGAATAATCATTGTGCGAGCTGTAATACAGTAATGTTGCGACAGTACTCGGATAAACATCTAAGACAATTTACCGTAGACAGAAAATATAGTAGTCTTGATCATACACGCGAAAATGTGATGCTAACTTGTCTTGAGTGTAATCGACGTAACGGAGCTAGCTACAAAAGTGATCGCGGTGGTAACTCTGTGTCTTCAGTAATTACTTGTAAATGTTCACGTGTAAATCCACGTTGAGGAGCAGTTTAATCCAATTTGTAGATGGCGGGTCTACCCGTGGATCTTACCACGAAGGAAATTGTATGCGTTGTAATACTCCAGATACGATCAGTCGGTCGTTTTTTAACCACCTTTAAGTTAACCGGTTTCATATAAATATCTTACAGTAACATTACCCAATAATGGTTGTTTTGAAAAATCACGTCGTTGTACATGTATATGTTTTTTATGTGATCGCAGTAACGGTTTTCATAGAAGCTGTTCGAGTAATTTCATTATTTAATGCAGCTACCACACTTGGTAATCTCGCTCCCCATTCGCGAGATGTCGTATTTTTGATCATTTTCGTCGCATACTGATATACAAATAATCGCTCAATAATTGCCTGATCGCGATGAATTGCAGTGTGTCCACGTCTGATTTTGACGTTATGTTTCTTCATCAACGATGATACCGCACCCTGAAATTCTTTGCCAGGATCAACCTAGTTGTGGCCATCGTTCAAAAGCTGAAGCTACTTCAGTTGCTATTTTAGTTAATAACGGCTCTGCTTCGTTATACCTACTTGCAACGTCAACGACAGTTAACGCGTATTTGTATGTTACACGACGTATTCCAATTTTAATAGTATCATCTGGTAAAGACAAAATATCTGCTTGACGAACTTCATTAGGAACGCTGACATCAAAATGTGGATGCTAAATATTTTTAGGTGGTGGTAGATCAATTTTCCATTATTGCCTGTCGTTCTAACCATTTTTCAGCATCAACACGCGTAACACTTGCTGCGTCGGTGAGTTTACTAATCGCTGCTCTACCTTTCCAATATCCCCTTGGACTATAATAAATCGAGTCCATTATAATAATAATCGGTTGATTAATTACCGGCTCCTAATGCTAGTTTACCTTTCATTGCAGATCTTACTAACCAATTAGCTAATGATTCTTTGAAAGATTTATTTTTTATGGAATTTAGCGCATGAACTAATTTTACAATTACGATATGTCGCTGCTGAAGATTTTTACTTTTATAAGCTACATGATGAGCATGACACGCTTTATTAATAGCGTTTACTGGATACTCACCAGGCCTTGGCTGATCTTGGTTATCTAGTCTGATATCAAGTCTGGTACCAGGACCGCAGTAATTATATCCTGGAAGGTGTTTTTCTCCTGGGTATTTTCCCTATGGTGTTCCTGGTAACTATGTTAACTGGGCGGCAATATCACCTCCATTTTTATAGTCTTGCCCGTTGGTTTATCAGCGGGAATAAACTTAATTCTTTTTGTACCACATCGTTCACACTTACCCGTAAGTGCTTGTCGTTTATTTTTCGTAGTTGTAGTTGTTAGTCCACTTGTGGGGGTACGCGCTTTTGCATTTCACACAATATAAATCCATATTATTTATTATATTTCTACATCATGGATGTAATTGATTTTTCAGCGACACGAAAGCAAGAGCCGGTCAAACACCATCCAGCGCTACCAAATTCTGTCCGAATGATTATAATTGGCCCATCCGGGTCTGGCAAAACACAATTGTTACTTAATTTAATAATGAGGTGGATCAACTGGGATAGATTGTATTTAGTTGCTCCGTCAGTTGTTGATCAGATATGTTACGAAGTACTTAAGGATTTTAATGAAAATGCAAAGTTGTTAAACGAAGACGTTATTGAATATATTACTGATATTAACGAAGCGCCATCCGTAGATGACCTTAATGGATTTATTAACAATTTAGATGTATATGACGATGTAATGCTAGACAAACAGTCAAATCCAGCTCGGATATTTTCTCGAGGCAGGTATAAAAACACGGACGAGATTTATGTTACTCAGCGGTATACGCAAATACCTTAAGTGATCAGAGACAACTGTAATATTTTAATTGTATTTAACGGAGTTGATACACATACTCTGCGAAATATTCACCAGACTTGGTGTAGCGGTGATATGCATATAATTAAGTTTAGAATTTTTTTTAGTCATGCTCAGTCAACCCCACGTGGATTTATAACAATAAACGTACATGATCCCCGATCACGATATCGTATAGTTCTTGATACAATTTTTGGATAGCAGCAATGAGGATGCGACCTCTCCGTTAAGGTAACCCGTATAGACTTTTTTGCCTGGTCGTTCCAACGGAGCCTTCCTTTTTGAAAGCTTTATTTTCTTTTAATGGAACCTTCCTCCGTTAAGGTAAGCAGTGTAGACTTCTTTGCTCGGATTTATTGAGGTGGGTTCGCCCTCTATGCTAGCTCTCATATATCAAAAAAATCTTATTATAAAAGTAGCTTCCTATAATATTGATTTTTTTTGGCAGATCGTTCATCGATACAGAAAATATTGGCGTTATATGTTTTCCTCGACACCAGTGAATGAAAACATTGATTTTGGCAACGTACATAATAATAAAAATACACACTGCAACTTATCACAAACACGCCCCTCTTCATTAAACAAATTTTAGTTACCAGAAGTACGTGGCAGCGTACTTCGTAGAGAGTAGGATTATTGATCCTATTGTCGCGGGTTCGATATCCGCGAAGTCCAACCTGGATATGTTATTTCGGTGCGCCCACGGGAAAGACACTTAGTTCCTTTTTTCTTGGCATGACAAAACCAATATTGTATGACTAATGCCAGCATAGCCAACACAAGTAAAAACAAAAATTATTGTTTTTCGATAAAGTTTTAAAATTTAACATAAAATTTTGAAGACGTGAACACAATTTTATTCCATGCACTGGTCATGTAATTTGTGCGCTAAAACGTCTTCTCGGTTAAAATATGAGGAGTTAGTGATACATTATTTATTAAGAGATTCTACTGTCTGTAAAAATACGTTTCAGTATTTGTAGGTTTTGTATTTTGTACTATCCAAGCATTGTTCTATTCAATAGCTATCGACCACTACTGTTACATCGTCGACCTTGCTGGTTATCTTCGATGCAGTAGACAATGTCAGTTATCAAAACGGTCAGGTTACTCGAGCGCTCGGAAGAACCTCTTGCCCATTTCCGTCAGATCGTGAAGTAGCCTCAGAAAATATTAGAGGGTGTAGGAATACATATAAAAATTAATAGTTTTGGTGATCCTACACTAGCGGAGTGCACCACATATGTTACAAAAGCAAAGGCCGACATTGTTCCGATTGCGACTTTGTCTCCTTCCGCTGTTATATTGTTCCATAGGAACAGATGTAGCTTAGAATATATTTCTCATTGGCGACGAATTAAATTAGAAGCTTCTTTATCGGATTGATGAAAAGGGCCGATGATATTTCGAATGGTTACTTTTGGGTACTAAATACAAACGGTGCGTAATAGTGGTCAACTAGGTTTTACTAAAACCCACTGAAGTTTGTTAATTATCAATCCCTTTTAACTCATACCCTTAAAATATATAACTAAACAAAGCAAATAGTTTAACTTCGAAAATAACGCTCTCGGGAGCCGCGTTGAATCACGTGACTTCTAAGGTGGGGTGCAGCTATGTTCACAATATTGCAATCTATTTTATGTCAACATAATTTAATAGCAGTGTCGAATTTGGATTTATTTCATCATCATAACGAGTGATGAAAAGAGCGATATGTCCACGACTGATTGCATCACCTTTCTGCCCTTGATCGTGTATCAGCGTCTTCCTGTTTCTTCGAGCCTATTCCTATTCTCTACGTTTCACCCCTTTCTGGACTTCCTAGTCCTTTTTTTTCTGAACTCGTCAATCCTTTTTCTTTGGACTTCCGCCTTCGGACTGTCCCGTCTCTCCAGAAAGCTGTTCCTTAAAGGACAAAATTACCCCATAACCTCTGTATATATCACTTTCTACATGTACATAAAATTCCCTCACTTACGTTACCCAAAAGCACACTAGCCATCCACACTGCATAAATTCCAACTCTCTTTACCTATGCTACCACATGCTCGATTGCTATTGCATAAAATTCATAAAATTCTAGCTCACAGCAATCCCTAACTTACAAGAGTATTTAAACATTACAAAATCAGATATAAATATGCAATTATCGTTAACTAAATATAATCAGTATCGTCCTAACAAAGAAAATTATTTCATATAACCCTATGAAATCCTACACACATGAAAACTTGGACAGCACGCAATCGTCAATTCTATTAATGAACTAGTAACTGTAAAATTAATGAGATAACTTGCATAACAACTTAACCATCAATTGATTTCCATGAGATTAAACAAGCAATACATAATATGAATCCTAGTCATATCAACCACATTTGCATATAAAACAAACAATAAAAATAACTTTGGAAAATTACGTGGGAAATTAAAAGTGTGTACCTTAATGCTGTTCTCTTTCAGAAATGGTGCTTCCTAGCACAAAACTATGTCTTTTCTTACAAGACAGCCACCTGGTCCCCTTTCCTTGTTTAACTAGGAAAGCACTATTCTTTTTAATCGTCCTCGGAGCCACTTCCTCTCGTATGAAAATTTAAAGCTAAAGAATTTCGACTGAGATCGTCACTTTAAATTCACGTTATTTGAAAAGTTTACACCTTGCATTATTCTGGCCAGTCGTTAGTAGCGGTTCCTAAATTATCCCAAGATAATTTCCTCCGTCAGATCGCAGACAGCATAGAATCTGTGAATTACGGGTATATACATTTCTCTTTGGAAACGACAATTTGACATAGGTTCCTATCAAGCGGTAATGGTTGGTAGCTCAAATGTTTACTTTCTCAGAACAGCGTAGCAATGTCCAGATCAATCTCCCTGAGTGATAACTTCCAGCCTTTCAAGCTGTAACACTGACATGGGGGAGAAGAAAGGTCGAAGTGACACTTCACAAAGACTTTTCTGGCTTAAATGTGATAAAATTTTATTCTCGATGCATTCAACTTTAAGGTTCAATACTATTCAAATTTCGACACTTTGCAGGCTGTTAGTGTTTGACCGAGAGGAAATTTTGAAATGTTTTTGTTGTAGGTTCCATTTCTTATGAGATGGTAACTAAATTCTTAATGCTATTTTCACGTGAATATCTTCTATAAACATTATAGAACATTATATTAGTCTCTTTGACCTTTGATTTTTTGCAAAATGTTTATTCAAAAAAATCGAAACACTATATATCAGACATCTTGTCAAGTTTTATCTTGGTACCCCCCCCCCAAAAAAATATTCTGCGCCATGATAAATTTGCTTTGAATTTTGAATGATGATATGAACAATTATGGAACAACATCAGGGAGAATATTACCGAAGCGAGTTTCAATAAAATTAAAAAATGTCACATTCTTCAAAAAGATTATGAAAATAAAGGATTTCTTTTGATTTGACGTTATGAATATTTAGTTGATACAGAGATACCGTTTAATTCGCTGCAACTATTTCTTTCTCAAGGTATTTGTCGAATAGCATGTATTACCGTACACAGGCTGGGACAGACGTAAAACTCAATAAGATATGGATATTACTCAAGTGGACCTATGAGCCTTTTTTTTTTGAAAAAAAAAGTATATTAGAGATATAGTCAGTTCTTAAATATTGCCATCATATCGCCAAACATTTCTGATAATAGAGATTGTCGCATGTGTTAACATGTTCACTGATGGGAGAGGGTTAACCCTAATTCTAGTCCTAACCTGTCCTACATTGAAAATCTCTACTACAATGTTGTGATTCAATGGCGTTAAGCATGCCTAAAATGAATGGTCCGGAATGTATGAGGCGACTCTGAAATAAGCGAAAAAGAAATTTGAAGGCTGAATCATGGACATGGTATCACAAACAATTAGTCCGCATAGATTTAGCAGTCGGATCAAGGTAATAATTTTAACTGTGATTCATATATGCATACCTTTATAAGATAAATTCAGCGCAGTTAGTACGTCAATTATCAGAGCACTCAGAAATATCATAGCCTATCCAAAAGTTTCGAAAATGACGCATTTGTGGCTGCCCCATTCAGCTGGCAAAACTACCCATTTCCCTTTGCCTCTGGAAGACTTGGGAAATGGGATTTGGGAAATCGAACAACGCTCTCTGGTAATGAAGCTGTCATATAGAACATATAGTAACTGTATAAACTGTAACTGTCAAATGACTGATTAAGAAATTATATCAGACTTATGACTTCATATATCCACGAAAGAAAATTACTGGACGTGACACATGCAACTTCTTTCAAACAATCTAAATTTTGTCTGTGAGCAAATGATCATTTTAAGAGAGAATGATGCGGGTTAAGATAGACGTTTGTGTATGTGTGTGTGTGTGTGTGTGTGTGTGTATTTGTTTGTTTGCTGGGTTGATGTGCAGAGGGTTTGCCCCTTATCAAAATTATATAGGTAACAAAAAATATGAATCCTTCTCTATCAGATGATAAAGCAAAAGAAAAAAGAAGAATACAATTTAACACATCTTTTTACAAATCAACATACTTGTCTCTAAAGATGGACAAAAGCTCGGACTAGAAGAATTAAAACTGTAACTTTGTGTTTAAACATGTAATTTGTAAATTTTACAATTTCCAAACAATGTTTAACAATCGGATACTTTTTTTATTTTGGTATTGCACAAACCTTGTAGTAAAGAGTGTAAAGTCGCCACTGCCGACACATCATTCGAATATGTCACACTGTTCTTTTTGGCGATTTATAGACAATTTCAATTTTCCAGTACAACTACTTTTGGCTTTTTGGACTGTCGAAGCATCAAAGGGACGTAATTAATAACGATCCTCTAGGTTATCGTTATAAACACTACGTCTTAAAACATGTTCATGTGTTTGTTGAATATTCATCTCTCTATCTACTATTTGTTCCAACTTGGTCGATATATTCTACCGGTGCTTTCGCACGTATTAATAGGTAAAGAATAAATCCAAACACATTTTTATAATGAACAATTATTTGAAATGAAACTGTGACTATATATTTAAAAAGTCTCTCTCTAGGAAATGTAAAAAACGTATTAAGTGCATCGACAGGGTGGATATGAATTATGAATTTCAAATTTGCAGAAGGTGCCCACATCTACGGTTCGTTAGAAACGGTGGAAATTAGCAACATTATAATTTCTCAATAAATTCGTGCTAGTGGAAGATTTATGTATTCATCGTAACGATACTAGCAAATAAGACATAAAAGCCACATTCTATACTGCATCTAAAGAAAATGGTTTTTCTATTATTATCTAAGAATCCGTTTTGTTTTATTGTTGTTGTTTTTTTTGTTGTTTATCCTCCGATTAAAACTGAAAATGCTATCTTTGATTTAACGGTTGAGAATTTTATGACATAACCGTTAAGAGGTCTTAAAAGTAAAGTCCTCCTCTAAGGAACAAGCCAAACACGATAAAGCAGGTCCCCTTGCATCTAGTATGATCTTTTACTCATCTGGAATATTGTGAATGATTTCACTCCAGCGTGTTTCTAGTCACAAATACTGGCAATTATATGCACTGAAATCATTTTCATTTTGATTCAAAATACATAAATATACTTTTATAATTACCACCACCCCCCCCATAAAAACTGAAAACTATCCACGATTGAGAGCGGTATCATTATTGCCTTTTAGCGTTTGATTCGAGCTGTCCTGGGGATATAAATGAAAGTGTCTTGTTATTTAGTTTTACTTTCGCTTGATCGTCATCGTCGTATTCGTTCTTAATTTGCCTTGCACTATCCGCATAAATGATCTCTTTTCGATCTCCACATTCATCAATAATATTTATGGAAGGTGTAGAAGCGGAAGAGGTCTGAAATGGAGGGTAAATAGTCAGGTTCTTCACAGGGACATTTGTCTTCCTTAATGATACGGAACTATCATAAGTGTCCGTTATAGTGTCAATTCGAGTTCGAGCATGAGGTTTCGGAACGGCAGGTATCTTAGATCTTGCATCGGGATTATTGTTGCTTGCATGATACTGTGCAATTGGATCCAGCGAAATGCTCGGAATTGACAGCAACTGTGGGCTCTGCGTTTTAAGCTCTTTAGTTTTAGGCGGGTGTTTTTCCAATTTTAGCGTTATTATTCTGTCAAAACTCTTTGTGCTTTCAGGTATAGGATCTTCTACCTTGGTAGATTGTTTGGTGGGTTCATGATTCTGATTACTGAGAGAAGTTTGCTCCGTACTGCGTTTCACCGGGTCCTTATTAACCACAGTGTCAGCTTTGGCAAGATAAGCTCCTCTACTAAACCGCGAAAGAGTTCTTTCTTCCTTGAGCGTGCGAAGTTCTGTTGGCGGTTCAGTGCTTCCACTGTACATGATCTCATCCTGCAGCGCTTGAGAGATGACGGATGGTGGCGGGTTCTTTAACACACGAGAGCTGGAACTGCTGGCCGTACTTGCACGCGACTGTAAGCTGCTATTAATGACTGAAGGAAGCGTTGAAACGTCATCATTTTGAATTATGACTGCTGAAATTTTCTCTTTCCTAATAACTCCAGAATCTGTGTAAAATGCTAGGAAGTCGTATTTGCGTTTCGACTTTTCTTTTCCTTTCATACCTTTCTTTCCTTTCACATGTTTTGGCTGCAGTACTGTGGCATCCATTTCTGCTTCCAAGCGTAAAAGTTTGGTACTTACTTTAGACTGGTTTGAGTTGTCACTCTTAACTCTGTCGGCCCTTTTCTCGGGATATTCGAATTTCAGTTTTCTGAGATACTCATTTTTACTAGAATGCCAATCATACATTGGATAGAGTTTTCTAGTTTTTATTTTCTGTCTATTAAAATGTGTTGGAGTCACGGATTCTCCAACGGACACAACACTCAATTTGTTCTCATAAATAGCGTCTTTTACACTTTGGGTTGAATTTGATTTCTTATTCTTTTTTCCAGACACAAATGAGTTGCCTGGCGTTACGGGACTAGCTCTTCCACGAGTGCTTCCTTTCGTTTTAGGAAATGTTAGCAGTGATGGTTCTAAACGAGAAGAATCTTTATGCTTCTCATGCCTTGATTTCTTCAGCAACTGCATTTGGATCGGTTTCCTTTTGGTTTTTGAAGCCAGGAAACTATGACCTATATTTATCGTCGGCACGAAACCTGGAATTTCATTTGTCAAATTCACTGGAGAGGATGATTTAAGATGTAGCCCGTCTAGACCTTTCCTGGAATCTTTTAATCCTAAAATGAACTGGTTTTTCTCTTTCTGAACTGAAATATTATCAGGAAGATTAGAAAATGGAATACATGTCTTCATGGCGAACAAAGGATCTGGACTTTTACTTATTTTACTGATTCCTTCTCTGAATACACGGTGGTCATATTTGCTATTTCGAAAGGCATACCCACCTCGCATAATGTCATCCTTTTCACGCCTCGGAGAGGTAGAATTGGATCGAAATGACGCCCTTACGGGAGGAAGGTTTCCGATATTAAAGTCAGGATCATCCACAAGGTCGTTGTACTGGCGAAGAAGATCTAATGCTTCGTCCTTCGAAACATGGTTCAGACGTGCTCGCATGGTTGGTCCACTCACCTGAAAAATATATCTTGTGCATATTGTTTTGTAATGAATGAGATCCCCAAACTTGCAACTTGTTCAAGATTAGAATTATTATTATTATCATTATCATTATTATTATTATTATTATTATTATTATTATTATTATTAGTAGTAGTAGTAGTAGTAGTAATGGTAGTAGTAATAGTAGTAGTAGTAGTACTATTATTATTTTTATTATCATTATTATTATTATTATTAGTAGTAGTAGTATTGTTGATCTTGTTGCTATTATTATTATTATTATTAGTTCTAGTAGTAGTAGTAATAGTTGCATTATTAATGTTGTTGTTATTGTTGCTGTTGTTCCTTTTCATACATCGTTTTTAATTTTAATATCAACATCACTATCATCATCATCATCATCATCATCATCATCATCATCATAACTTCATCTTATATTTCTTCTTCGTTCTGAATAGTCCTTGTCGGATAAATTTAAATTAATTAGGGTTCATTCGATAACGGCCGACATATATGTCAGTATAAGGTCGCATAGACAGAATTTAGACAAACCAAAGCAAACATTTTGGGAAATCCAATAGATGTCATAAAACGACATTTTCCAGAATAGTTATTAGTAAAGACAATATAGAGAGGCTTATTCTCACTCTGATGGCCCGTTTAAAGTTTTAGCGGTTAGATAAAGTAATCCTGATTTGCTACGCTGAACGAGAAGGTGTTTTCCATACGGATTTCAAGGTTTTTAATTATGGACATGTGTCGGAAATTTGTGGACATAAAAGCGAGAGATTTAGCTGCATAGTATGAGTGAGTCTCAATAAGGCACAAGGTGAGTCCCAATGGTATACAACATGTTTCTTGGTATATGTTTGTAATTATTTGTTGAA
Organism: Sinohyriopsis cumingii; assembly: GCA_028554795.2. Classification (NCBI taxonomy): domain Eukaryota; kingdom Metazoa; phylum Mollusca; class Bivalvia; order Unionida; family Unionidae; genus Sinohyriopsis; species Sinohyriopsis cumingii. The sequence continues at coordinate 44,635,916 of CM068827.1, forward strand.
TTATTTATTTCAAACTTACGCTAAACTTTTTCTTGAGATCAGAAGATAAATGTTTGCATGCGTTACATTACATGACTCATGTATTATAGGAATGAGTTCAGACTGAGTAGTTTTGTATGCAATATAAATCATGTAGTATAAGAATTTCATGCATTACTCTGACACGCATTATGATAATTCATTTGTCTTGACGGTTATATAAATCATGGATCCAAAAGATTTCGTGCGTTTCTTTTGATACGAATTTTGAGATGTAAATTATATCTTTTAAATGATTTGTATCATGTATATTGAGAATTAATTCTTCTATGACAGTTCATCTAGTAATGTCGTGCTGTTTATCAAAGAGGTCTAGTTATGTCATGTTCCAGTAGGAAGCGAGAAACCGCTTCAAAAGACACTAATGTTCTGATAATTGGATGAGTGGCGATCTGACCATATTGGCTTAGTTCTGTTGAAATGGTCTAAGACAATCTCTGTCATGAAAAGGTGAGAATATTGTTTGATCACAAGAGACTTAGTAGTAGTTGATTTTGACTCAAAATCTAACACGTATTTAGCTTGGATATGGTATTTTTACATGAAGCCAAATTTCGTTCCGTACCTGTATTGCATAGTACAAAAGAGCACAGTCTACAACCAAGACGGTTGATGGCCTGAAGATGTATGTGTGTGTGTGTGTGTGTGTGTGTGTGTGTGTGTGTGTGAGAGAGAGAGAGAGTGCGCAAGGAAATATTTCACGAGTTAATGGGAAACATTTGCTATTGTAACCATATCGTTATATCTACTTAAAGGTGTAAATGTACTTTTTTTAAACAATTTTTTTTAAGGTTAAGGCCTTGATTTGCACGAAGTTTTAGCCACTCTATGTCACTGAGATTGATTACTTAATTATTGCATCTAAAATAATAGTAAAACAACGATCTTTTATAAATGTAGATTATGGATATTGTTATCTGCATTCTTGTGTGTTATTTTTTCATTTTTTATTTCATTAGATGCTATTGTAATCTGACACTGTATGTTGGACTTAACCTTGTCCTAAATCGAGTTTATTTCCAGCTTGACCTTTATTTTGTAAACATTAGGAACGTTCTAGTATTTCTTTTTTATAAATGTTAATTGATGTATAAAGTCAAGTTGAAGACTATATAATCTTGCTAATGGTAATAATTTTCATTTGTGATTTAAGATCTAGCAGAATCAACTATATTCTTTTGGTGTTCAAAAGTTCATTTGGGCTGGAATTTCTTTCTTTAAATTATTCAAGTGAATTTTCTCTGAAAATACAAAAGTACTTTAATAACATTCTTGGAAATAGAAAATTGGAATTTTAATGAAATACAAACAAAATATATATTTTCTGATTGTATCATTGTAATCCAACAAAAGACTGCTGACACATTAGCGTGATACAGGTCATCAATGACACGTCAACACTTTCAGAGTTGGACTTAATTTGGATTTGTACCAAAGTTTATGCAGAACTTTAAATTATTTAGGACTTATGTCTGTAATTCTATGATTATTTTGGAAATTAATTCGCAATACCGTAATTTTTTTTTTTCATTTTCACTTTGTATTCTAGAGGAAATATATTTTTTAAATTTTATAACGTTTCTTGCTTTTCACTCATTTCTGTTCATTATATTTAGAATATTGACTCTTGACAAAATAATGCTTCAAACCTTGTATCTTGTTCTCACTTAATAAATGTCTTCAAACGAAAATGAAGAGATTTTTTTTTCGTTAGCAAATTTCTTGGCGGAGTCAACATTACTGGGTGGGTGTATTATAGAAACATAACAGAACGGTCAATAGACATCACAGCGTAATATCATGAACAAGAGAATTTATTCATTAGAGTTTAATTGTAAGATTTCGATTTCTTTTTTGTTTACAACTTAGATGTGAATTTTTGTGTATTGACTAGCCTGCAGTCTACAGATGTTGTACTTTAATTTCGATTGCAATTTAATGGCAATTAGTGATATCGCCACTGTGGCGATAAAAGTGGCCATTGCCAAAGTGGCGATGTCATTTGTTCTCTTATATTCTTTTACGTACATGAAAAACTAAGAAAATTTCTACTTAAACATTAATTTAGTGTAGATGATTGTTCTAGTGTAAGGACACATTTTTTTTGTGATAGAATCCTGGAGATTAAAACGGAGACATCGATATTGCAGATGAAACTTGCGTGGTCTAGATGTGCAGACAGGAAAGTATCATACTTGAGAGTTTTTAAAGACAGAAACAATACGGAAATGTACAAAAAATGAGAGATAAAAAAGATATTCTGGACTGAGAGAAGAGCTGTCCGTATAATTATACAGTTTGTGTCTAAGACACAGAAAAGCTACAATAGATTCATGCACAAGAAAGAAAGATAATTACATTGTAGTTTGTTTCGAAGAGAATGGTCACAAAACTTGGATGTGGAAAAATCACGTGTTTCAAAATAGTTGACGCTCAGTATTTTAATAAAACAGATCACACAATTCATAAAATAGAACAATTTCTAGCCAAGTAATCTCTCTTTCTCTTTCTCTGTCTCTTAAAATCAGATAAAGAGAGATTAAGTGATTAAGATTAGGGGTTGGCGGATTAGGCTAATATATATCTGTAAATGCATAAAACAATTTGACCAAGATTTGATTTATGACATTTAACGCAATAAGCAAATTTAATAAAGGTTTAATCGTTAAAATCATCGCGCAAAGCAGATTTATATATGTGTTGTATGTCTTTCTGTAACAAGGTATACATTTATTGTACCTGCAAACGTGGACTGTCCCGATTGTTGTATGCGCGTCCTGGTGACAAGGGAGATAAGCCAATAATGGTGCTTTTCACTGGCAGGTCTTCTCTCCGATTGTGTCCATTGTATGTTTTCGTCTCTCGGCTAATAATCAGACCGCCAGCAGTCGCCATGGTTACGGAAATTGACATCCGCCTGAAAAGAAACTTGCTTTAAAGTCCTACTTGCTGCTGATTGCTTTATTTATATAACCTAGCTCTGATTGCAATTTATGACATTTCATGAGCATCGTTATACTGATTTAATGTATTATCCTATTAAACAAGACGTTTTATGATTGATTCTGAAAACCGTGATCAGAAAGATTCATTCTCTATAAAAAAACACAACAACAACACAACCAGTTACTCTTTGTCATAAAGACTAATTTTGGTTAGGCTGTCCATTTCTTAATATAACATTTGAAAACAGTTGTGTAATTTGGGATGTTTTTTTTCTCGATTACCCCTGACTTCGCTCATTCTGGTATAATAAAAGGTTAAAACAACTAACTGAGAAATGTTGAAAACAATATACTATCGTTCCAAGGTTTAGGTGCTATTCTTTATATTTTGCTCTGAAAGTTTTACTTTTATTGGCATCATATGTTCATTATTGTAATGAGGTTCTGTTCGACGCCACTGAATGCATGCATGCATACATACATACATACATACATACATACATACATACATACATACATACATACATGCATGCATGCATGCATGCATACATACATACATACATACATACATGCATACATACATACGTACGTACATACAGACGTAAGTAGGTACGTACATACATACATACATACAGACGTACGTACATACATACATACATACATACATACATACATACATAAACAAAATCTGTTCATCTCTAGGCAAACGTTTATTGACCACATTCTAGTTTGCCAGACGTATACGTGATACCGAATACTTATCAAAAGAACTGCACGTTTCCCTGAGAGATAACGAGAGCTATGTTCCCATGGTTACATCCAATGTAATTAACCTAATCATCACAGTCGGCTAATGAGGATGCAAACCAAGGTCTTCCCTTTGATGGTAAAATCGAAGAATATACACAAAACTCCCAGCACATCTTCAAAGGTAAACATCATTATTCAACAATGGGTATTTCCAGGTAGGTCCAAAAATGCTCAGAACATACATATGAGGTCCTAGCCACAAACTGACCGATCATTCAAGCCTGATTACAAATATGTTTTCTTATTTTTTAAAATTTTTTTGGTTTGGTTCTTTACATCAATACAAATAGTACATTCGGCACTGAAACTATGGGAGTAAAGAGCCTTGTCCAAGGCAAAACCATGGTAGCCAGCCTGGATCGATGCAATGTTAAGATCTGAACCCGTCTACATTCGGTACCAAGTTCGGCTTGCTAAGCACTGAGAACTTTTGTTGAAAGGATAACAAAATAAGTCATATCCTTTGATGGTAAAATCGAAGAATATACACAAAACTCTCAGCACATCTTCAAAGGTAAACATCATTATTCAACAATGGGTATTTCCAGGTAGGTCCAAAAATGCTCAGAACATACATATGAGGTCCTAGCCACAAATTGACCTATCATTCAAGCCTGATTACAAATACGTTTTCTTATTTCTTTTTATTTTTTTGGTTTGGTTCTTTACATCAATACAAATAGTACATTCGGCACTGAAACTATGGGAGTAAAGAGCCTTGTCCAAGGCAAAACCATGGTAGCCAGCCTGGATCGATGCAATGTTAAGATCTGAACCCGTTTACATTCGGTACCAAGTTCGGCTTGCTAAGCACTGAGAATTTTTGTTGAAAGGATAACAAAATAAGTCATATCCGATGGTGTGGGATTTTCCCATCCCACACATACGCTTATGACTGATTATCGAACTCTCATTGCTGACTAAGAACGACCTAAATTAAAACGTTTTTGACAGATACTCTTTAGCATTTTCCAATAAACTGAAAAGGATTTGGTGAATAACAATATGCTACCACTTTCATGTAATCAATCGCAGACATACAGAGTACTTAGAACCCACATGTCTTATTCACAATGGCATTATACTTTAAAAAACATCTATCTATCTATCTATCTAATCAATCGCAGACATACAGAGTACTTAGAACCCACATGTCTTATTCACAATGGCATTATACTTTAAAAAACATCTATCTATCTATCTATCTATCTATCTATCTATCTATCTATCTATCTATCTATCTATCTATGTAATCAATCGCAGACATACAGAGTACTTAGAACCCACATGTCTTATTCACAATGGCATTATACTTTAAAAAACCGTCTGTTCATCTGTATACACAGACTTATCAATATATATATATATATATATATATATATATATATATATATATCTGTGTGTTTATAAGTGTGCGTGCGTGTGTTTGCGCTTGTGTTTGTTTGTGTGTGTGTGCGTGATTGCGTGTGTGTGTTTGTGCTTTTGTTTGTGTGTGTGCGTGCGTGCACGCGCGCGCGCGTGTGTGTGTGAAAGAATTTAAATCATGTTGCTCCAAATGCCTGAAGGGTTAATTGAGCAATTTCTCTTTTGTCTTTGAGAAATGCAACTGAAAGATACAATCAGTTTATTCCAGGCATATTCAAAATATTCAAAACATTCACATTTTAAACAGTCACTCATATATATATATATATATATATATATATATATATATATATATATATATATATATATATATATATATATATATATATATATATATATATATATATCTATATAACCGATTAACATTTATCACTCGTTAAATCGCCATTGATTTTTCATTATGTTGTCTTGGATTATAGGATGTTCTTGATCATACTGTTATGAGTGTGCAATTAAGCTTAATTAGCTTGGCATTTCAGAAGGACAAAATTACATATTGCCTACGTGGCACATACTTAGAGAGGCAATTGGGTGTAAGAATAAACTTTTCCTCTTTTTATCTCACCCTCTGCCTCCCTCTGTGCTAATTACATTTATCTGTACTTTAAAAATGTAAACACGATATTCATAATGCCATTGAAATTATAATTGTACGAGATTATACTGTATTGTGTTTATGTATGATTTTTATTATTGTTGTCTGTGCTTGTGACGTGATCTGCAACTTTTTGTTTATTTACAGATTGTTCTTGTTCGTACTTGGAATGCATAAATGGCCATGACATCACTAACTGACCTGGTGCCTGTGGAAGATCAGGCCAGTTTGTGCTCTGAACTGTCTGTGTAATGAACCTCTGCGAAATCTTCCCAAGACTCGTGGTCAATGTTCAATCCTTGAGAGTGTTCTCAAGGAAGTCAAAAGAATCAAAGATGTCTTGATGGAACATTTTAAAGCGTTCCTTTTGACCTCCTTGAGATCGCTTTCCCGCCTCCAGCTCTCCGTAGAAAATTTCTTTGGTAGTCTCTCTTTTGACATCCTTGCGTCGTGGCCTGCCCCTCTCAGCTGTGATTTCATCAACGGAGCGCATATGCTTGGAATGCTTGTCCGTGCAAAAACCTCAGCGTCTGGGACTTACTCTGCCATCTTATCCTCACCAGTTTCATCAGTCACCTCATTTTAAACATGATTCAGTTTCTTGGAATGGTGTTTGGACAATGTCCATGTTTCATATACAACATGGTCTGCAGCAACATGTCCTTGTAGACCTTTGTTTTTTCGTTGGTGCCTTTGCGCTTCCACACAATCGTCCGTTGTCTGCTTTGTCAATTCTGCCGATGATTTAGTCATCACTGTGGAAAATATTTGATAGTGTTCTACAGAGGCAGGTGAAATTGTCTACTACCTTTCGAGTTTGAGCATTCACTTGTGATGGCAGGAGTTTCATAAGGCTTTCCTGGTGCAGGCTGGCATCACATCTAGCTTCTTGATTCTGATTATTTGATACAGTTGTCTCAGACTGAAAAGAACTGACCGATACTATGTTCTGTGTCAGCATCGGGTTGAGCAGTGGTTAGCAAATAATAGATCACGAACAGCTCCTCCTTGTAACTTCGTGCTCAGCCGTAGTCTCTGAAGACTCTAAGAGAGAATGCAACCAAACTTTTCATCTACGTTTCAGTGTTAATATAGAAACAAAAACAAGGATATTTATTAAAGTAGTTCAACTACTACTATTACTACTACTACTACTACTACAGGTAATACATTTAATAACGTGATTCCGCTTTAACGCGATGGCAGCGTGGCTCCCATTTTTTAAATTAAGGTGACCTCACTTTTTAACACCCTAAATACATGCTCTCGAAAAAGCCGATTATTTGATCAAGAGGTTAGTTTAAGCTGATGGCATTGAAATTTCAATGCACATTTTCTACGGGGAAGATTTCGAATTTTTTTTAACGCGATCCTGCTTATATCGCAATGTTATTCTTTGGGTCCCGAGCATCGCGTTATAACGGGTTTTACTACTACTACCACAATAACAACAACGACAACAACAACCACCACTACTAATGCTACTACTACTACTACTAATAATAATAATAATACTGAGTGAATAAGATGGATGTCAAGAAACACTGATGTGAAAGGAAATGACACTACAATGGATCGAATAAAGAGTGCTGATTAGATGCTTTAAGAGATACCGCTCCGGTGGCCTAAGTGGTTAGAGAGTCCGCCTCGGATGCGGGAAGTCGCGGGTTCGAACCCTGGTCGAATCATATAAAAGACTTATAAAAATGTACTAACAGCATTAAGAGGTTAGTGTTAGGACTTTTTGGTCTGGTGTCAGGATAATGTGACTGGGTGGGACATGATGTTACACGTCTGCGGCTTGATGTCCCAGTGCTAGACATCACTATAAACTTTCACACTGCAGAAATCGTAGCGACATGACCGAAAAATTCTTAAAGCTACGTTAAATAACCAAATCACACATATACATAGATTCTGTAAGTATGCATCGAAAAGCATTGCGCAGACTGTCTCAATTAAACAAATTCTTCGTGTGATTTCAACTGTAGAATCTAATAGTTCTCCTTCCGCATGCGTTCTACGTCAGTATGCACACGTTTAAGCGATATGTCTGTAAAAATGTATCCCACTTTATTCTGTCCTTCGAGTTCCCCTACTCTGGTTTTGAAAGGCTATGATTTCGCTTCTTTCCAGCATTTAGATTATACAGGTAAGCGTTATAAACTAGAGAGTAATACGCTTAGAAGTAATTAAATACAAATTAATAAATTAAATGGGTTGAAGTTTTAGGGGACATATCGATTTAACAATTCAAAGGAAAAACAGACCCAGGATTTCAAATTTAGTCGATAATACGCTGTTTTATACCCATCAGTTACAAAAGAAGTTTTCTTGATAAAGTTTTGAGCAGGGCTAGATCAATACATATTCAATTAGCAACCAAAACATGCACACAGACTGAACGATTGTTTTTCAATTTTGGAATGACAAAATAAAGGTTTTCATTTGTTAGATTCCTTCATTCAAAATATTTGAATTACCAGAGCTAGTGAAATTATGTGCCAAAATATACCGATGTGTATGCTAGTACTAAAAAATACAACAATACTATCAAGACAAAAACATCATATACAGCATTATAAATATAGATATGCCTTTGTTTTTTGCACAGTCTTGCCTCAAAGTGTTTTCCTGTAACAAAGGGTACTGATGGATTAGGGTTAAAATTTCAATGTAGTGATTTATACAACCGTACAAATTGCAGATTTCGTTGCCACGAATGCTTCAGCACGATGAACTTGTTTTCAGCGCAGCGTTTGGAATGGTAAATATAGATAAGATAGACAGCAAATATGACAGCCGTAATAGTATACAACTGACATTAGTATCGGGGTTTTAGTGTTAGATCACTGCGTTTATCTTGCAGATGTATTAAAATGAGAACGGGTTTTGTCTCAATGGATGCCGTATACTTACAGTTAAATTGTCCATTTCCAATAATGGTAATATGACCTTGGATGTCAGTCGCATGCCACGTTTGAACTGCTTTCAAGAAAACGAACTCGTATTTGATGCACCAGTCATTATGGCGCACAACATACTCATAGTGCGTCTGTCACAGCGTACATTTGATCAGGGCTATAACATTCAACTGTTGGTCAGCAGTGTACGTTCGATTTTTATTTATTGCTTGACATTCTGACATTTGCGTCCTGAGTCAAATCTGTAAGTATCGAAATCGGACTAAGATAGGATTCGTATGTAAATCCAGTGATAGAGCGTTTTGATATACTTTTGGCGAAGAGTTTATGACGATTTGAAAAGCAACGTGTCGATTGACATCTGGGTCTCGAAATGAGACTCTGAATTAGATTCGGATATTCTGAATGGGACATAGTATTGTTTTCGCTCATAAATATTTTATATGTCAGGAACCCGCGCACGGAACTGCTCTTGTGATTACATCTTAATCCTGGATGTTTGAAGAAAAATAAAACACAACAAGTTTTTGAACCATTCTTTTCCTGAAAAAAGGCCTATTCTCTTAGTTTGAAAGGAAACACGGAGAAATAGCGCGATATATCATGCAAAAACGCCGACGTACCAAACTGTTCTGAGTGGTTAATATTGCAACTCCAGTAATTCAACATCAGATGCATATGACATTGTGACGTTATTGTCCAAGTAGGTCAGAATGATGTACCTGTAGTTTCTTTGAAAGCCGTCGAAAATGTGGTACGGAAAGTTACGTAAAGAGAGGTATAAATAATGAAGATTACCAGCTGAAGGATAAAATAGTATCAGGTTCGGAACATCTTATTTAAATAATGTTTTGCTCAAGATTATGCATGTGCTAAATGGAGGTTTGTTAAATGATGGTATACTAAATATTAAAATGCGTGTTTGATTAATTTTTAATTGCTTTGAATGAAGTTAGCCCATAAAAGTTATGACATCCGATAGTGGTACTATAATATAACAGACCATGAATCGTTTGCAGTAATAACTGTACTAGCTATGATAGAGTTTTAGCTGTCCTCCGTTATGCCAGACCACGCATCGTGTACCGTACTTGATATAGTGGTGTTTTGTAGAGCTTGCAGCCTCCACCACGCCAGAAAAATAAATAGGCAGTACATTATAATTCGCTATGCGTATGTTAATTGTTGTATAAGTTGTAATATAAAAACTGTAGCTGAAGTGGAATGATTACGCATGCACAGTAGCTGACACACTATGAAAGACAAGAATGCCGGTTGATAAAAATAGAAATGTTTACACTGAAGTCTACAATTTACAAAGCTACATTATTGATATATTAGGCAGGGAAACATTGAAGGGGTATGCTAACACGCAGACAAGATACTCATCAGAGAGGTCTAGTAAACATAAAACACGCTGATTCAATAAACTAGAAAATATTTAGTGGACTTGAGACTTAAGTGAAATTCAGACAGAAAGCTACCGATCTCCTGAAACCCTTAGGATGGTTAGCAGACTTACAAAGGAATATATGTACTTGACACATTAACATATTTTAGCAAAATAGGCTTTTTGAATCAGAAATATTTCCAAAAGGTGGACCGGAATATATTCCACTACATTCCAAAACCTACCATGTTGGCCAACACATCGACATACGCTACACGTGTCAAACATATGATCAAAGTATCATAACAATATTTCTATTTGTGCTATTAACAATTAATTTGCGACAAAGTAAATTGTTTTGTAAAAAAACAATTTGATGAAATATCTTCTTTTGATTAACATGCTATTAATATTATTAAATAAAGATGACTCCGGGATTTCAGTTCATTGGTTATTGACGGAAACTATCGAAGTATCGGTTCGATGAAAAAGTATCATGGTACATACAACCAGAATAAAATATCTCGGTAAACCGTGTACCGGTAACATGTTTCACTTTGCTCATTAGTTAGCCGTTTAGAGAACCTCATTTGTTTGTGTGACGACATTGTTCAATCCAAAGTGTAGTCTTACAGATTACTCTAAATATTTGTGCTAAATATAATAAATTTTTGTCTCATGAATTATTGCTGTTGTGTTTGTATTTAGAATATATTACCTTGATTAGATAACAGAAGAACTCGCTCTGCAAAAAGGGGTTTCACATTTCTTTCTTATATACACAGGAAAAATACTTTTCTAAAAATATATTATATTCATATTAAAACAATCGATTCCTTGTTAATTAATATTTAAAATGTTTATTGTTTTGTGCCCACATCATAAGGCGAAGCTTATTATAATTTTTTCCGTCCGTTCGACTATTACCAATTTTATTTCGGCACAATAACTGGAATACGTCACCATCTACAATCATCAAACTTTGCGGAGAGCGTGCATTATTGACAGTGTTGGTCACTGTGACTGAAAGCAGAAAATTGGTTTCGGCCAATAGATGGTGTCATCGGCTTCAGCAAAGTGTCTGGATGATTCACACATCGGCTAAAAAGAAACCTCTTGAGTTGCAGTCATAAAGTCAGAGATCAGGTCACTGTGATTGAAATAAATTCTCAGTTAAGTTTGCGTTAGTGATAAAATATTTAATATTTAGCTTTTCTCAGGACCAACTCGACCGGTTCCACTCTTTGAACAGTCGTACAAAAATGTTGTATTTAAATTCTACTGACCTATATTTGGTGCCCTGACTGGGTTTGTAGTGACTTAACACTATCTTGCTAATTTTATCTTAGCACGCGGGTACATCTCAAATTTCAATAGAACAATGCTGAAATAGACTAGGCTATTATGGATAAAAACTATTATCGAAAACCCTTGATCGACTATAACTATATGTAGTGGCTTATAAGACGAATCCAACCACCCACAAAACATAAACCCTGCTCTGATGCCCTATAACGCGTCAGCAGATCAGGGTCTATGTTGTTTCTTGTATTGATTACTCCAGGCAGACTGCATTAACGCAATATGTGACGGCAGGTCTTGGTCTGTGCAGTTTGCGATTGATTTACAAGTGAGTAAAGACGGTAATAATCATCATGTCCATACACGCACATTATTATTGTACAAACCATGTGCAATAAATATACATGACTGAACTTTTCGATAAATACACTAAGTAATTAAGGGTTCATATTAGGTTAATACAAGTGATGAAATCAATCGAAAATAAATTATAACTAGTTTTAAAAAATAAAGATGTATTTCATTGAATAATAATAATAATAATAATCAAAGAACATTTAGATAACAGAAAATACAAATTAGAAAAAGTATCTTTTGATTATATAGTGCAGGTCAAGAATATTAGAAAATCGATCACAAAGTTTATGCCAGAATATCGTTATAAAAGCAGGAAAAAAATGCCTACATCTAGTTAGTAATTACGCAAAAACATCGATTTTGATAATGAAGTATGATATAATTGTTAGTGGCATAATTAATAATAACGAGGTAGAAAAAAGACATCACTGAATTCAATTAGAGTAGCAGCTAAACACATGACGAACAGAGCTGCCAGCAAATTCAAATTGAGATGGTTTTTTAAAATAATAAAATAAAATAGAGACAAACAGTCATACTTATAATTCTGTTCTTATAAAGGATATACAATATATCAATTTAAATTATACAATTTTATATAGTGCATTGGCATTAAGTCCATTAGGATACAAAGTATCTAACTTATGAATCCAATAAGTTTCTTTTATGAGTCTATTCATGTCACCATGCACAATATCTATTGGTATGAAAGAAAAATCGAGTAGAGAGTGATTATTTCTGTTAAAGTGTGTTGAAGTATTAGAGGAAAACTGAGGATCTCTATAATTTTTTATATGAAAGCGATGATTATTCATTCTCTTAGAAACTTGTTGAAGTGTTTGTCCAGCATATTGCATGCTACATTATTTTACAGGTTATCAAATAAATCACATCAGTTGACATGCAGTTAGTGTTATCGCATAGAGAAAATACCTCTTTTGTATTAGCACTACTGAAAGAAGTACTTTCTCTTATGTTTACACATTGAGAGCGCCTGTGTCTGTTACATTTAGATGACGAAAAGTGTATTTTTTTTATTTTCTGTCTGTTTAGTTCTAATTAAAAAATCTTGCAAATTCTTGGGTCTTCTATAAGCGAGAATTGGTTTAATTTTGTAAAGTGACTTTACGCTGGTTTTATTCGATATATTTAGGAGACTATACTATTTATTAATTATTCAACCTCTGTTAGGTAATGAAGGATTATATTTTATTGTGAAAGGAATCACATCTCTCTATTTTACATTCTGCTGTGTTTAAAGCCTCATGTTGAGTAAGATTACGGGCTTTGACTTTCGTGCCTGAAGAAGCATAGATTAAATGCGAAACTAGTTGCACAGAATTTTCGGCGTTTGTGTTGTTTTTTATCACAATTCTGATGGCTTTTTAAAACATACAGCCAAGTAATTCAAAAGAGTTTACAGTAATGATTACTGTACCTTACTTGTTTTTTATTTAAAAAAACGCACACGAGCATACTTTGAATACAATGTCTAGCTGCAGTGCAATAAGTATTGATGTAATAACATTTAGTAGGACTTCAATAAAGGATTACGTTTTCTTAAAAATGTTAATATAGTAGTTTTAGTGCACAATTCCTGGCCGAACAACCAAGCCAACGCCGTATCATCGCGCTTGTGCATATATGAATGCTACAAATTTCCCGTCGAATCGTACCATTACAAAATTGCAAAACAACATTCCTGGTGATATTTAAATTCCATATTTCTCAAAGTGCTGCAAGATCCCGGCCCTAACAAAAAATTACTAATAATTTTTTTTTTATTGCTTTTCATGCATAACTTTATTCTAACGATTGTTTTTGTTAAGACTGAAAAGCTTTGGAGTAGGTCAAGCAGTGGCGCCACTACGGGGGTGCGGGGGGTGCGGACCGCACCGGGTCACACCATCTCAGAGGAGTGACACCAAAATGAAATATTGCAAATTTTACAGAGCACACACTGCTCGGTCTAGTCGGATTTCAAAAGCGGATAACCGATTATAGTTAAATACATGACTAGCAGGCACAGCAGTGGCGTCGCTAGGGGGATGCGGGGGGTGCGCACTGCACCGGTTGACACCATCAGAGGGGGTGACACCAAAATGACATTACTAAGGATTCTGTATGGTCTGTTACGGAAGGAGGACCATGGGGGTGACACCATGAGCTACCGCACTGGGTGACACCAACCCGAGTGACGCCACTGAGGTCAAGTAAACAAAGATCGGTAAAAATATTCATATACATATTGATAAATACAAATAACGGTTAAATCAATACATTTTTACATATTTTTTTCTTATCTGACGAATATACACAATGATGTTGCTATTAGCTACCCTGGCGGCATATACTTGAGGCGCGGATCAGTATAAACTGTTCATTTAGCTTTTCGGTCTTAAGCTTTATGAGAAAAAGTTGCCCTACGGGGAATGGCGTGCTAGAGTTTGCTAACCTTCACCAAATCTGCATAAAAAAGTATATAGAAATGGTATGGTGTCGAATATTCTCTGGTTAGTCATCTCTTGGGTCAAAATGCGTTATTCGTCTGTACTGTAGATGATATGAGGTACGAGTCTTCAACCCTTGAGCATATCAAGAGATTAAATCATTCTCAATATGTAGTATTCCCTACCGTCGAACTTTTCCCCACCGATTCCGATTGAGAGGTTAAACACTTGTAAATGCCAGTGTGTGTACTTAGTAATTCTTAGTGTAACCTTGTGTACACTTTTTCCGTTAATACCCACAACACTTGTAAATGCCAGTGTGTGTACTTAGTAATTCTTAGTGTAACCTTGTGTACACTCTTTCCGTTAATACCCATAACACTTGTTTTCATGAGGTCACAATTGTAAACCAGTCTTAGTTAAAATAAAACTAAACAATATGTGCACAAGTTCAACAAACAAAAATCATACAATTTTGTACTGTTTCCTACGGCAAAATATAAAAAGGTAATTATCTTTTTCGTGCAGTATGTTCATGCCATGAAACTGTATTAGAACGATGCAAGTAGTCGTTTTGTTTTAACATATTTACTCACATATACGTCGAATCCCAAATGCAAACCGCATAGACCCAGATCTACGTCATATAATGCGGAGCAAATCTGAGTCTATGCAGTTTGTTAGGAGTAATCAGTTGAAGAAATCACATAGACGGCTGATCAGGGTCTACGCTGTTTGCAGTTTGACTAGACTTGTCAGCGAGTATACGAGGTATGTGTGGTGTCTTTCATCCTTATAGCCTGACGTTGTATTTATCAACATTTTATTTCAGCCAACCTGGATTATCTCGCAGCCCTATATTTGGTATCATATATGATGCCGCTAGTAACCAGCCAACTGGAAGTATGATCTGCTGGCCCGATATTTGGCATCATATATGATGCCGCTAGTAACCAGCCAACTGGAAGTATGATCTGCTGGCCCAATATTTGGCATCATATATGATGCCACTAGTAGCCAGCCAGCTGGAAGTATGATCTGCTGGGCTGATATTTGGCATCATATATGATGCCGCTAGTAACCAGCCAACTGGAAGTATGATCTGGTGGCTCGATATTTGGCATCATATATGATTAGTGCCGGATTAAGTTAGTGCGGGGCTTGTAGCATATGTTATAAAGGGCCGTACATTTGAAAAAAATCCCACATAAATATTAAAACATATTAGTTCTTTTTAACTTGCTTAGTGAAGTAATTGTATTTTTTTATTTGCTATACAGCAAGATAATACGACAAGTATGTCTGACATTTCAGTAATAGTATTATTTATATGTAGGTAATTGATATCTTAAAAGCATTTAGCGCGGGGCCTTTGAAAGTGCGGGACCCGTAGCATATGCTATTTTTGCTTTGGATAATCTGGCACTGTATGTGATGCCGCTAGTAACCAGCCAAATGGAAGCATGATCTGCTGGCTCGATATTTGGCATCGTATATGATACCGCTAGTAAACGTTCGATAACACAAGCAAACGTTCGATAACACAAGCAAACGTTCGCGCATCCTTAACATTATCCAAAGAAACACGAAGTTGCACTAATCATTTGCTTTTTTCAACCATCCCATCACCAATTACCCATGATCCATATTTAAAAATGAATTAAAGTGAGTTCAAATTCTGGTAACGAACCATCGACAAATGTGTATAAAAACGCATATACGAGAGCCTAGCATGTGTCCAGAAAACGACAACCGAATTACAAACAGCTTCGGATTTAAAGTTTTATAATATATTTATTTTGCTTCTTGTTGGCAATGACGCCAACGAGATGAAAACGTTAGATGAATATTACGGCTGTGTCAAATATTGTACTTTTGAGAAATACACTCGAATGGTTCCTTTTAGTAAAAATGACACAAATAATTTCTGTATCAGTAATGAGAAACAACGTTCTTCTTAAAATATTTATTGCACACTCGTTGAAACATTATGACGGCATAAATCAATTATTTGCCAGATCAACTTCAGTAAGCTATCTCAATTAAGGAAATAATCAGTTTACTTTTTTAATTTTTTAATTTTTTTCTCGATTGTGAATTGGTACATTCTTCACTTTTATTTACGTTTCCGCCATTTTGATGAACACATGTGGCAAATAAAGTAATAATTACAGAAATATGTGATATAATATTTTGCTTTCCATTTAGGAAATCTAGTAATATAACTAAAACATGGTCGTCCCAGGACACAAACACAAAACTATACAAACTTATTATTTAAAAGTAAAAAAAAGAATATTTCTTGTGATTGGTTTGATTTGGATGGTGTTTTTTTTTTTTTTTAACGTAGCTTTAACAATGTTTTCAGTCATAGCGCTACAATATCTGCAGTTTGAGAGTTTATAGTGATGTCTAGCACTGGGGCATCATGCTACAGATATGCAGCATCATGTCACACCCAGTAACATTATCCTGACACCGGGCCGACCAGTCCTAGCACTAACCTCTTAATGCCGAGCGTGAAGCGAGGCAGCTGTTAGTACCATTTTATAAGTTTTTGTTATGACTCGGCCGGGGTTCGAACACGCATTGGAAGCGGACGCTCTAACCATTGGGCCACCGGAGCGGTCATTTCATGTGATAGAAATGACACATAAGTCAGTAAATGAAGCAACGGAACTAGTATCCTGTTTGTTTACATTGGAACAAAATTATATTATTTTCAATATTTTTATTGAGTCTGACCACCAAGATGCACCCTTGATTATCGAACGTTATATTAATGCCAATAAAATCCGTCCTTGTTCGCACGTGCTATTGTGTTCTCAATCAGCCAAGATTGACTGACAGCTCATTTCAACTGAATAGTTTCAAATGTACTTTATTTAATGATTCTGGATAGTTGATATTGTAATAGTAGCGACTTTATTATATCGTATATCCACCGGAGTTAAATTACTTCACAGTTCATGTTTCTGAGCTAAAAGTAACAACAAGAAAAACAATCGTACCTTTAACATGTATCAGTTGCCGCTGTATAAATTGCAAGAATGCAGATTTCAATACGTTTCAAATATTTGTATTTTCAAATAGTCGTCCGTCATATTAAATAATCATGCTCCTTCAAACAAGTAGCGTGTTTAATGGAAACATGAATCATTTAGTGTCATGAACACCTGAACATGTCTCAGTAACTTTAAGCTAAATGCCAACAAAATTTCTACAACTGGAAAACCGATCATTTCCTTGAGTAAATATTGTCATATGAAACCACTTTCCGTAATGTTATCATCTTTATTTCCATGTTGTTATAGTGACATATGTTATCTCTTTCCGTAATGTTATCATCTTTATTTCCATGTTGTTATACTGACATATGTTATCTCTTTCCATAATTGTATCAGCCATATGTCCATATCCTTATCAGCTCACCGTAGATGGCCAATTACATCTTTTTAAAACAATGACAGAAAGTGCAGAACTACTCAGAGAAGGAGTACAGCACAATCATTGTCAACGTTAAAGAAAATTATTTAAAAAAAAAAACAACAACAAAAGCAACATATAAACAAAATAAAATAAAAAGCAACTACAATGACAGACAATTTCATTTCAACAAGAACAAAATATGCGTAGGGCTCAAGTTAAAAAGCAAACAACCAAACCCCCAATGCACCTACCCCCCCCCCCAACTCTTAAATATTATTGGCAAACTATATTAAACGACAATGAGGTTTTTATGTTTGATTTTTTTTCCTTTTGCTATACATACATACATCGAACGTTCTTATGACTGAGTATATGCACGCTCACTGAATCCCAAATTTCTTGTCATCTAAACAAAATCTGAGTACCTGTATGTGCTAAGAAAGCTACGAGTATTTATTTTTCCACTAACAGTAAAGCGCTTGCAAGATTTGGAAGTCGGGCTTGCGCTGCTATAGTTAGTGGGTGTCATAATGTTTTTGCATTTGTACTGACAACAACAACAACAACAAAAGTAGGTCGCGGGTAAAATATTGCATTAAAAAATGAAATCAATCCAAATGAAAGAGCATTCTATTCTTTCATACTTATAATCGGATACAAATTTAACGGTCGGCGCTAAATATGATCCAGCAGGAAATTATGCTGATGACATATCGCTGGTTTGTATGTATAATATGTAATCTAAAGCACTGCATATCCAGTTTAGCTAGAAAGGTACGTCATTGCAACCACAATTGACTTGTTAATATACGCTCAGTCATTATAGGGTATACAAACATGAATAAAACTCGTTATACGCATGACAAGAATGATTCAAGTTAAGTGTGCATATTGAATCAGAAATGGTAGCGAAACGCATGTGTGGCTGAGAATTAACAATTGGTTCGATTCTCACGTAAAAGAAACCGAGATGTTGGATGTATATTCTGATCTAATCTAAAATGAACATTCACCTTATAGTTGTTGCAACCGTTACCTTTATTCCAGGTTGATACCTTTTTCACGACATTGAAAAGATTAAAGACTTGTATAGGGCACAACAAAGGTGTTTAACAACAAAGGACGTATGAAGGTAAACAAAAAAAGGTAAACCAAAAAAAAAAAGGAAAGAACGAAACACATACCATTCAACTAACAAAATCACCAGCACAAAACGATGTCAAGAGTGATCAAAAGCGACCTACACAAACAACGGGAAACGAAGAATAACAAACTGTAGGTATGGTCACATACAAAAATACTTACCTTCCATTTGCCATAGTTTGTACTGACCTTCAATTGAAAAAAGCAAACAAGCAATAATTATGTTAAGAACACTTTAGTGAACATGATATTGTCATTTGTTCATTTATGTGTTTACACATTTCTTGGGGAAAATTCTGATCAGGTCTCAGGAGAAATTGGAACAAAACATTTGATCGAACAATTTTAAAATGATCACATGAATGCCAATTTGAAGCACCCATATGAGACACGCAATAAAAGTGATCACTAATGGTCATGTTTACCGTGCAGGCCTATACGTGGCAGCTAAAGTGAAAAGAACAGATGCTAAAATATAGATTGACCCAACCTCCACAAGCATCCCCGACCATACCTGAAAATTTCTATATATATATATATATATATATATATATATATATATATATATATTAGCGCGTGTACAACTGAAAATACCTGTCTCTTGTACAGACAGCATATATATTGGCAAGAGCTAAACATAATTGTAAAGAATGGAAGGTGTTCATGTTGATAACAAATATAGCATATTTTGAATTGAGCATGAAAGGTCAATCTTTCGCAAAATTGTCTAAATATGTCTGCGCGTTCATAAATGTATATTGCGGTGGTTCCATTAAAAAATGGAAAGCTCAGGTGGAATAAGTGGTTAGAGCGTCGAACCCCGGCTAAGTCATACCAAAGTGTTATAAAAATGGAATTATTAGCTGCCTCGTTTGGCACTCAGCATTAAAATGTTCGTGTTAGGACTATCGGCCTGCTGCCAGGATAATGGGACTGGGTGGGCCATGATGCTACATGTCTGCGGCATGATGCCCCAGTGATAGACATCACTATAAACTACTACACTGCAGATATCGTAGCGATATAACTGGAAAATTGTTAAAGCTGCGATAAAATCCAAATCACACACACACACACACAACAACAACAACAACAACAACATGAAACAGATTACATATCGCATAATAAATATCCCAATGGACCTCTCATCAGGGTAGGAATCATTACATAATCGCTTCCACCGGCTCCCAGGGCAAATACATTGACTGCAATAAACATCATACTCAAATCCAGCTCTAAATAACTTCTATACTTTTTATCTAATTTTGAAAGTATGTTTATAAGTATAGATTGCATCAATAGGGGGATTTCTCAAAAACAGTTTATGGCCGGTTTTTAAAGAAATAGTTATGCAAAGTTTTAGGCGGGTTATTAGTGAATAAAACACGAGAAAATGACTTTGAAGCGCAAAATGTTGGACACCTCGAAAATAACCTGTTATGTTTTTATGCGGAGTAAAAACATTTAGTTTAATATTTTCCAGATATTGAACGCCGACTGCTTAGTTAAACAAAATGAAAGCAAGCAATGACACCAGATTTTTTCGTATGTCCAGAACATCGGAGGGTATCGGCATTTTAGGAAATACACAGGGGTATATGCATGGTGTTATTGTACACTTATTCCCAAACCTTTTTTTGAATCACAAAACTATGTTTGTTCGTCCTTGTTAATGTCCGTAATGAAATAAGAAAATCAAGGGAAGTAAACATTTATAGGCTACTGCATTTGTATGGGAAAATAAAAACGAGTTTTTCTGAGTAATACATCACGACTTTCGGTGTGCATTAATAATCCGAGAAAAAACAACGAGTTCATATTTTCCTATACAAATTCAGTAATTTTTTTATTTTATACTCATTTCGTTTTCCTACCTAAAAGAATGCACTACAAAAAACAAAGCAATTGAATTTAATCTGTATTCCAAAAAAATACACAACCATAGATTCATCAATACATAGAAACACTACTAGTGCGCACATAGCACTAACAGCGACGTTTGAACTTCGTCTCGCATTCAACAGTTCTTTAAAAACTAATCGTTTTTGTATACTTAAAATTTAAATTTAGAGACATATTGTTAATGATCGCGCAATGAAACAACTTTTCCAGTTGGTCTGGAATGGATGGATTTTACTTTTCTGTTTTGTTTTTGCTTGTGATGGGCTGCATTTATTGGGTAAATTCCTTCCTATGTACATGTGATTTGAACAGCGGAGGGGTCGGCGTTGAGGGATAAACTGCACTTTTGTTTCTGTTCTGTCATTCGAATTTGCAGATCTGTATGTATATTTTGAAAAAATTCAAGATGCAGAAATGTAATATTTATTGCCATTTTTATTAACAGCTAAAGAAAATATATGCATCCGTCCTGTCACTTGCATGCTCCTTGTTGGAGGGACCCAGTCACTACTCATATGTACATGACATGGCTTCTATCGCTAGCCTAACATTGTATCAAAAATGTTAAACGTCGAAAATTGCAACGCAGATGTTTTGTGACATTCCAGTTAACAAGCAGAAATAGGATTTCTTCGTCATCTTGGTTTATTGGCTCTGAGGTTCTCAGATATCTACCAGAACCTTCAGTTCTATTTGGTCTCGAACTTAGTATTTAGACTGACTTGTAAAATGCGTTCATATCATTAAGTTTGTCATCTCTACTTCAAATGGACGAAACAGATCGTTTAGTTTATTCACAAACAAATGTAATAAATCTAAAGCCAATGTGTATGCTACATGAGCGTACACTGTCCAGATTCAAAGTAGTTCCTATTACGCGATACTATTTTTAGACTCACGTCCGGTGCAATATGAAGCAGTGAAATATGGAAACATATTGTCCGATTATGACAATGTAACGTTAACAGAGAAAAATATGAGCATATAATAAAATATATGTATGTAGTAGTAGCTATGTACAACACCCAAGCACAACAGTGACAATATGGTAACGTGTAATGGTAATGTTCGACGGATGGAAAAATCGATTGCACAGAAATTTAAGGATGATAATCCCTTCCAAATAAATCTTAAAATGAAGTTCAACAAGATAAAATATGTAAACTATGAAATGTAGTGATATTCAAATTTCGTAATATATATATATATATATATATATATATATATATATATATATATATATATATATATATATATATATATATATATATATATATATATATATATATATGATAAAGGTAACATGTCAAATCTTAAAACATCTGTAAACGTTTATATCTAAACCACATAAAGGTCCAATTATCTTCCCTGGCAATATTATGTAAATAGGAGAGGAAGATGGGAAAGATGGAAGTTAACAGACGAATGTAGTTAATTATAATGATGACAAAGCAAAGTCTGCATGAAGATTAAGGGTTACTTGCAGACCATTCAAATTCAGCGAGCCATGCTAAGCACAATTCATTGATCTCCACCCATGTCGTTCTTCGACATGTATAGCTAAGGTGTACATAAAGACTCATCTATTTATCTATCTATCGATCAATAGATCGATACATTGATAGATTAGTCTTTAGGTATATCATATTTATACATGTCAAGAACTATAGACGTGTATATGAATGAATTGTCCATCCATCCATCCATCCAGCGATCAATCAATCGATAACTCTAGCCATCCATCCATCAATTAATCCATGCATCTATATTTCTATCTACCAATCATAATAACTATATCTGTGCATTACTTCAAATATACATATGTTCTTAATCATAATATTACCGTGAATGGTGACACTGACTTCCGAATTATCAACCAAACTTCCATTGTCCTTCATCCAAGAAGAATGTATATTCTTATCCTCGATGTTTTGGTGTATCTGTAGCAATTTCAATACACTCACCTTTCTTAAAAAGAGAGTCTTTGAAGCTTGGCATTGTTTTCAAACGCCAAGGCCTGTACATGCAACACACACACACACACACACACACACACACATACATATATATATATATATATATATATATATATATATATATATATATATATATATATATATATATATATATATATATATATATATATATATATATATATATATATATATATGCATACAACGATTCGTATACTGTTTTGGCTGTATCAGCAAGACAGTGGCCTTTTAAAAGTGGATAGTGATAATTAAGCTGTATGAATTCAACTCATGATCTGTATCAGTGATATTAACGATCTTCATCCGTAAGGAAAAAAAATGTCAACCAGTTACTTAGCCTACACGAATACAATCAACGCGGTATCGACAAAACTGGAGCGAGAATATGGTAAAATATGCTTCTAAAGCAGTACCACAGTCAGCGACACGTACTTATAAAAAAATCAGCAATATCCAAGGGTCCCTTTTCCTACTCTTATTATCAGTTACAACTTCTGCATAAACGACACCATTCGATTAAGGACACAGTTTTATTATCCAGTGAGTCTCTCCTATAGACTGGCTTCACTATGCATAATGGCCCGATACTCCTCTATATTTGAGTGGAATTCATATTGCCGAGAAAAAAATCATTTCGGTCATTTCATTAATTTTTTGGTATTTTAATCAACATATTACAACAAATAAAGATCAAGTTTATTATATTAGATATATTAATAACTAAGTGTTGAAGTTGAAATTTACAGATAGATGATTGAGTAATCAAAACTGATCAACCACAGATTTTAATCGGGTAATGATTCTATATTTTTCTCATGGGTAATGCGATTTTAGCATACTTGGTAATCGTTCACTTGCTTGTATCTTGTAAATTGGAACGGCTTACGGGCACCCTTTGTCGTATGCAATGATGCTGTCGCTTGAGTCATATTAAACAGCGGAAGACTAAATTTACATGAATGATCAATAATATTTTGCTATCCTTTAAGATTTCGTCCGAAAAAATTGAGCAGTCAAAAGAGAGAAAAATATAATCGTTTATATTCGATTATGGAAAATCATAATTTGTCATAAATCGATAAAGCTGAAATTTTAGAAAGATGTTCATGTCACATATCTGGCTATTATATATGCAAAAGGCTTTCCCGACAAAACTTTTATTATTTTAATTAATTGGCGCATCATTATTCCTAACTCTGTCTGTCTGTCTCTTGATATATAGTAAAGAAACCTTTTGAGTCATTAAGGTAAATAAAACCCATAAGCAAACGTTTGCAAGAATAGATTTCCCATATGGTTTGGTCATAGAAAATTCACGTTCTTTGTTTATAAAGTATCTTAACTGTTATATAAATTTGGTACCGAAGTTCTAAATGCTTAGGCATATAAATTACTTATACATGATGGTTAGGTACATAAATTACTTATACATGATGGTTTAATCACAAACCTAACATTCTTAAATCTACTTAAATCCAGACAGATGTCAAAATAATTGAAAGATTATCTCAAGATATTGCTTTGAAGTGACTGTAAACTTTGATAGAAAAGTGTTATCTATGTAAAATCGATTTGGTTTGCTGCAAGTAGTCATTGTTATGAACTGTGTTTTGTTCATTGCATAAAAACCGACATAAACACACACACACACACACACACACACACACACACACACGCATTTCCTAACTATCAACTAACCGACGTAAGTAAGTACCAAACCTACCCATCTACTTACCTATCGACCTACCGGGCTAGCTAGCTACCCACCTGCATACACACATACATACATACATACATACATACATACATATATACATACATGCATGCATGCATGCATGCATGCATTCATGCATGCATGCGTGCGTGCATTCATGCATGCATGCATGCGTGCGTGCGAACGTACGTACGTACGTCCATCAATCCATCCATCCATCCATCCATCCAAACATACATACATACATACATACATACATACATACATACAAACATGATATGCATTGATAAAGCTATCTTTTAAAAAATTTCAGCTTTACCAATTTGTGAACAATAATTATATGTATGTATCATGACCGATGAATTTTAGCTACGTATTTTATCTATGTAACGTTATAGGTATTAACCAAATAAAAAATAGAAAAACAATAAGAATTCCAACAGCTACAAGTATTACTGTCTCATCGTTTCGCATAACAAATCAGGTAACTGTCACTTCTACAATCATCACCACACCACAACTGATTCTTCTGCCATCTACTACTAACACCACCACCACTACTACACCATAGTTCTTGCTCCCATCACTTTTCGCATGACCTCTATTGTGCGACGAATAACCGCATTATCACCCATGCTACATTACTACTACTCTAGCAAAATGAATAAGTGCAGGTAAAATGTATACTTTGCAAAGATAAATCTATTTAAATTCAATCCATTTGTTTTGGTTTCTTTTCTTAACCGTAAGGTGGCAGCTTAGTAATTCCTATACAATACTAATATTGAAGCATATACGTAACGACAACGATTAATTAGTGATGTTCTCTAGTCAGTGCATCGTTGTAATTGTACCTGACTGTTAAAGCATATATTAAACATAATCATGTAAGAAAGTGCTAATATCTTAATTACAATCAATACAGTGAAAAGTATATCTAAATGTTTTACCTTATTGTTGTAAAATATCTTCATCATCTTTTTCAGTGTAAATATCTATCCAGCTATATATATATATCAGTCCAAATCTGTCACATATCATATTTAGCCATAATTCATTAGGGTGTACTCCTGAAAGGCTCAACTGACCTATAAAATTGCCGTATTTTGCACTGTCTTGATAATACAGGGAATACACAATAGGGATCTAGTGTGCACATTGTTATGTGTAGATAAATACATACCTCAGTGACGTTCTTTATTTCCCCCACATACGTTCACACAATAGTCGGGAAGATCGTGATTGCTGTCCACGCATCCACTGTGCTCCTGTCACTCGTGGTTGTTGTCCACCTATTGGCTGCACTCTTTTCATTCCGCTAGCATTTCGTTTTTCCGGCGATCCAAAGATCTAATCCAAATCACTGGAGTGTTTATGTTTTGTGTGTGCAAATACACAAATATGCTAATACACGTCGATAAAGAGCGGAGGCAGTCAGACGAATTTCGAACAAGGATTACGACTGAGCTTTGGGTTTAAATATGCCAGAGCCGATGTGTATTTATTTGCCAAGAGATCTTAGTTCAGTGTCTAACTAATCCTTATTAGTCTTTTGTTGGCAGCAAAAGAACTTAATCCCACCATGCAGGCATTTAAATCATCCAGACGGTTAGGACATATTGTTTCCCGTCTCTTTTCAAGTTAGGTTTACTAGATTTTCGATCAAATGAAAATCGAATCTCGATAGATAGCCAACGTGGAATAAGGAAAAATCGGTAAAATATTCATACCCTTGTTAAAAATCTTCAAATCCCGAGGATGCACCCATAGACTGGGATTGACATTGTATGAAATGTGGGTGGATGCCCCCCCCCCCCTACAAAGCGGTTAGTGATTCGAGCTACTTAGAGTGACATATACAAAAGTCCATACTGCGCTGTTTTCCAAAATGTCAACGATCGTATTATGCATTAAAAATGTACGCGTGAAAGTAAAGAATTCAAATTATCAAATGTTTAATTAGCCTAAACCTGGAAATTCATCTAAATGTTATATAGTATGAATAGATGTTGTTTCTATCTATATTCCGTTTTCCATTTAATTCCTTTGATATCTTCGATCGTTTGAATATGTTATTCTATCCCTTTTAAATGTTATTTTTTTTAACCTGTCAACGTTATTTCAAAATTTAATTACTTGTAAACAGTGTTTGAAAATAGCTCATTTGAAAATAGTGGATCTCTAAAGCGGTTTAATTTCTTTCTAGGGGAGACGGTAACAAATGTATTTGATAAAGAAAGGAACTAAAGATAAGTGAGTACATTGTATTGTACTGTACATGCTTCTTACCATGCTACCACATCAAAAGTAATCCTTACCTTCATTCCAACATTAATCATTCTGGATAAAATAGATTTCTTTTTATTCGGAATTATTATTATTATTGGTGTATGTGTATGTGTGTATCTGTGTGTGTATGTATGTGTGTGCATGTATGTGTGTGTGTATGTATGTATGTATGTATGCATGCATGCATGCATGCATGCATGCATGCATGCATGTATGTATGTATGTATGTATGTATGTATGTATGTATGTATGTATGTATGTGTGTGTTTGCGTGTGTTGTTATTATTCTTGTTGTGATTCCTTTTCATACCCGAGTTGTACGTAAGCTTTAATAAAATTGCAGGATTCCTTCTAATGAAAGCTATACCTAGATGTTTTCATAACTAAAGATTATGATGATGATGGTGGTGGCAGTGGTGGTAATGATGATGACCGTGGCGGTAATGGTGATGATGAATGTAGTGATTATTGTTAATGGCGAAGATGATAATGATGATGATTTTGATGGCGACAATAAAGATCTTGATAATGACTGCTTATAACGATTATATTGGCGATGATGGCGTGATTTTTTACAGCGATAATAAAGACAGTAAGGATGAGAATATTCCGATATATTTGTCTCACCTGTGCCAACGGATACCGAAACATAGGTATTAACTTCCAATCGGGAGAGCAGCCGCGGTGGCTTTATCTATTGGCGGTCATACCCGTGCTGATGTGCTCAAACGTTTATCCGAGTGTGAGAAGAGTTTGCTCTACAGACGCTTGAGCTTAGCGAAGATCGCGTTACATATTATTATCAGTCACCAAACAAATAAATTATGAGCGACATGAAAACAACATCTACTCTAAACTGAAATTCAGATATTTGAATAAGGCGGATGTCTCAAATTCTTACATAACTGGGCCCCAAAGTGTTGGTCTAGCACAGACCTTTTGTGACTTCAACTGTACCTAAACATCAGAATTTTACATGTTGTTTGAATTCATGGTTTGTCGTATTTAATAGCTCTATTTTTTCTTTTCTTTTATTTTCTAGAAAAAAAAAGCGCTGGTTTGTACCTGTAAACACTGAAAAACAAGCAAAAACATACAAGCAATGAACACAAGGTAAACAACTCGCGCAGTTTGAAATCTTACCTCTCGCCGATTTCGTGCTAATTTTGTGAACAGACTACTTTCAGTTTTGATTGAGTGTAATGACTGATGCTAATATATTCTATCCCTGGGTAAACAGTAACTACCAATCATTATTCGACATATTTATTAACTGCGTGCATGCCAGAAGTTCAAACCGCCAGAACGGTATCCAAGTAGACATTACATGAAGTAAATTACAAACTTCTAGTAAAACGGACCATTAAATAATTAGAAATGTATTTAAATTATACACGGAGAAAATACCTGAAATGGTTCCTTTGTACCCATATACGTCATGAGTGGCTGAATTGCTCATAGGGTAAAAGACAATTATCATTAGAAAATCGGTGACGGGTCAGATTTCAAAACTCCGGATTTATTCATCTTGAAATTCCTTTAAATAATGCCATATTAAACAGCGAAAGACTAAATTTACACGAATGATCTATCGTATTTTACTATTCTTTAAGATTGCGTCAGAAACGAGTGGTTGCGTTTTGGAGGGATCTAGTATAAAATGTGTATACCGAGTATAGTAAAACGTTCAATGCTACGCAACTGTAGCCCGAACATCTCCAGACAAACCGAGTTTTTTGGTCCTGACTAAACCGTTGCAATGGTATTTGACCCTCTGTCTACTGGTTACCTCCATAAAATGACAAAACTAGCACTTTTACTGTGACCGATGATTCACAAATAACGATAATAAACCGTTTGTTGTGAACAACATTTCTGTCCACCTATTGATTAAGCCGATACTTATTTCCATTTTGTTATTATTGTATGGTTTAAAGCCATTTTCAGCGCAAGATAGGCTACTGGGAAGCCCTTTCACATACCCACATTGGCCGAATCCGAGACTCGAACCCACGCAGACAGAGGTGAGATGGCAGTGATCCGTAACGGTGAGAGCTTTAGACCACTCGGCCCTAGTTCCATTTTGAGACTCTCTTTTTATTTTGCATTTAATTTCTTTGCAATACATTTGTCGCACTCTTCAGCTAGGCAGTTACGCTCCATTTCCTCAACGTATCTAGATAAAAATGGATAAATGCCTATAGGATAGTGAAGGGAGAAAGAGTGGTGTTAGCTGGAGTATCATCCTGGAAATAAAAGGGGAGTCTTGCCACTTCTTTAGTCGCTTCATGTCATGCAGACCGAAATAAAATTTAAAAGTACTTAAGCAAACTTGGCACAATGTATATGCTATAGCAAGGTCAGGGATACAATCACCAATGAAATAAAAAAAATTAAACTACTATTTCAATATTGCATTTATAACTGTAACACAAAGAATTATAGGGATATCGAGTAAAATAACATCTTCGAATGATTTTAAAAAAATATTGCTTTCTGATTATTCAATATATAATATAATGTCCATAACAAAAGCAACAGTTTATTACCTATAAGATCAGGAACATATGCACACGTCGATCATAGCCCTGCCCTTGATAATGCTTACTGCATTTCCAGTTGACATTTTCGAGTTGCCACCTTTCCGATTTTGTGAAAAAAAAGACTACAATTGTTTGTCAGTTTCTTAAACTTGCTTTTGAATATTTTATTCAAGTAACGGTTTTCTCGTTAAGTTGATGGTATACCAATTTGGAAGCAATCTTAAGACAACTCGATACCCGTATATACAACGTTCCTTTTTCAATAAGGTACCAGCCGATGAGTTAGAAATTCTTGTTTTGCATCCAAACGCAAAAGTTGGTGAGCGCATTTCAGCGTTTATGACCTAGAGCTAGGGTCGGCTTTTTAAGCAGTGCGTGACTCTCACAGTGCCGCCCCATTTGCGAATGAAGCTGCATACCAGTGCCAAAGAGTATGTCGCGCAGAGCTGTTTTTACGTGCAAATTAAGTTCGACAGATGTTGTGAGTGGACAATTATGTCCGCTTACAATCATGAGATACCGAGAGCATATATACTGAGCAAATAGCTACAGTCAGCACCTTGGCAATCTTAACTTTGCCGGCAATGACTTTCCGATAAAGATGAATGACATTGACAAGTTTGAGAGCCGTATCACAGAAACTTTAGCCAATGTCTTTGCGTCGGACAAGGACCTTTACCAGTTGCACACTAGTAGTCAAAATGGTGTCCAAGATGTGGACTTACTGCTGTTAAGCAGCGTTTAAAAACTGCGTGTGTATAAGGAACTGAGCCGCATAGTGTACCGCAACACAAAATGAGAGAAAAAAGAGGAAAAAGAAGAGTCGTTTAGAAATGTGCAGAGACCTTCTGGATTTGAGGAGAACAGCTCGGAGACAACCGCGTGTCCGACCACTGCCACATTGTAGGCAGTCAAAGCTGCACAATCCACAATGCCTTCAACCTAAAACTGGATACAGCCGGAAAACAAAGGTGCCAGGTGTGTTTCACCGTCTGAAGGGACACGACTGCCACCTGATAACGTAGGTCGCAGGGATGGCTCAGGAGAACAAGGTGAGTTCAGCACCTAACAACATTGTAAAATACGTGTAAATCACGCTGGATCAGCTGCTTTGTATCGAAAGCCTCCGATTTCTGAACAGAAGCTCGTAAAGCTGAATGATTGCGTCCGGGCGAGAAACTTGGATTGCTAAATCGACATGTAGACGAAATCTTAGAACTACTTGCCAGAAACGGCGAATACCCTGACGAAAGCATAAGCTGCTATGACAGCTTTGAAAAGAAACAGTTGGTGTCATATGAGGTCTTCTTTAACCAGTGAACCAGTTTCAACATTGAGATGGTGATTACATCCACCGAAAAAAACGAATGTCTTACATTTGCCTGAAGAAATCTTGGCGACTACTTATACCTCAAAACAAATGTTCTCCTGCGTTTGGACGTGTTCAAGGACCTTTGCTGGGTTTCATTCAAACATTACAGCGTGGATCCCGCCTACTACATGAGCCCACCTTAAATGAAATGAGATGACGTACTTATAATAGAAAAACGGCGAGGACGAGCTGCTAACCGACGTTGGCATGCGTCTTATTATGGAAAAATGGCATCCGTGGAGACCGCTCCGGTGGCCTAGTGGTTAGAGCGTCCGCCTCAGAAGCGGGAGATTGTGGGTTCGATCCCCAACCGAGTCATATCAAAGACTTACAAAACTGGTACTAACAGTTTCCTCGCTTGGCGCTCAGCATGAAGAGGTTAGTGTTAGGACTTGTCGGCCTGGTGTCAGGATAATGTGACTGGGCGGGACATCATGTTACATGTCTGCGACATGATGCCCCAGTGCTAGACATCACTATAAACTGCTAGACTGCAGACATCGTAGCGATATGGCAGAAAAAATTGTTAAAGCTACGTTACACTCCTAATCACACACACACACACACACACACACACACACACACACACGCACGCACGTACACACACACATTTGCGGAATTATGTCGAAGGTAAACCAGTTACTACCCGCCGGACCACCATTGCCACAGCGAAAAGCCAAGAAAACACGGTGAATAAATTTAATGATAAATTCAACAGTTCATGGGTATTAACCACAAATTGTACAGCATTAACGCAACTCGCCCACTGAAGCGGGATAAGGTGTCTTACATGGGGTCGTTGAGCACGAATTTTGCCACAAAGTTCACGTCGAATCTCTTACCCAGCGCAAAAAGTTTAGGCACGCACCGACCGCCACAGGCAGTGTCGGTTAATGAATACATATTTACTAGATTAGCAAACCCAACTCATTCCCGCTTGACAAGAAACGGATTGCGCCAGACGGTGTTATCGCGCTAGCGTATGTGCACCACAGGATTGGCTTTGTAGATGACGAATCGCTCAGTAATGGGCGATAACTGAGTTCATTAACTTTCCACTTGCTGACTGGACAACATCAACAGGAGGGGACTGG
The DNA here is from genome assembly GCA_028554795.2 of Sinohyriopsis cumingii. Classification (NCBI taxonomy): domain Eukaryota; kingdom Metazoa; phylum Mollusca; class Bivalvia; order Unionida; family Unionidae; genus Sinohyriopsis; species Sinohyriopsis cumingii. The sequence continues at coordinate 44,667,633 of CM068827.1, forward strand.
ATATCAGGTAACATAACCTGCAGTTCCTTGTAGACAAAGCCCTTGCGACGGTGGCCTGATGAAATTATCTGCAGTAGCTAAGACTGGCGGCTAGAGCGGTAGCACACAGACGGTTGACCTGACATCTTGAACCGGTGGGAGAAACCGTACAACTAGAACGACTATACTGGCTCGGTGGCGCGGAGGTCGTCACCTTCGTAAATTTGAAGCAGGACATCTGGAAGGAGAGTTCGCTTGCTCAGCATTCAAGCGGAAATAGACGTGTAGATTTCGGCCCACCAAGCACAAATTCCTTCTCATTACTTTTTGCTCGTTAGCCTGGTTACCGAGCCATTGACGGCGGCCATGACGCCGGATAGGCATCTCACACACTGAGTCCTACTTGTCAGTACCTTTTGTTAGCATCAAACATGCGGGCCGCGTCTAGCATTGTCCCAGCATACTGGTGGCAACAAAGCCGCCAAGACGGCGTACGGTTGAAATATTCTAGTGGTCGCCACCCACCACGCTACGTTTCGCGCGATTGCTTTACCTAGCCGTGTAAGGTCGAAGGCGCCGCTTAGTCGGATGTGGCCAATTCATGGTACGTTGACAGTAATTGTGATCCTTTAAAATTGATGTATTTCCTATGCTGTGACATCGAATCTGTAGGTTGAGAAAGTTAGATTACTTGATGCATGGATACTCAACGTGGATTCATCAAAATCACCAGCGTGGCGAACCCAATGTAGCTCCAGGACGTGACCAAATACAGGACCTTGGCCAGCGAGACAAAGTGGTCGGTACAAAACAATGTCGACCTAAGCCCCTTTCCCCAGTTACCAATCAAAGATGACCGTAGTGGATTTATTGCTTCTGCCAGGAACTTGTTTGGAGTAAATAAAGCCTTTATTTTCTTCAGTCACTGTAATACTGCGTTGTTTGTAGGTCCCCATCCAACTAGCGCATTATTGGATGCAAGCTAAACCATTGTATACGGTGCGAATAAGGTTTTATTTCGTCTAAGGAATGTGAAGTGCAGATGAGCTTTCCTTCTTTGATCTTGTTGACCGCCCGTTCGGTAGTCTTAATGCTGAACAAATGCAACAATTTAATTTCGATTTTCACGTGGGAAAGAAGCAATAAGTCATGACTGAAAAGTATTAAGTTTGGGAAGCAAAGAGTATAATAGTATTACGACATAACAATTTCTGAATTTGGCGGAAAATAATTACCTTCCGACATTTTACACAATAAGCGTCATTAAAGAGTAGATTTTTCAGATTAAAGCTAGAAAACACTCTTTAGTCAAGCATTAGGCATTGCAGCTATATTTAGCGTGACGTGACAACCAAACAACCAAGGCCAATATTACCGGTTACAGAAGCCGCACCCTCAGTGCCAACTCCAATGGCCTTGTCCTGTTTGACAATGGATCAGAAAATATCAATAATTCAGGCGTTGATATCACCGCTCGGTTAAAAAGGTCAGCCAGCGTTGCGTTGGCAACGTTCCCAACTCGAAGACCAATGACATGCTTGAACACATCGAGGCCCAGAGCACCGACACGATAGACACTGTAAACTTATGGATGATTGAGTTAAAAGTATATGTTTCCAGAATGTCTCAGCAAGTGGAGCTTGATGGAAAACATCGCGGTCCTGCTGTACGTGCTGGCCCTGCTAGCATGGGTATCTGGGGATCCGTTGTCGACATTCTTTGGTGTTTAAGATAGCCATCTCGTTGTTCAACAAAACAATTGAAAGGTTTTTAGCCGTCGGGTGCTAAACTCTTATGTACTGTGCGTAGCCTTGCCTGGTAACTCCACTGAGATCAACACATCCTGCTTTATTTGCGGAGCTGTAGTGCAACACGTTGGCACCTTGCACATATACGTAACCTGCTCCACCATAAACTATTCCCAAACCAGGTTTTAATCACATCATCTCCAGGGCCCGTGGGAGATATTATCAGTCCACAGATGCGAAGGCGTAAGGGTTGATGCCATACAGACATTTGCCAGTATAATCTACTTTTAGAACTGCATAATTTTCTACACGTGTCTTGGTGCGTTTATCCAACAATGATGATGATGTGGTAAAGAATACAGCAAATCTATATTGATCTGTGGCAGCTTGGAGTGGCCTTAACGCTGTACAAAAAACAAATTGGAATGAAGACACCAAACACATCGATTTTGACCAATGTAGCCATATTCATCGCCCAAATTCCAACGTGAAAGCAGCTTGTTATAATCACGCTCACAATCGCGCTCGTGCTTCAACAGAAAACAGCTGTCCCTAAGCTGGTTGTGCATGCATGCTACTATATCTCTAATGCGTGTTTTTAATAGCACCATATTACGTTTGAAATACCACGCACCATATTACGTTCGGAGTCCCAACTTCAACTTTTATGTTTCCATCGTGAAAAAAGACTACTTTTCAGAAGAACTAGTAATTGTTATCTGCCCGAAGGGCAAATCGTCGTTACATCTCCGACTGGAATGCTCTGTTGTCATATTTCTCATTGAACATGCCTTCGCCGTTTCAGGTCTTCCGTCGAAAACGCCAGCCTCTGTATGGATGGAGTCGTTGCATTTGGCAACACGGCAAGAGGAAAAGACATATGTTATGACATTGTGGCCATTCAAGTTTGCCATAGCTTTACCCCCAAAAGAATTGTAATGGAAGGTGAGACAGTTTTATCACACAGGACGAGGAAATCCTCGCCCTAAGCGAGATGCACAAATAATACGCTCAAAATATGAAATTCGGTTCAAATCAAACTCCGACTATCTAATAATAAAAAGAGCCACGGGCGTGCTGGCACAAGCAGTTAGTACTCTAGCGCAGTGTGTAATTCAGGGGTCGTGCTGCCCGGACCACCCTCTAAGTGACCGGCCTGAAGTTGTCAGATGAAATTGATGGTCCTCATCAAGCCGCTCTATACATTCTTGTGAGTATCGATAGCGGAGCGTGAGCTTCATCGGCTTAAAGAGTGAGTTTCTGATGGCACGCCTAGCATTGTCAGTGGAATACATGAAGCAGGCCTCCATTCCTCAGCAATAATCATGGCGGTGCAGCAATGTGCTTTGCGTGCTTACTCGTTTTATGCTTAGCTTTTGTATCAGCTAACCTCGTTTTGCCACGATTGTAGGCATCCCGCCACGCGCTCCCGTTTGGGATGTATGGCAGAGTTATATCTGAATTATTACAGATAAGTCACTCGTGTTGCTCACGGTCAGCATAGAACTTAACTTGCAAGCTGGCTTAATCAGCATAGCTTCTTTTGTGCTATTAGTAAATTCGCTATCTGTGACTCCTAGCCAAAACTTTTACGCTGAGCATGGTAATTTTAAATGGTCCTGTCCGGGCTTACTACGAAAGTTTCTCTTACAGTTTTGTATGAGACCGGCCTAAATTGCTGCGTCAGCCTTTGTTTTTGCTCTATGTTGTTTGCGCGATATATTGATGAACAAAATAGTGGTATCAATAGTTAATCACCTGATAGTTATTTGTGTTTTCCTTCCTCCGCACAGTCTCCACCAGCTCATTATCGACAAGGGCACAAGACTCCACAGAAAAGCCAAACGCCACGGTTAGCAAAAGGCTGAGCGTGGCAAGGCTAAACATGTTCGCAAAACGCTGGTAACCACCAATTCCGCCTAGATGCTCCTGAGAACAAACCACGACAAGCAATCAAATGCCAATGAGATTCCAGCGCCAAGTGTGCTTGTCATGGGTCACCAATGAGCTCACTACCAGCATTGCTAATGATGGTAGTGGACCCGAGAAAGGTCTGGATGAGGCTTGTCAACGTTTGATTTAAAAATTCTCTTGTCTGTTCTGTTAACTGTATTCGTAATATTCATCCACGGTGGCCCACAACTTGAGGCAATTTACTGCCTTAATTTTTCGCAGGAGGAACGCCGGTTTCATAACAATTTACGATCGCATTTCGCTGAAAGTGCACTCTTTCTTCCAATCATTTGGAGAGGAGGGCGGCGAAAAGGTAGCGGGGCGCACCATCGAGTACTAGTTTGTTCCTATTTAGTTGCTTATCTCTCTCCCGGCATCGCCAGCGAGGTACAGTCTCAGTGTTCTAAGCCAAGATTTCTACTAGAGTTTGTTTTCGAACTAGACTGGGATTTAGCCTCATTAGCATTTGTCCCATTTGTGTGTCACGGCAAAATTTGAATTTTCAGGGAGTATGTGACTTGCAGTCATGAAATGTGCCACATTAATGTTTTACCTACTTATGATAGTCAATAGGTATTTTGCAACAGCCAGTACTATTTATTCCGCTAGTTTAAATTATGGTATTTCTTCTCAGTACACCCCAAACCAATGTATAGGCAATTAATCAGAAAATGTTATGTTAGCATAAGCTTTTAAAATGGTTCAGTCTTATTCAGACCTTTCCACTTTTAATGAATGGTTTCCAATGTTTTTACATTTTTTATCAATGACTGTGGTTTGTATGTGTCTGGTACATTATGATTTTGAAATATTTTTGTTATGGTCAGTGTAATTATCTTTTTCAGGGTCCTAATTATGTAAGGCATATTGGTGAGTAAATATAATGTTATTACAAGCTTTCTGTGAGAGATGGCTTGCAATTGAATGACACAGCATCATATGATATGTGACATTTCTTCTGTCACATGGTCATTTTTCGGATAGCATAGCCTTGACATAATCAACTTTAAGGTGAGGTCTTAAAGTCGTAGAGTTGTACAGTTGATGTGGCATTTGTACAGTTCTAAAGCAAAATTATTAGTGAAATATTTATATATATATTTCCTTCCTATATGTTCTTGGTAAATATATTCCTTTATATTTTCATGCATGATAAAACAGGGTTTCCCACCATGCCATGTGATATGTGATTATATATGTTATAATTACAGCAAGAAAAAATAACATTTCGTGAGATATATAAAGAAATTGTAACTGTGTAACCTTTCGGGCATGGAAATTATCTTTTGCTGAATATATCTGACCGTTTGCTTCTGTACATGGATATGTCCCTGCAGTACACATAGTAAGCAGTAACCTAAGTGTGCTGCTTTGCTCAGTTGGACATGATTTGTGACTGTATAGGGTAAAATAGCTAGCAAAATTTAAACATACATAATTTCTTAGCATTTTCATATCACATTAATGATCCCATAAATTTTACTCTTAGCATTGCATTTTTCAATAGCATTCTGAGAAAATAAGAGGCTTTAGAAAGTAAAAAGCAATATATAAAGGTGCTACATTGTCCAAAGGATTCTAATGATGCAGTCAAAATTAGCTTGCGTTTTAATGTTGTCATATTGTCAGAATTTTAACCATCTCTTAAATAGCAGAGTTGGCTTTGACAAAAGTGAGTAGGAATAATTCTGCATATACAGGTAAAACCCGTTATAACACGATTCTGCTTATAATGCGATGGTAGCATGGCTCCCATTTTTTAATTTAAGGTGACCTCTCTTTTTAACACCTAAATGCATGCTGTCGGAAAAGCCAATTATTCGTATCCCTAGCAGATTTATATGAGCAAGAGGTTAGTTAAAACTGATGGCATTGAAATTTCAATGCACATTTTCTGTAGGGAAGTTATTCAAAAAATTTGTTAACTCAATCCAGCTTATATTGCGATGTTATTATGTGGACCCCAAGCATCGGGTTATGACGGGTTTTACCTGTATGCAATTATATATCAAATTTATAGAGTTGTAGTGTCATACAACTAGGTACATAATGTTGAAAATAGAAATGTTATACTTTGGGATATGGTTGGAGTGTGTATGATGTAAACAAATCTATAAGAATTTTTGATACAATGTATTTTAAAAAAATTTTATTTTCAGTTGTTTGCAGAAGATAATTTGGCTACATTCGGGAATCACCAATAGACGACCAGAGATAGTTGCCTCGTACTTTGTCGATACAGTTGATAAATCCCATGGTAAATCAAGACAATATCAACTCACATAATGCAAATTATAAAGTAATTACATGTTCATATATGTTATTTATATTGCAGTTAAAATTTTGAATAGTTGTCATCTCAGTATTGTCATTTTTTTGAAAACGAAATACTTGACAGGCATGTATACATCTTGGAATTGTAAACAGTAAATTTATTGCGTTGTTTATTATGTCGTCCTGTTCACACTCAAGATTTTAAAGGTGGGTATACTTTTCTAATGACTGTTTTATACACCCATACAAGGAAATTATATGCCAAAACAGTGTTACTGTAAAAATTATATTAATTGAAGACAGGAAATGAGATATTCAAATGCAGAATTAACGAATCATGTCATCTCTTCTTGGACTATGGGTGTAAGCAAAGCTAGATATAATTGGCTGATTGGTCAGCCATAAATGATACATCTGTTTGTTTTCAGGCCTGGTGTCACACATGTAAAGCTTACTATTTTGTACAAATCTTGCATTATCTCCGCTACAGTATCTGCTCAGAGGGGCAGATTTAGAATGTTTATGATTCATATCATATGAATGTTTTTCTCATCGATCTTAATTATTATTTCTTAATTACCCTTGAAGCAAATATTGTATTGGCATTTGGTTTTGGTATTATAGGGGCAAAATGTAGTTTACTTGAAGTATACTCATGGTGAACTAGTAATTGTGTTGGTGTTTTTTCTGCAATATAACACTGCTGGTATACACTATACCATTTGTGCAATTAACACTATGTCACAAGTTTACATGATCAGTTTCTGTGGTAAATTGGATTTCAATAATGTTTGTAAAAATTCAGTAAAATAATGTTTTTTACATTTCCTGAACATCAGTACAATACAGACAGTATTTAAAGGCAAAAGAGAACTTTAACTTCCATCAGAAAAGTCGATATAAATTATAATAAATTTTATATATGATACTTTGATTAATACTATCATATAAACATATTTTTAGGGTGTCCAATAAACATGAGATGCAACCCATACACTTGAAACAGCATGGTTGCTGCAATGCAGATGGCCTTCTTAACAATGAAAATGCCTTCATATGTGGTGCATCAAATGTAAGCCATGCAGGTTTTGAACTGAAAGAAGAGTAATACAGGTCAGTTAGAAACCATTGTAAGTGCCCTTTTGTATATCTATATATTTTATATATTGATTAACTTTTGTTAATGATTGAAAGGGTCATATGTAAGCAAGATATTGATATGCTAACTTTTGTCATTGATTGTAGATTATCGTCTGAGACGATATTTGTAAACGTGCTTTTTGGAATGCTTACAACATAGCTAAAAAGTAAAAGTATAAAGTAAACATACCATACCTTATTAATGAATTTGATGGGAAAACGACCCACATCCTGGTCCTCTTATTGTGTCAGGTTTTTATATAATTGTTGTGATCAATTTTATATAAAGGTTGTGATCAACACAGTTAATGACATATTCCTATTGTAACATCTGTCTAGTGGAATCTGTCTTTTAGTTGTGTTCAGTTATCATTACACAGGATTTATATACTTCAGTTATTCATTTGAATTGCAAAGTGCTTGCATATACTTTTGGACTTTATCACTATTTTGGGATTAGTGTGAAATCATTCAGGGACATTCCAGATTATATCATTGTGATACATCAAGATTATCACATCGGCGCATTTAAGACTGTTGGAACATCAGCACATTTAAGATTGGCATATATTCGGAACACCACTAATTCATTCGGAACACTTTTTCTTTTTGGGCCTGTGAGGACTATTTAGAATTTATTTCATAATGTAAGCTACTTTTAAATGTTCACGTATTCTGTGAAAATAAAGCATTTGTTGAATTTTTCTTGTTGGTTTCACTTTTTTTCTGTTTAAGATATTTGAGGCGTAATAGCTTTAAGATCTTTGATGCGTAATACCTTTAAAATCTTTGAGGTGCAATACCTTTAAGATCTTTGAGGCGTAACACGTTTAAGATCTTTGAGGCGTAACACCTTTAAGATCTTTGAGGCGTAACACCTTTAAGATCTTTGAGGTGTAATACCTTTAAGATCTTTGAGGCGTAACACCTTTAAGACCTTTGAGGCGTAACACGTTTAAGATCTTTGAGGCGTAACACCTTTAAGATCTTTGAGGTGTAATACCTTTAAGATCTTTGAGGCGTAACACCTTTAAGATCTTTGAGGCGTAACACCTTTAAGATCTTTTCGGCGTAACACCTTTAAGATCTTTGAGGCGTAACACCTTTAAGATCTTTGAGGCGTAACACCTTTAAGATCTTTGAGGTGTAATACCTTTAAGATCTTTGAGGCGTAACACCTTTAAGATCTTTGAGACGTAACACCTTTAAGATCTTTGAGGCGTAACACCTTTAAGATCTTTGAGGCGTAACACGTTTAAGATCTTTGAGGTGTAATACCTTTAAGATCTTTGAGGCGTAACACCTTTAAGATCTTTGAGGCGTAACACCTTTAAGATCTTTGAGGCGTAACACCTTTAAGATCTTTGAGGTGTAACACCTTTAAGATCTTTGAGGCGTAACACGTTTAAGATCTAAGAGGTGTAATACCTTTAAGATCTTTGAGGTGTAATACCTTTAAGATCTTTGAGGCGTAACACCTTTAAGATCTTTGAGGCGTAACACGTTTAAGATCTAAGAGGTGTAATACCTTTAAGATCTTTGAGGCGTAACACCTTTAAGATCTTTGAGGCGTAACACCTTTAAGATCTTTGAGGCGTAACACCTTTAAGATCTTTGAGGTGTAATACCTTTAAGATCTTTGAGGCGTAACACCTTTAAGATCTTTGAGGCGTAACACGTTTAAGATCTAAGAGGTGTAATACCTTTAAGATCTTTGAGGTGTAATACCTTTAAGATCTTTGAGGCGTAACACCTTTAAGATCTTTGAGGCGTAACACCTTTAAGATCTTTGAGGCGTAACACCTTTAAGATCTTTGAGGCGTAACACCTTTAAGATCTTTGAGGCGTAACACGTTTAAGATCTAAGAGGTGTAATACCTTTAAGATATTTGAGGTGTAATACCTTTAAGATCTAAGAGGTGTAATATCTTTAAGATCTTTGATGCGTAACACCTTTAAGATCTTTGAGGTGTAATACCTTTAAGATCTTTGAGGTGTAATACCTTTAAGATCTTTGAGGTGTAATACCTTTAAGATCTTTGAGGTGTAATACCTTTAAGATCTTTGAGGCGTAACACCTTTAAGATCAGATCAGCATGCTCATCTGATTCAAAATAAAAGACTTTGCTCTGTAAGTGTTCTATATGTTTGATGTTATGAATGCAAATACAACTAATGTGAATCCTTGTTATAATTTAATCTCTGTAAGTGTTCTATATGTATGATGTTATGAATGCAAATACAATTAATGTGAATCCTTGTTATAATTTAATCTCTGTAAGTGTTCTATATCTATGATGTTATGAATGCAAATACAATTAATGTGAATCCATTTTATACTTTAATACCTTGTAGGAGTTAAAAAATGGAAAGATGCAGAAATCGGATCAATTAGTATAGTAATTGCTTCCCGTTCCGTTTTTGTATCGTCCTAACCATATCTTTGTAGACACCCATTTGGGTCATCATCACACCACATTTGGGTCATCATCAAATCTGGGTCATTCTCACACCACATTTATGTCATCATCACAAGTAAATTTGGATCTTTGTCACACTACATTTGGGTCACCATCACCTGTACCTTTGGGTCATCGTCACATATACATTTGGGTCAGTATGGTAGTTTCAGGTCTGATTTAAAAAAAATTCTTTATGTATCTAAAGTCTTGGGAGCTCTATCAAGCATGACATGTAATGAAAGGATACATTTTTTGGAATGCTTACAAGTTAAAATATCATCAGTATGGATATATTGGATGTGATACAAAAGTTGATTATTCTATGCATGTATGTTCTTTTTTTACTAAGCAGGATGATACAAGTTGCTCAAGTTAATTTGGCAAATTTCTTAAAATTGCCAAATTAAAACACCTGCATTATTTGTTACATGTATGTACACATGCACCAATTGAAAATATGCCAAACTACATAAACACAAAAACAGAGATGTCTGTGTAACTTTGTCTTTCTCAAAAAATGTTTGCTTCTATAAATTTGCACTTTCTTAAAAATATTTCTTCTGTGATCTCATTTGAGAAGGTTCATAGTGTGTGTGTGTGTGTGTGTGTGCAGTCATTTTGCAGTCATACCGCTACGATGTCTGCAGTGTGGCAGTTTATAGTGATATCTAGCACTGGGACATCATGCCGTAGACATGTAGCATGATGTCCCACCCAGTCACATTATCCTAACACCAGACCGACCTGTCCTAACACTAACCTCTCAATGCTGAGCGTCAAGCGAGGCAGCTGTTAGTACCATTTGTGTAAGTCTTTGGTTTGACTCGGCCGGGGATCGAACCCACGATCTCCCACTTCCGAGACGGACGCTCTAACCTCTAGACCACCGGAGCGGTGAGTAGATCCATAGAAGTCATCAATTGATTATAGACGTCAAAATACAGATACACTGTATCATTATTCCAGAGTGTGTCTGCAGTTTGCATATGTACTGCTCATTCAGAAACATCTAAGAGATGTTGTAGTACTGTGGAATAGCCATAGTATACATCAACGAAAAATGGAGGATGTAGTTAATAGCATCCCAGATATTCATTTCAGCTATCCAGAAATAACAGGTAAGAACTATACAAAATTTGCTGCGAATGGGCTTAACTCTTTTCTGAATAATCTATTGTCATTTTTTAATTACCTAACCAACAGTTTGTGAAGAAAGGACGCGTTGATATCCATCTCTCTGTTTAACATATGTTCTTTTATTGCGTTGACTGCCATTGGATAGCAAGGCTTAAATACTGATTTATGCTGCAAAAGCAAAAGGGGTAACATCTTTTGAATTGTTTTCATTTTGCATGATAAGCTTTTAGTGACTTTTCTAGCCTGCACACTTGGTCAGCGAGCTCCCAAACAGTCTGATAAATAAAATTATCCAGGTCATTTTAACTTCTGTTGGTTTCGGAAACTACACTTTTTCTGACAAAGATAACTGTTGGTGTTTCTGTGAAATAAAAGACTTGATAACTTGTTTGAATGGACTTGTAGAATTTGTTAATATGCTCCTTCTGTGTCAATATTATTTCATGTCCTATAATTACAGTTGTTTTCTAAAAGGTTGAATTAAAAATGAAGGGAAGCTACTTTGACACAGTACATGGTAATTTAAGCAGCTTTTGTACATTTATTATATTTTGTTTTTGTAACCAAACAATGCATTTCACCCTGTCATAAGCGGTTTTTGCAAAGACTTTAAAGAACATGGTCTCTTAAGGTTTATTTATACAAATCAGTTACAAGAAGCATAAAAAATGCTGCTCTAAGTCAAGGATGGAATATACGCGTGGTAAATGTCGCTGTTAATGCTGGTGTAACTGTACATGAATGCAAATTATTTAATCTTAATACAAACTTTTCTTCAAGAGCAGATAACTGTTAATCACCAGGAACAGAGGAGGAAATTCAGGACTTGGAGGAACTGTGTCAAAATAATTATACAGAACTTGATCCAGATTTTGTTAGGACTATACAAGAAGCAACAGAGACTTATCAGATACCAAATGCAGCAGAAGACTTTGATATTGCTAAAATCTTCATTGTTTTGTCAGAAGTGATTATAAAACTGAATCATCAGATGTAACAGAACAAATTGAACTGAATTATAATTATTATTCAGACTATTATTTTTATTACCGTGGCACATAAAATGTTTGCTTATTACAACATGTGCTTAAGAATGAATCTAATTATCCAATCATCTCACTAGCTTATAACAAGAATAATATAATTCAGAAACAAACACATATAATCTTGTACAATTATAATTACGATGGTCTTTTGAATAATGACATTATCTTAACGTAACAATAAATACAATTAGGAAAGAGGAGCTGAGCGAGTGAGATGCAAGAAAAAGTTGTCAATTCTTGCACACAGTTCTCTCTAAGCGATTGCCATATAATAAAATGTAATTTGTCATACAGAAAAACCCAATAATCAAGCATGATTAAAGACATGTAATGTCCCATCACAAGACATTAGCTAGTCTAAGCCAATGTAATTGTTGTTAATAATAAAGGCTGACTTAACGGCGAATAAAAGTTCATCAGCTATTGATACAAGCGCAAGTAGAATCTACATCAGCCAAATTTTCTTTGATCAAAACAAATTAACACTTGTCACAAAGTCATATATAATAAGACTCTCCAGTGACACTTGATGTTGTCAATGCATCATGCTCTTAAATATGCCAAAATGTTAATATTGACTTCATTACCGATACATATACAATTGAACAAGTATACAGGGCTCCCACGCTACTGGGAAATCAGGAAAAGGTTGGAAGAAATAATTTCTTTTCTGACCATGAAAATTCCTTGAAATTTGCAAATATTGATGAAAGTCAGGAAAAACATAAAGTTTTCTGCAACCGCTTGATGACAGAAACAATTACATATTTGAGCCATAACTGATTGTGAATTAAATTTATTTAGTTCTGGCCAGAATATTCGGAGGTTGCAGTATGGATCATTTGGGTGCTTACCGTAAACATAGTTGTTGAGTTAATCCAAACACTCACTGGATTAGGTTAGACGACTGGTTGTTTCACAGTCAGCTTGATATTGACATTTTTCTGACATGACTGATTTGAAAACCAGTCAAGCATCACAGACACCAACATGGTGTTGGCAAAGCGAAGCCGCTTACCAGATGGCCTAGCAAACTTAATGCTGTTACCTAGAGCCATACCTGCACGAAACCGATATGAAAATTATTTTTTCCTCTCAGAAAATGCTAGTATTAGAATAATTATGTCTTTAATCTGCTGAAAGATAAGATTCAACTATGGCGCTGATGAAATTTGACCTGGTAGTCACCATTTGCGTTGCTAGTCGCATGAGTACACAAATCTTGCAACCCACATATTCATGACATAGGTCAGTTGTCACATGATGTCAGTAATAACCCATTTGAAATGTGGTAGAAACAAAATAAAATCTTAAGTGAAAGTTGTAAACTGTTTGTAATAAAAGCACTACCATGAAAGAACACAGAATTCTCCATATATATATATATATATATATATATATATATATATATATATATATATATATATATATATTAAAAAAATAAATATATAGGTTATGTTGTATCACGTGACTACCATGTTAACATGTGCTCTCTGTTTGACGAATCTGACTGTTCAGATTGCAGTGAAAGCGACAGGTTTCTTGTCGTTTTCTTTCTGGATTTTACAGAAGGTCTCTGACTTTCATTTAAAATATTTTAATATTTATACAACAACATTAGGAAGGAGTGTGTTGTTGATATCACGCGACTATTGGATTTCTGATGTAGTGTGAGATTTTTGTCATCATATGACTAGTAATGCAAATAACGAGTACCGGATCAGGTTCCATCTATGCTGCAGTTGTTTCAAGTCTGTCAGTGGATTGGATTAAGACATAATGATTATTATACTCTCCATTTCTGAGAAAATGAATCACCTTCCTATTGCTTTCATGCAGGTATGACTTGATGTAACAGTGTTTAAATTTGATAGGACCACTGATGGAGCTTAAGTTAAATTTGTAGTACAAAATGTCGAATCTCTGAGCTTAACTTTGGTGTTAAACTATTACACTGAACATGTAGCTCAAAGGATTTGTTTCAAATCTTAAATGTGAGAATGTCGTCCCTTGTATTGTGAGTATCAATACAGACTTGGGTACTGGTCTTTTTTCTGTAATTGCAATTTCATTTGTAACTCTAATGTTTGTATCTATCTCTCTCTTTGTCCTACATTTGCATCTCCCTTTCTTTTTCCTGCATTTGTCTCTCTTTCGTTTTCCTGCATTTGCATTTTTATTTATTTATTTACTTTTTACATTTTTAATTTCATCTTCATTTTTTTTCTCTTCTTTTTGAATTTGCATTAGTTTCTCTCTTCCTCTTTTCCAAGCTCAAGCTTTCTTAATTCTTTTTCGTTCTTGAATTTTCATTTCAATTCCATACCAAATATTGAATGATATTTTTTTATTTCTTCCTTTAAAAATATGGCTTTGCACCTGACAGATCATATTGTCTGGAAAGTTGGAAAAGTTCGTCCTTTTTCAAGACTCTAACTGCTTCTGGCTAGGATTTAAAATACAATTCTGCATCTTAGGTTAAATCGTAAAAGCTTGTTGGTTTTACTATGTAAAGTCAGAAAGATTAGGGACTAAGATAATTTAAATTTAAAGACAATTTCAATTTCTCTGCAATTGGTATCTCCGATGAGCCCCCAAGTTTATATTACGACTCTATGATCACAAACTTAACAAACAGAAAAGAAGCAAAACCAAGTTTTATAAAACTTAACAGTTTTATTATCAAAGTTATAATTTAAAAATATGAGAAGAACTTAAATTTTGTGTGTATGTGTGTGTGTGTGTGTGTCTGTGTGTGTACGTGCGTGATTTGGATTTTTCACGTAACTTTAATAATGTTTCAGTCATATCGCTACGATGTCTGCAGTTTGGAAGTTTATAGTGATGTATAGCACTGGGGCATAATGCTACAGACATGTAGCATGATGTTCCACTCAGTCACATTATCCTGACACCAGGTCGACCTGTCTTAACACTAACCTCTTAATGCTGAGCGCTAAGCGAGGCAACTGTTAGTACCACCATAAGTCTTTCGTATGACTTGGCCGGGCACAGCAACGCCAGAAATATTCATCTACAATGAAACTAAAGATGGTTTATTCTAATAAATTGATTGGTATGTAATCCTGTTGACACGTGCCCATGTCATACGCATAAAGGCAAAGAGGTGTAAAGGTTTAAGCCCGGTTTGTACGGTAGTGAACAGCGAGCTTCCCATGTTACAAATTAATGCAGGTCCTTGAAATATTGAACCCATGACCTCCCGCATCCGAGGCGGACGCTCTAGCCACTAGGCCACCGGAGTGGTCGAACTTAAAGTATTATGAAGTGAATCCAAGCTAGTCCTTATAAGAGTCGATGAAAGTCCTAAATGAAAGAAATGTTTCTTATAAATTTCAATACCAGAAATGTACTGGTCCTCCAAGAACTGTGTCGTTGTCAAGATGACTTGACCTGAATTCCTTCGATAACAGATTCAGAATAATATTATAGTCCAAATAATGAGCACTTCCTTTTTACAGTGAACAGTCCAAACACATATTTTCCTCTCTGAAAGGAGCCGTTGATAGAAGACTGAGCTTCAGATGTTCTGAAGCCGTTAATTGTGAATTTTATTAACGGAGCCGTAGATTAAAAAATTGTTTTAAAAGCCGCTAATTGTACTAAGAACCGCTAATTGTAGTCCATATCAAAATACAGGGGAAAAAATGTAATCACTGTCATTTTAGGAGCCGCTAATTGTTGTCGAAGCCGCTAATTGTTGTTGGAGCCGCTAATTGTTGCCCATATAACAATATAGGAAAAACTTTCGATCACCGCTGGGTACCTGCGGCTTTCCATAGCGGCTTTCCATATAAAGCAAACTGTAGAGAGCACGTAATCTCGTTGTCCAAATGCTGTTATAACACAAGTGTTGTCCGACTGAAAAATCTAGTGTATCTATGCACGTGTAACATGTTCAATCAATAGTCCATGCACTACTTTTGTGCTATCAGTGAATTAGTTTTCACGACTCCTTTCTACAGCTCATTCGATATTCACATCAAATCATAATCTCAAACCGCCATCAAGTGACTTAGGTGTGCGTGTGTGTGTGTGTGTGTGTGTGTGTGTGTGTGTGTGTGTGTGTGTGTGTGTGTTGTGTGTGTGTGTGAGATTTTTTTTGAACGTAGCTTCAACAAAGTTTCAGTCATATCGCTACGATGTCTGCAGTGCGGTAGTTTATAGTGATGTCTAGCACTGGTGCATTATGCCGCAGACATGTATCATCATGTCCCACCCAGCCACATTAACCTGAAACCAGGCCGACCAGTCCTAACACTAACCTCAGAATGCTGAGCACCTAGTGAGGCAGCTGCTAGTACCATTTTGATACGTCTTTGGTGTGACTCGGCCTGGGTTCGAACTCGCGACCTCGCCCACCCAAGACTGACGCTCGAACCTCTAAGTGACTTAAATAAACAATACTACTACCTTCACAGATGATTTGAACCCTGGTCAGCTTCACTTTGAATTGACATTCAAATAATTTTTACGTTTAATTGTGGCAAATAAGATGAAAAGTTAACACTATTAATGTTTGCGCTCTTGGCTAGAGGTTTAATATTCTATCATTTACGTTACCTGTTGAAATCCCTTATAAAAGAGGCGTATATTCTATCATTTACGTTACCTGTTGAAATCCCTTATAAAAGAGGCGTAAGAAGAGCAGACATTTCTGCCAAAAAAGTGACTGTTTTAAAAACAAGTTATGACGGAAGTGGTGTTTCGAGAGAAGCGAGCGTCCCATCTGGAGATAAATTTTCCTAAAAACTATCTCGGAAATGCTTCGAGAAAGCGCAGGAAAATGACGGAAAACTCGGTCACACGCTTAAGAACGGTAGGCAAATTTGGGCTACGTCAACAGCAGCGGGGTATATTTCATGAGGTTTTGTACAAGTTCAGGAAGAGAAAGTTCTGCATTAAGTTCATAATTGAGATAAGGAACGAAAAATGTTTTGGCCAAGAATAACTTATCTCAATCGATAAGTCTCCGTCATTAATGTTGTGATGGCATATGAAGAAAAATTATCTAATCCTATGTATTCTCTCTTATTGAAACACGTTGCTGATAATTCCTATGACGATGCAAGGTTACTTCAGGCTGGGTTAAGTTGGGTTAAGTTACGTATGGAGAAATCAAAATTTTGCAACAGTTAATTGGTCAAAAGATTTGGTAGAAAAACTGCTAAAAGGTCAATAAAAACATGCTTGGACGGCTAACATCAATAAAATCATTTAAATGTCTGAATTATATGTTATTTAAAATTAGATTTGATTTTTAAAATATCTATTTCTCATAACCAAAAAAGATGCTTAAAATTTAATTATGTTTAGAACTGAATCATTGGGTTCCCGTTGAAACTGGTAGATGGGCTAATGTTCTCTATGACGAAAGATATTTCACACTTTGTCAGTCTCAAGAAATAGAGGATGAATATCACTATCCTGTGTCATGATCTTATTTTCACGATGAAAGACGAAAATTTATAGCTCATTTTTACATTCCCAGGGCTAACATTTATAAAATAAATTAATGAATACAGGTAACATATGACTCGTAACAATATTTGCAGGTTTATGTTTGCTTGAGATTCTATATATTAAAATCTTTTTTCACGGTGATATTTGTATAGGGTTCATTAAAGAGATTAAATAATAGTATTAAAGATGAAAGTGGGACATTTTTAGACTTTCACGGAATGCCTGTAACATACGTTTTTCATCCTAGGAATATAACTTAAGGTCAGAAATATCATTAAGAGGTCCAAATAAATTTGGTTTGAAATGACTGGATGAAATATCAGAAATAAAAATAATTATAGATCAAATTTTTAATAATAATTTAGACACGAATAACAGCTGTATTGCTGTTTAAATTACATAATGAACTAAAAAAGACTGATATACAAGACGATTTATAAATACATGTTTTAATAGTTAAATACGTAAGAATGTGGAAGATAATAATTCTAAAGATATCAAGATTTAAGCAAACGAATGCAAAAACTTGTTTCTCTTGAAAGAGCTTTAAAAACAAATCAATGACAACAAGAACAAGGAATTCAAAAGCACAATACATTTAAATTCAGATTAAATACTCTTAATAACACAGTGCAAGCACTGCAAGCAATCAGAGAGGAAAGAAGCAAACGATCAGGGAAAATAACAAACATTCATCTATACCGGCAATCATTCAAATATGATAATCCCGGACATGTTTCCATTTGACTCTAACATGGAACAACATAAATAACATATAGAAATATATGATAATTTGCAATCACAACTTGTACATCTTAAAATGTAGATAAAGAAATCAAGGAAAACGATGAAGGTATTATAGAAGAGAATTAATGATTTTTCCGAATCTAAAGGTCCTGTCGAATGCTGATGGAACGGGCTTAAGTGGTCCGCTCCTCACAACCTGCAGAAGGATATCTCAAGAGCCTGCTTATCCCTTTTCCACTGGTTCAAATCCTTTGGTCCCGCACACTGACTAGACCAATTCCGTTCTTCCGACCAACATCACTATCTACAGCAGTATTCTGATTTGACGATTTCCTCTGAATATTTAGAACTATAATGCCTGAATCCTGAAATACGTGAGACACGGTTAACAATGATAAGTATTAAGCAAATTATGACTGAATTCAACTTGCTTGTACAGATATAAAAATGGCCAGCTTGAAACAGATTAATTTTTATCAAATATCACGAGTTTGTGTGACATAGTTCTGACTCTATGCAAAATTTAGAATAAATTTTGAAATATATAAAACAATTGTATCACATACAGCGGACAGCAAAAAAGAATACATCTGCATTTTCACATACCGCTATAACTGAAGATTACTTCTATAAAGTGGAAGCTACTTGACAAGACTCGTTTATATTATGACTATACAGAGAATTTAGGACTTTAGTACCAGGGTTGTAGAAAAATTTACGGCGAGAGAACTCATGATAGTTGGGTTTCTCAAGGTCAGATCTTTATACGTGCATCAGTGGTTGACCCGAACTCAGTACTTTTGAAATAGCTGAGGTTAAAGCAATACACACCCGGATAAATCTGCACAAGACAATAAAATCCATGTGCATTTTCATTCATATTATAGATAAATAGTTTACACGCACGATTCCATGACAAGTGTAAAGAAACTCTACTAAAAGAATATAAATGGCAGAGTGATGAAGGTTTTGCTACTAAGTACTTAAATAAATTGGACCAAACTTTTTCTCTTTTTTTCTACTTATACTGATTCTATAATTGTTATTTCAGAGAAATCATGAAAACAAAATTAGGTGATTTTTACGAACCTCTGATAATCAGGTGAAATATCAACATGGATTTATTGTGCTACAGTGGTTATTAGTATTAATGCTCATTACAAATATAACTTTTTAAACTTAAATAATTGAGTTAATATGAAGCGTATGACGACCTATAGTAAAGAAAAACACCACAAGGTGTTAAACATCTTAACCCTATACATTGTTGTGTTACACATAATGTTAGCAGCGTCCAACCGGAGACCGGGAACAAAACAAAAGTGTAATATCTAAGTTGGCGTGGAATAATTTTATTTTTTACACCGTTCTATTTAAAGGTAGAATAAGTTGCTAAAAATCCTGTTAGCATGATTCTATTTAAAACATCACTATTTAGTTTGGTGGCTATGATATTTTTAACTTTAATGAATTAGACATTTTCACGACGTACTGTTATCTATAGCTATCAACGCCTGTTGGAACATGCAAGATAGAACATGCTAACATGAACGAAGAGTCGAGAAAGCTAAAGGACGAAACACCGACACAGCAAGCTCTCGTGCTTGCAGCGTAAAAAAAATAATGATACCAATGGACTTCAACATTAATGACAGCTCATTGTCCCCTATATATTTTCCTTTCCCTGAGGATTTCAGGTTTTACATTACATTAGGAAAGGCCTCTGAAGTAATAAAAGATTGTAACCCAAATTACGAGTTGAACAAATATTTAAGTTTTGATACAGTTACTTCAGACGCAATGGATCAGTCAATTAATGATATTTATTTAATATATTTCCTTACTTGTACAGATAGATAGATAGATAGATAGATAGATAGATAGATAGATAGATAGATAGATAGATAGATAGATAGATAGATGGATGGATGGATGGATGGATGGATGTATGGATGGATGGATGGACGGACGGACGGACGGACGGACGGATGGATGGATGGATAGATAGATAGATAGATAGATAGATAGATAGATAGATAGATAGATGTTATTTATGTGGCAGCTTGTGCATCTGTAGCAAATGTAGCACTTGATTTACCACAACGGGGTTCGAAAAGAGTTTTGATATTGCGTAAAAGACAGGGAAAATTGATCTATAGAAGTATTTAAACTCATCGATAGCAAAGTCAATGATTAATGTGGAAAGATTACATTTTAAATAACATATTTGATTAAATTTCTGCTAAACTAAAACATAAACATAACATCAAAGTTTACAACTTTGCATACGAGAAAACAAATAGTTGACAAGTAATAAAATTAATATAAAATAATTTTGATTGTATTATTTAAATTACTTTTATGATCAGTCATACCTTTTATATCTCACTTAAACATATATGTATTTAAAAGAACATCAAACATAATTGCGGAAATTTTGTACTAGACTTAAAGGGAAACCGAATATCAGTACTTCACTGACCCAATTGGCATTAGGTGTCGAGCTGTTATGTTCAACAAATCTTTCAGCAGGGAAATGATGTTTCAAAGACGACAACCAATTTTGACTGACTGTGGTGATACTTAGACAAACGGTTAAAATTACTTATCAGCTGTAACCATGAAGCTAATGTTTCATTTTTGATAGATGATTGATATAATCTTGTAAGATATAAGAATGACGGCATTCAGCATAATTAAGTTATCATTTAGTAATAAAATTAGTAAACTTAAACATCTTAAAAATTACAGAAAGAAATATAAGAAGACGATAAAGAGAGTTAAAGGTGAATCAATGATTTGTCCAAATCTACAGCTTCCATCAAATGGCGAATGAATTGCCTCATGTTGTCCGATCATCAAAACCTGCTGAATGATCTCTAGAAAGCGTCCTTATCCTGCAGTGTCATTGGTTCAGAAACTTTAAACCCTCATACATGGGTAAAAGTACAGAATATAGTTAAGACATGTCATAGAGTCTAACCTTAGATTTTTAGATATTTTTCACTACTAAGATAAAAGGTCAATGAAAAACGTGTTCCAGGACACCAATGTAATACATGTAGATTTAATAAGGGAAGATAGTTGAACAAATAAAAGAAAGCAAGCGAAACAAACTTACAATGCGTCTCCAGTACCCGTCTGATTATAGTGTTGAAGAGCGAACATGCCCATATAGTAAAAGTATAACTTCTCTTGCTACCTTATTTGCAACAACATTACTTACCTCACGCAGGAACCTTCTCAATAAACTCACTTCCTCTTAAGTTAAAAAATCTCTGTTCGTTTCAATGTTTATTTGCTTTCTTCGAAATACATTTGTTTACACGCTTGCTTACCTTAGTTTCTTGTATATCACTTGTAAAGGAGAACATTCTTCAAATACCATAAAACTCTGAAATGAAAGTGCCATTCATTTTACCATTGATTAACCCAAAAACGTTTGCGTTCACTTGTATGATAAAACTGACTGTTATCATTCAGGTATCTCTAAACGTTGCCCGTTTTAGTACTCATGCAAAACGAATATCTGTCTGTAATTAATAATGAGACGGTAACACCGTATTTCACTTTACGCTTGTTGTAGAGAAATTCATACATCAACGATTTCGATAACTCCAACACTTTAATTCCGACATAAAATGGGGTCCTTAATTTGCCCTACCTTGGAAAAGACCAAATTGACAACTGTTTTTTTTCGCCTTACTAAAGATTAGTTTTTTTTATATCGGAATAACAAAATGCGTCTTCATTTGAACATAGCTTTGCAATTATCCTCGTACGGAAGTTTTCTTTTTCCGTGTACTTGCATTATTCATTTTCTGACAAATTTTTGGTTCAAAATCATTGGTTGAATTTTGTCTTTAATTTTTATTTAAGTTAATCTGTGGCCCTAATCAAATTAAACAAGTGATGGATCTTTAATTTAAAACTAATCGTAACTGGACGTACCGTTTTAATTCGATAATGATTTAAGCATTTCGCTCTGGGTTTCTTTTAGTGCTCGTAACAACTTATACATTTTTGAACATAAACTGGTATACTGTTATCCAAATGCGTGCGTGCACTTAAAGTCCAAACTCTTTCAGAGAAGACACAACGGTTTTCAAAATGCTTTTCATGGTAGCATCATACAAATATTATACTTTAAATATATTATGGATAATCTAATTTCTTTCGACAGCAGATTATCATTCCGTGGAGAAAGCGAAAGTGAAATATTTCGCTCTCTCGACAGAACATATATATCAAATTTGTAATGTTGTTTAAATTGTAGTTGTTTATAAAACGCCATATCAGTGGAAGTCTACATCGAAGTGCACTTTTGAAGACAACGAGAAATACATTATTAGAGAAAGAAGAAAATTCGTCATTAAGCCCATGTGATGTATAACTCATATATCACATTATCAATCTATTGAAGCGAGTCCACAGTACCTTGATGTGTTTTAATTTCACGTATTCTCTTCTCCACTTACAATAAACTTCATTTTCAGAAGTTTTTATTATGAGATAAAGAATTTTGAAAACGCGAATGTTTACTACTTTAAGAGATTCTTCTGGAGTTTGACACATTAACCATCTTCATTCTTTAAAGGTTTAGAACATCGATTTCTTTTATCGAAAATGTCATATTGTCAAAGCGAATTTTTTAAAATGAACATAATGGCATAAAATTCCACTGACTTATCAAACTATTATCAATGATTGATGTTTTAGTTTCTAAACAGAAAATGGTAATGTAGAATTTCCTGTCTACTGTCTATATGCATCGGTGGGATATCAATTCACAAATTAGGTATTTACGGAAACAGGTTATCACATGATGCATCCATTCGTAACCTACGTCTGTTATCGATTACATACATGAGAGATACGAGACTGACATATTGACATGTTTCTGACTTCTCTTATAAAGGTAATTAATCAGTCATTTCGCAGTAGTTGCTTACAAAATTACCGTATTTGCTCGTGCGTATATAGTACTTACCAAACTGTAAAATGGGTAGCTGCAACATCTGCCGCTGTAAAGTGCGCTGAGAGATAAGCATATCTTCTGTTCGTTGCACATATAATTTCATCAAGCAGCATAAACCCTAATTTGCCTGTGCATTATACAAGAGCAGATTATAGACTCTGCTACTCGCATAGTTATGGAAACTTTGGCAACATACGCATGATTTATTGGTCTAATCTGCAAAGATTATGCGAAACATGTATAATGTTGCCAGCTTTAATGTTGGTACCATGGACATCGGGGTTAGACGTCTCAGAAACTCTTATATTCGCAGTTATGAAACCTCGTGGGTAGGTTTATTTAGACGAGGAATATTCTCTGTAAGAAATTATATGTAAATATGATCTATATTTCATGCAGCTATTCTATCAATCTCTAAATGTACAGACTGTCGACCATATAAAGTATACCTTAGAATACTGTCCGTTTACTCTATACCTTAAAAAATAACCGTTTGTAACTAACCTGGAAAGTATATGTAATCCCAAAGGGTATAAAAGTCTTGTTGACTTATAATAGATCATAAAGCTTATTTAATGCTGGCCAGGAAACATCGGATATATGAAAGAAGAAAAAAAGAGAGGCAAAAACAGCCAAAAGCTTGCCAGCCAAAAGCGCTACCGTTTGCAACTAACCTGGAAAGTATATATAATCCCACAGGGCGTAAAAGTCTTGTTGACTTATAATAGGCCATAAAGCTTATTTAATGCTGGCCAGGAAAAATAGGATATATGAAAGAAGAAAAAAAAATTGACAAAAACAGCTAAAAACTTGCCAGCCAAAGCGCTATTGGAAACTACGGATAGTAGTGAATAGGGGCGGTTTGGCGTCAATGGGAATTAGCATTAAAAACCACCCTGGGCCTGTTTAGCGTCTATGTAAATTTAACATGGGAAAAAATCGTGGGCCTGTTTAGCGTCAAGGGAATTTAACATGGGAAAAAAAAATCTTGGGCCTGTTTAGCGTCAAGGGGAATTGAACAGGGTGGGCTTGTTTAGCGTCAAGGGAAATGGAACAGGGTCGGGACCCTATTAAAATAGGGTCCCGACCTGATGGGTCTATGGAAATGGAACATGGGAAAATTAAACAGGGAGAGGGATAGAACACACACACACACACACACACACACACACACACACACTATAGACAACAGACATTTTTTTTGAAAAAAGGTGTAGGCAATGAAAGTCAAGGTCTTTTCGAGACCTATGAAGGGGCCCTGAAAAGGGCCTTTGGTTTTCATCTTCTTCTAATTTCTTCTATTCTTCCACCAGCTTTTTATTTTCTCTCCTACACTTTTTCTCTTCTTTTCTTTTTTTCTTCCTCCTTTTTCTCCTCTTTCTGCTTCTCCTCCTCTTCTTTCTTCCTCTTCTCATTTTCTTCTTCCTTTTCAATTTTTTCATTCCAAGCTCTCATCCTTATCCTTTCCTCTTCATCCTCCTTCTCCTCCTTTATTTCTTTCAGCAGAGCACTGATGATTTCCTTTAGTTTTCTTAAATTATTGATCTCCATCTTTATTCTATGTGGACTGTAAGAATAGCGATCCTCGTCCAGTCTTACTAACATTTGCTCCATTATTCCTAAATTGTCCAAAATGTCTTGCAATTTTTTCATTTTTGTCAAGGTGGTTCGAAGCCATCTTCTTTTTTATTCTTTGTAGAATGGTGCGAACGATGAACGTTGTGGGTTCTTATATAAAAAGCGCTGACGTGAAGGAAAACATCCCCCTAAGACCCAAATCTTATATTACCTAGATCATCACTTAAAACGCGCGGACGTGAAGGAAAACATCCCCTACTTTTCTCATCTCATATTATCTACTATTCACACAAACGTACGTGAGTGCTGACAAACACACACACACACACACACACACACACACAAACACAAACACACATAAACAAATACAATCACATCAGGAAAAAAGGGTCGGTGTTTATATTCACACTACTCCACATACACACATTGGCAAATCGATTATTATTTCTTTTCTAAAGGTTTGGGTAGCCCTGAAAAGGGCTGTTTTTTTAAGAACTCCACTAAACCTGGTAAATGATGGCACCTTCAAGGCCTGGCACCACACACACATCTTCTACTCCAATCTTTCCCGTTGACTCTTTTGACTGGGAGCGCAGAGGGAGGATGATTGGCTTCAGCACCCAAATCCTCTTTCTCTGGAATATTGTACGACATCCTCTCTCCTATTTTCTTTTCCTCCTCTTCTTTTTTCCTTTATTTGCTCCTCTTCCTCTTTTATTCTCCCTTCTTCAACAATGGCCTCCGCAGCCAGCTCATTCACTATACGCCTGGCATATTCCAGGTGCATCTGGAGTTCTAGAAGTTTTACAATCCTTGTATTCATTGTCTTGTTGTTAACTAGTCAACGATGGTAGCCCGACTGCAGACTAATTTTGTATTTATACGAAAAGCGCGGACGTGAAAGAAAACATCCCCTACAACCCAAAACCTATATTACCTACATTATGGTCTAAAACGCGCGGACCTAAAAGAAACACTCACTCACTTTTTTACTACCCATTACTAATTTTAAAATTTTTATTAATCATTTAAATAAATAATATACTATCCACATACGCAAAGCAGTCAAATCATACCCAAAATCTACTATCCACGCACGTCAAACAGCAAAAAAACATTATCATTATCTGCTATCCACACAAACGTACGTGAGTGCTTACAAACAAACACATAAACATATACAATCACACCAGAAAAGAGTGAGTGTTTATATTCACACTACTCTACATACACACATTGGCAAATCGATTACTATTTCTTTTCTAGAGATTTGGGTAGCCCTGTAAAGGGCTGCGGTTTTTTTGTGTGTGAACTTGAAGCTATGGCCATCTTTTAGGCTCTAAGATTGCGGCCTCCTCTGACGATAGGCTTTCTCCCAGGATAAGGTCTGCTTCTTCGGAAACAGCTTCTGTCACTTTCAGGTTGCTGCTGCTGCTGCTCTTGTTGCTGTTGTTGATCTCTCTGCTGTTTCTGAAGTCTGTACTTCTCTGTCCATTCTTCTTTCTCCCTGTTAATTTCTTCTCTGAAGAGCTCTTCTATTAGGTCTTCAGTGACTTTCAACATTCTCACATTCTCTATCTCTTCTGGCTTCGGTATCAGACTGTGTCTGACCCTATGCAAATTCACGTAGGCTTCGTTTAGCTTAGCTAGTCTGGAGCACGTCTTCGTAGGAGGATGAGTCGATAATGGATGGTTAGACTGGAGACTTCCCCCGGTTTTATGATCAAAGCGCGGACGTGAAGGAAAACATCCCTACACGGTTTTCGAGTCGGACCGTTCAGTGAGTGTCATGAGAAGGATAGTAAGAAGTCAAAGAGCATGAATCAAGATTCCTATAGCAAAACAAACCACAAAGACATTTTTTCTTCAAAACAACATTTTTATTCAAAATCATTTAACACTAATAAGTAACTATAACATTTTAACAATAAACAAACAATATAACATCAAACATTTTTTTCAAACCACAAACATTTTTTTTTCAACTAACACATTTTTTTGGACAGGGCTGACAACGTTGTGAATGAAATTGTGATTTCCACTGTTGGAAGTCATTAGGCCATTGAAGGACACTACGTTTCCTAGCTTGAGACAAAATATAAGCATAATGGTCACAGAACCATCGATCTACTTTCACATCGTTTCTAGAAGAAGAACGAGGATCAAAATGAGTCACTGAATGTTCTAAGGAATAGCCCAGGCTGCGATGATGCAGAAAATACACACAATATTGTCCACACACCAAGGAATCTGTGCCTTGTAATTTCACATTATTGAATCGTGTGGTCTGAGCATTTCTTCTCATAAAGTCAATGATATCTCTTCCAGAGGAGGCAATCAAACAACATTCGCACACGGTATCGATGACCTCTTTGGAGGCCGTTTGAATGAGTTTTTTTCGCAGGGGCGGAGAAGCTTTGGACTGGACAGATAACATGTCTCCATGCTTGACTAAACGTGGAGGCAGTCCTTTCCTTTTCTTTCCTTGTGGTTTAGAAGAGGAATGTTTTCTGGAGGGTGACATCTCTGCTTGTGGCTTCCGGGACATTCACCAAACATATCCTAACGTAGATGACTTAACACACGCTATTTTATCTTTTTTTTGGGACTATCGCTTTGTCATAAAGGTGACAATGTTTTTTCCAAAATCGCCAAGGAATCCTCCCCTTTGTTGACGCCTCTTTTTCTTTGAACGTCTGTGCCTTTTCGTAGGGTAACGTCGATGCTTGGCTAAGCGCTTTGTCGGATGACGAGTCTGCCTTTGTCTCTTTCTTTTTTGACGATAGTGACGGTGTGCAGTTCTTGGAGGTGACATCTTTTGGAAGTTCACTGATACCACTACTTTGTCGCAGGCATTTTTATACTGGAACGCGTCGCCACTGATTGTCTTTACGTTGTATCAACTTGAGGAGAGGCATGACACGTCGTGCAGGGGTACGCAACGGACTAAATCGAGCCAGTTCTTGCTTGGACAAATCCAGTAAATTTTGTAACATGCCCGATCATCCTTAAACTTTGATTTTGGGAGCAGGTACTTTTGTCAGCAGCGGCCACTGCCGCTAAATTGAAGGGACCTGCCACTGGGGAAGTTCTTGGGGTCGTCATCGGAGAAGTTCTTGGTGTGATCAACGTCTCCAAGTACTTTTCTGTTCTTGGTGTCATCAACGGAGAAGTGGATGAACCTGACGCTACCGGAGACGCGTTCACCGCCATTGCAGGTCGTGGTTTGCGAGTGTAAGGTTGCGTCCTGGCCGAAGTGCCTCTCTTGCGACTAGTTTTCTGTGGGCTTTTCTTTTTCTGTTGACTTTTTCTCTGCTTCTTTTTCTGGGGACTTTTCTTTTTCCGGGGTGGTGACTGGTAAAAGGATGGTTCCGCCACTGGAGAAGTTCTTGGAGACACGGGTCTCCTTGGGAACCTGGTCTTGACACCGTGGTTCTTTTTCTTCTTCTTGGAGCTTCGTTTGGCTTTTTCTTTGGAGAGAACTTTAGGAGTATTAGGATCCCATCTTAAGAGAGAGCGAATGATGACCCCTCCTAGAGTACCGCTCCCTCCAGGTTTCAAAATGATTTGTTTTTTTGGTTTGAGTTTCGATGCGGGGATCGGCCAGTTGGGTCAAAGCGACTTTGTTTCGATCAAAAAAGCGTTTGGTTTGATGAGGAATCTGAATGATCCCTTGTAGTAATTGACGTGCTGTCACCGTGAACCATCGTAAGACTTCTTTGAGACTAGCTTCTAACACACGAGCCCCTATTTGTGGATTTTTTTCTCGACTGATGCCATACAAGACACGAATCAATTTGACGGGAAGATGCGACTGAAGTGATGTCATGTTCAAACTATGTGAGACAGACGAAAAGTGTCTGGGGATTTTATAGATTTTTTTTGAGTGAAATTAAGTCGAGGACGGAGACGTGTACAGGACAGGCCCTCCGTCTTGGCACCAGTGGTGAAACAATTGGGTGCGAAATCGCAAATCATCGGGGGTAGTAGGTTTCAAATCGACGAGTAAATAGGCGTGTGGAGTTTGAGTGGCATCGTCGTACGCCTGAGTCAGCCAAGGCGTTCCTAACTGTTTAGCTAAGACTTGCACTTGCGATTTACCTCGAGGGCTTTTAAACAAGACCACGTAATGCGCATTGAGACTGATGGTGCGATGGGCTTTACTTTGTTGAAACAAATTTTGGGTGATGTAAATGACGCTGTCATTACGATGATGCCCTTTGCGCGTGAACCACAATTTAATTTCTTCTTCGTCTTCTCCTAACATGTCGTCGAAAATGACCAAATGGGTTTGACGGGAGTCAGAGACGATTCCGTCGTATTCTTTAGGAATGCCTTCCACAAACACGATGGAATCGCCTTGACTTTCTCGCAAGAGGCTGTACGCCGATTGCCACTCTTTGTAACACCACACGCTGCGATGAGGTGGACGATCGATCAAATGATGTTTATGTTCGATCAAACGTTTGACGAATTCGGTTTTGCCTGAACCGCTAGGTCCAGCAATGAGCATGTTAAAGGGATGGCGAAGATACAAAGCCTCCCAACTGGCACGATCTAAGTGTCCGTCGATGACTTTGACAGTAGAGGAAGAGGGAGCAGAGACAGCAGAGGTAGCCATAGTGTCAGGAATGTCACTTGTTACACGAAAACAGACAAGACAAGAGTTTATATACTTTTTTCAGGACACGTTTATTGAATGTTTTAAACATGAATAAGAAAAACAAAAATACATAAAAGACAAAGGCTTAAGTGCAACGATAAAAGGCACATGAAAACCATCAACGTGGAATAGAAATAAGTTTCTGTACAATATGTTTTGGGTAATGTTCTGACCAGTTCTATAGGTGGTAAGGTCACACAAGTGTCCTCTCGAAAGGGTCTTTCAGGCATGTCCACGACTGTCCTGTCCTGGGTGACGAATTCTTCTTCTGGTACCGTCACTAACACATGTTGAAAAGTAACTTTTTTACTTGAACAACTCTCGTGCATACTGGGCCACTTCTTGGGTCCAAGCCTCAAAATCCCATTTTTTCCAGGCACAGACATCTGTCCAATTGGGGTGTAAGTCAGAAGCTACACACACATCGTCATACACGTCTTGGGTAGCTAAAAGTTGACGAATCTCTTTTTCCCGTAGAGGTCGAGAAGTATCCAGATGAAAACGTAAGGCTTTGAGCAAAATGAGTCTCTTGTGAACATTTAAAGGCACCACTTTCATGTTGAATGGGGTGGTAAATACTATTCGTAAAGAGTCCACAAGGAATCGGCTGGTAAACGAAATCCCAGAAAACAAGTCACTAAGACACACACTATGCGTCGTCCCAAATTGACTGGATACAGTTCTTGTAATAATTGATGGTAATGATCTACGGTTTGAATATGGTCATTGAGTTCCTTCCACGGAATATGTTCAATCACTTGTGACATAAGCCGTGGCATGGATTCCTGTTTTTATAGTCTCTTTATTTCGGAAGCAATAAAGGTACTTTCTAACTAGAGATCTTCGTTCTCCAGTTAGGAATTTAAATCTTGCATACTGTAACCTACGCTTCAGAGTTCGTTTAGAAGTTTCCTCTTCCGCTAAGCAGATTCCACGTAAAATATGTTGGTAATCCTTTAACTCGTCTTCATCAATGCGTTGTTCTAGGTGAATCTTGAAGTAACCAAAATGATGAACATTTCGTTCATTCACTAACTCAAAGTGTTGAACAAGGTCTGACAACTGAAATAATTTCTGACGAATCAGTTCTTTTATACCATTCAGGTACCATTGGTTAAACATCTGGTGACGTAACGGATGCAATTGTTCTTTACGTTTCACTTGTATTTTGACCAGTTCTCGGTAAATGCGTTCTCTCAACTCCACAGGCAAAGCACGAATGTTCTCTTGTAAAGTATCCATGAACAGGTCAGTCAGTACAATTCACAAACTTCTCCTAGAGCAAAAGTAATCCACATAGTAAGTAATTTCTGACCACTGCCACTCAGGGTAACGTCCAAGAATCTCATTGAACTCTTTTGATGTAAACGGTCTAGAGTGATATAACAGGATGAATGCACACTTGACCCAGAGAAATCTAACACATTGATTAATTTTTTTCACTTTCCTCTTGTGAATTTCTCGGCATAAAAGTTCTACAGTGACCCATTGAGATTTCACTCTGGCAAGTTCCTGCCAAACTTACTTGTAAATCGTCTCTTTCAGTTCTTTAGGTAATGATTCAATGTCGTTTTTGAAATGAAGTTTAAATACAGGTCTCGGTGATATCCAACATTTGACTCCTAACCAATCTGGTTTCTTCTTCAACGACATGGTAAGTTACTTCAATGTCTCGGTCCCACTAAGGGTAAGTAATGACAATTCGGTGACCAAAGAGCATGTTCTAAGTAGGCCGAATCTTGTGGTTCCCAGTGGTGAAGTGACACACCGCAACTGAAGCACTTGACTTTGTCCCCTTCACCCAAGTAGAAAAATCCGGCTCTGGCTAATTCTTCGGGGGTCGGTCCTCCCAGATACTTAGGCCATTTTCCTTTGAACGATTGATGGCGATTTTCAAGGTTGCAGTATTCCGACAAAACGCACAGGAAACGAATATTCGTCTTTCACAGGTTTGTTTCGATGAGGGTTGGACAGGAGTTTGCCCAGGGCTTGATGACATCCGCAGGGGGGGGGGGGTAGACGTGAAGGTTGACATCCACATTTAAAACGAAACCCAGTAAAGTGTCCAAGAGGACGAGCGGCATCGCTTTCGCATCCCTCAGGTTTGACACGCACATCATCACTTTCCATGATAGGGGTAGTGAGAACAAAGTTCCCATGATGCTTTACGGCATCGCTAAGGTCACAGCGTACAGCATCGTTCCCATCGCAAGGCTCACAATCGCATTCCACTTCAGAAGCCCCAGACTTGAATTGTGCCTGTCTGAACTTGTTTTGTGTTTCTCTGAAAGTATTCATCTTGTTCGCTTGGTCTTGGTAGTCCCAATGAACTATCGATCTTGACCATAGCCCCTTTTTATACTAGTCGCAATGCAGTCTCAAGCTTGTACATCGTTCCTTTTTTATGTCTAGTTTTGGAAGGTTCCGTCTCTAGGGTACCGTCAGAATTGTACCGTAGTGTAATGGGTGGAAAGGCCATAGAAAGGTAAGGGCAGTGCGGAGACCATCGAGTATGTTCCAGAATAGCTGAATCTTTGTAGATACATAGATCCATTCGTAACTTCAGTCCGCAAGCGAAACACTGTACTTCGTATACCAATCCAGACTCAGGTCCCAAGTAGACAAATCCTGTTCTAGCTAAAACATTCGAAGAAGGTAATCCTTCCCTATCCGTAGGCCATGCTTGAAACGTTTCCAGTCGATGGGCACAATCACAATAGTCAGGTAAGAAGACCGGAAAATGGTAGGGTTTGAACTTGGAGTTCTCACTGGATTTCTCACTCGATTATTTCTTTGGCGAAGTCATACTTCTGGTGGGTGGCTATCCTCTTACAACCAATGTTTTATACCGACATGTCCATACGGCAAAGTAAAGTGGTTGGGAAGTCGCACTCGCTTCTGGTACACGATTTGATAGACTTTTTCCAAGGGTCGACTGATGATGTGGTGAGTGGGTAAACGTACAATTTTGTTGGGTTGATAGGTGGTCACTTTAAAGTGTTCATCTTCTCTAGACTGCAAGGCTTCTTTCAATACGCCAAAGTTCACCACTCGACTGGTACAATAATTCAGAGTCAATCCTTTCACTTTACACTTCGTGTGCACTTCTCCTTGTTTGTCCCGGTATTCGTGGCCGTAATTTTTAGGACCGCCACTAGCGAAACTTATAATCTTGTCATCGGGGTGCTCGTCTGTCCAGGCTCCTAAACGGTCTCCTTCGATGTCAGGGTGCTGTTGATTCGGGTGATCGATGTAAATGCAACTGTCCGTGTCAAAGTACAGGACGCGTTCCCCTAACAGTTCTAAAGCTTCGTACAATTTTAAGCGAGCATGAGCTGTCACGTAAGCCGCAATGATGACATTTCCAAAGGGATCGGCTTCTACAAAGTCCAGATCTTCTTCGTAATTCACTAAGATCAAATCCTCGCGAACGACGTCCACGTGTTTCATGAATTTGGTTTTGTCGTGAATCATCTGGAAGTAGCGGGAAGGTTCTGTCAAATACTCCGTCTTGGGTAAACACGACCGTTGTGCCATTTTACCCCACAAACAATTTAACATCACTTTGGCAAACGATCGCCTGCCGTCGCGTTTCTCGATGTGATCTAAAATGATGCCTTCTTGTGCCCAGTATTTCTCTTTGAATTGTATTTGGTCTTCGGAAGTGTGACACCAGGAAGGATAGCCGCTGGCTTCTTGCTTTAGTTTCAAAAAGGCATCCACGTAGTCTGCGAAAATGCCTTTCTGACTGGGGTCACCCTTGTGGTATTGTGTCTTGGGAAAGTGACAAATTTCATACACTTCTAACAGTTGGTATCCCATGTCCATAGCTTTGAACAATTCTACGCTGACCCACGTCCTTGTCAAGGCCCGTTCTTCCTGGGTGTGCTGACAAGGTTGGTCATGGTTGCACATTTCAGCACAAGTACGGCACAAAGGAAACATCAGTTTGTCTTGGCAATGGTGAGGTAAGACGGGATGGTACAAGACGGTGGGAGGCAAAACTTTGCACTTGATCAAACCTTCGTATTGTCGAATGTTTTTCGGGTCGATGTGTTCCGTTAACAATTGTGGGTGCCCTGCAGGAAAGCGACAATATTTGCACACGTAGGGATACAGCGAACACACGTCCAAGTATTTGATTTCTTCTCCTTTCTCTTCGTCGGCTTGGTACAGCAAACAGGTGGCATTGGTCCTTCCTCCGTATAAACTATCCCTCGGGTTCAGGGGGTCCATGAACTGGTAATTTTCCACGATGCGTTTAAACTCGGGATCGGTTTTCAAGCGGTGATCGTACTCGTGTTCCGACATTTCCACCACTTGGCATCCTTCCTGTTCTAACTTTAGGCGTCGCTGACAAGTGGCTTGGTACAAGTCTTCCATGGTTCGTTGCAAAAACTGATTTTTGTGCTACGATCAGGGTAACAGACGGGGCATCCCTGAAATAAGCAGCCGTTAAACTCGTACAAGATCTTGGGGTTTTCTAAGTCTCAGCCATCGACCGAATGCGTTCCGATTGTCTTTTCGCCGCCTCCGTTGCGGTCATGCTGAATCCATTTGTCTTCCTTGTCGCACAAGTAATGTAACCAGAGTAGGGCTTTGACCGAGTATTGACGTTTGACATAGTTGGTCGTTTGTGGACTGATGACAGCCACGGTGTTTTCAGGCATGAATCGTTGCCGGTACACTAAGGAACACGCTTTGGCAATGGTGCAAGCTCCTTTCAAAGGATCGACCCCTCCATGTTCCATGAACAGTTCTCGAAATTTTCCACAGCATCTCCGTAAAATGTCCACGTCGGAACGACAATACTTTAACATTTCTTCCTGAAAGTCGAAAGGGTCGGAGGCATGGACCTGGTACCAAGAGTAGAAAGCTTCTCGTTGTTCGGTACGCATGTTGTCGGGGTCGTAATAATGAGCCTCAGGCAAATGGGGTAGAACGGCATGTTGATTGGCTTCCGTATTGAAAAAATGTGGAAAGTATCCTTTAGCCACTTCTGTCATTCCAAACGTTTTAGGCATTCGACTCAAAGGCATGGCCAAATAACTCATCGAATCTTTAAACTGCACTTGTCCCACTTGCATGAAAATGATTTTGGCTCCGTTCAAAGTGACTTTAGGACGCTTGGTACCATGTTCCGTATAGTATCTCAAAAGAAACTGTCCATCGTATCCGGAGAAATTGTGAGCCATCACCGTGGCATGACGATGACAATCTCCGTAACGTTCGATGTCCTCTTGGGTTTTGTCGATGGGGTCTAAGGCCCATTGAGCGAAATCGGCTAGCGTGTTCAGTCATCGAAAGATTTTTTCACGCCCTCCAGGAATCTTACTGCAGTGAGGGCAATGACTGAAAGTAGGTTCTTGAATGCACTTCTCGCACGCTCGATGAGCCACGCAGAAATTAGGAATGTGATCGCCAGTCTCTTGCATGCATTCAAAATCGAAAAAGATGAAATTGCCTTTCTTCTTTTGACCGTCCTCTTTCTCTGGTTGGGGTTGGTATTTTTGCACGTAACATTGGTTTTCCAAGTCCACGATGTGGTGACAAATGTGACATTTTTTCTTTCCTCGACATACGTGTGCCTTGGCAGTATTGGTACATATGCCTTGTCCACACGTAGGGCACAATCTCAGGAGTTGACAAGCACATTTCTGCTGTGAACCTTGCGTCTTCAGATGTTGTTGGTAACAGGCAGGGCTGACAAACGTGCGCAGACAAGCCGGACAATGCACTCGTTCTTGCCCTTCGTTCAGACAGAGTTGAGAGGCCAAACATCCTGAGCATTTCGATCCACAATGCTTGTGTTGCTCTCGATTGTTATAGCCATAGTCACATTTCTCACAGTAATAACTGTATCCCAGGAATGCGGTGATACTGGTAATGGTATCGAAATGTTCATCGTGATGATAGAGGTGAATGTATTTTCCATTCTTAAAGTCTTTCCTTCGAAACAACAGAGGCCCGCGCACTTCTTGAGGGTGCACTTTCAAGGTGTAGCGTGGAGATAGGATATCTTGCAATGTT
The DNA here is from genome assembly GCA_028554795.2 of Sinohyriopsis cumingii. Classification (NCBI taxonomy): domain Eukaryota; kingdom Metazoa; phylum Mollusca; class Bivalvia; order Unionida; family Unionidae; genus Sinohyriopsis; species Sinohyriopsis cumingii. The sequence continues at coordinate 44,702,852 of CM068827.1, forward strand.
TGCATCTCAGGAATGCCACAGGGTTTGTCTTTGGGCAAGCGGGCTTGTTGAAACAGGAGTTCTGCTTCGTTTCGTTGTTTGGCTCGGTCCGATTGTTGAGTTTTTGCAGGCTCTTTTCCATTCTGCCGTGTCGTTTTTGTTGGCATAGGTTCGTCCCACCACGATGGCCCTGGCTAAACACATCTGGTCTTGAGAATTGTGAATTTGGACGAGGCTCTTTTTGGTGCTGCGAAGACCGTTCACCAATAACACCTTATTGCGTTGTCCGGTCCCTTGAGGAGGAGAGACGTGGGTCATGTCCAGTGTGGCTTTTCCATCGGTGAGGCCAAACTGGTCATTAGATTGTTGCACGTGTTGAATCTTGTCCATGACTTTGGAAGCGGTCAATTCTGCAGGGCTGCTATACTCGATCCAAACAGGGGATTTCAAACCGTCGTGTTGTATGGAAAGTCTCAAGCCATCGTCTTCTTTGGGTTGACATTGTCGCTTGAGTGAGGTGAGCAAAGAATCCCACATCTCGGTGATGAACCCTTGTGCTTTCTCTAACGGTACTTCGGCCTTGAAATCTTTAAACTTCACCGTGTATTTGTAAGCCGTGGTTCTAAATTTTCTAGAGGGACGCTTTTCTGTCTCTCGAATGGAATAGTATTTTTCAGGGTTAACTAAGGGTGGTGAACTTTGTTTAGAGGAAAACTCTCTGGGTTTGGATTCTGGTTCACTCATGTCCTCTTCAAAATCACTGGCATGAATCTGTGCCAAGACTTCAGCCCTGGTACGAGGCGATAGATCACGTTTCTACCTCTTACTTTCTTCTTCTTTCTTCTCAAATGAATTGGATCGTTTCATCTCGATAGCAAAAAGTCAAATGACTAAAGTTTAAGAACCATGGGTTACTTTATAGTCATGGCAGACCAGCGTATATAAAGGGTATGTGTCTTGTCCTTTCACTATTCATTTCACTCTCAAACCGAGCACAACGATGGAAGAGACTACACAGATCGAACTTTTCATCAGAGCTTTGCGAGGGGTCATTAGAAAATTCTCTTCAGACCAGCCGAGGGACTACTCACTCTCCTATCGAGATAAAAGTCAATATACTTGCTATATCTGTCAGAAGAAAGGGCATTGATTTTCAGAGTGTCCAGGCCGATCAAAAAAGCAAAACAGGGGTTAAAAGAGACAAAAGTCAAGATACCTGTTATCACTGTCAAGTAAAAGGACACTGGTCTCCAGATTACCCTAAGAAACAAGAGGAGCAAGAAGAAGAAGAGGAGAGTGATAGAGAGGAAGAAGAGGAAGAAAGCAGACAGGTGAAGAAAAAGAGACAGGAGAAGAAAAGAAGAAGGGAAGAAAGTGAGGAGGAAGAGGAGGAAAAGACTGTAACTGTGAAGAAATTGAAAAAACAGGGAGAGTGAACAATGAGACAGAAGAAGTCTATGAACTTTTTAAAGTGCTATGTTGTGAATTGTGAATTTGATTGTAAATATTTATAAAAGAATAAATTAGATATAAAGGTAAGTATCTTTGGGTTTTGATTTTAAAATAAGAAGCTATACTCACGCACTCATACACAGACACGTACTATAGGGGTAAAATGTTTTTTTTTTTAGTTATTGGCAATTGAAAGTCTATCTCTTTTCGAGAGACATGGGTGGCCCTGAAAAGGGCCTTTGGGGGTAGGGGTGAGTTTAAGCAATCAACTTTAACTGTCTTAAGCCTTTGCCACGGCCAAGGTCTACTTCTGGACTGCGTACTGTTGATGATGATGATGATGTGGTTGAAATCACTAAGGGTGGGACGGTAGGCTTAGTCACAGGGTTGGAGTGTTTAGCTCGGGAAGGTCGTATTCTCTTCGGTCGTAATAAAGAAGTCTGATACATTTGTTTCAGACTTCTTAACTCTGCTAAAATGTCTAACAGTACCGTGACCGTTTGACTTTCACATCCTTGTTTCTTTGTTGCTTCTTCTTGTTGTTTCTTTCTTACCTCTTCTTCTTGCTACTGTTGCTGTAGGAGAAAAGCTTGTTCCGCTTCCTTTCGCTGTTGTATAAATTTCTCCAATTCTTCTTTCTGTCTCTGTCTAAAATTTTCCACGTGTGGTAAAGACGGAGAAGGTGACGAAGGTTCTGGAACAAATTCTTGCGAAGTAAGAAAATCCACAAAATCCCAATTCACCTCTTCTGAAAGTAAGTCCGGGTTCCCTTGGGTAGTCTCCACGGCTGGTGCACCCCAATTTATCCTTTTCTTAGTTTCCGTCATGTTGAAAAACTGCCGCATGGATTGACTGCGCACAGGCGCTAGCGAATCTATATAGGCCACGTGACGTCACGGACTACTCTCTTCGGATTGGACGTGGGGTGACTGAATTTTGTTTGGATTGGTGAACTAACTCAATCCGTTTCGATCCTCCCTTTCCCTATAAATAAGCGCAGTTCACTTCATTCCTTCACCTTTTCTCGGCACCCCAACATGTGGACTACCGTGGAGTCATCAACTATCATTTCACCCATGATGTTCCGGACGGACATATTGATGTATGTCCGATCCAAGTGGACAGTTGTCCACAGGACAGACACCAGCCTGTGGATAAGAAGGATATATGTGGAGAGGCAAGGATGCCTAAAGAGAGTATTAGTATATGGCCCTGCAGTCAGGCGCAGCTTGAGAAGAAGAAGATCTCACAGATGCCCTTTATGTTAATATTAAGGGTATATTAACATAAAACCAAAGGCCCTTTTCAGGGCCCCTACATAGGTCTCGAAAAGACCTTGACTTTCATTGCCTACCCCTTTTTTTAAAAAAATGTCTGTTGTCTATATTGTGTGTGTGTGTGTGTGTGTGTGTGTGTGTGTGTGTGTGTGTGTTCTATCCCTCTCCCTGTTTAAATTTCCCATGTTCCATTTCCATAGACCCATCAGGTCGGGACCCTATTAAAATAGGGTCCCGACCCTGTTCCATTTCCCTCGACGCTAAACAGGCCCAAGATTATTTTTCCCATGTTAAATTCCCTTGACGCTAAACAGGCCCACGATTTTTTCCATGTTAAATTTACATAGACGCTAAACAGGCCCAGGGTGGTTTTTAATGCTAATTCCCATTGACGCCAAACCGCCCCTATTCACTACTACGGATTTTATTTTTCTAAATTCTACAAAGATTCTAAGGACTAATGAAAAATAATGAGACAAGAACAAAAAAAAATAATTTGGAAATTACTTTTTAGAATCTAAATGATGTAAATATTAAAAGTAATGATACAATAAGAGCAAATAAATTTCAATTTTTGAAGTAAGCGAGTAGGTCAGCAATGAAACATTTGTGTCCTCTTTAGGAATACCGAAAACAGCACAATAAAAATCTGTTGATGTTGAGCAACTTTACAGTTGAATTAACTCTGAGGATTTTAAGAAACTGTTTTGATTTTAAGCAACTCTTATATTGCTATTTTTTAGCAGTAAACATAAACCTTATATAAAGAGACAACAAAATGACTGCATGTAACACGCTTTCAAAGTAAGAATTTAAATAATCATCAGGGCTTATTTCGGATCAATGTGAGATTATGATTTGAACTTCCTTTTGGCATATTTCTCATCCTACATGTCGGGTTAAGAAATATCAATCCATAAGTATACACTGATAAGTATTTTCAGGATGTGGCTCAGGATATGCAAAAAAATCATTATCCTTAAGGGATCTCTACGAGAAATAATTTAGAAGTATATAACAACATTTTAATTTAATACTTGACTTTTCTGTCCCCATCCGACTGAAGATTTTCGCATTAAAAATATGTGTATGTGTGATTATTAACGTAGTTTTAACAATTTTTTTCAGTCATGTCGCTACGATGTCTGCCGTGTGGCAGTTTATAGTGATGTCTAGCTCTGGGGCATCTTACCGCAGATAGGTAACATGATGTCCCACCCAGCCACATTATCCTTACACCAGGATGACCAGTCCTAACAATAACCTCTTAATGCTGAGCGAGGCAGCTGTTAGCACCATTTGTATAAGTCTTTGGTATGACTAGGCCGTGGATCGAACCCACGACCTCCAGCATCCGAGGTGGACGCTCAAACAACTAGGCAACTGGAGCGGTCTCTCATCTAAAAGTAAGTTTATACTTACAACATACAGATGTGCTTTATTCTCAAATCATCTTTTTCGGAATGCTTGCGAACATTGAAGAAGTATAGATATTTCCACGAATAAATGCATACTACACACATTTTGGTTACCTAGAGAAAAACGGCTTAACAAAATTTGAATGATCTAGACTTGCATATTGTTTTAAACGTATACCAAGAACAACATTTGCAACGAATACTGCTGATGTTGTTTCCATCAACACCACCGATATTACTATTATTACCAAACACACACACACACACACACACACACACACACACACACACACACACACACGTAGCTTGTATTTCGGGAGAAGTATAATTTTAATGAAATAATTTCAGCCTAAATCAAACACTGAAAGCAACAACGAGTCTGCTTCATGATCTTACATCATCATTAAATAATTTTCCCAGTAAACATTATTTTATATTCACTTACCTGACATAGGTCACATTTAGCATTTTCTAAAAAAAGTATTACTTAATGGCATATATATATATATATATATATATATATATATATATATATATATATATATATATATATATATATATATTAAGATGCATTTTGTGTTGGTCAGTACGATATAACAATGTACTACCAGAAACATAAAGGGAGTGCCAGACAAAAGCTTTTATAGCGACCATTGCTCATGTATATGAAAACCTATGCCAAATGACACGTAGTGTGTCAAAGCTGTCCATTTTATGTTTATGTTGCAAAACAAAAGCATGAAAACTACTACCACCTACTACGACCAAAGTTTATCTTATCTAATCCACCTGTACGGACCTGCATTGACTTACCTTACTTTCTGATGTAACAGCGCACAACGTCTTTGACAGTTTGATGACAAGGAAAATATTACTTGTCTAAGAAAAGATGTATATGAAGCCAGAAATGACCTGTCAAAGAGAGATCAAACGATCAAACCTCATTTAGCATGTACAGAACTGTCTATATTAGGAACGTATCTCAAACCCTTCTAGAAGCAACCGACTTTCAAGCACTTCCACAACGTTGCGAAGATGTTCAGGATAACATTATGTGGATTTGTTATCCTTTACTTTGGCGTTTCAATTCATGCTGTTCCTTGTTACCAAAAGGAGGGGTAAGTGTTGTACTTGTTCAATGTTCATATTTGTTAGACACTTCAGGTATATCTTGGACAGCAAATGGTTAATCATTCACTGTTAAGTTTGGTTTGATACCTGCCTTATATCTTTGACAGCAAATGCCCATGGGTTCAATTCATACTATTTCTTGTGTACAAGAAAAGTGTGTTGCTGTTTTTTTTAGAGTTTTTATACTAAAATTATTATAATAATAGTGATTTGGTGTTAGTTGGTATTGTTTCTATGATTGTTTTCTTTTGCTTCTGTAATTGTAGTTTTGTATAAATAGGCTAGAAGGTACTCCATCGTTTCACCTAAAAAGTGTTAAAAAGTGCGCTTTACGTATTTCCGGACTTGAGAAGTGCGATTGATCCCGGCCCTAGCTTCCGTAAATCTCTCAATAATTTTCAGTTAGTGTAGAAATATTTGTTTCCAAAAAAAAAAAAAAAAACAGCGAAAGTTGTAATTTTGAATATAGTAGGAAAAATTATATAGTAAATTCCTTAAGATAAAAGAGAAAACTAGTTTAACCTATAGCTGGGTATCATTTGAAGATTTCAATAAGTTTTATCAAATTTTGAATTTATTATTGGAAATACACATTATTTTTCTGACTTGCTAAATTTAAAGATGGCTTGTTAAATTTAATTCCATATGAATATACAAGTACGGTATAATTACTATTAATTGGCTCAAAACCTCTGTCACCGTCACTATTACTACTACTGCTACAGGTGCTAATACTACTATTACTACTGCTAGTGCTAATGCAGCGATAGTCCGTCGTCACATCTGGTTGAGATATTTGATGTAAGGACAAACCTATGTAACCTACTTAAATATGTTTTTCCTATCATTTATAACTGTGCTTACCATATTTGTCAATAGGAAATAATAATCTGTTGTCGCCAAAGACATATAGGAAGTGTCTACCAAAAGATTCATTATCACCTCATTTGATCAAGATCTCTCTCTCTCTCTCTCTCTCTCTCTCTCTCTCTCTCTCTCTCTCCGATCACATCATTACAAATCACTTACAAACCCTTGCAAACACTCGATTAATAGACTTGGATCATCTTCGCAAGCGACAGGTGAATGTCGGTGACAAAAAGTGTAACGGATGCCCATGCCATGTGATGATGTCTCTGGATGTATGATAGTACAACTGGCAGTCAACCAGACCAGCTCTATCCACTAGTGCCTAGATCGATCACCTGTGCACTAATCAGTTGAAATAGACATCTATCTATAATTTTGTAAACAGTCGATAAATAAATCCATTTTATTAAAATGTATTGTTTCTGTACATGCTTAACAGTAATTTGTTTGAGGTGGAATTACTGGGCCTAATGTGGAAATCACAGACATTGCATAATTTGGTGCTTGATCGACTTCTGTGAATGATAGAGTTTAAATGCCAGGAAAGCAACCAAATGGCATTAAATTGCAAGATAATCAAAGCTTAGCCTCGGGACAAGCTGTGGGAGCTCAAAGCGATCCCCTAACCCCTAGCTGGTAGGTGGGGGCGCTAGACCGCTCTAAAGAACCTTCTCCAGTTTTAGGAATTTCGGTTTCGTATTTTTTTTTCTTTTGCCATATCGAAGCCCTCGGCATCATTGACGCCACTGGCCCATGGCGCCATATACCCTTAGTACGCCAGAGAGAGAGAGAGAGAGAGAGAGAGAGAGAGAGATTTTATAGTAAATTATGTTTCTCAGAAAATATTTACATCACCAAACTAATGTCCTGAATCCAGCCCTCCCATAGTTTTGAAAACAGTCTAGCAGACTATACTTTGTATAGATAAATGGAAGTACCTCCTTTACCCCGCTAGGTGGCAGTTAGTATAACTTTAGCAATGTCTGAGGTGGAATATTGCCGTGAGGGTTTGTAACGGTTTTGTATTGGTGTAATTGGATAATTATTTTCGGAGAAACATAATTTACTATAAAATGTCCTTTGTCCATCAAATACATTATCCAATCGCATTGACAATTGGAGAATATGTAAGAGGAGGAGGAAGTACTAAGCATCCAACGTCTGCCTAAAAGAACCTTGCAGGTTCAATAGAGCTCTCTTGTTTTAAGAATAAAACATAAATAACGATACCGTAAATACATGTAAAAGGAACTATCCTGCGGACTAAGCACTCGCTAAATAACCCCAAAAGATTTTTCTACAGCGAAAGTATTCAGGCCCTACTGAAGATGTGGTTATGTCCGGAGTGGCGTGGTCTGGTGATTGCTTTGGCAGCAACCACAGGACCAACTAGATTCAACTCCGAGTTTTCCGATGCCCTGTTAAGCAAATAGAAAGGGGAAAAAGTGGACTGGGCATGCCAATGCACTAAATTCCATTACATCTTGAACTGAGAAGTTGCATTGAAAGGAAAAGGTCGTATGAATAGCTTGTCGTTCATGACCAGAAATCAGCATCTGAAGTATACATATCTGCGAGAGATCAGCGTATGCTGACGGGATGCCCTGTTTCCCTGGTTTTAGTGGGAGGAAAGACCGGATGGACTTCCTGCGCTTCGGATAAATTCGGAGAGCACATACCTGGTCCTGTGGTCTTACCTTTCTCGAAGTATCGATCAACGACAGGAGCCGTAAAGTTATTTTTTGGTTGCTAATAGACGTGCTAGTTAACGGAAGCCTTTTCCTAACGATGAAACCTGGTAGTGTCATTGAACCTTTGAAACGAAAATGTAGGCAGTTTGGATCCGCGGAAAGAGCACGGACCTAGCGTACTTTTGATGACAAACTGTATAAATATGGCTGGACAGGCATTCGTATGTCATCTGCTGTTTCTATGTTTGATGAAGTTTTCTTTATATTAGATGCTTTCGTCATTATTACTATGGTCTCTGTATTGTATGGAGTAGTTTCGATTTTTGATGTCGATATTTTGTCAATATATACTGCAGTTTTATTGTGATATGCGATTTTCGTACAAGATATATATTTAGCAGTTAAATATTTAAATGAATATGTGGTGGCTGGATCTTATTTTGGTACTTAAATCATTAAAGTTAGTACTTAAAGCGCGCACCTTTACAGTCGAAAGTTGAAGAAATTTTTCTAGTCAGAGTTTTGAAAAATTAAACTTTTAAATGCTTTGGTCAAGAATAAGAGGTTTGAGTCGAGTGGCCCGTAATGAACTTTATGATGGAAAGTGATGTGTACATGACGTTACTTGGTAGCCATGTTACATGTATATGCAGCTGTGGCTACAATAGTATATTTCTGTTGTGTTTTTCTTACCATTGGTGAAAATGCTCGAGCGTGTTGAAAAACCTTCATTCACTAAGACGTTGAATTGATTTCGTTCTTCCTCAATTAGTCAAATCTAACTTTTAAGATGAAAGAATATGTTTTCTCGTACGGAAGGGGTCCTTGCGACGTTCATGGAATCTAGGGATTTTACTCCTATTGAACAGATGAAAGGTCGGTACTCAGAACCTGTCTCTAGACAGCTGAACACGTCAGTACAGAGGAGTCGGAAACAAGCGCAAAAGAGCTGAATATCAAGCCAGCGTTGAGAGTCAATGGATATAAAGAAATTACTTCAAAGATAAAATGTGGAAGTTCAAAACTGCAGCAAAATGCATACTAATGCAGATGTTTTAAAATACATGCCCCAAAGTGAAGATTGTAATATTAGAAAGGCAAACAAACCTCACCCACAAAAAACCAATAGAGCAAAGGGGAACAAATTAATCTATGTACCCATACTTATACCAGACGATTGACAAAATACGTTTAAAAGGAACCATAATAGAATCGAGTCCAAATGTATCAGATCCGTAACATCATCTGACCAGAGTATGCCATGAACTCAAGTGAAAACAACAATAATGCTTTGGGCGTCAGAGTGAAAGGGGATCTAAGCACCATGGAGTACTACTAGTACGTCACTTTTAGCAGAACCAAATTATTAAAATATAGAACATTTATTCTAGTTGGGTGACACTTTGGGGGAGGGGGTACATTTTAGACAGTTAGAATTAAAAGATTCATGTTCGTTTGCGTATGTTACGTAATCTATTTCTAATCTGTGTTGTATTATTTTAGTACAGGCAGTATGTTCGATGCAAGGGAACCCTAGCAGACCAATGACCAGTATACGTGGAGTGGTGCTATTTACACAGAGAATAGTAAGTTTTTGTTGTTGTTATCATCATGGACAAATTGATTTGATACATGTCATATCCCTCTTTTGTGCCGGATTTTTCAGTAATTCTGATACACTTCCCTCATTCCTGCTGTGTAGAAAATGTATGCCTCATTTTGTTCAAATTGTAGAAAAAAATGATTTATTGAAAATCTAATTTTATACATTAATAAAGTTGTTATATCTAAGAAACGAAAGATTTGGTTGATCATTTGTACACTTCAGAAACATCAAATCTATATCTGGTGTAACAACGTTATAAACAATACCAGTTCGCTTCCCTCAATGGATCAGCTCAGTTTAAGGCATTCAAACAATGCCTGTGGCAAGCTACAGGTTTCTCTGCTGCAGCTATCTTCAACCTACATAACTTTCATTTATTCCTTTTTAGTTAAGTTGCTTCTCTCCGTAAAATATATGAAAGAGCTAAAGAAATATAATAGACTTTCTTGACGTCGCCAATGCTACTACTACTACTACTGCTACTGATACTTCTATCAAATTGCTGCTTTGGACAAATAAAATCGCACGTCAACTTCCGCTTTCATTCTCCGGTGAAGAAATTTTAAATTGGAGTTATTACAATTTTAAAAAATACTATTCTACTTCTTAATGCAGCCATCCATTCGTTTGGTCTTTTCTTGTCTCGCTACATTTGAATTATATTAGTGTTAGATACAAAATCCTATTCCATTCTTCCATCATTAATTGAGTCTGTAAATGATACTCTCAGCGAAAAACAAAATCAATCTACCATTCATTCTATCATTACCCAACTATCTCACGTCTGAACAAAGTCATCTTTGAAAAGGAAAATTAAATCTGACGCTTTGAGGAGCACACGTCGCAATTACAAAGCGAAATGCAACAATTTCGGACATTACTCTCAAAACAGAACTCTACGATAAGCATGTCGGATGAAACACATTTACAATGCACCTCTCATGGATCCAAGATAAATAGAAGATGTCAATTTAAACACTGTAAACACAACATTCGGTTTGGGCTTGACTCTAAATTACATCTGTAGATCCAATGGACTTGGCAATATACCCTACATTGAACAGGACCATTGCGATAGGCACAGGGTTAGTGTTAAATTCCCATCTTATCAGACTAGCACCAAAGTGATGGAAGAAGTAAAAGCTAAAGAGAAACCAAATGTTTGTAGATGAAGACCTAATCTGACTAAACCATGAACTAATAAAGGAGCTCAGAGTCAAACGGAGCAGCAAGAACATTTCTCGGTTCAGGACAATGGATGGTCGTGTGATTGCGAAGAAGCAATGTGACATCAAAAAACTATAAATCAGGCCTAAATTTGACATCAATAAACTCTGCGTTGCCACCCCTCCCTGACTATTAGCATACATAAATTAAATCATCAATGGCAAAGGTCATTTTTATAACATCATCAGGGTTGCTATATCTTCTATTCAATGGCTGTTTATGGTTTAATCTATATACATTACAAAACATTATTACATATTCAGATTATTGTAAAATAATGTTTAACTTTGGAAAATAATACTGTTTGCTGCATTTCCTCACACTGTGTATGCATACATTCGTCTGTTTACTTCAAGTATATGTAAGACTCTAAATATATCAGAACCTCATTCATCATAATATGGTACATGTGTGCATTCATATGTGTGCATGTGTGTGTTCATGTATGTTTATATGCATATATGTGTGTATCTGTTTATATCGTGTATATGTGTCTTTTTATACATATTTAATTCGCATTGTTTGTAAGTTTTTTCATATATGGTATCAATAATTACATTTTGGACTTTGTCTTTTCGAAATTCAAGTTCATTTTCATTCTGACCTGAATCACTGATTTTGGTTTGGAAAACAACATGTATCACAATCTGTGTCCAGAACTTTGGAACTTCCTCATGAAATATCGTATCTACCCGTTTTTTTTTTAACCACATTCCTTATTATAATTTAGTAACATAATTCTAATAATATCTAAGACTTTATCTTGTAAATATTTGAAACCTTCCACAATGAAAGTTTCCATTAGGTAATTTGATTTTTAGAAAATGCTAATTGTGACCTGAGTTCAAGCAGAACTATATAATTTTGTTTATCAAGAAATTGTTAATTTGTACTGTAAAATCTGAGCAGAATCAATATTATTATTAATGTTTTCCAGTATTTCATCTGGGCTATAATTTATTTATTCAAATAATTCAAGTTAGTCTTGTCTGGAAATATAAAGTGTTCAAAAATATTCTTGGAAATAAAGACTTGGATTTATAGTGAAATTCAAATAAAGATATATTCTTGGAATGTAATATTATGATTAAACAAAAAGACTATTGACAAATAACTATGACACAATCCATCACAGGCACAATAACACTTATAGCGATAGATTTAGTTTGGAATGCCACTAAACGTTTAAGAAACTATAGGATTATTTGGGATTAAACACCCAATATTGCAAGTTCTTTTTTATTTTTCACGTTTGCATTCAGAAGAAATAAAGCATTTGTTGAATTCAACACAACGTGTTGGATTTCGCGAAATATGTGTGTGCATATGGTATATTTGTGTGTGTATAAGAATGTATATTTATGCCTCTCTCTCTCTCTCTCTCTCTCTCTCTCTCTCTCTCTATATATATATATATATATATATATATATATATATATATATATATATATATATATATATATATATATATATATATATATATATATGCTGCAACTAATTACCAACGGAGGCTATGTGAGAAATATTATTATTATTATTATTATTATTATTATTATTTCTCCCTATTTAAAATTACTTTTCTACATGAAGCGAATTACCAACTTACTCATGCCGATTAATTTAGTTCCTTTTGCGCTTTACGCATATATTTATATTTCATTTCTTTTTCCCTCCATTTGATTATTCGACTTGTCTTCTATCTCTTGTTTGGTCGGCCAGTCCTAATCTGTTTACAATGTTGTGTTCTTGGACAAGGCATTTCACTCTATGTTCCCTGCACCAAAGAACCTACTTACTTTGCTGAGCCGTAAAGCACCAAACAAAACAAATCAGACACTAATTAAATATATCTACTGAAGCCTTCTATTTGTGATAATATTAGAGTTTGAGGGTTTTACGAACATTTCGGAAAGATTGAACCAATTTGTGGCGGTTCGGAAATTTTAGACAATGAAGTATGCATCGTAAAAGAAGACAATATACTGAGTTTATTGGCTATGCGATGATTTAGTTGCATCTATTTCTTGGAACCAACTATTTACCCTATACATGCCGCGAAATCCAACAGCTGATTTGTAAGATACCATTTCGTCCAGTATTGATGCTGCGAGCAAATCATCTCCGTGATAATTATGATGGGCAATCTAAATGTCGTCCTTGTAAGACAAATGAACGATAAATTGCACGATATTTTAGAGCAATGCCATTTGAATAATGCAATAAATGAACCAACGCACTTATACACGCACCATGCTTGATGAAATTGTCATAACAGCAGGCTACCATACTGCTGAATCTGATACATGGCAGCGACATCAACACCGTATTTGTCATCATAAAACAAGACTACCCCAAATATAACTCACTCAAAGGAAATGTCAAGCTCATCCAAAAGGCATTAATAAACGATTCAAACGTTAATTGCTGATTACACATGGGATGAACCTTTTATTTGATGTAAAGTGTTAAAGAGATTAGCGAATTATAATAAAATGTTATAAATCTGTTTTCTCTACAGGGCACTAGTTATAATTAAATCCGGGGATAAAATATGGTTTATCTCACATTAAAGACGATACATCATATTAAACGACACACTGAAAAAAGAATTAAAGTGTAAATTATTATCAAAAGCAATGAAACAGAGAGAACCACTTGAAAAAGTAATCAAGAACATTATTGTCGAACCCTGGACATTAATCTGTCCGGAAACAATAGAGTCAATCAAACATACTACTTGAATATAATATATTTTATTGTTGGATGGTTACAATTTTCACCGCTCCTTTTTAATGATTCAGAACTAGTCTATTACTAATTTTTAAAAGCAAACGTACTTAATATTTATTTTTACAAGACCGTCTCTTCTAATGATCACAAAAGAGAGTTGCCTTTCTTGGAGACGAAAACCCTACAGACATTGAACCAAATCAACCAAACTGAAAGAAATATGAGCATAATTACCACACTACAAAACAACAAATTTATAATACCGATGGCATCGGCAGCGTTTGCATAAAAAATCGATACAAAACAACAGAGTTTCCGATACCGATCGCATCGACAGCGTTTGCATAAAACCAGTATAACTTCAATGAGACCAGTTCTGAAATATGTATCTAAAATATACCATTCCGGTATTAACACGGTTTCATAAAAACACGAACTACTACATATGGAAGCTCACATTTCTGTTTCTTGACAGCAAACATTGGATGGCAGAAAAGCGCTTTGTTTTGAAACTGGATGGCATATTCGTGAAGAAAGCGCAACAAAAAATATCCTCATCTTTATAAAATTGTCAAGAACCATTATCTGGATCATGGAATTGATGTACTCTTATCATGTTCATGAAGCATAGTGCCTTGTAATTTAAGATTCATTATCAGTCTAACCATTTTCAAACATTGTGTAGACCAAAATGTATCGACTCGTGGAAATACCTACCGCTATCCACACAAAAATGTTAACAGATAATACTGGGCGGAACGAGCAAGTTTGATATGGTATATAAACGGCCAAAATAATCGGAACAAAATACTTACGTGGTTTTGTATTTATAACATGTATTTCCTTTTTATTCATACATTCTTTTAACGATTTTTAATGTTTACTTGAAAAAATGAAATAGGCATTTGGCTTTTTATGGGTCATTTTGTCCAAACCTTATGCACGTAATCGGGGCTTGCCACGTGCAGTGGCGTCATTTGTCTATCTGCATTGCATTTTTGGATTTACTATTCTCTTTGAATTTTGCTTAATGTTGTATGGTACGTATTATTGGACCTAATCTGCAGTCACAGGTAAGTATATTTTTCCTTGCTTTTCAAATGGACAATATGTTTTGAACCAGTGTTTAGCCCTTTCTCTTATATTATGTTTACTGAACAGACACTACTTCCAAGGAAATTTCGGGGCAAATTTGTAATTACCTGCATTCGATGTTATACGTAAAGCTCATTACAGTTCATTTAAAATCAAATTTTTATGTTTTCATTTAAAGTAATGATGCACTTAACTTAAAATGATAATTTTGTAACTTCTTTTAAGAAATCGAAGATTCTGTCTGTTTCTAACAGGCATGACTACATTTGTAATATTCATTTGGATATATTATAACAAAAATTCTAAACAATATTGCAATGTTATTCTGTTTGTTTTTTACTGTTGTTTTCTTTAGTTTCGCTTATACTTGAACAGTTGCATGAATTTAAATGAAGAAATTTTGTTCCCGTCACGTGCGCCATTTGTGAAAATGCATCAACAATTGTAAGAAAATGGCGCACGTAATTAATATTAATATTGATTCTGATACACTTTATTTCAGCGTACTTTACACTGCAGAAAATAACGTTATGATACTACAAGAAATGCAGAAATTTATTATAAACACAAGCATATAACTACGTTCCGTTTCATTATGGCTGCATTACATATTTTACGTACCGGAACACAACAACACCATCGCTACGCTCCTATCCTTCATCATCACACTCATTTCATTATACCTATTTATGTCATCTATCTTGACTTTTCCCAGAACTCTTGCCTGCATGCTGGTCGTTTGATTATATATGTTTACAATAAAGAGGAACTTGCTGAAACTTTTTCCAGTTCGTTTACCCTGTATACATACTTGTGAGCTATCAGGGAATAAAATGTTTACACAAAGGCCAGTCATTTTGTACCAAAATTAAGAATTTATGACAATCATTAAAAGCTAATTAAAATGTTATTAATGTCGTGCATTATGACATAGCCACAAGGTGTAGATATCATAAATAACAAAACGTGAAGGGAAATATAACTCTGCAGTTACGTGCCTATTCTCTATTTATAATGTTGTTTTTTAAATGCCATCGAAAGGTATAATCAATCAGACGTAATAAATCGGCCATGTATACATTCACCTTTCACGTTTAGAGGTAAACTCGTCCAACTATATATATATATATATATATATATATATATATATATATATATATATATATATATATATATATATATATATATATATATATATATATATATATATATATATATATATATATATATATATATAAGTAGTTAAGTGGGGCACATTAGGGACAATGGGACTTAGCATTAAAAAGACCCCTGGGTCAGATTAGGGACAATGGAAATTTAACATGGAGAGAAATCGTGGGTCACTTTAGGGACAATGGGAATTTAACATAGAGTTTGGGTCTGTCTAGGGACAAGGGAAATTAACATGGGGAATAGAGTTTGGGCTTTTGGGATTTTTTTTTTTTTTTAAATTTTTTTAAATTTAAATTTAAATTTAAAATTAAATTTTAAAAAAGGGGTAGGCAATGGAAAGGCTATCTCTTTTCGAGAAATATGGCTGGCCCTGAAAAGGGCCTTTGGGTTTATGTTAATGTATTCATTAACATAAATGGCACCGCATTGGTCTTCTTCTTGTCCTTAGGCTACGTCTCACTGTTGGTCCGTAAATCAGCACTCTTTTCAGGCATCCTTGTCTTTCTACGTAGATCCTACGTATCCACAGGCTGGTGTTTGTCCTGTGGACAACGGTCCACTTGGATCGGACATACATGGGTATGTCCGTCCGGAACATCATGGAAGACACAAGCGTAGAAGATTGCACATCGGTCCACATCTTGAAGCAACGAGAACAAGTGAATCAATGCACTGAACTGCGCTTATTTATAGGTAGAGGCAGGATTGAAACGGATTGAGTTCATTCACCAATCCAAACACGCGTTACAAAATTCAGTCAGCCCGCATCCAATCCGAAGAGAGTAGTCTGTGACGTCAGTTGGTCTATATAGATTCGCTAGCGCTTGTGTGCAGTCAATCTATGCGACAGTGATTCAACATGACGGAAACTCAGAAAACGATCCATTGGGGTGCACCAGCAGGGGAGACTGCCCAAGGGAAACCGGACTTACTTTCAGAAGAGGTACATTGGGATTTTGTGGATTTTCTTACCTCGCAAGAATTTGTTCCGGAACCTTCGTTACCTTCTTCATTACCGCAAGTGGAGAATTTTAGACAGAGACAGAAAGAAGAATTGGAGAAATTTATGCAACGACAAAAGGAAGCGGAACAAGCTTTTCTCCTACAGCAACAGCAACAGCAACAAGAAGAGGTAAGAAAAAAACAACAGCAACAACAGCAAGAAGAAGTAGCAGCAAAGAAACAAGAGGGTGAAAATCAAACGGCTACGGTACTGTTGGACATTTTAGCGGAGTTAAGAAGTCTGAAACAAATGTATCAGACTTCTTTATCACGACCGAAGAGAATACGACCTTCCCGAGCTAAACACGCCAACCCTGTGACTAAGCCTGTCGTACCACCCTTGGTGATTTCAACCCAATCATCAGAAGTAGGCCTTGGCCGTGGCAAAGGTTTAAGGCAGTTAAAGTTGATTGGTTAAACTCACCCCTACACCAAAATAAAAAGGTCCTTTTCAGGGCCACCCACATTTCTCGAAAAGAAATACAATTTCAATTTGCCAATAACTCAAAAATAAACCCCACCCATTTTACCCTTATAGTACGTGTCTGTGTATGAGTGCGTGAGTGTAGCTTCTTATTTTAAAATCAAAACTCAAAGACACTTACCTTATATCATTCATGTATTCTTTTATCCATTTTTTACAATCCAATTCACAATTCACCACAGAACACTTTAATTAAAAGTTCATTGACTTCTTCTTTCTCCTTGTTTAGTCTCTCTGTTTTTTGAATTTCTTCACCGTTGTTTCCTCATTTTCTTCCCTTCTTCTTTTCTTCTCCTGTTTCTTTGCTTCTTTTAAATAGAATTGTCTTCTTTCTTCCTCTTCTTCCTCTGAAGAATCCCTCTCTTCTTTCGAAGAATCCCTCTCTTCTTCCGAAGAATCCCTCTCTTCTTCTGAAGAATCCTTCTTTTCTTCTGACTCCTCTTGTTTCTTTTTTGGGCAATCTGGAGACCAATGTCCTTTTTCTTTACAATAATAACAGGTATCTTGACTTTTGTCTTTTTAGCCCCTGTTTTTTTTCTTTTTTGACGGTCTGGACACTCTGAAGACCAATGCCCTTTCTTCTGACAGATATAGCAAGTATCCTGACTCTTATCTCGAAAGGAAGGAGAGTAGTCCGTCGGCTGGTCTGAAGAGAATTTTCTAATGACCCCTCGCAAAGCTCTGACGAAACGTTCCATCTGGGTAGTCTCTTCCATCGTTCTCCTCGGTTTGAGAGTGAAATGAATAGTGAAAGGACAAGACACAAACTTTTTATATACGCTGGTTTGCCATGACTATAAATTAGTCTATGGTGTTTGAACTTGAGTCATTTGACGTTTTGCACTCAAGATGAAACGATCCCATTCATTCGAGAAGAAAGAAAGAAAGTAAGAGGCAGAAACGTGATCTATCGCCTCGTACCAGGGCCGAAATCTTGGCACAAATTCATGCCAGTGATTTTGAAGAGGACATGAGTGAACCAGAATCCTAACCCTCTAAACCAAGTTCACCACCCTTAGTCAACCCTGAAAAGTACTATTCCATTCGAGAGACGGAAAAGCGCTCCTCTAGAAAATTTAGAACCACGGCTTACACCTACACGGTGAAGTTTAAAGATTTCAAGGTCGACGTACCCTTGGAGAAAGCAGAAGTGTTTATCACCGAGATGTGGGATTCTTTGCTCACCGCACTCAAGCGACAATGTCAACCCAAAGAAGACGATCACTTGACACTATCCATAGATCACGACGGTTTGAAATCCCCTGTTTGGATCGAGTTTAGCAGACCCGCAGAACTAACCCCTTCCAAAGTCATGGACAAGATTCAACACGTACAACAATCTAATGACCAGTTTGACATCACCGATGGTAAAGCCACACTGAAAATGGCTCACGTCTCTCTTCCTCAAGGGACAGGACGCAAAAAGGTCCTACTGGTGAACGACCTTCGCAACACCAAAAAGAGTCTCGTCCGAATTAACAACCCTCAAGACCAGATGTGCTTAGCCCGTGCCATCGTGGTGGGACGAACCTATGCCAACAAGAACGGCACGGTAGAATGGAAAAGAACCTGGGAGAACATTCGAAAATCGAACCGAACCAAACAACGAAACGAAGCAGAACTCCTGCTGCAACAAGCTGGCCTGTCCAAAGACACACCCTGTGGCATTCCTGAGATGCAAAAATTGCAAGATGCCCTAGCTCCACGCTACACCTTGAAAGTGCACCCTCAAGAAATGCGCGGGTCACTGTTGTTTCGAGGCCAGGATTTTAAGGACGGAAAATACATTCACCTTTGTTATCACGATGACCATTTCGATACCATTACCAGTATCACCGGATTCCTGGGATACAGTTATTATTGTGAGAAATGTGATTATGGTTATAACAATCGAGAGCAACACAAGAATTGTGGATTGAAATGCCCAGGACGTTTGGCCTCTCCACCCTGTCTGAGCGAAGAACCAGTGCCTTGTTCGACTTGTCTGCGCACGTTTGTCAGCCCTGCCTGTTACCAGCAACATTTGAAAACACAAGGTTCACAGAAGAAATGTGCTTGTCAACTCCTGAGATTGTGCCCTACGTGTGGACAAGGCATACTTACCAACAATGCCAAGGCACACGTATGTCGAGGAAAGAAAAAATGTCACATTTGTCACCACATCGTGGACTTGGAACACGAATGTTACGTGCAAAAATACCAACCCCCACCAGAGAAAGAGGACGGTCACAAGAAGAAAGGCAATTTCATCTTTTTCGATTTCGAATGCATGCAAGAGACTGGCATTCACATCCCTAATTTCTGCGTGGCTCATCGAGCGTGCGAGAAGTGCATTCAAGAACATATCTTCAGTCATTGCCCTCACTGCAGCAAGATTCCTGGAGGGCGTGAAAAAATCTTTCGGGGACCGAACACGTTAGCCGATTTTGCCCAATGGGTCTTAAACCCCATCGACAAGACGTGGAGCCAAGAGGACATCGAACGTTACGGAGATTGTCATCGTCATGCCACGGTGATGGCTCACAATTTCTCCGGATACGATGGACAGTTTCTTTTGAGGTACTATACGGAACATGGCACCGAACGTCCTAAAGTGATTTTGAACGGAGCCAAAATCATTTTCATGCAAGTGGGACAAGTGCAGTTTAAAGATTCAATGAGTTACTTGACCATGCCTTTGAGTCGAATGCCTAAAACGTTTGGAATGACAGAAATGGCTAAAGGGTACTTTCCACACTTTTTCAATACGGAAGCCAATCAACACGCCGTTCTACCCCATTTGCCTGAGGCTCACTATTACGACCCCGACAACATGCGTACCGAACAACGAGAAGCTTTCTACGCTTGGTACCAGGCTCATGCCTCTGACCCCTTCGACTTTCAGGAAGAAATGTTAAAGTATTGTCGTTCCGACGTGGACATTTTACGACGTTGCTGTGGAAAATTTCGAGAACTGTTCATGGAACACGGAGGGGTCGATCCTTTGAAAGAAGCTTGCACCATTGCCAAAGCGTGTTCCTTAGTGTATCGACAACGATTCATGCCTGAAAACACCGTGGCTGTCATCAGTCCTCAAACGACCCACTATGTCAAGCGTCAATACTCGGTCAAAGCCCTACGTTGGTTACATTACTTGTGCGACAAGGAAGACAAATGGATTCAGCATGCCCGCAACGGAGGAGGCGAAAAGACCATCGGAACGTATTCGGTAGATGGCTGGGACTTAGAAAACCCCAAGATCGTGTACGAGTTTAACGGTTGCTTATTTCACGGATGTCCCGTCTGTTACCCTGACCGTGACACTAAAAATCAGTTTTTGCAACGAACCATGGAAGACTTGTACCAGGACACTTGTCAGCGACGCCTAAAGTTAGAACAGCAAGGATACCAAGTGGTGGAAATGTGGGAACACGAGTACGATCACCGTTTGAAAACCGATCCCGAGTTTAAACGCCTCGTGGAAAGTTACCAGTTCATGGACCCGCTGAACCCGAGGGATAGTTTGTACGGAGGAAGGACCAATGCCACCTGTTTGCTGTACCAAGCCGACGAAGAGAAAGGAGAAGAAATCAAATACTTGGACGTGTGTTCGCTGTATCCCTACGTGTGCAAATATTGTCGCTTTCCTGTAGGGCACCCGCAATTGTTCACGGAACACATCGACCTGAAAACATTCGACAATACGAAGGCTTGATCAAGTGTAAAGTTTTGCCTCCCACGAACCTATACCATCCCGTCTTACCTCACCATTGTCAAGGCAAACTGATGTTTCCCTTGTGCCGTACTTGTGCCGAAACGTGCAACCAGAACCAACCTTGCCATCACAGCAAGGAAGAACGTGCCTTGACGGGAACCTGGGTCAGCGTGGAATTGTTCAAAGCTCTGGACATGGGATACCAACTGTTAGAAGTGTACGAAATTTGCCACTTTCCCAAGACACAACAGTACCACAAGGGTGACCCTACTCAGAAAGGCATTTTCGCCGACTACGTGGATGCCTTTTTGAAACTGAAACAAGAAGCCAGCGGCTATCCTTCCTGGTGTCACACTCCCGAAGACCAAATACAATTCAAGGAGAAATACTACGCACAAGAAGGCATCTCTTTAGACCACATCGAAAAAAACGAAGGCAGGCGATCGTTTGCCAAAGTGATGTTAAATTGCTTGTGGGGTAAAATGGCACAACGACCGTGTTTACCCAAGACGGAATATTTGACAGAACCTTCCCGCTACTTCCAGATGATTCACGACAAAACCAAATACATGAAACACGTGGACGTCGTTCGAGAGGATTTGATCTTGGTCAATTACGAAGAAGATCTGGACTTTGTACAAGACGACCCTTTTGGAAATGTCATCATTGCGGCTTACGTGACAGCTCATGCTCGCTTAAAATTGTACGAAGCTTTAGAACTGTTAGAAGAACGCGTCCTGTACTTTGACACGGACAGTTGCATTTACATCCATCACCCGATTCAACAGCACCCTGACATCGAAGGAGACCGTTTAGGAGCCTGGACAGACGAGCATCCCGACGACAAGATTCTAAGTTTCGTCAGTGGTGGTCCCAAAAATTACGGCTACGAATACCGGGACAAACAAGGAGAAGTGCACACGACGTGCAAAGTGAAAGGACTGACTCTGAATCATCGTACCAGTCGAGTGGTCAACTTTGGGGTATTGAAAGAAGCCTTGCAATCGGGAGAGGATGGAAACTTTAAAGTGACCACCTATCAACCGAACAAGATTGTACGTTTACCCACTCACCACATCGTCAGTCGACCCTTGGAAAAAGTCTATCAAATTGTATACCAGAAGCGAGTGCGACTTCCCAATCACTTCACCTTACCGTACGGTCACGTCGGTATTGGTCTGTATATGAAAATTAACCCTAGGCAAGATCGATAGTTCATTGTTCATTGAAGTAACTTACCATGTCGTTGACGAAGAAGAAACCAGATTGGTTAGGAGTCAAATGTTGGACATCACCGAGACCAGGGTTTTGAGGCTTGGACACAAGAGGTGGCCCAGTATGCACGAGAGTTATTCAAGGAAAAAAGTTACTTTTCAACCTGTGTTAGTGACGGTGCCAGAAGAACCCGTCACCCAGGACAGGACTGTCGTGGACAGGCCTGAAAGACCCTTTCGGGAGGACACTTGTGTGACCTTACCCCTACTATAGAACTGGTTAGAACTTTACCCAAAACATGTTGTACAGACACTTGTGTTTATTCCACGTTCATGGTTATCATGTGCCTTTTATTCTTGTACTTAAGCCTTTGGCTTTTATGCATTTTTGTCTTTCGTATTCATGTTTGAAACATTCAATAAACGTGTTCTGAAAAAGTATATAAACTCTTGTCTTGTTTGTTTTTCGTGTCACAAGTGACATTTCTCACACCATGGCTACCTCTGCTGTCTCTGCTCCCTCTTCCTCTACTGTCAAAGTCATCGACGAACACTTAGATCGTGCCAGTTGGGAGGCTTTGTATCTTCGCCATCCCTTTAACATGCTCATTGCTGGACCTAGCGGTTCAGGCAAAACCGAATTCGTCAAACGTTTGATCGAACATAAACATCATTTGATCGATCGACCCCCTCAACGAATCGTGTGGTGTTACAAAGAGTGGCAATCGGCGTACAGCCTCTTGCGAGAAAGTCAAGGCGATTCCATCGTGTTTGTGGAAGGCATTCCTAAAGAAGACGACGGCATCGTCTCTGACTCCCGTCTAACCCATTTGGTCATTTTGGACGACATGTTAGGAGAAGACGAAGAAGAAATTAAACTGTGGTTCACGCGCAAAGGGCATCACCGTAATGCCAGGGTCGTTTACATCACCCAAAATTTGTTTCAACAAAGTAAAGCCCATCGCACCATCAGTCTCAATGCGCATTACGTGGTCTTGTTTAAAAGCCCTCGAGATAAATCGCAAGTGCAAGTCTTAGCCAAACAGTTAGGAACGCCTTGGCTGACTCAGGCGTACGACGATGCCACTCAAACTCCACACGCCTATTTACTCGTCGATTTGAAACCTACGACTCCCGAGGATTTGCGATTTCGTACCCACTTGTTTCACCACTGGTGCCAAGACGGAGGGCCTGTCCTGTACACGTCTCCGTCCTCGACTTCATTTCACTCCCCATAAAAAAATCTATAAAAACCTCAGACCCTTTTTCGTCTGTCTCACTCTCAGTGCGAAAATGACGTCCCTTCAGTCGCATCTTCCCGTCAAATTGATTCGTGCCTTGTATGGCATCAGTCGAGAAAAAGATCCACAAACACGAGCTCGTGTCTTAGAAGCTAGTCTCAAAGAAGTCTTACGATGGTTCACGGTGACGGCACGTCAATTACTCCAAGGAATCATTCAGATTCCTCATCAAACCAAACGCTTTTTCGATCGAAACAAAGTCGCTTTGGTCCAACTGGCCGATCCCCGCATCGACACTCAAACCAAAAAACAAATCATTTTGAAACCTGGAGGGAGCGGGACTCTAGGAGGGGTCATCATTCGCTCACTCTTAAGATGGGATCCTAATGCCCCCAAAGTTATACCCAAAGACAAAAGTCCAACGAATCCCCAAGAAGAAAAAGACCAGGTCCCCAAGGAGAACTTCTCCAGTGGCAGGACCCTCCTCTGACCAGACACCACCACCACCCCGGAAAAAGAAAAGAAGCCCCCAGAAAAAGAAAAGTCCACAGAAAACTAGCCGCAAGAGAGGCACTTCGGCCAGGACGCAACCTTACACTCGCAAACCACGACCTGCCACGGCAGTGACTGCGTCTCCGGCAGCTTCACGTTTGTCCACTTCTCCGTTAATGACACCCAGAACTGAAGAGTACTTGGAGACGTTGATCACACCAAGAACTTCTCCGTTGATGACCCCCAAAAGAACTTCCCCAGTGGCAGGACCTTCCAATTTAGTGGCAGTGGCTGCTGCTCACAAAGTACCTTCTCCCAAAATCAAAGTTCAAGAAAGATCGGGCATGTTACAAAGTTTACTGGATTTGTCCAAGCAAGAACTGGCTCGATTTAGTCCGTTACGTACCCCTGCACGACGTGTCATGCCTGTCCTCAAACTAATACGACGTCAAGACAATCAGTGGCGACGCGTTCCAGTATAAAAAAGGCCTGTGACCAAGTCGGGTATCAGTGTTTTTTGGTGCTCCTGAAGACTCAAAGATGTCACCCTCCAGAAAACCCCAAGGAAAGAAAAGGAAAGGACTGCCACCACGTTTAGCCAAACATGGGGACATGTTATCTGTCCTGTCCAAAGCTTCTCCACCCCTACGAAAAAAACTCATTCAAACAGCCTCCAAAGAGGTCATCGATACCGTGTGCGAATGTTGTTTGAACGTTTTGAAAGACACGATCCCTTTGTCCAAACACCAGAAACAATGCTTAGGCAAACATCGTCACGTTCTTCGCCAAATGGTTCAAAAGAAAATTCCCATTCGTCAAAAAAAGAAGATGTTAGTGCAACGTGGAGGTATTTTACCTCTCTTGTTAGGCCCCATACTGAAAGGAGTCTTGGGAACCATGTTGGGAGGACTGGTGGGAGCAAGATAAAAAGGCCTCGGAAGTTCCAACATCTCAGAATCGACCCCTGACAACCCCATGGAAGGACGAAAACTAGCTTTAGTGCCTTACAAACGATGGATGGAATACCATCGGTGGCAAGAACAACACACCCCGCATTTACCTCCCAATCCCCATTTGAGCGAGATGTCCCAGTTACAACACGAATTGCAGTCCTTGATGGATCGCCAAGATTTGTCCGAAACAGAAAAATCACAAAAGTACGGTCAACTCTTGCAACGACTGCAACTCTTTCACCAGAAAGCTTTAGACGAAACAGCTCTACCCACTCTGAAAGATTTTAAGACCTTGATGAAAGGTCCAGCACTAGTACCAGTACCAGTACCAGTACCAGTACCACCAGTACCCGTGACCAAGACAGAAAAAGGAGAAGAAGAGGAAGGGTTTCAAACTCCACCAGAAAAAGTACGCAAGTTAACAACACCACCTACCTCCAGAATTGGATGGATTAAAAAGATGATGGCCACCCCTTCTTCCTCACAAGAGAAAAAGAAAGTGAAGACAGAAGTGAAGACAGAAGTGAAACAAGAACCGATATCCCCCGCTCAGACATTATTCTCCTCTTCGACACCTATTGCTGGCCGCACACGCAAAGCATTACAATCCAAGAAAGTACCCCAAGAGAAAAAGAGTAGCATCCTCCAAGAGTGGGTGTCTTATTAACACACCAACCAACACAAAAAAAATGGAAAAAGTCTTAGCCAGCATTTACTACGATCCCTCCCATCCTGCAGGTTACGCAGGAGTTCAAAAATTGTATCGTGCTGCCAAAACGCGACTGAAAAGTCTCCGTTTACCTCAAGTGCAACGATGGTTACAAGAACAAGCTACCTACACTTTACACAAACCCATTCGACGCAAGTTTGCCAGAAGTCGCACCCGAGTGGAAGGCATCGATCATCAATGGCAAGCCGATTTAGCCGATGTCTCTCATTTGGTCAGCTACAATCGTGGCTACAAATATTTGTTTTGTGTCATCGACGTCTTTTCCAAATTTGCTTGGGTCGTACCCTTGACTTCCAAATCGAGCAGCGAGTTAGTGCGAGCCCTGCAACGGGTGTTGAAACAAAGCGGCCGTCACCCTCTTCGATGGCAAACGGACAAAGGCACCGAATTTCTGAACCAAGCTTTCCAAAAAGAATTAAAGAAACGTGACATTCATTTTTTTACCACCGAGAATCCCGAAACCAAAGCCAGCATCGTGGAACGTTTTCAACGCACTTTGAAAGAACGCATGTGGAAATATTTTACACATCACCACACTCTGAAGTACATCGACATCTTACCGCACCTGGTGCAAGCGTACAACCAATCTTACCATCGAAGCATCGGACGTGCCCCGCAAGACGTGACTCCCGACAACGAAGTGCTGGTGTTTGAGCGCCTGTTTGGTACGTCCCCGACGAGGGCTGTCCCCAAGAAAAGTGGAGTGTTGGCCATAGGAGATTGGGTGCGCATTGGCAAAACCAAACGCACTTTCGACAAAGGTTACTTACCTAACTGGACGACCGAATTGTTTCATGTCACTGGACGAGTGCATGGCCGTCATCCTGCCGTCTATAAATTGGAAGACATGAACGGAGAAGTGCTCAAAGGAACGTTTTATTTGCCCGAGTTACAACGTGTCACCAAAAAAGAAGACGACGTATACGACATCGAAAGCATTCTCGAACGGAGAACCCGTAAAGTGGGCAAACGACGTATCAAAGAAGTCAAAGTACGTTGGAAAGGATATCCACCCAGTTTTGATTCTTGGATCGACGCTTCGCAAGTCATCGACTATAAAAAGAAGTGACCATCATGCCCTTTCACATAGCAGACGCAGCTACGTCGACCACTCCTCCTTCACCTAGTTCTTCTGTGCAAGATTTACAAAAACAACCCTTGTGGGTGTGGTGTGGAGAACGTGTGCCTAAAACGCAAATCGTCTTTTTCTGCCAAATCTTCGTGGTGTATTGTGTCATCGGGGCAGCCATCGCCAATTTGAGTTTGCAACAAGGAGACAAACAATTGTGGACCATTTTATTGAGCAGTTGCATCGGTTACCTGCTTCCTAATCCCTCCCTGAAATTCACCTCGAACGGGAACCCCGGGAACCTTGTGTCCAGTGCCAGTGCCAGTCACCACTTCAATCACAACCAGAACCCCATTTTAGACGGAGACACGCCTCTGACGTCCAGTAACCCCTCGGACAGCCACAGAACTCTGGAATTATGAGTCACCAAAACCAATTTTACTTAACCTTACCCAGTGACAGTTCCATGGAGGTGTTTCCCAAGAACACGTTGTGCTGTTACACCGCCAAATTACCTCAAGCCATCCAGTTAGATCACGAAGCCCATTGGGAAGTGGCTTTAGTAGAAATGATTCACCCGACCCAAGTCCTCAATGTCCTTCCCAATCAAAATTTTTTTGATGTGGAAGTTCATGACGAGCAAATGCAACAGTGGATGGATAGCAATGTCAAATATGACAAGAAAACCCGTACACAAAAGTACACCACCTATCACTTGTTCATTCCCCCAGGCTATTATTTTAGTGGTCAACATTTGGTCAGCACCATAACCTCCAGGTTTAATGTCGTGTTTCTGAAAGCTTTGGAGCATGTCAACAAATATGTCACCATGGAGTACCACAAAGCAGCTCGTCGCTTCTTGATGAAATTTGAACGGAGTAAAATCCTGTCCATTTTATTTTGTCCTGAATTGTTTGACATGTTGGGCGGAGACATGGACATGAGAAAGACCATGATCAAGAAAAACGAATTACCCATCGTTTACGACAACGAGTCTTTTAGCAAGTTATTTCGTGCCCCGGTAGAACTGAACCAAGGACTGAATTTGATGTTCGTGTATTCCGATGTGTTGGAGTATAACGTGGTGGGACACACCTCCGTACCGTTACTGCGTGTCATTCCTTTCAAAGTGGATTCTGCCACGAACACTGACGAGGAAGGTGGAAACACTTACCACGTCCACCGCGAATTTGTCCATCCTCACTATTTGCCTGTCAGTAAGTCGTATTTGGACACGGTCAACATTGCTATAAAAGGAGATCTGGGACAAAATATTCCATTCACCAAAGGAAAAGTCACGGCGAAACTCCATTTTCGAAAACGGTTCTCTCACGACTCTTAAGTCATGTATCCAGTGTACCGAGGGGTTGCTCGACAGCGAGGACACGGCTTAGGAGATATGTTAAAATCGGCCTTTCGTTCGGTGGCCCCGGTGTTGAAACCGATGGTGACACGCGGATTGCACGCCTTGAAAGATGCGGCACTGACGCAAGGCAAAGAATTTCTCCAAAATGTCATCATCGACAAACAAAACCCTAAAGAAGCCTTCATGAGGGCAGGCAAAAATATCTTGCTGCAAACGGGCAAAGACATTTTAGGCCAACGAGAAACACCTATAAATGCCCTGCACGCTACCGAGTCAGGCATTCAGCAAGGACAAGGCAGAAAGAGACGACGAAGAAAACACCCTTTCACCAGACTTCAAGCGAGAAAGGCCAAGAAAAGAAGAACCGTTCGAGACTTAGACGTTTTCGATTATTGAGAAAAGAGACAAAAAAATGATGCACCGAGAATCTTGCGCTTGTTCCAAGACGGAACTGGATCTGTTTGCCATGCCCCCCACGATGATGACGATGCAAGAATCCCAGTGGGTGGAATTTCACCCCGTCTCCTCACTGACCGATTCCGCTCCCATCGAGTTTGAAATCAAAGGACAGCCCGAAGATTACATCGATCTGAATAGCAGTTACTTGTACCTGAAAGTCAAAATTCTAGATAAGACTGGAGGTGCTATAGACGATGAAGCAGTAGCTCCCGTCAACAATTTCATGCATTCCTTGTTCAGTGGAGTGGACTTGTATTTGAATAACAAACTGGTCAGTAGCAGCATGGATACTTACCCTTATCGTGCCTACCTGGAAAATCTCTTGACGTACGGAATAGATGCCAAGAACACTCATCTCAATGCCTGTGTGGTATGGGAAGCTGACGAACCTACCAAGTTTGAAATATTGGAAACTGATGAAAAGAAAGACAACAATGATGGATTTCTAGAACGAAGAAAGAGAATCACGGGAGCCGACACAAGTTTAGAACTGATGGATCGTTTGCATTTGGACATGTGGTTGCAAGAAAAGTATTTGCTGAACGGGGTGGATGTCCGCCTGAGACTGAATCGTAGCAGTGCCGCTTTCCATTTGATGGCTGATAGTGACGGTTACAAAACCAAAATCCTAGAAGCCAGACTCTACGTACGCCGTGTGGAAGTGTTACCTAAAGTGGGAAACGACATCAGTCAGACGTTGAGCAGAACGACCGCCAAGTATCCCATACGACGCGTGGAAGTGAAAACCTTCACCATTCCCAAGGGACAGCGATCCATGATCGAAGATCATCTGTTCCAAGGACAGTTACCCAAACGTTTGATCGTTGGTATCGTCGAGAATACAGCCTTCAACGGAGCTGCCGAAAAAAATCCTTTCTACTTTCAACACTTTGGCGTGTCCAAAATCGAAGTCAGTCGCGATGGCATGACCTTGTGTACCCGACATTTCGAACCTGACTTTAAAAAGAAGAATTACTTGAGATCGTACTTGTCCTTGTACGAAGCCACCGGACAGTTAGGAACCAATACCAGTCACGGTATTACGTACGAGGATTATGCAGGAGGCTACGCTTTGTGGGCTTTCGATTTCACTCCAGACCAAGGCAGCGACGAGGGACATTTCCACCCTATAAAATCCGGCCAGATTCGTGTGGAAATTCAGTTTAAAGACCGAGACCCTGATGAAACGGTGAACGTCATCCTGTATGCAGAATTCGATAATACCATAGAAATCAACAGTTTGAGAGAAGTCATCCTAGATTACTAGAAACCATGGAAGACTGTTATCCCTCTTTACCTAGTGGAGAAACTTTTAGTGTTGCATTGTTGTTAAAAAATGTTAGAGTTGTTGTTGTTTAGTGTTAAGTGATTTTTGAATAAAAAATGTTGTGTTTTGAAAAAATTGTTTGATGATATATTGTTGGATTATTGTTAAAAATGTTAGAGTTGTTGTTTAGTGTTAAGTGATTTTTGAATAAAAAATGTTGTGTTTGGAAAAAAATTGTTTGATGTTATATTGTTGGATTATTGTTAAAAATGTTAGAGTTGTTGTTTAGTGTTAAGTGATTTTTGAATAAAAAATGTTGTGTTGTGAAAAAAATTCCTTTGTCTTTTGTTTAGCTATAAGAATGTTGGATTGATGCTCTTTCATTTCTTACTATCCCTCTCATGACACTCACTAAACGTTGCGACTCAAAAACCGTGTGGGGGATGTTTTCCTTCACGTCCGCGCTTTAACTTTAAGAACCGGGTTGTTTCCAGTCTAACCATCCATTGTCGACTCATCCTCCTAAGAAGATGTGCTCCAAACTAGCTAAACTCAACGAAGCCTACGTGAATTTGCATAGGGTCAGACACAGTCTGATACCGAAGCCAGAAGAAATAGAGAATGTGAGAATGTTGAAAATCACTGAAGACCTGATAGAAGAGCTCTTCAGAGAAGAAATGAACAGGGAAAAAGAAGAATGGACAGAGAAGTACAGACTTCAGAGACAGCAGTAACAACAACAACAAGAGCAGCAGCAGCAGCAACCTGAACCTGACAGAGGCTTTGTCGATTGCCGTATCGACACCAAAGAGTTCTTCTTTTCTTTCCGAAGAAGCAGACCTATCGCTAGAAAGTCTATCCTCAGAGTACATCGCATTCTTAGAAACTAAAAAAAGAATGCCATAGCAAACAAAAAAACAGCCCTTTTCAGGGCTACCCCAATACTCTAGAAAAGAAATAACGATCGATTTGCCAATGTGTGTAGGTAGAGTAGTGTGAAAATAAACACTAACTCTTTTTTAAAAAATGTGAGGGTATGTGTTTGTGTGTTAGTAAGTGCTTAAGTAAGTTGGTATGAATAGTAGATTAAAATTATGTTTTTTTGGTGTTTGAGGTGTATATTTGGAGTTAGATTGGATTGCTTTGCGTATGTGGATAGTCTAATGAAGTGATTTATAAAAAATTTTAAAATAGTGATGGGTAGCATAAAAAGTGAGTGAGTGTTTCTTTTAGGTCCGCGCGTTGTTGTTTTTGGTCATGATGTAGGTAACATCAATTTTATGTTTTTTTAGGGGGATGTTTTCCTTCACGTCCGCGCTTTCACTATAAATTGAAACTCGCTGGGCAGTCTAGCTACCCTTGTTGATTGATCAACACCAAAAATGAACACGAGACTGTCTAAACTGTTGGAACTTCATGTGCATCTGGAATATGCCAGGCGCCTGTTGAATGAACTGGCCGCGGAAGCCATTGTGGAGGAGGGAAGGATAAGAGAGGAGGAGGAAAGAAGAAAAAAAGAAGAGGGGGAGAGAAGATATAAAGAAGAAGAGGAAAGAAGATACAAAGAGGAGGAGAGAAGAAACAAAGAAGAGGAGGAGGAGAAGGAAAAGAAGAGAAGAAGAATAAATTTCAGAATCCCAGAGAGCGAAAATTGGGATTCTGAAGCGACATATCCTGCCTCTGCTCTCTCCCCCAAAAAAGTAAAAAGTAACTGGGGGATAAGATGTGTATGTGGCGCCAGGCCTGGAAGGTGCCACCATTAACCAGGTGTCCATGAAGTTCCAAAAAACAGCCCTTTTCAGGGCTACCCAATACTCTAGAAAAGAAATAACCATCAATTTGCCAATGTGTAGGTAGAGTAGTGTGAATATAAACACTAACTCTTTTTTAAGATAGTGTGAGGGTATGTGTTTGTGTGTTTGTGTTTGTGTGTTTGTGTTTGTACCCGCTCACGTACGATTGTGTGGATAGTAGATTATGGATTTGTTTATTGTTTCTTAGCGTATGTGTTTGTGTTTGTGTGTTTGTGTTTGTACCCGCTCACGTACGATTGTGTGAATAGTAGATTATGGATTTGTTTATTGTTTCTTAGCGTATGTGTTTGTGTTTGTGTGTTTGTGTTTGTACCCGCTCACGTACGATTGTGTGGATAGTAGATTATGGATTTGTTTATTGTTTCTTAGCGTATGTGTTTGTGTGTTTGTGTTTGTGTGTTTGTGTTTGTGTGTTTGTGTTTGTGTGTTTGTGTTTGTACCCGCTCACGTACGATTGTGTGAATAGTAGATTATGGATTTGTTTATTGTTCTTAGCGTATGTGAAGAGTATAGTTTGGGTTTTGTAAGCGCTCACGTAAGATTGTGTGGATAGTAGATTATGGATTTTGTTTATTGTTTCTTAGCGTATGTGGAGAGTATAGTTTGGGTTTTTATTATATGAAATGAGAAAGTATAGTTTGGGTTTTATTATATGAAAAGAAAAAGTAGGGGGATGTTTTCCTTCACGTTCGCGCGTTGTTTGGTCATGATCTAGGTAAGATCAATTTTACGTTTTAGGGGGATGTTTTCCTTCACGTACGCGCTTTAAGTATAAGAACCCACAGTATTCGTCGTTCAAACCATTCTGCAAAGAATAAAAAAAGAAGATGGCTTCTAACCAAATGGACAAAATACAAACATTACAAGACGTTTTAGACAACTTAGGAATGATGGAGCAGATGTTAATAAGACTGGTTGAAAACCATTATTCCTATAGTCCCCATCGTGTCAAGATGGAAATTAATAACTTAAAAAAGGAAAAGGACAAGATTAGTGGTGTCATGAAAGAGATAAAGGAGGAGAAGGAGGATGAAGAGGAAAGAATAAGAATAAGCAAATGGAACGAAAAGATTGAAAAAGAAGAAGAAAATGAGAAGAGGAAGAAAGAAGAGGAGGAAGAGAAGAAGAAGAAAGAAGAGCAGGAGAAAAAGAAAGAGAAGAAGAGAAAGAGTGTTGGAGATAAAATAAGAACTTGGTGGAGAAAAAGAAGAAATTAGAAGCAGAAGAAGAAGAAAACCCAAAGGCCCTTTTCAGGGCCAGCCATATTTCTCGAAAAGAGATAGCCTTTCCATTGCCTACCCCTTTTTTAAAATTTAAATTTAAATTTAAATTTAAATTTAAAAAAATTTAAAAAAAAAAAAAAATCCCAAAAGCCCAAACTCTATTCCCCATGTTAATTTCCCTTGTCCCTAGACAGACCCAAACTCTATGTTAAATTCCCATTGTCCCTAAAGTGACCCACGATTTCTCTCCATGTTAAATTTCCATTGTCCCTAATCTGACCCAGGGGTCTTTTTAATGCTAAGTCCCATTGTCCCTAATGTGCCCCACTTAACTACTTATATATATATATATATATATATATATATATATATATATATATATATATATATATATATATATATATATATATATATATATATATATATATATATAATTATAATAATAATACTAAGCAAATAGCGAATAACAACCCTTTTAAGTGCACTGGATCCAGCAAGCAACCACGTGTGTCAGGGATTGATTAAAATAAATGCAATAAACTGACAACGAACAGTGCAAAACTAGTATCTAACTGGCTTGAGCGCTTTCGACACTTAATCAGTATTTTTCAAAGGCGAATACAAAACAAAGACAAGAGAAACAAATAAACAGAAAAACCGTTGTGTTTGCAAAACTTTACATGATAATTTCGACAAGAAATAAACCTTAACATTTTTTTAAATGTTTGAACAAGTTTATTTCAACTTTTTGCGGTTCCTAGAAAATATTTTGTTATTGACCTAGAAATCGATGAGCCATAGCGACATCTGTTTCTTTATATAAATTTATATAAGTGCAAATCATATCCCGGATATTTCATTGCTATTATTGTAATTATAGGGTGACTAATAAGCAAATTTAAAGAATTATTTAAAAGAAAATCTGTTGGTTGCAAAAAGATCATTTTCTTTTGTGTGCATGGCTGTAATTTTCGAGCCTTCTAGTTTAAACCACTTGGCTTGAATGTTCTAAGGCGGCGTATCTAGTAAGATTTCTTTTCTTTCCTAATTTCGGAACCCCAGTTTGGGTAGTGAGCAGTTGCCATAAGTGTTATATCACTCAAAGTAGCCAGGGGAGGAGAAGTGTTCTGCGACCGGGCTTCTGTACAGCTTCTTTGCCTCCAATCAGATCTATGAAGGTTGGTCCTTTTGTGTAGCTTTTCAGTTTCTCCTACGTACTGAAGGCTAAAGATCTTACATGTGATGAGATAAATCACATTCTACGTTTTGCACGTCCTATTTGGACTATGTGTGTTTAGATTTTTTCTCTAGTCACTGTGCTAGAAAATTTCCTTGTTTCTATCATATGTTGACAGGTTTTGCACCTTTTATCGCCACAGAGGCAACATTGACTAAGGTAGTCTTTATTCGTGATTGGCGTTAGCTTCGCCCTGACTAGGATGTCCTTGAGGTTTTTGATCTCCGTTAGGCTACTACAGGTTTGTTCGGGAGGATTAACTTTAGTACGTCAGACGATTCCATGATGGGCCAGTGTTTCCCGACGATTTTACCTACTTTAGGATTGTCTGCATGGTAGGCCAGGATAAATGGTATCTTATCAGCCTTTTCCTTCTCTCCATATTTTAATAGGTCATCGCGGTTTGTTTCTTTCGCCCTTTGGGTTGCCTCGGCAATCAGACCTTTGTCGTAGCCTTGGTAAATTAAATGTTTAGATAACTCTTCAGACCTTTTTAGGAATGTTTCAGCAAATTCTGAGTATCCTCATTGCCTGGCTATCTGGAATGTTCCTAATGCAGTGGTCTGGATGACAGCAGCTTGGGATGAGATACTGGTGTTTGTCGGTTGGGTTCGAGTAGATGTCATATGGAGTTTGTATTTTACCTGTCAGGTTGTTGTGTCCAGGAAAACGTGGTTTAAGTTGGAGACTTCTGCCGTGAATTTTATCGAAGGAAGGAAGTTGTTTCCTTTGATATGAAATCATCAAGATTTTCTCTTCCATGTCGCCGCTTCATTTCTATATCATCGATAAAATTAGCAACAGGGGACAAGATTAACGATTTCTCAAAATGTCAACCTCATTACACCAGGTACTTTCTCCGCTTTAATATGTAAAAAAGCCGACATTATTACATCCGAATGTATTCATGGCTGAAAAGTCAAATGTCTATATTTTGCATATATGACACTGGGCCATTTCTACAACTTATTCAGCGGAAAAAAAAAAAACGAAAACCGAATATTTCCAAACGCTGAAAAACTAAATAAACGAACATATACGCTCACGTACGCCTACTTTTTTTTATATACTTTGGAGTTCTTTTTACGAGAATAATTGTAAAATGTGTGCGAATATTTGCGTAAAACCCACGAATTACGTCTTTTTCTAAAGTCACCCATGCCAGCAAGAACGGTAACTCTTCCCTGCACATTGGTACGTACAAAATGTAAACAATGACAACAATACGACATAATTTGGGTTCAAAAACACACGAAAACTGGATTGTATGAAAAGGCAGACGTTTATAGCAAGGAATCAGATTATACAGACGTACTTTCATTCATTATATCAAACGTATTACAAAATATTTGTACAACTTTTGTTGTGTAATAAATTTTCGAGGTTAGAGACTCGACGAGAGTATCACTCACTGACTCAGTGATACTAGACGTATTGATAATATGTATGTGATTGTGGTCATTGAAATATTATCAATGTCAGGTCATCTGTTCTACGTACGGTTCTTATCTAGAGACACTGGTATTAAAATTAAAATGTTCATGTTTAGTAGGGATGGAAAAGAGGTAAAAAGTTCAACTATTTTTCAGAATTTTGAAGAATGAAAACAAAAATTCATTTAAAATTGTCATGCCATTTTTTGTGAATATCAATATGAATATTGTCATCATAAGCCAAGGAATAGAGAATCGATCTGTAGTATTTCTCCATTTAAACAAATACATAATCATAAATATTTCTTGAGAACCAACTCAGTGCCAGTTTCTTCTCTATGTCTATTACCACAATTGACTTTACTTCATGAACTATGTAATATTGCTCAAAACAATGGTCAGAATTATTATGAAAATATTGCAAATTTATGACATCCAAAATTTAATGTTGCACCATCCTAAGCTGACACTATAGAAATCCTGACTTACTGTAATGAAAACTTAGTGGAAAACCTTTTGTCATTGATTTTATTTTATAGATATGAAAACTGACCAAATATATTTTATGATAACTAAATTCCAAAACAGCAATTGTTATTTACTAAATTGTGATTTCAGATAAATGTATACATGTACAAGAACACTGTAATGAATATGCACTATTGGTTTTAAGAGTAACATACAATTTCAACTTGGTATGACTCATGATTATGCTATTTCATGCAAAAATGTTAGGGGGCGTGTGATAAAAAGGCACAGAAAGTCTTCAGAAGTACAGGGAACATAGAAAAGGTGAATTTATTCTTGAAGCTGAATGTTCACAACACATTTATATATAACCATATGTAAAAAATATGCAACTTTTAGCATGAAGTAACATGAGGTCAAGAATTTTCAAAAAGTGACCAAAGACAAATATTAAAAATGGTGGATGGTACATGTGTTTGAATGCTTCCTGTGAATTTATTTGAAGAGATATCATAAAGATGGGCTCATTTTTTAAATCTGCACACTCAAATTAAGCAGAAAATATTCCATTTTAAAAGCAACATATAATTTCAACTTGTGTATGACTAAAAAATATAGTATTTCTTGCAAAAAGGTTGGGGGGTGGGGTGATAAAAAGGCACAGGTGGGCTCCTGAATTACCTGGAACATAAAAAGTCAATTTATTCTTAAAGCTGAATGTTCACAAAACATTTCTATATAAAATATATGTAAGAAACATGAAAATTGCAGCTTGAAATAACATGATGTCAAAAATTTTCAAAAATTAGTGACAGAGGTGAGATGGCCGTGGTATGTAATGGTGAGAGCTTTAGACCACTGGGCCCCTCGCGGCCCCTCGCAGTAGCCATACGAGGCGAACTAATTTGTATTGATATAGATAAATAACACAATTACACAGATCAGTCATAGCAGATTTGCCTTGTCTTCTTATCTCATTCGTCTTAGGTTGAACTTTGCATTTTGCATATATATATATATATATATATATATATATATATATATATATATATATATATATATATATATATATATATATACGAGTTTCTCCTCTTAAAATAAGTAACAGAAAATAGTGAAAAGCAACTAGCTTTATAAAATTCTACAAATAATTTATTTCTCTAGAATAGTAAGTGAATGTGGAAAAAAGAAACTGTAATAAGAATAAAAACCCCAAACAATCCTGGAATTACAAACACAAGTCCTACTAATTTAAATTTCTGAATAAATTTTAGTAGAAATCCAAATGAAGCCAAACATTTGAGGAGATGATGTGCCTGTATTGTGTTGTTGCACTAACCGTCTTTTGTTGAAACACAGTAATATAATTCCATTTTTGAATTAACATAATTCCCAGTTAATGTCTCTATCAATAATGTTATGTTTTAATGAGCACTATGTATTTCCAGAGAAAATCCACTTGAACTGAACAATGTGAAGAAATAAATTCCAGCCCAAACGGTTTACTGGACAAAAATTTAATACAAATATATTCTGCTAGATCATAAGCACGAATGAATAATTTTTCCAGTGACAATATTGTGCAGTCCTTTACTTGACTTGGGTCACAATTAACATTTTCTAAAGAAAAGTATTACCTAATGGAAAATAACCTTTTAATATGTTCTTAATGGTTACAAAATAAAATGTTAGTTAAGGTGGGAAAATCTTTTACTAAAATTATAATATAATCTGGACAATCTCAGATACATTTAGAATGTCTGTTGCGCATGGGCAATATGATGTCATTCTCTCAAGCGAGGACTACAATAAATGGAACAACGTCCTAAAATGGTCTGTACATGGTATTGTTTACTCGGGCCCTGTAGTCTCGAAGCTATGTGATCGCTAAACTCATGCTGGTGTTTATACTCCGTAATTTGCGACATTCTCTAAATGAAATTTTGAAAAAGGTAAAATAATACACGTTTACTTTACGATTTTGAGGTGTTTGAGTCTGAGCTTCAGTTTTGTCATCAGAATAGTTAAATGATACGAGGCCAGACCTATGGGCCTATGCAGGGTCAGATAGGGGCCCATCCTTCCACATATCCGTGAACTTATATGTCCTTCATTAGAACGACCCCATCTCAACTGAGATACTCAATCACCTACCAAGAACATTAATTAGATAGAGTCTATCAATTACAATTATTTTGATTTGCATTTAATAATGGGAATTCCAACAATGACTCTTCTTTTCATAGGATGAATGCTCCGGGGCCGTGGGGCCTTTGCTGATCAAGGTGGACGTGGCAGGGTTTCCGCATAACGGTCAATTAGCTTATCATGGTTTTCATGTTCACGAGAATTCAGATTTTTCCAATGGCTGTGAATCTTTCGGACCGCATTATAACCCTTTCCAGACTGTCCACGGTGGCCCAAAGGATCCCCTTGGGTAAATGCACCAATCATTGCCATTATACAAACCTAAAACATTTTTGGACATAATTTAAGTGTATCATCCATGTCATTTTCCAGTAACTACATTATTGATGGAATCTCAGATAGTTTGATCTGTTATCACAGTTGATGAAACTACATGCATTTTAAACATATTTCAATCTTTCCTATTCGTTTACTTTACTCATCTACGGATAAATAATTTTAAATGATAGAAATGAAGACTCCTCAAGGAATGACCATTTTACTAAAATTTTGCATTTAGGAAATAGAAAATATGTCAAGTTTACAATAGAAGAACCACTGATACACAGTTACGTACACAACTCATAGGCCATAAATGTCAATGCCTAAAATTGAATTACTCAACTGGTTCCTTTACAATTTTTGTTTACAGCCAGTCAATTCAACTGAGTCGCTTTGCTCTTGTTCCAATCACAAATGGTCAAA
The DNA here is from genome assembly GCA_028554795.2 of Sinohyriopsis cumingii. Taxonomy (NCBI): domain Eukaryota; kingdom Metazoa; phylum Mollusca; class Bivalvia; order Unionida; family Unionidae; genus Sinohyriopsis; species Sinohyriopsis cumingii. The sequence continues at coordinate 44,741,539 of CM068827.1, forward strand.
GCCTTTCAACAGGGTAAAAAAACACAACAGAAACAGTAATGGATCGTTATATATATTTTTGCAGAAGGAAGCATCTTGGTGATCTGGGTAAAGTAGTGAAGGACCCATTTGGATTTGTGAAGGTTGTCACAAAAGATCTCTTTATGTCCCTTGTTGGTCCTTTCTCCATCCTTGGAAGAGGCCTAATTGTAAGGATGCTCTCTACATTCCATTCTTTCCTCTTTTATCTTTGTCGTATTAATAATGTCGAATACTAGCAACTGTTTATAGTATAATACAACTTGCAGGTATCTTTTATGGCAGGTAAGACACTGTGTTGTAATAAGTACAGTTGCCGCACTGTATTGAAACGTTCATAAAGTAAGACCTAAGTCATAAATTTTCAAAAACTTAAATCAAACTTAAAAAGTGTGGTCTCTCGACCATGATTGATATTTTACAATAGCGCATTAATTTCTGTATATACGAATCACAAACGATTTGTGAAATTAAGTCATAAACGACCTTACAATTTATATTTTCCGCACATATTACAACAACTACGCCAGACCATACTTTAACCATGTAGTTGTTAACGCACTTGCCTTCTACTCACTTAATAGACGATACAAGTCCAGCATTTGTTATTATTGGGTTTTATTGTGCATTGAGGTTGATAAGTGGAGATTGATACATTTATCCTGCTTTGTTACACCCTTGTCATATGTGACAAAGGTCAAGTCACATTTTCCTTCAAGCAAAAGAATCATCAGGCACTTTTCTTAATGCAATGCCATGGCCAGCACCTTTCAGAAATTCAAATGGAATGACCAGCACTAATATGCTATTCATGCTATGTTGTTTATACAGACAAGTAGCAAACTAACCAATCAGAAAGTTACTTACCACTTGTCATACAATCGAACAACCCAGCATGAACAGTAATCAGGGTAGCTTCATTGCTCAGTGAACAAAACTCGAACAGGTAATTCTGTTTCAAGGTTGTCTAAATGGCTAAATATGTGTAAAATGAGAATAGCACAATAATTGCAACTGATGACTTTATTTCACTAATTAATAAACATTAACTACATAAAATAATAAAATACCTACTTCAGCCTAATTAAAACATGAATATACAAAATAAAATATATGCTCCTGCTACATAGTAATCTGGGTAAGAGAAGTAAATTTTTCACGGTAACCATAAGAGACGTATTTCTCATAAATAATAATACTCAATTTCGTTGCAGAGAATTTGTGTATAAAGTAGAACGCAAACTCGAAATTATTTTTTCTTCCTCTCCATATATTGTAAGAGCCAAAAGCGCAGAGTTCATGAAGAATTCACAAGTGTAAATAACGTAGTCTCCTAAATTGTTGAATATGAAAATCGATTTAAATTCCATGAACCCAAAGCAAACCCGAAATTATCAGAACGTTTGTGTACAAACTATCTATCAAAGATTTCAGAAAGATTTAACTTTTTAAAGATAAATTGGAAATAATTATAATTTAGAAGTTAGTGAAAAACAAGGGTCATTGGATGTTGGAAGTTTTGCTTGAGAAAAGTTTCACAAAAGTGGATCCAGCTATAGCATAGCAGGAAATCCGTGTCATTTACGTTTAACACACAAACAGAACAAATGAAGTTGGGAGAGTATTAGAAGTTACATGATTTCAAGCTAATCTTAAACGATACAGAGTGTCCAAAGGTTTTAGACTTTATTTTATGTTTGCTGTTCAAACTTTATGTAAATTTATTTTTTGTGTGTGGTTATATTACTGTATACTGCGATTTACTGCGAAAACGCAATACATAGCCATACAATCACAACACCAGCAAACCAAAGACAGTCGTTCACACGGCATTACAAAAGCTAAACCCTTTTTGTAAATGTACCCTTGAGTAATTCGTAATATCGAAAATGACAATTAAACTCACATCCCTGCAGGTTTTGAAGAGAGCAAATAACTTTAGGACTAAAAGCGACACCTATATCATCTCAGTTGATATATTCAAGAGAAGTTTTAAAAAATAATGTTAATAAAATAAAACTACGAATGAGATTCCTTTGAATGACGGACATAAAGTTATATATATTTTCAGACGTCTTGTATCAGGCCAGCTCTAAAAGAATGGATCGCGATGAGCAACAAATATCTAGATACTTGAATAACTTATCGCGGGTTTGCAGTAAATCGTCGTTCATTGTATCACTCTTTTCAGGCTTAACATTTGCATACAAATTTGAATACAGTTACAATGTATGGCTCTGCGACTTTTTAATTACGCGAAATAGTTCAAAGAAACAAGAGTAGACAAATAAACACACAGTCTTTTTAGAGCTTTCATGGTTCTGATCTCTGTCAATAATTTGTTTGTAAAATTTGTCTACCTGAAGCTGTCTTTAAAGGAAGAACCGTTATGGAAAGGACAACCAAATTCTTGACAGAATGTTTAAAACATATATGGTCACCAATTTTAAACTCGTGGATAATGCAGGTTCATGATCTACCATAGGTAAACGTGTACAAATGAAAATGCATCCATACGGAAACAAAATCATTTCCTCTCTGAGGACATAATGTTCCTTTAGGACTGCAAGTTCTGGCAGAAAAAGTTATAAAATGTATAAAAATAGTAACTTACTGTTAGACGCTACCAGGTCAGAAGAGATGGTCGATGGATGTTTTCTCTTCATTATGATAGAGATGGATAAATATTAATTTTAAGGAAAATGGTTTGATTCAATGTTGAGGATATTTTGCAGAGTAAGTACTCTGAGCTTTTACTTATCAGTTATAACATTCAGTTAGCTTTAATATGATCCAAACTTTTATTGAATATTAATCGACTTAACCCAATTAATGCTTACTAACGTCATGTATTCATAACCGAAAACTACTTTATAGGCAAACTTATGTACTGAGTCAAGCTTTAATATCTAATCATTATTTCCTACAAATCCAATATGTATGAAGTTTGATAAAGTAGTGAAATTAATTTAATTATCCACCGATCGCCTTGAAAGAAAAGAAAAAGAAATAAAATTACACAAATAAAGGCCATTCCAAAGAATGACAGAGATCAATTCATGTCCGAAAAACAAAAACAAATTCTTGTATGTATATATGCATGTATGGATGTATGTATGTAATTATGTATGTACTTATGTATGTATATATGTTGGTAGGTTGGTAGGTATGCATTTTTTATAATACTGTATATCTGTTTTAAGTTATATTATTCACGTACACGAATACCGTTATTTATGCATGTCTATTAAAATAGTTTATTCTTATTAATTAGATCCACGAAAACCCTGACGATTTTGGCAGAGGAGGAAACGATGAGAGCCTAATGACTGGTAATTCGGGTGGACGCGTGGCTTGTTGCAAAATTGTGCCAATTCACTGAGGAATGAGCCCCAGGTGGGCTTGCATACTCTTGTTTAAGCACATTTACGTCATTAGCATCGCGTTTAGCTGCGTAGAAATGTATTGTGGCATTATCTGCATAACTTTGTAAAATAAAATATGTTACATAATTGTTTTTGTCATACTAACATTATTATATCATTTAGAAAAGTAAATTGATAACAGTAGTATATAATGCAATCTTTTACATAATAATTCATTATTCGCACGTGCTTATTATTCAGAAATATTATTTCTTTGGTTGATGCATCATACAGTTCTTAGTAGAAAAGATCGATAAGTGTATCTTTCTAATAATGGACTTTCCTTGTGGACACTCTTTTTGAGATTTGTTGTATTTTTAAAATCTAGTTTGGAAGAAAATCTCAGAATCTAAATTAAAATATAACCGTGCGTGTGCGCGTGCGTGCGTGCATATATGTTTGTTGAGCCACAGAAAATAATATTGCAGTGTTTGAATTTTGTAAGTTTCGATAACTGTCCTTGTCCAAGAATTAATTTAGAGCACATGTATTTCAAGGAGAAAAAAATCGATTGGAATCCAGATAATTTGAAGAAAACAAAATAATTAGCCGTATAACTGGTCACAACTTAAAACACTTTAACGTAAGGCAAGTAATGACTATTATTTCGCAAAGCATCAATAATAAATCTAGCTACGAGGTAAAAAAGATGCCCGGATGTGGGCGAATCCTCTGGAAAAACCTAATTGATATATGTTTTTTATCAAGTACTCCAAGTATGGCATCTATTTCACTTTATGAATCTTACTCCGAGAAAGAATAAAAAAAATATGAAAGTTGTTTTCTCCAACTAATAATGATTCTGAATCAAGGCCAGGATCTTGGTCAACATTAGATACAATGTTTCTAAAAAATCGTTTAGGTCAAATATGAAGAAAAAAATCAGCCAGAACTGAAAACTATTCCAGCAAATAAAATTACATTACAATAGCATGTAATGAAATAATAAAAAAATTAAAACTAACAAACAAGTAAATTAAATCAAATGAAAATTGAATCAAATATGCATAACACATACTTACATATATACATACATGCATGCATGCATGCATACATACATACATACATACATGGGGCCCCGAGTGGCCTAGTGGTCTAAAGCGCTCTCCGTTACGGATCACTGCCATCTCACCTCTGTCTGCGTAGGTTCGAGTCTCGGATTCGGCCAATGTGGGTATGAGAGAAAGCTTGCCAGTAGCTTTTCGTGGGTCGGTGGTTCTTCCCGGGTTTTCCCGGTTTCTTCCTCCATCATTAATACTGGCCGCCATGTATAGCCTATTTTGTGCTGAAAAATGGCGTTAAACCCTACAACAATAACAACATACATACATACATACATACACACATACATACATACATACATACATACATACATACATACATACATACATACATACATACATACATACATAAACTGCTCCGGTGGCCTAAGCGGAAGGTCATGGGTTCGAACCTCGGCTGATTCGTACCAAAGACTTACACAAATGGTGATACCAGCAGCCTCGCTAGTTGCTTAGCATTAAGAGGTTAGTGTTAGGACTGCTTGGCCTGGTGTCAGGATAATTTGACTACACGTCTGCAGCACGATGCCCCAGCGCTATACATCACTACAAACTGCCACACTGCAGACATCGTAGAGATATGACTGAAAAATTGTCGAAGCTACGTTAAAAATCCTAATCACACAGACACACATACACACACACACACACACACACACACACAAACATACGTACATACTCATGAATTCATTCACAAATAATTAAGAGGTCAGTTTTATTTATTTTTATAGTTCAAAAGATAGAAATCCTTTCATAGACTCATAAAGTTAGGTATAACGTTTACTTGTCAGAAGGGCATTATATGATATATCTGCAAGACAAAAATGGCTCTTAGAATTTTGTTTGCTTCAGATAAACTAACTTTCACAAGAAGCATATAAATGGTACAGGTTTGTACAATGTATATATATATACCTATCGGTACATCAATACATGATTTTAACACTGGTATATCATGGTGATGAATTAAAAAATTAACCATTTCAATAGAAACACTGTGGTTTGCAAAGAAAGAACTTCCAAACCCATACACGTAAATCATGGACGATACTGATGCAGATTCCTGTCTTGTTACATTATTCGATTTTCTGCTGGCTGGATAATTAATATAACTATATACATTACAAAAAATATATATATGTTGGACTTAAAGGTGGCTTTTACATCTTAGACCTTGATGAAACGTTACTAATGAAAGCAGTACATATCATTAATGCGCATAATGTCTTTCATCTACATCTAACTAGCAGAAAACCTGCGATACTCGTATCTACGAGGATATTGGTGCTCCGATTATCATAGGGAGCACATTTACAACAACAAGTCTTGTGCTTTTGACTGGCTGAAAACAAAACTTTAAATCCAGTTTTAATATGAACAGTGGAATGGCCATGTCATTTATGATGTATGTTAAACGTAATTTGGTACGCAAGTACTTGGCTCAGAAGCAACTGATATGGTGAGATTGTAAAACATGGGGAAGCGTCACGATAAAATGACTCATGAGATGTTCTCACTTTCTTACTTTAATAATGTGTTGTTATTTTGCTTTCGTAAATTTAAAACATCTAAATATAACAGTCATTGTGGTCTCATATACAACTATGAAGTGACGATGGCTGCAAATGGCAGGAGAGATTTCTGCATTCCATCTAAATTTATGTCACTCCATGAGATGTGTTAAAAACGATGATAATATATGAAAGTTGGAGATGAACTCCAACAATTATTTTCCGGCAGAACACAGTTAAGCAGTTAAATATGGTGAATTAAGTTTATTCTGAGCCAGATATTCAAAGAGCATTCATTAAACCAAACGCCACTATGACGAAGTTTTATAATTTTACAACAATAGTAAGTAAAGTGCGATCATCTAGGCTCACACAGAACTCCCATGCTAAACGGGGTAAAAATGTTTCTGGACTCAAAAGGAAATTTCATATGTGAATTTCACTCTGGGGCAAAAGGGATATTTAACATTGGAATGATAGTACGGGGCTAAGGATGGAAAGATACGGAATGCTCTCACTAAACATTGCTAGGTGAGTTACAGACAGTAAGTTAACAAAAATCGGTTTTATCTGTTCTCTAACTAAAATGACAAAGAGATAGTTTTCACATGATGAATATGTCCTAGTTTGAAATTTATCAGTGTATGGATCTTTTTTGGCTTTGTGTGCTTGTCTGCCCTGTAACCGAAGATCATGCGTGAGGTTTTCTGGCACATAGCAATAAATTATTGTTTAACGGCATATACTATTTAAAATGTCTTCTGGTATGACCATCACTCAATCATGTATTGACAACAAAACGCATGATGTAAAAGAAGGAACATAAAATGATAAGATAATTCAAATCCCTTATATACAAAACTAACTTCTCTATCTTGCATATCAACCTGTGATCCTCTTATAAACTAAGTATGACCATTACCCATTCATCTACTGACCACGCAGGGTAGGATATAAAAGAAAGAGCATAAAATATCATTCAAATCCCTTCTAAGTACAACAAACTTCTCCATCTTCATATGACGTTCATATCATCTCATACTAAACAAAGTAAAAGTCATATCCCTGATCACTTCATTACATCCGTTTGGAGCGACCAACATTCACTTATAAATTGTCCAAACAAGGTAGGACGTAAAAGGAGGTAAAATAGAATTGAAATTTCCTCCAAACAAAAATAACTTCTCTATCTCCTCTATAACTAAAGTAAAATATGTAATCCATTTATAAGTAGCTGTACCTCATATTTTGAACACAAGCGCCATCCCATTCACACGGGGTAGTATGTAAAACAGGGGGTATAAAAACAGGATTTGCATCTCTTATAAGTAAAAAATGCTTTACAAGCCCTTACAGTCCCCGTGATGTCCATGATAAGCAATATTTACTCCCTTCTACTTTGCATAATATTCGCAAGACTTTCCAGTCGCATGGATTGGTTTGCAAAATGGATATTTCCTAAGCAGTTAATATAATTCATTGACGCGATTTTTTCTTGTTCAAGCGTTGGTCATGTGAGCTAGGAATACGTATATGTATGAGACTTTTTGGTTTTGTTTTGTGATACGTGGCATAAAATGCCGATCTGCAACTTATAAAAGCATACTGATAAATAATATCGACTTGAAGCAAGAAAACGATGAAAGTGTGAAATGTGTGTTTCGTGATTGTAAGATTAAAGGAATTTATTTGTGCTATCAACGCGTTTAAGAGTCCCTAAGTTAAAAAAAATCGTTGTCTTGGAGTCCTTGTCAATAGGAGTAACATCGACCTCACATCAACCTTACACAACGTTCTGGCATTGATTGTTCTGCTTTTTGTCGTGAAGACCTGTCAGACACCTTGAGTGTTACAGTATTAATTTTGGCAATCTTTGTCAGCATCGCCGATAACAATTATTTATGATAATTTGTGCCAGCTGCTCCACGAGTCTTTATTCTTTTAGCTGTATATTGTCTTGTATTGGTTTGAAATTAGTAACGTTATACACATGGACACAGTGACAAACACAAACACAACGAATTGTGTCATTATCTTATTTGTGCCACACTACTTCGATATGTCGTAAATAATGGACAGTATTATCACATTACTTATCATCATAAAATAATTTTCACTACATCCGCATTGATACAGGTTGGAGTAAAATTTAGGCTTAAAAATACTGTGAAACACTGATTCATTAGCAAGATGTAACTGACATTAACTGCATGCAGAATTTTGAAAAAAGCCCCCACATCCTTTGCTCTTTCCCCTGATTTTAAAAGATGCCACGTTTATAAGTTTGATTGGTTGATTAAAGTACGTCTAGAGCGATTAGATCTTCTTGTACATTTGTTTACATACTTTTGTCAGACATGCATTTGCAGGTGCTCGTAATCAAATTTAAATTAACCTAGAGGTCATCTCATTTATAGAAATGTAGTTTTACAATAGAAAACAGGTAAACAAACGTGCATGACATGAAATAAATAAAAACAAGGGAACGAAAGGAAGAGAAGGAAATGAAGAAACTAATTTTCAAATTAAAGACTAGGTGGGCAGCAACATTTTCAGACTGATAATCGCATAATTATATGTATAAAAGTAGATTTAAAGGACAATCATAAGCAATGGGCAGTTTATGACACCTTGACATTCATCTTTTATCCCGAAAAGGAACTTACGACAAAACAATGCTCTCAAATAAATAATTGTCGTCTCTTTTGATCCAAAGCTTATCTGATAGTTATGTGCCTCACAAACCCCTAACAACCGGAATAACTGCACACACAGACACACGCACGCACACACACACATACATAAGCACACACATACATCTATAACTATATCAATATATATTGGAATGGTGCAATGGTTTATCAAGATAATTTCTCCGTACATTCTTTCGTGGACAGCGTGACAAGTAACCATTCAGCTTGACTATGGGCTAGTCTCGCAATAAACTGCTGACTGTGAGCGATGGGATCTGCTCTTTTTGGGTCATGAATTGAATTTTAATTAGGGTCCGTTCGACATCGGCTGACATATATGTCAGTGTAAGGTCTTATATACAGAATTAAGACAAACCAAATCAAACATTTTGGGAAATAAAATAGATGTCATAAAACGATATTTTCCAGAATAGTTATTAGCAATGGCACTCTAGAGAGGATTATTCTCACTCTGATGGGCTCGTTAAAAGTTTTGGCGGTTAGATAAAGTAATCCTGATTGGCTAAATTAACCGAAGAGGTGTTTTCCATACGGATTTCATGGTGTTGAAGTAAATCTTCCTCGCGAAATGAGACCGTCTTAGTTTCTGAGGAAAGCACGTATTTAGCTCCGGGAAATAACAAGCGTGTCTCGTTAGAATGTCCAATGGACGTGTGTCGGAAATTTTTGGACACAAAACAGAGTTTAGCTGCATAGTATGAGTGAGTTTCAGTAAGGCACACGGTTAGACTCAATTGCATATAACATGTTCGTTGATGTAAGTTTGTAATTATTTGTTGAATTATACATTTCGAAGTTATACTAAACATTTACTTGAGATCAGAAGTTAATTGTTTACATGCGTTATATAATATGACTCATGCATTATATGAAGGAGTTCTGACTGAGTGGTTTTGTATGCAATATAAATCATGCAGTACATAAATTTCATTCATTATTCTGATACTCATTGTGATTATTCATTTGTCTTGACGGTGATATAAATCATGGATCCGAAAGCTTTCATGCATCTCTTTTGATACTAATTTTGTGATGTAGATTATATATTTTAAGTAATTTGCATCATGTATGCTGAAAATTGCTTCTTCTATGACAATTCAGCTAGTAATGTATAGCCACAGAAGGGTGTGCTGTTTATCTACGATGTCTAATTATGTCATGTTCCAGTAGGAAGCGAGTAATCGCTTCAAAAGACAATAATTTTCTGATAATTGGATGAGTGTGTATTATGTGGCGATCTGACCATATTAGCTTAGTTCTGTTGAAATGGTGTAAGACAGTCTCTGTCGTGAAAAGGTGGGAATAGTGGTTGATCGCAAGAGACTAAAAATCTTGCACGTATTTAGGTTGGATATGATATTTTTACATGAACCGAAAATTAGTTCCATACCTGCACTGCATAGTGCTCAAGAGCACAGTCAACATCCTAGACGGTTGATGACCCGAAGAAGAAGAAAGAAGAAGAAAGAAGGAGAGAGAGAGAGAGTAGTACGAAAAACACCGACTTCTCACTATCGTTGATTTGGAAAAGATCGGATGCATAAAGGTGATGCTAACATGTCGGCAATCTGAGTTCAATCGATTATATGAAATTATGTTATATCGATAAAACAGAACGTCTAATTGAATTCAGCATAAATGTTGTAACTATTTCTAAGAGAAAGTGAATCATGCAAATAACATGCTCAATATCATTTCATTTTTGTACCTGATTAAACATCTCCAAGATGGCCGCTATCGCTTAACCGGCTTGAAGCAGCTGTTCCGTGTTTTAGTGCAGTTTTCATGATATTTGTGCTTGTTGCATGTTTTCATCTTCGTTATTGTGTTCATTATGTATTGGCTGTTAAGTTCGTTTGTGTTTCTTCATCTCGTTGTTTTCGAAACGAGAATAATTAGACTTATTCTCAGCTGTCTTGCTTCAATGTTTCTGAACAAACCGCCATCACGTGATACTCTCCAGTCAACCCGTTTATGCTACGATGGACCCTCATTAATTGCTTTAAATGTTCACTGCTTGGCTCTCCACACTACATTGTGCTCTAGACTAAACGAACTGGGACTACATTCATCATTACCTAAATGTAAACAGAAGCGAAAAAAGAAACGTTGTTTCAAAGCTGGCCGTCGTAGAACAGGAAGAATTCCAGTTATCTCCCTTTCTTCGGTACAACCATTTAAGATATTTTCGACCGTTAATTTAGATAACCTAATTCAAATACCAATTAATTCGTCAACCTTTGTGTCAACTTTCCAATAAATACCTCTGCGCACTGCATTATTCAATGCCCAGTCAGTAGGACCACCGGAAAAGCGCACAGAAATAGTTAATTTTATCAACGACCAAAATTTTGACATATTTTTCGTGACAGAAGCATGGCTAAAAACATCAGGCGATGAGCCCAAGTGTGCGGGACTAACATCCACTGGTTACTCCATCAAGTCGTTTCCTCGTAATTCTCGCGGAGGTGGAATTGCTGTCATCACAAAGAACTCCATGATAAAACATCTTAACTATCCCACAACATTCAATTTCGACCATACATCGTTTGAACTAGTCCAAACCACACTGGAGGAAAGGTCAGTCCATTTCTTCTGCCTATACCGCCCTCCTCCTAGTAGAAAAAACAAGCTGGCTGACTCTCTCTTTTTGGAGCAGTTTCCGAATCTCCTGGACTATGGAAATTCAATAGATGGCAACCTGATTATTCTTGGAGATTTCAACTTTCACTTTGACTGTCCCGGAAACTCAAATACATCAAAACTCATAGATTCCATTAACATTTTCAACTTCAATCAGTCAGTTAACCAACCCACCCATAAACATGGTCACATTTTAGACTGGATTTTTCATAGACCTGATGATAACATTCTACGGTCCTCCCTGGTATTCCATGACCTTGCATCAGATCACCTCTCCATTATATGCCATCTTGACGTATCAGTCCCTAACCCTCCACCTTTATTTGCTACTAAGAGAAACCTCCGTATGATAAATAGAACCAAACTAATGCACGACATCCAACCTAACCTAACAACTTGCTTACCTCCTACCGCAGAACAACTCGATAACTGTCTGCGTTCATTACTTGACAGACATGCCCCAGCTACCAAGTGCAGAGTATCAATTCAAAAGTGTTCTCCATGGTATGGCAGTGTTAGGGACCAGCTTCGCACTGCTAAAAGAGACAGCCGTAAAGCTGAGAGGCTCTGGCTTTCCAACAGACTCACTATTTATAAGCAAATCTATGAAGTCGCTAAGAAGAATTTCACAAATATAGTCCATGCAGCGAAATCAGCCCATTACATTACTAAGATCATGGAAAGTTTCAGCTGCAAAGAGCTCTTCGAGATTACTAACAAGCTAATGTCAAGGAACAAATCAACACCACTTCCAACTACCTTCTCTCCAGTTGATCTTCCGGACATGTTTGCAAATTTCTTCCGTGACAAAGTACAAACCATTAGAGATAAGCTTGACACCACAATTTCAACTGACTCGTCGTCAACATACAGTTAGGATACAGAATTTGAGCGGCAACTATTAGCAAGGTTTGAACCTGTCTCTATGGATTTCGTATGTACAGTCGTGATGAAGAGTCATGTGAACTTGATCCAATTCCAACATCATTGCTGCTTGAGTGCTTAGATCCAGTATTTCCTTCACTAACTGATGTTATTAATACCTCTCTCTCATCTGGGGAATTCCCATCATTTTTCAAAACTGCCATTGTAAAGCCTCTGCTGAAGAAACCAACACTAGACCATAACGATTTAAAGAACTACCGCCCAGTTTCTAATCTCCCATTCATTTAAAAAATCTTAGAAAAGGTTGTTCTATCCAAGCTTGTATCTCATCTAAATTCAAATAGTCTTTTTAGCAATGTACAATCTGCATATCGCCCTTGCCACAGTACTGAAACAACTCTTCTAAAAGTAGTTAATGACATTCTCTCTGCGTTGGATAGTGGAAAGATTACAGTCTTCACACTCCTTGATTTGTCTGCAGCGTTTCACACAATAGACCATGATATATTACTTCACCGTCTCCAGCATGTATTTGGCATTCATGATACAGCATTACTGTGGTTCAAGTCCTACTTGGTCAACATGACATAAATTGTATCTGCAAATGGAATACACTCCAGCCCAGTTGATCTATGTTGTGGTGTTCCACAGGGGTCTGTTCTTGGACCTGTTCTCTTCATTATGTACACTCAGTCGCTCTCAAGTGTCATAGATCATCATGCAGTGTCTGCCCAATTGTACGCTGATGACACCCAAATATACAAATCTAGCCACCCAACTGAAGCTGATGCTACCATCCAAGGTGTAGAGAGGTGAATTTCTGATGTGAAATCATGGATGACTTGTAACAAGCTGCAGATGAATGATGATAAAACTAAGGCCATCCTGATCACAACACAAAGACTTTCTCATTCACATCCTTTACCTCAAACAATAAATATCAGCAACACCAACATTGAATTCACACAATCAGTACGAAACCTAGGTGTTGCTCTGAACAGTACTGTCACATTGCACCAACATGTCATGAACATATGCAAGGCTGCATATTTTGATCTTAGACGCATCAGCTCAATTCGCAAATATCTTTCAGTTGATGCCACTAAAACACTTGTGTGTTCATTAGTACTTTCAAGACTGGACTATTGTAACTCAATTATGTCTGGTTCATCTCAATATCTACTCCAGAAACTTCAAAAAGTTCAAAACACAGCTGCTCGGATCATACTTAGAGTACCACGATCAGAGTACACCTCTCCGCTGCTCTGTACCCTACACTGGCTATCCATTCGATCCAGAATCAAACATAAAATTTGTTCTATGTGCTACATTTCACTGTCGGACTCTAGTCCAACATACCTATCGGACCTCACCCATGTGTACACACCAGCAAGATACTTACGCTCCTCTTCTGACAATCGTATACTCATTATTCCCACTATGAAAACAAAATCATATGGAAGTAGTTAAGTGGGGCACTATACGTACAATGGAAATTAGCATTACGGAGACCCCTGGGTGAATATACGTACAATGGAAATTTAACATGGCGAAAAATCGTGGGTTAATATACGTACAAGGGGAATTAACATGGGAAAAAATTGTGGGCCGATATACGTACAAGGGGAATTTAACATGGGAATAGAGTTTGGGGGTTGTTTAGGGACAAAGGGGAATTGAATATGGGATTTTTTTTTAACAATTTTTTTTTTAAAAAAGGGGTAGGCAATGGAAAGGCTATCTCTTTTCGAGAAATATGGCTGGCCCTGAAAAGGGCCTTTGGGTTTTCTTCTTCTGCTTCTAATTTCTTCTTTTTCTCCACCAAGTTCTTATTTTATCTCCAACACTCTTTCTCTTCTTCTCTTTCTTTTTCTCCTGCTCTTCTTTCTTCTTCTTTTCTTCCTCCTCTTCTTTCCTCCTCTTCTCATTTTCTTCTTCTTTTTCAATCTTTTCGTTCCATTTGCTTATTCTTATTCTTTCCTCTTCATCCTCCTTCTCCTCCTTTATCTCTTTCATGACACCACTAATCTTGTCTTTTACCTTTTTTAAGTTATTAATTTCCATCTTTACACGATGGGGACTATAGGAATAATGGTCTTCAACCAGTCTTATTAACATCTGCTCCATCATTCCTAAGTTGTTTAAACGTCTTGTAATGTTTGTATTTTGTCCATTTGGTTAGAAGCCATCTTCTTTTTTTATTCTTTGCAGAATGGTTTGAACGACGAATACTGTGGGTTCTTATACTTAAAGCGCGTACGTGAAGGAAAACATCCCTCTAAAACGTAAAATTGATCTTACCTAGATCATGACCAAACAACGCGCGAACGTGAAGGAAAACATCCCCCTACTTTTTCATTTCATATAATAAAACCCAAACTATACTTTCTCATTTCATATAATAAAAACCCAAACTATACTCTTCACATACGCTAAGAAACAATAAACAAAATCCATAATCTACTATCCACACAATCTTACGTGAGCGCTTACAAAACCCAAACTATACTCTTCACATACGCTAAGAAACAATAAACAAAATCCATAATCTACTATCCACACAATCGTACGTGAGCGCTTACAAAACCCAAACTATACTCTTCACATACGCTAAGAAACAATAAAGAAACCTATAATCTACCATTCACACAAACTTACGTGAGCAGTTACAAACACAAACACACAAACACATATCCTCGCACTATGAAAAAAGAGTTAGTGTTTATAATCACACTACTCTGCCTAAACACACACACACACACACACACACACACACACATTAGCAAATCGATAGTTATTTCTTTTCTAGAGTATTGGGTAGCCCTTAAAAGGGCTGTTTTTTTTTTGAACTCCAGATGCACCTATCTAATGGTTGCACCTTCCTGGCCTGGCGCCACACACGCATCTTCTTCCCCAGTCTCCTTTCACCTTTCTTCTGGGGAGCGCAGAGGGAGGATGATTCGCTTCAATCCTCTGTCTCGGGAATATTGTACGACATCCTCTCTTCTAGTTTCTTTTCCTCCTCTTCCCTCTGTCTTCTCTCCTCCTCTTTGTTCTTCATTCTTTCCTCTTCTACTATAGCCTCCGCGGCCAGTTCATTTAACAGGCGCCTGACATATTCCAGATGTATCTGGAGTTCAAGAAGTTTGCTTATTCTGCTATTCATTCTTGTGTTGATCAATCAACAAGGGTAGCTAGACTGCCCAGCGAGTTTCAATTTATAGTGAAAGCGCGGACGTGATGGAAAACATCCCCCTAAAAACATAAAATTGATCTTACCTAGATCATAACCAATAAAAACAACAACGCGCGGACCTAAAAGAAACACTCACTCACTTTTTATGCTACCCATCACTAAAATTTTTTGTAAATCATTTCAATAGACTATCCACATACGCAAAGCAATCCAATCTAACCCAAAATTTACACCTCAAACACCAAAAAAAGACATCATTTTAATCTACTATCCATACCAACTTACTTAATCACTTACAAACACAAACACACAAACACATACCCTCACATTTTTTAAAAAAGAGTTAGTGTTTATTTTCACACTACTCTGCCTACACACATTGGCAAATCGATTGTTATTTCTTTTCTAGAGTATTGGGTAGCCCTGAAAAGGGCTGTTTTATTTTTTTGCTATGGCATTCTTTTTAGTTTCTAAGAATGCGATGTCCTCTGAGGATAGACTTTCTGGCGATAGGTCTGCTTCTTCGGAAAGAGAAGAAGAACTCTTTGGTGTCGATACGACAATCGACAAAGCCTCTGTCAGCTTCAGGTTGCTGCTGCCGCTCTTGTTGTTGTTGTTGCTGCTGTCTCTGAAGTCTGTACTTCTCTGTCCATTCTTCTCTTTCCCTGTTCATTTCTTCTCTGAAGAGCTCTTCTATCAGGTCTTCAGTGATTTTTAACATTCTCACATTCTCTATTTCTTCTGGCTATGGTATCAGACTGTGTCTGACCCTATGCAAATTCACGTAGGCTTCGTTGAGTTTAGCTAGTTTGGAGCACATCTTCTTAGGAGGCTGAGTCGACAATGGATGGTTAGACTGGAAACAACCCGGTTCTTAAAGTCAAAGCGCGGACGTGAAGGAAAACATCCCCCACACGGTTTTTGAGTCGCAACGTTTAGTGAGTGTCATGAGAGGGATAGTAAGAAATGAAAGAGCATCAATCCAACATTCTTATAGCTAAACAAAAGACAAAGGCATTTTTTTTCAAAACACAACATTTTTTATTCAAAAATCACTTAACACTAAACAACAACTCTAACATTTTTAACAATAATCCAACAATATAACATCAAACAATTTTTTCAAAACACAACATTTCTTATTCAAAAATCACTTAACACTAAACAACAACTCTAACATTTTTTAACAACAATGCAGCACTAAACGTTTCTCCACTAGGTAAAGAGGGATAACAGTCTTCCATGGTTTCTAGTAATCTAGGATGACTTCTCTCAAACTGTTGATTTCTATGGTATTATCGAATTCTGCATACAGGATGACGTTCACCGTTTCATCAGGGTCTCGGTCTTTAAACTGAATTTCCACACGAATCTGGCCGGATTTTATAGGGTGGAAATGTCCCTCGTCGCTGCCTTGGTCTGGAGTGAAATCGAAAGCCCACAAAGCGTAGCCTCCTGCATAATCCTCGTACGTAATACCGTGACTGGTATTGGTTCCTAACTGTCCGGTGGCTTCGTACAAGGACAAGTACGATCTCAAGTAATTCTTCTTGGTAAAGTCAGGTTCGAAAGGTCGGGTACACAAGGTCTTGCCATCGCGACTGACTTCGATTTTGGACACGCCAAAGTGTTGAAAGTAGAAAGGATTTTTTTCGGCAGCTCCGTTGAAGGCTGTATTCTCGACGATACCAACGATCAACCGTTTGGGTAACTGTCCTTGGAACAGATGATCATCGATCATGGATCGCTGTCCCTTGGGAATGGTGAAGGTTTTCACTTCCACGCGTCGTATGGGATACTTGGCAGTCGTTCTGCTCAACGTCTGACTGATGTCGTTTCCCACTTTAGGTAACACTTCCACACGGCGTACGTAGAGTCTGGCTTCTAGGATTTTGGTTTTGTAACCGTCACTATCAGCCATCAAATGGAAAGCGGCACTGCTACGATTCAGTCTCAGGCGGACATCCACCCCGTTCAGCAAATACTTTTCTTGCAACCACATGTCCAAATGCAAACAATCCATCAATTCTAAACTTGTGTCGGCTCCCGTGATTCTCTTTCTTCGTTCTAGAAATCCATCATTGTTGTCTTTCTTTTCATCAGTTTCCAATATTTCAAACTTGGTAGGTTCGTCAGCTTCCCATACCACACAGGCATTGAGATGAGTGTTCTTGGCATCTATTCCGTACGTCAAGAGATTTTCCAGGTAGGCACGATAAGGGTAAGTATCCATGCTGCTACTGACCAGTTTGTTATTCAAGTACAAGTCCACTCCACTGAACAAGGAATGCATGAAATTATTGACGGGAGCTACTGCTTCATCGTCTATAGCACCTCCAGTCTTATCTAGAATTTTGACTTTCAGGTACAAGTAACTGCTATTCAGATCGATGTAATCTTCGGGCTGTCCTTTGATTTCAAACTCGATGGGAGCGGAATCGGTCAGTGAGGAGACGGGGTGAAATTCCACCCACTGGGATTCTTGCATCGTCATCTTCGTGGGGGGCATGGCAAACAGATCCAGTTCCGTCTTGGAACAAGCGCAAGATTCTCGGTGCATCATTTTTTTGTCTCTTTTCTCAATAATCGAAAACGTCTAAGTCTCGAACGGTTCTTCTTTTCTTGGCCTTTCTCGCTTGAAGTCTGGTGAAAGGGTGTTTTCTTCGTCGTCTCTTTCTGCCTTGTCATTGCTGAATGCCTGACTCGGTAGCGTGCAGGGCATTTATAGGTGTTTCTCGTTGGCCTAAAATGTCTTTGCCTGTTTGCAGCAAGACATTTTTGCCTGCCCTCATGAAGGCTTCTTTAGGGTTTTGTTTGTCGATGATGACATTTTGGAGAAATTCTTTGCCTTGCATCAGTGCCGCATCTTTCAAGGCGTGCAATCCGCGTGTCACCATCGGTTTCAACACCGGGGCCACCGAACGAAAGGCCGATTTTAACATATCTCCTAAGCCGTGTCCTCGCTGTCGAGCAACCCCTCGGTACACTGGATACCTGACTTAAGAGTCGTGAGAGAACCGTTTTCGAAAATGGAGTTTCACCGTGACTTTTCCTTTGGTGAATGGAATATTTTGTCCCAGATCTCCTTTTATAGCAATGTTGACCGTGTCCAAATACGACTTACTGAAAGGCAAATAGTGAAGATGTACAAATTCGCGGTGGACGTGGTAAGTGTTTCCACCTTCCTCGTCAGTGTTCGTGGCAGAATCCACTTTGAAAGGAATGACACGCAGTAACGGTACGGAGGTGTGTCCCACCACGTTGTACTCCAACACATCGGAATACACGAACATCAAATTCAGTCCTTGGTTCAGTTCTACCGGGGCACGAAATAACTTGCTAAAAGACTCGTTGTCGTAAACGATGGGTAATTCGTTTTTCTTGAGCATGGCCTTTCTCATGTCCATGTCTCCGCCCAACATGTCAAACAATTCAGGACAAAATAAAATGGACACGATTTTACTTCGTTCAAATTTCATCAAGAAGCGACGAGCTGCTTTGTGGTACTCCATGGTGACATTTTTGTTGACATGCTCCAAAGCTTTCAGAAACACGACATTAAACCTGGAGGCTATGGTGCTGACCAAATGTTGACCACTAAAATAATAGCCTGAGGGAATGAACAAGTGATAGGTGGTGTACTTTTGTGTACGGGTTTTCTTGTCATATTTGACATTGCTATCCATCCACTGTTGCATTTGCTCGTCATGAACTTCCACATCAAAAAAATTTTGATTGGGAAGGACATTGAGGACTTGGGTCGGGTGAATCATTTCTACTAAAGCCACTTCCCAATGGGCTTCGTGATCTAACTGGATGGCTTGAGGTAATTTGGCCGTGTAACAGCACAACGTGTTCTTGGGAAACACCTCCATGGAACTGTCACTGGGTAAAGTTAAGTAAAATTGGTTTTGGTGACTCATAATTCCAGAGTTCTGTGGCTGTCCGAGGGGATATTACTGGACGTCAGAGGCGTGTCTCCGCCCAAAATGGGGTTCTGATTGTGGTTGAAGTGGTGACTGGCACTGGCACTGGACACAAGGTTCCCGGGGTTCCCGTTCGAGGAGAATTTCAAGGAGGGATTAGGAAGCAGGTAACCGATGCAACTGCTCAATAAAATGGTCCACAATTGTTTGTCTCCTTGTTGCAAACTCAAATTGGCAATGGCTGCCCCGATGACACAATACACCACGAAGATTTGGCAGAAAAAGACGATTTGCGTTTTTAGCACACGTTCACCACACCACACCCACAAGGGTTGTTTTTGTAAATCTTGCACAGAAGAACTAGGTGAAGGAGGAGTGGTCAACGTAGCTGCGTCTGCTGTATGAAAGGGCATGATGGTCACTTCTTTTTATAGTCGATGACTTGCGAAGCGTCGATCCAAGAATCAAAACTGGGTGGATATCCTTTCCAACGTACTTTGACTTCTTTGACACGTCGTTTGCCCACTTTACGGGTTCTGCGTTCGAGAATGCTTTCGATGTCGTACACGTCGTCTTCTTTTTTGGTGACACGTTGTAACTCGGGTGAATAAAACGTTCCTTTGAGCACTTCTCCGTTCATGTCTTCCAATTTATAGACGGCAGGATGACGGCCATGCACTCGTCCAGTGATGCGAAACAATTCGGTCGTCCAGTTAGGTAAGTAACCTTTGTCGAAAGTGCGTTTGGTTTTGCCAATGCGCACCCAATCTCCTACAGCCAACATTCCACTTTTCTCGGGGATAGCCCTCGTCGGGGACGTACCAAACAGGCGCTCAAACACCAACACTTCGTTGTCGGGAGTCACGTCTTGCGGGGCACGTCCGATGCTTCGATGGTAAGATTGGTTGTACGCTTGCACCAGGTGCGGTAAGATGTCGATGTACTTCAGAGTGTGGTGATGCGTAAAATATTTCCACATGCGTTCTTTCAAAGTGCGTTGAAAACGTTCCACGATGCTGGCTTTGGTTTCTGGATTCTCGGTGGTAAAAAAATGAATGTCACGTTTCTTTAATTCTTTTTGGAAAGCTTGGTTCAGAAATTCGGTGCCTTTGTCCGTTTGCCATCGAAGAGGGTGACGACCGCTTTGTTTCAACACCCGTTGCAGGGCTCGCACTAACTCGCTGCTCGATTTGGAAGTCAAGGGCACGACCCAGGCAAATTTGGAAAAGACGTCGATGACACAAAACAAATATTTGTAGCCACGATTGTAGCTGGCCAAACGAGAAACATCGGCTATATCGGCTTGCCATTGATGATCGATGCCTTCCACTCGGGTGCGACTTCTGGCAAACTTGCGTCGAATGGGTTTGTGTAAAGTGTAGGTAGCTTGTTCTTGTAACCATCGTTGCACTTGAGGTAAACGGAGACTTTTCAGTCGCGTTTTGGCAGCACGATACAATTTTTGAACTCCTGCGTAACCTGCAGGATGGGAGGGATCGTAGTAAATGCTGGCTAAGACTTTTTCCATTTTTTTTGTGTTGGTAGGTGTGTTAATAAGACACCCACTCTTGGAGGATGCTACTCTTTTTCTCTTGGGGTATTTTCTTGGATTGCAATGCTTTGCGTGTGCGGCCAGCAATAGGTGTCGAAGAGGAGAAGGATGTCTGAGCGGGGGATATCCGTTCTTGTTTCACTTCTGTCTTCACTTCTGTCTTCACTTTCTTTTTCTCTTGTGAGGAAGAAGGGGTGACCATCATCTTTTTAATCCATCCAATTCTGGAGGTAGGTGGTGTTGTTAACTTGCGTACTTTTTCTGGTGGAGTTTGAAACCCTTCCTCTTCTTCTCCTTTTTCTGTCTTGGTCACGGGTACTGGTGGTACTGGTACTGGTACTGGTACTGGTGATGGTGCTGGACTTTTCATCAAGGTCTTAAAATCTTTCAGAGTGGGTAGAGCTGTTTCGTCTAAAGCTTTCTGGTGAAAGAGTTGCAGTCGTTGCAAGAGTTGACCGTACTTTTGCGATTTTTCTGTTTCGGACAAATCTTGGCGATCCATCAAGGACTGCAATTCGTGTTGTAACTGGGACATCTCGCTCAAATTGGGATTGGGAGGTAAATGCGGGGTGTGTTGTTCTTGCCACCGATGGTATTCCATCCATCGTTTGTAAGGCACTAAAGCTAGTTTTCGTCCTTCCATGGGGTTGTCAGGGGTCGATTCTGAGATCGTGGAACTTCCGAGGCCTTTTTATCTTGCTCCCACCAGGCCTCCCAACATGGTTCCCAAGACTCCTTTCAGTATGGGGCCTAACAAGAGAGGTAAAATACCTCCACGTTGCACTAACATCTTCCTTTTTTGACGAATGGGAATTTTCTTTTGAACCATTTGGCGAAGAACGTGACGATGTTTGCCTAAGCATTGTTTCTGGTGTTTGGACAAAGGGATCGTGCCTTTCAAGACGTTCAAACAACATTCGCACACGGTATCGATGACCTCTTTGGAGGCTGTTTGAATGAGTTTTTTTCGTAGGGGTGGAGAAGCTTTGGACAGGACAGATAACATGTCCCCATGTTTGGCTAAACGTGGTGGCAGTCCTTTCCTTTTCTTTCCTTGGGGTTTTCTGGAGGGTGACATCTTTGAGTCTTCAGGAACACCAAAAAACACTGATACCCGACTTGGTCACAGGCCTTTTTTATACTGGAACGCGTCGCCACTGATTGTCTTTACGTCGTATTAGTTTGAGGACAGGCATGACACGTCGTGCAGGGGTACGTAACGGACTAAACCGAGCCAGTTCTTGCTTGGACAAATCCAGTAAACTTTGTAACATGCCCGATCTTTCTTGAACTTTGATTTTGGGAGAAGGTACTTTGTGAGCAGCAGCCACTGCCACTAAATTGGAAGCTCTTGCCACTGGGGAAGTTCTTTTGGGGGTCATCAACGGAGAAGTTCTTGGTGTGATCAACGTCTCCAAGTACTCTTCAGTTCTGGGTGTCATTAACAGAGAAGTGGACAAACGTGAAGCTGCCGGAGACGCAGTCACCGCCGTGGCAGGTCGTGGTTTGCGAGTGTAAGGTTGCGTCCTGGCCGAAGTGCCTCTCTTGCGACTAGCTTTCTATGGACTTTTCTTTTTCTGGGGGCTTCTTTTCTTTTTCCGGGGTGGTGGTGGTGTCTGGTCAGAGGAGGGTCCTGCCACTGGAGAAGTTCTCCTTGGGGACCTGGTCTTTTTCTTCTTGGGGCTTCGTTGGACTTTTGTCTTGGGGATAACTTTGGAGGCATTAGGATCCCATCTTAAGAGTGAGCGAATGATGACCCCTCCTAGAGTACCGCTCCCTCCAGGTTTCAAAATGATTTGTTTTTTGGTTTGAGTGTCGATGCGGGGATCGGCCAGTTGGACCAAAGCGACTTTGTTTCGATCGAAAATGCGTTTGGTTTGATGAGGAATCTGAATGATTCCTTGGAGTAATTGACGTGCCGTCACCGTGAACCATCGTAAGACTTCTTTGAGACTAGCTTCTAAGACACGAGCTCGTGTTTGTGGATCTTTTTCTCGACTGATGCCATACAAGGCACGAATCAATTTGACGGGAAGATGCGACTGAAGGGACGTCATGTTCGCACTGAGAGTGAGACAGACGAAAAAGGGTCTGAGGTTTTTATAGATTTTTTTATGGGGAGTGAAATGAAGTCGAGGACGGAGACGTGTACAGGACAGGCCCTCCGTCTTGGCACCAGTGGTGAAACAAGTGGGTACAAAATCGCAAATCCTCGGGAGTCGTAGGTTTCAAATCGACGAGTAAATAGGCATGTGGAGTTTGAGTGGCATCGTCGTACGCCTGAGTCAACCAAGGCGTTCCTAACTGTTTGGCTAAGACTTGCACTTGCGATTTATCTCGAGGGCTTTTAAACAAGACCACGTAATGCGCATTGAGACTGATGGTGCGATAGGCTTTACTTTGTTGAAACAAATTTTGGGTGATGTAAACGACACTGGCATTACGGTGATGCCCTTTGCGCGTGAACCACAGTGTAATTTCTTCTTCGTCTTCTCCTAACATGTCGTCCAAAATGACCAAATGGGTTAGACGGGAGTCAGAGACGATGCCATCGTCTTCTTTAGGAATGCCTTCCACAAACACGATGGAATCGCCTTGACTTTCTCGCAAGAGGCTGTACGCCGATTGCCACTCTTTGTAACACCACACGATTCGTTGAGGGGGTCGATCGATCAAATGATGTTTATGTTCGATCAAACGTTTGACGAATTCGGTTTTGCCTGAACCGCTAGGTCCAGCAATGAGCATGTTAAAGGGATGGCGAAGATACAAAGCCTCCCAACTGGCACGATCTAAGTGTTCGTCGATGACTTTGACAGTAGAGGAAGAGGGAGCAGAGACAGCAGAGGTAGCCATGGTGTGAGAAATGTCACTTGTGACACGAAAAACAAACAAGACAAGAGTTTATATACTTTTTCAGAACACGTTTATTGAATATTGTTTTCAAACATGAATACGAAAGACAAAAATACATAAAAGCCAAAGGCTTAAGTACAAGAATAAAAGGCACATGATAACCATGAACGTGGAATAAACACAAGTGTCTGTACAGCATGTTTTGGGTAAAGTTCTAACCATTTCTATAGTAGGGGTAAGGTCACACAAGTGTCCTCTCGAAAGGGTCTTTCAGGCCTGTCCACGACAGTCCTGTCCTGGGTGACGGGTTCTTCTGGCACCGTCACTAACACAGGTTGAAAAGTAACGTTTTTCCTTGAATAACTCTCGTGCATACTGGGCCACCTCTTGTGTCCAAGCCTCAAAACCCTGGTCTCGGTGATGTCCAACATTTGACTTCTAACCAATCTGGTTTCTTCTTCGTCAACGACATGGTAAGTTACTTCAATGAACAATGAACTATCGATCTTGCCTAGGGTTCCTTTTCATATACAGACCAATACCGACGTGACCGTACGGTAAGGTGAAGTGATTGGGAAGTCGCACTCGCTTCTGGTATACAATTTGATAGACTTTTTCCAAGGGTCGACTGACGATGTGGTGAGTGGGTAAACGTACAATCTTGTTCGGTTGATAGGTGGTCACTTTAAAGTTTCCATCCTCTCCCGATTGCAAGGCTTCTTTCAATACCCCAAAGTTGACCACTCGACTGGTACGATGATTCAGAGTCAGTCCTTTCACTTTGCACGTCGTGTGCACTTCTCCTTGTTTGTCCCGGTATTCGTAGCCGTAATTTTTGGGACCACCACTGACGAAACTTAGAATCTTGTCGTCGGGATGCTCGTCTGTCCAGGCTCCTAAACGGTCTCCTTCGATGTCAGGGTGCTGTTGAATCGGGTAATGGATGTAAATGCAACTGTCCGTGTCAAAGTACAGGACGCGTTCTTCTAACAGTTCTAAAGCTTCGTACAATTTTAAGCGAGCATGAGCTGTCACGTAAGCCGCAATGATGACATTTCCAAAAGGGTCGTCTTGTACAAAGTCCAGATCTTCTTCGTAATTGACCAAGATCAAATCCTCTCGAACGACGTCCACGTGTTTCATGTATTTGGTTTTGTCGTGAATCATCTGGAAGTAGCGGGAAGGTTCTGTCAAATATTCCGTCTTGGGTAAACACGGTCGTTGTGCCATTTTACCCCACAAGCAATTTAACATCACTTTGGCAAACGATCGCCTGCCTTCGTTTTTTTCGATGTGGTCTAAAGAGATGCCTTCTTGTGCGTAGTATTTCTCTTTGAATTGTATTTGGTCTTCGGGAGTGTGACACCAGGAAGGATAGCCGCTGGCTTCTTGTTTCAGTTTCAAAAAGGCATCCACGTAGTCGGCGAAAATGCCTTTCTGAGTAGGGTCACCCTTGTGGTACTGTTGTGTCTTGGGAAAGTGGCAAATTTCGTACACTTCTAACAGTTGGTATCCCATGTCCAGAGCTTTGAACAATTCCACACTGACCCAGGTTCCGGTCAAGGCACCTTCTTCCTGGCTGTGATGGCAAGGTTGGTTCTGGTTGCACGTTTCGGCACAAGTACGGCACAAGGGAAACATC
Organism: Sinohyriopsis cumingii; assembly: GCA_028554795.2. NCBI lineage: Eukaryota > Metazoa > Mollusca > Bivalvia > Unionida > Unionidae > Sinohyriopsis > Sinohyriopsis cumingii. The sequence continues at coordinate 44,766,968 of CM068827.1, forward strand.
AGTTTGCCTTGACAATGGTGAGGTAAGACGGGATGGTATAGGTTCGTGGGAGGCAAAACTTTACACTTGATCAAGCCTTCGTATTGTCGAATGTTTTTCAGGTCGATGTGTTCCGTGAACAATTGCGGGTGCCCTACAGGAAAGCGACAATATTTGCACACGTAGGGATACAGCGAACACACGTCCAAGTATTTGATTTCTTCTCCTTTCTCTTCGTCGGCTTGGTACAGCAAACAGGTGGCATTGGTCCTTCCTCCGTACAAACTATCCCTCGGGTTCAGCGGGTCCATGAACTGGTAACTTTCCACGAGGCGTTTAAACTCGGGATCGGTTTTCAAACGGTGATCGTACTCGTGTTCCCACATTTCCACCACTTGGTATCCTTGCTGTTCTAACTTTAGGCGTCGCTGACAAGTGTCCTGGTACAAGTCTTCCATGGTTCGTTGCAAAAACTGATTTTTAGTGTCACGGTCAGGGTAACAGATGGGACATCCGTGAAATAAGCAACCGTTAAACTCGTACACGATCTTGGGGTTTTCTAAGTCCCAGCCATCTACCGAATACGTTCCGATGGTCTTTTCGCCTCCTCCGTTGCGGGCATGCTGAATCCACTTGTCTTCCTTGTCGCACAAGTAATGTAACCAACGTAGGGCTTTGACCGAGTATTGACGTTTGACATAGTGGGTCGTTTGAGGACTGATGACAGCCACGGTGTTTTCAGGCATGAATCGTTGTCGATACACTAAGGAACACGCTTTGGCAATGGTGCAAGCTTCTTTCAAAGGATCGACCCCTCCGTGTTCCATGAACAGTTCTCGAAATTTTCCACAGCAACGCCGTAAAATGTCCACGTCGGAACGACAATACTTTAGCATTTCTTCCTGAAAGTCGAAAGGGTCCGAGGCGTGAGCCTGGTACCAAGCGTAGAAAGCTTCTCGTTGTTCGGTACGCATGTTGTCGGGGTCGTAATAGTGAGCCTCAGGCAAATGGGGTAGAAGGGTGTGTTGATTGGCTTCCGTATTGAAAAAGTGTGGAAAGTACCCTTTAGCCATTTCTGTCATTCCAAACGTTTTAGGCATTCGACTCAAAGGCATGGCCAAGTAACTCATTGAATCTTTAAACTGCACTTGTCCCACTTGCATGAAAATGATTTTGGCTCCGTTCAAAATCACTTTAGGACGTTCGGTGCCATGTTCCGTATAGTACCTCAAAAGAAACTGTCCATCGTATCCGGAGAAATTGTGAGCCATCACCGTGACATGACGATGACAATCTCCGTAACGTTCGATGTCCTCTTGGCTCCACGTCTTGTCGATGGGGTTTAAGACCCATCGGGCAAAATCGGCTAACATGTTTGGTCCCCGAAAGATTTTTTCACGCCCTCCGGGAATCTTGCTGCAGTGAGGGCAATGACTGAAGATAGGTTCTTGAATGCACTTCTCGCACGCTCGATGAGCCACGCAGAAATTAGGAATGTGAATGCCGGTCTCTTGCATGCATTCGAAATCGAAAAAGATGAAATTGCCTTTCTTCTTGTGACCGTCCTCTTTTTCTGGTGGGGGTTGGTATTTTTGCACGTAACATTCGTGTTCCAAGTCCACGATGTGGTGACAAATGTGACATTTTTTCTTTCCTCGACATACGTGTGCCTTGGCATTGTTGGTAAGTATGCCTTGTCCACACGTAGGGCACAATCTCAGGAGTTGACAAGCACATTTCTTCTGTGAACCTTGTGTTTTCAAATGTTGCTGGTAACAGGCAGAGCTGACAAACGTGCGCAGACAAGTTGAACAAGGCACTGGTTCTTCGCTCAGACAGGGTGGAGAGGCCAAACATCCTGGGCATTTCAATCCACAATGCTTGTGTTGCTCTCGATTGTTATAACCATAATCACATTTCTCACAATAATAACTATATCCCAGGAATGCGGTGATACTGGTAATGGTATCGAAATGGTCATCGTGATAATAAAGGTGAATGTATTTTCCGTCCTTAAAATCCTGGCCTCGAAACAACAGAGACCCGCGCATTTCTTGAGGGTGCACTTTCAAGGTGTAGCGTGGAGCTAGGGCATCTTGCAATTTTTGCATCTCAGGAATGCCACAGGGTGTGTCTTTGGACAGGCCAGCTTGTTGCAATAGGAGTTCTGCTTCGTTTCGTTGTTTGGCTCGATCGGATCGTTGAATAGTGTTCCAGGTTCTTTTCCATTCTGTCGTGTCGTTCTTGTTGGCATAGGTTCGTCCCACCACGATGGCACGGGCTAAACACATCTGGTCATGAGGATTGTGAATTTGGACAAGACTACGCTTAATGCTGCGAAACTCGTTCACCAATAACATCTTTTTGCGTCCTGTCCCTTGAGGAAGAGAGACGTGGGCCATTTTCAGTGTGGCTTTACCATCGGTGATGTCAAACTGGTCATTAGATTGTTGTACGTGTTGAATCTTGTCCATTATTTTGGAAGGGGTTAGTTCTGCGGGTCTGCTAAACTCGATCCAAACAGGGGATTTCAAACCGTCGTGATCTATGGATAGTGTCAAGCGATCGTCTTCTTTGGGTTGACATTGTCGCTTGAGTGCGGTGAGCAAAGAATCCCACATCTCGGTGATAAACCCTTCTGCTTTCTCCAATGGTACGTCGGACTTGAAATCTTTAAACTTCACTGTGTAGGTGTAAGCCGTGGTTCTAAATTTTCTAGAGGAGCGCTTTTCCGTCTCTCGAATGGAATAGTACTTTTCAGGGTTGACTAAGGGTGGTGAACTTGGTTTAGAGGGTTCGGATTCTGGTTCACTCATGTCCTCTTCAAAATCACTGGCATGAATTTGTGCCAAGATTTCAGCCCTGGTACGAGGCGATAGATCACGTTTCTGCCTCTTACTTTCTTCTTCTTCTTCTTTCTTCTCGAATGAATGGGATCGTTTCATCTTGAGTGCAAAACGTCAAATGACTCAAGTTTAAACAACATAGACTAATTTATAGTCTTGGCAAACCAGCGTATATAAAAAGGATGTGTCTTGTCCTTTCACTATTCATTTCACTCTCAAACCGAGGAGAACGATGGAAGAGACTACCCAGATGGAACGTTTCGTCAGAGCTTTGCGAGGGGTCATTAGAAAATTCTCTTCAGACCAGCCGACGGACTACTCTCCTTCCTTTCGAGATAAGAGTCAGGATACTTGCTATATCTGTCAGAAGAAAGGGCATTGGTCTTCAGAGTGTCCAGACCGTCAAAAAAGAAAACAAAACAGGGGCTAAAAAAGACAAAAGTCAAGATACCTGTTATTATTGTAAAGAAAAAGCACATTGGTCTCCAGATTGCCCAAAAAAAGAAACAAGAGGAGTCAGAAGAAAAGAAGGATTCTTCAGAAGAAGAGAGGGATTCTTCGGAAGAAGAGAGGGATTCTTCAGAGGAAGAAAGAAGACAATTCTATTTAAAAGAAGCAAAGAAACAAGAGAAGAAAAGGAGGGAAGAAAATGAGGAAAAAAACGGTGAAGAAATTCAAAAAACAGAGAGACTAAACAAGGAGAAAGAAGAAGTCAATGAACTTTTAATTAAAGTGTTGTGTTGTGAATTGGATTGTAAAAAATGGATAAAAGAATACATGAATGATATAAGGTAAGTGTCTTTGAGTTTTGATTTTAAAATAAGAAGCTACACTCACGCACTCATACACAGACACGTACTATAAGGGTAAAATGGGTGGGGTTTATTTTTGAGTTATTGGCAAATTGAAATTGTATTTCTTTTCGAGAAATGTGGGTGGCCCTGAAAAGGGCCTTTTTATTTTGGTGTAGGGGTGAGTTTAACCAATCAACTTTAACTGCCTTAAGCCTTTGCCACGGCCAAGGCCTACTTCTGATGATTGGGTTGAAATCACTAAGGGTGTTACGACAGGCCTAGTCACAGGGTTGGCGTGTTTAGCTCGGGAAGGTCGTATTCTCTTCGGCCGTGATAAAGAAGTCTGATACATTTGTTTCAGACTTCTTAACTCCGCTAAAATGTCCAACAGTACCGTAGCCGTTTGATTTTCACCCTCTTGTTTCTTTGCTGCTACTTCTTCTTGCTGTTGTTGCTGTTGTTTTTTTCTTACCTCTTCTTGTTGCTGTTGCTGTTGCTGTAGGAGAAAAGCTTGTTCCGCTTCCTTTTGTCGTTGCATAAATTTCTCCAATTCTTCTTTCTGTCTCTGTCTAAAATTCTCCACTTGCGGTAATGAAGAAGGTAACGAAGGTTCCGGAACAAATTCTTGCGAGGTAAGAAAATCCACAAAATCCCAATGTACCTCTTCTGAAAGTAAGTCCGGGTTCCCTTGGGCAGTCTCCCCTGCTGGTGCACCCCAATGGATCGTTTTCTGAGTTTCCGTCATGTTGAATCACTGTCGCATAGATTGACTGCACACAAGCGCTAACGAATCTATATAGACCACGTGACGTCACAGACTGCTCTCTTCGGATTGGATGCGAGCTGACTGAATTTTGTAACGCGTGTTCGGATTGGTGAATGAATTCAATCCGTTTTAATCCTTCCTGTACCTATAAATAAGCGCAGTTCACTTCAATGATTCACTTGTTCTCGTCGCTTCAAGATGTGGACCGATGTGCAATCTTCTACGCTTGTGTCTTCCATGATGTTCCGGACGGACATGCTCATGTATGTCCGATCCAAGTGGACCGTTGTCCACAGGACAAACACCAGCCTGTGGATACGTAGGATCTACGTTGAAAGACAAGGATGCCTGAAAAGAGTGCTGATTTACGGACCAACAGTGAGACGTAGCCTAAGGACAAGAAGAAGACCAATGCGGTACCATTTATGTTAATGAATACATTAACATAAACCCAAAGGCCCTTTCAGGGCCAGCCATATTTCTCGAAAAGAGATAGCCTTTCCATTGCCTACCCCTTTTTAAAAAAATTTTTTTAAAAAAAAAAAATCGCATATTCAATTCCCCTTTGTCCCTAAACAACCCCCAAACTCTATTCCCATGTTAAATTCCCCTTGTACGTATATCGGCCCACAATTTTTTCCCATGTTAATTCCCCTTGTACGTATATTAACCCACGATTTTTCGCCATGTTAAATTTCCATTGTACGTATATTCACCCAGGGGTCTCCGTAATGCTAATTTCCATTGTACGTATAGTGCCCCACTTAACTACTTATGGACAGCGTTCTTTTGCATACCAGGGCCCAGCAACTTGGAATGAATTGCCCACTGAACTTAGACACAAAGACACAGTGATCACATTCAAGACGGCTCTACAACTCACTTATTTCGAATGCAAGAGCAAACTTAAAGACCTAATAATGTTTCCTACCTGAAATATTTTCAGCATGTTTTTTTATTTTTTAATGTTTTTATAATTTCGTGTTGTTTGCTTTTGTAATAATATTATTATGTTTCTTATCTTATAGGTGTTGTCTAATGTTGTAAAGCGCTTAGAGCTTCTAAAGATTAGGCGCTATACAAAGTCCTCATTATTATTATTATTATTATTATTATATTTTCATACATTAGCAGGTGTCTTTCTATTCAATATCTATGCTCAGAATGTCGCTATTACTGGTCTTGTTGATCTTATGGTGACTATGTACACCATGTACACAATTATGAGATAAATTGCAACATAAACAAAATTAAAGATGTTATTTTACCGCTCATGTACTCACTAGAATGAACTGTATACTAGTCCCTGCTCTAACAATAACTGCTGGAACAAGCGAATAACTTCCCATCTAATGGTCAAATTTTAATAGAATTTAAAAGATTATTAACAAAGAGGAAATGTTCACGTTAAGTTCTGCACTGTATATGTTACTTGTATGACAGCTCCAGGTGTATCGCTTAATCGCAAGAGCGAGCTTGTACTAACGACATTAAAATTCATTTAGGATCATCCTGGTGTACTCACTGACCACGTTTTTATAAACTGACCGTCTCTTATTCTTGCGTCACGTTTATTCTTAATATTTATATGATAAATAACGGTGTAATCATCGAATGCGCTGTAATTGGTCAAGGCAGATGTCAAGCAGGGTCAACCTGGTGTACTCAATAACCACGTTATTATAAAAAATTTCCAGAATGTTACTGTTGTATCTGTCATTTGTACAATAGAAAAACTGTACTTTGCATATTCAACACCATATAAGTATCCTGTAGACACATCTTGTACAATATAATTCACACAAATGACATGTATATAGTCTTCATCAAGCGCAGAAGTTGGAAGAAAGAGGAACCCATATGATTATTACACACACACCTGCACGCTGACAAATATAAACTGTCGTGAAGAAGACGTCATCACGTAAAGTACCTGTTCTGATAGAAGCCTTTTATACACGTGTAAGATGGGCAAAAACAGTGCGAAGTACGTTATACTATGAGGAGTACAATTTCCACGTGCGACGATAAGTCGATTATCTGAGTAAAGTATGTTAGTATACTTCGTGATAGTCCCATAGAACGGGAGTATATGCAAATGATGTATGCGTAATTATCCGGGTAATATGACCAGTCTTATATCTACATTAATATACAATGCAATGACAACTTCAAGCGCACACATTTGGTCAATTATGGACTGGCTTGTGACTTTTGGGATTAATTGGTGTAAATAAGCCGACTGTTATTTTTTTCCACATTACAATCTAAATAATGAAATGTTTAGAGGTATATATTGCAATAGATAATACTTTTTCTAAAAGTTGTAATTTTTAAATTGGTTTTAAGTTTGGGAAGTTGTGCTTAAGTACTGGAAGTTATAATTAAGTCTTGGAAGTTGTTTATAAGTCTTTTGAGTCGTGTAGATATCATGAAAGTCGTGCTCGATTCTTGGAAGTTGTGTTTAAATAATGGAAGTCTTGTTTAAATCTTGGAATTGTTATTACAACATATGATCACCAGGCCTGGATATCCTAAAACTGAGCTCTAAACAATTGTCTTAAGATATAAAAACGTCTGAAAAACAGAGTAATTTTAATTCATCTTCTCTGAGCATCTTTTGTCTATACCTTTCATACGCACCTCTCTCTCTCTCTGTGCTGCTGTTTCATCGTCCCTATCTATCTTGTTATGTCGGCTGTCTGACTGTGTCCTTTGAAGGGCATTTGGTTCCTATTTTGCAAATTCGGATTTATAGGAAACCCAGAGTGGTAGAAGTAGTGAATGGGGCCACATTAGGGACAATGGGACTTAGCATTAAAAACACCCCTGGGCCACTTTAGGGACAATGGAAATTTAACATGGAGAAAAACGCTGGGCCACTTTAGGGACAATGGGAATTTAACATAGAGTGTGGGTCTGTCTAGGGACAATGGGAATTTAACATGGGGAATAGATCGTGGGACTGTCTAGGGACAATGGGAAATTTAACATGGGGAATAGATCGTGGGACTGTCTAGGGACAATGGGAAATTTAACATTACGGAAACCCCTGGGGGATATAGCCTCAAGGGAATTTAACATATGGAAATTGAACATGGTGGATCTGTATAGCGTCAAGGGGAATTGAACATGGTGGGACTATCTAGGGACAATGATGGTAGAGGGTCAAACACAACAGAGACAGAAACATACAAACACTAGTACAAGCGTGGGATTTATATATAAAGCGTTACCAAGACCTGAAATCTTGCTGGGGTGTTCAAAAATTTGCATAATTGTAATGATGCTATAAATAGCTATAATCAAGGAAATGCTCAACGACAAAATGGATGTGACTAAAAGTAACGTTAAAATGACGAAATTGTCCCAGAATTTAAAGGAAAATAAACATATCCACGAAAATTAAGTTACAATGGTTTAGACTAAAATGGATAAAATTAGTAACTACTTACAATATCAACTTCTGTGATGATCGTGGATAAACACCTATGTATCTATAATCAGCTGAAATTCCTATGAAATCCCACTATCTATTTATAGCTCCAACTTGTGGGTTTTTCCTTTGGAAAATCCCACTATCTTTTTATAGCCTCAGCTTGAATGACGTTCCTGTTTATGAATTCTAGTATATATGTATAGCTACAAAATGTGGAAATCCCCAAGTCGATATTTATAGTCTCAAAATTTCCAGCGTCAGTGACGTCACTGTACTGAACACTAGGGGATAAATGGCAACAGTGTTGCAAGTGGCTGACCTGAATACGCGCTACTGTAGGTAGGTAGGTAGAGTGTATCTGATAGGGATAAAGTGAGTTTTATAGGGACAAACAGAGACCAATACACACACACACACACACACACACACACACACACACACACACACACACAGGGAAGAGGAAAAAAACAAACCCCAAATACACTATCAACACAGAGGGGAGATAATACAAACCCCAAATGAACTATCCACACAAACGTACGCGAACGCATACAAACCCCAAATATACTATCCACACAAGGTCGCTAACGCATACAAACCCCAAATATACTATCCACAATCGGGAGGAAGAAAAAAAAACAAAAAAACAACCAAATATACGATCTACACAACTTACGCTAACACACACACACACACACACACACACACACGCACACCACAGAGGGAAGAAGAAACCATTATACACTATCCACACGGAGGGAAGAAATAACCCTTTATATATATATATATATATATATATATATATATATATATATATATATATATATATATATATATATATATATATATATATATATACTATCAACAGAGAGTGAAGAAAATAACCCATTATATTCCATCAACACAGAGTGAAGAAGAAAAAGTTTTTTGAAAGCACCTAAGCCCTCACCTGCATTGACCAACTCTGCCAAACACCTACACCCCACCCCACCTCCACTCCCAACACTACAAAACCCATTTAACCCGTTATTTTATGGCATCAGTGTGTGCTTTAGGAAACATCAAGACACAAAATGATGGATGAATAGACTGACTATTTTTTACCGACTTGCATGCCTAAAGAGCGTGCGTGAAGGAAAACATCCTTCCATTTCAATTCTAACTAAAACATGATCCAGAGGGATAGAGAAAGGTGAAAGAGCACAATTTCATAAAGTGTGAGTAAAAACAAAACACGCCATCCTTATTATACAATGTCAAGACCAAGAGACACTTACGTTTTCTTTCTGGTTTATTCTCTTTTAGAAGGTAGTATGAAATTTCACATCAGGGCCAACGCATCGGCTCACATTGTTAATTTTTCCATTTCCATGTCTTTACTGGCGCAAGTTCTTCATCATCTTCAATTTCTTCTTCTTCTGAATCCCTCTTCTCTGTTTCGTCTTGTTTCTGTTTTTTCTCTTTTCTCGTAGGGCACTCTGAATTCCAGTGTCCTTTCTCCTGACAACGATATTAGGTATCTTGACTTTTGTCTCTCTTTCTTAGACGAAGCAGGTATTTTGGAGACAAATACCCATTTACCTTTGCAGATATAGCAAACTTCATTAGCACACACTTTCGTATGACTCTCATCAAATCAACGACCAAAAGAGTAAGTTTTGTTGCCACTTTCGCCTGTGAATTATGCTTTCGTATGACTTTTAGCAAATATTTGACCAGCAGGTCGATCTGTGCTGACTCTTCCATCTTCTTGATCGTTTGAGAGTGGGATGAATACACTGACGCTAAGACACTCTCCTTATATACAGGGACCTGCTGCGTATGAAACCTAGTCAAATGTAATTTTGCAATAAGATGAAAACGATTTCATTGAGGAAGTAAAAGGCAATGATGTACCGTATCGCCTCACACAAAACCTGAAGTGTTAGCTCAGATCCGTGTCAGCGATTTCGAAGACGACATAACTGAGCTTTCATCAATGCTCTCCATTTATGCAACAAAACCACGAGTCCTGATTCACGCCAAAAGAAATTTCGTTCGGTCCATAAAAAATAGTATCACATCCGAGAAACGCAAAAACGAACTTCCAGAAAACTGAGAACGACGGCTTACACCTACAATGTGAAATGTATGAGTTCAAGTAGTGCGTAAAACTTAGTCAAATTAAATTTTTTTATAGTCAAGACGAAACGATCTCTTTTCGAAGAAGAAAGCAGACACCAAGCGACAATGGCGATCTGTGTCACACAACACTTTTCAAAATGTATATGATCAGAGGTTTGTTCTAGCGATCTGCACGGTTAAATTAAATGTTGATGTATTTTGTAATAAGACGGACACAATTTCCATGGGATCGCCCATGGAACCATTGTTCGTGCATTAGTTTAATTTTTTAAAATATTTTTTTAATATAAATCGCCTATAGGATAGACCCAGTAAAGCATGGCCATTCTCGTCACTGTGTGAATAGCTACTCAAGTCAATTCGAAGTGAACGCGGTAAGAAAATAAGTATAGCCAATGAAATGGCTTACAACGGGTGATGCATTGTTTTGTTCTAGGACTGTGGCATAATAATCCCTATGTTCTTGCGTTGTTACCATTACAGTGCAGACAGACTGAAATGTGAACTTACAAGCCCTCTTTGTGTGTGTTGTACCATTTCTTCTTACCACATCAGAATACTGAGCGTCACAGTATTGGTTCGCGTTTTCAAGCTGACCATTTTTTTATATCTCACTTAAACATTTTAACATAAACACTCACACTCACATCGGTAGAGTCAGAACAGATGTGTTACAGTACTGAGGGGCATGTTATCTTTTTTTTTTGTTTGTTTGGTTTTTTTTAAACTAATAAATTTGGGGTTTGTATGAAGTAAAGAACCGAAAGTACAGTGAAACTCAAGGATGATGACCCAATCTGTCTGTCTATTGATGCGTGTATTTACTTAAGAAGAAATATGACCTCTAAAACACAAAGAGATACGGCAAGCATGATTAGAATGAACACAACGATGTTTTCCTTCACGCCCGTGTAATTTAGAGCTTCAATCCTCTTTGAAGACAAACTTGGTCTCCTTTTGTAGGGCTTGAAATAATAAAAAAACCTGAAAAAATCTTAAGCACTTTGCTATAGATAATTTCATCAACAGACTAAACAACATAAATACCGTTACAACACTAGAAAGCCTTAAATCTTCTATCAAAAAGAAATGCATGAAAAAATTAAAGATTAACGATAACTAACCAATGAAACCGAATTTAACAAATGCAATGACATGTGAAGAAATGGCTCTCACTTTGGAAAGGTAGGCGAATGTACTCTGTCATGCACCATCAACTTGAAAAAAAAATTATAAACAGAGAGAAACCTGAATTCAAAATTCATTTTTTTTTTTTTTTTCAAAATTATTTCGTTTCCTTTTTTCATTTTTTTTTTTTGAACAAATCTAAGCACTAATATAGAGTGGAAAAGTGAAAATGCACATACAAGCTTTGATATTTCTGAAAAAATGAGGGGATATTCCTAACGTTCATAACCACCTATGGACTTGTCTGTGACTTATCCACAAAACAAGATGTACATATTTCTGGTCCAGCTGCAAGTGTGTGCGTGTTTTTGAAAATGGTAAGAATTGGATATACAATTTTCTCGTGACACTTATAAAGTGCAGAGTCTGTGCAAGTGTCAGAAGCCAAAGTCATATAAGTTTTGTATTTTGTACGGCTTGTAAAGATTTCCACTTTAGAAAATGTGAAGTATCACAAGTTATTATCACAAACAGAAGTGGAACATAGGGGCTTGCAAGAAAGAAAATAACCCAGACAGTTGGTGTCATCAAGAGTGCCAGAGACGGTACCCGAACTTGCTTGCTTGCTTACTTGAATTAAAGTGATTTTCGCTCTAATGGAGCATATATCACTGGTTTAATAACGCACCGCGTGATTTTTAATTACTCCTGGGGAAGGAAATAGAGCCTCATCCCCCAGGCTTTTATGTACTCACAGACTACTTTTAAATTTAGCCACTCAGGTGTAGGACTAACTAGTCCTTAACAACCTGACTGAAAGGCTTTAAACATGAGTGGGAATAGCCTCACCACACACTCATTTTTCTGTCCGAGCGTGGTAAAGGAGGAAAAAGGTGCTCAAAAAGACAGCCATGGGTGTTAAGTACTCAACAAAACGCTAGCCCGTACTTATTTCAAATCAAGTCGTGTCACCAAAAAAAACGACGTGTACGACATCAAAGGCATTGTCAAACGCAGAAACCGTAAAGTGGGCAAACGACGTGTCAAAGAAGTCAAAGTACGTTGGAAAGGATATCCACCCAGTTTTGATTCTTGCATCGACGCTTCGCCCTATAAAAAGAAGTGACCATCATGCCCTTTCACACAGATTCAGCTACTGCGATCACTCCTTCACCCAATTCTTCTCTGCAAGATTTACAAACACAACCCTTGTGGGTGTGGTATGGAAAACGTGTGCCTAAAACGCAAATCGTCTTTTTCTGCCAAACCTTCGTGGTGTATTGTGTCATCGGTGCATCCATTGCCAATTTGAGTTTGCAACAAGGAGACAAACACGTGTGAACCATTGTATTGAGCAGTTACATCGGTTACCTCTTCCTAATCCCTCCCTGAAATTCTCCTCGAACGGGAACCACGGGAACCTAGTGTCCAGTGCCAGTGCCAGTCACCAGTCGAACAACAACAACCACAACAACAACAACAACCCCATTTTGGGCGGAGACACTCTTCTAACTTCCAGTATCGCCTCGGACAGCCACAAAACTCTGGAAGTATGAGCAATAACAACCAATTTGACTTAACCTTACCCAGTGACAGTTCCATGGAGGTGTTTCCCAACAACACGTTGTGCTGTTACACGGTCAAATTACCTCAGGCCATCCAGTTAGATCACGAAGCCCATTGGGAAGTGGCTTTAGTGGAAATCATTCACCCAACACAAATCAAAAACATCACCGAAAAGCAAAACACTTTCGAGGTGGAAATCCTGAATGCCCAATTGGAGGAAGAAATCAACAAAATCGGGTTTTTAGGGGACACAAGACCAGCCAGCAATCCAGCCTTCATTATCTACACCTTGAAAATTCCTTCAGGTTATTATTTTAGTGGTGAACATTTGGTGGACACTATTGCGGACAGGTTCAACTTAGCCTTTGGCAAAGCACTGAACAGAACCAAGAAAAGTGTGAAGATTGAGTACCATAGACTTCATCATGATGACTTTTTCGTCTTTGTCTTGGGGTTCTCCTTCCTCAGGATCTTCACATTCCATGTCCAAAGAATCCCTACTATACAAACATTGATAAAAGTCTTCCATGACTTCTAATAGTCTAGAATGACTTCTCTCAATCTGTTGGTTTATATCGTATTGTCCAATTCAGCATACAGGATGACGTTCACCGTATTATCTGCGCGTAGATTTTCTGCAAACTGAAATTCCACACGCATCTGGCCGGATTTTATAGGGTGAAAATGTCCCTCCTCGCTGTCTTGACTTACAATTCGTTAGAGAACCGTTTTCGAAAATGAAGTTTCACTGTAACTTTCCCTTTGGAGAAAATATTTTGTCCCAGATCTCCTTTTATAGCAATGTTGACAGTGTCTAAATACGACTTACTGACGGGCATATAGTGAGGATGTACAAATTCACGGTGTACGTGTTAGGTGTTTGCACTTTCCTTGTCATTGTTTGTGGTACTATCCACTTTGAAAGGAATGACACGCAGTAACGGAATAGAGTTGTGTCCCACCACGTTGTACTCCACCACATCGGAATACACAAAGATCAAATTAAGTCCTTGGTTCAGTTCTACCGGGTTTCCAAAAGCTCTGTAAAAATCCATATTACTTTTGATCTTGGGGCTCATATTGTTTGCGACCATTTCTGCATGTCCACCCAAAATTTCAAACAAACTACCATTGAACCTGAGGGACAATGTGTCCGTATCTTGAAATTTGATCACGAGACGATGAGCCACTTTATGGTACTCAATCTTCGCACTTTTTTTGGCTCTTTTCAGTGCTTTGCCAAAGGCTAAGTTGAACCTGTCCGCAATAGTGTCCACCAAATGTTCACCACTAAAATAATAACCTGAAGGAATTTTCAAGGTGTAGATAATGAAGGCTGGATTGCTGGCTGGTCTTGTGTCCCCTAAAAACCCGATTTTGTTGATTTCTTCCTCCAATTGGGCATTCAGGATTTCCACCTCGAAAGTGTTTTGCTTTTCGGTGATGTTTTTGATTTGTGTTGGGTGAATGATTTCCACTAAAGCCACTTCCCAATGGGCTTCGTGATCTAACTGGATGGCCTGAGGTAATTTGACCGTGTAACAGCACAACGTGTTGTTGGGAAACACCTCCATGGAACTGTCACTGGGTAAGGTTAAGTCAAATTGGTTGTTATTGCTCATACTTCCAGAGTTTTGTGGCTGTCCGAGGCGATACTGGAAGTTAGAAGAGTGTCTCCGCCCAAAATGGGGTTGTTGTTGTTGTTGTGGTTGTTGTTGTTCGACTGGTGACTGGCACTGGCACTGGACACTAGGTTCCCGTGGTTCCCGTTCGAGGAGAATTTCAGGGAGGGATTAGGAAGAGGTAACCGATGTAACTGCTCAATACAATGGTTCACACGTGTTTGTCTCCTTGTTGCAAACTCATATTGGCAATGGATGCACCGATGACACAATACACCACGAAGGTTTGGCAGAAAAAGACGATTTGCGTTTTAGGCACACGTTTTCCATACCACACCCACAAGGGTTGTGTTTGTAAATCTTGCAGAGAAGAATTGGGTGAAGGAGTGATCGCAGTAGCTGAATCTGTGTGAAAGGGCATGATGGTCACTTCTTTTTATAGGGCGAAACGTCGATGCAAGAATCAAAACTGGGTGGATATCCTTTCCAACGTACTTTGACTTCTTTGACACGTCGTTTGCCCACTTTACGGTTTCTGCGTTTGACAATGCCTTTGATGTCGTACACGTCGTTTTTTTTGGTGACACGACTTGATTTGAAATAAGTACGGGCTAGCGTTTTGTTGAGTACTTAACACCCATGGCTGTCTTTTTGAGCACCTTTTTCCTCCTTTACCACGCTCGGACAGAAAAATGAGTGTGTGGTGAGACTATTCCCGCTCATGTTTAAAGCCTTTCAGTCAGGTTGTTAAGGACTAGTTAGTTCTACACCTGAGTGGCTAAATTTAAAAGTAGTCTGTGAGTACATAAAAGCCTGGGGGATGAGGCTCTCTTTCCTTCCCCAGGAGTAATTAAAAATCACGCGGTGCGTTATTAAACCAGTGATATATGCTCCATTAAAGCGAAAATCACTTTAATTCAAGTAAGCAAGCAAGCAAGTTCGGGTACCGTCTCTAGCACTCTTGATGACACCAACTGTCTGGGTTATTTTCTTTCTTGCAAGCCCCTATGTTCCACTTCTGTTTGTGATAATAACTTGTGATACTTCACATTTTCTAAAGTGGAAATCTTTACAAGCCGTACAAAATACAAAACTTATATGACTTTGGCTATTGACACTTGCACAGACTCTGCACTTTATAAGTGTCACGAGAAAATTGTATATCCAATTTTTACCATTTTCAAAAACACGCACACACTTGCAGCTGGACCAGAAATATGTACATCTTGTTTTGTGGATAAGTCACAGACAAGTCCATAGGTGGTCATGAATGTTAGGAATATCCCCTCATTTTTTCAGAAATATCAAAGCTTGTATGTGCATTTTCACTTTTCCACTCTATATTAGTGCTTAGATTTGTTCAAAAAAAAAAAGAAAAAAAGAAACGAAATAATTTTGAAAAAAAAAAACAACTGAATTTTGAATTCAGGTTTCTCTCTGTTTATAATTTTTTTCAAGTTGATGGTGCATGACAGAGTACATTCGCCTACCTTTCCAAAGTGAGAGCCATTTCTTCACATGTCATTGCCTTTGTTAAATTCGGTTTCATTGGTTAGTTATCGTTAATCTTTAATTTTTTCATGCATTTCTTTTTGATAGAAGATTTAAGGCTTTCTAGTGTTGTAACGGTATTTATGTTGTTTAGTCTGTTGATGAAATTATCTATAGCAAAGTGCTTAAGATTTTTTCAGGTTTTTTTATTATTTCAAGCCCTACAAAAGGAGACCAAGTTTGTCTTCAAAGAGGATTGAAGCTCTAAATTACACGGGCGTGAAGGAAAACATCGTTGTGTTCATTCTAATCATGCTTGCCGTATCTCTTTGTGTTTTAGAGGTCATATTTCTTCTTAAGTAAATACACGCATCAATAGACAGACAGATTGGGTCATCATCCTTGAGTTTCACTGTACTTTCGGTTCTTTACTTCATACAAACCCCAAATTTATTAGTTTAAAAAAAACCAAACAAACAAAAAAAAAAGATAACATGCCCCTCAGTACTGTAACACATCTGTTCTGACTCTACCGATGTGAGTGTGAGTGTTTATGTTAAAATGTTTAAGTGAGATATAAAAAAATGGTCAGCTTGAAAACGCGAACCAATACTGTGACGCTCAGTATTCTGATGTGGTAAGAAGAAATGGTACAACACACACAAAGAGGGCTTGTAAGTTCACATTTCAGTCTGTCTGCACTGTAATGGTAACAACGCAAGAACATAGGGATTATTATGCCACAGTCCTAGAACAAAACAATGCATCACCCGTTGTAAGCCATTTCATTGGCTATACTTATTTTCTTACCGCGTTCACTTCGAATTGACTTGAGTAGCTATTCACACAGTGACGAGAATGGCCATGCTTTACTGGGTCTATCCTATAGGCGATTTATATTAAAAAAATATTTTAAAAAATTAAACTAATGCACGAACAATGGTTCCATGGGCGATCCCATGGAAATTGTGTCCGTCTTATTACAAAATACATCAACATTTAATTTAACCGTGCAGATCGCTAGAACAAACCTCTGATCATATACATTTTGAAAAGTGTTGTGTGACACAGATCGCCATTGTCGCTTGGTGTCTGCTTTCTTCTTCGAAAAGAGATCGTTTCGTCTTGACTATAAAAAATTTAATTTGACTAAGTTTTACGCACTACTTGAACTCATACATTTCACATTGTAGGTGTAAGCCGTCGTTCTCAGTTTTCTGGAAGTTCGTTTTTGCGTTTCTCAGATGTGATACTATTTTTTATGGACCGAACGAAATTTCTTTTGGCGTGAATCAGGACTCGTGGTTTTGTTGCATAAATGGAGAGCATTGATGAAAGCTCAGTTATGTCGTCTTCGAAATCGCTGACACGGATCTGAGCTAACACTTCAGGTTTTGTGTGAGGCGATACGGTACATCATTGCCTTTTACTTCCTCAATGAAATCGTTTTCATCTTATTGCAAAATTACATTTGACTAGGTTTCATACGCAGCAGGTCCCTGTATATAAGGAGAGTGTCTTAGCGTCAGTGTATTCATCCCACTCTCAAACGATCAAGAAGATGGAAGAGTCAGCACAGATCGACCTGCTGGTCAAATATTTGCTAAAAGTCATACGAAAACATAATTCACAGGCGAAAGTGGCAACAAAACTTACTCTTTTGGTCGTTGATTTGATGAGAGTCATACGAAAGTGTGTGCTAATGAAGTTTGCTATATCTGCAAAGGTAAATGGGTATTTGTCTCCAAAATACCTGCTTCGTCTAAGAAAGAGAGACAAAAGTCAAGATACCTAATATCGTTGTCAGGAGAAAGGACACTGGAATTCAGAGTGCCCTACGAGAAAAGAGAAAAAACAGAAACAAGACGAAACAGAGAAGAGGGATTCAGAAGAAGAAGAAATTGAAGATGATGAAGAACTTGCGCCAGTAAAGACATGGAAATGGAAAAATTAACAATGTGAGCCGATGCGTTGGCCCTGATGTGAAATTTCATACTACCTTCTGAAAGAGAATAAACCAGAAAGAAAACGTAAGTGTCTCTTGGTCTTGACATTGTATAATAAGGATGGCGTGTTTTGTTTTTACTCACACTTTATGAAATTGTGCTCTTTCACCTTTCTCTACCCCTCTGGATCATGTTTTAGTTAGAATTGAAATGGATGGATGTTTTCCTTCACGCACGCTCTTTAGGCATGCAAGTCGGTAAAAAATAGTCAGTCTATTCATCCATCATTTTGTGTCTTGATGTTTCCTAAAGCACACACTGATGCCATAAAATAACGGGTTAAATGGGTTTTGTAGTGTTGGGAGTGGGGGTGGGGTGGGGTGTAGGTGTTTGGCAGAGTTGGTCAATGCAGGTGAGGGCTTAGGTGCTTTCAAAAAACTTTTTCTTCTTCACTCTGTGTTGATGGAATATAATGGGTTATTTTCTTCACTCTCTGTTGATAGTATATATATATATATATATATATATATATATATATATATATATATATATATATATATATATATATAAAGGGTCATGTCTTCCCTCCGTGTGGATAGTGTATAATGGTTTTCTTCTTCCCTCTGTGGTGTGCGTGTGTGTGTGTGTGTGTATGTGTGTGTGTTAGCGTAAGTTGTGTAGATCGTATATTTGGTTGTCTTTTTGTTTTATTTTTCTTCCTCCCGAGTGTGGATAGTATATTTGGGGTTTGTATGCGTTCGCGTACGTTTGTGTGGATAGTTCATTTGGGGTTTGTATTATCTCCCCTCTGTGTTGATAGTGTATTTGGGGTTTGCTTTTTTCCTCTTCCCTGTGTGTGTGTGTGTGTGTGTGTGTGTGTGTGTGTATTGGTCTCTGTTTGTCCCTATAAAACTCACTTTATCCCTATCAGATACACTCTACCTACCTACCTACAGTAGCGCGTATTCAGGTCAGCCACTTGCAACACTGTTGCCATTTATCCCCTAGTGTTCAGTACAGTGACGTCACTGACGCTGGAACTTTTGAGACTATAAATATCGACTTGGGGATTTCCACATTTTGTAGCTATACATATATACTAGAATTCATAAACAGGAACGTCACTCAAGCTGAGGCTATAAAAAGATAGTGGGATTTTCCAAAGGAAAAACCCACAAGTTGGAGCTATAAATAGATAGTGGGATTTCATAGGAATTTCAGCTGATTATAGATGCATAGGTATTTATCCACGATCATCACAGAAGTTGATATTGTAAGTAGTTACTAATTTTATCCATTTTATAGTGTGTGTGTGTGTGTGTGTGTGTGTGTTCGCGTACGTTGTGTAGATCGTATATTTGGTTGTTTATTTTTCCTCCCGAGTGTGGATAGTATTTTTGGGGTTTGTTTTTTCCTCTTCCCTCTGTGTGTGTGTGTGTGTGTGTGTGTGTGTGTGTGTGTGTGTGTGTGTGTGTGTGTGTGTGTGTGAGTTTGTCTGCGCGAGTATGTTGTGTGTGTGTGTGTGTGTGTGTGTGTCTGTGTATTGGTCTCTGTTTGTCCCTATAAAACTCACTTTATCCCTATCAGATACACTCTACCTACCTGCCTACAGTAGCGCGTATTCAGGTCAGCCACTTGCAACACTGTTGCCATTTATCCCCTAGTGTTCAGTACAGTGACGTCACTGACGCTGGAAATTTTGAGACTATAAATATCGACTTGGGGATTTCCACATTTTGTAGCTATACATATATACTAGAATTCATAAACAGGAACGTCATTCAAGCTGAGGCTATAAAAAGATAGTGGGATTTTCCAAAGGAAAAACCCACAAGTTGGAGCTATAAATAGATAGTGGGATTTCATAGGAATTTCAGCTGATTATAGATACATAGGTATTTATCCACGATCGTCACAGAAGTTGATATTGTAAGTAGTTACTAATTTTATCCATTTTAGTCTAAACCATTGTAACTTAATTTTCGTGGATATGTTTATTTTCCTTTAAATTCTGGGACAATTTCGTCATTTTAACGTTACTTTTAGTCACATCCATTTTGTCGTTGAGCATTTCCTTGATTATAGCTATTTATAGCATCATTACAATTATGCAAATTTTTGAACACCCCAGCAAGATTTCAGGTCTTGGTAACGCTTTATATATAAATCCCACGCTTGTACTAGTGTTTGTATGTTTCTGTCTCTGTTGTGTTTGACCCTCTACCATCATTGTCCCTAGATAGTCCCACCATGTTCAATTCCCCTTGACGCTATACAGATCCACCATGTTCAATTTCCATATGTTAAATTCCCTTGAGGCTATATCCCCCAGGGGTTTCCGTAATGTTAAATTTCCCATTGTCCCTAGACAGTCCCACGATCTATTCCCCATGTTAAATTTCCCATTGTCCCTAGACAGTCCCACGATCTATTCCCCATGTTAAATTCCCATTGTCCCTAGACAGACCCACACTCTATGTTAAATTCCCATTGTCCCTAAAGTGGCCCAGCGTTTTTCTCCATGTTAAATTTCCATTGTCCCTAAAGTGGCCCAGGGGTGTTTTTAATGCTAAGTCCCATTGTCCCTAATGTGGCCCCATTCACTACTGGTAGAAATTATTCAGACTCCCATTTATGCACACGAAATAGTGGTACAAATCATGCAAATCTGGGTTATGTGCAACCCATTGTGGTTCATCAATTATGCCGATTCTGCTTATCTTTTTCAATTTGGACTTGGCCCCAAAAGAATGTGAGCGAGAAGAGAAAAGAACGTGCGCAGTGTGGCTTAGCGTGGAAGGAAAGGTAATACAGATACCAAGGTACAGACAAAAAAGGACACAGTACATAGAGACTTAGCATAACAGGCTGTCTATCTGTCTGTTTGTCTGTCTGTTTATCGTCATATTGCTTAGTCTTCAATCATAAAATGATTAAACAAAAGTTAATGTGCGTGTGTGGTTTGGATTTTTAACGTAGCTTTAACATTTTTTCAGTCATATCGCTACGCTGTCTGCAGTGTGACAGTTTACAGTGATGTCTAGCACTGGGGCATCATGCCGCAGACATATAGCACGATTTCCCACCCAGTCACATTATCCTGACACCAGGCCGACCAGTCCTAACACTAACGTCTTAATGTTGAGCGCCAGGCGAGGCAGTTGTTAGTATCATTTTTCTAAGTTTTTGGTATGACTCGAACGGGGATCGAACCCACGACCTCCCGCATCCGAGACGAACACTCTAACCACTAGGCCACCGAAGCGGTCCAAAAGTTTACATACGTCATAGATGACTATACAGGTCTTACAACTTTAATTGCTTGGAACATGGTCTCCTTTATTTTCTGCAGAATGGTTATGAATTTCCTGAAATTTTAAGAATTTCTCAACTTAAAAAATATAGATCACTCTAATATATGAGTCAACAGTCTATTGACATATTTCAATAATTTTTTTCCACTCTGTAACTGACAATATATATCAAAGGTATCCGCAGGAAAGGACAGTAAATTAGTTTGCGGACTAATTCATATATGTGAAGTCAAAGGGGTCTCATCCTTCATTACGTTGTTTTATTTTTGTACAAAAGGTAGATACATTCAGTGTTTCTCCATTTATTATGATAAGCATCGTTGTGTTTTATTCGCAGACAAATGGCATGACGGTCAGGAATGTAGGGGCAATTTTCAGTAGGTTCATTTGTATTATTTACACATGGCCTTATATTCGAAATATTTGATCATTTAATCATATTGATACCTTGATGGCATGCCCCTGATAAAATTCAGCTTGACTTTAAAATATTATTTCTGCCTGAGATACGCAAGATCAGTTATTTCTGTTGGAAATAATACTTGGAAACCCTTAGAGTCTCATCGAGGAGTACTAGAAATGCATTGGGCCTCTTGAGGTCTACTGGAACCGGAGGGTCAGCTATTATTGTTCGGAAGAAGACACCATACAAATAATACTAAATATTTTCTATATTTGTAATATCATTTTGATCATTAGTGCAAATTATTGAAACTAATTAAAATTGCATGAAATTTAAGAAAACAAAATGTGCATTTGTTTTTCATTGTATGCCTTAACCCCTCCCCCTGTTCTGTTGGCAATTGTACAGAATCATCCATTGACAGAAGCCGTGTACGTTCCAGTTAGTTCTTCCTTGATCAGGCACGTGACCCTAGGATTACAAACAATGTTGACAACAAACTTGAAATTACTTACTTATTTAAATACGCTGGAACTTTTCAACTAATAACTAGAACCACACCTCAGAAAGTCTATGGTAGCCGCCATCACATACACATGTACCTAGGTTATCAAATTATGGGTAACCACATCATCATATCTTTCATTATTATAGGCAGGCTGGAACGACTTACGTCCAAGTTTGTTCGTTCAAGCATGTACACGCATTGTTTGTTTTCCCCTTAACTTGACCAAATGATCCCATAATATATTGTACTACTTTGTACATGGATCTATTTCGTCTAGCGTACTTTATCATGTGACCGAGTTATTCGCCATTTTCGAAGGATGTATCCCTCTTTTCATTGTACCACGCCACTGAATTATTTCTGAGGTGGAGTTTAGTAGAAACACCACAAAGTGTTTCAATTCTTCACTTACTGTATTTTCGGAGATTTTAGTTTCATACTGTTTCTGATAAACTGAACTCTATGATTGATCCCCGAAATAGGCCTGAATTTGTATACACATACATACATATATATTAGAGAAATGTTGCATGTTTTAAATAGAATTAATGAAGCATTTGTATTATCCTTCCAGTTCAAAGTTTCACAGATAATAAACTGCACATTTGACGTACATTGCTCATAAGCTAGCAATTGTCACCACCTCCGATCAAATGCTTCATAATCTATATAAAAAATAAATAACTTGGTTGGCATACTTCCTCAATGAATTAGAAGCATTTGACAGAAATACACATGCGCAAAAACAAAAGAAAAGAACACTACTTGTTCAAATGTAATGTTCTTACTTCGAATGTAATGAAAATAGCAATTCTATGCTGAATCCAGAGACATTTTTTTAAAATCAACTCTTTGTATCGTGCCGGACGTATCACACTTCTTCTTGATTATGTTATG
Source organism: Sinohyriopsis cumingii (assembly GCA_028554795.2). NCBI lineage: Eukaryota > Metazoa > Mollusca > Bivalvia > Unionida > Unionidae > Sinohyriopsis > Sinohyriopsis cumingii. Next base: position 44,789,791 of record CM068827.1, read on the forward strand.
GCGGTACTTTCGGTTGCCACTTTCCCATTTTCCCAGTAATCGTTCCTGATTGCACAGCAATCATCGCCTTTCCACTTTCTATCGGTCAAGGCTCTGTTGAAGGTTTGTCCCTTTATTAATCTGGTCTGCACCTTGATTTAAAGCATGCATCATGGTGTACAAGTAAATTAGGGCAACATAAAGGTGTGTGTGATGTGTGATTAAGAATTTTAACTTAGCTTTAACAGTTTTTCAGTCATAACGATAAGATGTCTGCAGTGTGGAAATTTATAGTGCCTAGCACTAGGGCATCATGCCTCAGACATGTAGCATGATATCCCACACAGTTACATTATCCTGACGCCAGGCCAAACAGTCCTAACACTAACCTCTTAACGCTGAGCGCCTAGCGAGGCAGCTGTTAGTACCATTTTTGCAAGTCTTTGGTATGACTCGGCCGCGGTTCGAACCCATGACCTCATGCTTCCGAGGCTGACGCTCTAAGCACTAGGCCACCGGAGCGGTCAACATGAAGGTGATTTGACATCATGGTGTACACGAAAATCAGGGCAACACGAAGGCGATTTGACATCATGGTGTACATGTAAATCAGGGCAACATGAAGCTGATTTGACATCATGGTGTACACGTATATCAGGGAAATAGGAAGGCGATATGACATCATGTTGTACACGTAAATTAGGGCAACAGGAAGGCGATTTGACATCATGGTGTACACGTAAATCAGGGCAACACGAAGGCTATTTGACATTTGCAATTTATCGAATACTGACAATTGCATTATGGAATAATAAATACGATTATAGGAATTTTATTTTGTTTGATATGGTTGCATGTTATCCCGGACGTTTTCTTTGAATAGGAGAGTGTTCTATGTATTTTGAGCGATTTGAGCATCCAACACACGAGATGACCAGATTATCAATAAATGTCCCATTACCGGATTTTGATTTCACTGGATTCGTTTGTATCGAACATTTACATTTTTCCGAAGATCTTCATCCGATTAGATTCTGTCTGGTTTGGTAAACACTTTTCAGAAAACATGTGTGTACCAACAGTACTATTACGGTATATGCTCGATGTGCAAATACTAATATTCTTAACAGTAAGTGAGGCAATTATATCGTATAGTTCGCAGAAACAATTTTGTTACCATAACAAAAGAAATATTCTGATGATGGAAATCCTGATATAACTGATTTTAAGAATAAAATAGCAAAAGATCATGGCATAATAATAATCGGTAAATTCACCCAAGGAGGATCATATGATCATAAACAACATTCTACAAGATTGATTTTTTATATGACGCTGAACTAGATTTTATAATTGCTGATACAACAAATAGAAACAAATTTATAAGTCGAAGCAATATTAATTTATCAGACGGAACTAAGTTAGATACAATTGTAAGTTATACTGATGGTGAGTCACCACAGTTTACTCATTTAAGATCTTGAATGCTTGCGTACATTTCGATAAACCTATTATCAATGATAAATAGAGTTTCTGAGTTTGCTGTCAGAGTTGCTACAGATTCATTTTTTATGAATAGCAAAATACAGGATTGCTAAAACAACTATATGTCGGCACTTATGCATCATCGGGTGAATGGAGAATAAAACAAGAAATATACTTAATTATTCTGAATCTGCTGACGTTGAAATTAGGGATGTTTATTACCAAAAAATAAAATAACAAAATTGTCATCAGCACCATCTGTATATGATCCTGTAGCTACACATAAAACAGTTTATCTCAATGGACTTGGGGTTGTGGTAAAACAACTCGCGTGATTAAATTATTCTTGAACAATTGTTCAGAAATAGTTGTATTAACACCTACATACAACTCTCGCAAGAAAAATGAGAGAAAGAAATATTAAATCATGCACTTATCACAAATTCTTTCGATGGAAGGGAGATAAATGCACTCCTGAACGAACGAGAGAGAAATATATTCCAAGGAGTATTGTTTGGGATGAAATATGCACCGTTTCATTAGAAACATAAAAAATATTTCTTGATTGGTTATTGAAAAAAATATCTCCTGTGATAATGTGTGGCGACCGTGGCCAGCCACCACCTTTTGTTAGCTTGTCTTCACATAAATGGCTCAGGAATTTTATAGATTATTATAAAAAAAAGCAACTAATGATCATAGAGCACTTGATCCATAATTAAGAGAGTTTAAGAAATTATTCAGACTATAACCAAATAAAATTCAATGTGAAATAATGCGTGAAATAATTTCAGAAACGCCTATTAACAATTTTTGGAATTTATGGAGACCAAATGAACTGAATGTTGCAAGTAGAAAGATAGTATGTGATACACTTGTACAACAATTATTTATGCTAAATAAAGAAAAAATTTCAAATCTACTCGTACCATTGTGTTATCGACAAGCAGATACGCGACGACAAAATATCGACGTTTAATATACCAGGATTGTCAGTGAAGCAAAATCTTGTTTTAAATGATATTGTTTTAGTGCCTGTCAGTGTTGCTGAGAGCGCGTTAACTATGTACAAAACTCCATGGACGCTAGGATACACAATGACGATTCATTGATTATAAGGATTAACCATCTATGATGCAAATGTTTCAATCGTCGATGATCGTATCGAATGGTCAAACTCAGTTTATCTCGCAGTGTCTCGAGTCAGAAGAATATCTCAGCTGCGGAGAATTGTCATAGACTTCACAGAAAATAATGATCAAATTCAGGAAACCATTGCCGGCAATGGCGATCATATAGTAGGAAATATTTTAGTGATAAACAATTTCACAAAACAAATAAGCGCGAATTTGATCTCGTTGCTGAATTTATCATGATGTTAAAACAACAATAGAATAATCAGTGTGCAAGCTGTAATACAGTATTGTTGTGGAGATGTGTTTCTTTATAAAAAAATCCAACATAATTTACCGTAGACATAATTAATAGTAGTCTTGGTCATACACGCGAAAATGTGATGCTGACCTGTCTTGAATGTAGTCGACGTCGAGGTGCTAGTTTACTAAAATGAACGTTATGGTAATTGTTTGTCTTCAGGAATTACGTGTAATTGCTCGCGTACAATCTATGTTGAGGAGCAGTTCAGTCTAGTCTGTAGACTGCAGGTCTACCCGTGGATCTCATTACGCTAGAAGCGTTGTGTGTCTTAATACTCCAAGTAGGATCAGTCGTTCCTATTTTTTACCACCTTCAAGTTCACCGGGTTCATATAAAGGATTTACAATAACATTACCTAATACTGGTTAGTTTGAAAATTCATGTCGTTGTATTGGTTTGTGTTTTGTTTTTTGTATTGTGTAGTTGCATGAATGAGTTTCCTGGCAGTTGTTTTAGTAATTTCATTATTTAATGCAGCTCTTACAATTGGTAATCTTGCAACCCATTCGCAAGATCTCATATGTGTCTGAATGATTTTCTTTGCATATTGATATCCAAATAACCACACAGCGATTGTTCGACTAAATCATTCAACAATGTCCTAATCACGACGAATTGTAGTATGTCTTCGTTTGATTTTGACGTTACGTACTTTTTATCAGAGATGATAATGCACCAAGAAATTTCTTGCCAGGATCAAACTGTAATAGTTGTGGCTTTCGTAAGGGTCCTCGTTGATAAATTCATTCAAATGCAGAAGAAACTTCAGTTGCTGTTTTAGTTAATAACGGGTCTGCTTCGTTATATCAACTTGCAACATCAACGATAATTAACACATATTTGTATGTACGTGATTAACGTCTACCAATTGTAATAGTATCATTTGTTAAAAACGTATGTGCTTGAAGAACATCATTAGGAGTGCTGACATCAAAATGTGCATGCTGAATTTGTTTAGGTGGTGGCAAATAAATTTGCCATATTCCTTGTCGTGCTAGCCACTTGGCAGCAAACATGTAACATTTGCTGCATCAGCGAGTTTATTAATCGCTGCTCTTCCTCTCCAACAGCCTCTTGGGCTATAATAAATCGATTCCATTATTTTATAATAATCGTTTGATCAATTACCGGTTCCTAATACTAGTTTACCTTTCATCGCAAATCTTATTAACCAATTAGCTAATAATTCTTTAAAGGATTTTATTGTTGTTGAATTTAACAAGTGAATCGACTTCACATCCGCAACATGTCGTTGTTGCAGATCTTTACTTTTATAATCTACACAAAGAACGTGGCATGATTTACCAATTGCCTTTATAGGATACTCTGAAATGTCTTCGTTGATCTTGCTCGTCAAGTCGGATATCAAGTCAGGTTCAAGGAACACAATAATTATATCCTGGAAGATGTCTTTTTTCCTCCTGTTCATTTAGCTCATGGAGTTCCTGGTAATTTTACTAATGAGGTAGTGATATCACCACCAATTTTATTATTAGACATAAATTTATATTTATTTGTACCACATTTCATACATTTATGCTTTTTATTTTTGCTATTATTGTTGTTAATCCACTTGTGGGGGTGTATGCTTTACATCGAACTAATATAAATCCATGTTATTTATTATATTTGTACAACATGCATGTCATTGATTTTTCAGCGAATGGAAAACAAGGACCAGTCAAAGATATTTCAGCATTACTGAATTAAATCAGAACGACAATAAGAGGTCCATCCGGATCGGGTAAAACACAATTACTGCTTAATTTGATAATGAGATGACTCAAGGGAGTCAAGTTTTATTTAGTAGCACCGTTAGTTGATGATCAGAGATGTTACGATGTATTTAAAGATTTTAATGAAAGCGCAAAATTGTTGAACGAAGATGGCAATGATATTATTGATTTTATCACAGATATTAATGAAGCCCCACTTGTAGATGACCTCAATGGATTTATTAATAATTTGGTAGTATATGACGATGTAATGCTGGACAAACAATCAAATCCAGGAAGAATATTATCTCGAGGCAGACATAAAAATACCGATGTGATTTATATTACTCAGCTATATACAAAAATACATAAAGTGATCAGAGATAACGGCAATATTTTAGTTGTGTTTAATAGAGTCGATACACATACTCTGCGAAATATTCATCAGACTTGGTGTAGTGGGGACATGGATATGATTTGGTTCAAAAACTTCTTTTCAAAAACACGATCTGATCCACATGGATTTATAACAATAAATGTGCACGATCATCGATCACGATATCGTATAGGTCTTGATAAAATATAAGGTTGAGAGACTGATTTAATTACTGACAAGTTTATAGTAGCAGAGGATGTGGGACCTCAATGAAACGTTCATCGAGTAAACGAACGCACATAAAATTTTAAAAACACGAACGACAAAGATAAAGTAAGAAAAGAAAAAAACGAACCCACTTAGAGAAACTCTCGGTAAATTAGAGGCTTCGGTTTGTCATTATTTATTTCGTTTTATTTCGTATGAGGTTTTATTTTTCCAAAAATGACGTTTCGGCAAAAGGTCGGTTCACCTCTGCTGCTCAACATGCAAACATGAAACCACGAATTAATTAATTTTTAGTTAATTAGTTAATGAAATATTGTCAACAAGAAAACAACATCATTTGTTTACACATCGTGAACCAGGAAGTATGTATGAGGGTATTTAATTAATTACTACGATCTTTTTAACGCATATCCCCATGCACAAGACGCTTATCTTATATACTAAAATCGCAATTACAGTGCTCCTCTAAAAGGGCGAAAATACTATCAAGCGCACGTCCAAGACATATTTGTTCATGGACTTCTAAAACACGTAAGTACCATCAATAATATGTCTAACAGCATGTTAAATTCAGAGACTCTAAACACTGCGAATGTTATGTTTTAAAGTAAGCACGAAGTAAATAAAAACTATTTACCTAATCTTTCAAAACGACAACGAACATGCAATAGCTCTCAAAAGCAAAATAAATTTCTGACTTAATACCACCTTTTTGACACACAGCATTCAGAGACAGCACATGGTCAAAAAGCATAATTCGATAACCTCTAAAACGACACTTTTAAATGTAAAAATACTCGAAGCAAAGCTGTCTTAGATTTGCGATGTTCAGCATGTCTCTTTCTCTCTCATAAGCTGCACAGCCACAGTTAACTTCCATTTTCATATAAGCTGATTAGTTTCTCTTTATAATTAGGGTCCCATAACTACCAAGTCGTCGGACCCTCGTCCATCCTTCTCTCTGTCTGACCGTCCCTCAATCTCTCAACAATTTTGGTTTCCCAAAATAACTCCGCGAGGAAATGTTGGATTTTAGCCAAATCTGTTGTGTATCTGCGTTCTATCTCTCTCTATGTACCTTGGCATCCGTGTATTACCTTTTGGCCCAATCGGGCTCCGCTCTCACAGGGCCCCCTTGCGTTAATAACTGTTAAAAATATATCATTATAGAGAAAGTAATTGTAAAGCGATAACAAAATTGTACAGTTTAATGCCATATAAAACTTGCTTACAAGTTTTTTTTAAATTTATTTCCAAATGTCGTGCACATGGAACCCTGCGCGTAAATCCAGAGGCCAAGCCAGAACGATTGAAATCGGGCCCCTCGTTTGCTAGGGCCGTTCCTGGACGTGTACGTTCTTTCCTGTAACAGTCCTACGTGTTTGATTGTTCCTAGGTCATGCAAAGATTGTAGATGTTATGTATCTTCTGTATAATAACAAACACGTAAATAATGAATCGGTGTAACTATGACTGAAGGCAGTGTTGTTCTCTCAAAAACCAGATGAAAAATATAATTAATTGTATAACTAGTTACACCGACCTTCCTTGGTTATAATTATGAAACATACATAATTCACACCTTCTTTTGTTGGTTTCAATCTCATCCTGATTAAATTGAAAGTAGAAAAATACAGGAAAAAATTTTAATAAAGGAATTTGTATAGAATTTATTATTCACTAAGGATAATCAGATCATCAAAAGGTACATCTGGTAGTATGTTGATAAGATGTACGTACAGAACTGATGACATGTAGCCACTAGACACCAACTAAAAGTATAAAAAAAATATATAATAAGGCAATAAAAAGGTGAATTCCGCGAGTGAACATCGCGATATTTACGCATCATGTCTCATAACTGAAAAACAAGTATTTCATGCACAAAATCCTGTGTCATACTGTCATTAAAATGAAAGATGTACGCGAGAATCAAATCGGTAGCTGTCTTAGCGTTAGACTGAAATAATTGTACATATCTATGCATCCGTTTTACTTGTCACCTCAGTCTCTGGGAATAGTGAGAAAAACTTGTAGACAGTTCTCAATACGCGACCTACTGTCTCTTGAATATATCGTACACCGAATGAAAGTCTTTACCCTTTCTAAAAAGCGCCAAATGAATTAAAGAGTAATTCTTCCGGGACTTGTAGCCAAAGACAAGACGAAAAGGTCTAATGGACGAAACTTATTGACACCTATATTAAAAGTCAGTTTTGATACAATCAGATTCATAACTCCAACAAAAGACAGGATTTGTTAAAATATGGTAAACAAGAATTTGATTTGAATAGTCCTCTTCAAAATCTGAACCATCCATAGATTTTGCCACTTTTACAATTTTCTCAGATGCGTTAGTGTACATGTACAAAAACTCAGATTATGCGAGAGCATGATTCATTGAGTCACTGTCTCACGTCATCGACGAACACTGATGCCTCTACCAATGGCAACCGCTGTGGCTCAGTGGTAGTGTAGCGTGACTAGAATGCAAAGGCTGCATGTTCAAATTTTACTAGGGCAAGTCCGAATCAGATCTGGAGGTGTGTCACTAATTAGAGCACGTTACTTCTATTGAATAGGCACTATATAGTCATTCATGTCATGTTGTGTCCGGAAATACCAACTAATCAATGATAGAGTACTTTCAAAAGTTTTTTTAGTCGTGCACCTTCCATGAGAGTGCATGCCAACCTTATATAATTTCAGTGATTATAAACGATGGTCTATTATTACGTGTCTAGCATAAAGTTGTGGACAGGTATTGTGTGAACATGGCGTATCCAGTAATTATGTTTGTGCTCTTTACGGTTGTGATTTCGTTTCGGAGAGCAGATGGACTTCCTCTGACATTGTGTCCTAAAGGATTTGGTAATATATTTTGCTGGTTGAACAACCCTACTCTCTGTCTGTCTGTCTCTGTCTCTCTCTCTGTCTCTCTCTCTCTCTGTCTGTCTGTCTGTCTCTCTCTCTCTCTCTCTCTCTCTCTCTGTGATAACTGTTCATGCCAATCGCTTTTACATATCAGTCTATCTATATTACTATCACTGTCTCAATCGATAAATATATGCATTTTATAGATCGTTGCAACTGCTAAATACGCGCAGACTGGTAGCCGAGTACAGATACGTTCCCGTATAACAAAGACAAAATCAAATTGTTTGAATTCTGTACATCACCGAGAAATTTAGAATTGCGTAATAAATCCAAATTTTAACTAAAGTATATACCTGGTTGACCAATTATGCTGCGCTCACCGTTATGGATCATTGCCATCTCACCCCTGTCTGAGTGGGTTCGAATCTCAGGCTAGGCCAGCGTGGGCATGTGATAAGACTTGCAAGTAGCTAATCGTGGGTCGGTGGTTCTTTCCGGGGTTTTCCCGGGTTCTTCCACCACCGTTTATACTGGACGCTATGTATAGCCTATTTTGTGCAAAAAATGGCGTTAAACCCTACAACAACAACAACAACATATGCCGCATAAATGATACAAATACTGTTGGATACATATCTTAAAGGGTATTGTGACTCGAATCGGCTTCATAGCCTGGGTAAGTGTTGTATAATCAAAAATCACGTATTGCATGTAGTAAGTGAAAACGAGTATGCATATAAGGTGACTGTCACTCGTGGGATTTTGCTGACAGCAAGAAGACCAATATGATTGCCCCCTTTCAGTAGCATTGTGATGTTTACCACAAGCAGTGTACGCGAGGCCCAGTTAACATCTAAAATGTAACGCTCGTTGCATCCTGCTTAGTCTGCATACAAAAACACGATAATTAGTGCAATTGCTCAATTCCGTCTCAATGCCGTGATTTATTGCGCGTAAAAGCAATACCAAAATAACCTTTTTAGATCTCATGAATTTGTTTTCCGCAAAACAGACTGCACCTCGCATTTAAATATTTATTTTTCCAAAGGTAATAATTTATTACGTTCTATACGTGGTATTTGGTTATACCACAACCAACCACATTATGAAGCCTATTCGTGTTACTAAGTGATATGTACATTGCTGAGAGAGATCAAATGATGGGTCAGAATTTAACCAAGATGCAAAGCACGTGATTCAAAAAGAAATAGAATAATAACACTATTTAGACGAACCTTTAAAGCAAATTATACAGCGGTCGCGATCATCATAAGGCAAACTTTGACTGGGCAACATGTGCTAACATATTTAACCATGTGATTGTCATGTGTAAATATACTTCGCATTCCGTGTTGATAATATGTATATCTACCTACAGTAGCAGAAAAGATGGTAAATAGCCACTATTCCCATCCCATTAAAAGTTATAATTTTCTGTAGTTGCAGAATTGATGACAGCCATCGTACATCATCACCCTCCCATTCACCAAAAATATAATTATTATTCGGCAATAAAAATGGCGAACACCGTGAACGAATCTCGTAATTATGAAGCTACACTCGATTCGCAATAAGCACGATGTTCAGGCAGAAAATTCGTTCATGCGTTATGATGTAAGTAGTATAGTGGGGCTGTTTAGGGTCAATCGACCTGTATGTAAGGCTTTTTAGAGCAGAATTGGACCCAACAAGCACTCAAGATAAATGTCTGTGTTGGAAGGTATAACTACATGATAAGACGTTTCACAGGATTGGGCACTGGTCTTATGACGTCGTCCCAGTTCCGTGCGTACACCCTCATCGGGGCACCTGATTATAGACGAGTGGGAATCGGCCCACACACTCGTCTTTAAATGTCCGATTAGGAAGGGAAGAGATGGACTCAGAAGAGAGGTCCAAACGTAGCCGGAAAGTACCTGAAATGCCAAAATTAATATTGCCAAATTCAACCCAGTTAGTTATATAATGGCTATTCCCTATTACCAATTCTGTGTTAGCCACAATCGCAATTAGTCTCGAATTTAAGTATTAAATTGTCCTATCTTAATTAATTCCAAATGCACAAAATGTGCATTAATACTTTAAATCAGACCTAATGAAAATTCTTAAATGTGAATTTCTCCAATTTCTTAATGACACCTTTCCAATTGTATCTGCTATCTTCTTCCCACATCAGCAAAAGTGTGGTACGTTTCGCTTGAGCACGAAGGCTCCATCCTGTGGCGACATTGAGGCTTAACCACCTTATAGCGTTCAAGGCTTTTATAGGGAAAATGGCTTCCATCGCTGACTGTATTAATCAATCTCGTGCTTCTTGCTGCTTCGTTAGTCGACGACTAAGCCATACTGTTAGTTAGTTAATTTGATTATAGAGGCTTGCGCACAGATGTGCATGTGCCTCGGGTTTATTCCTGTACCGCAGGATGATAATTGCTATTGAGGGAAGGAAACTGTGCCTCATCCCTCAGACTTTATGCCCTTAAGAAGTGCTGTTAATTTAGCCGTCAGCTAGCGAAACATGGTGTTTCATGCTAGCTGAATGGAAGGCTGACACAAGTGGGAATGACCTAACACGCATTTATGTATAATATTTCTGTTTTACTTGATTGTATGAGTGGGAATGGTACCTGCTCTCTCTTATGAAGTGTTATATTCGAACATTTGTATGTGGGCATTGCACGTTGAAATTTGTGTTCTTCCGAGGCAAGGGAGGAAAGGTGAGGGGGAAGGATGTTGTCTGTCTGCAGCAGGCATCCGCTGGATCCAGGTTAGTGTCCGAAGGTAATTTTGAATTCTGAATTACTCATACTATTATCAAAAGAGTAACGTAGTGTATTCTGTGCTGTCTTTTAACTGTTAGTTCAGAGTAAGTAGGTAAGAGAAGAAAGGAGAGGCGGGTTTCTTTGCTGAACTACTCAGGTCACTTAGACGGGTCAAAGTCGCCCGTCTTAACTGTGTTACCTAACGGTCAATTTGGATTTGATGGGGGGGGGGGGGTAATGTTTTCATTATGTTTTTAAATTTTATTAGGGTAAGACGGTTTTCTTTCCAGAATTACTCGGGTAACTTACACGAGTTAAAATTGCCGGTCTTAACTGGTTACCTGACTATTTTTTTTTTTTTTTGTTAAATCCTATTATTGAGCCCTGTTGTTTCAAGATATTTTAATATGTTAAGATTTGTTAATTGTTTGTTAGGATTAGCTGGTTATAGGAAGTATGGATATGTATGATGGGATCCAATTTCTTTTTGAGTTCTTTGAAAGTTGTTTCTTGCTATCTGGAGTTTTGTGCAATCATTGAATACATGATGCAGGTCTTCTACAGTGTGACAATTGTAGAAGTTTATGTTGGCTGGTTTTGGGCTTAAGTATTTACCAAAACTGCCTGCGAATCTTGTTTTCCCTATCATTATGCGGTTAACGATTTTTTGATCTACAAGCTTTTGATTTATATTGGTGAAGCGCGGACGTGAAGGAAAATATCCCATGACATCAAAATTCACAAGGTTCATATGATCACCCATAAAAAAGCAAAATTGTTAGGGCATCTCAGTATGTACACTATGTACTAGTACCATTTCAATTGCTAGTAGTTAAGAACATTATCAGACTCAATTGAATTTGACTCAATTGCACAGGTGGCTTACACAATATTTGTTGTTAGGGTCCATTTACAAACATCTGGACATAATTTGGCTAAGTACGGGCGGGTTGTATGATGCCGGAACTCCCCTCCACTTCCTACGTCCGGACATTCGTACAAAGGGCGGAGATGGGGAACGATTTCCACCCGCCTAAATTAGGTGTCCCAGTTTGACGTCATTGTTACCAACCAATCTCGACTGACGTTACAACTGCATTGGTCGACACCACAGTGACTGGTAAACATAATTTCTTTTTAGCATCATGGGTGCATGGGTCCATTCCCACTCATGAAACAGCCCTCCAATTAGACCACAATGGGAACCAAAAGGATCCACGGCTGAAGGCTATAAGGCTACACACAAACGCCTGGGGGATGAGGCTCTTTTTCCTTCCCCCAGGATCAATTATCAGGTCGCTGTGCGACCATTAACAGTGGTACATGCACAACGTGCGCACACCACTATAATCCAATTAATCAATCAATCAATCACCCCCAAAAAACATGGAATGCGCGGACCTAAAAGAAACTCACTTTTTAATTGCAAGCACTAACTACAAACAAAAACGGACTATACTTTGAGAAGCTACCGAAACGAAATGCTTATAGACACACTTCCATTTTCTTTAACTTACTAACATATAATTGGCAATTAAACTAGTATGTCTTTTCTAGAATATTGGGGTGGCCCTGCAAAGGGCTGTTTTTTGTGGACGGGGAGTTATGGCAGTGTTTTATCGTCTAAGATTGCGTCCCCGTCTGGCGGCAGGCTTTCCCACATGAATGGGGCGTGCATCTTCGGAAAGAGAAGGAGCACTCTTTCGTGTCTACAAAGGCAGTCGACAAATCCTGTCAAGTTCCTGCTGTTGCTGCTGCTGCTGCTGCTGTTCTCTCTGCTCTTTGCTTCTGAAGTCTGTACTACTCCGTAAATTCTTCTTTCTTGATTTCCTTTCGGAAGAGCTCTTTTATCAGATCTTTGGTTACTTCAGTATTCTGGCAATCTCCATTTCTTCAGGCTTTGCCTGACGTTATGTAATGTCACGTAAACTTCGTTCAGCTTGGCTAGTCTTGAACATATCTTCATCGGAAGATGAGTCAACAATAGATGGTTTGGCTGATCGGTCGGTCGTTTCAATTAAAGTCTTGTTCGCCCTTACGGGCAAGTACGACTAGTTAATTTCCCGTGTGGGAATAATTGATTTTTTCGAGGGGTAAGGAGTGGTGCCACTTCTCCCAACGCATTAATGCAATAGGGAGCGCTATTTGATTAGTCCGATTTCGGGACATCGATGTCTCGCTGAACTCATGGTTAGTGGTAATGGCCCACACGCACTCACTTATATGGCACATGTCTTTCAGTGGCAAAGGTATGTCGGACCGAGTGGAAGGGATGTGAACGATATCCTGGATTGATTTTTTGTACCCCAGTTTCAGAATAGTAAATGTCGTCGATTTGCCGTATTTGTAATTTGGAAAGTCATTTGTGCTGTTTGTAGGATAAGGTAGCGATGACATGATGAATCTCCTAGTCTATTTAAGCGAAAAATTATTTAATCGAATACTATTTGGGGTTTCTATTCTAATAATTAGTATTTCCGCCTTGTGCGGGGTGCCTGATGATTGATATTTAATCACCTTATAGTTCTAATTTGTTAAGGACATATTTCCTAATTATGTAATTTGGTGCCACATTTTGTAGTTGGTATTGGTGGCTTTGGGTTATTGACCATCATTCGTTGCCGCATTGTGCAGCTGGCCCTGATGGTTGTTGTTGTGGGGTTTAACGCCATTTTTCAGCACACGAAAGGCTATACATGGCAGCCAGTATTAATGGTGGAAGAAGAACCCGGGAAAACCTCGGAAAGAACCACCGACCCACGAGAAGCTACTGGCAAGCTTTCTCACACACCCACACTGGCTGAAGGCCCTCATGGATGTGAGTTAAGCCACTTTATAATATTTAAGTTTGTTGACCAATTTTAATTCTTGTATTTTAAGACAATTCATCATGCCTTAAGTTGTAGGATAAAACAAATAGATGTTGTTAGTATGAGTATGATGGTTACCTAATTACCGATCACCTATTGCATTACGTAATTGATTACACATTTGGACGACTCAGGGTGCTGAAGTGGGTGATAGGTGCAGATGTAGCATCAGCCTGCCTCACGCGAAACACCCCACTACTTGGGCTGTAAACCGTATGCTACCCCCGGCCCTAATTTCCCACCCAGTCGCTCCTAGAAGGATCAGAGTTTGTATAAATGGGTATTAGCTATGTCCTTCTTCTGAATATGTCACTAAGCTGCATTGCTTGTATAACCACCCAGGGTACCGTAGTGTGATGAGTGCAGGTGTAACATCAGCCCGTCTCACACGGTACATGGTCCTATTCGAGCAGTAAACCGTATACTACCTCCGCACCCACTTCCCCACCTGTTTCAATGCATGAAACTAGCGGATGGGTGATTGGGTTAAGTAAGTGGCTAAATGTAACTATATATAGGATATGTGAGATGTCCAGCCGGTCTGATCATAACAGGTTGGGTTATATTTTTTTGATTTTATCAGTCTCCTTGAGGACGATCAACATGGCATCATTTGTTTGATTGGGGCTGGGATTAGTTTGATAAAGTAGTTCAGGGCAGGTATATGACGAGCCAATTTTCTTCGACGTGGTGGTTAATTGTTTCCTTTGTTCATCATATTTCGGGCATATGCTGAAAACGTGCCTGACGTCTTCATCATCAAATCATTTGGGGTATTTCGCTCCATTTCCACAATTACCCAAGACATGTTTCCTCATGCTACTTGCAAATAGGGATTTCCTGTATTAATTCCGTTAATGATCCGTTGATGGTGTTTGATATTGGTTTTTGGTGCTTTGGGTTTGCATCTCACTGTTTTTTTAGTCGAGTTCTGCGTACGTCCTTTGGGGCATGTATCCAATTGGGTTTGCCATTTAGAGGCAATTTGTTTGGATATCCTGTTGTATAATTCTGGGACGCTATAATCGATGTGGGCCGGTTCTGGTTCGCTTAGTGCGTTCTTTGCTGCTATGTGGGCCTTGTCGTTCCCTGGGATGATTATATGAGACGGGACCCACATGACTTCTGCAATTTGGTCTTCCATGTTGTTAAATACTAAGTTGGATTCTTTTAGGAGGCTTTCACGCCCCTTTGAGGTGCCTGTTTCCAAGGATTTTAGCACACTCAGTGAGTGACTTTTATTGTTTTCTGGAATTTCTGTTGATATGTCTTCACTGCTTCAAATATGACCCAAAATTCTGCTTTGTATATTGAACAGTTATCCGGGAGTCTGCTTCCTATTTCGTTATTCAATTCCGGGATAGTGAATGCAGCAGCAGTTCTGTGTTGTTTGATTTAGACCCATCAGTGTATATTTTGACAAATCCTTATAAAAAAATTGTCTAATATAGTCAGGATCTTTGATCTTATTTCTGAAGGATGTTCTTCTTTGGATCCAACATTTGTTGTTAAGGTGTTGATATTAGGTTTATTCCTTGTCCATGGAGTAGGGTCTGGATATCGTGTTGATATTAGGTTTATTCCTTGTCCATGGAGTAGGGTCTGGATATCGTGTTGATATTAGGTTTATTCCTTGTCCGTGGAGTAGGGTCTGGATATCGTGTTGATATTAGGTTTATTCCTTGTCCGTGGAGTAGGGTCTGGATATCGTGTTGATTCTGCACGAAGGCAGTCGAGTAATAAGTAGTTCGTTACATAATATGTGGATCTTTTTCCCAGATGGTGGGACGGGGACGAGTCTCAGGCTAAATGGGATGTTGCATTTGTTAATGATGTTCCTTGTGTGATGACTGGGATTGTGTATAGAAAGTCTGGCTGCGTGTCTTAACGTTAAGCTGTATTTTAGAGTGTATCTGTACATTTGCGCAGAGCATTTGCTTGGATTATGTCAAGGCGTTTAATAATTGATGGTTTGGCAGATGCATATATCTGACATGTGTAATCCAGTTTGGATCTAATTAAGGCCCAGTACAGTGTTACCAAAGTATCTTGGTCTGCACCCCATTGTAAACCTTTGATGTTTTTCAGGAGATTAAAGTCTCCGTTAAATTTCGGATTAATTCGGTGATGTGATGATTCCATGTGAGATGTTGGTCGTAGTACATGCCTAAAAATTTTGCGACTTTTCAAATTTGATTGGTTCGCCTTGGATATATAGGGTTGGCGGTTCTATATTGTACCTTTATGGGGAAGGGGGGAGAATAGTATTCCCTTTGGTTTTTCTTTTGAAAATTTGAACCCCCATTTATCGGCCCATTTGCCGATGTTAGTTAAATTGTTTTGTAGTTCAGTTATTGTTTGTTGCGTGGTTTGCCCGCTTTCCATATGCCACTGTCGTCAGCAAATTGGCGAAATTTATTGAGGGCTTTTTTCCTCCTTGATTATATGCTTGCTGTCGCCATTCGCGTCAAGAATTGTTTGGTTGCATTGGTCGATGTCCTCTTCCCCTAGGTCGGCTAGTTATCCCGGCGTGCAAGGAATTGAATGAATGCTAGTTGGCTTTGTCTAGTCTCCATTTGGAAACTTTTGAGGAAGTGGCAACTAGATGGGAAAGGTTAATGGTAATAATAATGGGGAAATGGTCGCTGCCCAACGTGGAGTCTCCATCTACTTCCCCATGCGTCATAGATGCTAATTTGGGTGTGCAAATTGTTAGATCAACTGCCGATAGTGATCCATCCTCTGGTGAAATTCTGGTTTTAGTGCCATCATTTAATATGACCAGATTGTTGTTAAGGACCCATTCTTCGATTAATTTGCCTCACTTGTTTTGGTGCTTTCCTCCCCATCTTTTGCTGTCTGCGTTGAAATCACCACATATCACGTATTCACTCGTTGTGCTGATTAATTGGGCATAGTAAAGAGGTTAGATGGCACGTGGCTTGCCAGGGTCATATATATTAAACATTTCGAATAAAATATGCCCACTGTGGATGAGTATCGATTAATACTCAAGGGGTGTGGGATTGTTATGGGCATTTGTAGCTACAGAGTATTGTTGGAATGATGTATTTTGGAGTGTATCGCAGACAAAGATGGCTAAAACACCCCAACCCCTTTTCTCATTGTCTCTCATGGTGAATGTACTGGTTGAATAATCTGATTTTTGGTGAATGAGGGTTTCTTGGATAACTATCAAATCAGGTTTGAGTTTAGATTGTTGAAGTTTAATCATTAGCTCTGGTTTATTGATACTTAATCCCTGGCTATTTCATTTCCAGATTATTAGATTCTTTTTCCTAGTTTTATCCATTCTTGATGTTATAGTTAATTTATTTTAGTAGATTATAAAGGTCGGATTAGCGTTTGGTTTCGAAGTGTTTTTACAACAAGTCAGATAGTAAATCGTAGAATGGAATACAAATTTCATGATAATTTTGAGAGATGTCTGTGATTCCCACCTTGATGTCCTTTAGGTAGTGAATAATGGTGGCATGTGAGAATACCTCATGTGGGGGCGCATTTGTTACCTGCTTTGCTTACGCCCTTGGTACTTGAATTGTTCGGTAATGAAGGGTCTGCATTTTCTGTTTTGGTTTGATTCCGAACCTCCAGAATGAAGGTAGATATATCAGATTTAGTTGGTTGGATAGTGTTACCATAAACATTAATTTCTTGTTTTAATTTATGTTACACCTGTTTCTTATTATTGCGTGAGGGCAAGTGGGGTCGTCCTATTGTCAGCTGGTTTGTTGGACTGGGGTGGGCTTAGGTAGTGGTCGGATTAGGGTTTGGCTTAGGTAAAGCAGGTATTTATGGTACTGCCTCCTTTTCTTGCACGGTACGTTTCAATAGGCTTGTTGCTTTTGCTTTTTGCATAAGGCAATTTTTGTTCTGTCATTACTTGGATAATTTCCTCTTCTCTCCTGGTGTATGAACAGTCCTTGGAAATGGGATGATGGGGTGAGCTGCAATTATCCCACTTTTGTCCAATTTATGTGCGTTTGATGCTGTGGCTGCCGCCGCAGTTGTCGCATTGTTTTTTGATTTTGCAACTGCTGGCGTGGTGTCCCCATGACTTGCAATGACTGCAAACGCGAGGTTTGACGTTGTATTCAAGTAGTGGGTACGAGTAGCAATCACATTAAACGAGCAGTGGTGGGGTTGTTTACACTTCCAGTAGAATTATGTTGGTTAGTTGTCCTTGATTTGACTTTCATCTGGAATCTCTTGATATGTCTTCTTGGTTTATTAATTCTATGGTCATTGTTGTTTAAAATATTGTATTTTGGACTGAGTTTAATGACCTCTATGTTAGATGTATTTGACTTTTGTCCATTCATCTGTGTCGGTTTGATCTTGGTTATTTTGGCTGAATCGGGTATTTGCTCCTTTTCCTTGACCATGGTCTGGTCCTGCTGAGTTTTGCTCGGCGTGCTCAATGCTGCTCTTGTGGGGTTTAACGCCATTGTTTAGCACACGATAGGCTATACATGGCGGCCAGTATCAATGATGGAGGAAAAACTCGGAAAGAACCACTGACCCACTAGAAGCCACTGGCAAGCTTTCTCACATACCCACATTGGCTGAATCCGGGACTCGAACAGGCGCCGACAGAGGTGAGATGGCAGTGATCCGTAACGGTGAGCGCTTAATTGGTGGTCACTCGGGGCCTCTCGGTGTTTTTTGTGAGCGCCTTGTGCCTTGTAACTTTGACATGGGTTGGTTTATTTGATGTATCTCCATCTATTTGGCTACCTGTCTTGTTGTGCTGCACCTAACTATGATGTTGTTATATCTGAGTCTAATGATTATGAAGGCTCCTGCATAAGTGTTAATATTGATTTATACTAGGCTATTGGCACTATTGTAGATGTGTTTGGAGCTGCTGCTGGCGATGAATATCGTTAGGTCTTTTACCAATTCTGTTATTGTTGATAGATTTTCCTTGTTGGTTGTTTGGTCCCTTCTTTCGTATTATTTACTTTTTGTTGCTTGGTAGTCACATTTCTCTTGGATATTTGGTTGTTGTTTTGGTTGTTGTCTTGGAATGTGTTTTTATTGTATTTTTCCATTTGGATATTGCGTTCATCGGAGTCTTACCCTTCTTTGGTCCAATATCTCCTTTAGTGGTCTCTCCCTCCTCTTTTCACGTGACAGCATATGGAAACGTTGGCATTCCTGTTCTTTATATGTCCATAGAAGGTCATATATTTTAGGATCTGCTATAGGATTTTCCTTGCAGGGGCCTGGTGTTTGACTGGAGTGGATGAGTTCTTTCGCACTGTGGTGGTTTGTGTTCCTTGATTTTGAGGTATCTGTGTGCCCCTTTTTGTTCTTGTCTTGTGATAATGGTGGGGTTTGAGCCATTTTTCCCGGTTTGACTTTCTTAACCTTGATGCTGGTGGTAGTCAGTGGTTTTGGGGCATCTGTCATGTTGTTTGCCTGTTGACATTGGTGATTAAGGGAATGGCGGTATGTTGGTGATGGTGGTTGTTTTTGTTGTTTGGTTTAACGCCATTTTTCAGCATACGATAGGCTATTATGAACAAATAAGTTGGTATGGGAGTGTTAGGTTAATAATACTGTATCAAGCGTAGATAGAGGTCTGATATGTGACAGTTTAAAGTTCATTAGTATTCCAGGACACGGAACAGTTTCCGTTATTACCTGAAATTCTGCTCACTTTCCTAAGTCCCTAATTACCTCCACACACACCTTTGTCATTAACGTTTGTCCGTACATCCTTAATCATGCAGACCACATATTATTACATTTGTCTTCCTAGAGCCTGCAACATTAAGACGTGTTATTATATTTGTCTTCTTAGAGCCTAACACTTTCAGATAACGGGTGTTTATATTCGCCTTCCTTGAGCCTACAACATTGAGACCACATATATTTATCTTAACATTATGAACAAATAAGTTTGGAGTGTTTGGTTAATACATGCTGTATCAAGCGCAGATACAACACTGAGACCACATATATTTATCTTATTGCAACCTTCACCTTTCAGACCACATGCTATTATATTAGTGTTCCCACAACTTTCACCTTTCAGACCAGATCCTTATATTTGTCTTCCTACAACCTACACTATTAAGATCATAGATTATTATATTTATCTTGTGTTAGAACTTTGAGAAATCCTGTCACTTATATGAATTAAATGTGCATTCCTGACATTTAGTATGTATATCACATGACTCATTTTACTTTCAGTTTATGCCGAATGCCGTTTAACTACCAATCCAAATATGAAAGACCTTCCCAGTAAAATTGAAGGAACTGTGTATTTTCGTCAAAAAGTGGTTAGTATGGTAGAGGTAGTTGCGTTGATTTTGTAGTAGTTATGGTGCGCATGCTGGTAGTAGTTGTAGCTATAGCTGCACCAGCTTTAGTGGTGGTGTTGGTGGTAATTAGAATAGTTATATGCTTACTCATAAAACATTTCTGAATGAAGGTTTAATGACGAAATATGACTCGAGACTTTTATATTAGTAATGTAAAAATTGCCCATCCTAGCGAATCCGAGATACATACATGCATATTGCAATATCGCAGGGACTAGTATATAATGCTTGTAATATCATAAGGACTAGTATACAGGTCTTATGATATCGTTAGGACTAGTATACAGGTCTTTTGATATCGTAAGGACTAGTATACAGGTCTTATGATATCGTTAGGACTAGTATACAGGTCTTATGATATCGTAAGGACTAGTATACAGGTCTTATGATATCGTTAGGACTAGTATATAAGGCTTAAAGATAGCAAGGACTAGTATATACGTTTCATAATATCGCAAGGACTAGTACATGTATATAAGGCTTATACTATCGTAAGGACTGGTATATAAGGCTTATGAGTAATTCCCCACCTGCGTACTCATGTGGAGTTGGACCACCGTAGCATCATAGCCCATTACATCTAAATGTTGTACTGTCAAAAAAAGTGAAAATGTGAAATATGAGTAGTAGTCAGTCTGTTATCCATGTTTACCTACCATATCACAGTCATCAGTCATATTAGTTAATTTCATGTCACTCGTCACTTGAATATAATTTATCAGACCAAGTATCGTCCAAGCCCATGCCTTATACTTTGTTTTGTGTGTGTATCCAATGCTAGACATATTAGTTATTTACAGCCAGCGGTGGAATTAATGTTTAAAAGTTTGTTTTTCATTTAAATATATTTCACAAAACCCACGATACATTACAGGGCAGAATTGGGTCAAGTGCTGTTTTGGGGCTTTTTTGGGTGGAGATGTGTTCCAAAATTACAAAAGGACACAAACTTTCATCGAAACGTCACGAAAGCAAAAATCTGTATGTTTACTCAAAAGTGTGTATAATGCCCCATAAAGGTGAGCAAAAATAAACCGATGGTCAAATTTCAAGTGACCTGCGGGTGGTGGTTGTCCGAAAACCCTGGATCCCACCCCCCCCCCCCCGCCGATCAGACCCTGGATTATCATCATACTTGGCATGACTCTTTATCGATCACGACAATTAATTCTTAGTCTCTTACGGATATAAAGATCATAGTCATAGTTAAAAAAAAAAAGATTCTTCTTGTATTTCATAACTTTGTTCCTATATGTGGAATAAGTTTGTCAAGGTTTTGGTTATTTATTTTATTTATTTGCTTATATTTCATGAATTCCTTCAAGGGCTGCATTCATACTCTGAAAGAGTCGTTATGAAGTTGAGACCGTTAATTTCAAGACTTGCATGTATTACAGCATGCTTCGAGTGTGAACTTGACCTTCTTGCACTTATTTTAATTGTGTTTATTAATTTCATATGTTTCAATTAATATTTTTCAGAGCAGGGATTGCCGAAGAATGGGGATGCTTAACATACGTACGGAAATCCAAGGAATTCCTATGAATGACCAGACTAAGTTACATGGTTTACACGTGCACGCACTGAATAACCTGAGTAACGGATGCGATTCACTGGGTCCACATTTCAATCCTTTTAATGCAACACACGGTGCTCCTACAGATACACCTGAGTAAGTTACGCACACAGGTCACCTGACATGTTTCGTCTAATATTGGGTTTGCGTTGGATAAATACCTGGGCACGCGCAAGTTGTACGCCGATGCTGATTTTAAGCTGAGGTGTACAATGCACATGCTCGGATGTATATCCAAGTTGATCACCATGGTCGAGGATCGAAGCCAACTTAACCATCTGGCTAAACAATAACTGTAACGTTTTATATTATTTCACTTATATTTGAAATCAAATTCATTTAGATGTTGTCTTCCAAGGTTTTTGCTGATTGTATTTAAAATGTCTAAAGCAATGTTAACTTTGCTGAAGGTCTGATCATTAAGCATCCAGAAGGTCTGATCATTAAGCATCCAGTTGTTTTCTATAAAATCGGTCAAAATAAGTGTGTTCCTTGCATAATAAATGGATCGTACTAATAAACTGGTTGTTGGCGTTTCTCCATCCTTGCAAACTTGAATAATTAAACATCTAAAGAGTGTTGTTTGTACAGATGTCAAATACACTGTCAGGAGTTTTGTTTGCTCCTCAAGAGCTTTCAGATTCCACAGGATTCACAACGTCACAAAATATATTCTCCCTCCCAGTAGGCATGAGCCAACACAAACCACAAAACACCAATGAAAGAAGTTTTTGAAGAAAGAATAATACATTGGTTGTACTACAATGACAATATAACAGTAAATGTTAATATGAATCTCCCATTTCTCGAGGCTGCACGCTACTTAAAACCACATTTTAAAATAATTGGCTCTTTTGAGTGAACACATATAGTGAAAGATGTGAAAGATGATTTTTTGTTGGCAGAAGTGTTAGTGGTCGCTATTGAAGGTTTTATGGTATAAGGATAAGACTATATAATGGAATGAAAGGATGCCATATGTTTATTCTTAAAATTACTAAATTCGGGCATTAAAAAGTCAGAATAAAGCTAACCAACCATTGCTTCAGCTGCCCCGTCTCTGACGTCACACTCACATGACCATGACGCTCATTGATCTTCAAAACAGTCGAAAGATCACGTATACTTAAGTCGTTTGTCAAGCCCCTACAACTATACGGGCGGCAGTATGCATATGCTAGCTATTTGATCATATATTTAATATAATGCTGAATATCAACAAAAGAAAACTTGTAAAAGCCACGAAAGAAACCATTTTAATGAAAGAATATAGTATGACCACACTTCGACATTATATTTTTACTACTCCTACCCCTGGGTCAAGTCCCTGGGCGGGACACTTGAGTCAATAAGGATGACACCTTTTGATTACAGTTTGATTCCATATCTTTCGTTTCAATGAACATTTGTTCAATTCACTATAAAGATGGGACACGGTATGGTAAAAAAAAAATGCCTTTTACCACTAAGGTGTATTGCCCTCCGAATTACGTCAAGAAGTAGGACATCTTTCGGGGATTCGTTTCTAATAGTTAAACATTCCACAACTCTGTTCACTTTTTAGTTCAAATAACAATAATATTTCACACTTCCCTGTCTCACTATTTGAATGTTGTTACCTCAGGGTTATGCCCCTGGATGGAGCCATAGGTATAGATCTAGGACCTATTGGTATAATAATAATAATAATAATAATAATAATAATAATAATAATATTATTATTATTATTATTATTATTATTATTGTTATTATTTCAATAGAGCATTATCTAGTTTAATGCATATTTATGGCATAACCTGATCGCGTTCTTTACCACTTCTTCACTTTGGTTATTTCCTTGGATTGGACCATTAAATAAAATAGTACAATACTTTTGGGGGAAAATGTGGAATATGTAACATCCTATACTTCCCTTATTTATAGCACACTTGCAGTTGAGTCATGCTCCTGTTTGAGGCAATGAGAGTTAGGGGTTATGCCCTTTGATATACGAAGAGCTTATATCGGGTGTATATTACGGGTTTATTAAAACGGTTCATGTTGATCTTAATGTTCTCTTCTATCTTGTCTCTAAACAAGATGCATCAACACACAAATATTAATCTCTACCATTTCCAGTATCCACACTACTGTCCCCCGCCATTTTGAAAATCTAGTTCTAAGAACGATACGGTCAAATTGCAACTGTAATAGGAATAACGAATAAAGCAACGACAAGAACAGTCCTTGGTCCTGATAGACTTGCGTGCAAACATGGTGCTAAGTATACTCTTTTGATCGCCACAATAGACTGTGCTTATTCACTCCAATATATCCACGTATTTCTTAATGTGTCATCTACTGAACGGAAGCAGAAATAACTCCACCTTCACGTAGATAAAAGCCTTGATAATACATTAAATTCATGAGTGGAGCATTCTCTTTTGTTAATGACCCAGTCGCACCATCTTGGGTCACGGTCATTTTAATATCTTTGGGTTGTTCTACTTCAATTTTTAAATGCAGGGCTATACTAACTTGCTGTTGTAGTTGTTGCTGATGAATATGATTATGGCGGTGGTGGTTGTGGTGATGATGTAGATGAACAAGGATTTCATCCAATCTTGATTCCGGTGTGGACTAAAAATATTGACAGCCGGCTTCAAAATTATCCATCTCAGACCAATCCTCTTGAAATTTAGACCATGAACGTTCCCTCTCAACTAAGAATTAAAAAGTACACTTGTGACAAAGGTGATTCCCATACTGTGTACATTGTACACTTGTTTAATACAAATTACTTGTTTAATACAAAACACTATTCTAGCTAACATTGTCAATTTTGCTACTTGTACTGTTGTAAGGTCTATGAATGTTTTTCGGATACTGACAGAGTTTTCACACCAATCGAATGAAGAATGTAAAAGTTATTGTATTAATCTGAGACGAAATTATTTATTGTCAAAAAGAGAATTCAAAACTTATTCTTTAATGACCTCAAATAAGTTGTGATTTGTTTTTATATCGTCTACGTAAGAATGGCTAGACACATGTATAACCTTTTTGGCTCAAAAATGCGTCAGCGACGTCAACTTTAAGATTATTTGCAAAAGGAAAAGGTTTGATAAGGGTCGATATTGGGTCCAAGTCAGATAGATAAAACTTGCAGATATAAGAGTTCCTCGCTCTTCGTTGAATATGTATTTAATTCTTATCCACGACCACTTTTATTAAATGAAACCAACCATTACAAAGCCAGGGCATTTCGCCTCTGTTAAGGCATCTATATTTGTGGATTATGTACAGAATGGCTAAAAAGCCAGTTTCAGGATAATGACCTAAAATGATACATCTAGCATTATGCATTTGTATACACTATGCGTAATATTGGATGATTGTATCTATAAGTCTGGCTTTTATTTTCAAAACATCGTTAAATGATGTTTATATTCATGTTTAAGTGCTGTTAATTGCCTCAGTTGATTACCTCTAACACCTATTTTTGTTTTCATTCAAAACGTTAACTTATGTTTATGTTTAGGACTGGCGTGCGTGCAAGAATCGACAGAAAATATGTATTATGATTACGCAAAAGCCGTGTTGACAACATTCTCATTAGTAATAGCCGGATGTTGTAAAAGCGGATAATAAAGAATAAAAACCCAGATGTTCCGAAAATCGATGACCAAAGTGGTTTTGTGCTTGTAAAGGCGGAGGAAGCTTACACTATACCTTATATAGTTATTAATTCAATATAATTATAAAATGATTTTGGTTTAGGAGAAATTATTACCTCTTTTAATACATTTATCTCTACGATTTTCTTGACCGCATATTAATTCTAGTTAATTTTTTCTTTATTGTTTGTTTTTTAGTTACCAAACTGTTTTAGCTGCATATTTGTCGGAATATTTTTTTCTTAAATTATGAAACTTAAAAAGAATTGCTTATATATATATTGCATGTCCCAAACTCCCCCCCCCCAACGTACATGATAGAGAGGTATTCCTAGTTACTAATTAGACTATGGAAAAATATTGCTAAAAGTGGCTGGCAGGTAGGAAATATAGGTTCAGCAGGTTCAAATCTACCCGAATATACCAAACTTTTTAAAATCTGATACAACTCAGAATGTGCTAAGAGCGCTCCGGTGACCTAAATGGTCAGAGTGTACGCCTCGGATGCTGGAGGTCGTGGTTCGAACCACGGCAGTCATCCCAAATACTTACAAAAATGGTACTTACAGCTGCCTCGCTAGGCGCTCAGCATTAAGAGGTTAGTATCAGGACTGGTCGTCCTGGTGTCAGGATAATGCGACTGAGTGTGACATGATGCTACATGTCTGCGGCATGATGCTCCAGTGCTAGACATAACTATAATCTGCCACACTGCAGAGATCGTATCTATATGAGTGAAAGCTTGTTAAAGCTACGTTAAAAATCCAAATCACACATACACACAAAAATATGTGATAAACCAACCTGGGTTGTCTGTATCGTCATATAACAAATCGTCTGCAAATCTATACCTCCTGGAATTATTGCACCATCGAACAGTTTCCATAATCTATAAAGAATGTGTGTCTGCTAAAGTAAACTACATTTAATTTGTTTTAGGGCATAATAATTGTAATATCAAAATTACCTCCCTTGTAAACTCTTTTGAGAATAAGCAGCTGATCCAGTACATAATTAATTTAAAAGAACGAAAATTCGTTTCTAAATAAATTTCTGATACATACTTGAAATATATTTAAATATTTGTTTGTTTCTCGGATCTGTAAATTACCGGTAAATAAACAATACAAATACCGATTTTATCTATCACATTAAACATCGCATTAATGCCCATTAATCAGTAATGTCAGCATTCGAATCGAACCATTTTCTTTCAAAATTAACGTAGCCCTCATTTCAGCTCATCTAATCAGGAAAACTTTTGGAAAGTTTAATGACTGCGGAGATAGTTTAATTTGTACTAATGCATTGCAGGTAGCTGCATTTTTCACATTTTCAGCATTCTACAACACAAGCGAGGCCACCGATGACGTCATCTCGAGCGATACATATAAAAATTGCAACTTATTTTTAAAGACAAAGATATGTCAATATGAACTACATAAAACACATTTTAAAATAAAGAAAATAAATATTTGACAATTCTGAGTCCATTACAGAGCTCCAGAGTCCCTAGCTCTTTGCTTGAAAGTCACTGATACAGTAGATGGTAGAGGTATATACCATAGCACATGCGAGACAACAGGTTATGCTAATCGGCGGTTAAAGGTTAATTCAGACCAGTCAGAGCTAGCAGCTTTCGGACGTAGTTAACTTTTGGTCAAAAATTATGATTACCGTAGAATCGAGATTATATTTGTACGAAATTCTTAGTACTCCCGTGTGGCAGATTGATCTAAGATGCTCGCCTTTACCGATCACTCGTACTTCTGACCTGTGTCCGCTTGCGTTCGAGTCTCGACTAACGGGGTATTTGAGAAATTTGAGATTTGAGAAATCTTGACAGTGGCTTCCACAGATATACTGACCGCCATATATCTTGTTCCAAACAAAGCGTTACCCCACAAAACCAAACCAGTATTAAATTCTTACCTTTAATAAATAAGCGCTTACTGTACGGACTGGGACCTTGCGTGTAATAATCACAAGAAGAGAGAAATGTATATATTGGATTTAAAAACTCAATAAAATCCCCGTTCCATTCCTCTCTCTCTCTGTCTCTTGATCGCTTTCATCATCAATGATTAGTTTTAACACTAAACACACGTCTTTTTCCTAGTATACAAATTGTCACACTATGGTCATCTCAAGCTTAAATTTGCATATTTTCTCGGATAATCGAAAACAGTGTGTTCCGTCGTAAAAGTAAAATTTGTCACAAGTAAACAACGCATTCGTTTTTTTTTTCTTCGATAAACGTAAACACTTAGGGTCTTTTAAAGGTTTATATCACGGTAAGTATTTATTACTTATGTTTATCATTTGTAAAAAAATAATTCTTGTTTGAAAGCTCCGTAGAGAACACATCTATACTTCCTTTGGTTAAGAAAATCGAGATTTGTATCAGTTGTGTAAGGCTTTACGTAATACTTGAAGACATTATTTGAAACATTGCGTTCTGATAGTATAGTAAGATAGCGGGTGAATGTTTTTAAATGACGGCGAATACTTTTTCTGGGTATCACACCAAATTAGCCAACCGATATTTAAATGGCGGTGAATAGCTTTATGAAAGAGGTTAAACGATTTATTTTGGAGCAGAACCTGTATTAAGTAGTGGTGAACCCTTAAACAAAGCTATTACACAATATATCGGTTTACTGCAATTCTTTTAACGGTGAACTGTTGTCTGAAAAAAATGCGCCCCTATTTTTTATTATGAATCGATATATTATACAAGCGGTTAACCGGTAATTGAATTATCTCTTTATCGAATGCCTTGCAACTGAAAGAGAATGAAGAGACATCTACTTAGTAACTTCACATTTCATGGTAGGTATTTACATATTACGGTTGTTTTCAAAAAATATAAAACACATTTTTTGGACAAAGTCTTTAAATATATCGTGTTTTGTTTGTACAGTAGAACATTGAAGAATTGCTAAGTCATCTTATACAGACATGCGCATGGCAATGTCGGTATTTTTGTCTTAAAATGTTCTGAGTATATTTCCATCAATAACACAGAAACGTATTTTGCTTGCATAGTATACCAAATTATTTCAGAATGCGACACGTGGGTGACTTTGGAAACGTACGCCAATATGAGGCGGGTCATGTGGCTGAGTCAAGAAATGAACATTTAGCAAATCTAGTTGGACCTAACAGTATCATTGGCCGTGGTCTGGTGGTAAGCAATTTATGTCGTTTATTCTAAATTTTGTATTGAAATTTGCTACGGATCTAAAGTGAAATAAAATGACAGGTTTAACATACCATTTACAATTTGAATCATAAGAAACTACCTAAAGGGAAAAATAGTAGTTCTGTTTTTTTTTTTTTTGTTTTTTTTTTTTGCAAAACATACCTACAGATTATAATGCAATATTTCATAAGCAATTGATTAACAATATATAGCTCAGGTGCTCGCTAACTGTCAGACCTTCAAGGACCTTATTAAAAATATAAATGTTCAATGAACAGGGATCGATCATTTAATTGGTGATTATGACTTCATGGTGTCGGCTGTTTGATTCATTATTCAAACCAGTAAAATGCATTTATCCTGCAAACACAAAAGTTGTTAAATTTCTTGATCGGTTCAAAAATTAAAAGGCGCTTTTCTGACCAGAAATGAATCCCGTTGAAACATCTGGAATCTTTTACCTGACTGGCTTTGATTTGTTATATTAAAAGGTATTTGCGTAAGCTTCACTGATTCATAATACAGTCAGACTCATTTTTAAATTATCACTCGTTGCATAATCAGTCATCATAATCTTATAAGCATAGTTTAATTATCCAGCCACACAGTTTATCAACCTGACTGGAAAAATTGTCAACCCAAATTGTATCACATTCAGATTATTCCCTTAACCTGTCATAACGCATTTTTACAGCCATAGACGCTATTAGTCACAAACTACTGCCCCGCCAGACAAAATCATTTACTACTTGTGCAACTTTAAAGAACCCGAGAATAAGTTTTTCCCGAATCGACGCGCCCAATGAACCAGCAGGTCACATTGTTTCGCCTCATCAGTCATGATGCGTATTTCGACCTGTCGAATTCATATTCCTGACGTCACATTCATCTGACAAGCAGCTAATCAAATCCAGTTGCATATTAACGTTTAAACACATTTGGAAGTAAGTTCTAGTAAAGGAGTCATTCTACTACTCGTGCCTCGTACAGGCAAAGATGTGGGTTTCGCAGCACCTACCTTATGGGACTGAGTATAAGGGTACCCACATTATACATACATGTACATGAAGTAAACATCCCTGGTTAAGGTTTTGTGCGTTTAGGTCGGGTTTCTTGCACACCATACATACCGCGTTATACCTGAAATCATGAAACTTGGTGAAGGGATGCATCTTGACTACAACCTCATTACAAACTTTGATCAGTGTGATCCATATTTTACTCACTTTGACTAAAATTTAAGTATATTTTTTTAAGCTATGTTCATTTCGCAAGCTATCTTCATGTTAAAAGTATGAAAATGAATGATTTTATACATCTATATCAGTACACATCCTAACAGAAAGAACGTTAATTTGACCTACATTTCAAAATTTCCTGGGCTTGGGTTAAGCTTGTGTAGAGTCCTTGACTAAATATGTTCTATATAAATAATGTTATACTTATATTAAGGATACATCTTAATAGGTTCTACATCATTATTGCGAAATGAGAGTTTTGGAACCTATTGTTCATGATATTTAATGACTTAGCTTAAATTTGTGTTCAAATGTAATTTATCGGGTGCTTCTTATATTCCAATTATGTAACTTGATACGTGGCTGCATCTCTGTTAGTAATGCACCATTACAGTCAAGGAAAACGAAAGTGTCTATTATCTTATGCTTTTCTTACATAGGTTAAGTAGTAGTTTAACTCATGAGCACGTTTTTTTATGTCACGATGCGGGACACCCTGTGGTTGGGTGGTCAATGGAGCTCGATTTTACAGATTACCCACAGTTCTCTCCCCTGTTCTCGTAAGTCTCTGCTCGACCAACTTGGATATGAGAAACTTGCCATTAATTCCCTTTGAGTTCTTCCTGCACCAGATATACTGGCTGCCATGTACAGCCTATTATGTGCTGAAAAATGATCTGAAACCCTCAAAAAAGCAAGACGTCCATGCTGTGTGTATCCTAATCTGCTTAGAAGGCAGTGTTTCTGACCAGTGCATGTGGAATTAGAAGTAAATATGGTTATTCAAAATAAACGTGTTTCATGGTTTCCATACGAGGCCTGGTGTGTAGTAGGCAGCCGCCGTAGCTCAACTGAGTGTCGGACTCGCAGTCCATATGTGGCTGGCTCGATACACACCCAGGCCAGCCAGTGTCGTCTGCCTCTGTGTGTCCTTGATAAAGGCTCTTAGCTTTCATTTCATCCGCTTGATAAAACCATTTATGTGTTTGAAGTGTCTTTAAAAGCAACACAATCAAATAGATCTAGCAGCTAATACATGTAATTATTGGTGCATGAACTATGATTGGATTATTAAATCTCACTCCAGTGTTACCCAAAACCTGTGACCTTCACGCTGATAAATATGTCTTCCAGAGATGGACACTGACAATGACCTTTGAAACATATATTAGGAACCATGATTTATTTTTAGAAAAATACAAAACCAACATTACTTGTTTTGTAATCATCTCATTGTAGTACCGATACATTGATATGATATAAAAAAGTTCGATTTTTTTTTGGGGGGGGGGATTTTTTTACGCCCTGTCACAGAATACATGTATAGTATGCGCTAATGTTATGTCAGCACACTACTGGCTATATCGTGCTCATTTAAAACAACTTAAAATTTTTGAAAAGTGTAATGTAAACATACAAGCTGCAAAAACAATTGGGGGAAAGTGTCCAAATTATTTTTCTGCATAATAATTGTTTACCTTGGCTAATGATGACATCTAAAAGCTTTGTAGAGGTGAATCATGCAATCGGTGATTGCACTCTGGTTGTTTAGATTTCTGACTTTAAAATACATTCTTTAACGAAATTCTTTGAAAATGGCTCATGCTTTTTACGACGGCTTACAAACCGGTTTCATTTTTCATATGAATGCTCATTCGTGTGATATATGCTCTATATGAAATTTCAGCTTCACGCAAAAAACGATGATCTCGGTCTCGGTGGTGATGCAGGAAGCCTGACAACCGGAAACGCAGGCGCACGTCTTGCATGCTGCATCATCGAGCAAACGCAAACACCGCACTTCTTCTACTAGGCTTAACAGCTGTGGCTTTAATTGATCAGATATGTGCGCATATTAAAAACTTGAAGTTATATTGTGTGATTGTTTTCGTTTCGCAAATTTATACAAAGTAACTCGTCTTTCATTGCCGTACATTCACCCGTCAGTCATAGAGATCTTTAACAATAAAACATAATGCGGAAGTTGAAAATTTAGACTTATTCGTAGTAGGTTGAACAATACATTTCATTACTTTTTTACACTTTGCTATACGAATGAATTTACAATGTCATGGTCATGTTTATCCATTTCTTTGTCCGAGACTGAATGGGTTTCAGTGCAATAGTCGAGTTTTATTACATATTATTTCATCTAATTATGCAGTAGTATGCCCAGCGGGAAACGATGTCCTACTGGTTTAGCGGTCGAATCGCCGAATGTTAAAGACTCGTCAACACACTAAAGGAAGATGTTTCTCGTGCAATGGTTTTCTATCAGCTTCACTTGTTTCAACAAACTTTGCAGAAAAAAGGGGAACATATAAAAAAGTCTGTATAGTATGATATCAAGTGGCCAAGGTTACAATGACCTGATACAGTAAAGCTAATTCTGGGCAATGACCAGAGTTGCACGTGATGATACATATCAACCAAATGATTTACATATATAGTTCAATGGTCGCGATCAACCCCATCTAAGAAAAGGAAACTAGAATATTATTGCAAAGTACACCATGCTTATTCTTTATTCCTCTAGTACAAACTTTGAACCCTCATGGGTTTGTCCCAAAGAGCAATATACATAGGATCGAGCTGCTCTGGACTCGTAAGTGCATACAATGTTAATGATTGGGGATCTCTATGGCGATTAGGTGTTGACACAAGAAGCTAAATATGTTAAGGAGGGTGACAGGACTAAAATATTGGTGGTGAAGATCCGCAGGGGTGTGGCATTTTTGCGCTGCTCCATACAGAACCTCTCCTCCCCATAATCCAATACGAAGTCTGCCCGTCGTTCCTAGTTTGGTTTAAATCCCTCACGAAGCTTTAAAATGTATTGCATCCGTCTTCCAGAAGGGGCCGAAGGAGGGGATGAAATGCTTTTTATTTCAGACGGAGCTCGCCCAAATCGAGGCAGAATTTATACTTATTAGAGAAATATGTTGCACTGTATATGCTAACAAAATGTGGACCCATAATGTGTGCGAGTGTTTGCGTTGGGAAGAACAGCGATGTGAGGCCGAGGCAACCTAAAACAATGTTTCTTCTTTAAAAACTTTACCCATTTATAATACTATATGACAACTATTACTACCTCGCAAATCGTCATCCCATATACTACTTTTAGCTAAAGGGAACTAAACATTGTCTACCGAAATATGTATCAGTCAAGCACAGTTATCTCCCCTCAGGTATAAGACTCTGGCAAAGCCTAGGAATACCTCAGTTAATTCCGCCGAAAGATCTCGCAAAAAGCAGAATCTACGTAGAACAATATACCATTATAAGTTTGAGTTTACCACTTCTTAGGAAAGTATACTCCATATATGACCGCTCAGGTGGCCTAGTGATTAGAGCGTCCGCCTCGGAAGCGGGAGGTCGTGGGTTCGAACCCCGGCCGAGTCATACCAAAGACTTACAAAGACTTGGCGCTCAGCATTAAGAGGTTAGTGTTAGGACTGGTCGGCTTGGTGTCAGGATAATGTGACAGGGTGGGACATGATGCTACATGTCTGCGGCATGATGCCCCAGTGCTAGACATCATTGTAAACTGCCATACTGCAGACATCGTAGCGATATGTCTGAAAAATTGTTAAAGCTACTTTAAAAATCCTAATCACACACACACACACACACACACAAAAACTCCATATATAATTCCAACTTTTTCTCTCCGCCTGTTTGCAAAGTTCTGCCATTACAATTTGCTAACTTTTTGTCGTCTTCACACACTTGGGTACTTGCACGCGAGCCTAAGCGACTTCACGTTCAGTTGGAGCTGTACTTATCTTGCACGCACAAGTCTCTATCACTTAGAAAGCCTCCTAATATAATGTGCAATTCAATTACGAACGAGTACATATTTGTGAGTTTCTTCTTCTAATACATTACCCGATCATAATACCTTAGAGTAGTAACAATACCTCGCAAATCTATCCCTCCCAGATGCTACTTTTAGCTAAAGGGAGCTCAAAAGTTGTCTGCCGATCACTGTGGTGGTCTGGTTGAGTGATACCCTGAGTAGGTGGGAGAGTGAGTGGGTGAGTGAGTTCTTCTGACAATTAGCATCATATATATATATATATATATATATATATATATATATATATATATATATATATATATATATATATATATATATATATATATATATATATATATATATATATTAATTATTGCGTTGTATGCTTTAACCTAGGCATCCTTAGTGTCTATATATCACGCTTCCATGATCATATCTGTCCAGGACGTCGTTGACCTCTCCGAACGGTGATATTGGCTCAATTCGTCTGCTAACTCACATTTCCCGATAATTTTTTATTTTTGGTCAGCTCTGCGCCGTATCGATAGCCAAACAAAACAGGTGCAGGAATATTGTGGTATACTTTTAAGTATTCTACCCTTTATACGGATCGTTGACATAGACTGCCTGTTATCACTTACAGGGACAACGCTAAACTTAGCTCGCACCGATAGTAAAACCTAACAAGGTGACAGGGTTAGGCCCCTTATGTTTACCTTTTCTGTTTATTATACTTACAGATTTAAACTATGGGCAAAACACAGAAACGGAATTCAAACGATGATGACATCGTCAGTCTACATGCTGACCTTTCATCCGTACAGGGCGGTAAAGGGAGGCAACTCGTTCTCTATGCCTTCAACCACTAAGCGCCAGAAAACAACTAAATCGGAAACTTCCCTGTCACCGAAGTCCCCTCCTCAAGACCCAATGTTACGGGAGATTCCTATCGGACTTGACTCTGTTTCTCTTGCTTATCAACGACGGAAAGAGCTTAAACAACAGGCTTTACGTTCCTCTCAGCTTTCAGATATACGGCAGGTTACGTGGGTCAAGCATCCCGTAATCTGCCCCGTCTTCGTTGACCAGATGATACCCCTCCCCCACACATGCTCTTTCTCCGTTTCGACCGGCCTAGGCCATGTTCGAGTGATCAGGGGCGGCAACATCTTCCTATTAGGGCTCGATCATACAACAGCCCCTACCCCAGTGCGTCGAGACAGATCTAGGTGGACACACCCAGGGACCGTTCCAACAATTTTTCCTCCTCAGGACTCCCGTCCCGCATGATACTCTTCAGGCTTCTGCAGACATCACCTCACCAATCTCCCGACAACCTACCACAGGAAGAACCTCTATTCTCAGTGATCGTCTGGAGTTCACGGTTTCTAATTCGGGAAGTACTAAGAGGTTAGTGGGCGCCAGATCTAGTCACACTTCAAGCTTACCTCATACCCCTAAGGACAATAATGCTTGTTCTCAAGGAAGTTCGTCGATTCTGGAACTTACGATGTAACGAAAAGATGGATAATACGGAAAATCAGGAAAGAAATCCATGAGTCACCCATAGGACACAAAGCTCCGGAAAAACAGTCCTACAAGAGATCCACACAGCGTGATCCGCTGATATCGCAAACTAAAGCTAATAAAACAGAGAGGAGCTTCTCGTTCATTTCAGCGTTTCTCCCCTCGACAATCTACTCCCCTGCAAAATGACACCGTCTCAAGTTTGCCCCTTACTGCCATCCCCGTTGGAAGAGAACTTCTTTTATTCGCTGCCGAATGGGACAAACTTTGCCAAAACGATACCAGGTCTAGGCAATTGGTTCACGAGGGACTCTGCATCAGGTTTCACAATCCTCCACCTCTGTCCAGAGTTTTGTCATTCAACAACGTCCAATCATATCCACTCAAAGGCAACACATTACAGCAGGAAATAGACAACCTCCTTCGAAAAGGTTGGTAGAACTAGTTCGAAACACTCTCTTTCTGAGGGATTCTATTCTAGACTTTTTTGATTCCAAAAGCAAACGGCACTCTGTGCCTCCTCATCGACCACAGCTCTTTAATTGCTTCATTCACGGTCATTGGTTCTCAATGAAAACACAACAGTGCATTCTAAATGCTCTCCAAGATAGAGACTTTGCCATTAGTGTAGACTTAACAGATGCTGAATTCAGTGTTCCTATTTACTAGGCTTCCAGGAAGTTCCTGCTGTTAACCTACATCGTCGTGGTATACCAATTCAGGGCCCTATCATTCGGTCTCAATCTCTTCCCCTGAGTTTTCACTCGTCTCATGAATCAAGTCATGGCACCTTTCCGGACCATTGCAACGGCTGCAACATCAAGTTGCATAAACGACTACAACAAATCAGGTGAGGTCTATTTTACATCAATACACGAAAACCTTTGTCATATCACTTACCTATTTGGGTTTTCTCATGAACGAGGACAAACCCGACCTAGTACCCTCTCAACATTTTGTTCATCTAGGTATGGAGTTCCATACACAGGAAAACGTGGTTCGTCTCCCTCAGGATTGGGCATTGAAAGTCCGCAATATGGTGGCTTCTTTACTTTTAAGGGCAACCCTGTAAGCACGGGAATCTCTTCGTCTCCTAGGTTTATTCAATGCTTCAGCGGACCTCCTTGTCCTAGGTTGCCTTTTTATGCACACATTACAAACGCTTCTTCTTTCTCAATGGAGATCCATATTTTGCACACTGGACCAACCTTTGCCCATCTGCTCACAGTTTGGGCACCATCTGTATGTTTGGGGCAACCTTTATTGGCTTACGGCAGGTATACCTCTGCACTTACTACCGCCCGAGATTACAATTTGTACCGACACAGCATTGAGGGCTGAGGAGCCTACCTCCTATCATTTCGGGACTCCAGCGGTGCATGGTCTCCTCACGAAAAACTTTTGCACATCAATCTAATTGAAATGATGGCCATTGTGAACGTTTTCACTGGTGGCAGTAACACCTCTTTGGCAAGGGAGTCATGATTCTGTCAGATATTTCTAAAGAAGTGACTTATCTCAAGGAGGAACCAAATCCCCAGACCTTTGCATCATGGTATCGGGCCTTCTAAACTGGTGTGTTCAACAACAAATTCACATACATGTTCATTATAGACCGGAACGCTTCAACGTTCTAGCAGACAAGTTGTCCTGACACAATCAACTGATTCAGACGGAATGTTCTCTTCATATCTCGGTTTTCACCCAGATCTGTGCCCGGTGAGACCGAACATCGATGGACCTATTTGCGACAAGGTGGAAAATCAAACGTTGTCTCTCCCGTCTTGGATCCAAAAGATTGGGAAATAGACGCTCAATATTTGGATTGTAACAACCGGAGCTCATACGGGTATCTTCCAACACCGCTGATTCCAGAAGTGATACAGAAAGATAAGGAATCAGCATGTCGTCTCATCCTCATCGGACCACTTTGATGGGAGAAGTCGTGAATCAACGATCTCCTCAATCTTGCATTAGAAATTCCACAGCAGATTATGGTATTCCCTCATTTTCTCAAACAAAAACGACGACAGTGATTCATCACTGTCCAGAACTCCCGAACCTGCACGTCTGAATCGTGTCAAACACGCCCTCAGACTTAACAATTCTCGGAACCACTCGTGAAGAGAATCGCTCAGGAACGACGGCCTTCCACTTTGAAAGCGTATGAAGGCACACTGCATATTTTCACCCAGTGTTACGCAAACGAACATATTTTACCTCTCCAGGCGTCAATAACACATTTAGCTGATTTCTTCCTCTGGCTCTCTGAAGAATGAAAATTATATCAGTGTACGATCAAAGGCTACCGCTCTAAGATAGCTGGCTCCATTCGTCATCGTGGGCGCAAATATATTGGACTAAACAAGGACATATCCGATTTACTCGGAAACTTTGCGCATACAGGGCTTAAAGCGTTGACCTTCTTTCCCAAGTGGAACTTATCTTGGGTATTAACCCGGAAGAACAAGACCCACATTCAACCAATTTCACACGCATCTTTGAAGCACCTTTCTTACAAGACCTGCTTTCTTTTGGCCTTAGAGACGGCAGGCAGAATTAGAGAAACACATGCCCTGTCCACAGACCCCAATTACCTACCGTTCCAGTACGATGGATCTTACTCATGACGACTTCCTCGTTGAACGCCAGAAACTGTTTCCCTTGCACGGGAACCAAACTTTTGTTCTGAGACCTCTGTCTCTCCTTGACACACCACCTGAAGGTCACTTGCAAGACACAGTCAGATTCTTGAAGTGGTACCTTAAATAGAGCCTTGGTGTCGATGTAGATCGCGCCTTTCTCTCCCTCTGAAATCAGCACAAACCTTTATATCAGCTAAAACTATCTTATCTTGTATCAAGTGGATTATTTGCTCAGAGCATACGGAAATGACCTCAGCTTAAATGAATGTTTTACGCATCTCGGCTCATGAAGCTAGGGCAGTTGCTACCAGCCTAGCATTTGAACGAAACTCTCTAACCGACAGCATTCAGGCTGTCGGTTGCAGATCGGTGTCCACATTCCCTTGCTTTTGTCTTCGAGATCTCTCATCTCAAAAGGCCCAGTTCGATCTGGCTGAATCTATCGCCGCAGCTATACGGGTCATACTTCCATATCGTTCGACAGCTTCTTAAAGACCCGGCTTCTCGACTTCCGCTTCATGTGCGGTTAAAATTTGTTTCCCCTATCTAACTCCGCGCCCTTAGAGATGGACTTAGAAGCTGTCTCAGTAACTTATGGGATCGGAGATGGTATCTCAGGGGAAAGGTGATCTCTTTCCTGCCACCTCTTACCTATTCTCCTAAGGTAATATGATTGGGTGATGTATGCGAAGACAAATCCAATTTTTGATTAAGTAAGATGTTTCTTGGAAAATACTTACCCAATCATGATATACATTCACCATGATACACATTCACCCTCGCAGCATCTTAGCTGGGACATCCTTAGGGAGCGTGCCTTCCACTCAAGTAGTAACTGGTATATTCTTACTCATTGCTGCCAAGTCTTATAGGTAAGGAGAGATCACTCTGCCCGACAACCACATGGGTCGGCAGAAAACTGTTAGCACCCTTTTAATAAAAGTATTATTTGAGAAAGCTGATACTGGTGAACCTACTTTGTACATGTCTATAACGGTGCCTCAGTTTCCGTTGATGTGAAGGGTTTTTGTGTGCAATTTATACACTTGTGCACATTTCTATATTGCTTACATAAGTACATTTTCTATACACGGTTTATTCGGCCGTTCCCTGTTCATGCCTGTTTCTAGAGGCGACACTTGAGTCACGATTATCTGCATAAGCATTCCATCATATTTAAAGATTCCGCTCCTGTAGCCTAGTGGTTAGAGCTCCCGCATCGGATGCGGGAGATGGTGGGTTCGATCCCTGATCGAGTCATACCAAAGACATATAAAAATATTACTAACATCTTCATCGCTTGGCGTTCAGCATTAAGAGATTGGTGTAAGGACTGGTCGGCCAGGTGTCAGGATAATGTGACTGGGTGGGACATCACTATAAACTGCAACACTGCAGATATCGTAGCTATATAACTGAAAAAGCGTTAAAGCTACGTTACAAATCTTAAACACACACATGGGTAGCCTATGCCACTTCACAAGATAGGTTCGGTGTACATCATGTATCTGTATAATTCCTTCATTTCTGGTTCATGCCTAGGATTTCCCCATTTACCACGGCATTCTTAGCCTTGGAACGTCATGCTTCAATGATTCTACCCGTGCTTGCCGCCCTAGATCTTCCCCTAGGTAGCCTTGCAATTGAGATCGTCTGCTATCACCCTTTTCTAGTAACCATCATTTTGTATAGCTTTGTTCCGACACTGTATTCAGACATCACATGTTCAGGTTTATAACTTCTCCCCTTAACAGGTGGTATTGTCATTACATTTTGCCCGTATGCTTCATTGCTTTATTCGACTCTGTTTTCGATTTCTTGGTCTACTTTTTTTTAAAGATTTAGCTCTGCACGGACATTGCGTTCTAAAAGTCAGGTGTAGGGCTAGTTTTATACATTTTGCTCTATTTTGCCTTAAGAGTATGACAACGCAAAAACACACAGATTAGGACGAAGATACAAGTGGCCTGTATGCCGACCTTACCTCAGTGTGAAAAGTTTGTGGCTGAGAAGGGAGATAAATCAATATACCCTTCAGCCACGAAGCGCCGGATATTAACACCCTATGAAACAGCTACCGCACCCATGTCACCACAGAATAACTCGGCATTTTGGGCAACTCCCTCTAACTTGCCTTTGTGGGGTTCGACTTGATCCTTATTGCGGAACATCGAAGGACAGAGCTAACAAACAGTCAAGCTCTCGCTCATTCAACACATTTAGGGACAGGTTACATGGAACAAACATCCCATAACCAGTCCCAACTGATTATCCAAATGATATCTTCCCCACATGGATGAACTATTTCCGCTGCGACCGTCCTAGGTAATATACTAGGAATCGAGAAGGGCCAAAACATCAGTATTACGGGTTCAATTACTAACAGCCCGGCTTCCAGTAAGTCGAACTCGACTTGTACAGACTTGTGGAAGGACCAGTCTAACCATCTTACCACCTCGAGACACATATTCGGCACGATGACACGAATAGTTTCTCTTCAAGAGAAGATACTCTTTACTCAGCGACTGTCTCGAAGTCACGGTTTCGAAATCATCCAGCATCTGTTGATCTTATGATGGAAGTGCGAGTCCGACTTCAGTTATTTAAGCTGTCTGGGAGAGTTACAGACGCGATTCATCATCAGTTCTTCCGTGGTACTTACATGTGGATATAGTGATTCCAAGTCTACATAATAGTCTTATACAGGAAATTTACGTGAAATTTGCAAGTAATCGGAATATTTGTAGATTTCTTTATTTGAGATTTATTTTAAACGGCTAAATAACGAAATGATGATAAATGAATGAATAAAGTCAAAATCATCTCGCTGTGTTATCTCACAGGTATCTTTACTGTACAATATTAGCAGCAGAGAGACTGAGCCCACCAAGTATTCGGCCAAACAGAACCCTCTATCGAAAACACTCTTGATAGAGGATCTTATTTCACAAAATAAACCCTCTATTCAGAAAACTATGATAAATAACTCTTCTCTGATGACTGGAAGAGTTATTTCATGGAAAATAACTCACTATAAAAATACTTCTTGACCAGGGGGACGGTCGACGAAACACTTGGGGACTCAGTCTCTCTGCTGCTAGCTATGTAAATATTTTTAATCCTAAAGGATTTCTGTGAATTATAAAATTATAAAATCAATAATAATGGCAAATATCGGAGAAGCATATAGTGTTAGATTAGCGCGAGAGCGATTAGAAGCAATTAAAAAATTTCTTCCTGTCCGTGACAGTTTTAGAGAAAAACTTCAACAACGACAGCAAGCACAAGTTGAATTTAGAGAGGGTACAGAACAGTTATTTAAACCAATCGTTGAACCAACCAAAAAGATCGCTGAAGCCACAACAACATCACAGCGAGTTATCGCGGAATTACCAAAACAGATCAGCGAAGCAATGGTGTCTGCTAACAAAACACGTGCTGAAATCGAAGAGTTAAAAAGATTGTCGAGGATTTATCTAAACCAGAATTAAAAACTAAATATTTTGCTCAGCAGGGTTATGCAGAAGTTATAGCCGATCCTGTTAAGGTCGCTGCAGCGGGATATCAAATGCGTCATCAGCTTCTCAAGCCAGAATTTCAAAAAACTCCAGAACACGAGTGGAACGCTAAAGTATTTCGTGAGTATAAAGGTATTTCACAGATCAGCAAAAAATATAGGCGCGAATATGATGATTTTGTTGAGCGAGTTAATGAAATGAAAAAGGGTATTTCAACACCAGCGAAGGAGCGATCTCGACCACGAAGACAACCATCACCTGACCCGGGTGTAACCGGTAGTGGTTTGGAAAGTCACATGACTTGTCCTGATAGTGTTCTCAATGATGTATCGCGGTTAGAAGTTCTCATCGGAGGCAGACGAGCTGGAAATAACTCACCGGAAATAATTAATGAAGCAGCTGATATCTGTAAGCGATTATTTCAGGGTGGTATCATGGATGTTCACGCGTATCGAGAACTTATCGATGAAATCATTGACTGAAATCGTCGAGTTGGATAAAAAAATAAATAATAATGATCATACATAACGCTCACCGTGGACCTGTCGTGGTCAGGGTAATAAATTCACGACTACCTGTTTATAGAGCAATTTACGGGGATGGACTAGGTGATGTTATTCAAGGTTTATTCAGAAGACTAGCACCCAAGGCAGCGCCGATTGCAAAACAACTATCAATGAAAGCTATTGATGTTATTAAAAATAAAGCTCCTGGTGCTATCGGTAATATTGCCAGTAAGGCATTTACTGCAATCAAGGAAAGATTAGCGCGATTACGCAGACCAGTTAAATTACCAGCCACCACAGAGATGCCTGCAGATGTCAGTAAAGTAATAAATCAAGCTGCAAATAAAAAACTATCAGAGATACTGGATCAACCAATAAATACAAGTATGATATCAGGAAGTGGTTTTCGTTTTAGATGACTATGATTTACTATAAAATGTTTAAACGCGTGTCTGATCCAGCTTTCGATATGGATGCACCAGTACTCAAGGATGAGTCTGTGCGCGATTATCAGTACTATTCTTATGAAGCATGAGAACCAAATCAACGGGGCAGAATTGAATTACAAGTGCAGGATACAAGTAGATATTTCTTGCCCGCGGAAGCATTCATTGAAGTTACAGGTGAAATCGTAACAAATGTTGCCCTTAATACACCATATGCAGCTGATGTCCAAGTTGGCTTTGTAAATAATGGCATCATGGCACTATTTTCCAGCGCCAGATATCTCATAGACGGCAAAGAAATTGAGTCAGTTCAAGAGAATGTTGATGTTGCTACGACAATTATTGGGCTGGCAAGATATTCAGATGATTACACTAGATCAGCTGGCCCAACTATGATGTTCGCCAAAGACAATTCTAACTTTCCTGATGGAAGACCTACAATCGTAAGGCGACCACAAAACAATGCCAGAAATGCTAATGCCGATGTGGAAAATTTACCCTTTCCCAACACTGAATACAACTTAGGGTTTGGAACACGAAAATTAATGTTGAAAGGTGATAATAGAGAATTTTCATGTGCGATTCCACTGTCTCACATCTTTGGATTTTGCAGAAATGTCAGAAGGGCCATTTTTGGAGCCAAACACACAGTTGTTCTTGTGAGAAAAGGTGATGACAATGATGCTATCTGGCGAGCAGCTGGCGTTGCTGACGGTAAAGTAAATATAAAAAGACTTGCTCTGTGGATGCCGGTGATGACTCCGTCACTCGCTGAAAATCAGCGGTTAATTTCTTTCATGGATCAAGGTGGTAAATCAATACTGTCGTGGCTAACAACAACCACTGACGTTAATCAAAATTATGTTGATGGGCTATTCACGTGGCATATATCATCACAGCAAGGTGTTGCGGCACCAAGACATGTCTTTGTTGCGTTTCAACTTAATTTACGAGTAAACAATCAAGAACGTTCTCATATGATATTTGATCAACTTGGTATCACTGCAGTATCCTTGCGAATAAACGGACATCAAGAACCATCCGAGGATATAATATTGAATTTTGACACCAATAATGTAGCACGTGTATATCACCGTTTGATGACATTTATGGGACCTGATCAAAATATTGATACTGGTTTGCAAATA
Organism: Sinohyriopsis cumingii; assembly: GCA_028554795.2. Classification (NCBI taxonomy): domain Eukaryota; kingdom Metazoa; phylum Mollusca; class Bivalvia; order Unionida; family Unionidae; genus Sinohyriopsis; species Sinohyriopsis cumingii. Next base: position 44,833,143 of record CM068827.1, read on the forward strand.
TCACAGTTGGATTTTACGAGTATGTATCCGATTTATTACTCTTCGCTGGAGCATCTTGATTTAGCTAAACAATCTGTTGTTGATTTACACTTCAGAGCTAACGTAAACTCAGGTAACCCTTACAGAGCAATCGCGGTCATACTCTCTGATAAAACAATGCTACCTGAAGGTGCTGGTGGACGAATGAGAGTCGTTGATGCCCCAGTGGAAAATATGTAACATTTTCAGAAAATATGTAACATTGCTAGCAGCAATGTGTACACAATTAGATCAATCTCATATTAAATAAAATGTCATACAGTCATGTTAATGTCACTCTGACTCCTGGTCAGGTGAAGAAATTACAATCGAAGAACGCGAGCACATGTGGGACAACAATAACACTAAAACACGATCAGCTAGCGGGTGGTCCAAACAAACTGTCATTAACTAAAACCCAACTAAAACATTTCAATAAAGCAGCGCAGGCAACGACTGGAGTTCGACTTGCTCTCTCTCCAGTCGCGGTCAAAGTTATGGTTAAAACAGGAGGTATATTTTCTCTTCTCGCCGCGATACCAGCACTGATAGCTGCTGATGCTCCCGCAGTCGCAAAAGCCGCCGCGTTAGGGGCTGTTGGAACCGCTGCTGGAATGGCACTAAAGAAAGCCACAGAGCGAGGATACAAAAAAAAGGGGACTCGCGGATCAGGGCTAAGACTCCCAGGAACTCCGCCATCATGGTACCCAAAAAGGTTTTAAGTGTTTTCAACGCTAGCGTTTTTACACCGATGTCAAATTTTGATTTACTTGATGCTGTTAAACAATTACGCGTAAAGAACTTCAGAGGCGTCTTTATGCGAGATCAATTACCGGCACGACCGAATAATCCAGAAACCGGTATTATTAATCTCGACAACAAAAACGGTCCAGGAACTCACTGGGTTGCTTACGCGATCGATCCACGTGGAATTATCTATTTCGATTCGTACGGGCTAGCACCGCCAGTTGAATTCCTCAGATACACAAAAAACATCCCCTCGTCAAAGACAGGGTCAGGTAAGGTTTGGTACTCAACGCTGCCAACACAAACACTAACTGATCCTCCGATATGCGGTCGTGAAGCATTAAATGTTCTTGATGCAATCTCGAAATCAGCGAGTTCTCCTCACAAAGTCGTGCATGAATACATGTTGAAATCACAGATGTGATTTCCAAATTTGAACAACCCCATAACTAATAATGGTTGATATTTACGGAAGATCAAGCAGAACCAAGGAAGAAAAAAAAGATATCGATTTATCAAAGTATGCGACCAAAGATGAAATTGATAATCTTTTAACGTTAACCGGAATAGACCCAGATGAGGTTGTAATTTTTCAAGACCGGCACGGAAAATTAAGAACCAGCAACATTAAGTTCAATGACATAATTCGCAGGGTCCTTGGAGCTGTCACGGATAACATCGTTGTATTCACTGACAACGGCAGAATCAGAGATTCGTTGATATCAATTGCGATGCTGCGAGATGATGCACGGAAAGCTGCAGAAGGACGTGTAGCGAAGACCGGTGATACAATGACAGGAGAACTCAGCATGAACGGAAATAGAATAACTGTGTTAAGAGATCCGGAAGGTCCCGGAGATGCCGCAAACAAACAATATGTAGACGCAAGCACTAGCGCCGTTGACGGTAAACTAACCACGTTGCGGGCAGAGTATGATGTTCATGTAACCGCGTTTACAAGACTTCGAAGAAACTTCGCAAAAACCGATGATGCCGTGGATAAGTTCTTTTGGGTTCCTCCAGTCATCGACATGACACTTTCTGAAATCATACCAAATCTTACTAATAACGCCAACGATATCAACAAGATTAATACCCGGTTAGGTGTAGTCAGAACAGATAAAAGTTTTTCAGATCAAATTCAGATAATAGAAAATAACATTAACACGATCACAAAAGAACAGCAGGATATCGTAGCGGGAATTCCTGAGATCGTTGCCAAAACCAGTTTGATTAAAGTCCCCAATGGAGTTACCCCGGGGCATATCACCAACATCGTATACACGGTATCATCGGGATTCGCAACATGGTCCCGACAAAATAATACTATCAAATATACAGCAACAGCCACTGGCGTGTACAGGTTGTCTGTGTTTACCGCCACTAAGTTTGAAATATTCACAATATATCCCCGGAGACTTTCCACTGATAAATATTCCGGTTTTATGACTATTATATTAAACAGCGGAACCGAAGAAATATTTATACTGGAAGCCGCAGACAAGAAATTAACCGCAACATCTTACTGGTGGTGTTTGGAATTCGTCGCAGAAACGCCTCAATTGGTTACCGCGTAAATTAATAAAATGAAATCAGCGTCAACGACAACATTAGATGCTCAGCAATATAGATATGATCAGGTACGCGAATGGCAGTCAGAGTTAAAAAACACTATTGCCAAATGCGCAACAAAAATAAAAAAATACAAACGGCGTATAACTGTATTAGACACAATAGTGTATTCGGTATCCGCGGTAGTTGCATCTACTGGGGTGCTATTATCAGCGCTGACACCAGTGACAACTGCAATCGCGATTACAATCACAATTTCAGCATCAACGACGATTGCAGGAGTTGCTAATATAATTGCGAAAAAATATCCTCGTGCACGCTAACAAAATTACGCGAATATGAAAAGTTAAACAACGCGGCCACGAGCACCTACTTGAAATTGTCCTCGCTGATATCATCCAGCCTTGACGATACAGTTATATCCGATTCCGAATTCACGCTGATGTCCAGCGCATACAACGATTACGAGCGCACAAGGAATTTTAATTTGAAAACGATGAAGATAAATAATGACGGAGACACTTCAAGAGATAGCCGCGAATACAGCTCCGGTAAAAACATCAATGATAACAATATCTTCGACGCAGCCAGAGTTTAATATTAATTTTCCAACTGCAATTCCAGTAAAAGAAATCGCGTTGGCACAATTACGAGTATATCACAGTTGGCCCAACATCAGGTCGACATCATTTCACGGACAATTGCCAGATAACTCATTTGTATTTTCATATCAGAATAAACCTGACGGCACACCAGATTTGAATACTATCACACTTCCCACTGGGAGTTATCAGATAGAAGAAATCAACAAGGAAATACAGCGTCAAATGAAGCGTATCACCACCAAGGAAGCAAAAATATCAATAACCGCACACGAGCCAACGCTGTCCAAGGTCATCGAAATCTCAACACCGGGTTACGCCGTAGACATTTATAACAGTTCAATCAGAACAGTATTAGGATGGCCTGAATCAAAACCACCGACACCACCGATACCACCGGAACCTAAAAAGTCTGATTATATCACTGACGCGCAGTCATATCACGGAATTACACCGTCATACAAAGAACGTCTTAATGAGATACGCAGGGATAATTTACAAGGTAAGATTTTTCCTGTCATAGGCGGTGTCGGTATTGTGTTTAATTTTACTCGTGAAATGGAATCAGGGTGGGTGCGTGCTGGAGTTAGTATTTATCTAAACGATATTAATGAATACTTGAAAGTTATTAATGTGGTGCATGGAGCGCACCGAGGGTATCTACGGCAACACTTCCAAGAACATATATCCTCGGTGACAGGTTCACGCAGTGAAATTGTTAAACAAATTGAGATATTAAATCACCTTGCCTCAGATATGGAATATATTAACCAGCAAGTGGTTCAGGCAGTAATTAACAGTATATCCCCCGATAAACAAAAATTTCTAAATAAGTACTCGCTGAGCGAAGCTGAACTACCGAATTATAAATTACCAGGATATGTTTCCCCGGTCATCTTACGAAAATACGTCACTGATATCGTCGATGAATACTTCGGTGACATGCTTGCACAATGGAAAAAAACACTACCAGAACCCGTTATCCTCAGACACAATAATTCCACAACCGGTGATGGCAGACATATTTCTCCGGGAATCGTAAATATCACTGATGTCGTCGCGGTCAATCTTGTATGTGACGCAATTGATGGCAGTTACAACATAGACACAACAATATCAAATCAAGCCCAGCAAGGGTTTATACTATACTCATTTACTCCTAAAGAACCACCTGGATTTTTGATTGTACAAGAGCCAATCAATCCAGTATTTCTGCAGTGTTTGAATCCAACGCTGACAAGGATGAATTTTAAAGTCACTGACCAACAGGGTAGACTTTTGGACTTGAGAAATGGAACTATTAGTATTAATTTGCTGGTGAAATCGTGAAACGATTTTCAAGTCCTAAGGACTTTCATCGTGAAACGATTTTCAAATCGTAGACTTTCAATTAATAATATCATATCATAATAATGTCCAAAAAGTCTTCGAATTTCCGGAAGTACGATGATGATGATGATCTCTCTGACAGTGATTTTATTGTTAGTGATGAGGATGTCTCTGACAGTGATTTTATTGACAGTGACAGTGACAACGATGATGGCACTGTTGGTAACATCATCATCAATGACAGCACTGTCGCAATAAATTATATTAAATGAACGCGAATGACATAGCAAATGTATCAGCATGTGAAATGTTTCATACATGACAAAAGCGCGCTTGAAGAATTCATCCGAAAATTATTTACCGGAAACCATTTACCGGGTTATGTTAAAATAATCATCGATAAGTACGGCAATGATGATTTTTTACTGACAGATTTTCAGCTGAAGCAATTCCGCGAAAACAATATCACGATGATTAATTGTGACGTAGACCAAATCCTCAATTATGTTCACTCGTGCATTTCACGGGATCATCTCGATAAAATGCTGCAGTGGAAATATCTTCGATATTTCCATCCTTAGGATTTTCCCAGAAATTCTTTGAAAATATTTTACTTTATATATATTTTTTTTATCACTGACAATTTCGCTGATTTTCATAGGGTATTTTGATATGAAATTCAACAAAATTGTCGAAGTTGCTGATTTCATAGGGGTATTTGCTAGTAAAAACCAGAGAAACAGACCAAAGTCACGGATTCATAGGAGTATTTTGCTATGAAAATTAATAAAACAGACCAAAGTCACGGATTCATAGGAGTATTTTGCTATGAAAACCAACGAAATCGGACAATTGCATAATTTACACAGTAAAAAAAAAATATTACTTTTTTTTTTACTTTCGATTTCACTTCCAAGTAAAATGCAATCAAGGTGAGGTATTTACTTCCTCGTGAATGACTTCGTCATTCGTGACAAAGTCATCCTTGATTTCATCATTGACAGCGTCAGCGGACATACAATGCTTTAATTTCCTGACCCGATTATTTATTATCTTCTTTGTTTCATACTCGGCTGCCAGTGCCAGCCTGATCTTTTCTATTGCACGAGACTGTGGAACAAATTCATTTATTTGTGTCTCCGCTACGCTGGCCAGTGATTTATACAAATTATTTTGGATCATCTTTATGAATCGATATTGAGCAGGAAGAATATAACGCCCTGCGCATTTAGCTTCGTATAATGATTCAAAATCTGACAGAATAGTTTCAACATTTAGTGTTAAATTAAATCCTTGTTTTTCTAATTTTTTAATAGCATCAATCACATTATTGATATTTTCTCGATTCATATTTATATATATTTAAAATAAAAAAACATCACATCTCCTTGAGCTTCTAGCTTATCACATGATAACCTACCAAACTCAGGAGCGGAAACACCACCCCCATATGAGCTCCTAAACTGCCAAATAACAGTCTAGAAGGTGTGTTTGCGAACGGCGGGACATTTCCCATTTGTGAACCCCCTAGCTTACCATTTGATATGCTAGCAAGGCTCATATAGGGACAACACATAACATGTAACTTATCCTAGGGACGGTACAAACATATAACTTAATTCTAACTTATCTTAAGACGGCACAAACACATAGTATTTACAATATTTACAGCATATTTACAGTTGTATTTACAATATTTACAGCAGTTGTATTTAAAATTATATAACTTATCCTAGGACGGTACAAACATATAGTATTTACAATATTTACAGTAGAAGTATATTTACAGCAGTAGAAGCATATTTACAGCAGTTGTATTTACAATATTTACAATAGGGACGGTACAAACATATAGACAACACAGACAGATGCGGGGTTATATTCTAAGTCCAACAAGTTGCACCCCCCCCCGAAATCAATCCCGTTTGGGGTAAAAGGTCACCCCTGAACGGGGCGATAACGGAGAAAGTTGTGCAACTTAGTTGGGTTTCGAAACCCCAATATAGTATTAGGACGATATCGTATATAAACCGACTGATACCCGAAAGTTCAGAAATAGCTCAGCGTGATTTGTTTAAAACATATTTTCTTAAATATGATCGTGTGAAAAATACAGATGAACCATAAACCCGAACAAGTGTAATAAAATAAAGATATTATCTGTGAAAAAAAGATAAATACGCGTTTATTCCTGACAGCGTCAAGGATAAAATCATTCTTGCGCTGTCACGGATAAAATAAGGGGAAGTTATTTACTTCTTGTGCAGAAAATCGTCTGCTGTTACCTGTAAAGTGTTATAGCGCGCTGGTGACAGCGGGGAAATAATTATATCATTGACTTTTCACGCAGTCGCTGTAGAGTTATCTACATAAGAAAATATAATCCAACTATCAAGCTTACTTGAAAAAGTTGATTTGATAATATTTTCTGCAACACGATGAACCGAACACGGTTTAATACCAAAATACTTCGCAGCTGAGTACATTGAGCGAAATATATTTTGCTTATTAGTATTTTTATTGAGAGATCTTACAGCTCTGGAAATTTTTGCAAATTTACCAGCGTTACCTCGTGCAGAATTCTCACTTGGAGTAATGGCTTGAAAATTCTGAAGAGAGTTATTAAGTTTATTATTATCTTTGTGATCAATTACAAGATCTTTTTTGATCTCTCCGCGGAAACACTCGAACACAAACCTGTGATTAGAATAGTTTTTACCTCCAGCATTAAATTGGAGATAACCAGCATTATTAACAACACCAACTGGTTTTTTCAATCTGCTATTTCTGACTATTCCCTCACGTGATGCTTCGTAATTCTTGATGGTTGGATGTGGAACAAATTCTTGGCTCATCATATATATAATATATTTGTCTAATTTATAATTTGTCTGAAAACCTAGTTATATAATCACTTTCGGATTTCAACGCATCTCCGTTATTTTTTTTATTGTAATATCGCTTGAGTTCCCGGTATCGTTTCCCCCCGCATCCCGCACATAATTGTGTTTTACCTCTGACACCAATGCCACATCGCAGGCATGGATAGGTCCTGTGCTTCCTCGTTTGATGCTTTGTATATGTTCACCGCAGAATTCCTTCCTGCAGGGCTTACCATAGACTGTTACAGATCCAACTTTTAACCACTTGCAGTTATTCATTGTATATATATATATATATATATATATATATATATATATATATATATATATATATATATATATATATATATATATATATATATATATATATATTTCTTATTTAAATATTTGTCTTAAATATAATATGGAAGAGTTTTCAAGATTATCCGCAGTTGGCGCTGGGAGATTCGATCTTGACAGGTTAAACCCGGATCCACGACGACGGTATCTAGCTGATCTATTTAATATTATCAACAAGGGTAAAAGAGAATTTCGCGACAACGGCGCATCTCATGTATGGTCGTTATTTAAAATTACCCGCAACGATGAGGTTATCATCGATGCTACAATGACTGATGACCGAGCAAAAACAATTACTGATTATCTGTTTGATGGATATGAAAGAGATGGACGTACTAAGAAATATGTTTTCAGAATAAAATTTATTGTGCAAACAAATTCCGATGAGTGGATTATCCGTGACAAACTTGACCCTGTTCTTGCCAACGGGAAAACCGTTTTGTTAAGTAGAAATTCCAGACCAGGAATGCTCGTTGGAATTGATATTCCTTATTATGCTCGAGCGTATCCTGTAACTGCGGTCGTTTACGGAATATATCCTGTAAAAAAAACAAAAATTGATAAACTCGCTCCGATGAAGACGTCATCAATGACTACGTTAAATTGTGTAGCTGAGCGAGTAATGGAACATTTTAAAAACGCAAAACGAGGAAACGGTTTAACCGATTTGCGACGTGAAAAAATATCATCATGGGCTGAGCAAGTCAAAGATACTGGGGCATCAATAAATGATGTTGCTGTGCTATCAAGTAAATTAAAATGTTCAATAACAGTAAAAACACTAACCGAAGAAATATTATATAGTTCGAAGCATTATAAAAAGTCAGGATCACCGATTGAAATTATTGATCATAACTCTCATGCCTGGACTGATGCAGTTACAATATTTCCACGAGATCGTGTTGTCAAACTTTATTCCGGAAACATATTTGATGTTATTTACACGCTGAGTAAAACTGACCCTGTGTCAGTGTGGTTATTTAGAAGTTCCGAAGATTCCGAGTATGATCAATTTGTGAGACCCAACGGGGAATTATACCGGACGGAATCGTTGCAACAACAAATGAAAAAACTCGCAGAACAATATGTGAGAAATGCTAGCATTTCCAAAGAAAACACTGATCAGTTATTGGTTAATTGTTTTACAGTTCCAAGTGTTGCCGCTCACGCCGCCGGAGAAAGAAATTCGTGGAGACCAACCCGAAGTCAGTTTCTCTCGGATATACAATTAAGTTGTGTCGAGTATGGACACGGCGGGTTATGGAATACCCGGTATAACCACCGGGATATGATTTCCGTGGATATGATTGCCTGCTACCCAGGAAGCTTTCTCGGAAACGGCGAGTGCAGCGAATACTTTAAGCGATTCGGACATCCCACGAACTCGATGACACGAGTCGCCGTAACGGCGTTTTACCCGATTTTGATTTGACAGAATTTGCTCGTGTGACTTCGTTTGAATTTGCTAAAGGGCTTCATCAGATTTGTTATGTTTGGTTTGGCAGACACTTCAGTGAAAAGCGCTGGGTACCAATAGTGTTATTGCGATATATGCTTGACAGCCGAATACTGGTATCGTTGACTGTCAGTGAAGCAATCATATCATATCAACCGCAGACCTCAGTTTGGTTACCAACACCGGAGCGTATTACTCTCGATGAAGTTATCGGCGAGTATGCACGAGAGTGTCCAAATACCCGGATGGATGTCATCGTCAGTGAGGCTCCTAAAATTCTCAAGATCAAACTCAGCAATAGTGAAAAAACAGCGAAAGATCTTGGACGAAGAATAATCGGTAAATTTACTCAGGGTGCAGCATTTGATCATAAAATGCATCACTCGCGGTTGATTATCGATGATGCTGAATTGGATTTTATAATTGCTGACGCTGTTGCAAGAAATATATTTTGTAATCGAGAGGATGTGTTCTTGTCCGACGGGAAAAAGTTGGGCACGATTGTAAGTTATATCGACGGAGAATCGCCTCAATACACACATCTAAGATCTTCAATGCTGGCTTATGTTTCTATAAATTTGTTATCGATGGTAAATCGATTTCCTGACACCGCAGTTAGGGTTGCCACGGATTCATTTTATATCGATAAAAAATATTCAGAATCACTGACCGATATAATGAAATTCTGCGGCGGAGATGAATGGAGTTCGTGGAGAATAAAAGCCGAGACGTTACACGAGTATTGTGAATCCGCTGATGTTGCAATCGAGGATGATTATTATAAATCCGAGATGCCAGAAATATCTTCCGCACCATCTGTGTATGATCCAATCACCAGACACAAAACCGTTTATTTAAACGGGCCGGGTGGGTCTGGTAAAACAACTCGAGCGATTGAATTATTTCGTGGAAAATCGGATATAATTGTGCTACCGCCTACACACAGGCTTGCCAGAGAGATGAAACAGCGAGGAGTCAGTTCTTGTACTTATCACAGCTGTTTCAAATACAGCGGCGGTGTGTGGACTCCTGAGCGTTGGGCACAAAATATATCAATGATATAATAATTTGGGATGAGATATGTACGGTACCGCTGGAAACGTTAAAAACATTTCTTGAATGACTGCTGACGAAAAATGCTGCAGTCGTTATGTGCGGCGATCACGGTCAACCACCTCCGTTTGTCGGCGCATCTCCTCATGATTGGCTGAGGAGTTTTGTTGATTATTACGAAGAAGTGTCTGATGATTACCGAGCACTTGATGCAACGTTGAAAGAATTTAAAACACTAATCAGGCTACAACCGAATAAAATTCAATGTGAAATTATGCGCGAGATGATTCCTGAAACTTCAATAAGTGACTTTTTACGCGTGTGGAAACCAGACGATTTGATAGTGGCAAGTAGAAAGATAGTCAGAGACACACTTCAACAACATCTATTTCACTTGCAACAAAAAAAGTTTCCAATGCTGCCAACGCCGTTATTTTATAGACCAGCTGATACGCGGTTACAGAATATAGATGTTGATATTCCAGGAAAGACAGAGAAACAGAATTTAGTACTGAATGATATTGTGCTAGTTGACATCGATGCTGTCAAAGACGCACTAAAAATGAATAAATCCCCGTGGACGCTAGGATACGCAATGACAATTCATTCATCTCAAGGACTGACTATTTCAGATACAACTGTCTGGATCGTTGATGATCGAATCGAATGGTCAAACTTAGTTTAGTTGGCTGTGTCCAGAGTCAGAAGAATGTCTCAACTGCGAAGAATTATCTTGGATGAATCAAACGCTGATAAAATTAATAATGAAAACAACAGCGATGGTGATGTAATAAGAAAAAAATTAGCCGGTTACAAACAGAGTGACCAAAAAGAAAATAATCGCGATTTTGATCTCGATGTTGAATTTATTAACGCGTTGAAACAACAGCAGAATAATCACTGTGCGAGTTGTAATTGTATAATGCTATGGCAGTATTCGAATAAAAATTCAAGACAATTTACCGTAGATAGAAAAGATAACAGTCGCGGTCATACACGTGATAATATCATGTTGACCTGTCTTGAGTGTAATCGACGTAGAGGCGCCAGCGCTAGTTAAGTGATCGAAATCACTTCAGTGATTTGGGTGGTAATTGTGTGTCCTCGGGAATTACCTGAAGTTGTTCACGTGTGAATCCGCGTTGAGGAGCAGTTGAATCTAATCTATAGATTGCTGGTCTGCCAGTGGATCTTGTCACGGTGGATATCTTGTCTGTGGTAACACTCCAGATGGGATCAGTTGCTCTTCGTTTACCACCTTCAAGTTCACCTGGTTCATATAAATATCTAACTGTGACATTACCCAGTATCGGCTGTGCTGAAGAATCACGTCGTACGGGTATATTTTTTTTTCGTGATCGCGATGGCGGGTTTCATGTTGGTGGTTCGGGTAATTTCATTATTTAGCGCAGTTATCACGCTTGGTAATCTTGCAACCCATTCGCGCGATCTCGTATCTTGAATAAATTCCATCGCGTATTGATATCCAAATAACCGCTCAGCAAGTGTTCGATTGAACCGCTCAACAATTGCTTGATCACGATGAATTTCAGTGTGTCCTCGTTTGATGGTGACGTTATGTTGCTTCATCAACGATGATACTGCACCTTGAAATTCTTTGCCAGGATCAACTTGTAATAAATTTGGCCATCGCAGACCACCTTGTGGTCCGGGTTCTCGGCGATAAATCTTTCAAACGCAGAAGCAACCTCAGATGCTGTTTTAGTCGTTAACGGTTCAGCATCTTTGTATCTACTGGCAACATCAACTATGGTTAACGCGTACTTGTATGTGCGTCTTCGGATAGTATCATGTGGCAGAAATAAGATATCAGCTTGATGAACCTCATTTGGCACACTAACATCGAAATGCGCGAAGTGAATTTGTTTAGGACGCGGCAAATAAATTTGCCATATTGCCTGTCGGGATAACCAATTTTTAGCAGTAACTTTTGTAACTTTTGCTGCTTCAGCGAGTTTACTAATTGCCGCGTTACCTCTCCAGTATCCGCTTGGGGAATAATAAATCGACTCCATTATAATTAATTACCAGCGCCTAATACAAGCTTAGATTTCATTGCGGATTTTATTAACCAGGATGCTAACCTCTCCTTGAAAGATTTATCAGGGATGGCATTTAACGCGTGAATTAATTTCACATCCGCGAGATGGCGCTGTTGTAAATCCTTGATTCGGTAAGCTACATCATGAGCATGACACGCCTTATCAATAGCGTTTATCGGATACTCACCTGGGTTTGGTTGATCCTGAGCATCAAGTCTGATATCAAGTCGGGTTCCTGGACCACAGTAATTATATCCTGGTATATGTTTTTCTCCTGGGTATTTAGCCCACGGTGTTCCTGGTAATTTTCCTAACTTGGCTGCGATATCACCTCCGTTGTTTTTTTAATAAATCTAAACTTCGCCATACCGCATCGTTCACACTTGCCTGCAAGCGCTTGTCGATTATTTTTTGTTGTAATTGTTGTCATATCCGCAGTTGGGGTATGTGCTTGGCATTTTACACAATATAAATTCATATTTATTTTATGATATATCTAATGGAGATCACTGACTTTTCTGCGTCAAAGCGACGAGAGCCAATCAAACATAACTCAGTGCTACCAAATTCAATTCGAATGATTATTATAGGCCCATCTGGGTCGGGTAAGACGCAGTTGTTACTTAATTAAATAATGAAGTGGATGAAGTGGGATAAATTATATTTGATAGCTCCATCAGTGGACGATCAGCGATGTTATCAGGTATTAAGAGATTTTAACGAAAGTGCAAAATCGATAAGTGAAGAAGATGTTATTGAATTTATAACTGATATCAATGAAGCACATAGTATCGATGATATTGATGGGAGTATTAATAATTTAGTCGTGTACGATGATATCATGCTGGACAAACAATCAAACCCTGCCAGGATATTTTCCCGCGGCAGGCACAAAAACGTTGATGTGATTTATGTAACTCAACGGTATACACAAATTCCGAAAGTGATCGGAGATAACTGTAACATTCTTGCAGTGTTTAACGGAGTTGACGCACACACGTTACAAAATATTCATCGGACTTGGTGCGGCGGTGACATGGACATAAATAGATTCAGAAATTTCTTTAGTCATGCTCAACGAAAACCATACGGATTTGTGACGATAAATTTACATGATCCTCGGACACGGTATCGAGTTGGGTTGGACACAATTTTTAACTAGAAATCCTAAAATATTTACATAGCTAGCAGCAGAGAGACTGAGCCCCCAAGTATTTCGTCGACCGTCCCCCTGGTCAAGAAGTATTTTTATAGTGAGTTATTTTCCATGAAATAACTCCTCCAGTCATCAGAGAAGAGTTATTTATCACAGTTTTCTGAATAGAGGGTTTATTTTGTGAAACAAGATCCTCTATCAAGAGTGTTTTCGATAGAGGGTTCTGTTTGGCCGAATACTTGGTGGGCTCAGTCTCTCTGCTGCTATATTAATTACGTCATTACATAACTGGAAATACATTTTATGTAACATTCTTCTAGTTCTCAAAATCGAAAATTGTACTGTATTGAGCTGGAGACTGTACGATTGGCCCGTTTAGTTGTAGAAAATACCATAAGCTTTCACACACAGGATGGAAATTCTAGACACTTAAACATTTGCTTAATGCCTCCTTAATTGATTGCATTGTTTAATCCGTTGGGATGTACTCTGTAAGACCACTTCCCCGCTAGGAGACGACCGTTATCTTTACTATTGGAGGTTGTGGTTGTCATTTGTTGGAACCATTCATTATCGGGTGAATCTGGTATGGTAGGTGTAACATAGAAGCAAACATATATTAAAAGAAAAAAATATAATCCTAAATACTTTATAGATGAGTAAATGTAAGAATTTTAGATTTCTGTATGTAATTGTACCTCATGTCCGCGTCATTCTCGTGGCTGTACCACTTCTCTATGTTGACAATAATCACCTAAAGGAAGAAATAAGGATAGGATGATTGAGGAGAGGGGAAGGTGGCCATTATACTCCTTCTTGCAGTTATTGCTTTGATTTATCTTTGCTTGAGATGATGTTGATATTGTAGATGTCATTAAAACTGTTGTCATTGTTGAGATGAAAGAGAAGAGTGAGATTGACAAGTATTCTACATGCAGTAAGGAATATGCGCCCACATCTGCATTGAAATATGACCTCGTATCCAATATCCTTTCTTCTACAATATTCAAATCAAATTTCGCCCTTAAAAGTTTCAAATATATTTTTGATTCTTCAATTTATACAATGTTTCATTACGCCGCGTTCAACTAGTTTCTATTAAACTGATGTTGACACGATGATTTGTCTAATATGATAACATGAGATTAAAGGTGAAAACATATCTTCAATCATGTTCGACTTAAAAACATAATTTGAATAACGAATCAAAGTTTGAATAGAGGTCATTTAGAAATACTTGTATTACTTACGCCACTCAAACAATTGACACACTTCCATAGGAGAGACAATACAATTTTCAATTTGTGTATTCTGTGCGTCCATTAAATTGCTTATTATCCACTCAGGTAATAGAAAGCGGTGGAAAATATTGACTCCCAGTGTTAATCAATTTTCTGTCTGCATGTTCACGTGGAAATTGACTTTCTTTAGGCACGAGCAAATGTCATACCTATCCGTTTGTCATTGCGCCTAAGAACACATATACAGTAACGATGACCATCGTTTGACGCGTCTTATTGAAGGCAAAATGAACGCCAGGGCATCTGCACAAACAGCAAACAGAATATATATTCAAAACCTGACAGTTTTCTCCCGTAATGCACTCCTCAAGCACAATCGATGTAGGTGGAGCTAAATACGTTTGTCCGCTAGAAGGGAAAATACAAATTTATCCTTAAACTAGAAGTTCAAGAAACCAGGAGTTGGACTATCGGCAACTGACAAGGTATTACGGATGTAGGCTTTCAGTTCTAGTCTTGACCCTTCTTAATTTACGTCATTCAATCATGTGTCATACGAAAGTCGGTCCCGTCGCCCATTTGTGAATGTGTGTGTTTGTGTGTGATTTAGGTTTTTAACGTCGCTTTAACAAGTTTTCAGTTACATCTATACGATGACTGCTGAAAAATCCAACAGTAAACATTTTTTTATTGATTTGCAGGAATGACCGTATGAGAACATGCTGGATATATATATAAAATAAATGAGTGATCTTTTATTAAGAACTACCTTACTAAAATAGATAGAAAGACTACGTATCTTCTTCGAAACAGGAATTCAAACATTATTTTTATAAGACAATATTTGCAGCCTAATTATGAATTATCTGTAACGCAACTATTATCAACAACCTTTTCCCTAAGTAAGTTGGTTATATCAAGTGATAATCTTATTCCGTTGTCGAGGAAATTATAGGATGTGAGATTTTGGATCATGCGAGCAGGCAGTGTGAAATATGTCCATGTACGAAATCCATTTCATTGTTTCTATATTTTAGCTTGTAAGGTTTTTGGATAAACTACAGCTATTTAGTTGTTTATATATATCCTTCATGTGTTTTGAGTTTGTTACAAAAAT
Organism: Sinohyriopsis cumingii; assembly: GCA_028554795.2. Taxonomy (NCBI): domain Eukaryota; kingdom Metazoa; phylum Mollusca; class Bivalvia; order Unionida; family Unionidae; genus Sinohyriopsis; species Sinohyriopsis cumingii. The sequence goes on from CM068827.1 coordinate 44,848,718, forward strand.
CGATCGCATTGATTACAAGTTCACATTCATCAATAATGGCTTACATTTTTGGGCCTTACCTTGAAGAAAAAAAAAAACCAACAAAACAATGAGCAAAAGTTATGCTGCATCGTATTGGAAATAGATGCAATTGAACTGACTGGAATAAGTGACCCTTCTGGAACTGACCGAATCGCACTTGGTTGCTTTGTCTTCCTACTCTAAAGCCAGGCTCCACTACTCAATAGACGTTTGATCAGCCTTTAATGCTGCAAGCAAAATAAATGGAGATGCATTGATTTATAAAGATCGCTAGTTGGTGAAGTGGTGAGTTGTTTGAAATATATACGTCTTTTCATCCCAAAAATGGAAAATTTAGCAAAGTTAATGATTTATATGAAAAACTGCGGATTTCATTTGTGATATAGCGATGAAAATATAAAGGAAAAAGAATCAAATATGTACGAGTGAGAAGAAACTAGAAACAAAAATAGTGCACAGCGAAAGTAGTATTATTCGAATGAATAGATAGTTTAAATTTCTTGAATCAAATGTAAATGAAACAATTTGTTTTCCTGTGATATCCTCAGTAGTGTATTTAAAATAAACACGTGTCAGGCTATTCCTAAACCTGTATTTATCTGCATGATAGCTGAGGTGGATTCACTCCATATACTTAAGTAATAGATACGAGACTATAAAAAGTGTTAAGAAATGTTCTTTCACAAACAAATTTCGTGTTGTGACCATGAACTGAAACATCATAATGTATGGCCTTAGAAATTACACCATTGTGCAAGACCTAGTGGTTTCACCTACAGGCCAGAAACGGCAGATCACTGAGATTATGGCTCAATAATATATATTTAGACTCTCAATTTGAATTTGCATGATGAATCTTAAGCCCACTTGTGCCGACTCATTTGATAGGTTCATGACGTTAGACACTGATCACTGTGTAATAAATGGTTGAAATCACCATATTATCGGAATCAGCATTCACCATAGTCTGTCCTTGAGCGGAAATCCTAGGCCCAGATATTTAATTTTCCATTTGTCTCTTTATTGACTTAACTCGCAACTGGTGGAGTAGGGTAGAGACGCGAAAATCTGAAACTGCAGTGCAAATTTGAAGATTGAAAATTCTCTGCTACTTTTGTTTTCACTGTTATTATTATTTACCTTGTAGCTTTCCGAAAATTGTCATGTTGCCTGATTAGGACCAGGATACCATCCGAATAAATAATATACTCGCATTCTATAGACAATGTGTCTGATAAATTATTATAATCGTGTCTGAAAGTAACACTTCTGCTTCGCTTACATTCACTTTAAATTGTTCCATAATCAGTTAGGAATCAGGTAACTATGCATCTTGCTTGACATTCATTACCAAAGATTTCGGTCATTCTCTTCTTAGAATGTAAGAGGGGTTGGGGTTGAGTTTCAACGGTGAAGAGGATAAAAAGTCTGCTGAAGATTATACTTTTGACCCGCAATTAAAATCAAAGACTGTCAAACAAATTAACTTTGGAATCTGATGTAAAGTCATGAAATATGGATACCATTTAAATACATTTATTTCCTTTAACTTTTTATTGACTTCATTTTTTTAAAAGTATTTTGTCGCCTTTACGATGTAATTGTAAAGCTGTGTTTGCTACTAATGTGCGATAATTCCATTACTATAAAGAATCCCGAAGAACGTCAATATAGATTTTGTTGAACGCTAAAACGGAATAAAGAAAGAATCACAACAACCAGTCAGTTATGTTTTGACGGTTATCAGTAAACGATATTGCCTTATTTGTGTGTAATTTGCCACATGTTCTCGCTGAGAGCAAAATAATCCGTGTCGGACTTTAATGACATCCCTAACAATTAATAGTATATTTTTTTTAAAATTTGACTGGTTGGATTGCAAGTCAGAAAACTCCAGTAAATATTTATTTATAAAGAAGACCACACATCTAGTAAATGACTTACAATGATAAAGCTATGATTAATTCTAGTCATGCAAACTAAAGTTGCTTTTAGAAATAAGAGATCTTGATATAGTGAAGCAAGTAAATATGACCAGGCATGATAAGCGTTAAGGTAGATGTATTTCGTTAGGTTCAATGACGAATTTAACCGATACAACAATGGCATTCATACAACCATTTCAATGAATGAAACCAACATTCAAAATTGCTCTCTCTGTGTCTCTCTCTCTCTCTCCCTCTGCGTGTGCTCGTCATGGCACATCAACACTTTGAAGGTAGCATACAGAGGAACGTATTGTGAAGAGTCTTGCTAAAAGAAAGGCCGTTGTTCCCTAACCAGGCTGATCCGATGTTGGAAATAACCAATACCCTGCTGGTCACGAGTCGAATGAATGTAAGTGTGAACCACCTCTGCTTAAGAAGGCATGACCAGAGTTAGCGAAACTACGACAGTTAGCTTGTAACGAGACTATTCTGACGTACAATGTATATTTTACAGAAATTGCTTTTTTCTGTTATCTGCTGTCTCATTATTCAAATGTTGTACCAAAGTCTCACCTTCGATCACAGATATGTCAGTAAAACGTTGCAAAATAAATAATATTGTCAATATAAGGCACACTTTCAGGACCCGGATGATGAAGTTAATGAGGTTAAATAAATCCTTATCGCGCGCTTTCTTCACATAACTTCCTACGGTCTTGTTGAACAACGTGTTCGTTTCTCAAGTCACCGAGGTGGCGCATCCTGAAAATCATTTTATTACATTATATAGAAATTAAGTTTCGCTATCGTATAGAATGCAAATAACCAACCCATCAGGTAGATAAAGAGAACCCTTGACATGTGTTAATAGTACGAGACTAATCTACACGCAAATGTCACAGGACAGACGTACTGACTAAGAGACTGACAAGGGCAATGCAAGTGATTGTCGTTTGTCAACCTGATTAGAATAAAGTGAATGAGTAGTTAAACGAGGATGACTGTGATAAATAACTTTTTATTGATCCAAACAAGGGGTGAAAGTGACCTCATCAAAAACCTTATCAATACATGTATCAGCTAAAGGAATACGTTCCTGATCAACATTCTTCTCAAGAGCTTTCTTTGTCATAGCTCTGATAACTGCACAAGCTGGGAATAAATCAGGGAATTCATTTTCATTTGAATCGACTTTCTGATCCAAGCAAGGCTTGTCAGTTACAAGTGGATTAACCACAACCTTGTCGAACTGGAAAGAGATCATGAGATCTCCTGTTTGTTTCGAAGGGGCATTAGTGAAATGGAAGCCACTGAAGTTCCTGTCTGTTATTTCATTAAAAATGTAATTATGTATAAAAAAATGGAGACCTCCCGAGATAAATGCTGTAATGAGTGGTCAGCCAACTATTAAATTGTAGTTCCACAACCTTACAGACAGGTAATACTTAGTCTGGCCCATGAAACTATTTTGGCTGGTGATTTAATGATTAATAAGACTTAAAACAAGATCGTGATTCACTTCTACTGACCGAAAATCAAAAGTGATGTTTTGAAAATACTGTAGATCTTGTCATACTTGTCAAATGGTAGACAAACCCAATCAGAAGATACCCAAAGACTGATCTGGAACCTATTCCTTTCTTTGGCGAACCATTTAGTAGAATTATGGTAGGTTGTATTGGTCTCTTACGTAAGACTAAGTCGGGTTTACAATACCTGTTGACCATTATGTGTGCGTCAAGAAGGTTTCCAGAGGCAATTCCTTTAGGGAATACTAAATCTATAACAATAGTAAAAGCTTTGATAAAGTTTTTATTTTTTTAATCAATTTGACTTTCCCAAATCTGTCCAGCCTGATCAAGGCTCACATTGCATGTATGGAGTTTTCCTGTAAGTTATATACGAATTAGGCATTCAACAATTCAAATTTTCTGCTTATCACCCTGAGAGCCAAGGGGCATTATAAAGATTTCATCAGAGTTTGAAAAATATGATTCGGTCATATTGTTTTGATACGGGTAAATATTGGGATGAACGCATTCCATTACTGTTGTTTGCTGTTAGGGAATCGGTTCAAGAATCTCTAGGCTTCAGTAACTTTTGATTTGGTTGTGGACATACAATACGTGGACCATTGAAGTTGTGGAAAAAGAAACTTCTTTTTAATGAAGATACTGAAATCAATCTTCTTGATTATGTTTCCAATTTTAAGTACAAGTTGTCAAAAGCTTGTGAGGCCTCAAGGGCAAATATGCACTCTATTCAATCAAAAGTGAACTCAAAATATAATAGAAACTTGCAGGAAAGAGGTTTTCAACCTGGTGATAGAGTCCTGGCTCTTTTGCCCCCGCCACATAACCCTCTTAAGGTCAAGTATTTTGGTCCCTGCACAGTTGACAGGAAACTAAATTATTTAAATTACATCATAAATAATCCTGGGAGGCGAAAAAAAACTTTTCCAAATAAACATGATAAAGGAGTATATTGAACGAGATAACGATGTTAAATATGCAATTAATTTAGTTGTTTATTGATACTTAATGCCTGGCTATACCATTTCCAGATTATTAAATTCTTTTTCCTCGTTTTATCCATTCTTGATGTTATAGTTAATGTATTTTTGTAGATTATAAAGGTCAGATTAGCGTTTGGTTTAGAGGTGTTTTTACAATAAATCAGATAGTAATTCGTAGAATGGAATGCAAATGTCATGATAATTTTGAGAGATGTCTGTGATTCCCACCATGAGGTCCTTTAGGTAGTGAATAATGGTGGCATGTGAGAATACCTCGTGTGGGGGCGCATTTATGTAACTTGCTTTGCTTACGCCCTTGGCACTTGAATTGCTCGGTAATGAAGGGTCTGCATTTTCTGTTTTGGTCTGATTCCGAGCCTCCCGAATGAAGGTAGATATATCTTGTTTTTTCACAGGTAATAGGTCATCAATTCAATCCGAACTTTTTGCTTGGAAATCTCTGACAAGTAACCGTTTCTTCGCTTCGTCTCCACACTTTGAGCCAAGAAAGCTTCGATGTGATGGATTTCTAGAGCAATCAATGGAGGAGAGGAATGATCACGAAGGTCTTTATACCACTGATGCAAGACGTCTTCTTCCGGGATGAGACTCCAAGCTTTGTCCAGATACTCATCAAATTTGTCTTCTTGACACAGCATCAGACATTTATCGTTTTGAATTTGACTGGGATGATTGTTTTGACATTCATAGCAATCTTCCTTGATGAATTCCGTAATTGTTTCTGCCAGGTGTTTGGCAAAACAGGAAACTAATTCTTGTTGTTGTTCTGGCCATCTGGACTTCATCACTGTGTCCTCTTCGTCTTTGTCTTGGGGTTCTACTTCCACGGTATCCTCCCATTCCATTTTCAAAGACTCTCCACTATTCAAATGAGGGATTATAGGCTTCAATAGTTTCTAATAGTCAAGAATGACTTCTCTCAAACTGTTAATTTCTATCATATTGTCGAATTCTGAATGCAAGATGACGTTCACCGTGTTATCTGGGGGTAGAGGATTTGCAGACTGAAGTTCCACACGAATCTGGCCCGATTTTATAGTGTGGAAATGTCCCTCGTCGCTGCCTTGGTCTGGAGTGAACTCAAAAGCCCACAAAAGATAACCTCCTGCATAATCATCGCACGCAGTGCCGTGGCTGGTTTTGGTCCCAAACTGTCCGGTGGCTTCGTACAGGGATAAGTACGATCTCAAATAATTCTTGTCATCAAATTTAGGTACAAAGGGTCTGGTACATAATGTCTTGCCATCGCGACCGAATTCTATATTGGTCACGTTTTAATGCTTAAACTCGATTGGTTTTTGATTGAGGTCCGTTGAAGGCTGAATTATCGCCAATGATCAAACGCTTGGGTAATTGTCTTTGAAACAGATAATCTTCGATCATGGATCGCTGTTCAGAGGGAATGTGAAAGCTTTCAGTTTCATGCGTCGTATCGGACACTTGGCAGTCGTTCTGTGTGACTGATGTCTTTTCCCACTTTAGGTTGTTGTTGTTATTGTTGTTGTTGTATATATTTAATGCCATTTTTCAGCACATGATAGCTTATATATGGCGGCAAGTATTAATGGTGGAAGAAGAACCCGGGAAAAAACCCGTAAAGAACCATCAACCCACGAGAAGCTACTGGCAAGCTTTCTCGCATACCTACATTGATTGAATCCGAGGGGGCCCCGAGTGGCCGAGTGGTCTAAAGCGCTATCCGTCACTGATCACTGCCATCTCCCCTCTGTCTGCGTGGGTTGGAGTCTCGGGCTCGGCCAATGTGGATATGTGAGAAAACTTGCCGGTAGCTTCTCGTGGGTCGGTGGTTCTTTCCTGGGTTTTCCTGGGTTCTTCCTCCACCATTAATACTGGCCGCCATGTATAGCCTATCTTGCGCTGAAAAATGGTGTTAAACCCTATAACAACAACAACTGAATCCGAGACTCGAACCTACGCAGACAGAGGTGAGATGGCAGTTATCCGCAACGGAGAGCACTTTAGACCACACGGCCACTCGGGGCTCCTCCCACTTTAGGCAACAGTCCATAAATTTAATACGTACGCAAAAATCTGGCAAAGCGTGACCCGTCCCCCCTCACTGTACATATGAGTAATTTTTACACCCCACCTGCGTATGTACGCTTGACGCACCCCCAATCATATAGAACGGTCTTTTTAATCTACGCAGAAACCATAATAATAGTATTAACTTGTTTAATAAAACAGTTCACCGACGTTGAATGTCTGGCTGCATCAAAAAAATAAGCTGCATAACTTTAAACAGTTTCTCTAGTGTTCGCTAAAATTCAAACGAACAGGTTACGTATTAGACAAATTATTATCGAGGTTTCAACCACCATCACCACACCGTTTCCCGTGCGTACGTACTTCATCAGTAGACCCCTCCCCTATATGCAAGCGTATGCTTTTGGGTTACCCCTATCTCGCCTCCATGCGTACGTACTAAAAAGACGGCCGCGAACACTTCCACATGACGTACGTAGAGCCTGGCTTCTTGGATGATGGTTTTGTATTCGTTGGCATGGACCATCAAGCGAAAAGCGGCACTGCTACGATTCAGTCTCAGTCTCAGTCTCAGGCGGAATACATTCCGTTCAGCAAATACTTTTCTTCCAATCACATGTCCAAATGCAAAGGATCCGACAGTTCTAAACTACGTCCTTGCAGGATTTACTTTCGACGATCATTAAATCCCACATTGTGAGGATGGTCATCTGCTGTCAGGACTGTGTCATTAAACGTGTGTCAGGTTTCCATACCACGCATGCATCCAGATGAGTGTTTTTGGCAACGTTTCTGGCTTCTTGATCGTTTTTGTCCATTTTGATCACTTTTGACTTTCAAATACAATTAACTGATATTGTTATAGATGCAATCTTCGAGCTTTCCTTTGATTTCAAATTCGATGGGAGATAGATCATTCAAAGAGAAGACGGGATGAAATTATACCCATTGGGACTCTTGCATCGTCGTCATGGTGGGTGGCATGGCTAACATATCCAGTTCCGACTTGGAACAGGCGGAAGACTCTCAGTGTATCTTTTTCTTTCTTTCTTTCTTTCTTTCTTTCTTTCTTTCTTTCTTTCTTTCTTGTTGTCTGTGTGATTTTTTAATAATCAAAAACGTCTAAATCTCGGACGGTTCTTCTTTAGTTAGCATTTTTAGCTCTAGGAGTGTGAAGTCCTCTGGAATTGTATCTTCGTCGTCTCTTTCTGCAATTGTCCTTGCTGTGGAGTCATGGAAGCAGCGATGCCTGACTCGGCAGTGTCCAAGGCATTTTTAGTAGTTTCTCATCGGCCGAAAATGTCTTTGAAGCAAGACATTTTTGCCTGCTCTCAAGAAAGCTTCTCTACTTGTTATTGTCGATGATGAGATTTTGGAGAAATTCTTTGCAGTGCGTCAATGCAGCATCTTTTAAGGCGTGCAATCCTTGTGTCACCATCGGTTTCAAAACAGGAGCCGCTGAATTAAAAGCCGATAACAACATATCTCTTAAACTATGTCCTCGCTGTCGAATAATTCCTCCGTACGCTGGATACATGATTTACGAGTCGTTAGAGAATAGTTTTCGAAAATTGAGTTTCACCGTGACTTAACCATTGGTGGTGGAATATTTTGTCCCTGATCTCATTTTATAGCGTTCGTTGCAGAATCCACATTGAAAGGAATGACACGCAGTAACGGCATGGAGGTGTGTCCCACCACGTTGTACGCCACTACATCGGAGCACACAAAATTTAAATTGAGTCCTTGGTTCAGTTCTACTGGGGAACCAAATAACTTGGTACAAATAACGTCGTCGAAAAAGACTGGTGATTCTTTTTTCTTGATCATTGTCATCCTTATCTCCATGTCCCCACCCAAAATGTCAAACAATTCAAGACAAAATAAAATGGACACCACTTTGCTTTCCAAATATTTCAGCATCATGCGAGGAACCGCTTTATGGTACTTAATGGTGACATTTTTTTCTGACACTCTTTAAAGCCTTACCAAAGAGTGCATTGAACCTGGTAGCAAACGTGCTCACCAAATGTTGACCACTAAAATAATAGCCTGGAGGAATTATAATTCTATACGTGGTCTGCTTAGTTTGTGAGTTATGTTTTATTCTCATATGTTACATTGGTTTCCAAGCACGTTTTCACTTGCTGGTCATGAACATCGCCCGCAAAAAAAAAATGTTTGATATGAAAGGACATTTAGGACTTGTGTAGTACGAATGATTTCCACCAAAGCCACTTCTCAAAAGGGCTCCGTGATCCGATTAGAAGGCCTGAGGTAATTTGGCCGTGAAACAGCACAGTGTTGTTGGGAAACACATCCATGGAACTGACAGTGGGTAAAGTTAAGTAACATTGTTGTTGTTGTTCATAATTCTAGAGTTCTGCTGTCCGAGGGGTCACTCCAAATCAGAGGAGTGTCTAAAAGAGGATTATTGTGGTGGTAACTTTGTCTCTATGATAATTTTCTAACAAGCGGAACATAACATCTTTCCTCCCACTACATATTCTACAGGCATGCTTGGGTGTCGGTATCATGAATGACCCGTGTTTTAAATTGGGAAGCACAACACACCTTGTCAATTTCTTTACCTCAGCTGCCAGTCTACAATTGGCTGAACGAGGCTATGTACTCGCGACCTCCACATTCCTAAATGACGACTACAAAGTCAGACTGCGCGCACAATCTTTATTGTCCAACCTTTTGTTTAACGGCCAGGTTGAAGAGGTTCGTAATAGGCCACCAAAGAAACAGATTTTCCTAATCCGCCACCACAGCGCCGTTACAGGGATATACGGGAAATCAGGAAAGGGATCCATGAGCCACCCATAGGACACAAACGTCCGGAAAAACAGTTCTACCAGAGATCCACTCAGCGTCAGCCACAGCCATCGCAAACTAAAGCACACCCCCCCCACACACACACAAAGTGGAGTCTTTTGTTCGACTCAGCGTTACTACCGTCGACAGCCTGATCCCCTGAAAAATGTCGCCGTCTCAAGACCGCCATTTAAAGTCATCCCCGTAGGAGGAGAACTTCTTTCCTGCGCTGTCGAATGGGACAAAACTTGCCACAACGATACCTGGACTAGGCAAGTAGTTCACGAGGCACTCTGCATCACGTTTCACAATCCTACATCTGTGTCCAGAGTTTCCTTATTCACCAACGTCCATTCTGATCCACTCAAAGGCAACACATTACGGCAGGAAATAGACAACCTACTTCGGAAAGGGGCGGTATAGCCTATTCTAAACACTCTCTTCTGAGGGATTATATTCCAAACTTTGCTTTGTTCTAAAAGTACTGGTGGCAGTAACACCTCTTTGGAAATGGAGTCCTGATTCTGTCCGACATCTCTACAGAAGTGACTTATCTCAAACTACAAGGAAGAACCAAGTCTCCAGACCTTTGCGTCACGGTATGGGGCTTATCTGGTGTGGTCAACGCCAAATCCACTTACGTGTTCGTGATAGATCCGAATGCCTCAATGATCTAGCCGACTCGTCCTGAAAAAATCAGCTGATTCACACGCGCATTAAACGTCGTTATAAGCAGGTTGCTTCAGAAAGATTTATCAAGATGACACACATGAATAAATACCTTGAAATGGTCTATAAGCATGAAACAAATTTCGTTCTCGATAAACCAATCTACATCGGTGCATCAGTACGTAAAATCTCAAAGTGGTTTGTAAAGAACAAGTGGCCAAGTGCAAGAATGTTGTTTACTGATACTGATTCTCTCGCTTATGAAATTGATAGGTCTGATTGTGTAAACAATGACGTCTCTCAGGATATTTACAGTAACAGAAGAATTAGATTTAACAGATGTTGCTAAAGAAACAGGATTTCATGACCCAACAAACAAAAAAGTAATCGGTAAGATGAAAGATAAATTCTGTTTCGAACCTATTATTGAATTTGTTGGATTACCTAGCAAGATGTACTCTGTACTATCCTTAAACACTAAAAAGAGCATGATGAAGGCTAAAGGTATTAAAAAGGTGGTAGTTAAGAAGAATTTCACCCATGATTTATTCAGGCAGCTTTCATTCGGTGAAGAAATAAACCATATTGTATAGATGACTGCAATAAGATCTGACAAACATCAAATCAGAACAGATAAAATATTACATCAAGGTCTTGTTAACTTTGATGACAAAAGATTTTGTACTGACGGTATAAATACATTTGCATTGCGTCATTATAAAACTAAAAGTGTTTTCAATCAAATCTTATAATTCAGGATGGAAAATTCTGAAATTGAGCTCATGGCGAACAATCAAAATTGATTTTTAACTCATTCTAAATAATGCTGTTGGTAGGGATATTATCTAGCTTTAAAGAATATTATATTTAAGGAATATTAATGATATTTTAATTTTATCTTTGAAAGGTCATATGTTAATAAAGTCGTTATACTCTTGTTAAAACGCGTTTGTAATTTTTCTTTTTTTAGTAGTGTGTGACTTGACGGCTGTACGATACTAAATTCCAAACTACAAGCAATTTGTTTTTAGCAAGCAATACAAATAATGTTTTTATAAGCGTTTTCACGGGAAACGGACATTATCATTAAAAATCTATCAGGGGTTGCTGGTAGGACACCCAAAAATCACCATGCTATGGTTAGCACAGTGAAATAAAGGTTGCTAGATGGAAACGATGGAAATTGCGCTCATAGCCGTCAAGTCACATACTAATACTAGTTACTAAGGAGCACGTAACTCAAAGGATAGAAGGATAGGTCAGTATAGTATGGTAAAAACGTACACGATGCTTTAGCGATTTTTTGGCTCCACACACTAGGCAGAACTTGTACAGATCTAAATATGTTTACTTCGGCATGAAAATGTTACTCTACAGTTAGCGTCTATACTCTTCGACAATGCAATATTCCATTAGGGAAAAGGCACTAATTGCTAAGTGGATAACACAATAGTTCCAATACTTGGTTCTTTTACATTGATTTGTTGTGACGAATTGGATTGAAGTATCCTCTGGAAGGAATTTCATACATTATGTGCTAAGTGAATGACCTATTGTATTGATTTTCGACCACGGAATCTGGAGATCGCTGTTAGTCGTAGATCTGAGATTACGTTCAGTATTTGATGATCCTAATTTAATTAGGTTCGAGAAATAATCTTAAGAAAGATCGTTTAAAGCCATATGTTTTTATTCCTTAAAATGGAGAATACGTTTACTAATGAGTAGCTATGGCAGACTTGAAGACCAAACATTCGAAGTACAGTAGTCATAATAGGATGTTTCAATATTAATCGGGCTACCCGTTCCTGGCGTTTTTCAATTCTGGACAGACTATAATTAGATTTTTTCCCCATATGATACAGCCTTAGTCTATTAGTGATAATATATGTCCAGAAAAAACATTCAAGTGACTGGGCAGGTAGAAATCTCGACAGTAATTATAAGACAGTTTTTATTTTGACTACCATTGCAAATAGGTGATCGATGTGTGCATTTCAGCTGAGATGTTGATCAATGTAGATGTCAAGAAGTTTTTAATTTTGACAATAGGCACGTCTAAACCAATTTATTTGGAAGTGGATCCATGTTAGGTTATAGGCGCTGCCTTGTTCCTATTGTCAATCACTTCGTTTAAGAGACATTAATAGACATTTTGTTTTGATGACACCAAACTGATATACTGTTGAGGTCAATTTTTTTTTTTTAACGGAGTCGAGAGATTTACCAGATGAATGCAATGCAGAGTCGCATGGCAAGGCGTTGTAATAATTTCGGAAAATATTTCCCATATGATGATGCCAGTATACCCGAAATCCACGACAGAGATGACACATGACTAACTTATTTGACACCATGACAAACCGGTGCTGGACACGATTATTGCCTAGGTTTGCTTCAGACCTGCCTTGTGGAGCTTACTTAAAACAGTTGCAGTTGTCTACAGCGTTGTAAATATACGAGCATTGATGAATCAGTTTGTTACACGTGTATTTGTGGTACACACTCTAAAAAGGAAAAGAAATCAGTTTCAGAGTTTGCTGATTTAGGTTCCAGTATCGATATGTCTCTAATGAATGAAAACAAGCATCTGAAGTATTTTTCATACACTGTATAGACGATATTCTGTCTGTGAGCGGAAATCGTAGGCCCAGATATTTCATTATTCATTTGTCTTTTTATTGACTTAACTAGCAACTGGTGGAGTAGGGTAGAGTCGCGAACATCTGAAACTGCAGTGCAAATTTGAAGATAGAAAATTCTCTGCTAGTTTTGTTTTCACTGTTATTATTGTTTTACTTGTAGCTTTCTAAAACTTGAAAGTTGCCAGATAAGAACCAGGATGCCATCCGAAATAAAATACTCGCATTCTATAGACAATTTGTTTTATAAATTCTTATACTCTTTCTGAAAATAAGACTTTTGATTTACTTACATTCACTTTAAATTGTTCTATAATCAGTTAGGAATCTGGTACCTTTGTATCTTGTTTAACATTCATTATCAAAGATTTTGGTTATTATTTTCTTACAGTGTGAGAGGGGTTGGGGTTGGGATTCAACGATGAAAAGGATAAATTGTATGCTGAAGTTTACAGTGAAATTAAAACACTGTCAAGAAATTTAACTTTGGAATCTGATATAAAGTCATGAAATGTGGATACCATTTAAATGCATCTATTTCCTTTAAAATTCCATTGATTTCATTTCTTTTTTAGTCTTTTGTCGCCTTTACGATGTAATTGTAAAGCTCTGTTTGCTACTATCGTGTGATAATTCCGTTACTATAAAGAATACTGAAGATCATCAAAATAGATTTTGTTGAACGCTAAAACGAAATATAGAAAGAATCACAACAACCAGATATATATTATGTCAGTTATGTTTTAAAGGTTATCAGTAAACGATATTGCCTTATTCGTGTGTAATTTGCCACATGTTCTCGCAGAGAGCAAACCAGTCTGTGTCGGACTTTAATGACAAATCTAACAATTAATATTATTTTATGTTAAACATTTGACTGGTTGCATTGCGAGTCAGAAAACGCCAGTAAATATTTATTTATTTATAGGGAAGACCACGGATCTAGTAAATGACTTAAAATTATAAGGCTATGATTAATTCTGGTCATGTAAACTAACGTTGCTTTTAGAAATAATAGATCTTGGTAGTGAAGCAAGTAAATATGACCAGGCATGATAAGCGTTAAGGTAGATGTATCTCTCTAGTTAGAATGACGAATTTAACCGATACAACAATGGCATTATTACACACATTTCATTGAATGAAACCAAAAGTCAAAATCGCTCTCTCTCTCTCTCTCTCTCTCTCTCTCTGCGGTTGCTCGTCATGGCACATCAACACTTTGGGGGTAGCATACAGAGGAACCTACTGTAAAGAGTCTAGCTAAAAGAAAGACCGTTGTTCTCTAACTGGGCTAATCCGATGGTGGGAAATAACCAATACCCTGCTGGTCACGAATCGAATGAACATAAGTGTGAACCACCTCTGCTTAAACAGGCATGACAAGTGTTAGCGAAACTCCGGCAGTTAGCTTGTAACGAGGCTATTCTGACGTACAACACGGTCATTGTATTTTACAGAAATTGCTTTTTCTATTATCTGCTGTCTCATTATTCAAATGTTGTAACAAAGTGTCACCTTCGTTCACAGATATGCCAGTAAAACTATGAAAAATAAATAATAAAGTAAATATAAGGTACACTATCAGGACCCGGATGATGGAGTTAATACCTATTAAATCAAATAAATCTTATCGCGCGCCTTCTTCATATAACCTCCTAAGGTCTTGTTGAAAAACGTTATCGTTTCTCAAGTCACCGATGTTGGGGCGCATCCTAAAAATCCTTTTATTACATTATATAGAATTTAAGTTTCCCTATCGCATAAAATGCAAATAACCAACCCATCAGGTCGATAAACCATTGTCGTGTTAATAGTACGAGACTAAGCAACACGCAAATGTCACAAGACAGACATACTAACCAGGAGACTGACAAGGATAATTCAAGTGATAGTCGTTTGTCAACCTGATTAGAATATAGTGAATAGGTATTTAAACGAGGATCACTGTGACCAATACCTTTTGATTGATGCAAACAAGGAGTGAAAGTGACCTCATCAAAAGCCTGATCAATACACGTGTCAACTAAAGGAATACGTTCGTCATCAACATCCTTCTCAAGAGCTTTCTTTGTCATAGATATTATAACTGCACAGGATGGGATTAAATCAGGGAATTCTTTTTTCAATTGATTCGACTTTCTGATCCAAGCAAGGCTTGTCAGTTACAAGTGGGTTAACCACAACCTTGTCGAATAGGAAAGAGATCATGAGATCTCCTGTTTGTTTCGAAGAGCCATTAGTGAAAAGGAAGCCACTGAAGTTCCTGTATGCCAGTTCATTAAAAATGGAATTATGTTTAACAAAATGTAGACCTCCCGAGATAAAAATGCTGGTGATGAGTGGTCAGTGAACTATCAAATTGTAGTTCTGAAACCTTACAGACAGGTAATACTTAGTCTGGCCCATGAAACTATTTTGGCTGGTCATTTAGGTATTAATAAAGCTTATCACAAGAACTTGATTCACTTTTATTGACCGAAAATCAAAAGTGATGCTTTAAAATTACAGTAGATCTTGTCATACTTGTCAAAATGTAGAAAAACACAATCAGAAGATATCTAAGACTCATCTGCAACCTATTCCTGCCTTTGGCGAACCATTTAGTAGAATTATGGTAGGTTGTATTGGTCTCTTACGTAAGACTAAGTCGGGTTTACAATACCTGTTGACTATTATGTGTGCGTCAAGAAGGTTTCCAGAGGCAATTCCTTTAAGGAATATTAAATCTATAACAATAGTAAAAGCTTTGATAAAGTTTTTTAACACAATTTGACCTTCCCAAATCTGTCCAGCCTGATCAAGGCTAAAATTACATGTATGGAGTTTTCCCATAAGTTATGTACGAACTAGGCATTCAACAATTCAAATCGTCTGCCATTCACCCTAAGAGCCAAGGGGCATTAGAAAGATTTCATCAGAGTTTGAAAAATATGATTCGGTCATATTGTTTTGATACTGGTAAACATTGGGATAAACACATTCAGCTACTGTTGTTTGCTGTTAGGGAATCGGTTCAAGAATATCTAGGCTTCAGTACCTTTTTCACTTGGTTGTGGACACACAATACGTGAACCATTGAAGATGTTGAAAAAGAAACTTCCTTTCAATGAAGCTCCTGAAATCAATCTTCTTGAATATGTTTACAATTTTAAGTACAAGTTGTCAAAGGCTTGTGAGGTCTCAAGAGCAAATCTGCACTCCATTCAATCAAAAGTGAACTCAAAATATAATAAAAACTTGCAGGAAAGAGGTTTTCAACCTGGTGATAGAGTCCTGGCTCTTTTGCACATGCCACAAAATCCTCTTCAGGCCAAGTATTATGGCCCCTGCACAGTTGACAGGAAACTAAATTATTTAAATTACATCATAAATACTCCTGGGTGGCGAAAACAAAAACAAATTTTCTAAATAAACATGGTAAAAGAGTATATTGAACGAGATAATGATGTTAAATATGCAATTAATTTAGTTGTACCTGTCCCACTCATTGAAGATGTAAGTGAAGGAACATCATCGGATTCTACTGACACTGGAGTGACGAAGCTTCTAAATTCAGAAATTTTGAAATATCTGGACCAGAAACTTTAACATTTGCATTTAAACAGTTATTATCTGAATATGCGCACTTATTTCCAGATGGTCAGAGAATAACAAACAAAACTTTCCATGACGTTGAAATGGTACATTCCAAACCGGTGAAACAACACCCGTACAGGATGAACCCTCTCAAACATGAATACTTAAAAAAAAAATTCAGTATTTGCTGGACAATGATTTTCTAGAGCCCAGTACAAGTGACTGGATTTCACCATGCATACTTGTTTTAGAAACCAGATAAAACTTTACGTATGTGCACTGATCATTGGAAGATTAAGAGTGTGACAAAAACAGATTAATTTCCATTACCAAGAATCGATGGCTGTATTGATAGGATCGGAAATGCCAAGTATGTCACAACATTTGAACTATTGAAAGGATTTTGGCAAATTCCACTAACCGAAAGAGCAAAGGAAGCATTTTTCAATATAAAGCAATGCCGTTGATGATGAAAGTGTCGCCAATTACTTTTTAACGTCTCATAAATATGATTACCTCTGGTCTAGACAATGTTGATGCTTACCTCGATGATGTCATTATGTACAGAAACACCTGGAAAGAACATGTAGCAACAATTTGGAAATTTGCTGACGGACGCACAGATGCATGTTTGACAATTAATTTATCCGAAAAGTGAGTTTTGCCATGCTAGTGTAACTTTTCTAGGACATATCGTGCGACATGGAGAAGTTAAACCAATAGATTCTTAGATCAAGTTTATATCTGGATAGCACGTGCCTCTAAATAAAACGCAACTAATGCGATTTGTCGGTATGGCTGGATACTATCGGAAATTGTGTTAAAATATTTATATAACTGCTGAACCCCTGAAAAAATTATTGAATAAGGAAAACAAATTCCTTTGGACTGAAAAATGTCAGGAGGCGTTTAACAAGTTAAAAGCTATAATTAAAAGCGCGCCAGTTCTTAAAGCACCAATTTCGGCCAATCATTTAAACTGTCTGTTGATGCAAGTGATGCTGGTGTTAAAGCAGTTTTGATTGAAGAAAACGAAAATGGTATTGCTCATCCAGTGTGCAACCTTCTTCGATTATTGTGTTTACTGAGCACATTCTTCTTATTTTAATGGTCAAGATGAAAACAAGCAAAGACTATTATAGTGGAGTGTGTTGTTACAGGAATATGATGTTGACATCAGGCACATCAAATAAAAACATTATTTAATAGCATATGCAATTTCCCGTGAATAGAAATTCATTATTTCATGCACATTTTATATAATTTATGAGAGTTCTTTTTAACCTCATGGATATTTAATCTTTAGTCAAATGAAAGTTTGAATAGGAATTTGTTATTTTCCAGAAATTCAGTTTGACATGACTCTTTTTGTGGACTCCTAATAATAGAAACACTGTTTCTATTTCTAACAAAGAGAACACTTTTGATGGTGATACAAATACAGTATTTAATGATGAGTGACTTAAATGAGGAAAAAATTAAGATTAATAATAAGTATAATATCCAAAAATTGGATCAATTAACATAATCCGCACGAACTAAATAATGAAAAGACAAATAAATGTACAGTATACGTCATCGCCGTCCATCTTGAATTTTTCGTCGGGAATCGAACTTGAATTTATTAGAACAATTCATTACTAGGGCTTCTAAAATTTAGTTTGTGGATATTTCTTAGATTGTTTGAGGATTTGATGTATTAGGGCCCAAACACGCAACATAAGACATCCTTCAGTGAAAATCCATTTAAAACAGATATAAAGGTATTATTGCCGCAACTCCTCCTTTTGTACTTGATCGAAAGAGTCGGTCGGTATTGTGATGCCTTACATTGATCTGATCACTTTATCATATTTTTAACACATGTTTTGGTGGCAGTGGCAGTGGTACTTGAGGGACGGGCGTGGAAGCTGGGATTTATTTTAAGGCAGGATATTTATTATTAGTGCAATATTTATTTTAAATAATAGATACTTGATAAAGCTACACAACCGATAGTTTGCATTTAATATGCCAATGTCTTTTCTGGAAACACGCCTAAGAATATTCATATAACCAATCTACTATTTTATTACATACATCATTCCAAATATAATTCATTAAGAGGTTATCTCGTTAGAATACCTCTTAATCTCTGTTGCACCTCAAACTGTTTTGTGCAGCATGGTTCCGAGAAAGACCTTGCTATCATTGCAGAGAAATATTAACTTAAAAATAAAACATTAATTTATGCAAATTTTGAACTATATGTCAAACAAAGCAGCATTTTTTTAGTTAATACTTTTATACGGAATGATTGCATTAACTTGGTTTTAACCGGTGTGGTAAATTATTGACTTCCAGCTTTATTGACGTTTATTTCTGCATCTCCTTTTTAGTACTGTTTGACCACTAACAATGGAACACGTTTTGTTGATTGTCTCGACTTCCTTGCTGTGAGATAGACGTTTTACGACGTGAACCCATTTAGGGAACAGTATGAAATTGTACCTCCACATACATTTTGGAACTTTGATTAAATGCGTTTTATGCCATCAAATGTTGGCTAATAAGTAAAGGATTTCTGCATTTGCATACTTTCAGTTTATGTTCTCTTTACTCCCGGTTCAAATTGACAACTGGCTTGCCTGGTTTCATTTGTAATAGAAGAGCTGTCTTTCTTGGCGTTCGTTACTGTGTACTACCGAATGCATGCGATCACATATCGTTGAACTCTTTCTTTGGGCCGTCAGATATTTCGTGCGTTACGTACTCGGGGGTATCTCTTGTAGTCATAATAGTTCTATTGAGAAAGTTAAAATAGGGACTCATCGATTTGAAGTCGTTATTAGTGCCATTTCATTGATAGCCTTGAAACCCGTTATTCGTGACGATTCCCTGGATGTGATAAACAATATGTACCTTCACCAGATTTCAGTACTCAGAAATAAAAAATGAAAAATGGCATCAATTATATTCTAAAATAAATGAAAAATAAATAAATAGGAAAATTCAAAGAAGAGGTTCGGTAAGTCTTGGCCCGATAGGTTAAACTAACGTTTTCTATGGAAATATAGCATGATTTCCCAGTTTTAATATCCGCTTTTTGCTTAGTTCGATAATGCAGGACAATAAGGTAAAGTCAAAAGCTGAATTTTATATACGCAGAGGAATCGTCTTACGTCATGCATAGTTTGTCACAGGCGCAAGTGATGGAAAGAAATGTAAACATTTTTTAAATGAAATTTCGTAAACCGTTCTACGTACTAAGGACAACAAATTATGTGGTGACACTACATAGGTGACTGTCGTGTGCACACCATCTGCAAGTATATAGTTGAAATGCGCGACTTTAAATATTGAAAGTTATAAGAAGGCGTCTTGTCGTTGTTGTATAAACCTCTTGGTTTTATGCTTTGATAAAGTATGTAGAGGTTACTGGGAATAGAACGGTAAATGAAATAGCATTCCGTTAAGGCTGAAATAAATAAGCTATCAACTCCAAACTGCCATGACAGGCTCATCCAAAGTGTGTAAACAGTCTCATCATGGATCACAATTATAACAGAAACCAGCTCCTTTAACACACGCACACACATGCGCGCTCGCGCGCACGCACGCAAGCATACATGTATTCATATACTTGTGAGGGTCTTGACATATGACTACATTTCGAGGACCATAAGAACGAATGAAACTATATGTCATAAATTTGAAAGTGAGCTTAACTGTAAGCCAGGCAATATCTGTAGCACTTCATGTTTGCCGTATACGTCTTTAAACATTATGAGCACTACTCTTACTTTACCATCATTGTGAGGACGTCATTGTGAGGACTAATTACACACAATCAAAGACTACCATCAACTTGACAACCTGAATATTATTTTCTTCTTATTGCACCTGTCCTGCACACACATGAGAATATATTTATTTATAAGATTAGGAACTAAATTATCTGCAATTAAAACTATAGGCAGACATATACACGAGCTTAAATGTTCAAATCGTATTAAAATATAAAGTTTAAGTTATTTTGCCCCCCCCCCCAAAAAAAAAAAACAACTTCAGGCACTGTTTTGCAACTTTGTAACCTCTTTTACTGACACAATCAATAATTACCATCCGTGGGAAATGTGAAAGGGCATATTAGCAAAAATATGCATAAATTCTAGATAGTGCCAAGTAAAAACTTAAGAATATCAAACATATCTAAATTGTTAATTCAACTATTAAAATAAAAAATGTGATTTCTAAAAATGTAGGTAGGTTGACACCAAAGCAACACAAATGTCATAAGTTAGGTTTCCCAATGCAAATTCACTGGAACTGAAGTTGCGTTTGGGAAATCTGCGCTTATCTCATTACATGACAACATATCACAACTAAAGTTTAAATATTAGGCAGAAGAAAACGGGAAGTTAAGGAAATAGCGTTCCATTCGTTTAGTTATTTTTTATTTTATTACAATCATATACCCATTATTAAAGTTATCACAAAGATGTGTGTAAATAATAAATGAAGATACAAATGTACGCGATATATATATATATATATATATATATATATATATACACACACACACACACACACACACATACATAGATAAATATATTATGGTTTTGAAATATTTAGAATTGAGAGAGCATAGAAAATGATGGTAGGTACAATACATTGAACTGAAACATTAACTATTTTTTTTTCTAAAGGGTTCATCTGATTTGCTTTTGGAACCGTTCTTAAATTCACTTTACTACGCCTAGATATGCTACCAGATCAACATCTACAGAAATGAAAGCTAGACTTTATGGATTAATATTTTGTTCTTAAAACTAAATGATTTGAGAACACTGGCTTATTCATTTGCTTAACAATAACCATTTAGTCACCATGAAGTCCGCGACATACATTTAAACTATCTCTGACGAGCTGCCTTTTGAGAAGGAGTTAAGTACACTTATTTTAATTCGTTTATTTTTTTCATTAATAAAGAGTTAACAGCCTTCTGTAATTTTCATGTAAACAATCATACAATAGATGATAAATACCTATTGGGTTGCTAGTATTTAGGTTGATTAATTAGGCATTTAAAGAAATAGAAATGGCTATAATAATTATGGATACGTGCTTTACTAAGCATGCTTGTAAAATAAACCTCACACAAGTTACATTATTAACATGTACAAGTATACCTAATTACTATAAAATAGGCGACATGCATCAAAATAATCTTCGAGAAGCCGATTGTTTAGGGTCTGGAATCTCGGCATATAATGCAGCCCGCAATCTTACCATTGTGTTAGGGCTTGAAGTCCGCGTACCACGAGATGTATACATTTTTCATTAAAAGAATAAGAGACTTGTCGAACAGCCTTTTGATGAAAAATTTATACCAGTGGTTTATAACTGATAAGCGTACATACTGTATTTCTATCATATGCAAATGCATGTGTTTGCACTTTCAATGAAGTTCAAGAATGAATACAAGCAACTGTATATTGACCGAGTGAATTAACTAGTCACATCCCTACCGAGTACATCCACGGGAAATCCCCGGAAAGAACCACCGACCCTCGAGAAGCTACTGGCGAGCTTTCTCACATACTCACATTGGGTATATATATATATATATATATATATATATATATATATATATATATATATATATATATATATATATATATATATATATATATATATATATATATATATATAGAGATAGATAGATAGATAGATAGATAGATGTAACTGAAAAGATAAAATATACATATATAGTACCTGTTGTTAAAACTTGCTTCAACTATTCGTGTTATGTCACGGATTACAAAATGCACTTTAACAGGGATAGACTGATTATAGAAACTGTGGACTATCATATAAAAAAAGATTGTGATATATTTAATCATACATAAATGTGTTGATACATGTGCTTTGGGAAGATCGCAAAGTATGAAAATTACAAATCATAAAGAATTACTAACTTTACACGACCTCTCTTAATTTGTTTGCTTTTCCCACAGGATAATGCCCGAGACTAATATGAACTTATTCCTGGCATATGGCAAGTGGATTCTGAAATTACTAATAACAATAATACAAGTGTTTATTATATTCTGCATCAAGCTCATGACTTGTGCTAGTAAATGATGACGAGATTTACAACTATAACAATTATACGAGATAAGTGAGGGGGAGAGCATAAAATCAGATTCAGTTTTTTTAAAAAAATTCCCACTTGTTGAAGTTTCAGTAAGAGAACTGATCTTGCTTAAAGCTTAAAATATTCTCAAAATAACCTTTAACCTGTTTCTGTTATTAAATTTGGGGGATTTTTTTTACAGTGGGAAAGGTAACAGAACATCTTTATTGCATGTCGTAACATCAGTTTTTGAGGACTCAATTTAGGTTGCATTTCAGTTAATATTTCAGAGGATTCATTTGTTTAAATTATTCACTGGAATTCCAAGGTACTCTTTCATACTTCCTAGAATAAATCACTATTTTGGAAATGTACCGAATTGATTTAAGACGTTTTGGATTTTATCACCCTGATACATGAAGACTGTTGGCACATTAGTACAATCGAGGCTACTGACATATCAAGTTCAGTATTGGAATTTGTTTGCATCACTACTGGAATTCATTTGAAGAAGAGAAAGACAACCGCAATTTCAGAGAGAGAGAGAGAGAGAGAGAGAGAAGATATGCAAATGGAGTGTGTGTGTGTGTGTGTGACTTGGATATTTATCATTGCTTTAAAAAATTTCAGTCATATCACTACAATGTCTGCAGCGTGGTAGTATATGGTGATGTCTAGCACTGGGGTATCATGCTGCTTTCCTACCAAGACACATTTTCCTAACACCAGGATAACAAGTGCCAACATTAAACTGTTAATGCTGAGCGCCTAGCGTAGAAGCTGTACCATTTGTATGTCTTTGGTATGACTCGTCCAGGTTCGAACCAGCAACCTCCCCCATCCAGGACTGATGCTCCAGCCACTAGGGCAACGGAGTGGTCTATAGGCGAATATAAATAAAAAAGAAAAGATGAAAATACAGAGAGAAAAGGAAAAAGGGGAAAGGCAATTTAGATTAAAAAATTAGAACTGAAAAGTAAAAAGTGACCCTCTCTTTACACCCACGCTTGTGTTTTGAATACTAGGTTAGTATCAATTGTTAGAGAAGAGGAAGTAGATCAATATGGATAGGAGAGCATTGAAATATATTTGCACAAAATGTACTTATTGACAAAACTAATAAAATCTACTCTTCATTGTCAAAGCAACAAAGTATTAATTATGATGTGGTTAAAAAATGTATTTTGAGGGGTGATGAGTTGGTACCTGACATATATCAACACAGGTTAGGAATTTCAAAATGGAAACTGGATATACCTATATTGCAACGAGAAAGTGCGTGCTATTTCTGATTGCTAAAGATTGAAACATAAGCAACATAATAAAGACAGACTTTCCAAAGGCTCCTATTTTAAGAGGCCATGGTCACAGTCCTGTATTAAAAGCAATACATTTGTTGGATCAAACAAATCAGTCTGATTTTATTATTGAGAATTATAGGCCATTTATGTTGAAAGGTTCTATATCACCTTTGGGCAATTCTACCAAACCTATCCCGATTAAAATATTAAGGGACATAGGAGATTCTCAGAATCTTTCATTATCAGGTACATTATCTGTATTTGAGAAATAATCTGGTCATAGTGTTCTTATTCAGGATGTAAAGTCAGGCTTTGTTTTATCTCTCCAGTGTAGTTAACTCGTGACCATTTGATTACGAAACGCATTGATCCGCCTACTGAGCTGCTATGGCCACCTACCCAATAATGCTTGAAACCAAATAATTAAAAATAAATAACATTAGGAAGTTGAGAAGAAAAGGAAAAAAAAAGACAACATTAAATGGATAAATTGCAATATAATTTAATTGAGCAAGATAAGCATTTATACATATGACACATATTTCATTGCATAAAGTAAATGTTCATCTCCACAAAAATGTTTAATGTAAAAGATGCAACCCAGATACATGTAAAGTCATTTCAGTCAATATGTATATCATTACTGAATAAATGCAAGAAGCTGGCCACAGCCGGCATATTCAGCCCCCTCGTGAACAACATTCAAAGTGTTACAATGGTATTAAAGTGAAAGAAAATAAAAAATTGTACCATTGAGGGTAATCATAGGGTGTTGACAGATGAACGAAAGGACATCAACTTTCACCTAAGGTGGAGGAGTCTTGACAAAAATGGCATCACAGGAAGACATATACAATACTGCTGCATTGTTACATGAAAACATCATCTTATTTAGTATTACTCTCTGCATGGACACTCTCTTTTATAGTCAGATAAGGTAGTTCCTTCAAAAATTGATGAAACGTCCCACTGTCAATTTGTTTTTGGAAGGAACATCAAGAAGCAAGACAATTTCTCTTGTAAAGTTTAAATGTATTTGAATAATTCAAATCATTTCATCTTTACATATTCAGCGAAAGAAGCAAACACAGTTTAAGTTGTCTACGCTAAATGTCCAATTAGATGTTTTCCGTAAATCCAAAAGAATGATACAAATGAGACGTGGGCATCAGACTACTGAACACACTTAATACATGTGCATAATACAAGTCAAGAATATGGATGTTATATAATCTCTTCTATTACCATTTTATGCATCTGACACACTGAACAGCTGCATAAACAAATTAATGTGAAAGTCGTTTAATAAGTTATGTCTTCAGAATACTCAGCCAAACTTAGGTTGGAGCAATACAATTGTCCTAGTCTTGCATTTAAGGTATGCAATGTCCCATTTCAAAACTGCTGTATACTTCTTACCAAATTATACATATCTCAATCTACTATGGGTAAAGAAATAAAAATGCATACTTCTTTAAGATTAATACGAAACATGTGTACAGGAAGATCATATTTGTAAAAAGAAGCAAAATTTAAACAGCATGTTAAGAAACCGTAATGAATGATCATACTGAAGCTATCTTGACTTCGGAGACAGCATTCAATTTTCTGATGGAAATTTTCAGATTTACATGTTTGAAACTTGGTAGTCCTTTCAATGCTTTTGCAATGAATGACAAATATATAAGAACTACTTCACTGACAGGAAAATTATTTGCTTAAGAAAAATATGGAAAGGTAAAAATAACAAAACTATAAACCTGATCACCAATTTAAACTTCCTTGCCCTGAATGTAAATTAATCAAATAACCAAAATGAAATCTAAGAACACATTGCAAACACAACTGGAACATCAACTATATTTGTCGGCATATAAGTCACTGTGAAACATAAGTCAAATTTGTTCATGTTGTACAGTTTATATCCTTCATCCATATATAAGTAGATGCTGAGTATAAGACAAGGCCAGAACAATTCCTCAATTTCGTTTTCACAGCTGATTGTTCCACATGGCATCATGAATTTGCCATAAATTTGCAGATCAGCACCATCAAATGTAAATAAAATCACCACATTTGTTTCACACAAAATATTTAAAACTAATTTGCAACTTTTAGCTACAGATACCCTGAACATTGAATAAAGATAAAATTAGCAATACTGTGTGTAATGCGCTTTAGCAACTTCAATTTTCAGGAATATGAATGACATGTATTTCATGCTATATTTGTACATTACTGCACTGTATATCTGAAACTTGTGAAAGACAAAACAGCAATAAACTAAACAGTAAATGTAAACGCAATACATATCACAATCCTTCAGTTTCAAATGAAAATATTCACAATATTTATATCCATATAGACTCCATAATGGTCAAATCCCGAAAATGACAATTGAATCGTTTTGTGTAATTTTCTTTGTATGCACAGTGACCTTTCCTTTTCCAACAAATAAAAGTATGTTCATGAACACTTCTTGTTGTTAGGTGGCATGTGGTTTTCAACTTTGCTCCGGCTAGATGTTAGTCTGAATGACACTTCTGTCAGCTAGTACAAAATGTGTCACTGGTTCAGAAACGTGCACAAGTAAGCACCTAGCATTACATGCTACTGTATTCATGATACCCTATGGGTAGTCTCATTTCCCGATTTTACCTGTCTGCAGAACATTTACCTCAAACAGGTCTTAACTGGAACGACTAGACTCGAGCATTAGTGTATTTAATTAGCATATATATTTATATGCATTTACATAACACAAAATTACACTATGAAGGATAACACGATTTGAATTACATAATCCATATACATGTTGATTTGGAGTATAAAACAAAGCCGATACTTTCTATTCCAAAAGTATTAACTTATAGGCCAGCAAATAATTAACATATTTGAAATATGCAGGTAAAGGTTTTAGTTTTTTAGCTTTAATATAGCTTTAGATTTTGAATATTAATATGGCTACATGGACACCTTGCCATAATAGTTCCTTCTTCTTTGCCGCTTCACATGTTACTTTTCCTGGTAGTGAAACAGTTCTTATACATTGTCCCATTTGTCTTTCTACAAATGCCTTCTCCTCCGTAGGCCATGTTATTCTAGTCATTTTCTTCCGTTTTGTTTCACACTTGACTTGCAGTTTTTACCTAAAACAAAATATTCCCTTGTATTTTCAGATCTTACATTACCCAAACATTTATTCCTTTTGAAATAGTAATTGTTTAACTGTTTACCACGTAAGGGCTTTTCCATTAAAACATACATGGAACCTAGGAAGGCACTTTTAAAGAGGTTACTCACCCAAAGATACAATTTAAAATTTTCTCATCATTTTAATATGAATTATGTAAAAGCAAAGTACCGTGGCATATAGTTTTATAACACTGCCTTCCCTGGGTACCATGTATGTTTAAATGGAACAACTCTAAGCAATGTAAAGAAACCAATACTGATAATATGAACATTAACATTAGGGTCTTTGGTGCACACTGACATATATTATTGTAACATAATATTAATTAGTTTTAACAGCAACATCTACATAGTGCAAATCATCTACAAGCACAGAAAATGTACAAGTTGTAACCTCAGTATCAAAGCCACAAAGTTTATGTGCTCTACCCAGTAAAAGAAAGTAAACAATTGTTAACATCTCTAACAACATATCAAATCAAAATTGAATAATGCGCCATTAACTAAATACGATTTAGATATACTGGAATATTAGTTTTGACATAAGATGAACTCGGTTTAATATTGTGATGTATATTTATCATCATTTTTTTTAACAATCTGGAAAGTACAGATGTTAGCATTAACCGTGATTTCTTTATTTTCATGTGAAAGCTTCTAGTTTGTAATATATATATATATATATATATATTTCTGATGGTGCTATAATGTTATGGAATTTAATTATTTTGATACAACAAATGTCCAAGCAATCTAGTATGATAAATTTAAATAACATGTTATAGTCATGTAATTTCAACTTATAGATGTTACTAAGTGGATATCCTTATTACATCAGCTCGTCTTCCAATACGGATTATCACGGGTTCTTGCAATTAGTTGTTTGTGGTAACCATCAAGAAAGGAATTCACAACTTTGTATCAAGGACCATGTATCAAGCCCAATGTTGATATCTTCCAAGGAGTCAGTATAATCATTGTTCGGTTGCATCAACAACCCATTCACGTTTTTATAATGCCACACAAGTTAGTAGAATTATAAGAAGCTGCTACTAGTGTACCAGTCAGTCATGCCATGTAGGGTATCATACCTGATACATACTAGGGTACCAGTCAGTCATACCATGTAGGACATCACCCCTGATACATGCTGGTGGAGGGTCCATGTATCACACCTGATACATACTGGTGGAGGGTCCATGTACTGCCTGAACAATCACTGATCTGTAGCATAACCTATCGGCAGTCAACAACAAGGGCTAGTTTTCAAGAATCTCTCTCATACACTCCATATTGATACAACTGCTAAGATTTGATTCTAACTGTGTTAATCACATAAACCTTTCTCTGATGCCTTTCTCCTTACAGAAGTATATACAGATAAAATCAGGTATTTTTTCTTCAAAATGTGCTGACCATTATTTCAGTAGATTGAAGCGTTATGGAAGCAGAGATATGCCTAATATGTATGAACTAAGTGAAAAGTTTCTTTTAACAAAGTGGTTAATAACTCTTGGTGGTCCAAACATTTTAAACAAACTAAACTACTTGATTATATCTGGATATACTTCCAGAAGTAAAAAGACGTAATGGTAATTTCAGTATGACCAAATCAATTAGACAACGGAACATGTATACAGCAGATATTATTTAGGAAATGTATGTGTGATTTCAATTTTTAATGTAGCTTTAACATATTTTCAGTCATATCGAAATGATGTCTGAAGTGAAAAAGTGTATAGTAATGTCTAGCAATTGGGCATCATGTTACAGACATGTAGCAGCTTGTCCAACCCAGTCACACAGCACCGGCCATAGCAAATGTGGGGCCCCATCATTTTGGTGGGACTCCCTGGATTTATGCACGCGACCCTTTGTGAACTTGGTATTTAAAAATAAACTATTAAACAAGTTTTAAATGATGTTGAACTTAAATATGATATTGAACTTAAAATCGGTCCCATGGGACTAAGACCAACCCTGCTGTCATATTATTCTGACACCTTGCACATGTAATAGTGCATAACTCTGTATCACTGTAACAAATATTACAACAGACGTATTTGCCCAAGAAAGCTGTTGTCAACACTCTACGTTAATGGAAGCAATACGGTGGCCATTAACTATGGTTGCAGTCTAACAGCTGACTCATAGCAATGGCGATGCCGCTGACTACCATATATATATATATATATATATATATATATATATATATATATATATATATATATATAT
The DNA here is from genome assembly GCA_028554795.2 of Sinohyriopsis cumingii. Classification (NCBI taxonomy): domain Eukaryota; kingdom Metazoa; phylum Mollusca; class Bivalvia; order Unionida; family Unionidae; genus Sinohyriopsis; species Sinohyriopsis cumingii. Next base: position 44,877,769 of record CM068827.1, read on the forward strand.
ATATATATATATATAGGCTTAGTGTGGAAGTGTAGAAGTATAAGTAACCATATGCAGAGTTTTCCATATTTGACATACATTTTTCTGCAGGAACATACGTGTTGATGTGAATGTGTTCTGACATATCACATGCTGACATGGCCATCCCATTCAATAACAACAGCAAGTTCCACTAAATCGAGCTTAAACTATAGTCTAAATATACTTCCCCGTTTGTTTGTAACCCCCTCCAATTTAAAAAGCAAAAGGCATAAATGAGATCAGAGATGCTCAGAACTTAATCAGTTCATTTATTGATTTATAATTTCAAGCTGATTATGCCAAGGGTGGCCATATCACATGTATCATCTGAGCATTGCACTACAAACGAAGGTTTCAGTTTAAAAGACGACCATGCTTGTTAGTCATTTCTGTTTCCTGGACAAGTCCATTTTCAGTGGAGTGGTATATGCAGGGCTACACATGTATGTACATAGAAGGAACACACTTTGTTGTCTGCTGGGGGTTATTCCTCCACCATTAATACTGGCCGCCATACATAGCATATCTTGTGCTGAGAAATGGCGTTAAACCCCACAACAACAACAACAACAACAATGTTGTCTGCTTAAGATATTGACAATGTCAAATCAAACACACAGAAAAGACAAATACAAATTCGCCTTTCCCGTGGATTTAACAAGCGGTGTAATTTTATATTTATGAGTGGAAATAGATATAAAACTAAGCTCTCAACATTATGGTAATTTACGGAATGATCCGGCAGTTACCGAATACGATGAACTACATCACTATGCTGTCTGAGGAAAAGGGACTCACCCATAGTGTATGCCATATGCTGCCGTGATAGGATGGAAAGACCGATAAGCTTGAAAGGTGCGGAGGATGCTAGTGTTATTGCCACTCGGGTCACAGTCTGGTTAGAAATTCAATGAATGAATGACTAAACTCTGTGCACTTTTTATCACATTAAAGATTTGCTATTGATACGGTACAAAAAAGGGGAGTTATATCTATATAAAAATATGCAGCCACACTTGTCTATTAAGCAACGAATGGTGTGTGGTCAAATATAAAATAAAGACGGAAGTGATAGGAGAGTCAGAAGAGTAATGATAGGAAGGGCAAAAATAAGTGAAGAGTGTAAGTGTATGTTTTCGTTCCATAAAAATCAGACAAATCCGGCTGCGATGAGATTGTTGTTTTTGTGGTTGTTGTGGGGTTTAACGCCCTATTTCAGCACACGATTGGCTATGCATGGCGGCCAGTATTAATGGTGGAGGAAGAACCCGGGAAAACCTCGGGAAGAACCACCGACCCACGATAAGCTACTTGCATGCTTTCTCACATACCCACGTTAGCCGAATCCTAGACTCGAACCCACGCAGACAGAGGTGTGATGGCAATTATCCGTAACGGAGAGTGATGAGATAAGGACCTCCAACCGGCATAGTCCTGAGAATCACTACGTCTTACCTGTAGCTGACTAGTTCATTAGAACGTCATTTTTTAACACTAGTAGGGTTAGGCTATAACAACCAAGTTTGTTTATCAACGAGTCTGTCATGTACAGAGCCTTATTTTCTGTTAGGGGATATATTGTTTCATCAAGAGTGAGAACTGTACTAGTTTGAAATGGACCGAGCATTTACTTTTCAAGGGTATCAGCTGCTGACACAAGGGTATTCCACTTTCCTTTCCTTGCCTATTGACTTTTTTATAAAATTATTTTTTTTTTTCGGTCTTTTTGGGAATAAAAAACAAGAAAAAGCACAATATTATTCTTGTACTATAAAATATTTTGCTCTGCTTCTCTCTCGACAATCACGTTGAAAAAGAACTGGAGAGAGAGAGAGAGAGAGAGAGAGAGAGAGAGAACCGGTTCTTCTATGACATCAATAAGAACTGTTTTGACATGGGAATATAATAATCAAGACCTTCGCACAGGGGCTCGTATCATTGCTTATTATTTCACTGTAAGTCATAATATTATTAATCCTATGTTTACGCCTCATCCATGCATACATACATACATACATACATACATACATACATTATTGGTAACGATCGGAGATTGAGTCTGTTATGCACACTATAATGTCTTTGTCGACTAAATGTCATAAGGGTTTTTACAAACTAGCTGCTTGGAAGTTTAAATCCCCACACCAAGGCTCACCTAGGGGTTAGAAAGTACTACTGTCACCCCCGTCCTCTGCTCGTATGATGATAACTACCGAAAGTACAAATGGTCCAGATTTCCAGAAGTGTAATACTACTTACAGCTGTACCCATTGGTCTTGCATTCAAAATTTGGATACAACATACGCTAGTATACTATGGTCCAGTAATCCAAATGTATATACTGTTTAAGCTAGTATACTATGGTCCAGTAATCTAAATGTATATACTGCTTAAGCTAGTATAATATGGTCCAGTAATCCAAATGTATATACTGTTTATGCTACATTTTTGTTGTCATGTAAAAGAAACGATAGGTATCAAAAGACACCACTTTCGTTAGATAACGTCAATTGTTGACATTAGGCCAGGGTAAGTTCTGTATACATTACAAGGCCACGTTCAGATCTCCTAAACGGCCATGTTCAGAACATTGAAAAATACCCCACTCCCGTTATCCTTGCCGACGTATGCTCTTAAGGGAAAGAACAAGCAATATCCAATCTGATTTACTGCCATAGAAATGTACTTTGGAAAGAATACCATAAGCACCAATAGTTAGCATTTTCCAATTGGTTTCTTTCTTTATCATGTAACATGTTGGAATACTGGTGTTAGTTTATATGATTTCTGGCAGATTTTGTGAGTAGTTTAACACATACTATGCCAATTCGCCTCCGCTGGTACTCATACAAAATAATTATATATATATATTTAATTTTCATTTTATTACTATATATATATATATATATATATATATATATATATATATATATATATATATATATATATATATATATATATATATTATCTAGGAGGTTTAGTCGAACTATTAAAACCAATTAACAGGCTCTTCATTTGCTTTGTTAAATTATGTATTATTTCTGAAACCTATTTTTTCACTACCGAGACAATTATAAACTATATACATAGACACTTTCGGCAGTGAAATATACAATGCAATGGTCTGGGTTAACAATTATATTTTCCTATAGTGAACGAGCTGACTGTAGCGATTACAAACGTGTATGCTGTAAACACAAAAACATAGACTTTATGCGTGAGATCTAGGCACAAGAGCCACTATGTCCATAGTTAATATACAATACATAATTTTAAATACGGTTCAGTGTCACACTTCCTGCTGATAAAAAAAACACATTGGTTTGCCTCGATTCCTATCAAATGTTTATCTTTATTTGCAAAGTAGATCAGCGCGGGATACCTTTGATATCTTTTGTAATGGATGATGTAAGGAATTTCAGTGGCAGAACCTTATCGGACAAAAGGAAAATAAAAATACTTCATGTCGTGAATAATACAGAAACAGTAATGAATCAGTTAAGAATAGGGCTTGAAATTAATTACGTGGACTGAACTATGCCCTGACCATGGCCATTTTGGTCACGTGGTTGACTCCCTGTGGCATCGCTCATCCGAGTAAACTGGCCTTAACCATGTAAATAAGTATTTTATTTTCATGGATGAAAACGTGCTGTTGATAGAAGCAAAATTCGAATATTTCCATTTCGTCGAATTTATTCACCAGCCTAAATGAAGGAAACTACATAAATATTTTTTAAAGAATATTTAATAAAATTGTGTATACATCAATGACACAGACAACAATAACTTGTATACACACGATCGTCTGGTACAGTTTTTTCATACAAGGAAGGGTTTGTTTTAAGGATGCTAATTCATATTGTTAACCAAATACTTATTGAACCATAAATAATTGTTTCTTCGCGTTCAATCAGGCACTTCAAGAGAGTAGCCGGATTGATGAGAACTACCACACCAACCACCGAAGTGAATCATTCGGCCATGAAAAAGAGAATTTGACAAAATTGGTTTGTTAGATATACCTCGAATTAAGGTTAGCTGGATAAAGTCAAGTGTTTACTGTTCGGAGTCTCTGCTAATACATAATACTTTTATGCAATCCAAAGAAAGCGTACGCGTCAAGTATTTAATTCTGCATCTCGAGTAACGACACATGAAGGGCATTCAATTTCATATATTGTCATTGTTTACTATGCATCAAGAATAATGGAGAGATATTTGTGTACCGTCGAATGAATCCGATCACACCATCTTTGTGGGGTTAGATATTTTGTGCGTTACTTACTCGCAAGTATTTCATGTAGTCATATGTTGTGCAATGAGAAGGTTAAAGTAGGGACTTATCGATTAACATTTGTTACTTGTGCCATTTCTTTGATGAACGTGTATACCGCTGTCTTCAGACTCGCCATTCATGGGGATTCCCTGGTTGTTACGAACAATACGTACCTCCACACTCTTCAGCAATCGTTGGTCTCATAAATCAAAATAAAAAATGGCATGAATTGTATAAAATATTTTAATGCCAATACATAAGATAGGTGAAGACATAGAAGTGTTTACACAATTCTTGGTCAGATAGGTTAAACTAACGTGAAACCTGAGATGAAATGAATGATATGATTGAAGAGAAAATTGTATAATGGAAAAGAACACACATTGGCCCAATGCCATTTATTAGATTACAAATGTTCTATTTGGAGATTATAACAGAGGATTTCGATGCAGTGCGTTGTAATTGCTTCTTTAGTGTATTAAACTCGCAGTAAAGGAATGGAGGATTATAATTTTGTCAAGCCATTGGCCAATACCATATATGTATATGTGTGGTTTATAAACTTGTATGGTTTGGACTAGGTAGGTGATCTGGTTTACAAACGAACCATTCGCAACATAGACTTGATCATATAGAATCAGAAAATTGTGTTGAATGACTATCCACCATCGCACGTATCAACAACACGACTAGACTACAACTAATGCCGCAACTATTACAACTAGTACTTTCATCACGGTGTTTATCAATATAAATATCAGCACTACAATCATATTGACATATTATCTACACCTTGATGAAAAAGCACGCGTCCGTATATACATTTAGAAAATCACTTTTATTTGGATTGATGTTTCCATTGTATACAACCTGAATTGAAAGTAGAAAACCAATTTGCTGCACTTGAGAAATACCAGGATGCATATTTGTTTTCCATCACATTTATTAGTATGCTAATTTCTTGTCCAAATGTACACAAGCTAACTCTTAATCCTTGTGCATACGTGAAGCATAAAAAGAAAATAATATTTACTTTTTATAATTGGAATTTGGATTTATCAAATATATTTCATTTGAAATGTTGAATGTTTACGCAAAAACGTAAACACAAATCTCAGAAATATGCAGTGTTCATACGAATTTTTTCTTGCTAGAAATGTGCAACATTGTGTTTGCTTTTAGTATATGTGTTAACAAAGCAAACCCAGCATTGTTAAGTAGTACTGATATATGTTACGACCAAGAAGAATTTCTTTTTCAATATCACCGCTCGGTGTTGGATAAGCTTTCAGGAAGGACACCACAACTGCCGCGCAGAGTTCCAAGCTGTTCAATATTAATTAGATGAGATATCTTAGACTAGCTGATCCCATCAGATCTTACTGGGACGTTATTCATGGATAATTTAGGAAATAGTGACTTATTGTTAGATACATTACATGTTTGTGTCCATTTATATTCTCTTTCTATTATGTTCGATTTTATGACCAAAAGAATCATACATATTTGAGTGTGTCATTGTCTTGTATGTAAATTTGGGATATTTTCTCAATTTTGATTTTCGCGTTTTGAGAATGCTAGTCCATAATGTAAAGTTCAAAGTTGAATTCTACATACGGATAGGAATCTTCCTGTACGTATATGTTTGCATGTGTGTGTTGGGGCTTGGAGAGTAAGTCTCAGTGACTGTTGTTGAATGTCATACACGTCCAAAATGACTGAAAACTAGTTCTAGAGACTAATGGGACAAAAGGGAAAAATCATGGCGCGTTCATGTTTTCTTGACTTTCATACATGCTTTAATAATTAGAAAAGATTTCAAACATGAATCACGTGGCCTAATCAGGCAGAGTTTTATAGGAGACAAGCATGTCATCGAGATTGCTGTTCACTTTATAGAATTCTCCTCTTTATTGCCTAATAATTCATTTTATGTTGTAAACAGGATGGGTGGTGCAATATGTGTTATCAATGTTGCTACTCTACCGAATATCCGAAACTATCTACTTTGTAATATTAAATGGATATTTAGTTAAAATAATTAGATTACTAGCAATTTGGAACATTTGGAGTGGCACAGGAGAGTCCTCCCATTTCCGTCAACAAACTCTTCCTTGCATGATATATATATATATATATATATATATATATATATATATATATATATATATATATATATATATATATATATATATATATATATTGTGTACACAGCAGCTACATTTGACTCTTTCAACACTATTATTGCCGTCGGTGTTATTGATGCATACCGCATTTGATGAAATGTTCTTTTAAAACTATTGGTTTGGTCTGTAAATAAATTCAGCGGCACAGAAATATTTTAATTTCATTTCTGGCAATAGCGCATGTTTGTTTCATCAGAAGAGCATGTTTATTAACATGATTAAGCTCAGATAATCTTTTGTCAGATCAGCGACGGCACCGAACCCCATCCTTTTCATCAAAATATCCAAGGGTAGAGCATGGGCAAATTCGGCCTATGCCATTCTTATTAAATGATATCAATAATTGTGTTATTACGTTATTTGCTTTATCCATTAATCATTTTGGTTTATTTTTTTTAGTTTTATCTTTCTGAAAGAATAGTGACGTGACGTATCTATGAACATCTGATATTAACCCTTATCCTAAATTCCAAAGTTTCGTTTTAAAACTATTTTACAGTCATCTGCTTTTAATTAATGGAAAACGAGAAAACATAATGATTTCATCAACAGGATGTATGGCTCTGAGAAATATTTAAAATGATATATTCTGCACTAAATACGAAGATAGTAAACTATTACGAGCAATTCATGATTTCATTTTAGGATTTGGTATTTTACTGCACACACGTACTTTCCTACATTCGCTAGAATTCGTTCATTCTTCGGATGAAGCAAAACATTTATTTCAGACAACATTATTGTCTAGTTTGCTTACGATAGCTATTATGTTTATTGTGGTTACGTGCCTACGACAAACTAAATATAGATGAATAGCAGATATAATTGGAATAGAGACTCATTAAAGGAATATGTATTTAACAATTACCACACTAAAGAAAACAAGAGTTAATATATGTTTTTACAGATGTAACATATGGGCTTGACAGAGCAGGATGTCCCATCTTTACCAAAATAATCGTGTACTGCACATGCTTCTAGCACTTCGATGAAACCACCATAGGTGTCGTCCACTGGTTTTACAAACTAGACAGGAATTTATTTATTATCGACGTACCCAACGAAGGAAAATAAACTTTTTATGTGTGCCAATCTAGATGAGGGTCCAAATAAGAGCTCTCAGACACTTTAGAAAATAATACCAAGACAGACTCACCGATGCATTGTCAAATACTTAAAATACAAACGTGAGAATATTCTCGACATTATGACGTCATGTGTTTTAAAGTTCATAGAATTATGCGTAGATCCGTAAATGAATACAATACACCTACTGATCAAAATTATCAAAACATAGTCCATAGAAATGTCTTATTGATTCAATGTACCTTATTCACCAATTTTGGCAGAAGATATCATATAGAAACTGTAATGCCTCCAACCTTGATCTTAGCAATGTTTGACGCAAAGGTGGTAATATATACATATAATCTTCAATTTCGTCTAGTCTACGGAAGAACTTTAAATAAATCATCCTTGTTGGTACGGAGATACAACATATGCGGTCAATTGCAAAGACTGAGTAACATACCATATTTTACAGGAATGATACATTAAGTTAGGGAAGAGAGAGAGAGAGAGAGAGAGAGAGAGATTTGAAATATGGAGTAAAGTATGTTCTATTGGTGACTCCGCTTTATCTAGTCAAAGTTACCAACATTCCTTACTTTCTCATTACTCCTTGGTAAATTGGGGTGGAAAGTATACATTTATGACAGTTTTTGTCTGATCCAGTATAGATCAGGTATTTGAAAAGCAACTAATAAATTATTCACACGTATTGCACCTGTGTTGACGTTAGCAATTTTTCAAGAATTACGAATATATAGAAATGCAAAGCAAAACATGAATACAAAGTTTTTAATCAAAGTTTAGTGTCCAAGTAAACAGTCAAGTTTAAATACGGTTTGGAGGTTTGCTTCCGGTAGCAAAAAAACATTCCAATCTCTCGACTCGTATCCCCTTTCTCAAGTTATTTTTCTAACAGCTTGTTAGTTTAATAACTAAACAAGGAACGGACGGGTAATATATCTTTTCGGGATTTCACTGATATGTCAGAATTCTGCCAACAACAACAAGGTCTTCAACTTGACCTGTGCTTGAATATTTTTCTTTGGTGAACTTGAGGTAGCTATACCGATACAGTAAACGAGGGCTAAAGAGGACAACCCTATTTTGTCACAAACAACAATCTCTGACGACGTCCTGATCAAATTAAGGATAGGACAAAGAGAATGAAATGGTTTGTATTTGAGTGATACTCGGACCATGAGCTTGCTTGGCAACACCGATGAGGTAGTGTAGAGTGGTCATCCAATCAACATAAAAGCATGCCTGTATCTCAACAAATGACGTGGGATGCTGATAAAAATTATCACGTTTTACTATTGGAAAACCAACGATTGCTAGAAAATAAATTCGAACCCTTACGTGACGCATACATTTTCTCACAGGCCCAGACAAGGGGAAACGATGGAAACATTTTCAAAATGAAATTTTCTTTTCACTGATTAAGGAAAAGGTATATGGTGACACTGCATAGGTAACTTTCGTACTCACACTATATTATGGTACACAGTTTACATGCGCGACTCTACATTTGAAGATTTCCAAGTATGCGTATTTTTGCTGTCATATAAATAACTTTGTGGTATGGTTTCATTAAGTTTAAAGAGGTTACTGAAAGAAGGGTAGTAGCAAATACGCATCTGGTATGCAGGAACCCTTAAATAAATAAGCTATGTACTCTAAACTGTCATGACAGGCTCAGTGAAAGTTTGTAGGAGTCTTAGCATGGATTACAATTATTTCAGAACTCGTTTCCTTTAATATGTAAGGTTACGTGTTTAGGCTCTCGTAAACAGTAATAAGAAAAATGTGAAGACAACAATCTTTGTAAAACTTAAGAAATACATTATTTCCCTAGACAAAATAGGTAAAAATGAGAAAAGAACTTACGATTTTAAAATCATATCCAAAAATAATCCAAGAATAATCCATGAATAAACAATTAGAAGTTCTAGTAATAAAATGTTCGAATGGATTTGAGTTCCAGTCCTGACGAAATCCATGATGGAAGGAGATGACGTATCCTATAGCCAGTATAGTATTGACGTGTAAACATTTCTTTATTGAACCAGAGAAAATAATATTCGGATTTTTGCATTCCGAATGAAATTGTAATTAATGTCTTTGTCCAAGAATACTGAATGAGCATTTAAATATTCCCAGGGGAAAAAACTAATAATTCCAAAAAAAGAATTTTAACTCAAACTGGTCATATCAAAAGAAACTCCTTGACATCTAAGTGTGTAAAAGCCCGATAGATTAAGTTCTCTATAGAAAAAGGTTATACACTAATTTAGGAAGCAAAACAGATTCCCGTATGAGGGTCACGTGATCACCTTCTGGAACAAGATCGAAGCTTCAAAGGCTTAACATCACGTACTCCCAGTCAGCCTCGTGTTCACTCTATCAATACCACATTAAGAACACATTTTTAAAAAAAGAAGAGTTAGTTACTCTAACTCTTACTAATTCTGTATCTAGGCTAAAAACTAGGTCAGCATTAAGATACAAAGTTCTAATATTAGGTGTTTACGAAAAACAGTCTGGTTAAAATATTTTTTGGAAAATGTCAAATTCCAGTAAACAAAATTACATTACTATAACAAGTAACGGAATATATAAAAAATTAAAACAATAAAACACAGAAATAAATTAAATCAAAAATAAATTAAATCAAACATACATAACACTTCCTCCCATAAAGAAAATGAAAGATTTATATGATAAAGATTTCTTTTCACCACAGATTATTTTACAAGAGATTTTTTAATTTAAAAAAAAAAACATAAAAAGAACTCTTATGAATTATACACAGTGTACATGAAATGATACATCTCTATAAACGTTAAAGTGCATCTGCCATTAAATTATCTTTTCCCTTTAAGTGTTTGATTTTGTTCATATTGCCGATGAAAGTAAGAGGGTTTAGGTCAGTAAACATAACAATCGAAGAAGGAACTGAACTAATGAAAACTTCGGAAATGTTGTAATGCCAAAATCAAAGTAAAAGATTCCTCCTCGATTGTTGAATAATTTCGTTGGTGCATATTTAGTTTCTTAGAAATATAGCACACTGGATGGCCAACGTCATTTTCGTCTTTTTGAATTAATATTGTACCAACCCCAACATCACTTGCATCAACAGACAGCTTAAATGATTGGATCAAATTTGAAGTTGTATGAACTGACTAACGTTTAAGTATGGCTTTTAACTTATTAAAAGCCTCCTGACATTTTTCAGTTTAAAAAACTTGTTTTGCTTGCTCAAGAAATTTGTCAGGGGTGCAGTAATTATGAAAAATTTGGAACAACATTTCCGATAGTATCCAGCCATACCTAAAACTCGCATCAGTTGCCTTTTACTAGCAGACGCAGAGAATTCAGAGATATCCTTGATCTTAGCATATATAGGTTAGGGTAGTCCATGTTATCCCAGAAACGTTACACAAGCATGGCAGAACTCACTTTGGATAAATGAATTGCTAACTTCCACCAGTGTATCTGTCAAAGAATTTCCGAACTGTCGCTAAATGTTCTTTCCAGATGTCCTTGTAGATGATGACATCATCATCGACGTAAGCATCACAATTATCTAGACCAGAGGTGATCATATTCACTTGATGTGGAGATGTACTTGGCGAACCTTTTTCCCGAAACGGCATCACTTTATATTGATAAAGTCCATCTGGAGTCACGAATGACGAAATTTCATTGCTCTTTCCGTAAGTAGAATTTGCAAAAATCCTTTCAGAAGGTCAAATTTGCTGACATCCTTGGCATTTCAGATTTTATCAATTCAGTCATCGATTCATGGTAATGGGAATAAATCTGTTTTTGTCACAGTTTTCATCTTCCTATAATCTGTGCACATACAGAAAGTTTTATCTGGTTTTGGAACAAGTATGCATGGTGAACTCCAATCACGTTTACTGGGATCTATAAAATCATTCTTCAGCAAATACTGAATTTCTTTTTTCAAGTATCCTGTTTGAGAGGGTTCATCCTGTATAGGTGTTGTTTCACAGGTTTGTTCTCGTAGGACCATTTGAAAACAAGTGCTCATATTCAAATAATAAATGTTTAAGTTCATTTCTTTGTTGCTGTTGCAAATGTGAAAGTTTCCGGTCCATGTGTTTTATGATTGTGTAATTCCGAAGATTAGTCATTCCAATATCAGTTGATTCCGATGATAATTCCGTCACTTAAATATTCACTGAGTGGGACAGGTACAACTAAATTGATCGCATGTTTACGTGGCTATCTCTCTTAATATACTGCTACTCCTTTAATTCTCAATCTCAGGAGTACTATCATTATACTTTAACTCATTCAGTTTCACATTAGCTTTGTAAAGGCCGTAATATCTAATCTGAAGAAAATTTTGAAGAACGAGCAAGAGAGACAGAACTATATTTCCAGCCTCAAAAGTTCTCTCCAGTGTAGTTCTGTCCAACCATAATTTTACTTTTTAATTGAACGACATAACTATATTTCCAGACTCAAAAGCTCTCCCCAGTGTAGTTCTGTCCAACCATAATTTCACTTTTGAATTGAACTGCTGAATGCCAAATTTAAGCATAGGCTGGGAAATTGTAGACATCAGAATTGACCCGTGACCTGATTGGACAGATTTGGGAAGGCCAAACTGAGTAAAAACAATCTTCATCAAAGCTTTTACTATTGTTTTAGATTAAACATTCCTCAAACGAATTGCCTCTGGAAACCTTGTTGATCCACACATTATGGTCAACAAGTATTGGTGATCTGACTTGGTCTTAGGTAAGCGACAAACGCTGTCTACCATAATTCTGCAAAATGGTTCGTCAAGTGCAGGAATAGGTTGCAGATGAGCCTTCAGTATCTTCCGATTGGTTTGTCCTATCATTTGACAAGTATGACAAGATCTGCAGCATTTACAAACATCACGTTTGATTTTTGGCCAATATAAGTCAGTCAAGATCTTGTGATAATACTTTTTAATCCCTAAATGACCAGCCAAATGAGTTGCATGAGTCAGACTAATTATTTCCTGTCTGTAATATTTTGGAACTACAATTTGATAGTTCAGTAACCATTGGTCACCAGCAGGTACCTCCGGAGGTCTCCATTTTCTCATAATAATTCCATTTTTAACGAAATAAAAGACAGGTAATTCAATGGCTTTAGTTTCACTAATGGCTGTTTGAAAAAAATATATATATCATGATGTGTTCCTGTTCGACAACACGTGATTGTCGTTTGACACCCTGATTATAATGAAGAGAATGAGTAGTTAAAAAGGATCACTGTAATCAATATCTTCTGATTGATTAAAACAAGGAGGGAAAGTGACCTCACAAAAAGCCTGACCAATACATGTGCCAACTAAAGGAATATTTCCTTATCAATACCATTCTCAAGAGGGAATATGGGCTCGTGTGTGCAGGCAAGACGATAGGTGCAGTTTACCCGCGGACGTGGGTTCGAATCTCCGTAGAGTACGAATTAAAAATTATCTAACCTGTATGATAGTATTATTTGTATGAAAATATTAATTCTGCCTACTATTATCAAGCATTCTTCTATATAATCCAGGGATACCACTTTCCGTTCTGTCTGATATATCTATAATTCTCTATAATTAATTCTATATACCTTGATTTCTTTCATAGGAATCTGGAATGACTGCAAACATACATGAGAATTAGTTACTAGGTAGCCATATGAGTGTGTCTGCTAGACACGAGTGTATATAACACCGATTGAGTAACATCATTTTTTGGTGATGGATACTTTGTCGTGAGGGAATATGGGCTTGTGAGTGCAAGCATGGCGATGGGTGCAATTTACCCGCGGACGTCAGTTCGAATCTCCGTAGAGTACGAATTGAAAATTCTCTAACCTGTATGATAGTATTGTACACACACACACACACACACACACACACACACACACACACACACACACATATATATATATATATCCTGTTTAATTGGAAACTACGCCATCCATTACCCAATATTAGAATATACGCAGTTATTGGGATTGTACCATGAAATCGAGGTATCAAAATGTGTTTGTATTCTTTAATTATACAGTGGAACTTTTTTAAATTATGTTTAGTGGCAGCAGGAAATAACTTCGTAAATTTTACCGCGTCAATAGTCTTATTTTTAAGCTCTCGCGTGATTCGTTTCATTTGTTATTGTTGAAAAACCAAATATACGGTTATTATTTGTATCTAGGTGTTTCAGACTTGTATTGTGCTTAAAATAGATGCGCAGAATGTATACACCCTATAGAAAGTTAAAATATCTAGTCACTGAAATAACAATAGTTCATTATTCTTAGTATTAGACACTAGGTTCAATACGAGGATAATATCTCAAACACACCCTGCATGACAACTATTTTACACAGTGTTTATTTTTTTCGTTCATTTTCGACTTTAGCACATACGGAAATAGCTTGAATTTGCTCCCTGAATATTACTTTGCGTCAAGAAGGGGCTTTGCACATGGAAAATGCATGTGTGTTATGGGAGTTGGGGTGCATATAAGCCTATTAATATCAGTGTCCATTGACTGGCATTTGAGTGCTCTTCTTATTTTTTTAATGTATTATACTTATCAAAAATACGAACCTTTCGGTCTCACTTATGTACTCCATATTTTTATTAATTATTTTTTGGGGGTTTGGGACAGGTTGATGCAGCATTACATTTATCCATACAAACTGTCCCTTGCATAATATGCATTGACTATGGAGATAACAAGTTATCACTAAGGACTAAAATCTAAGTTTTATATATTCACACTTATGTAATACATGTCAAATTTATTTGTGTCAATCCGTAGATACAACCGCTGTGGAAAAAAATCTATTACTTATGCTTCGAAATAGCTGACTGCAAATATTCACTTTTAAGACGAGTCCAACTGCAAACTGGCATAGACCCAGATCTTCCGTCGCAACATAGACCCTGATATACAGGCTTGTTTGACAACGGCAGATTAATACCGTTTTTGCTGTCAGCTTGACTCGACTTCTAAGTCAGTATAGACTGTAATTTAACTGAAATAGAGAACTATAACATTAAGGAGATTCCTACAGTAAGATTGTAACAAACATAAACTATAAAAGCAATAGCAAAGATAGTTTCAAAATATATGATAGTTACAAGAAACCAACAATATCTTACAACTTGAAAAAAACTTTTTTGTTAGAATACATGAGCATACAGTTTCTATCATATAATGTTCCGTATTTTCTAACTTCATATTTGTATTTGGTCGAAACAATTTATTCGGGTGTTTAGATGATGTTTTGGTTATTTTCTCTTGATATAAAATGACCATTCAATAACCTTTACGTCATCACTAATGCTCTCCAGATCATGTATCAGTTCAACCAAATAGCTGACTAGAATGTATATGGACCAACGACTGTAACATCAAAGACATTGATTTAATGGCATGAAACTATGAAACTGTCTGATGGATGGCAGAGGTTTTACATGTCCGTAAATGACTATCTCGAATTTCAAACTAATCTTTACCGTTTTGTTATCGCGAAATGACCACACACAGTGTATCTCTGGATATGTCACTAATATCGCAAGAAAGAGGTGGTTCTTTGTCTGACACTCATATACATGAAAGAAACATGAACACACATACACACACACATATATATATATATATATATATATATATATATATATATATATATATATATATATATATATATATATATATATATATAATGTATTTCCCAAGAAAAACAACGTAAAAATGAGGAAAAGAAATTACGGTTTTAAGATTCAGATCCAAACATATCCCAAGACCAATCCAAAAATAAAAAATAGAAGTTCTAGTAATACAAAATAATATTCATGTGTTTGCATTCCGAATACTTTTTTAATAAACGACTTTGTCTAAGAAGACTGTATGAGCACATAAATATTCCCAGGAAAAAGATTTAATAATTAAATAAATTAGAATTTTAACTCAGACTGGACACAACAAAACAGACACCTTGCTATCAAAAGTGTTTAAAGCTCAGCTGACTAAATTGCCTATCGAAAAGGGTTTTACACTAATTTAAGAAGCAGAACAGATTCCCGTTTGAGGGTCACGTGATCAACTTCCAGAACAAGATGAAAGCTTCAAATGCCATGACCTACTCTACAGAATAATTTTTTTAAAAAAAACTATCAAACATACATTAAATGAAATGAAATAGAAATTGTGTCAAATATACATAACACTTCTCCATAAGAAAAGGAACTATTCATATGATAATTTATAAAAAAATGGACTCTTATGAATTATACACAGGGTACATGAAATAAAATATTTCTATAAACAAGGAACTACATCTGTTACCAAATTATCTTTTCCCTTGATGAGCTTGATGTCAATATCATATTCCTGTAACAATTAACTCCACTGTAGTAATGTTTTATTTTTATTTTTCATCTTCCCCATGAAAGTAAAGGGGTTGTGGTCACTAAACAATATAATCTAAGAAATAGCTGAATTAATGTAAACTTCAAACTGATGTAATGCCATTATCAAAGCCAAAAATTCCTTCTCGATTGTTGCATAATTTCTTTGGTGACTATTTCATATTTTAGAAAGATAGCACAGTGGATGATGAACATCATTTTCGTCTTCTTGAATCAATACTACTCCAACACCAACATCACTTGAATCAACAGACAGTTTAAATGATTGGCTGAAATTTGGAGCTGTAGAAACTGACTCGCTTTTCAGTATGGCGTTTAACTTATCAAAAGCCTCCTGGCATCTTTTAGTCCAAAGAAACTTGTGTTTCTTGCTCAATAAATTAGTCAGGGGTTCCGCAATTATGGAAAAATTGGAACAAAATTTCCGATAGCATGCAGGCATATATACAAATCGCATCAGTTACTTTTTACTAACAGGCACACGGATTTCAGAGACAGCCTTGACCGTAGACTCTATAGACTTAACTTGTCCATGTCTCACAATATGTCCTAGAAAGGTAACACTATCATGGCAGGACTCACTTTTGGACAAGTTAATTGTTAAACTTGCATCAGTGAGTCTGTCAAAGAATTTCCAAATTGTCTATAAATGTCTTTTACAGGTTTCGTTGTAAATGATGACATCATCAATGTAAGCATCACACTTATCTAGACAAAAGGTGATCATATACATTAGATCTGAGAAGTACGTGGCGGCCCTTTCATCCGAAACGGCATCACTTTATATTAATAAAGTCCATCTGGTGTCACGAATGCCGAAATTTCCTTTGCTCAGTCCGTCAATGGAATTTGCTAACTTTTATCAATACAGTCATCGATTCTTGGTAATGGAATAAATGTTTTTGTCACGTTGTTCATCTTCCTATAACCAATGCACATACGGAAAATTTTGTATCAGCTTTGGAACAATATGCATGGTGAACTCAAATCACGTTTACTGGGCTCTATGAAATCATTCCCAGCAAATACTGAATTTCTTTCTTCAAGGTTTCCTGTTCATCCTGTACGGGTATTGTTTCACATGTTTAGAATTTGCGATTTCAGCGTCATGGAAATTGTTTTGTATTCTTGTAGTGACATCTGAAAATAAGTGCTCATATTCAAATATTAACTGTTTAAGTTGAATTCTTTCTTGCAGTTGCAATTGTGAAAATATCTGGTCCGGATCTTTCATAATATTTGAATTTCGAAGATGTATCACTCCAATGTCAATTGATTCCGATGATATTCCTTCACTTAATATTCACTGAATGGGACAGGTACAACTATATTAATTGTATGGTTAACCTGACTATCTTTCCCAATATACTGGTTCTCCTTTACTTTTAAATCCCAAGAGCAATATTATTATAATTTAACTCATTCATTTTCTTCTTAACTTTGTAAGAGCCGTAATTTCTAATCTGAAGAAAATTTTGAAGAATGAGCAAGAGAGACAGAACTCTGTTATTAGACTCAAAAGTTTTCACCATTTTAGTTCTGTTCAACCATAATTTCACTTTTGACTGGAACTGTTGAATGCCAAATTCGAGCATAATTAGCTGGAAAATTTCTTACCTCAAATTTGACCCTCGACCCGATTAGACAGATTTGGGAAGGCCGAATTGAGTATTTATAAAACAATCAAAAAAAATTATCAAAGCAAAGATTGAGTACTCATCAAATGAATGGCCTCTGGAAACCTTGTTGAAGCACAAATTATGGTCAACAAGTATTGGTTAACTTAAAAAAGGATCACTGTGCTCAGTATCTTCTAATTGATCCTAACAAAGGAGTGAAGGTGACCTCACCAAAACCATGACCAATACATGTGTCAGCTAAAGGAATATTTTCCATATCAACATCATTATCAGGAGGGAATATGGTCTCGTGTGTGCAGGCAAACCGATTGGTGCCGTTCACTTGCGGACGTAGACTACAAATTACAAATTATCAAACCTGTATAATAGTATTATTTGTATTAAAATATTAAGTATGCCTACTATTTTCAAGCGTGCTTCTATATAATCCAGAAATGGGACTTTGAGTTCTGTCTGGTGTATATTTAATAATTCTCTATAATCAATTATATTTAAGTTGATTTCTTTCAAGAAATAACAAAATAAAAATAAAAAAGAAGACTTCAATCCTCAAGCTAGGTACCTGGAATGTCCGGACCATGCTGACTGGGCTTTCAGATGATCTCCAGACAATCAGTGATGTTCGTAAGACTTCATTCATCAACGACGAACTTGCAAGGCTCCAGGTCGACATCGCCTCACTACAGGAGACACGACTACCAGATTGTGGGTCCCTCAGAGAAAAGAACTACACGTTCTTCTGGCAAGGAAAGAGTGCAGATGAAGCCAGAGAATTTGGTGTTGGATTCGCTGTCAGGAACACTCTGCTGGGAATAATAGAACCCTGCCAACAAGGAAATGAAAAACTGCTATCCCTCTGCCTCCACACCACAAACGGGCCTGTCAACCTGATCAGTGTTTACGCTCCCACACTAAGATCCGCCACAGATACCAAGGATGAGTTTTATGATGAGTTAAACTCGCTCATCGACAAAATTCCCAAGGAAGAGAACTTTATTTTGCTGGGCGACTTCAATGCTAGGGTGGGTGCCGATCATGACTCTTGGCCCTCCTGTCTTGGCAAGTTTGGCGTTGGGAAGATGAATGAGAATGGGCAGCGCCTTCTAGAGATGTGCTCGTACCACGAACTCAGCATCACCAATTCATTCTTTCAGATAAAGCCACAGCACAAAGTGTCTTGGAGGCATCCCCGGTCTAAACGCTGGCACCAGCTGGACTTGATAATTACAAGACGGTCAGCCATGAAGGGTGTGCTTCATACCCGTACCTTCCACAGTGCTGACTGCGACACCGACCACTCGCTGGTGTGCTGCAAAATGAAGTTTCAGCCAAAGAAGATCCACCGCTCTAGGCAAGAGGGTCAGCCACGCATTGATGTGATCAAGACATTATATCCAGACAAGGCTGAGGAATTCACATATGCTCTTTCCAAGACGTTTGACTCAGAACACCCCAACGGCAGTGCCAAAGAAAGATGGGATTACATCAGAGAGACTGTATACAGCACAGCCACACGGATCTTTGGTAAGAAGCAATCAAAGAACAATGACTGGCTCGAGGCTAACTCTGCCACACTCATGCCAGCCATTGAAGAGCGTCGCAGTGCTCACCTGCAATACAAGCAATCCCCCTGTCAGAAGACACTACAGGCATACAGGTCTACCAGAAGCAAAGTGCAGAGATTAGCACGGCAGTGTGCCAATGAATACTGGCTTCAGCTCTGTCAGAGTATCCAGTCAGCAGCAGATACTGGTAACATCAGAGGCATGTACGATGGCTTAAAGAAAGCAATGGGTCCCACGAAGAAACTGACAGCACCACTGAAGTCTGCCACAGGCGATACCATCCACAACAAGGGCAAGCAGATATAGCGTTGGGTAGAATACCACTCCGCACTGTACTCCAAAGAGAACCACGTGAACAATAATGTCCTCAACGCCATTGAAAACCTCCCTCTCATGACCGAACTGGACGAGAAACCTACTGTAGACGAACTAAAGAAGGCCTTAGAGAAACTGTCCCTAGGTAAAGCCCCAGGGAAGGATGGCATCACAGCAGAACTCATCAAGTGTGGATGTAGCGTGCTTCTTACACACTTGCACGACCTCCTCTGCCAGTGCTGGGACGAGGGGGCAGTGCCTCAAGACATGAGAGATGCTAACACCATAACCTTGTACAAGAACAAGGGCGACAGAAGCGACTGCAACAACTACAGTGGCATATCACTTCTCAGCATCGTGGGTAAAGTTTTCGCACGCGTCATCCTGAACAGACTGCAGATGCTTGCTGACAGAGTTTACCCAGAGTCTCAATGCGGGTTCCACGCAGAGAGGTCCGCAATCGACATGATCTTCTCTGTCAGGCAACTGCAGGAAAAATGAAGAGAACAATACAGACCCCTCTTCCTGGCCTTTATAGACCTCACCAAGGCATTCGATCTGGTCAGCAGAGACGGACTCTTCACAATCCTGGCGAAAATTGGTTGCCCTCCATAGCTGCTAAGCATGATCCAGTCCTTCCACGATGACATGAAAGGCACAGTGCAGTACGATGGCTCAACATCCGACCCCTTTGACATCCGCAGTGGAGTTAAACAGGGCTGTGTCCTTGCCTCCACGCTCTTCGGCATCTTCTTCGCAGTCCTGCTCAAGCATGCCTTTGGGACGTCCACAGAAGGGATTCACCTGCACACACGATCAGACGGCAGACTGTTCAACCTGGCACCACTGAAGGCAAACAGCAAAGTGCGTGAAGTAACCATCAGGGACATGCTCTTCGCAGACGATGCTGCTCTAGCCACCCACACAGAAGCTGAGCTTCAGCGCCTGATGGCCCGCTTTGCTAAAGCATGTGATGAGTTTGGGTTAACCATAAGCCTAAAGAAAACAAACGTGATGGTTCAGGACGCGGCCCCCCCCCCGCAAGCATCATCATCAACAACTACGAACTTGAGGTGGTGAGTCAGTTCATGTATCTCGGCTCTACCATCACCAACAACCTCTCGCTCGATGCTGAGCTCAACAAGCGGATCGGAAAAGCATCAACAATCTCTCCAGGTTGTCGCAGAGAGTGTGGAACAAAAGCATGCTGACCATGAACACTAAGATCACCGTGTACCGTGCATGCGTGCTAAACACTCTCGTGTATGCCAGTGAAACCTGGACTCTGTACGCCTCACAAGAGAAAAGACTGAGCGCCTTTCACATGCGATGCCTCCGACGCATACTCGGGATCACCTGGAGCGATCGAGTAACAAACAACGAGGTGCTCGAGCGTGCCAAGATTCCCAGCATGATCACGCTCCTCCGCCAGCGCCGCATCAGATGGCTGGGCCATGTACGTCGGATGGTTGACGGACGGATCCCCAAAGACATTCTTTATTCGGAACTCGCCTCTGGCAAAAGGTCGATCGGACGGCCACATCTCCGCTTCAAGGATGTCTGTAAGCATGACATGAAAGCCCTTGATATTGATGTCAACACCTGGAAGAGCTCGCTCTAGACAGATCAGGCTGGCGACATGCTCTGATCACTGGTCTGAAAGCCGGAGAGGACAAGCAACGCTTGCTAGCTGATGAAAGACGATCGCAGTGAAAGAAGAAGCAGCTTCAACCAACACTTGACACAACCTTCAAGTATATTTATATATAAATAGATAATGTTCAATTGGCAACTACGCCATCCAATACTCAGTATTAGAATATACGCAGTTATTGGGATTATACCATGAAATCGAGGTATCCAAATGTGTTTGTATTCCTTAAATATACCGTGGAACTTTTTTAAATTATGTTTTGTGGCAGCAGGAAATAACGTCGTAAATTTTGCCGCGTCAATAGTCTTTTTTTTAAGCTTCGTGTGATGTTTTCACTTGTTATTGTTGAAAAACCAAATATATGGTTATTATTTCGAACTAGGTATTTCAGACTTGTATTGTGCCTAAAATAGATGCGTAGAATGTGTACATCCTATATAAAATTAAACTATCTAGTCCTTTAAATTGCAATAGGTCGCTATTCTTAGTATTATACACCAGGTTCAATACAAGGCTAATATCCCAAACACACCTTGCATGGCAACTATTTTAAACTGCCTCGCGGCGGTTAGTCCACGGTGTTTATTTTTTCTTTCATTTTCGACATTAGCACATAAGGAAATAGCTTGAATTTGCTCCCTGAATATTACTTTGCGTCAAGAAAGGACTTCGCACAGGGAAAATGCATGTGTGTTATGGGGGTTGGGGTGCATATAAGCCTATTACTATCAGTGTCCATTGACTGGTCTTTGAGTGTTATTCTTATTTTTTTTAAATGTATTATACTTATTAAAAAAAAATACGAACATATCGCCTCACTTATGTACTCTATTATTTTATTAATCATGTTTTGGGGTTTGGGCAGGTTGATGCATCATGAAAGATGTGCATACAAACTATCCCTTGCAGAATATGCATTGACTATGGTGATAACAAAATATCGCCAAGGACTAGTACAGTTAGTCTCAGTTTTTTTATTTACCCCCTCATGTAATACTTATCCAATTTCTTTGTGTCAATCTGTAGATAAAATCGCTGTGGAAAGAAATGTATTATTTATGCTTCAAAATAGCTCACTCCATATATTCACTTTTAAGACGAGTCCAACTGCAAACTGGCATAGACCCAGATCTGCCGTCGCAACATAGACCCTGATCTTCAGGCCCTTTAAGCTACGGTAGATTAATACCCTTTTTGCTTTCAGTTTGACTCGACTTATAAGTCAGTATAGACTGTATTTTAACTGAAATAGAGAACTATAACATTAAGGAGATTCCTACAGTAAGATTGTAACAAATATAAACCGTAAAAGCAATAGCAAAGATAGTTTCAAAATACATGATGGTTACAAAATAGCAAAATATCGTGCAACCTGGAAAAACTATTTTGTTAGAATATATGAGCATACAGTTTCTATCATATAATGTTCCGTATTTTCTAACTTTAAATTTGTATTTGGTCGAAACAATTTATTCGGGTGTTCGTATGATGTTTTGGTTATTTTCTCTTGATATAAAATGACCATTCAATAACCTTTACGTCATCACTAATGCTCTCCAGATCAGATAGCAGTTCAACCAATTAACATAATAGAATGTATATGGACTAACGATTGTTAGATAAAAGACATTGATTTAATGGCATGAAACTATGAAATTGTCTGATGGATGACGGAGGTTTTACATGTCCGTAAATGACTATCTCGAATTTCAAACTAATCTTTGCCGTTATGTGATCGCGATAAAAAAAATGACCACACACAGTGTATCTTTAGATATGTCAATTATATTGCAACATAGAGATGCTTCTGGGTCTGAATCTCATATACATAAACGAAAAATAAACACACACACACACATACATATATCTATGTTTGTGAATCAGAATTTTGTTAATAATTTATTTGGTATTTAAGTTCATTTTGCCTTATACGACGGTTTTCGTAATAAAGGTACAATTATAATTGTTTTAACTTTGAGTGATATCCGACGCTGATTTGTTTTTAGAGGTACTGCTGATTGTGCGACATATCTGACATTATTTGCGTCGTCCATTCCTTTTTGGACGATATTCGTCTGCTTTATCACACTTATTGATTCCTGCTAAATTATCATGTTTATGGATTGTACCTAGATGATTCATATTTCAGATACTAGTTTACAATCTGGTATTATTTCACGTGGTCGCAAATACTAAATTTTATAGCTTATTTATAGGAATGGTCAAGTGATCAGTTAGAGAAAAGTACGTTTGTGTTTGTGTGTGTGTGTGCGTTCGTGTTTGTGTTTGTGTATGTGAGAGAGAGAGAGAGAGCGAGATGAATAATACTAATCTAACAGAGGTAATTATATTTATAATACTGTGATAATTATATATTGGATAATACTACAATGATTTCATTGGATAAATTTATAGTTATCATCTATCCTCTAAGATATACCTATTCTGTCATTTTAACGTGTCTTAATTTTGACCGACACCTTCTTATCTCTAGCAGAGTGAATGAGGCCTTAACATTTGTCTTTAGATAAACCGGAACAGCACAGATACTACGCCACAAAACATACGTTAGATAGTCTATGTTTGTTGATACACATCGCTGAATAATTGGCATATCGACATAGCATTGAAATATAAACGATACTGACTTAATAGCATGCATCTATACAACGTTACTGAGCGCCGAATTGCGAACGATTTCTGAAATTAGTGAACTAACTTTTGTTTCTTTTTTGTAATTTCTACCCTTTTCGTGTACAATATGAAAATGATGGAGGAAGCTGTAATTGCGATTTAGCAGAAACAGTAAGGAACAAAGGGAGTTCAAGACAAGATTAATACTCTAATGTACTGTTTTGCAATAACATAGGTATTTCTGTTTATGCATTTGCATGTGATATAATAAAAATCTATATTTGTGTTTTTTCATTAAAATAACCCGCAAAAAGCGCAATATGAACTCAATGTTTTTGGGTCTTTCTTTACAATTGTTCATATAGTGTATTATGAAGTTAAGGTAAATATGGAATATTTCTATCATGATTGTACATACAAGGTTTTATGACGAAAATGTTGAAGCCATGAATAAAACAATTCATATATGTTATGTAGTGACCGTCACCGAACATCAGATCCTTCTTCGAAATTGTAATATGAAAATTAAAGATTTGATTTGCTCTAGTCACCTTTGAAAAAAGGGCACAATATTTTAAACCTACGCCATTTTACTTAACAATGTTAGGACTAAATACCCTCTATATAGTGAACTGGTTAAATAAATACATGCTCTTGAAAGAATTATTACTAACATAAATGTTTTATTCGGTTTCATTTTACATAAATCAAAACAACGCAGCATTTGACTGGCTCGGTAAAAACGGATTGGCAGAATTAAAGATAAAGTTAAGAGGACAAGATATGATTATATAATTAATGTCAAGACATTCTCAAAAATTACATACTAAAGATTTTCATTATAAGAAACTCCATACAACATGTTGCGTTGGATTTATCAGTACCTAATGCAATGCCGCATGTTTTGTTTACCTCAGCTTGATCTGTGTATCTAGCCCCTTCACCACCCCATGTGTTAAGATATATTCTCAAATTCTTGTAAATAAACTATGTAACCCATTCTTTCCTAAAGTGCGAAACGCTACTGGAGAAGCGAAATGAGTAAATATATTGAAAACACGTATAAAGAAAGGTGATTGATTTAATGTCCTATCTGACGGCAGTCTTTGCTACCGGATGAAATAAAGCTGATTCGTTTAAAGTCCTTCCTAAACGCGGTCTTTGCTACATGATGAATACTGCACTGGGTGTCTGACTTTCTAGACGGAACATAGGAAGCCTTCAAAGACTCCATTGTCTTAACTTTCAAAAATAAATATAGAGACAATATTGAAAAATCTAATCTTTTCAGAATGGAACAAGTTGACAAACCAGCTAATGCTGTTATTCACGACGTTTTAATATACATCAACAGTAGCGAACAGTACAAAAATTACTTACACCTGTAAACAGAAATCTGACTATTAATACATGCACGCAGATTACTGTCTCCGTAATCAGTGTATAACCCGGAATATTAAATACAGTGTACAGCCTTGCTTTCGATTGATGAAAGCATTCCATTTGATCATTTTCTTATTCCAGTCTCATCGCGTGTTCTTTCATTAGATAACTTCTCAATATATACAACTAAAGCTTAGAAATCGTTTTTCCTAGGGGCATATAAAGATTTCCAAACATTCTCCCCAAATCTACACGAAGATATATTATCTTTTTTAATCTTCTTCATCAATGAAGCTAACAAGGGTAACTAAAGAGTTAACCGTCTCTTTAAAGATGAAAAATAAAAACAAGAACAACTTCTGATCGATTAACACAGTATTAGGATAAACGTTGACAAATCAAAAAATTTAATTAGCCAATCTGAACATTTATAAATAAATATGAAAAGAAGTACTAAACCATCTTTGAACTATTTTATACAAATTGAGACAATGACAACAATTACACAATAAGAATAATCTTACTGTATATAAGCCTATCGTCCGTTTGTAAATATATGCATATACCATATTGATTTACAGGCATATGCGTCCGAATATAGCTCTTTATAATTTTCTTTCTATGTAAAGTATTACAAAAGCACTAAGTAACACGCAATCTGGAGAAGACAAACCAAAAGGAAGGATAAACTATAAGCAACCACACGAAAAAGAAGAAGCAAAATTGAGTACAGGATCAGCTAACTGTAGTACCTGAAATAAATATAAACAAAATATAATTAGGTCGTTTGAAAAGGTATCCTTTTTAATTTAATGTTTAATAAATGTATAGACAGATTATGGTGCAGACTTCAATAATTCCTGTCGAAGTTTCAAAACAGATCCATAAATAAAATTCTGTAAGTTCATTATAATCTTCTTATTATTACTTTAAAAAAGATCTGTTGACCATGCCACTTTTGGATGTGTCGAAGAATATCTAGGTATATGTTTGCGTCGATATTTTATTTAGCTCTGACATACTAACACAAAATGATATTGGTTCTCTCTCATATTACAGAAAACACGATTTTCTATTTTAATATGATGTGTCTTACGATTTAACCCATCTACCTGTTTTAGCATGAAATATATGTGATGATGTTTACAATTTAGTTAGTGCCATTCTATTATTTTTCTTATAAAATACAATTCTTTAAATAAAAACAATTTGTAAGATTAATATGTATCTTGCTTGAAGGTTCAAGTATGCGAAGTTGTTTTGTTTTACAATTTTGTTTCAAGAGTTTCTTTACTGATCTAGGAATACATCAGTATTATGTACACCTTTCTGCAAAATAAGTGTCCAAAACCTTAGCGGAATTCTCCCCAGTTCACCTACTACAACGTCATTCTATTGATCGCTAAATAAATGCAGAATCGCAAATAAACTTTTCCAACAAAACAGCCGTGTATTAAGGCCCACACTTCAACACCATATGATAGAAATGGACCAATAAGAAAAGAAAATAAATTGCATAAAATATATGGCGGTGTATCATAAAATGTATTCTGGTATTGTTGCTTTAGCTTCTTCATATGAAGCCCCCGCCGTATATGACGTTCCTAAATATCCAAATTAACTGACATTTTTCATTGCAGTTCTATTATAATAAATGTATGTTATTCGCGAGTCTACCACCTTTCGGAAGAATCATAACTTTAGTCTTGGATGAATGTAATGTTTAATTTCATTAGCAACTATAATTTTTATACTCATATAACCCCTTTTTACAAGCGGTGGCTACTTGCTGAAACAAATTACAGCAGTCAGCATGCAAAAATTAGGAACATCATTGGCGTGGATATGTCAATATAGTCGAGCCATTAAAACCATATACTGGCTTTACATTTGCTTTGTGAAACTCTGTATTAATTTTGAAACGTATCTTTATACTATCTCAGACAATTGAAAACTATATACATAGACGCTTTCGGCAGTGAAATATAAAAGGAAATGGTCTGGGGAAATAATTATGTTTTCCTACAGTAAACGAGCTGATTGTAGCGATTACAAACATGTATACCGTAAACACAAAATATAATGAATTCTTGGTACTAGTTTGCTATCTCCCTATTCAATATAAAATGCACAATTTTAAATATGGATTAGAGACACACTTCCTTCTGATGAAAACATTAGTTTGACTGGATTCCTATTACTTGTTTATCTTTTTTTGCAAAGTAGATCAGTGCAGAAAATTTTTGAAATAAATCTTTGAAAGCTTTTTTAATGGATTGTTTATAGGATATAAAAGGAAAAGAAAAACACTTCATAATCGTGAATAATACAGAAACTGTAACGAATCAGTTAAAAATAGGGCTTGAAATTAATGACATGGACTGAACTATGGCTATGCCCTGACGATGGCTATTTTGGTGACGTGGTTGAAGCCTTTTGTTATCGCTAATCCGAGTAAACTGGTCTTAATCCTGTGAATAAACATGATATTTTGATGAAAGAACACGTGATATTGCCAGGAGCCAAACTCGAACATTTCCGTGTTGCTGAACTTATTCAAGGGCCTAAATGAGGGAAACTACAGAAATTGTTTTTAGAGAATATTTAATAAAAGTATGCATGCATCAAGGACATAGACAACAATAACGTATCTTAAAAAGAATCACATGTACTGCCTTATGCACACGATCGTCTTGTACAGTTTTGTCATACAAGGAAGGGTTTGTTTTAGTATGCTAAGCAATATTGTTAACTATATTCTCATTTAGCCATAACTATATATCATGGTGTTCAATGAGGAACTTCACGAGAGTAGCCGGATTGATGAGAATTACCCCACCACCCACCCTCTTAACAAAACGAAATGTATCATTCGACAATGAAATAGAGAATTAGACAAACTTGATTTACGTTACTTGTCTCTAATAAAGGTTGCCTGGTTAAGGTCACGTGTTTACTGTTCGGAGTCTTTGTTAATGCGTAATACTTTAATGCAACCCAAAGAAAGGTGTACGCGTCAAGTGATCCTTAGCAACAAATGGGCAGGAATGCTACACACTTTTTAATTTCATGTCACCTAAATCATTTGGAATTATAAACACTAGTCACTTTGAAGTCTACGAAATTCACATCCAGATTATCCTGACACCTGGCCGACCAGTCTTAACACTAACCTCTTAATGTTGGGCGCATTGCGAGGCACCTCTTAGTACCATTTTTATAAATCTTTGTTATCACTCGGCCGGCTTCGAATCCGCGACCTCCCGCATCCATGGCGGACGCTCTAACCACTTAGGCCACCGGAGCGGTTCCTTACAAAGATAAGGATTGGCAATGTAAGCTATATATATTCTTGCTGCAAACTAGGAGAGATATTAATAAGCATTTCGCGCTTAATACTACGAGTATTTATTTCTACATCTCGAGTAACGACACATGCGTGTCTTTCCATTTCAGATCTTTTCATTGTTTACGATGAATCAGGAATAATGAATAGACAATTTTTATTTCAAAACGCGAAGATAGCTGTTGCATCTGCAAACAAAATCTGAACATAAACTGCCTACCAGCCTCTATATCAAACTTTTGCCACCGATATATCTCAAAACTAAAGCGCGAATATTAAAAAAAAACTCTAACAGCTTGGCATATTTCACAGGAGATAACAAAAACAAAAGCAAATTGATTTATGATTTGTTTAGGAGATTAAAACAAACACAACATTAAGATAACCATTTGGCCAAATCATAAGATGTTTTTAACAATAAAGGATTTAACGTAAATTATAGTCTACTCCAATAGTTTTAGGCGTACACAATCAATAGGGGTTGTCGTTCTCCTCACCTATATATAAAGGACGGTGCATTGCCTAAGTCACACACAAACCGTATCCGTATGTTGTAGAGAAGTACTGTGTAAACATGTCGTATGAAGTAATTCAGATTGTGCTTGTGACAGTTGCGGTATCGTTCCTGACAGTAGATGGAGATAATCCTATACAATGTCCGGGCAAAATCAGTAAGATTTTCTTTTCTTGTTGATCCTAGAGTCTTTTAGTGCTTAATACTAGTGTTGGGTTTAATTGTGATTTATTTTAACTCACATACTGAAACAAAAGCCCAATATTGTATATTACTGAAAAAACAAATTGGATGTAAACATTAAATTGATTTCATTATATAATTTTTTTAGAAATAGTCATCATTTCTTTTCAATAGATTTGACAAATCATGCTTCCATAAAATAATAAGTAAACATAAGTTGTGATACATTTCATATTCATAAATTAATTGAAAGTCAGAATCAGTATATTGGGACAAAACATTATTTTACTGTAGCAAATAAAATATAATAAACTGTTATAAGTGCACCGAAAAATATGATTGTTGTACTTAATAATTCAAAAAGCAAAAACATGACTTATCAACACGTTGAAAAGAAAGAAACTTCTTGTCTACAGAAGTAAATTATAAGGGAGCATCAACTCAGTAAGCCATGCCGTCCGGGTCTGAGTCAGTATAACTAATTTTAAGATAATCATTATTATTTTGCTTGAAAAGCTTCAAGGTAGTAAAACCCAGTGGTTTCTTATAAACATAACCGCGACTGACAAGTATGCCATGAAAATAAAAATATTTTAGCCCATGATTGATATAGACGATCTTACTAACGAGTTTTCCTCTTACTCCCATACATGCGGTATTGCTTTAGCATGGCGGATCACAAATTTCCGACATATAGTGGATATTCCCAAACGTAAATTTTGATATTAAGTATACATTTAGACGACCAATGCTAAATAGTCAGGATTATACGCACGTATATATAAATTGTACGTACTACTTGCATTTATGTGTTTGTTTTCATATGAATGTTAAAAAATAGATATATTCGAGTATTAATAGCGATGTATCGTTTAGCTATATTCCATGCGAAATAAATGCCAGGTCAGCCACGCGAACCATGCAAATGTGAAAGCTTTATTAGATAAATGGTAAAGCGAATGTGGCGATCGTTAATGCGCATTGGAAATTCTAGTCCAATCGACAGTAAGACATTTGTGGCAAATTAAATATAGCATAAATGAGTAGAAGTCATTATTAATGTTACGTTAGCTCCAGGATTCGCAATATTGTCTATTGTTACACCTAAAGGGCTTCATAACTAGCGAAAATCCATGGTGGTAAATTTTTTGGCAATAACGGCAAATTATCGATAGTTTAATGGTAATGTACAATTATCGTCTTGAACATGGTCAGATATATTTGAGTAGCTCTGAGATAAATAACGTTGAATGTACACGGTGTAATATTACTTGATAAACTATAAGAAAGCACTAAATGTTGCTTAATTGTAACAATTATGCATTTTTTCCAAAGTCCTTATACATCAAACCGCATAACTTTTGAAAACACTTACTATTAGTAGAATAACCTAATAATAATTTAGTGCAGTTAGCAGACAGGTGGTCGTGTGTGGGCGACTTGCATCATTTGCTCTGTTTGTTTGGCCGTCACGAGTAATTGGGTGTATAGACGGAAACGGGTACCGATTTTTTTTTTTGAATGACAAGAAACAAAGATATGTGTAAACAGTTTGCTCTCAGTTAGTTGTGATATTAATATATAATGTAAACTGTACTCATTATATCTCGTGCTTGGGAAATCAGACGCCATTGAATAGCTCGACACTATATAATATTTTGTTATGTATTATACATGTCTTCCTAGAGGATAGAATATGCAGAAATAGATCCGATATTTAAATTAAATATGCATGCATGGAATTCCACATTACCTTTTACACTTTCAGTTGAGGCTGAATGCAATCTACAGAACAATCCAAATATGAAAGATGTTTCGTATCAAATTGGAGGATCTGTGTCGTTTAAGCAACGTGTGGTTAGTATAGATGTTGTAGTGCTGGTTGTTGTGATGGTGATCTCTGTTTGAAAGGTACTAGTAGTGTGCAGTAGCAGCATTCGTTATATATGATGATGATGATAATAATTGTGATGGTAGATTATATCATCATGCATCATAAATGAACCAACCTAAACTGGAAATATTTAGTTAGTAATCGAATTCATCAACCAGAACCACACATACAAACGCGCACGAATGCATATTCTCGCAAAGACTAGTGATTGACTATACTCTCCTCCTCCGTTCACTCACTGGGGGCTTAATGCACTAAAGAAGTAATCATCAGCCATTACAATAAAGTTTTTTTTTTTATCGTGATTTATTGCAACGGGGAAATTGTAATATCATAAAATGTATTAGGCCCATAGCTGCATTTTCAAATCTCTTCAATAATGTTACATAAATTTATGTCGGTTCTTGGTTTTGTTCAACCTTTATGACCAAACATTGCCGAAGCATTTCAATTCTTATTCCAATGTTTTGTAATTTTTAATTATGTTAACTTGATACATATTTCATTGCAATTTATCAGACTAGTGATTGCCGACGTAGACTGGGGTTGGTGGAAATTATAACTAAAATAACAGGACTCCCCACGGATGACGGAACTGACTACCACGCTATACATGTGCATGAATCAAATGACCTCAGTAATGGATGCGAATCGATGGGTCCTCATTTCAACCCCCTGAATACATCACATGGGGGTCGACGAGATACACTCGAGTAAGTAACGCGTAACGCACAAATTATGTGACGCCAAAACGATGGTGCATTCAAACGATGTGTTCATAGCATGTATTGGCCCGTGCGCAGGAAAGCTTTAACAAAATAAAACAAATTAATTCCATTGTAAATTTGAATGGTATTAAAGAGAACCTAACTGATAGGCAAGGTTATACGTTTACGATAATTTACTATCACTACCATAACCTGACTGATATACGTTTACGATACATTACTATTACTACAATAACCTGTCTGGTATACGTTTACGATACCTTACTGTCACTATAATAACCTGACTGGTATACGTTTACGATACCTTACTGTCACTATAATAACCTGACTGGTATACGTTTACGATACCTTACTGTCACTATAATAACCTGACTGGTATACGTTTACGATACCTTACTATCACTATAATAACCTGACTGATATACGTTTACGATAATTTACTATCACTACCATAACCTAACTGATATACAATGGTATACGTTTACGATACATTACTATCACTACAATAACCTGACTGGTATACGTTTACGATACCTTAGTATCACTACAATAACCTGACTGATATACGTTTACGATAATTTACTATCACTACCATAACCTAACTGATATACAATGGTATACGTTTACGATAATTTACTATCACTACCATAACCTGACTGGTATACGTTTACGATACCTTACTGTCACTATAATAACCTGACTGGTATACGTTTACGATACCTTACTGTCACTATAATAACCTGACTGGTATACGTTTACGATACCTTACTGTCACTATAATAACCTGACTGATATACGTTTACGATACCTTACTATCACTATAATAACCTGACTGATATACGTTTACGATACCTTACTATCACTACAATAACCTGACTGATATACGTTTACGATACCTTAGTATCACTACAATAACCTGACTGGTATACGTTTACGATACCTTAGTATCACTACAATAACCTGACTGATATACGTTTACGATACCTTAGTATCACTACAATAACCCGACTGGTATACGTTTACGATACCTTAGTATCACTACAATAACCTGACTGGTATACGTTTACGATACCTTAGTATCAATACAATAACCTGACTGGTATACGTTTACGATACCTTAGTATCACTACAATAACCTGACTGGTATACGTTTACGATACTTTACTATCACTACCATAACCTGCTCACTCTGTCAGACTGTACCATCTTATAGATTGAAAAATATTTACATAAATACTTTTGCAATTTTATCTCTGCTTTAGTTATTAATTTCCTTGGAGTATCCGCCATATTAAGCAGACTATGCATTTATATATTATAGCTTGTCAAATGATAACATTCTAAAATCACAACATTAACTATGCTATATGATATGTGGCCTTGTCTTTTGTCTTTTATGTCAAGCGGAATGTGTAATGCCATGACGCGTAATGGGTACGTTCATTTTGGATAGTAGTATTTACCATGGCAAATGTGAGAGACTGTTCCCATTAGCATGCTCGATTGAATATATTAAATGTTTGCATAGCTTTATTTACTTAGACACTGCGTTATGCACTGCCACGTTACTTATTGGCTATATTCATCTAGTAAGGTACAGTTCAACAGTGGCAAAAGTCCAGGACACAGTGATCTTCCTTTCACGTTCCGATAATTACATTCGCATATATGTCACTTTTTTTGATATTGTGGTCATACAACCATAAAGCTTGATGAGTAAATTGAATCTGCTCAATACTGTGAAATGTTGGGATTATGCCAAAGATTACCAAGCGAGTCATCGTATCACACGGAATTCTTCTTTAACATTTAAAAAATATATTGGTAAGCTTTAGATGAATTCAAGAAACGTTAGGCATGTGCATGAGTAACAAAATATATTGAATATTATTTATGTATTGCGGACGTTTATCTGTACTAATATTCCTACTACTTCCAACCCTGTACGAATGATTCAGGTGTTGATGAATTGCGATGCTTTCCTCACTAGTTGTAATACATTTCTTCAAAAGAGTATGTAGAGAAATATGTTCTTCAGAACAAATATTTCGATGTTTTAACTGATTTGCTTACTTGTATGTAGAACAGAGAGAAGCCATTTAGTGCTAAACCTTTTATGTCGTATTACTGTCTACTTAACAACTATTAATGAGCGCAAAGACATATCGGTTCGTTTGTCGGTGAGTATGTCCATCCTGTAACATTTGCATGTAGCCCAGTATCGTAAGATGAACATATGTCAAGGGATCTCCTTTTCGGTCGTATGAGTCAGATAGTTGCATAGTATACTACTAGAAAATACAATTTCCTCAAATCGTATTTTAAAAAAATACATTTTAGGATGCGACATATCGGTGACTTTGGAAATGGACAAAAATTTGACAGCGAGACCTTAGGAGGGTATATCTATGACAGGCGCGAAGATCCTTTATTAAATTTGGTAGGAAATCACTCCATCATCGGCCGCGGTCTGGTGGTAAGTTTTTACTTATTAATTAATTAAATTATTTTTGCATTTTAAATATCTACTGACATACACGTAATTCAAAGTTAGAATTTATTACAATAAAAACATATAATGAGAAAATACATGTAAACAAACCAGTTTTCTGTGAAATAATCCTTCCCGTACTTGTGTAGTTAAATTGCTCCTTTGACAGCTAACAATCATATGTACACCTACGTCTATGATATTTTGTCAAACACAGAGTGGTTCGTTATCTAAAGGTATTGAATCCTGACCAGACGACTGTGGGCTAATTAAGCCCCACCCAAATAGGAGGACACCAGTTCAGCTTCAGCTGTGTGTCCTTCGTCAATACACTTGCTCTCTTGCTCTGTTTATCAGACTGAACTGAAAGCGTCAGAACATCATTAGTAAACGATTCACTGGAGATCATTGTACGTAGTTTAAATTGTGGCATGCATTGGTAACAATTTATAATATATTTTATGGGAAAAACACCTGACAGACTATTACAAAAAAGGACGTGGAATATTTTCAAATTGATATGTTACAAAGCTTGCATACGTCTGTGCCAGTGCACTCTTTCAGGCGGCCATAACTTAATCAAAGTACTATCATTGAATGTGTACAACGTCTGAAGAGTATTATTTCGAATTTGTAAGAAGTACAATGAAATAAATAACGAATTTCATCAACTAAATTATGTCCACTGGATCATGTACACAATCTTTCTTCCCTTGCATTATTTGACCATCTGTCAGCTTCACGGCGGTTTTAAAATTCTACATTTACATTAAATAGTGCAAACGTTTGTGGGTAAGGAAACGGAATAATCTTTAAAGTGAAGGTTGGGGATTGTTTTGAATCTGCCACAGGTGTTTCGTTTGCTGGATAAATATTTGTTGCGTTCCATGTCTGAAGATATTTCAACTTTAGCTTGGTCTTCATACTTCTGATGTGTCATTGTTCATGAGATAGAGACTATACACATCAAAGTATTCAAAATGCATATTCTTGGAAAATATTGTATTTATTCAAAATAAAGGCAAGTATTTTTATGTGGTTTTATGTCGTTCAATATAATGATAAATATGATTTTTGCTTATTATAAGTGCATTCTCTCAATTGCTCTATACCAATATTTGATGGCGTTCCAATTCATTTTAAGTGTATGTGTTCGTCTTCCAGTTTCTGCATATGGCACGTATAACTGGTTGCACTTTAACATTTCAAAAACAATCACGAATATGTCTATGAATTATTTGAAAGATTTAGCAATTTTCAAAGCCTTCAAACTTCTGACTTTTATAGCTGAACAGAGCAATAGTACTATTGAAGAAGTGTCGCTGGCAATCTATCCGTGGACCAATATTCCATATTCCGCTGGCAATCTATCCGTAGACCAATATTCCATGTTATTGTCTCTTGGCTTTCCATGGTGCTTGCCTTTGGAAATCTTTTGAACTTATTCATAACAATCCCAATAAAAATATATTCATTTAATCTTCTAATATCTCACCGTTATATATATATATATATATATATATATATATATATATATATATATATATATATATATATATATATATATATATATATATATAAAGTAAATGTTCTCTTTCAGTCTTTACCAACGCATAGCATACTAGTTTTGTTTACATTCACTTTAAGTTACCAATCACTAGAATGAATACTAGAGTTCTTGATTTAGAATAATTCACATACTTACACGAATAGGATCTATTGTGTTCTTAGTCAATGTGTAGATTCTGCCATTCTAATGTAGATTTAACTGAAATCCTAATCCATGGGACACCTATTTAATCGAGGTTATAAAAGCGCATTAATGTACAATTGTAACAACGAATGATTGCAAGTACTGCTCAGCTAGTTTTCCACGTGACCAAGAGATCTAAACAGAGCGAATGTTATTAGTCCAGGTGTGTTTTTCTTTCAAAGCGGATCGTTTCCATTTAGTCATTATGAGATTTTGAACCACACGAAATACCTCCGAGACAGAACAGCATGACAATGTGCGAAATTAAGCAACTCCGAAACTGAAAATCTGACTTTGTCATTCACTTAAACATTTATTATTCAAAGGTTCACTCGAACGGCATGCTTTCCTGTATACAAGGAGAGAAACTGAAATCATTACTAAATTGCATAGACGATAAGTTGACACTTGTAAAGCCGGGAAATGTCTAAATCGACAGTTAGAAAAACACAATAAACACCCGTCTGTTTAAGATATTCACCCCATTTCTTTATAAAATGATTGATATTATTCTTTTTCTGGCAGTGTGAAATGTGTTTACCAAGGATTATGCATGCTACCATTTTTAGAATGCTACATAATAAAATATTACGAAAGGAAAATACATTAAAGTCTTGATTACAAAATGATAAAATGAATACTTAGACGGATGCTTAGTCCGTGTTCATTAGGATGCTTATCTGATTTGAACAATTTAGTACATCCTACAGTCTTAACGTTACGAATCTATCGCATGTGTTAGCGCACGTGAGCTTGATATGACGGGTACTGCGCACTCATAATGAGAGTCTGGTTGAACCTTCCGTGCCGTATTATGTTCATCTTAAGTCTGAATCATCTGCCACATTTACCCAGGGCGTACCTAAAATATATGGCACCCGGGGCGGATACTTCCCTTGACACTTCCACAAATAATTTTAAAAAGTAAACACACATAAAAATAGATTAAGTCGGTTTGAAAACCTCTTTTGGTATTTCAACACTTCGATGGCACCCGTTTCTGGTTGTCAGCCGAAGCATACCGCCCCCCCCCCCCCCCCCCGCATCACGCGTAATATGCCACTGCACACGCCGTATTAGTGCTTAGTCGGTACCCACATTCTCAGCCAGTATACTACGTCATAACCGGAACAGCAGCCACATAATATTTAAGAGTTTACGTATGGTTTCTTTTGTTCCTAAATCTTGGTGACTAAAGTAAACCGGCGAATTGCACAGAATCTACTTATATTAGTCTCATTGCTAAAACTGACTGATTTCTGCAACAAAAAAAAAAAACAGAGCAAACTGTTGCTAATGGCTTATCTGGTTATGATGTATACTAGCCGTGCAAATTTGATGTCTCAATTCATGAAGATGCGAGCTTTGATCGTGAAGTAATATTTCCATGCTGCCTGTATTATCTTGAAATAAATGTAAATGATGGAGTAGAATGCCTCAACCATCATGCAGATAAAAATTGGTTTACAAATAAAATCGTTTGAAATATACTGCAAAGACAAAATGGAATTTGTCATAAGAAAACAGAAAGTTTCTGATTTATCAAATTTGATTCGAGAAATTCAACCAGTTGGCTTGTCCAACAATGTTACTTTTGCAGTACGTCAG
Organism: Sinohyriopsis cumingii; assembly: GCA_028554795.2. NCBI lineage: Eukaryota > Metazoa > Mollusca > Bivalvia > Unionida > Unionidae > Sinohyriopsis > Sinohyriopsis cumingii. Next base: position 44,915,480 of record CM068827.1, read on the forward strand.
ATTGTTCATATTTTACTCGTCACCAATGTCCTCTCGATACTTGTTATATATTCCTTACGTTTCTTTTACATCTTCGTCACACAAAATTAATCACTTACTGCATACGTAGACATTTACATTTCAAACAACTCTCCACTCCATCAACTCTTATCTGTATATCATATATCTATGTTTATCGTTTTAGGAGCATCAGGGTCGATGCAGAAAATAACATATTTATTGAGTTGAGGATTATGGGTTTCGTGTAGGAAGAGAAAGTAAACAAGTGTGATTAGATCGGTTCCAAAAAAGTCACATGCAATGAATATTCCAGTCTGTTCATTCGTAAGCAACGATTTCTTGAAGCTGTACCATAACTTGTGCGCACTATTTTGTTTCTTGTGTTCAAGGTAGTGCCTAATATAAGTAAGCCGTTTGCAATGGATCTGATGCATGACTCCTGCACCGGATTTTATAACAAATGTATAAAGAAAAATAAAGAAAAGTTATAAAGTCTAAATTCGTGAAGTACATGTAATACCTTATGTTTCCACTCAAGCCCACCCCCACCCCCCAAAAAAAACAAATGGTGTTAAGACATCGTACCAAGTACTTAAGAATATCTCACATTGTTTGCACACGTGATCCGAACTGTAGCAACCTACATTTTCGTTCGAAATCGTAGATAATTTAGCTACATATATTTCAGTATACAATTATATTTGATTTGCTATTTGCTATTTCTAAGAAGCTACATATTCTACCTATAGATTTCAAGCAGGTAATGTTTGATGTAAGGTCGCTTAATTACCGAAGTTTAACGTCCTTACTAGCTGCTGCTTAGGTGCGGTTTTGGCAAATTGCAGCTTCTAATTAACGTGCACGCTCTGACATTCCACCCGCATAAAATTGTCCATATACCCAACACGAGGTGTCTGCATTAACGGTATATCAACAATAGCATAACATACCAAATTAGTTTAGAGATTATATCTGTCGTCAAGTAAGGATGGAGCCTGACTTCGCCTGGCAAAATATATGTTGAGTATGTGAGATTTTGCATCATAATCGTATACTCGTAATTGAGTCAAACTGTCAAGTCACGTGCACTAACCTTCCTAATGTGGAAAACGCTAAATCGAAAACAACTGCTTGCAAAATGGATCCAGACGGACAATAACGAAACATGGGACGTCAATATAATTGGTAGCCAGCCAGTAAAAATATTTACCATATTCTTTTAGGAAAACCAGACGCCACTCGGCCTGTTGTGTCAATGCCAGTTTTGATTATATTTGTCTCCATGGAAGATCTTTCGAAGTTACTTGAGAATCTGGTTCAAGATATACAATTATTTTTAAGTCAATATAGGCAGGGAATTCTTAATGCAGTTTCACGTATCTAAGAAAGTATCTCTAGCAAATTGGCTCAAAAGATTTTTGTTACATGCATATACTACCATACTCCAATTAGACTTTAAGCTGGAATGCGTGTTTAACGTAATAGTCGGCAAAATGACGGCCAACGCATCAGTTTGAGACCAGATACATACAAATCAGGTCAATATATAACTCAGGTTACCCATTTTCTGCCCATATGATCTGAACGGTAAAAGTTTTTAACGGTGTCGCAGCAACATTCTTAGTTTTATCAGTTTGATTTCCACATAATTATTTCCTCGCATAGTTACGCAATTATCTAATTATCAACATGTGGTCGCACTGTCTTCATAGCATTACGCTTGATTTGGCATCCTCGCTAGAAATAAAAGTAAAATGAAAAGGTTTTTCTTTCTTTACCCTATTTGATTTGCGACGTTAGATGATTTAATCAATACATATCCATACGTGGTACATCTATCTTTCAACGTTATATGAGATTAGTAATGTAAATTAGTATACGATTACCATTTTGTCATAACCACAACTATAGTTAATTACAAATGGTAGTAGTGTAACAGTATTGTGTCACTAGCAATATTTTGAATTGACGCACTAGTTCCTACTGTTTCGAATATTTAAATCTACCTGTTGTAAACATGTCTATACTGTGTTCCGATCAGGTCTGTATTTTGTTATAATCATTTATATACTATGTTGCAATCAGGGTTATATTGTTATAATCATATCTATGTTATGTTGGAAGTATTTGTTAGTTTCTTACCACCACCGAACGGTATGGCATACAAAGATCCGTTCTGTTACAACAAACAAACAACAAGTTAATTCACATATGTGATATATTTCCAACGTTTATTTCGCTTTATTATGCATATACAAAATGTTATTGACTAGTTTTTTTAATATGTTCATACTGGCTTCCTAACTTTAGGATTTATTCAACACCCTTCTTACATTTCACATTAATTGAACATTAACGTGATATACTGTATGTATAACATTTCAGCTTAGCGCAAGACAAGACGACAGCGGTCTCGGTGGTGATGCTCAAAGTCTGATAGACGGAAATTCCGGTCCGGCTCTGGCATGCTGCGTAATTGAACGAACCCAAAGTAGCAGGAACAACAAATAGTTCTTCTGTTAATCTTTGTGATAACACATTAGTAATGCTAGTATAAATGGAACTTGTAAAGCAATGCATTTCTAGTTTTTGGTTGATTTCGTATACTGTTGACCAAATTTCTCATATGCCATGCATTTCGCTTCAGTAACAACAACTCCGCATTGAGGATACTTACTAAAATTACTTTTAGAAACGAAACACCTGCTGTTTGCAGTCGAGGGTCATTACCACTTGATACGAATATATATATATATATATATATATATATATATATATATATATATATATATATATATATATATATATATATATATATATATATATCCTGTTCAAGGGATCAGATAAAAAAAATAATTCATCCGCTGCTAAGACACGAACCGGCGAATGCGTGTTATGGACCACATTGCCTTACCTACACACACCAATTCCTCTTGACTAAGTGAGTACACCTACAAAGAGTGGAACGAGGTCTTGGGTATTGGCATTCGTGTGCAGCAGACACATTGGCCTGGCAACATAGAAATTAGCTCTCATCGAAATACACACGCACTCTGCAAGTTTCAAATATACAATAAAGAGAGTGAAATCGACTATTGGTCCATGTGTTACGGCACCCATAAACTTGTCTGCAAACACGCATCCCATTATTATATCATATGCCTGGAATTACGCTTCATTAACAACAACTCCGCATTCAGAATACTTACTAAAATTCTTTTAGAAACCAAACACCTGACGCTTGCAGTCGCGGGTCATTACCATTTTATACGAATATATATATATATATATATATATATATATATATATATATATATATATATATATATATATATATATTCGGATTTGCATACTAAATATTATATCTAATTAATGGTGTTCCTGGCATATGTAGCGCTGTCTGCATTGGCGAATTTTTTTTTTCATTGCTGAAACTTAATCTGTATCTTTCAATAAAAGTTAATTACAGTTCCAAAAGCTTTGTTCTCTTAACTTTTTCTAATATATTAGTTCTTATTTATTCTGGTTCTATAAGATACTCACTGGCACGCGTGAGGAAAGCGTTATACAGAAAGAAAAGAAACGAAGTGTTGCCTTTTTTATTGCTGTTTGGTTTCTTCCATATGTATCTGTGAGTATCAAGACTAGATTCAATGCAAACATCAGTCAAAATGTTACCTTTGACATAAATTGAATATTGTTTTTATGTTGAAAAGTGCAAATATGAAATTAGGATTGGATTATCAGGGCTTAATTTATGTACCATATAATCGTTTTTAGTACTACGAACAGTTACTTCAAAGTTATTATTCTAAAGTATGGCAAACCTCCCCGCCTGCCGAATTAGATTAGAAAGAACCAAGCAACATCTATAGTCCCATGTTTTCAGTATGAAAATCCCCAGTACTGAAAAGGCGGTAGACGGTATTAATATACATGCCATATCAGCTTTTAGGATTTTGCATTGTGAATTCACATTTAGCAAACGGACAATGATGATGGCGGTTATAATGAAGATATCCAACGGAGATGAGGATGATGTTTTCAAGTCTTAGTTTTGTTGGAGATGCTATGAATGGTCATTGTAATAATGTCTCACAGGACACGAGGACTAGTGTCGAGTGTGCAAAAACAACCGAACTTATTGAAATTCTGGACCAGTTGTGGACAAGGACTCAATATGAGAATGCCGAAGTTAAATACTTTAAGAATCTGGGTTAAATTTTAGAATCTTGAATAAAGTTTGTTTTTTTTCAAGCTGTAGCCTTTACGTGACCTTAAAGGAACTTTAAAAACTTGTAAAACATTATAAGTTTGTGACGATAAATGCGAAGATGACCAGGAGGTAAAATCCGATTGCAGATATATGCTTTGACAGGATCAGGGACATTGCAGAGAACTCGAAGTATTATCTTGAATATTTGAGACAAAGTACAGAGTTATGTTGGCTCGTCGAAGATTTGTTATTAATCGGTTAATTTCAAAACCTTGTAAAAGTGACAAGGAACAAATATCGCAAGAAACATTTTCTATGTAGTTTAACAATCTTTCCATCTAGATAAGTTCACTCCGCATTTTATAATAGGAAGTAAACGCCCGGAAAAGTATTTATTATCAGTACTGTGTTTTCCAGTTTATAAGTCGACTCCAACAGCAAGCTGCTTAGATGCAGATCTGTAGTCGCATAATGTATCATCAAGTCTGAGTCAGTGCAGTTTGTTAGGATTAATCGTCAAAGCAAGTATTTTATGTCACGATCTGCAGGCGTATTATGCAACGGCAGATCAGGTTCTATATTGTTTGCAGTTGGATTCGATTTATCAGCAGTACATTGCTGTAAATTGGTAAGTGACGTTGAAAGTAAATTATCTGCTGAGGATCGTTGTAGTATTTGCTTTTTATATATTTTGTATAAAACAAAAGGCAAGAAACATACCCATCGCCTTTATCTGATACTGTTCTTTCAAGATCGACAAATATAGAATAAACCAATTCAATTATTAATGTAGCCATTTTCTCTACCGGAAATTTCGACCTAATATGGTCCGTCCTGGCGGTGATGATGCATACCGTTTTCACCGATTGCGTTCTCTCTCTCTCTCTCTCTCTCTCTCTGTGTGAATATATATATATATATATATATATATATATATATATATATATATATATATATATATATATATATATATATATATATGTGTGTGTGTGTGTGTGTGTGTGTGTGTGTGTGTGTGTGCTCTCTCTTGCACTGCTGTGATTGAATGTAGAGCAAAACTATTTTCGTGTGTTAACGCTACCGTTTGTTTATTCATCAATTCATTCTCTCATATGTAAAACAGGAACTGCTCAGACAACATTAATCTTCCTTTATTTTTGAGTTAAGGATAAAATTCCATTTATTGATGAGTTCAGGCATTGACTCCCTATTTTATTTATAAGCACACGTCTTTTTGCTCTAAATTTCTAAAGGTATGACCATATTTGGGTTTATAATTCTTGTTGACCCATGTGACTAAATACACGAAAAGCATTGAATAATCGAAAACTATCATTAAACGTTTTCTGACATTAAATTTACAATGGTGTACTTTTCTTTATCATCAATAAAACTATTATTACCACAGTAGTAAATCCCAATATTTAAGAGAACAGTTTAGATATGATGCTTTCACTGACCTTAATGTTTTAAGACATTCATACTCACTAGAGCGCTGGCTTTTGTTCATCAGTCGAATCGAGCCATCTATACAACTTGGTTTTGAGAGTATCTTTTAAACAGGTTCAGTCTCTGCAGACATCTGAAAATATTTTATGACAAGTTACAAGCTTTCAAGCGAGCAAAAATATATATAACCAAAAAAGAAAACATCGAGACAAATATTAATAATTCCCGTTTTCAACTTGAAGTTGTTATGCTATACAATTTCAATGAAAATCATAATACTTTCGTTTATCACTCTGTCTCTGTCTCTCGCTTGTGTAAGTAAGCGACAAAATATGCACAAATCTGAGGAAAGAGAGATATAAGCAAACGTGGGCTTGATAAAACTATTGAAACTGAATTTACATCATGTAACCTACAAGAGTCATCTAAAGGTATGTGTACCCGTTAAATGGGATTTGCCTGCTGTGTTCGCAATACCAATAATACAAAGGTGCGATAGCCTGTGGAGAGTATGCGGTTCTTGTTTAGGAGGCATAGAGATACTGTTAAAACTTATGATAAAGTTCTAAAAACAGAATACTTTTAAATATTAAAATGTCAGAAGGTCACTCCCCTCCTTTATCTCACTCACTGGATTGGCTGGACAAGTGACAGACAATTCGACCAACAGATAAACAAATGGATGGACAATGCAATATGACCTTAAAACGGATTTCACATAATGACCACCACCTCTCTCTCTCTCTCTCAGACAAAAAGGATACGAGCGAAGAACCATGAATAATGTTTCTGGACCTATGACAGTGTAATCTACAGACAAACCGACACATGGAAAGGGAAAGATAGATCAAAGATAAAAACAATGGAATGGTCGGTAGAGATGTTAATTAAAGCATAACAGTGCTTTGGATCAACTGTAGATACATCACATTATTTTACTTATCTGGTTCGTCATTTCGCATAACTTACAGCTCATTCTCGTTTCAATACACTCGCCGGTGAGTACATGGCTGCGCTCTCAGTGTTCAGTACATTATCCATGCTGTGATTTAGTTCCCTACTTTCTACATTTAAACCATCTTTCGTATTGAAATCATATGTGTGTCTTATATTTAGTTAAACAATATTAATTACAATAAAAGCTCGAAAGAGAAGCTATTCATCAATTTGTAAAGAGGAATTTGAATAGCCGAAAAAGAATTCGAATAACATTTTGAAGCGATCTGGGCAGGGATGTGAATAGTTCATTCACTCTGCCAATACATTGTTTAATGTAGTAAAACTTAACTCTATTGGAAATATAGTATGTGCTTTAATATGTGATATAAAAATAATATAAATATATATAGTATGTTGTATCCTTGATATACCACTAGTTGTATAAATATTTGTCATTACAAGGAAACTCGACAACCTCGTTTTCCTTTACTGGAAATTGTATGCATTTCGTAGTATATCAACGATACAGCCTACATATACATTATGTGTACACACACACACACACACACACACACACACCCCTTATATTCTTTAATTATACATATGTAGAAGTATCTATATGTTGTGTTCTTTCACACACACACGTATGCACATATAGTTTATTGTTTTGTTTTGAATTTTCTTTTCTTTATTCTACACTAAGGTCCCCACAGATCCATAGGCACAGCGAAACATACCAAGTCTTGCTCTTGAAAATGTACGTAAAAGGTCTCTGCATTTCTAAACTATACAGCTAGGGTTTCTCAAACAAAATAGTTTTAATATTATTTGCTAATGTTCATTTCATATAGCCACCAAACTATATATTTCGATTTGCGGAATTTTGTGTTTAAATATATCTGTTTCTAAAATAAATAAGTTTATTTTTCGGGATTGCTTCGGATTTGGCCTTGGAGATTTTTTTAACGTAGCTTTAACAATTTTTCAGTCATATCGCTGCTATGTCTGCAGTGTGACAGTTTATAGTATGTCTAGCACTGGGGCATCATGCCGCAGACATGTAACATGCTGTCCCACCCACTCACATTATCCTGACACCTGGCCGACCAGTCCTAAGACTAACCTCTTTAATGCTGAGCGCCAAGCGAGGCAGGTGTTAGTACCATTTTTGTAAGTTGTTGGTACTACTCGACCGGGGATCGAACCCACGACCTCCCGCATCCGAGGCTAAAACTCTAACCAATATGCCACCGGAGCGGTTTTCGGGATTGCATTCCGTAAATAAGATACTTCATGTTGCATGTGTAAGACGCTTCGTAAGTCTTATAAATAAGTACACAAGAACGAGGTAGCTATACTGCGAGGTTTCCATTTCATATTCAACATTAGGAAGGAGGTTGTTGAGGCGAGATATCTATTTACTTAAATACACAAAGAAAGAGATATTACCTTGTTTTCCCTAACATAACGATCACTTTTCCCAACCGTCCCACCCGTCTCTTTATCCGTTTAATTCAACAAGAACACGGTTCCAATTACTTATATGAATCAAATCATCATTATAATGAATTATTATGATGTATATACATCCATTTTAGTCATATTTGGTTGCTGGCTAAATAGTCTTATCTGCTGCATGCAGGTATGATTAGATTAAAAAATTATACTGTCTGAAAGAATAACACATTGACTTTTGCACTTTAATTCTTTTCTAGCTTTTATTGAGTAGCTCAGCATTTTCCCTTTCGTTGGAACGTTTCCCGTTTTCATGTTTGCGATAGCTTTGACAATATTACTATTTATTACAGACAGACTGAGAAATAACTCCAAACTATGAATTAATACACTTTAGACTCTTGGAATCTTTTCTTTCTTGAAAGAAGACTTGTGAAAACGTTTATTTTTTAAGAAAGACTCGTACTTTTATCAGTGCTAAAATTAGACTCTTTTGATATCTTGTATAGTCAATGAACAGTTAGATATAGTAAGTTTAGAAAATAAAATGATAAAGAAAATATCAATGTGAGGACGAAATATGAATTTGAAAAATGAATTTGGGCCGAGGAATCATCGCTATGAGGTTTCTATGATCATATGCAAGAGTCTTGTGACGAAGGGAAAATCCATATTATTTGGTTCTTTGATAAAACTATAAACGTATATGAAGGGACTTTAGCGAGTTTAAAAATGACTGTTTGGTTAAATGTTGTTTTTATATATATATATATATTTCTGTGCATAGGTAATTAATCTGCTTGATGTACAGGAGCGGAAACTTATTATTACCTCCATCATATCAAAAATTCACTAGAAAAGCCATTGACATTTCTAAAGATTGGCGGTATGTAGTGCACATTAATGTATAGTATTTTTAGATCAAAGGTTCGTATATCAAATATAGACTTACGCAAATTATCTCATGAATTTCTTCAGTAAATAATATTACATTAGAAGAGAATATGCGTTTGTTTTAACAGATGAATACTGAAACAATCTCTGATATTCTTGAAAATTTCCAACATACCAAATATGATAAATCCAACGATTTTCTTATGCTTTAAATAGCATGTTCAAAAAGAAACAAACAAGTGCAGCCCCCCCCCAAAAAAAAATAATAATAATATTGACCTAGAACCTGAATCATAAATAGAAGATAATTGAACTTGTAATAGTAATGATATAACCAATGATAACTTTCGCTGAGGACCTATGCGATAATATTTGCTGGGAAACGTACTTGAAGCGATATCATTCAATGTCTTCTTCAAACAGATTCAGAAACTTAGTTAAATGATAAAACGTTATTAGTATTTGTCCCTGTTAGCATGCATACAAACGAGTACAGCACACACCTAAGTCCCTTGACCTTTAATCAATGTCGAAATTATGTCAATTTGTTCATTGAAACTAAACGATAATTCTTCTAAAACTTCACTTTATATATGTTCAAGTGGAAGTGTTCATTAAGGGATCGGACACATATCAAAGTAAATAGTTGTATGTCAAACGATACCAAAACTATTTCTGCATCAGATTGGAATACAGGAACACATTCTTCCATTCATTAGATATAAAATTTGCTTTTAAAAAGACCTTAAAAACAGGTGTTCCGTGGGATTTCCATTAGCATCATGCAGATCAATTGGACTCCCTATTCTGCATCGAATAACATAGCCTTGCACCAAACATGCATGTCATTTTGTCAGTATGGAATTTAAAACAATACATACAAATGAAAGTATATAATTTGTTGTCAATTATAGTGTATAGACTAAGTTTTTGAAATGATCAATTTAATTGAATTGTTCTCATTTACAAGCCAGTGTGTGCATCTAAAAAGGTTTAATGATATCTTGTTATTCCACCACTAGCAGACTGGTTATCTGGCTGCAGAATAGTTAGTGATGCGATATGGTCAATGCCAAGATTACCTTGAAATATACATTAAACACCCGCTCCATGTTTAATAGTCCCCGAGGCACCCAATAAAACTATTAACCTTTGTTCTCTGTGCTACGTTTCACTGACAGACTCTAGTCCAACATACCTATCCGACCTCACGAGAGCTAACTATTATGGCTTTACTCACACAATTTCATTTATCAATAAGTGAAAGAAAGCTAAACAAGTCTCATGCAAATACTTACACATCTCAGTCTCACACCACCTTAAGGTATCAAACTTCTGATGTTTTCGAAACAATGCATTTGTTGAGTCTAAAAAACAGATTGATTTTAGCATGCAGAATTATGAACCACTGATAACGAAAGATTTTAAATCAGTTTTTTTGGTGATTCTGTCAATCCTGTTCCTATTCTCGGTCTTGTATCATTAGGTATTTTGCCTTTATCTGAGGAGTCTTCTTATAATGGAAGTGGTCTTATTCAGGAAGTGCAGTGTGGTTGTATTCAGTTTAGACTCCATAATGTCAATTTGTCGTAAGACTTAGTCCAACGATCGGAGACTATAGGCGCAATCACTAATGTCTGTTTCCACAAGACTTCTAGAGGCAAGTTTTTAAATAAAAGTAAAATTAAAGCTAAAGTGAAAGCTTTGATAATGTCTCGTTTTTGTTAAACATGTTTTTTGCGTTCACAAATCTATTCAGTTTTATAAAGGGTCAAGTTCTAGATCTTGAATGTTCCAAAAAGTTACTCAGTAATGACTCATCCAATAGTTTGAATTTTCTGCCTGTCACCGAGAACATCAAGGGGCTTTAGAAAGAATCGACCATATTGATTTTATACAGGAAAGGATTGGGATGATAGTGTTTATTTGTTTGTTATTAGGGACTCAGTTCCATAATCTTTGGATTATATTCCTTTGAACTAGTGTTTCCACATATTGTCCATGGACCATTGAGGGTATTAAAAGCGAACTTTCTTTTCCAATCGGAGATTCAGAGATTAACGTTCCTGACAATGTCTCTTGATTCAAATGTAAGTTGTCAAAGGCTTGCGAAGCATCAGGAACTAATCTTTGCTCCACTCAAGCAAAACCGAGATTAAGGTGTGACAGAAATGTACAAGAACAGCGTTGTCAGCTTAATGATAGAGTTCATAGCCTCTTGCCAATAGCTCGAAATCCTCTTCAGGCTAAGTTTTATGGTCCTTATACAGTTTAAAAGACAGTAACGTAAGTTACATCATCAATACTCCAGGGAGGGGGAAACAGAATCAACTTTGCCATATAAATATGTTAAAGTAGTATCCTGATAGAGATTGCCCTGGTAATCATTCAGTCAATTAAATTGTACACATCCCACACTCTGAGGATTTAAACTAGGGTATGCAATGTGACTGAAATTAACTTTCACGTTTATTGAAGTACTATATTGCCTTATTTTGTGTATATCTTATGACATTCATAAGACATCAACCGGTGTAGTTTTGTATTATTATAATATCATATGTATATGAGACTAATAAGTAAAGAAGAGATTTATGATATATATATATATATATATATATATATATATATATATATATATATATATATATATATATATATATATGTTCTTTATTATTATTTATATTTTTATTGCGTGTTTCCTTTCGCCCATGATTGCATAATTCATTTTGTAAGCATCATATTAGATAGTTATTTTTTGTCCCTGGCTGTAGACTTAAAAGTATATCTGTAAACATGTCTACTTGGATTTGAGTTGAGGATATTTTTATTCCCTTGGAAATTCAAGGTCTACCTGATAGTTGTCAAGTTGATTCGCTACAATGTAAGAAAGTAGAATGGATCTTGTTTACGAATTTAATCAAAATTCCCATTAAGATGACGGTATTTTCAGAAAATGGTTTACATCGAGAATATTCACACACACACCACCAACCAACGCCCCCCTACACCTCCATCATATATATTGTGAAGTATGTGGCGCAGCTGCAACAGGGCTGTCTGAATAAGATGTTTCAATTCACCTTTCCAAATTGTTGCGACTTATCTTCATTGTACTTGATTCTTATGCTGAGCCTACCTCATGAGAGCAAGAAAGCATTAGCGGTCACACGGGACACAGAAGACTGAATGATTTGTTACTATTATTAAAAATTAAAAAGAATTTGAAGTTAGCATGGACCTCACGCATAAGTGGTCAGATTTATTTTTGATGAGGTCTTTAAAAAGATCCCCTATAAACGAATGCGCGGACTATACAAGGGAAAATGAGACATGAGACAAAATGAGGGTATATGTCAGCTTTGTTTACTCCTATGCAAAGAAAGACGTCAGGCCCCTTTCTTGTCGTTCCGCACCCAAATCGATTGGTCTACACATACAAAAATATATTTGTTTTTTGTATGCGTCCAGCTATAAATACATGTTGGCGGTAGACTAAGCTCTGTATAAACAACACAGAATATACATAAAGCGATTCAGTGTCTTTTTGGCAATCCCTGCAGTATATTTACAAACATCCACATGCATGATACAGGTAGAAAAGATGGAAATTGAATGAAGCAAGTCAAAACTAAATTTTGAATTTGTGATTTGAATAACTACAGCTCTTGCCGAAAGCAGATACAATGTAACGTATGAGACTGTATTGAATCACCCAATGACACATAGGTAAATTTATCTCTCTTGATATTGCAACAAAGAGAAAACAATCAATGCACATCGGAATAAAAACGGGAAGAATATGTGGCTATGTATCCTGAGCTTCACTAGCGTGACAATATTAAGTCTGTTCCTACATCAGATCCAATAGCTGCAGGACCAGAACTCAATGAAAGAAGAACACATTCTGCACGCTATGACTGTAATATGTGATGTGTCTTTATTATATTGGGTGGGGGGATACTTTGTATATATAAAATTGTGTTGTCATGAGAAGTGCCAGAATCATATCTATATCAATTCATTGCTAAGTTCATTCAACGTCTCAAGGCCTGTCTTCCACAACATACCTTTGACAACATTTTTCCATCTACTTGTACATATCTTCCATAACCTAGACAAATCTATGAAAGGAAACTAAGTTATTATCCGAAATAGTATGCATTGGTTTAGAAATACTTTGAATCGGTTCGAAAAAATAATATATCGGTAACGTTCGGCTCACGACGTTTTACGAATATCATCAAAATCGTCATTGTAAAATCGTTTAGGGAAATACACATCGTATATATAGATTAAACCACTGGACATAAAGATGCAAGTTTTCGTTTTTCACGCTTATATTTTTTAATATAAATTTAAAGGTCTATGCTGCTAGGAAACCAATAGAACATCACATTATAGGTACATGTGTGTCGTTCCAACGTAAATTTGTTATGTGCCGTATCTTCTCTAGCAAAAGGTCGTCACCTTCGTCTCAGACATAAGTCGATGTGGAACGAGGTGAGACAACACACTTGACTAAACAAGCTATTTATATCCATAGTGATACTTTTAAATCGAAACAGTGGAGAAAAACATTAACAAAGCCGCTCTCTGCTCCTCTAATAAGAATACGTTCACCAGGAAAAGACGTCTCAGACACAATCAAAATACGTGACAGATCATAAGAGGCTCACGTGTCCCTTAATGTTTTAATAGAAATAGGCTTGCCATAATCACAAGTAAGGGATATAGAATCATTCGACATGAATGGTTCATAAAAGTCTCCATAACAAATCAGACTGATGACCTAGAACTACTTTCAATACATGACCATGAACGTGCCCTATTCAAAATGAGAGCATTTGGGATAGCTCTGTCTTTATTCTTTTACTTATGTTTCAGTCTTTATCAATCAGAAATGATGTCCACCTTTGTTCGTACAACAAGAGATACGAATTTCTGATCTGTCTTATCAGATGTTTTATTCCTAGTTGTTGCGTCAAATTGAGATTTGAAAGTACTCGTATGAGAGTGAAATATTTTTATCATACATCTGCTGAAGAAGACTTATTGAGAAATGAAAATGAGTGAAGTAGTAGTCATCTGCTGTTCGAGCAGCATTTTCGATTGTTTTGCTCATCAAGATTGGTCTTGACATCGCTATCATTCTTTTGGTCAACCTTGTTGCCTGAGCATCTCCTATCAAGCAGTCGTTCTTTTTCCTTGCAAATCAGATATGAGTTAGTCTAGTTTATATTTTACGATTCCGAAATTTTAACCTTCGTAGAAATGCTTCAAGTATCAATTCATAACCATTGAAGATAATAGATTAACAAAAAAAATAATCATCACATTGTGGTTTGTTATATTTCTTTAAAGGGGCTACTTACCTAATATATATGGCAAGATGAAAACTTGAACATGTATTTAAAGGGGTGTGTGTGAAGTGTGTTCCACCTGCAATTTTAATTGCATTGCCCTATCATCTCTCTGCATTTAAGTTTCTCTTTCTAATGCTACGTCGTTCATTCGTGATGCACATTGATGTGTGTCAGTGCCAGTACGCAGGTAAGATGCTGTCAAGAAAATTGTTAACTGTAATTCCACCGAATACATTGTTTAAGCCAGCTTAGAGAGGATCAAACTAGTTCTTATTCAGGTCATTTTCTTTCAGCAATTTGACAGTCGAGAAAACGACAGCTTTCCACTCTGGGATATTCAGTCGAAACATTCAGACAGTCAACACCAAATATATTATATATCGTCATCTTTTAGTTCTGCTAGTCCTCAGTCAGAGATAACATTGATTAAGACATTTTTGTTAGTATACTAGTGAATTATATGCACTTAATTCACTTCATTCATACTAAAGAATGATTTTATGCGGTCGCAAAGGCTTCTGAGACCGGTGATCGGATTTTTATTTTCTCTTGTTTTGCAACTTGTTCCCTTTCCGTGCACAATTTAAAATGATAATTTATAGGATGAAGCGTTCAAGAATGAATGGTAAGGAACTTTGAGAGTGGAAGACAAAGTAAATAATGGCACATCGCTATTAGCATTAGTCATGATACAAGCTTAAATGATTATAATTCCATTGCAATAACCTTCATATGAAGTAACATGGATTAACAGCAGTTTCGAAAATTTTTATGAAAATCTTATTAGATGTTTAATTTATGACTAGATACATTTATTTATTTAAATACTATATGATATATAGAGACCAGCAACTCGTCGTCCGAATATTCGATCTTGACAATTAGTAACATAAAATGCTGAAGTCATCATCGATAAGGTCTGGAATATGATATTAAGTCAATGCCATTTACTTAACTGTTGCGTAGGTTTCACTATTGAAAACTGCAACGCGTTACATTTTAACTTTGTTAACTTAATATGTGTGAGTCTTTTTCTTCTCTGCCATTTCTAAAGACCGAGTGGAGACCGAGTGAGATATTACTGGAGTAGTGAAATTAGCGTATATCTTGAATCCGTGTACTAATGAAAGTGATTCGGTCAAAGTCCTACCTAACAGCGGTCTTTGCTACCGAATACGTACGCCATCCCCTAGCCAAGCATACTTAAAATAGAACATGTAAACATAAATAATTTCTGATATTTTCTAGTTTGGTCTAAATAAGGTAGTTGACAACCAAACCAGTGGATTTTCTCACAACGATTTAGTATACATACTGCTGGTAACGAGCATAACATGAACTGAATACGTATATAAACATAAAACTGGAATAAATAAATGCATAATCTAAGTTTACTGTCTCCCTATGTAATCAATGCAGACGAAATACTTTTTGCCACGGTTTAGAGCGAAAACTTTGAGAGATAGAAACATCCTATTCTTATTCAAGTCTTATGCTGTATTCTCGAATTTGATAACTTGCAACTTTGGATTTCTGGTTAATGGTTGATATCAGGCGTTTCAAGTGTACACCCCATTTCTACAAAAATAAATCGTATTTTCGAATCTTTTTCATAAAACAAGTTGACAAGGATAATTGAAAGGTGAATTGTATCTTTTAATAAAATGAACTAGACATTAAAACAGCACAAATAACCTCTTATTGCTGGTTAACACAAGGAATTGTGTAATTAGAATGCAATTGACAAGAATGAGGTACAACGTGTGTTGGCCATGGTCTAGCATTAGCCGTTTTAGTGTCTTTGTTAAGGTCATGTAACATTGCTTCTCCGATAAAGTGCAACCGGGCCATAACCGGCCTATTGTCGTGGATTCAAAGGAAAAGAACTTCGGTTATCGCAGCTCCTGAAAATTTGATATTTTTCTGCACCAGAGTTTATTCAGATGACAAAAGAAAGTGAAGCATCAGGACTATTTTGTTATATAAACATCATAAACATTTTTTATCATCATTAACCTCATGTCCACAAACATTATATTGACATGGCTGTGAAACGTCTGGTGTTCTTATTTGGACAGAAATCGTATGCAAACCGTCATGCCTCTAAATGTTACTATTTATAAATGTGCTAATTATTTTTCGTGGAAAGTATAATCAGTAAATAATGTCATTAACAAAAATTTGATGCTCTGCAGCGTGGTCCTAAGTATTGCGATTTATAAAAATGAAATTTTATTTAAGTGTTGTTACAAATCAATTAAAGAGATCTAGTTTACAATGTGGATGTTCATTCCGTACTTTTAGTTGTTTCCGCTGTTATGCGATGTAAAAATAGTTTATTTTAAATTTGAATTCTTTAACGGAGAATCACCTTTCCATTGAGGTAAACCAGTATTTGATTGACACGGCACCTATGTTTGCGGAAAAATAGGAAGGAGACAGTTATTTTTCAAACTTAACATCTCCAGTATGAATTAGAATCTAAAATATGAATCATTAAATGTATGTTAACTATTTCAAAACTCCCATCACACAATTTGGAAAATACGAGAATAAAAGAGAACAAAATTGCGATCAATCACAATAAAGAAACAGGGAAGAAAGTGAACACATTTACAGCAGTAAAATCGAAAATAATTATTTAATAATTATCTGATGTGGTAGATTGTTTGAAGTCGTTTTAGAAATTGTACATTTTGTTAATTGTTTGGTGATATATACTAAAAGTTACCTAGGTACTTGTTCAATATAAACAAAGATTTCGACGCTTAAAGACCGATGTTTTTGCAGTTTAAATAATTAGACACCCGTATTAAAGACAAATTATAAAGAACATACTTCCCTGAAAGTTTCTGTTCCATCGTAATACACCCACTTGTTTTTAACAACTCTACCACCTTTTCGAACAATCATAACTTTTGTTTTAGATGAATTTGTCCTTAATTTCCACTTCAGACGTTAGTCTTCAATGTATTCGATCCCTTTTGTAACCCATATATACTTGTTGAAATTATTTTCAGCACTGTCGACATTTAGTATTAAGACGATATGCATCATACCAGTGTCAATATTATACTGAAAATGTTTTTAAAAAAACCCGGTAATAACATACATTCCCGGTATCCTGCAACATTTTTGCAATGACATGTACAAAAAAAATCATTATTGCATTTAGGTTTGCACCCCACAGTATTATGCACGAATTTATCGCATGGAATATTTCACATCTACTGCCAATTATAACAAGTTTAAACTCAAACAAGTATCTTACCTTATAATCGAATCCATTTGAAATTAAACAAAGTCACAATATATGTTTCCTTAAATACGAAAATGTGCAATTAATCCGTGAAGTATAATATAAATTCTCTGTTATTCTTTATTCAGTAACTATATATTGCAAATGCATTAAATAATTTATCCAGGCTTGCACAAGTACTAGGGTTTGAAACTTAAAGGTTGTACTGCCTATAACCCTATTAGGTTCATGAAATAAAAGTTCTTTTCATCGACTATTCACTCATTGTAAGCATAGATTTATTTATTAGGTAACATGGGATACAAGACACTAAGGTTGATTTGCCGGCTTGCAAATGTTTGCAAATTGATCTGCGGACATTTTAAAATGATTAGTAAAATCAAATGAATTTAGCATTTACTATTAATTGTTGACGTTTGTACTTTAGACTCTTAATAATTGATCGGTATGCTTGCCTTAGTATTGTTTTCATCAATTTATGACATATTCGTTGAGCCTTGATTTATGTTCACGCATAGTAAATCAATTATGTTCCGCTGGAACAAGTCTGCATTAATTACCCTTTTTCTTAAATTCCTTTCTACTTGTTTACTCGAAATACTAGAACAATATGATGTTAGGGCAGTACTGTAACCACATCATTTATCACTTGTTTACATATATCATTCTTTATTCTTTAGTGTGATATATATTGACACATACTGAATGTATCACTATTCCAAATATATCTGATATTGCTTTTCCTTTCGATACCCATTAGTTGTTAGTAGATGACTGAATAAAATTTATAATATAAAACTTAGAAATCTTGGCTGATCGGTGATGGGTGATGTCAAGTGTTTAAATAATAAATCATCGTTCTTTCAAAAAGAAAAAGTAAAACAAAAATACTGGCTTTGATTGGTGAGTAAAGGGAAATACGTATTAATACAATTGAGGATATAGCTTCAAAAGAATGCCATAGGATGAACATTGCCCATGCTTTGACCTCGTCTAATCTGGTTGACGTGATTGAGTTTGCTGATCTAACCGAAGATTAACCTGTCCTTTATCCTGTGAATAAACATGATATTTTCATGTAAACAACATGTACTATTGCCCAGAAACTATATTCGCATATTTTCAGGCCTACCAGAAGGGACGCTAAAGAACCAGTTTTAAAAGAAAATTTAATAAAATTGGGTATGCATTAAGGATCCTAACAACAACAATATGTGTTGATAAGAGTCACATATACTTGCAGTGTGGACAAGATTTCCTTGTATGCAAGGAAGTGTTCTTTTTAGCGAAAATGGGAGCTCTCTCCGGTGCAGCTCAAAATATTGCAATTTTCAAATAATCTAATTATTTTAACTATATATCCAATTACTATTTCCTGATTGACATCGTGTTCACTGATGATATCCAGCAGAGTAGCAGTATTGATGACAATTAACGCACCACCCATCCTCTTTAAAAGACTTGCGATCAATCATTTGGCAATATGAGACAGAATTCTACAACATGAACCTTCACCTATACGACTTGGTTGTCTCCCGTAAAGCTTGACCGGATAAAGTCTCGTGACTCATAATACATTTTCAACTTTAAGGAATGATGTACGCGAGAAATGATTGTTAGCATCAAGGGTCTTCTATAATACTCTCCTATCCCCCCCCCCCGCCCACAAGTTTATCTGCATATGTAAAAGCAACTATTGACTTTACCTTACGATCCAGAATTCTCAACCAACCTAAAATGCAAATATCCTGAAATAACGTGATATGTTCATACCGAAGACACATTAGTTATGATTAGTTTAACTGATAAAGTTGAACAGAATAGTAATTAAACGAAGTGACAGAATCGTGTAATGCCTGGAATAGGTCGTTGTTACCTAAAACTTCCATGAATACTATCCGAGAAAATCTAATCGTATCATAAATATTTAACGGTTTGGATATCTGCATGTCAAAGCTTTAGATTTATTAGGTTGTATAAGTGATCCGAGAAGCTAACTATTCATATTTTCTGAATGTGATGACTGGACTAATCGAATTATATATTAACAACTCTCGCTAAAGCCTCTTCATTCAGTTTAGGGCGTACACAATCCATGGGGGTGGTATTGGTCCTTGCATCGATATAAATGATGGCGTGTTGTTAGAAGTTGCACATAGACCGTATATGTATGTTGTAGACATATACTGTGTCAAGATGGCGTATGAAGTAATTAAGACTGTGCTATTGACAGCTGTGGTATCGTTGCAGACAGTTGATGCGGCTCCTACAATAGATTGTACGAAGGAAATAGGTAAGACCAATCTTCTTGATCTGACCTATTTCAGCACTGCATAACAATGTTGGTTTTGTTGTGGGTTTCAGTTAGACTATTACTGAAACGTAATGTTGTATATTACTGGCAGAAACAAATCATGCATTATATTGAATTGTATACTCTCCTTATATTAACCATTTCAAATAAAATATACTTCATAAATCCAAATTTCCATTTAACAAAGGGTAAATGCTATTTTCTTTATGCGTTTCATATATATATATATATATATATATATATATATATATATATATATATATATATATATATATATATATATATATGAATTGACTAAGAGTCAGAATGTTTATTTTTGGCTAGTATAAAGAGCATGAAAACTAATTCGATTCAATGGTGTAATTGTATGAAATTTGTTTTATAAAATAACGTTTGCGTAAAAGAGGGAAACGTATACTTGCTACAGTTAGCAATATGGAATAGCACAAATGTAAATTCATCAACAAAGTACTCAGCAAACAAATAAGTAAAATACATAATCTGGATGCAAACGACAAAATGGCAAGTGCTTTGAAAGCTTCAAGGTAGTATAAAAGAGATTTTTCTGATGATAAGAATACAATACAAATCAGATGCGAGAGTCCTAGTCTAACATCATGACAATATTAAGGAGTTTCGATGCTACTCACTTATGCATGGGATTTCTTTAAAGGGGATCACAAATACAAACAGGTATTAATATGTATGCAGAACTATATAAAATATCTCATCTACGTGAGCCCCATAAATCATGAAACGTTTTCTTGGAGAAATGTTTGCGAAGATAAATGTGCCGTTTATTAAGGCGAGATTGGAAAGTGTAATTTAAAAGCAGAGGCACCATTCTGAGGAAAAGGATGGAAATAAAGTGTAAATCTACTAGAAAATGTTAAAAATTATATTCTAGTCGGATAACGTCCATAAGTCTTAATACGGTTGGGTTAGATCGAGGATTTATAATCTAGTCGTACAAACTTCTAATAAGTGTTATCAATGTTGTGTTATCTCGATAATTTATAATCTAGTGGGACAACTTCGTTTTTACAGTAAAAAGTCTTCACAACTTAAGTTAATCGAGAGGCTGTAATGGATTTAATAATTAGCACAAATCTGTATTGTGTAATAATACTAATATAAAATTATGTTCATTAACATGGTCAGAAAGCTTTGGATTGCTCAGAGTAAATGAATGTTTAATGCAAACCCGATGTTATTAAATAGTAAAGAGTGTGTATTCTTCCTAAAGTCCCTCTAAATGGAACTACAGTCATTCAAAAAATGTAATAATTAAACTAGAATTGCCTGAAAAATATTTATTGTCATTAGCAAACTAGGTTGAATGTGTAGGTGTTATAATTCTTTGCGGCCTGTATGAGAAGTTTGGCTACTAATATAAAATGTTAGGATTTGCACAAACGATAAGGAAATAGTCTACACACCAGAATCTAAATAGTTTGTTCTCAAAAATTTTGATTTCGCATAAATAATAATCTACTCATAATGTATATTGGTACACAAATTTAATACTACTGAATGACTCAACGCAGTCCAACATTTTGTAAAGTATTATATTTTTCTTCCTAGAGACTAGCAAATTCAGAAAAAATATAAAATATATGTTTTTTTTTTCACATTACATCAAACTGCATTTCTACTTTCAGTTAAAGCTGTATGCAGTTTAAAACCCAATCTTCCAGAATACCCCCATCTTACGTTTATATTCAATGGAACCGTGCGTTTTCAGCAAAGAGTGGTTAGTATGGAAGTGTTGAAATTAGTAGCAGTGGTAGTAGCAGCAGCAATAGTTGTAGCACTATCAGTGCTGGTAATAAGTGAGATGGTGGATCGTTATTCATCAGAATTTTCTGAATCTAGATGATCAAGTATAAATTGGAAATAAAGTATTAGTAATCAAGATCGCCTCTAAGTGCAGCCCATCCACGCACACAGATGCATACATATAGACATAATATGGCAAAGATCCAGTGTCATAACAAAATTCTGTTTGTCCCTTTTTCAATTGGGAGTTTAACTCACTGAAGAAGTAATCACCTCCCATTGCGTCGAAGTATATGAACTAAAATCGGGCATTGTTTGATTTAATGAATCGTATTACGCCCACATCTGTGCTGTCCTATCATATAATTTTCTCTTTAATGATGTTATTAACTTTATGTCAGCTTCCAAATGTGTTTCTCCAATCTGACCAAGAATTGCTTTATCCTATTGCATCTATCTGTAATCAGGTTATTTTATTGTATGCCATTTTTTTTAAAATTTGATTTATTAGAGCCAAGATTGCAGAAGATTGGGGAAGCTAGTTATTCAGTATGACATCAAGGGACTCTTTGTGCTTGAAGGAGGTCCGTATCACGGTATACATATACATGAATTAAATGACACAAGTAACGGATGTGAATCGATGGGTCTCCATTTTAACCCTCTCAATACACTACATGGTGCTGCAAGAGATACACACGAGTAAGTAACGCACAAAATGTCTGAGAGCACATCGCATACATTCGACAGTGCACAAGAATGTACGTGTTCATCCATAATGTAGATAAATAATGAGCGAATAAAATATCAGCTTAAACTTTACGATAACGTATGATTACTACAAGAACCTGCTCAACCAGACGTGGGTTAGTGCATCTTATGTTGACGATAACATTTACATATATAACCACATTGAAGTTTATTTTAATTTGTGTGTTCCATGCGATGAGTTCATTCATCTTCATTGAGTATAGGTTAAGCTGTGCAAGTTGTGAATCTCAATATTAAATCTTGCAAAATCAGCGCATACCGAAATCATTCTTTGCGCCCTTCTATTTTGCCAAACAAGATGTAAATATACATAGAGCTTAGCGGATGTGCATTCTCACAATATAGGATATGTGGTGATAATTATTTGATACATTTTTCATAAAGTGAAGCAACAAAGTACGAAGATAAATCCTTCGAAAACGAATGCCAACATGTAGATACAAAGCTAAGCTCTTTTACTCTTGTAAAATATATATAAAGGTAAGGATAAAGTGCAACAAATACAAAACGCTTTTACTTACATGCCGCGATTTGCAATATAAACCGTATTCCCTCGAGAAGTCTTTTCTGTGCTAGTACAACATCATTCAGTTCCCTAATTGAGTTCACATCTTAAAACATTATCTCACAAGGTGGAAGTCGATACAGTCAACAACTGTCAGTGGTAAAACAGTACTAGGAAAGGAATGTAATCAACTTTAATTATATATTTCACGCATATGTGTTACGTGGAATAGGGAAATTATTGCAAAGAAACAAAGTCGTTTCATACCAATATTATTCAAATGTAAAAACAAATTTCAATAAATCCGTCAATACATGAACCGCTTCGGTGGCCTAGTACTTAGAGCATCCGCCTCGGATGCGGGAAGTCCTGGACTCAATCCCTGGCAGAGTCATACCAAAGAGTTATAAAAATGGTACTAGCAGGTTAGTATTAGGACTGGTAGGCCTGGTGTCAGGATAATGTGACTGGATGGGACATCATCATACATGTCTGCGGCATGATGCCCCAGTGGTAGGCAACACTATAAACTGCCACATTGCAGACATCGTAGCGATATGACTGAAAACTTGTTAAAGCTACGTTAAAAGTCCAAATCACACACACACACACACACACACCGTCGATCCAGAATTTACCACACTTGTCAAGGCTTAGTTTGTGCAAACATTGGACAAATCCTGATTTATTTTAGATAAAGTTCAAAACCTGGACATATGAATGTTTTATGAAAAACGAATGTTTCTCCGCAATATAGCAGGATCTGTTTCAGGATCATGTTGTATATTGAAGGTGGTGGTGTGATACATATGTAAATTATATGTTCCAATGAGATAATATAAACTTCTAATCGACTTTTATTTGGAATAATGTAGATGATACAATAATTGATTTTTTTATATTAATATTCTTATGAGTTGTTCCTAAAAGACCTTGACATATTGTTATGGTCTTAAACTAAGTAAAATAAAAAGGTGAAAGACAACATATTTTTTAAAATTCAACTATCATTTATTTACCTAGAATACAAAGTGAAAAATCTAAAGTAACTTACAGTATGGTGAGTGAAATCCGAAATATATATAAAATTTATATCGCGAGTCCAAAATTATCGATTATTCCAAACACGTTTATCTGGTGGTCCGAATGAAGGTCAATCTATTTTGCTAATGTGCCAATAGTCTGGAATAGTTTCACGTGCTAACAGTCTTGATGTATCAGAATGAATTCTCTGTAACTCCAGTAAAATTATATCCACAAGTATATGATCACTTTGTCAATCCGTTGAATAATTTAAATCAATATATTAAATCCTGTCAAAAAATAATTAAACACAATTAAATGACTTCATTAAGACTGATCTTAAAGTTAGTGATAACTAATTATCGGGTGAACATCTCTTATATAAAACACAATGATAACATTGAGAACGAGAACGAGAGTCGAATACTCATGCATATATCATTTTAACTGTCAATATGGTCAAGTCCTTTAGCAGCTGACCAATCCGAAATTAGGACACAGGATTTCCTAGGGGAAAACACATGACTTGAACTCCAATTCGTTAACTAAATTGTTTATACAGCTTCCAAAAGGCCTCAATACCATGTTCACTCAGTCTATGACCTCATCCTAAATACAAATCCACTATTTGAAGATATGCAATTTGTTTACAAATTACCTAATCGTAAAGTAGAACCTCACAATCATGGATACAATAAGCTATTTTATATAGTATTTACAAGATGACCCTTACAACCAATAATCCGGCTAACTAACAAACATAATATGGATATACGTAACAATATTAGATCCCACCCTTTAGTAGAACGCTAACTATTTTAGGATTCGCACAGTATGACATGGCGGCAAACCACAATACGTGTGAGTTAAGATTCTTGATGAGTATATGGACATATTATATGACAGGAAAAATGTGTCTTGGACGATTCCACTAAAGTCTGCTGATGAATGTTTATTTGAGGGACCCACAATTTAAAAAAATTGCTGTCGAGTACAAAGAGATAAATCGATTGGGATATATATATATATATATATATATATATATATATATATATATATATATATATATATATATATGTGTGTGTGTGTGTGTGTGTGTGTGTGTGTACATATACTTCGTACATGACGCGCGATACGACAAATATCGATATGCATCTCGTCTTTATAAAATTGAAATATGACAATGAACGTTGAGTGCATATTTGGTAATGTTGATATCAGAGCTTATTGGTAAATTGTTAAATTATTTGTCAGCGACAATATAAAATATAAGCCTTCTTGAGATAGGAACACTCATAAATAATGTTTCTCTCTTAAACCAAAAATTGTTTTGGATCCATTTTTTTAATTTTTTTATATTTTTTTATTGAGATTAATGTCGCAGTATTCTACCTTGATCACACAAAAATGACCAGCTTACTCAGATCAATAAATTCAAGTTTTGTGAGGTTAGTCATCTACGTTGTTTTCTGTGATTATACTTTAGTGGTCTTCGTCATGAGAATACTCAAAATCCATCAATGAAAGTCATTTGAGAGCCAAAAGTATTTACAAGAAACTCCCAGGCCCACCCACCGGTGGGAAATAAATTGCCGGTTTCTTGTACTGAGTTTAATATGCAATTACAACACAGTAATGAGATCTAGTATGTGGGACTATTTTTCGTACACTGCTAACATATACATTTGTCTGCTGATGTGGTCAGTGTAGGAATATAATATAAATTTGTATAGTGAATAGCCAGATAACAGAAACAATTGCTTGACGACGATGGTACTGACTGTAATTAAAGGTAGGTTTTGTCTTGCCTGCCCAGCCTAGAAGAAAAATAATTTTCACTTTTCCTACGGTGTTGCCATTCTGGATGCAGGCGTTAACATTAACATTCGTCATGTAGCTCAGTTGCTAGCACTGTTGTAAGTACAGTAATGTCGTTGGTTGGGTAATGGGATTTTCCAGTGGACTACTCACCATGGAATAAAATAGATGACAATGTTCTTATCTTATCGTAGTCCAGTGATTGGGTAACCTTTTGCACATGGCTAAGTTTATCACATAATACCAGAAAAGTCTTCGCATTACGCGAAATGCTTCTTAAATACTGAAAATAAGTATTGGTGATATTTAGATGTATTAAGGCAATAAAGACACTGCTAGAACACCCAGCATAATTTATCATAACTGGTTACGTTCTGCAGAAGTTTACCTGGAATTATGTTATCAACCCTTCCCCAACCCGTACGACTGTTTAATGAATTGTCTTGCTTTCTTCAACGAGTAGAATTCAAAAGTTAAGTATAGACAAATGTTTTCCAAACCAATATTTTGATATTAAGCGGATTTTCCTTACACATATATAAACAAGAACGCAAGTATTTGTATAACCTCTACATTCTAGGGCGGATTACTATCGAGTTACTGGATTTTAGTGAATACAATGTCATCTCCATTCAAATCAGTCAAAATACCAGTTCGTTATATTGTCAATTCTTATTTTGGTGTCAAATCATGAATGTGCTAGATCATGCCGTGTTACGCTTGTTCGTCCGTTTGTTAGTACGTACGCCTGTTATGTTGATTTTCGTTTACTCAGTTTCGTTCCATAGACATATATTAAGGGTTCTATTTTTTCAGATGGGTGGCTTAGGTGTTAGCGTCCAATGGGACCAAAAAAGGTAATTTCTGCATAATGTAATAAACATTTTTTCAGGATGCGCCACCTTGGTGACTTGGGAAACTTGCACGCCAGCGAAAACGGAACTGTTAAAAACAGACGCGAGGAACATTTAGCAAATTTAGTAGGCCCTAACTCAATCATCGGCAAGGGTCTGGCGGTAAGATTTTTATTTATTTATTTATTTATTTATTTTGAATTTTAAATTTGTACTTATATGCTCGCGATTGAAAGTGACACTATATTACTGCGAATGAATGATTGGAAAGCAGATATCAGAAAAGAAATATTTTTTGTTAAATATGCCTAGACATTCTTGCACGACAAAATAGCTCCATTGCCACCTAACTGCTGAATTTTCAGTTGAGGTGGTTCCATTCGACGTGAGACCAGACGAGTATATGCTTATTCGCACCATCGGATCGGCCCAGTTTAGATACCATGGTGTTATTCTTCGGCATGACTCTTTACAGTACTTTCCTCTGCATGCTGCCTTCAAAGTGTTGCTTTGTCTTATCTAACATGCACCCCCAGACACGCACACACCATATTTAAAAGTTGGTTTCATTCATTTGAACAACTATAATAATAGTACTGTCTTATTGGATAAATTCGTCATTTCAACTAGCAAAATGCATATATCTTTACAGTCCTCATGCATCGTCAGGCTTATTTACTTCATCAACAACGTCACTTGGTTCTAGACGCAAAGTATTTTTTCTTTTATAGAACTAGAAATAATTCTAGCCCAATCATTCGAAGACATTTACCTGACATAACGTGTTCTTGTTCTTTTTATTTTAATATTTTGTTTTTTATTGTTGGTTTTATTTTGTCTTGTCCATGGTAGTGTTTAGCAAATGTCAGCTATTTTTGATGCATGTGAAATTGTAACTAATGTACTGAACCTTTGTAACAAAAATAAAACAAATACAGACAAGATATAATGAACTAGATAAGTTTAGTGCACATAAAAACTTAGAAGTCGCCCCTCGAGCCAAACGTATAGTGGTAATGAACTGAAATTATACTCGCTCACTTCTCACACGGCTTGCTCTCGAGATCTAGCTCTGCATTTTGCGATTTTCTTGATGTCAGAAGTCCGATGATCACTTGATCCAAACAACATATGCAGGGAAAAGTCGATTGATAATCGATTGCTTTCCAAAATTTGAAAATAAGGATCCACATATTGCCTTCTCAAAACTATGTTCGAATCGATAATTTAAGGGAAAAAAAACAGTTTATCACATCGATTTCAGGCAGGTAATTCCCGAAAGAAGATCGCTTAATTATTCAAGAATAAATTGATCACTCTCGGCTGCGTTTTAGCACATTACATCTTCTACACATCTGACGCGCTTTGACCTTCCACCTTCATGTAACTGTAGAAATATCAAACACCGGCTGATGTAATTATGTATGTATACGAGACTTAACGGTTCATCAGCACGATACCCACCATATGGGGATGACAAGAAAATACGGAATAGGTTAGACATTAAATAATATCCACCGTTAATTAAGGATGGAGAGTTACTTCGTTTTGGTAAATGCTTCGTTTTCCGGGGTGGGTGGTGGGGGATAATCTGCCCGCCATCTTTGATGCAGGTATAAATTAACACTTTTAAGTTGAGTATGGGAGATTATACATTACAAGTACATATACTTATTTGATACTATCCGCCATTGTACGTATTACTGACCGTCGTACCTTAACAGACTCCAACGATAAAATGTCGCTGGCAAAGTAGGCATGAGGGTACAATCACAACTGGTACATCACGATCAGTAAATGATAACCAACTAGTAGAGATCATTAGCATCCGTTCATGATAAATAGGGGCGTTATTGTCAATGTCGATGATATTTCTCTTTATCTCAATACGCGATCTCTTGGTGTCACGAGAGAGGCTGCTTGAACGATATTACTTTTTATAACGATATAGGCAGTTAATGCATCATTTTTGCATAGCCGTTTTAATTTCTTAAGACACTGTCTATCGCAGACTGATTCAAAATCATTTTGTTACAAGTATATTTTACTACACATCAGGGTTATATGCTGGCACTTATTAAAGTGCGTGAAATTACCGCTATTCCATCACTTCTAGGAAGGTTACCTTCCAAACTTGTCAATAGAAAATCAAGTTGCGTCATTGCTAAATATTTCATAATTACGCCATTGCTCCAGGCTTTTCGAATCCTAAAAACAACTTATGTCATCATGTGTATATTATATTGTAATCATTTATATACTATGTTTTTATCATTTCTCTCATTTGATCTGCGTTATTCTAGCTTCTACCCATCCCCCTCCTTTTATGGCATACATAGACACGATTCTTACCTGTATATTAAAGGACAAGCTAATGCGTATTCGATGTATTTTTAAAGTATTCTCGTCGTTAGCAGGTAAATATTAAAACTTTGTGACTCGCTTCTATGCCTTCTACATCCAGAATTACTAAACTTATAAATTATTCAACACGCTTCAAAACCTTCATATTAAATGAGTACACGCGTGATCTAATGCATCTATCACATTTCAGATCACCGCATACGATGATGACCTTGGACTAACTGACAATCCCAAAAGTCAAGAGGACGGAAGCTCCGGTACCCTTGTGGCGTGTTGTGTAATTGAACAATCCCAGAAATAAAGGCCATTATTATAGAAACTTTTGTAATCTCTTAGCAGTTAGGAAAAGACCGAATGTCAAATTTGTCTGCGTGTCTGAATGCAAAAAAAAGGTTTCAGATGACTTTGTATCTCCCAAAATATCGTTTTGATGGCCGTTTAAAGTATCTTCTAAATGCATTGCATTAAACATCATTTTACGTGTACAAGCAACTTTTTCGAACTTGAAACAAATACATAAATGAATGTTGTCCCTTTTCAATACCTTTGTTCCAGACCTACGTCTAACGCCTTCCAATTTTACTTCTGAAATCGGTCAATTGTTTTCTTTACCTCCTAATACCTGTAATTGATAATTTCCAACATTTGGTAGTTGTTCAATGTCATCAGTATCTTGAAAAAAATTGTCTCTGTAGTTCATGTTCTTGTCGTTCCTCGTGTGACGAATATGAAATAGTTTTTACCCTTGATAAATAACTGTTCATGTATAAAGAATTCCAAATCTTGATAAATAATTGCTCATTTATAAAGAATTCAAATTTCAATCAGAAATATTACTATATTAATTGTTTTTCTTTTTGATATTTTTTTTTCTGGCACATGAATTGGCGTTTACACTACTTAAACCTTATCTGTACCTTATAAATAAAGGATTAATAAACATCCAATTATATTGCGTTCTTGAATTTTTTTAATAGTAAAAGTAATTCTCACACATGGTTGTATAAAATAGCTATTGACAATGGTAATGAAATAATGAAAAAAAGATTTGTTTGTTTTATTGGATTTATTTTCCTCCACAAACATCTTTGAGTCTCAGTGCAACATTCCCTCCTAATATCGATAAAATTGTACTCCGCAAATAAATCTAATAGTGCAGGTATCTAATACAAATCAACGATGAAATTAAAATTACGCCCAATAAAGACATAGTCGTGAATTA
The DNA here is from genome assembly GCA_028554795.2 of Sinohyriopsis cumingii. Lineage (NCBI taxonomy): Eukaryota > Metazoa > Mollusca > Bivalvia > Unionida > Unionidae > Sinohyriopsis > Sinohyriopsis cumingii. Next base: position 44,945,708 of record CM068827.1, read on the forward strand.
TTTCAATAAACACATCCCTCTGAGGGAAGAGTTGGAATATCTAACTTCAGACGGAAATATTGAATAGTGTAAATATCAACGTTTGATTTATTGATATATCAGGTGTTACTTTCTTTGTCACACAGTCACAGTTTGTTGCATGAGCAGTGAATTGAAAGTTATTATTCAAAAGCAAGGACATCTTCTACTCCTACAGGAGAAAGAGCGAGGGAAGATTAGTAGTTGCACGAGCGCCCATAGACTTACATGAGATAGCCAGTTGGGGGGTAATATCATACTATATAGATGTCCATAGGTTTAACATGGGAATGGCATTATGGGGTCAAATGACAATAGTGTTACAAGTGGCTGACCTCAACTGGGAATGGTATAGTAACATTGTTAGATTTGGCCTCAGTAGGCTTAAACATAGGTACATTTGGGAAATTCTATCCTAACTTTGTCCGTAGGTTTAACATGTAACTGGAATTATACGGTCAAAACTGTTTATGGAGTTGAAACTTTATTGAGTCTAAATTATTTTATAGGGAAAAAAGTGTTTGTAAAAAGAAGGGAAAATGGACACTTTGTGACTTATATAGGCTAGCATAACTCTGGCCAACACGCTGAACATCATCTTATGTTTAGAATTTGACAATACTTTGGAAATCAAGATCTTCATAGCAATGACTCTAGACTATAGGAAAGAAAGACTGAATACGAAGAGGCTTTGGAGATGGGTGACGAACATCTGTTTGATCCGGAACAAAAAGTTAAAAGAACTACATATGAAAAAGACAGAGAGGCAGACATTATGTCGAGATAGCCAGAACCAGAACAACATTTAGCCTCCTGTTTTATTACGGATTTGGCTGACAGAATTACGGATCTGACCAATAAACATTGTTTTGAATATCAATACGAACATCGCAGTCAGATTCCACAGATAAAGGTATCATGATAAGCCAAGAAGACAAATTGGAATAATATCTGGATGAGGCTTGAAGTCTCGTCTTCGACGAGAACATTTTGGAGAAAATGGTATAAAGATGAGAGTGACCCATTGTTATCAACATCGACTTCTTTGGGGATCAAGCGCATTAAAGCTCTCTTGCAACAGAGTACGGAGAAGAACCAACGTTTTTCGACTTACGTGACACACATTTTTCAAGGAAAAAGTCAGACTGAATTGATGACTCATCATTGCCTGTGAAAAACGTAATGATACATGGGAACTTCGTTACCTTCTGACGCACATTTCGTATACCGCTTTTTGGAATCATGTGGTGTCTCTACAGATGAACTTCCCCATCGCAAACCTAAAGACATTCAAGCTTATGTCATTAGCACAAACGACAGTCATGACCCAAGAACCCAATGGGTAGCAGTCTACGTTCTCAACGATCACAGTATCGACTATTTTGATTCGTATGGACCACCGTCTCTGGAAAAAATCACAACTGATTTTATGAGAAGAAATGATGTATCATCTCGATTCAATAAAACGAGATCAAAAGAACAAATTCCATGGTGTGTGGACAACACTGTGTCTATTTTCTTCATCAACGCAGTCTTGGATATTTGAACATTCAATGACTTTTTATATCGTGAATTATAGAGTAAAGATAAAAAAGTAAAAATATGATTTTGTGAACATTATGGTTATTTCGTATCTTCATTTGAAATACGTGTGCATGCATCGATGGAAAAATGACAATGCCTTTGATCACTGGAAGTCAAGTTTGACTCCACAACGTTGCCAGTCTTGAAAATACGTTCATATTTAGAATTTGTTGAATTGTTGACTGTTATTGATGTTTGACAAGCTTCTTCTTATTATTAAACATGTTGATGTTTGAAACGGCGTTGTTTTGTTGCTTTATTGAAACTCTATGAATTATGCTCTTTCACATTTCTCTAGATAGGTTTTATTATTGTTTTTCTTCATTCTCGCATGTTGAATCGATGGGATGGTTTCCATCACGTCCGTGCGTTATGTATACCAATAAAGCGGCTGCTAACAAAAACATCGAAGATCACCCAACAGTTTGGAAAGTGAGGAGCCATGAAACGGACGATTCCACCACCATTAGCTACTAAAGCGAGGTTGCCAAAGGCATCAAACACCCTCTGATCAAAACATGTATGTGCATGTTTGATAAAACCTAAAGATGTTAACATTACATCTCCCTTACGTGCACATTAATACAGAAACAACCAAAAACAATCACAAAGTTAACATTTTCCTTTCTACCATTTAACACTTTTGTCACCATAAATATTTTTGACTCCATATACTTTTGACCCCATGAAAACTTTAGAATCTATAAATAGTTTTGACCCCATAAAACCTTTGACTCTATAATACTCTGTGTTGTATGGGCGCAAATATTAAGTACAATAGTTGGAGTTTCGGTTTCCAGTAATACACTGCTATTTCATATGCAGAGGCTGTCGGCTGTACAGACTTTTATGGGCTTGGGTATTCTGCGATATGTTGATGTTTTATATATAATAACTGTTTTGTACCTTGCCAGATACAATAAATATAGATATGTCTATACTTAAAAGTCACAATATATCATTAGATTTTGAGGATAGTTGTGTCTTCATGGAAATTCACAATCACTTTATATCTCAGTCTGAGAACATGAGTGAAAGCATCAATCAAAAATAATGTTAAAAACACTGCACGCAATAGTGCGTGGGCATGCTTCGCTAGTAAGAACCATTGGAACCTATGTGGATCAGTAGTAATAAGTGTGTATATGATGACGTACTTGGCTCCCACTGTGAAAAGGGTAGAAAACATATCAGGACAAACGGGAATTCAACCTGAGAGAACTTTTACCAGAAAAGGGTCGAAAGGTTATGGAGACGAACGGGAATCAACATTAAGATTTTATTATGGTCGACAGTTTTTAAAGACAAATGGTGGAAAACGTATGGAGACAAAGAGGAATGATAATGGTAGCATTTTGAGATACAACCCAGCACACCAAATATACTGTCCAGCAATCGCTTTTAATTACAATCCATAAAACGTCTACTATCTAACGAAAAGGGTAGGATTGAATTTATTTTTACACACACACACACACACACACACACACACACACACTATACTTGCATACAAAAATATTATCATTTCAAGAGGGGGTACGATACAAAATAATATGGATCAAATATAATCGCACTCTCACACACAAATATACCATACATTCACACACACACACTAACAGGCAAGGGCTAGAGTACGCTGCTATATCCAAAGAAACGCACTAGGCAAATGGTAAGCTTATGTTGTTAAGCAGCAGAGGGGGCGAACAGACCACTTGTCTGAAACGTCATTTGCTTAAAATAAAAGCTTCTTCCGAAATAAAAAAAATAAGGTCACTGACGCTAAACCAAAGCGTCTAACTTAACCGAGAGTTTCTCTAACTGGATTACTTTATTTTTGTCGAAATTTGTGTTTACCCACCGGACGTCTCATTGAGGTCCCGCCCCCTCTGCTGCTGTAATTAAATCATTATCATATAAATAATGCCACCGGTTAGTAAATCTCACACCGCTAGATTAGCTCGAGAAAGACTAGAAGCAATAAAGAAATTTATTCCTGTTCGTGATTCTGTTAGACAAAAATTGCAAGAACGTCATGAAGCACAGGTTGAATTTACAGAAGGCGCAGAACAGTTAGTTAAACCTGTTACAAAAGTTACCGAGAGTCTACTTCCTCCGTTAGAACAAACCGCTACGAGATCTCCCAACCGAAATAGCTGAAGCTCAACCTCCACCCGTCGACGAAAAAATACTTGAAGGTATTGGTAAAGTTCGTACTGAAATCGCCGACGTGAAAAAAGAACTTGCGCCTAAACCCAAACCAATAAAAGAAAATGTTGGGCTGATTGTAAAATTCAGGGAAGGTTTTGTCGAAGATATTAGAAATACTAAAAAAGAACAATTACCCGAAAAAAATATTAATTAGTATGCTTAATAAATCTATTTTAAAACCCCATTATAAAAAAGTAAGCGATGATAATCTTACTAAGTGGATATATCGCATATATAGAAACAAAAAACAAAAAACAAGCCAGAGATGATGATTTAGAATACAGAAGTCTTTTTGAACAAGTACGAAGATTTTATGACGAGACACTGAAACAACAACAATCTTCTTCATCGAAGCGGGAGCCAATTGAAGAGTTTAAAAAAGAAAGGGAACAGATGCTGGCAGAAATAGAACAAGAAAAAGAAAGAGCGAGACAAATAAAAAAGAAGAATTGAGTGACAGAGAGAGAGAAAGAGAGACTGAGCGGAAAAAGAAATTGTCTCTTTTATCAAGTAAAAAAGATTCTAAAAAAGAAGATCCTGACGCTGATGCGCCTGGCGCTACTGGAAGTGACCTAGGAAGTGGTTTTATTGCCTATTCTAATAATATCCTCGATGATGTAGAACGACTAGAAATACTGATTGGAGGTAAACGTGCAGGAAATAATTCTACAGAAATTGGTAATGAAATATCTGATATTTGTCGAAGATTATTTCAAGGCGATATTATGGATCGCTGCAGTTATCGTTCCCTTATTGATGAAATTGCTGATGATTATCACAGCGACTAAACAATTAATTAATCAGTATATAAAAATAATTAATTAGTTAGTATTAACATCACTGCTCAACGTAGACCGATCATGGTCAGGGTAGTAAACTCCTGACTGCCAAATTACAATACAATTTACGGAGATGGAATTGGTCATGTTGTTCAAGGTCTATTTAGAAGGATGGCTCCAAAAGCAATACCGATTGCAAAACAATTAGGGACAAAGGTTATTGAGGCTGTTCGTGATACAATTCCTGGCGCTATTGGTAATCTTGCCAGTAAAGCGTTCTCGACAGTCAAGGACAGACTAGTTCGATTATTATGAAGAAAACCGCAGCAACCGGTGAAACTGGCCAGCACTGAAGTTATGCCCGAAAATGTCAGTAAAATAACAAATCAAGCCGCAAATCAAAAATTAGCGGAATTATCTGAAGAAGCAGAAAAAAATGTAGCTTCAAGTTTAATAGCAGGAAGCGGTCTTCGTGTCCTTGGCAAGTCAAGGGAACCATGATTTAGATCATGGCAATTATAATAGACGTTCAAACGTGTATGCAATCCGGCGTTTGATATAGACGCACCGGTTCTCAAAGACGAATCAATACGCGATTATCAGTTTTATTCTTATGACGCACGACAACCAAATCAACGTGGTCGAATCGAATTACAAGTTCAGGATACAAGTAGATATTTCTTACCCGCCAAAGTGTTTATTGAAGTAGAAGGTGAAATGATAAAGGAAGATAATACTGAGTACGGAGTTGATGCTGGAATCGGTTTTGTTAACAACGGTATTATGGCGTTGTTTGACAGTGCTACATACATGATTGATGGAAGAAATACTGAATCGATTCAAAAAGACGTTGATGTTGCCACAGCGATAATAGGTCTAGCAAGATATTCAGATGATTATACAAGATCAGCCGGTCCGACAATGATGTTCACCAAAGACACTTCTGATCACTCAGATCACAGACAGTATAGTATAAGACGACCATGAAATTTTGCCAATAACGCTGATGTTGATGTGAGGCCAGTTGTTCATGGTGTTAATTCAGAGTTCAACTTAGGATTTTCATCACTACGATCGATGTTAAGAGGTTATCGCAGAAATTTCTCATGCGCGATTCCATTATCTCATATATTTGGATTTTGCAGAAATATTAGAAAAGTTATCTTCGGGGCCAGACATACAATTGCACTGGTAAGAAAGGGTGATGATAACGATGCACTCTGGAGACCTGCTGGTGATGCTGGTAAAGTAATACTGACAAAACTTTCATTGTGGATGCCAGTCATGACTCTATCAATTGCTGAGGAACAAAAATTAGTCTCTTTTATGAATTCAGGCGGTAAATCATTATTATCATGGCTGACAGTGACCACAGACAGTATCCAAAGTTATGTTAATGGTTTATTTACATGGCATATAGCTTCACAGCAGGGTGTTTCCGCACCACGACATATATTTGTTGCTTTTCAGGATTTTGCACGAATGAGGTTACAAACACGCAGTCATATGATATTTGACAAACTTGGAGTTAATGAAGTTTCTTTGCGGATAAATGGACATCAAGTACAGCTGAAGATACATTGTTAAATTTTGATCAAAATCACGTAGCGCGTACATATCATCGTTTGATGTCATTTATGGGACGTGATCAAAATATAGATACTGGTCTGCAGATATCACAACTAGATTTTACAACATTATATCCGATTTATCACTTTTCGTTGGAACGTCTTGATTTATCTAGACAATCTGTCGTTGATATTCACTTTCGAGCTCAGGTAACACAACCTCCTGTTGCCGTAGTTGGTCCACCAGCTGTTCTCTGCAAGCACCTGCTGTTATATTTAGCGACAAATCAAATCAATGTTGCTTGAGGGTGTTGGTGGACGAATGAGGGTTATTGATGCACCAGTGGAAACTCTTTAATCATGTTATTTAAAAACACGAGTATTATCATAAAATGCCATATCATCACGTTAGTGTCAGTCTGACTCCTGGTCAGATTAAAAACCTTCAATCAAATTCAGAAAAAACCGCGGAATGAAAATATCACTAAAGCGAGATCAGATAACGGGTGGTCAAAATAAATTATCATTATTAGCACGTCAACTTAAACATTTCAACGGCGCTAAACAATCACTTAATCTTTCTGCGGGTGCGATTAAAGATTCAGTTAAAACAGGTGGTATTTTTCCACTTCTCGCGTTATTCCAGCATTAATTGCCGCAGCCTCACCTGCCGTAGCAATCGCAGCCGCATTAGGTGCCGTTGGAGCCGGTGATGGAATGGCATTAAAGAAAGCAACAGGGCGAGGATTAAAAAAAGAGGACTGGGTCTTAGATTACCAGGATCTCATCGAGGAAGAGGTCTGAGGCTTCCGGGAACACTTCGTTAATTATTCCAGCATCAAATTTTGATTTACTTGATGCTGCTAAACAACTAAAAATAAAAAACTTCCGAGGTGTTTTTATGCGAGATAAATTGCCGGACCGACCAAACAATATTGAAACGGGTATCATTAATCTCGATGATAATTCAGGACCCGGTACTCACTGGGTATCATACGCAATTGATCCAAGTGGAATCATTTATTTCGATTCATATGAGTTAGCTCCACCTCTAGAGTTTATCAAGTATGTCCCGCCACTTCACGCAGCGGTTTGGTATTCAACGCTACCAACACAAACAATGACAGATCCACCAATATGCGGCAGTGAAGTAATTAATGTACTTAACGCTATATCAAAGTCTTCCAAGGCAACTCATAAAGGCGTGCATGATTATACAAGTAACCGCTTCGTTTTGAACCGATCTAAAATAATAATGGTTGATATTTACGGAAGATCTTCTTCTATCAAGGACAAGAAAAAAAAGATGATATTGATTTGTCGAAGTAAGCGACCAAAGATGAACTTGCTGATATTATGAACCTGGCTGGAGTTGACCGAGATGAAGTTGTTGTCTTTCAGGACCGATACGGAAAACTAAAAGCGAGCAACATCAAATGGAATGATATAGTTCGACGAGTACTCGGTGCGGTCACGGATAACATTCACGTGTTTATTGACGGAGGTAGAATGAGAGACTCGGAAACAAGATAACAGTGTTAAGAGATCCAACATCCGACGAAGATGCCGCGACGAAAAAATATGTAGACGTTAACTATGGCACCGTTGACGGTAAATTATCCACGTTGCGGGCTGAGTATGACGTCGGCTACAGCACCGTAGATGGTAAATTATCTACGTTGCGGGCCGAGTATGATGTGCACGTAGGCGCTTTTGGAAGATTTGGCAGAAATTTTCAAAAAACCGATGAAGCCATAGATAAATTCTTCGGCACTCCGTTCACCGTTGACATGAAACTTTCCGAAATAAAAACTAACCAAGACACAACTAAAGAAACACTGGAAGATGTCGTAAGTGGAATTACTGATATCGTTAACAAAATTAGTCTGATTAAAATTCCACCCGGAATAACTCCCGGGCATATTACCAACATAGTATGCACATTATCATCTGGATTCGCAACATGGTAACAACAAAATAAAACTATCAAGCATACCGCAACAGTCACTCATGTGTATAAGATAACCGGGTGGGATATTTCGGATTAACAACAGTACACGTTTTGACGACATTGATATGGTTTAATGTGGCGATTTATATGAGTAGTGGATTATGTGCGTATTTATAATCTAAATATTGGATCTATTTAACATAAAAACGCACAGTTTCAAAGATGGAAAAAATATACAAATAAATTAGTTCAGTAACACTAAAACACAGGATAAATGATTTCACAAATGATTCAATAATGGAAAGATGAATATAGTTCACTCAAATAGTAAACGATGTAAGTTTTTTTTACACACAGTAAAAAATGTATTCGTTCAGGTAGCGAAATTATGTCACTAAACACAAGAACGGATATACAATCTATCCTTCCAGTGTACAGGCTATCTGTGTTCAGTGCTGCAAAATTCGAGATATTTACAACGTATCCATGGCGTCATTCCACCGACAAGATTTCTGGAGTTGTGTCTATCATGTTAAACAAGGGAAACGAAGAAATATTTATTCTGGAAGCAGCCGATAAGAAATTAACCGCAACATCTTTCTGGTGGTGTCTAGAATTTGTAGCTGAAACACCTCAATTGGTTACTGTATAAAATATAATGAGTACCTCAGTCGACGATATATTGCAACATTACAGGTACAATCAAGCACGTGAATGGCAAACAAACTTAAAAGATCGAGTCGAACAATACACGGTAAAAGTAAAGAAACATCGACGACGACTAGTTATCGTCGACGTAATCGTTTATTCAGTATCCGCTATTGTTGCGTCCACCGGCGTATTATTATCAACGATAACAATGATGGCACCAGTAGCCGTAACAATCTGTATTTCAGCTACAACAACGATTGCAGGTGTTCTTAATATCATCGCAAAAAAATAAGTACATGCACGAATGAAAAATTATCCGATTACATGATAAAATTACACACAGCGATGGAATTATATCTGATTTCGAGTTTTCAGAAATGATTAAAATATATCACGAATGCGATGGTATTAAAGGTACAAATATATTAAATAATGACATCAGTAGAGCTACTTCAACAAATTGTAACTAACACAACCCCGCACAAGACCACGATGATCTCGGTAAGTTCGACTAATCCTGAATTTAACGTCAGTTTTCCAAATGCGATTCCAGTAAAAGAAATTGCACTAGCAAAATTACGAGTATATTACTGTTGGCCAAATATCAGATCGAGATCATTTAATGGTACACCAGCAAATCATTCGTTTGTATTTGCTAATAAGAACAAACCGGATGGAACACCTGACTGGCAAGTTATTGGGATACCCACTGGCAGTTATGAGATTTAACAAATCAACGATGAATTTGCCCGTAGAATAAAATCAATAACCGGAAAAGAAGCAAAAATATCAATTAACGTTCATGAGCAGACTTTATCTTCCACGTCTGAGATACATTCTCCTGATTATGCCGTTGATATTTATCAATCATCGATAAGATCCGTACTAGGTTGGCCTAATATTGCGCCAGAATATCATGGACCACCAGAACCACGTCGGGATGATTTTACTACAGATGAAAAGAAATTTATAACAATTCCAAAATATAGAGAAAAATTTCCGTGGAATGGAGCCGGTGTGTATAAGCTTTATACTTTTAGTGGTGAAATAAGATATTTAGAAGTTTATGAAATGTATTCCGGCCCTATTAATTCTGAAGTCAAAGAATCAATCGACAATATAAAAAGTTTGTTTTTGTCGTTATCGCAACATTATAACGATGATATAAAACAACAAATCGTTGAGTCAATAAAACATCTAAATCAATTAGAATCAGATTATAATTATGTTAATGAAACTTTCATTAAGGAAGTATATATCCATACTCTTTCTTTTCCCCGCCCTAGAAAACTAGTTATCAATTATTATAGAATAACAGAAAAAGAATATGAGGGGGTGGCGATTTTACATTTTCAGTACCAAAATTTAATAAAGATGAACTAAAAAAATTATTGATACAAATTTTCCTAAAAGCATCGATTCATGGAAAACAATAGCTCCACCTCCGGTTATTCTCAAACACGACAATGATCCACACGGAGGCGGCAGACATATTTCACCAGGAATCGTCAATATAACAACATCGATCGCGGTTAATCTCGTTTGTGATGTGATCGATGGCAGCTATCAAATAGATCTTGGAAAGTCAAATCAGGCTCAACAAGGATATATTTTATACACGTTCACACCACAAGTCCCCCCTGGAAGTTTAATCATGCAAGAACCAACTAATTCTGTTTATCTGCGGTGTCATAATAATATGTTAACACGAATAAATTTTAAGTTCACAGACCACCTCGGATGCTTATAATTGACCTGCAGAGAGAGGAATTAATTATGAATCTATATAAAAAATCGTAGATTTTTATCGTGATCAGAAATATTTATTCTGAAATTTTATTTTTCTGAAATATTTTTTTAAAAATATTTTATTTTTATGAAATATTATTATTCTGAAATATTTTAATTTTATTCTGAAATATTTTATTTTTTATGAAATATTTTATTATCATTCTGAAATATTTTATTTTTATGAAATTGATTGGGTGGTTGGTACTTAAAATCGTGTAAATCAATCAGTTTGTTAATTCTGATGGAGTGGTTGGTACTTAAAATCGTGTAAATCAATCAATTTTGTAATTCTGATAGGGTGGTTGATACTCAAAATCATGTAAATCGATCAATTTTGTAATTCTGATATGCAGTTAGGTACTCAAAATTATACAAATCGATCAATTTTGTAATTCTGATATGTAGTTAGGTACTAAAAATTATACAAATCGATCAGTTTTGCAAAAAATACTACAAAGTTTTTTATTTTATCAGAAATATTTTTTATTATTCTGAAATATCTTATTATTATTCTGAAATATATTATTTTTTATGAAATTGATGGGGTGGTTGTACTCAAAATTATACAAATCGATCAATTTTGTAATTCTGATGAGTAGTTAGGTACTCACAATTATACAAATCGATCAATTTTGTAATTTTGATGGGTGGTTGGTATTCAAAATTATGCAAATCGATCAGTTTTGCAAAAGATGCTACCAAAAAAAAATATTTCAAAATAAATAAAATATTTCAGAATCAAAAATTATTTCAGAATAAAAAAATATTTCAGAAATGAAAAAATATTTCAGAATGATAAAATATTTCAGAATAATAATAAAATATTTCAGAATAATAATAAAATATTTCAGAGTAAATAACATATTTCAGAATAATAATAAAATATTACACGTGCTGAACCAAATCCAATCTCTGGACACAGCCACACCTGATGAAAGTACATAAATGTATTCCACGCACAACACCCCTCCTAACCAGTGCCAGTAATTTTCTATTGATCTCAGAATTGAGCAGTAACCAGTGCCAGTAATTTTCCATTGAGGTCGAAATGGAGCAGTAACCAGTGCCAGTAATTTTCCACTGACCTCATAATGGATCAGTAAGTAATGCCAGTAATTTTCCATTGACCTCAGAATGGAGCAGTAACCAGTGCCAGTAATTTTCCATTAGGGTCGAAATGGACAGTAACCAGTGCCAGTAAATTTCCATTGAGGTCGAATGTTAGAAAAAATTGAAATCTACTAATTGGTTTGTTATATAAATGAACCAGGAATCTGTAATAATGAACTACGATCATCAAGTCCACAGTAATTATATTTTGTCGCGGAAAATATAAAAATCACAAAATATGCGTAACCACTAATGGGACTCGATCGCCAGACCTCGAGTATCATAATTCTGCACACACTAGCAATGATCCACGGAAGCATCTGACATATATACGTTTCAGAAATTATTATGTAATTACCTATAGTTACGGTTTCTGAATAGATCGTAAAATATCTGCATTAGAACAGCGGTTTCTCAATTTATCGTAAAAATATCTGCATTAAAACAACGCTTTCTGAATATATCGTAAAAATATCTGCATTAAAACAGCGTTTTCTAAACAGATTGTAAAATATCTGCATTAAAACAGCGATTTCTGAATAGATTGTAAAAATAACTTGCTATATTGTACAATGTAACCACATTTTGTAAGTTAGAAACCATAAATATCCTTCTACGAGTACAATTATGACGTAGATGGTTAATTAACTAATGAATCACAATCTACGGAGCACAGAATTATCTCCCTTCGCTCAAGTAGAAAAAATCAGTACTATGTGAGTGCAATACAGACCCCCAAAAAATAAAAAATAAATAAATAGTTAACAAATACCATTCCAGGTAAATATTAAGTTTTACATTGGTGTTAGGATCTCATTAAAAAAGACCTTTTATGGGGTAGATAGTTTATCTCATTAACAATAATGGAAAACAATCTTTTGTTCGTATATTTTGGAAGAGGTAGTTTTGGTTGCATTTTCTGCGACGTATTTTACCACACGCCGGTGAATATCAAAATATCTCGCAGCTGCATACATTGACTGAAGCATTTGCTCTTCACCAGTATCCACATTTGTGGATTTAATCGCTCTCCTTGCAACTGTTTTTTCATATTTACCGGTCCCTCCCCATGCAGAGTTCCCGCTTTATGTAATAGCCTGAAGATTGGATAAATTATTATTAAGTTTATTTCCGTCAATATGATTGATCACAAGACCGTCTTTGATCAACACCTTGTTACTCTCGTATATGAATCAGTGACAGTAATAATTTTTCTTCCCATCTGCAGCAAATATTATATAACCAGTATTATTAACAGTACCGACTGGTTTTTTCAATCTACAATTTCTAATCACACCATCACGATTTGATTCGTAGTTCGTTAGAATAGGATGCTTTATAAACTCGTGGACCTTAATTTGCTCCATATATATGATATTATTTGTTTAAATCATAATTTGTCTGAAAACTTAGATAGTCCTCTACGGATTTTATAGCTCCGTAAACAGGGTTATATTTTTATCATAATATCTTTAAAGCTCGCGATAACTTTTTCCTCCACAATCTGCGCATAATTGTGTTTTTTCTCTTACTCCAACACCACATCGCAGACATGGTATTGGTCCTAAGCTTCCACGGTGAACGCTTTGCAAGTGTTGTCCGCAGAATTCCCTTTTACAGGATTTATTACAACGAGTTAATGAACCGATCATCAACCATTTGCATCGAGACATTGAGGAGAAAGGAGAAAAAATCAAATACTTGGACGTGTGTTCGCTGTATCCTTATGTGTGCAAATAGTGTCACTTTCGTTCAGGGCACCCGCAATTGCTGACGGAACACATTGACCTGGACAACATTCTGCAATACGAATGGTCCAGCACGTGCTAATTCGTGCCTCCCACCGACTTGTACCATCCAGTTTTACCTCACCATTGCCAAGGAAAACTGATGTTTCCATTGTGCCATAGTTGTGCCGAAACGTGCAACCAAGATGGATCTTGTCAGCACACCCATGAAGGACGCGGCTTGACGGGAATGTGGGTCAGCGTAGAATTGTTCAAAGCGCTGGACCTGCGATACCAGCTGTTAGAAGTGTACGAAATTACTACTTTCCCAAGACACAAAAATACTGCAAGGGCGATGAGACTCAGAAAAGAATATTTGCAGACTACGTCGATGCCTTTTTGAAACTGAAACAAGAAGCCAGCGGCTATCCTTCCTGGTGTCACACTCCTGAAGACCAAAGGAAATTCCAAGAAAAATACTGGGAGCAGGAAGACATCGCTTTAGACAACATTGAGAAAAACGATGGAAGGCGATCGTTTGCCAAAGTGAGGTTAAATTGTTTGTGAGGCAAAATGGCAGGACGACCGTGTTTGCCCAAGACAGAGTATTTGGCAGTACCTTCCCGTTACTTTCAGATGATTCACCATAAAACCAAATACATGAAACACGTGGACGTCATTCGTGAGGAAGACTGTTTTCCCTCTTTGAATAGTGGAGAATCTTTGGAATGGGAGGAGACCGTGGAAGCAGAACCCCAAGACACAGATGAAAAGGACATAGTAATGAACTTCAGATGGCCAGAACACGAACAGCATTTAGTCTCCTGTTTTACCAAACACCTAGCAGAAAAAGATACGGAATTGATCAAAAGAGATTTCTATGGATGGCATAACGATCATCCCAGTCAAATTCAACACGATAAATATCTGATGCTGAGTCAAGAAGAAAAATTGAAAGCTTGGAGTCTCATCTCGGTTGAAGACGTGTTGCATCAGTGGTATAAAGACTTGCGCAATCATTCCTCTCCTCCACTGATGACTCTAGAGATCCATCACATCGAAGCTCTCTTGGCTAAGACTGGACATTAGAACGAAGAAACGGTTACTTGTCAGACATTTTCAAGCAAAAAGTCAGGATTGAATTGATCACTTATCATTACCTGTGAAGAAAAACAAAAAGACAAACAACACAAAAATTGATACCTGTGAACGTTATTGCATTTTTAACCACAGTTCTTACACTGCTTGTTGGAATCCTGGCGGTAAAGATGAACTGCCTCATCGCAAACCTCAAGACCATCAGCTTATGTCATCGTGGTGATGATAGTCATCTTCCAGGAACCCACTGGGTAGCAGTCTACTTTTCTAAAGAAGGTTGTGGGGAGTATTTTGATTCGTATGGATTGCTACCTTTGGAAGACGATGTCATCGACTTTATGAGAAGTAATGCCCAGACGACACGATTCAATAATGTGATATTACAAGGCACAGATTACATGGTGTGTGGACAATATTGTGTGTATTTCCTTCATCAACGCAGTCTTGGATATTCTTTAGAACATATAGTGACTTATTTTGATCTTCGTTCTTCTAGAAATGATGAGAAAGTAGATCGATGGTTTTGTGACCATTATTGTTATATTTTGTTATTAGCTAGGAAACATATTGTACATCAATGGCCCAATGACTTCCAACAGTGGAAGCCTAGCTTCACTTCACAACGTTGTCAACCTTGTCCAAAATAGATTGTTAGTAGATCAAAATGTTTGCTAGTTTGTTTGATTGTTTCTTTAAAAATTCGTTAATTTTTAATTGTTGGATGTTAGTTATTTGAATAAAAATGTTGTTTTGAAAAATGCGTCTGTCGTTTGTTTGCCATGTTTATCATGGGCTATGCTTTTCGACTTCTCTCTATCCCTCAAATCAAACTATTAGAGGACTCACGGTACTAATTCCACTCCAATGGTAAACATATGGAAACACTGTCATATTCAAAATTCAATAACTTAACATTTATGGGTGCTGATAATGACACCTATAATTTTTCTTGCACATCTAACCTTGGTGCAAGCTTATGTGTGGAGAACACCATATGACCCGCGGCAATTTGTTTACATACATGTGCATGAAACACGTGTTATTGATTCTGCACCAAATGAATCAGGTGCTACTTTCAGTATTGAGTACTCCTGAGTCAAGCCTGTAAAAATGCTAAAATTGCATCAGTAGAAATTTGTCAATATTTTTTTTACATTACATATAGGACAAGCTCTCAAAAGATATTTTTCCTAAAATTTTAATTTTCATTATTAACCAATTATGGACCACCAAACCTGTAAATACTCTATCATTTCTTCACCCATTTCTAGACTGGTTCACAGTTCTTCCGTATAATTAGTACCGTGTGTCCTATAACCAGATTTAATTTTTTTTGAAAAAGTTGTATTTTACTCCTTGATATTAGAGCATAATTGTACGATAGAAGTGGCCATGCTTGTGCATGGATAATAGTGCAATAGCATTTTATGTGATACCAATATCTATAGTTAAATTGCATCCGCATCACATGTTGCTGTGTTGTATTGTACTTATTAATGGCTTATTCTTGTTATTAAAATAATTGTTTTCTGCATTTGTATCTTCATGTTATCTTTCTATGGCATGCATGCTACACAAAAGAAACGCAAGCATGCTGACATCAGCAAGTATGACATTACAGGGTATCAAATTACATGACGCATTGTATTTTCATCTCTCACTGGCTATAAGACAAGTTTTAAATGTTTTAAATTTCAAAATTGCATTTCTTTTCTTGCTGACTCTCACAGAAATAAGATACAGTGCATCCCGATTCACATCAATCAAACAAAACAAATAAGTGTGCCACATGACAGGTCAAAATGATAAGAGGTCATTGCCCTTTTGTGACTAAAACATATGCACACACCCATGAAGCATCAAGAGATGCTGACATTCCAAACTTATTTAAACTATCATCACATGTGATTCATGACCCCCAAATATTAATAAAAAGGTATAAAAGCCAAGGAAGAGTTCCATAAGCTTTATTATACTGAATAATTAAATAAAATAGTGCTACTTTTTAGTATAAAACTATGGGGAAGGGTGAATAAGCAAAGAATAGACAGAGTAATTTCTTCAAGCCTGGTAATGTTCCCCACAACGGGGGTGGGGGGAAATGTGTATCAACCCAAATAACACATCAGCATGAGGTATGTTACATAAGGACAGCAAGAGACAAATTTGAAAAAGCTATCCAAAGTTCCTATAATGCTGACACTGATGTTGGAGACAGAAAGTGTATGCACAGACTGTTTTGACTCAAGCTATTAAGTATGCTGGAGGTGGAGAAATGTGTGAAAAACTTGCTATGCCAAGACAAATTCATGTCTCTATGCAATATGCAGACACTGATAAATATGGTCACTGAATACACTACTTGTTAAATTTAATTAATAGAATTGAATTGCATATTGAAGTTGTCTAATACATAAATATATACCTACATTTACCCAAAGCTCATAAAAAGTTAAGAAAAAGTCTCAAAATCATTACTGTGGCTACTTTCCACTATAAGCAGTGTTACATTACTTACTTTTTAATATAAAGCTGAAAAAATGCATACATCATTGAACAAAAGAGAAACAAAGCAAACATTGCAATCACTCAATTACAGTCAAAGGGGAGGTAATACACCTTGATTTGGCAAACCAAATAGCAAGCTCTAATTTACAGCTAAATGATTCCTTACTATTACTTGATGGTAAGAACAGAGCAATGTAGGTTTAATAAATAGCTTTTGTTTCAAATATGAAACCATATTTCTGACATGAAGCTTGTTTTCATTTATTCACAACAACATGTATGGTGAACAAAACCCATATCACTTAGTGCATGCAGTAATCAAATGCTGAGATTTGGAATAATGTGTTTTGAGACCACAAGTTGCAACACCCTGAGTATAAAGGTTTTCTATCATGGGACTTGGTACATGAAGAAAAAAGAGATCTGGTTTGGTGGGGGAGAGCAGTATGTTCACCATGCAGTTATACATCAAGAATGTTTCAACTGTATGAAGGGAGGTTGGGGAAGAAAAACTGCCTGTGTAAAGAATGCAATACAGATAGGACTTTTGCAGACTTATATTGGGAATGAAGGGTTGAAAACTATTATTTTAAGTGAAAATGTCCCTCCCTGCTCCCTCAACAAAAGGAATGCAGAAAAGTTCCTATACTGTTTGCCCAAAAATGTAATGTACCAATATGAGAAACATGCTGAACATAGAATAGGTGTCAAGGAGTTTAATTCTAGGATAAGAAATAAGACCGGTATAATTGATATTCAATGTGATTCGACATATAATAATTCAATTTACAGGTTGAGGCAATGCAGCATGTGCAGTTTTGTGCACAGTCCTTATTTTTACAATGTTCTCTGCTTTGATCTGCTGAGTGTGTCTCTAAAGTTAAATGATCAGTACTGATACATAAGTGATTGTGACATAAGTGGCTTACATATAAAATCTACCCCACCCCACCCCATTTTGGGGAATTATTGCATGTGTTAAATGGTATTTAACCATACAGGCCAATCTATGGGTACCATCATACGAAATTCTGCCATCAGGCCATACTGTGCACTTTTCCCTACGGCCTGAGCTATCTACTTCAACTCTCCAGTGTATAAAACCATCCCCATCTGTCTTTTGTATAGAATTTTTCTCCAAAATCACACGCAAACCTTGATAAATAGACTCCATTATCACTGTCATATGTAAAAACCACCAAATTGATACCCTGGATGCACGTGGTAACCATGGAAACAACAAGCTCCTATTATGGTATAGGTCGCATATAGGACTCACGGTACTAATTCCACTCCAATGGTAAACATATGGAAACACTGTCATATTCAAAATTCAATAACTTAACATTTATGGGTGCTGATAATGACACCTATAATTTTTCTTGCACATCTAACCTTGGTGCAAGCTTATGTGTGGAGAACACCATATGACCCGCGGCAATTTGTTTACATACATGTGCATGAAACACGTGTTATTGATTCTGCACCAAATGAATCAGGTGCTACTTTCAGTATTGAGTACTCCTGAGTCAAGCCTGTAAAAATGCTAAAATTGCATCAGTAGAAATTTGTCAATATTTTTTTTACATTACATATAGGACAAGCTCTCAAAAGATATTTTTCCTAAAATTTTAATTTTCATTATTAACCAATTATGGACCACCAAAGCTGTAAATACACTATCATTTCTTCACCCATTTCTAGACTGGTTCACAGTTCTTCCGTATAATTAGTACCGTGTGTCCTAGAGCGTCCCCACTCTAAACAATGTAGGAATGTTTCTATCGCGTCCGAGCTTCAACCATATAAAGCAGTGTAGACTCCGTCTGACCATCCATTATTGACTCATCTTCCTATAAAGATGTGCTCAAGACTAGACAAACTGAACGAAGCTTACGTGAATTTACATCGTGACAGGCAAAGCCTGATACCCAAACCTGCAGATATAGAGAATGTCAGAATCTGACTGAAGACCTTATAGAAGAACTCTTCAGAGAGGATATCAATAAAGAAACGGAAGAATGGACGAAGAAGTACAGCAGAAAGAGCAGAGAGAGCAGCAGCAACAGCAGGGACTAGACAGAGGCTTTGTCGACTGTCGTGTAGAGTTTTCCTTCTCTTTCCGAAGAAGCAGACCTTATCCTGTGTGAAAGCGTGTCACCAGACGAGGACGCAATCTTAATCAAGAAAAGATTGCTATAGTTCCTCGTCCTCAAAAAACGGCCCTTTTCAGTGCTACCCAATACTCTAGAAAGGATATACTAATTCAATTGCCAATGGTATGTTAGTAAGTTACAAAATAGAAATGAGTCTATAAGCACTTCGTTTCTTTAACTTTGTTCGAAGTGTATCTATAAGCACTTTGTTTGTTTGACATTGTTATAAGTGTTTCTATAAGCACTTCGTTTCCGTAGCTTGTCAAAATAGTCAGTGAGTTTGTAATAGGAGTTAGGGTTTGTAAGTAAAAAGTGAGTGAGTGTTTCTTTTAGGTCCGCACCAGCCATGTTTGTTTGGGTAATGATAAGAACAATGTTAAGTTTTGGTGGCAGGGGATGCTTTCCTTCACGTCCAAGCTTGACAAATATAAAGGGAACGCTCGTCAATCTGGCTACCCTTGTTGATTCATCAACTACGAAAAATGAGGAGCAGACCAGCAAGGTTACTGGAACTCCAGATTCACCTGGAATACGCTCGGCGTCTGCTGGATGAGCTGGACATGGAGGCCATAGAAGAAAGTGCCAGAGTTGAAAAAGAAGAGGAGGAGAAGAAAAAGGAAGAAGAGGAGGGAAAGAAAAGAGGAATCCTACCTCACGTAATGAGGAGACATGTGTATGAGTTCAAACCCGAGGTGAGAATACCTCAACAGGCATCACCATCACCACCACATCCACATCAGCTACAGCCACTGCCACAGCCATTACCACCAGTAGCAAGAGTCTAATCCCACAGATGACAAACTGGGAGGAGGAGTTGAGAGAGCAAACGCATCAACAACAACAGCATCATCCTCAGGTCTCGCGTAGGAGAAGACAGAGGGATATTTTTTACTATCCCAGAGACGAAACATTGGGGTGCTGAGGCCACTCAAGCTGCCTCCGCACTCCCAGCAGCTACAGTAAATTGGAATAATGGCTGGAGCCGACGTTGTGTCTGTGGCGCAAGACCAGGTAGGTGCCACCATTAACCCAGTGCACCTGGAGTTCAAAAGCAAACAGCCCTTCTCAGGGCTACCCTAATACTCTAGAAAAGAGACTATTCAAAATGCTAATTTGTGTCAATGTGGAGTAGTGTGATTATAAACACTCACTCTTTTACTGATGTAATTGTGATTGCGAAGGGTTGTGAAGAGTTCACTACTCTAAAGTGCAATGTTTATGGCCGTTTTATCTCCCATGTAAAACAAAAACTTGTATGTGGTATACATACAATATATGTATAGTATGCACGCTGCAATCCTCGTTTCCTTTTAATAAAAAATGTATACATCGTGGTATATCATTGATAAAGCGTACATACTATTCATATATAATATATATACGCCTTGTCAATATATAGCGATTTCAGTGTAGACATGATTGACCCATATCGAACACTGTCTCCACTTGACAGAGAGAGAGAGAGAGAGTAAGATAATCAACTTTGATGTGATAAAAGAAACCCTTAAGTCCGTGTATGATTCAGACTTTCACATCTAAAGATTAAAATTGCAAAATCGTTTGTCGACCATTGAAAATAGTGTATAATGTCGTCTACATCAAATTACTGCGAGTTCCATACTAGCATGTTCAACTACTGACACTAAGATCTTCAAAAAAAAAAATTAACGCTCTAGGACAATATGAACATTGATAGTATACACGCTGACTGACAAAGATTATTTCAACACAGAAACCGAATGAAGGAATCATTGAGGGCTACAGTTTTAATGACCTCGAGTGCGATACTGAGTCATATGACCAGGGTGATGCCTTACACAGCAACATCAGCGATCAAGCACGATCATGCTGATCTTCTACTATTGAAAGCGATTGCCGTTCATGATTCTTGCCATTCTATTAGCGAAAGCGATGCAACACGACCTTTCTGCTTTACCAGCAAACAAGATGCTGTTCGTGTGCGGTTGGCATGATTTCCACGTCCTCACAAGGACAAGAATGATATAGTCCGGCCTGGCTCAGCTATTCCGTGATGTTTACGTGGATTACCATCCACACACTCACGGGTCATTTATTCCACCCATACAATCCGAATAACTGTTTCCAGTCGCTTAACCTGCCTATGAAAATTCTGAAAATGGGTTACACTAGCTGAACATGAGATGGCCCAAATATCTGGCATTATTCACTGCTGAAAATTGGGCTAGACCTGGATTTGTTTAGTTCTGAGAAGGAGATACATTACAATGTCTTAGTCGTGGAGTGAAACGTCACAAATTGGAATATAAACGTACAGCATATCTTGACCATTCCAGGTGGACTCCTGTCAGTGCACTCACTTAGACGGTCCGAACTATGAGTCCGCGTGGATATTTTGGAAGAAGATGGGATTCGTAATTTACCTACTGACCTAGGAGGATGCATTTCAAGAGAGTTTTTCGAGATTCAAGTGACACGTAAAGAACAATTACACCCTTTGCGGCATAGATTTTCAAAGCATTGACACCTGCATTTTAGGAAAAGTTCGATATCTTTCAAAGTGTTCAAATGATCATGCATTGATGAACTACCAACAACTAATACAATCTTTGATGTCAAATCTACCTACACAGTTGGAATGCTACAACAATAATTTCGGAGGATGAAGACTTAAAGCATTTCAACAGACTATGTATTGTGCAATAGTGATTGAAACATTTCTTTCCATTCTTTGCCAAAAGATACCATTTGTAAACGTTATGCAAGTTTCTTCAAACGGAAAGACATTCCATCAATGTACTATTAAAAAAAAAAAAACTTATCATACCATGACGTATGCCCTCAGTGATACACATCAAATTCCACGGAAGGAATTAAATGACAGTGTTCAGTACTCAGGACTTAGAGTATCATCAAACCCTTTTACAAGGCATCCTTCCACATACCATTCCAGTGCAGTTTTGATGACGTGGTGTGTGTCGGTGGGTTGGTGACTACGTTTCTTGGATTTCGTTTGCCAGCAGATTCGTTGTGGACGATTTATGAACAGTACATGCAGTAATGACAAGACCACCAAGACTCTATCGGTGCAATATTGACTTGTTTTTTTAAAGTTGGGGATAGTGATGAAAACGAGTTGCGTCCTTCTCTTGAAAAATACATTCGTTGGGTTTAATCCGCGCTTAGTACCTATCACAAAGTGTGTACAGCTACTTGGTTACACCAACATATTTACGACTGGAATCACGTACGTGACTGGTCTAGTCATGGATTTGATCATTGGACACAAGAGGTGGTTAATTATGCCAAAGGCGCAATGTGTCATTGATTAAGAATTCCCTTTTACAGGATTTATTACAAGGAGTTAACGAACCGATCATCAACCATTTGCATCGAGACATTGTATACTAATATTTTAATTTAAATACTTGTTTGAAATATAATATGAACGAATTCGATGAATTATCCAGAATCAAGCCCTGGAAGGCAGATAAATTTAATCTCGACAGGATATCTCCTGACCTACCGATTCGAGATCTGGTTGATCAGAAAAATAAAAGTTTGATTAATAAAATTCACGGCACCAAGAAAGAATTTCACACAGATGGTGCATCTCATGTATGGTCAACGTTCAAGATTATACGCAACGGTGTCATCGGCGCTACGATGATTGACGAACGAGCAGCAACTATCATTAACTACATTGATGATCAAAAATATCTTTTCAGAATAAAATTTGTCGTGCTAACAGAAACAGGTAATTGGATTATCCGTGACAAATATGATCCTGTACACAAGGGTGAAAAAATTGCCATATTGAGTAGAAATTCCAAACCAGGAATGTTGACTGGCATTGACAAACCGTATTATGAGCGAGCATATCCTGTAACAGTAGTTATTTATGGAATTTATCCGATAAATGAAAAATCCAACGTTGATAGTCTGAAGCCGATCAAATTTTCAAAAACAAATTGTGTAGCCGAACGAGTAACATAACATTTTACCGTTTCGACTCGTGGAAACGGTCTAACAGCGTTACGACGTAAAATAATAAACACGTGGGGAGAAATGGTTAAAGATACCGGGGCGTCTATCAAAGATGTCGCTGAGTTAGGAAAAAAACTAACCGTAAGAACAATAATAGGAGAAATATTGTATGAATCGAAATATAAATCAAAAGGAGCTTCGAACGAAATTATTGATCACAGTGCGCATGCGTGGACTAGCGCAGTAACAGTGTTTCCACGAAATCGAACTGTTAAATTTTATGATGATAATATATTTGATTTTATTAAAGAAATAAGTAAAAACGATCCTGTGTCAGTATGGCTGCTTCACACTTCTGAAACCGACGAATATTGTACCGAAGTAAAAAGTAAATTTGATCAGTTTGTAAGACCGAATGGCGTTATTTATCGAACAGATCTTCTTCACGAGAAAATGAAAAACCTTGCATTGCAATATACTGATGATACTGACGAACTATTGAGCAACTGTTTTACTGTTCCGTCAGTTGCGGCTCATTTTGCTAGAAAGAAAAATTCGTGGAAACCAACTAGGTTTGGTTTTCTTGATGACGTAGTATCCAGTTGTGTCGAATACGGACACGGCGGATTGTGGAATACTAAATAAGATCATAAAGATGTTATTTCGGTTGATATGGTCGCGTGTTATCCCGGGATGGGAGATTGTTCTGTATACTTTAACAGATTCGGTCATCCGACGCACGAAATGACGCGCGTATCGATAAATGGACCATTACCGGATTTTGACCTGACTGGATTCGCTTGTATCGAGTCATTCGAGCTTGCTAAAGGACTTCATCCAATTTGTTTTGCTTGGTTTGGGAAACATTTTTCAGAAAAAACGGGGGTACTAATAGTACTGTTACGGTATGTACTAGATTGTGCGATATTAATATCGCTGATTGTAAACGAAGCAATTATATCATATCGGAAACAAACCGAAGTTTGGTTACCACAACAAAAACAGTATTCTGATTATGAAAACCCGGGTAAAACCGATTATGAGAATAAAATTACGAAAGATCTTGGCAGAAAAATAATTGGCAAGTTCACTCAAGGAGGATCATATGATATAAACGACATTGTACAAGATTGATCATGGACGATGCTGAGTTAGATTTTATAATCGCTGATACAATGAAAAGAAATACGTTTATAAATCGAGAAATAGCTTTCTTGCCAAATGGAAATAAACTAGGTACAACTGTGAGCTATATGGACGGTGAGTCGCCTCAGTATTAATCTATTTTCGATGATAAACAGAGTTTCTAAGATTGCTGTCAAAGTTGCTACGGATTCATTTTATATTAATAAAAAATATTCAGGATTGCTAGAACAACTACATATCGATACTTGTGCACAGTGGGGTTCGTGGAGAATAAAAAAAGAAAGTATACACGATTATTCAGAATCCGCTGATGTTACGATTAAAGATATTTACCTGACAAATAATCAGATATCAAAATTATCATCTGCACCATCGGTGTACGATCCAATAACCAGAAATAAAACGGTTTATCTAAATGGACCGGGAGGTTCTGGTAAGACGACTCGAGCAATCGAATTATTTCAGAATTCAGATATTATTGTTTTAACACCTACACATAGACTCGTACGAGAGATGAAACAACGAGGAGTGCAATCATGTACCTATCACAGTGTTTTTAGATACAAGGGTGTGACGCATGGACTTTTTCGAGGATGGGAGAGAAATATATTCCAAGGATTATCGTTTCGGATGAAATATGTACAGTACCGTTAGAAACATTAAAAACATTTCTTGATTGGTTATTAACAAAAAATACTGCTGTGGTCATGTGCGGCGATCACGGTCAACCACCACCTTTTGTTGGACCATCTCCACATGATTGGCTAAAAGACTGTGTTGATTATTACTCGGAGATAACTGATCATCATAGAGCACTTGATCCAGACTTAAGTGAGTTAAAAAAATTAATCAGACTACAGCCGAATAAAACTCAATGTGAAGTAATGCGTGAAGTGATTTCAGAAACCTCTATGAACGACTTTCTGCAAACGTGGAGACCAAATGATTAGATATTTGCAAGTAGAAAGATAGTTCGTGATACACTTCAGCAGCGGTTGTTTTAGTTACATAAAGAAACGTTTCCAACGTTGACAGTGCCGTTGTGTTATCGACCAGCAGACACGCGACGGCAGAATATTGACGTTGATATACCAGGACAGACCGAGAAACAAAATCTCGTATTAAATGATGTTGTCTCAGTTGATGTCAGTGTTGTTGAGGATGCTCTAAAAATGAATAAATCGCCGTGGACGCTGGGATACGTGATGACAATTCACTCATCTCAAGGGTTAACTATTCTTGATACAGTTGTTTGGATCGTCGATGATCGTATCGATTGGTCCAACTTAGTCTATCCTGCAGTATCTAGAGTTAGAAGAATATCTCAACTACGGAGAATCGTCATGGACTCGTCAGTGATCAATGATGATATTGACAACGATATAATAAGAAAAAAATTAGCTGGTTATAAACAAACTGACAGAAAAAAAAATAAACGCGACTTTGATCTTGATGTTGAATTTATTAATACGATGAAACAACAGCAGAATAATCACTGTGCGAGTTGTAATTGTATAATGTTATGGCGGTATCTGAAAAATGATCCAAGACAATTTACCGTCGATAGAAAAGATAACAGCCGCGGTCATGCACGTGAAAATGTGATGTTGACCTGTCTTAAGTGTAATTGACGTAGTGGTGCTAGTTAAGTGATTGCGGTGGCAATTTTGTGTCTTCAGGAATTATTTGTAATTGTTCAAACGTGAACCCGCGCTGAGGAGCAGTTGAATCCAGTCTGTAAATTGCGGGTCTACCAGCAAATCTTACTATGTTAGATATCTTGTGCGTCGTAATACTCCAAATAGGATCAGTCGCTCTTTTTTTACCACCCTCAAGTTCACCGGGTTCATATAAATATCTTACAGTAATATTACCCAGTACTGGCTGCGCTGAAAAACTACGTCGTTGTTTTGGTATATTTTTTTGTGACTGCGCTAATGGGTTTCATATTAGTTGTTCGAGTAATTTCGTTATTTAGCGCGGCTATCACACTTGGTAATCTTGCAACTCATTCGCGAGATCTTTTGTCTTGAATAAATTTCTTCGCGTATTGATATCCAAATAACCGCTCAGCAAGTGTTCGATTGAATCGTTCAACAATTGCCTGATCATGATGAATTGCAGTGTGTCCTCGTTTGATTTTGACATTATGTTGCTTCATTAACGATTATACTGGACCAAGAAATTCTTTGCCAGGATCAACTTGTAACAGCTGTGGCCATTGCAAGGGTCCTCGTTGATAAATTCGTTCAAACGCAGAAGAAACGTCGGCCACTGTTTTAGTTGATAATGGTTCTGCCTCTTTATACCTACTCGCAACGTCAATGACAGTTAGCGCGTACTTGCATGTTATTTGACGTCTATGTGCTTTAATCGTATCATGAGGTAAAAATAAAATATCAGCCTGATGAACTTCATGAACATCGAAATGTGTGTACTGAATTCGCTTCGGTGATAGTAGATAAATTTGCCATATTGCCTGTCGTGCTAACCACGCTACAGCGGCAGGACGCGTGATATTTGCTGCATCAGCGAGTTTACTAATTGCTGCTCTACCCCTCCAGTATCCCCTTGGACTATAATAAATTGATTCCATTTATAATAATTGATTAATTAATTACCAGCCCCTAACGCCAGTTTACTTTTCATCGCGGATCTTACCAACCAATTAGATAATGATTCTTTTATATTTTTATTTTTTATGGAATCTAGCGAATGAATCAATTTCACATCTGCAATATGCCTATGTTGTAGATCGTTATTTTTATAAACCACATCATGAACGTGACATGCTTTATCAATATCATTTATGGGATATTCACCTGGTTTTTGTTGATCCTGATTGTCAAGCCTGATATCAAGTCGAGTACCAGGACCACAACAATTATATCCTGGTAGGTGTTTTTCTCCAGGGTATTTAGCCCATTGGGTTCCTAGGAACTTTGACATTAATGTAGCAATATCACCACCGTCTTTACGTTGAATTCTAGGTAAAAACGAAAATATCTTCCTATTACATATTGCACATCTTTCACTGTATGCTATTCTTTTATTTTTGTTGTAGTGGATAGAAGATATTAGTTGGAGTTTTAGCTCTACAACGTAAACAATATAAATTCATGTTATTTATAATATGGATATAATTGATTTCTCA
Organism: Sinohyriopsis cumingii; assembly: GCA_028554795.2. Taxonomy (NCBI): domain Eukaryota; kingdom Metazoa; phylum Mollusca; class Bivalvia; order Unionida; family Unionidae; genus Sinohyriopsis; species Sinohyriopsis cumingii. The sequence continues at coordinate 44,973,123 of CM068827.1, forward strand.
GCGACACGAAAGCAGGAGCCAGTTAAACACCATCATGCGCTACCGATTTCCAGATGAATGATAATAATAGGTCCATCTGGATCGGGTAAGACGCAATTATTACTTAATCTGATAATGAGATGGTTAAAGTGGGATAAGTTGTATTTAGTAGCTCCGTCAGTTGATGATCAAAGATGTTATGATGTACTTAAAGATTTTAATGAAAACGCAAGATTACTGGACGACTATAACGATGTTATTGAGTTTATAACCGATATTGATGAAGCACCGAGTGTTGATGTTTTAGACGGATTTATTAATTATTTAGTTGTATACGATAATGTGATGCTGGACAAGCAATCAAATCCTGCTAGAATATTTTCACGTGGCAGACATAAAAACACTGATATGATTTATGTTACTCAGCGATACACACAAATACCAAAAGTGATCACAGATAACTGTAATATTTTAGTTCTTGTTAATGGAGTCGATACGCACACGTTGCGAAATATTCATCAAACTTGGTGTAGCGGTGACATGGATATAATTAATTTCAGAAATTTCTTTTCACGAGCACAATCAACCCAGTACGGGTTTATAACAATAAATTTGCATGATCCTAGAACAAGATATCGTATTGGACTTGATACAATTTTTGGATAAATTTATAGCAGCAAAGGGGGCGGGACCACAATGATGTGGGTAAACACAAATTTCGACAAAAATAAAGTAATCCAATTAGAGAAACTCTCGGTCAAGTTAAACGCTTTGGTTTAGCGTCAGTGACCTTATTTTTTATTTCGGAAGAAGCTTTTATTTTAAGCAAATGACGTTTCAGACAAGTGGTCTGTTCGCCCCCTCTTCTGCTTGTTAACAGATACATAGACATACAAAATATACACATAGTGGAAAATGACTAAATTCTGTCAATCTGGAGATCTTTAAAATGGCCGTTGGATATCATTAACAAACGTCGAGATTTAACGCATATTACACGTCTTCATCGTTCGTCTACCCAAACTTCTCGTCACTGCCGGTCTGTAGACTAAGAACTACTTCAAGTATCCAGGTCTCTCCTCATAAATCGTTCTTGTCCTCATGACTGTGTCTTAATTTTCGTGTCTTCAAATGGACGACTTTTCTTGGTTTAAGGGCATGGGCATACTGCTAACTATGGTAACTATGGTGGATGATTCTACACCTGGATATTATCTTTTTTGGATAACACCAATAGTACTGGTATATCAAATTGTGATTTGCCCATGGCGTATGAATACGCATAATGAACATGTTTTATAGCAAATATAATCTCTAAACATGGATATGAATTTCTTGGAATATTACATTTAAAAAGGAAAATATAACAAGAAAATGATTTTCATGTAAAATATCTTTATAGAAACTACCATTGTTATGCAAACAGTTAACCATAGGGGGCCTACTCAATGCAGGAAGTACCGTATGTACTCGTGTATAAGACGAATACTTTAGGAAATAATAAAGGCCTGGAAGAATGGGGGTCGGCTTATCCGCGGGCCAATGTCTAAACTTGACAGTATTTAGGTCTTTTTGTTGACTCCTGTAGTGGCTGTAAATCTTGGGACACGAACCAATATTTTTTTTACGTGGTCTAAGACAGAGGCCATGCTGAACTATAATGTACAGTACTTACACAGTGCAAAGCGTGCATAACGTCGCTTAAATTCTTACTTATTCCCAAACATATTAGAAGCAGATTTTGCTTTATTCATTGTTTCGACCAAATTGTATTCTTCCAAATAATATTTCAGTTAGTCCTTCAGAGTTGTTTCATTTACGCTGAATCACGCGCACGCGAGTTACAATTTTTCAATGATATAAGCGATCCTACAAATTGAAGTAATATTTTTAAAAAGGTACACACGTGTAATTGTAGAAGGCACATAACCATCACACGTCACATGTTCACGAAGAGTGGTAATAACAATGGCTAAAATTCTCATATAGATCAACTAAGATTAACATCAATCAATTTTAGTTTTGTGTTTTAGCTGAACAAACATCGTAACTTTCCTCACATTGGAAAGCTTGATGTTTCGGAGTTCCCTATTTTGATAGTCGGCAAATTTGTCTTTCGTTTAGCGACGGCCAGTACATGTCAGTTAATCATTAAAACCCTGAAACTGGCTTGTGATAAGAGGGAAGTTTGACCGGTAACTGTACCAGTAGATTGATGTGTACTTGCCTTTATTCCATAATATTAGCACGATTACCGTAGTTTTGCAAAACGGGGTGTAAGGAATACATATGAACTTGTCAAAAGCCAAGTAGGGAGACTGAATAAAAAAAATAGAGATTGGGACCTAAAATCGGGAAGTTCTTCGTGGCATTTTCAAAGCCTTGTTTCACTAAATATTGATCGATCTTGCTGGTCCAATATGCGTGAAACTTGCAAAAAGACTTGCCGTTTCTCCATGTGATGTGCCCTTTTATCTTATTCTGGTCAGCTATGGTCAAACTGCAGAATAGTGAAAGATTAGTATTAAATGAGCAAGCAAGAAAGCCAGCGCGACTAATTAAAAGTTAATCCTTATCCATACAACTATTTTGTGAAAATGATTGGCCCTCCTTCATAATTCAAAGAAACCACATTCAAGCACCAGCAATTGATTGACAAATAAAGGATGCCCATTTTTGTTGAACTAAAGCTACCAAAATAGTCAGCCTCGTGGTACCGTAAATGTGGCAACTATTTTCCCCTCTTTGTATATCCGATCTTATTTCCTTATTGTCAACTCGTTAAGCATTTAATACTGTTTATTATAAAACATGTATTCTGAATTAGTTTTCTGAGGACACATTTGTTGCGTGGTATGTATTTTCATGCTTTTTTAATTTAACGATGGTAATTAACATTGGTATATACAGTATAAAATTGGCCGATGTTCACTCGTGTACGTTTCTTTCGTGGGAGTGGCGCTATAGAATATGGAGTTACAGATTTCATAGTGATCATTCTTGTCATTGAAATTAATAGTGGACGATTTTAATGTTGTGGTTTATTTTTTTTTTTGTTCTGGTTTTTCATATTTTTTTTAATTTTTGAGGTAAAGAAAAATCGTTAATTTAAGTGAATAATGTTTAAACTTAACATTCTGTTTAGTGAAGAAGCGAATTTGTTATAGTAAAGTAATTATTTCGTCACAACAATAATTCACAGGTGATGCAATAGAACATTTAGGATTTTGCTTGTTTAGATGAAATGAAAATCGAAGACAACACGTAATAATCGGGAGTTCTCTGCACATATCGGAGGATATTATGAAATAGGGAGATAGGCGTGGAGCGACCCAAACAATCGGGATTATTTTTTCCTCCCGGCGTGAAAGTTGACAGTCTCAACACGGAGTCAGTCTTCCAATCCGAAGAGAGTGGACTGTGACGTCCCATTCCCTATATAGATGCGCTAGCGTCTGTGCCTAGTCAATCCATGCGACAGAGTTTTCAAACATGACGAAAACTAAAAAGACAATGAATTAGGGTGCACAAGTAATGGAACAGCAGCGGCTACCAAAGTCAGCACAGGTCTGCTTCCAGAAGAGGTTGATTTTAGTTGGGATTTAGTCGATTTCCTTTCTTCTTCGCAAGAATTTGCTCCGGTATCAGTACCTTCGCCACCTTCTCCTTCTTTACAACATGTTGATGAGTTTAAACAGAGACAGAAGGAAAATTTGGAGAGGCAAAAAGGAAACGACAGGAAGAAGCAGTAGATAAGAAACAAGGTCGAAGAGAGAAGGCTGACAGTGAAAGTCAGACGGTAACAGTACCCTTAGCCATTGTAGCAGAGTTAAGGAGTCTGAAACAAATGTATCAGACTTCTTTATTACGACCCAAGAGAATAAGACCTTCCCGAGCCAAACAACCCAACCCTGTTACTACGTCTGCCATACTACCCCTAGTGATTTCTACTAAATCGTCATTGACAAGAGCCAGTCCAGAAGTAGGCCTTGTCCGTGACAAAGACTTAAGGCAGTTAAAGATGATTACGTCCCGTTCCTGAGTTTGCTTCTTAAATAAAGAAATACCTAACGGTTCTTTCCAGGGTCATCCACATATGTCCAAAAGAGATATTATTTCAGTTGAAAATATCAGTTAAAACTAAAAAGCCCTTTTAGCCAATGATGTACGTATGAGTGAGTGAGTGCGTGAGTGTAGGTTCTTATTCTAAAATATCAAAACCAATAGACACTTACGTTTTATGTTAGGTCCATTCTGGTACAAACTTTACAATCTAATTCACAACACAACACAACACTTTAAAAAGTTCTTAGACTTCTGTGTCTGTGTTCACTCTGACTTTTTGAATTTCTGTACTTTCACTAGTTTTGTTTGCCCTCTTCGGCTTCACTTTCTTCTCGTCTTTTTTCTTCTTCTCATTTTCCTCTTTCTGCACGTGTCTTCGTTCTTCCTTTTTTGAGGGTACCTCTTCTTCCTGTTCGGAACCCCTCTCCTCTTGCTCCTGTTGTTTCTATTAGGGCATTCTGAACACCAATGTCTTTTTTCCTCACAGTGATAACAGGTATCTTGACTATTGTCTCTTCTAGTACCTGTCTTGCTTTTTTGACGGTCTGGGCACTCTGAAGACCAGTGTCCTTTCTTCTTACAGATATAGCAAGTATCTTGACTTTTATCTCGAAAGGAGGGTGAGTAGTCTGTCGGTTTGTCTGGGAAAATTTCTTATGACACCTCGCAAAGCTCTGATCAAAAGTTCCATCTGTGGGGACTCTTCCGTCGTTCTGCTCGGTTTGAGAGTGAAATGAATAGTGGAAGGGAAGTCACACACCCTGTATATATACGCTAGTTTTACATGGATATAAAGTGACCCATGGCGTTTAAAATTTAGTCGTTTAACTGTACACAGTCAAGATGAACCTATCGCATAAACTCTTGGAGAAAGTAGAAGAAAGTAAGAGGCAGAAACGTGATTTATCGCCTCGTACAGTAGCTGAAGTCTTGGCACAAACTAATGCCAGTTAATTTGAAGATGACATGAGTAAGCCAGAATCCAGACCCAGAGACTCTACACCCAACCAAAGTTCACCATTAGTTAACCCTGAAAAGTACTATCTCATTCGAGAGACAGAAAAGCGCTCCTCCAGAAAATTTAGAACTAAGGCTTACACGTACACTGTGAAGTTTAAAGATTTCAAGTCCAACGTACCAACGGAGAAAGCAGACGAGTTCATCACCGATGTGTGGGATTCTTTATTAACCATACTGAAACTACAATGTGAAGCCAATGAAGACGAACGCTTGAGACTTTCCATTCATCACGACAGTTTAAAGTCCCCAGTTCGGATCGAGTTTATCAGCCCAGCAGAAATAAAACCTTCCAAAGTCATCGACAAGATTCAACACGTGCAACAATCAAATGACAAGTTTCGCAACACTGATGGAAAAGAAACACTGTTCACGACCCACTTATCTCCCAAAGGGGACCGGACAACGCAGAAAAATGTTATTGGTGGACGACTTTCGTAGCATTTTGCGTAGCCTCGTCCAAATTAACAACCCATAAGACCATAAGTGTTTAGCCTATGCCATCGTCGCAGGACGAACGTATGCCGACAATAACGATACGGTAGAATGGAAAAGAGGCTGGAAAAATATTCAACGATCGGACCAAGCCAAACAGCGAAGTGAAGCAGAACTTCTGTTATAACAAGCGAGGCTATCCAAAGACACACCTTGTGGCACTTCTGAAATGTAAAAATTGGAAGACTTCTTGGTTCCACGCTACAACACGAGTACGATCACTGTTGATGGACCCACTGAACGAACCCAAGGGACAGTTTGTACGGAGGAAGAACACATGCCACCTGTTTGCTGCACCAAGCCGACGAGGAGAAAGGAGAAGAAATCAAATACTTAGACGTGTGTTCGCTGTATCCTTATGTGTGCAAATAGTGTCACTTTCCTTCAGGGCACCCGCAATTTCTGACGGAACACATTGACCTGGACAACATTCTACAATACGAATGGTCCAGCACGTGCTAATTCGTGCCTCCCACCGACTTGTACCATCCAGTTTTACCTCACCATTGCCAAGGAAAACTGATGTTTCCATTGTGCCATAGTTGTGCCGAAACGTGCAACCAAGATGGATCTTGTCAGCACACCCATGAAGGACGCGGCTTGACGGGAAGGTGGGTCAGCGTAGAATTGTTCAAAGCGCTGGACCTGCGATACCAACTGTTAGAAGTGTACGAAATTACTACTATCCCAAGACACAAAAATACTACACGGGCGATGAGACTCAGAAAAGAATATTTGCAGACTACGTCGATGCCTTTTTGAAACTGAAACAAGAAGCCAGCGGCTATCCTTCCTTTTGTCACACTCCTGAGACCAAAGGAAATTCCAAGAAAAATACTGGGAGCAGGAAGACATCGCTTTAAACAACATTGAGAAAAACGATGGAAGGCGATCGTTTGTCAAAGTGAGGTTAAATTGTTTGTGAGGCAAAATGGCAGGACGGCCGTGTTTGCCCAAGACAGAGTATTTGGCAGTACCTTCCCGTTACTTTCAGATGATTCACCATAAAACCAAATACATGAAACACGTGGACGTCATTCGTGAGGAAGACTGTTATCCCTCTTTGAATAGTGGAGAATCTTTGGAATGGGAGGAGACCGTGGAAGCAGAACTCCAAGACACAGATGAAAAGGACATAGTAATGAACTTCAGATGGCCAGAACACGAACAGCATTTAGTCTCCTGTTTTACCAAACACCTGGCAGAAAAAGATACGGAATTGATCAAAAAAGGTTGCTATGGATGGCATAACGATCGTCCCAGTCAAATTCAACACGATAAATATCTGATGCTGAGTCAAGAAGAAAAATTGAAAGCTTGGAGTCTCATCTCGGTTGAAGACGTGTTGCATCAGTGGTATAAAGACCTGCGCAATCATTCCTCTCCTCCATTGATGACTCTAGAGATCCAGCACATCGAGGCTCTCTTGGCTAAGAGTGGAGATTAGAAACGAAGAAACGGTTACTTGTCAGACATTTTCAAGCAAAAAGTCAGGATTGAATTGATCACTTATCATTACCTGTGAAGAAAAACAAAAAGACAAACAACACAAAAATTGATACCTGTGAACGTTATTGCATTTTTAACCACAGTTCTTACACTGCTTGTTGGAATACTGGCGGTAAAGATGAACTGCCTCATCGCAAACCTCAAGACCATCAAGCTTATGTCATCACCACGGACGATAGTCATCTTCCAGGAACCCACTGGGTAGCAGTCTACTTTCCTAAAGAAGGTTGTGGGGAGTATTTTGATTCGTATGGATTGCTACCTTTGGAAGACGATGTCATCGACTTTATGAGAAGTAATGCCCAGACGACACGATTCAATAATGTGATATTGCAAGGCACAGATTACATGGTGTGTGGACAATATTGTGTGTATTTCCTTCATCAACGCAGTCTTGGATATTCTTTAGAACATATAGTGACTTATTTTGATCTTCGTTCTTCTAGAAATGATGAGAAAGTAGATCGATGGTTTTGTGACCATTATTGTTATCTTTTGTTATTAGCTAGGAAACATATTGTACATCAACAAGTCTAGCTTCACTTCACAACGTTGTCAACCTTGTCCAAAATAGATTGTTAGTAGATCAAAATGTTTGCTATTTTGTTTGATTGTTTCTTTAAAAATTCGTTAATTTTTAATTGTTGGTTGTTAGTTATTTGAATAAAAATGTTGTTTTGAAAAATGCGTCTGTCGTTTATTTGCCATGTTTATCATGGGCTATGCTCTCTGAGTTCTCTCTATCCCTCAAATCAAACTATTAGAGCGTCCCCACTCTAAACAATGTAGGAATGTTTCTATCGCGTCCGAGCTTCAACCATATAAAGCAGTGTAGACTCCAGTCTGACCATCCATTATTGACTCATCTTCCTATGAAGATGTGCTCAAGACTAGACAAACTGAACGAAGCTTACGTGAATTTACATCGTGCCAGGCAAAGCCTGATACCCAAACCTGCAGAGATAGAGAATGTCAGAATCTTGAAAGTGACTGAAGACCTTATAGAAGAACTCTTCAGAGAGGATATCAATAAAGAAACGGAAGAATGGACGAAGAAGTACAGCAGAAAGAGCAGAGAGAGCAGCAGCAACAGCAGGGACTAGACAGAGGCTTTGTCGACTGTCGTGTAGAGTTTTCCTTCTCTTTCCGAAGAAGCAGACCTTATCCTGTGTGAAAGCGTGTCACCAGACGAGGACGCCATCTTAATCAAGAAAAGATTGATATAGTTCCTCGTCCTCAAAAAACGGCCCTTTTCAGTGCTGCCCGATACTCTAGAAAGGATATACTAATTCAATTGCCAATGGTATTTTAGCAGGTTACAAAATAGAAATGAGTCTGTAAGCACTTAGTTTCTTTAACTTTGTTCGAAGTGTATCTATAAGCACTTCGTTTGTTTGACATTGTTATAAGTGTTTCTATAAGCACTTCGTTTCCGTAGCTTGTCAAAATAGTCAGTGAGTTTGTAATAGGAGTTAGGGTTTGTAAGTAAAAAGTGAGTGAGTGTTTCTTTTAGGTCCGCACCAGCCATGTTTGTTTGGGTAATGATAAGAACAATGTTAAGTTTTGGTGGCAGGGGATGCTTTCCTTCACGCCCAAGCTTAACAAATATAAAGGGAACGCTCGTCAATCTGGCTACCCTTGTTGATTCATCAACTGCGAAAACTGAGGAACAGAACAGCAACGTTACTGGAACTACAGATTAACCTGGAGTATGCTCGGCGTCTGCTGGATGAGCTGGACATGGAGGCCATAGAAGAAAGTGCCAGAGTTGAAAATGAAGAGGAGGAGAAGAAAAAGGAAGAAGAGGCGGGAAAGAAAAGAGGAATCCTACCTCACGTAATGAGGAGACATGTGTATGAGTTCAAACCCGAGGTGAGAATACCTCAACAGGCATCACCATCACCACCACATCCACATCAGCTACAGCCACTGCCACAGCCATTACCACCAGTAGCAAGAGTCTAATCCCACAGATGACAAACTGGGAGGAGGAGTTGAGAGAGCAAACGCATCAACAACAACAACATCATCCTCAGGTCTCGCGTAGGAGAAGACAGAGGGATATTTTTACTATGCCAGAGACGAAATATTGGGGTGCTGAGGCCACTCAAGCTGCCTCCGCACTCGCAGCAGCTGCAGTAAATTGGAATAATGGCTGGAGCCGACGTTGTGTCTGTGGCGCAAGACCAGGTAGGTGCCACCATTAACCCAGTGCACCTGGAGTTCAAAAGCAAACAGACCTTCTCAGGGCTACCCTAATACTCTAGAAAAGAGACTATTCAAAATGCTAATTTGTGTCAATGTGGAGTAGTGTGATTATAAACACTCACTCTTTTACTGATGTAATTGTGATTGCGAAGGGTTGTGAAGAGTTCACTCCCCTAAAGTGCAATGTTTATGGCCGTCAGTTTTATCTCCCATATAAAAAAAAAAAACTTTTATGTGGTATACATACAATATATGTATAGTATGTACGCTGCACTCATCGTTTCCTTTTAATGAAAAATGTATACATCGTGGTATATCATTGATAAAGCGTACATACTATTCATATATAATATATATACGCCTTGTCAATATATAGCGATTTCAGTGTAGACATGATTGACCCATATCGAACACTGTCTCCACTTGACAGAGAGAGAGAGAGAGTAAGATAATCAACTTTGATGTGATAAAAGAAGCCTTAAAGTCCGTGTATGATTCAGACTTTCACATCTAAAGATTAAAATTGCAAAATCGTTTGTCGACCATTGAAAATAGTGTATCATGTCGTCTACATCAAATTACTGCGAGTTCCATACTAGCATGTTCAATTACGGACACTAAGATCTTCAAAAAAAAATTAACGCTCTAGGACAATATGAACATTGATAGTATACACGCTGACTGACAAAGATTATTTCAACACAGAAACCGAATGAAGGAATCATTGAGGGCTACAGTTTTAATGACCTCGAGTGCGATACTGAGTCATATGACCAGGGTGATGCCTTACACAGCAACATCAGCGATCAAGCACGATCTTGCTGATCTTCTACTATTGAAAGCGATTGCCGTTCATGATTCTTGCCATTCTATTAGCGAAAGCGATGCAACACGACCTTTCTGCTTTACCAGCAAACAAGATGCTGTTCGTGTGCGGTTGGCATGATTTCCACGTCCTCACAAGGACAAGAATGATATAGTCCGGCCTGGCTCAGCTATTCCATGATGTTTACGTGGATTACCATCCACACACTCACGGGTCATTTATTCCACCCATACAATCCGAATAACTGTTTCCAGTCGCTTAACCTGCCTATGAAAATTCTGAAAGTGGATTACACTAGCTGAACAAGAGATGGCAAAAATATCTGGCATTATTCACTGCTGAAAATTGGGCTAGACCTGGATTTGTTTAGTTCTGAGAAGGAGATACATTACAATGTCTCAGTCGTGGAGTGAAACGTCACAAATTGGAATATAAACGTACAGCATATCTTGACCATTCCAGGTGGACTCCTGTCAGTGCATTCACTTGGACGGTCCGAACTATGAGTCCGCGTGGATATTTTGGAAGAAGATGGGATTCGTAATTTACCTACTGACCTAGGAGGACGCATTTCAAGAGAGTTTTTCGAGATTCATTTGACACGTAAAGAACAATTACACCCTTTGCGGCATAGATTTCCGAAGCATTGACACCTGCATTTTAGGAGAGGTTCGATACCTTTCAAAGTGTTCAAATGATCATGCATTGATGAACTACCAACAACTAATACAATCTTTGATGTCAAATCTACCTACACAGTTGGAATGTTCCAGCAATAATTTCGGAGGATGAAGACTTAAAGCATTTCAACAGACTATGTATTGTGCAATAGTGATTGAAACATTTCTTTCCATTCTTTGCCAAAAGATACCATTTGTAAACGTTATGCAAGTTTCTTCAGACGGAAAGACATTCATCATGGTACTATTCAAAAAACTTATCATACCATGACGTATGCCCTCAGTGATACACATCAAATTCCACGGAAGGAATTAAATGACAGTGTTTAGTACTCAGGACTTAGAGTATCATCAAACCCTTTTACAAGGCATCCTTCCACATACCATTCCAGTGCAGTTTTGATGACGTGGTGTGTGTCGGTGGGTTGGTGACTACGTTTCATGGATTTCGTTTGCCAGCAGATTCGTTGTGGACGATTTATGAACAGTACATGCAATAATGACAAGACCACCAAGACTCTATCGGAGCAATATTGACTTGTTTTTTTAAAATTGGGGATAGTGATGAAAACGAGTTGCGTCCTTCTCTTGAAAAATACATTCGTTGGGTTTAATCCGCGCTTAGTACCTATCACAAAGTGTGTACACCTACTTGGTTACACCAACATATTTACGACTGGAATCACGTACGTGACTGGTCTAGTCATGGATTTGATCACTGGACACAAGAGGTGGTTAATTATGCCAAAAGCGCAATGTGTCATTGATTAAGGAAAAAATATCACTTTGTACATGTGGGAATCGAGTAAGAACTGAAAGTGGAAATAAAATCTATATAGAAACCTTACTTAGAAACAAAGGTAGAAGAATCAGATACAGAGGAAGAAATAATAAAAGTCCAAGAAAGTTTTTTTAGTAGTCGTATAAGCTAGAAAAGAATGAAGACATCAAATTTCCGGATAGTATAGGGTCGATGAATTCCACGCAGACTACATTCGTTTACCTAGAATGAATCTAACACCAATAGATCGAAAGTGTTTCAGACGTACTTGTTTATATTCATCTTTGGTGATTCTAGAATATGCCTTTTTTATCTACGAAATAATTTGTTCCTTATTTTATTTTTCTGTTTCAAATTGTGTATACTGACTCAAAATTTACATATGTATTTTTATCTGTTTGTTACTCTTTGAAACAATTACACTTGTGTACAGTGTATGTAAGATCTTGTCTCGTTTATAGAAACTCAGGTTTCTAAGGGATAGACGAAAAAGTAAACAATTAATGTCAGGAGGCATTATATCTTTGCCACTCCCTTAAAATATTAATTGCAGGACTCAATGGTTCAGACAAAACCGAATTCGTCTAACGTTTGATCCAACACAAATCATACTTGTTCAATTGTCTTCCGCTACACTGCAATGTGTTACTCGGACTTGCAATCGATTTACTTTGACTGGCAATCGGTTTACACTTTTCTTCAAGAAAATCAATGAGATTCGATGTCGTTTGTTGACGACATTCCTGCATCGTGATTGACTTCCATCAAACACTGTTTTTCCTCTTCGACGACGTGTTAGGGGCAGAAAAAGAAGAGAAGAAGGTATAGTTTACGCGAAGAGGCCATCATCGTAATAACATTCTTATTCACATTCAACGCAATGTAGTCAAAGCTCAATAAAGCACATCGCATTATCAGTCTCAGTATCCATTTTGAAGTATTGTTTAAAAATTTAGGAGATAATAGTCAAGTACTAGCGTAAGCCAAAACCTTGTTTGAATTGTACACATGGTGATGCCCGTCAATACAAACTAATTTTTATTAATGAATTTGACACATGCAACTCCCAAATATTTTAAATTTCCTATGAATTTGTCTCACATATCGCACCAAAAGGAGGTCATGTAATTTACACGTCAGCTATGTTGTCTATCTGTACCCCTCCAGGAAAAAACGCCAACCTAAAAACATCCTTTACCTTTTATGTTTCTAACAGTATTTCACATGACATTCGTTCAAACACAACCCTCTCTCAAATGTGTTTGTGCATTGTTTGCCATCAGTCGCGCAACAAGTGCACAAGTATGGCCATTAATGTCATTTAGAATCGAGTCTCAACGAAGTGTTACGATGGTTAACGTAACAGTGTTATGTATATTTAATTTGTATTGTGTGATTCACGTTTCTCCATTATTGAGGGCAAGTGTTTGGGCCTTTCTGACTAACGTGTTTTATTCTTAAACAGCACCACATAGTTAATTGTTGTCTATCATTATTATATATTAATATATTATTATTCGTAGGTAAACGTGTTTCCTTTGTTTTGAGTTCCTAATACAGCCTTTAACCCCATTCTAAAACATACCAGAAACACATTTTGTTTACAGCTTGATGGAAATGTTCACTAAAACTACCCTCATCCTGGTCATCATTTTGTGACCTAAACTTTTATATTAGAGTTGCTTACATCCCAATTACTCGCTCATAGCTTTTTATCCAAGGTGGAATAATTAATTATAGTCGATTTTAGTTGTTAGGTTTTTTAAAACTTAATTTGAGAGAATTTATTTATTTAAATTACTCAATTGATTTCCAAAGTCCTCAAAATTATTTTCTGACTAAATAAGGTTTTTGGGATTGTTGTGAATTCATTTAAAGACATGTTGAATTATATCAGTGTGATACATTAGGACCATTAGTACATCGACTCTATTCCAGCCTATTGGTCTATCAAAACATTCATTGGGATTTAATTCCTTTTACAAACTTTTCACTCTGTATTCCAGTGAAATCAATTATTTGTTGAATCGCGTAAACATGTTGGTTTTCGCTCCTTTCTTTTACGTAGATTAAGACCATGGAGTCATAACAACAACACGTCAATTTCGTCAATGTATCACGAACGTCTCGAGTCAAACAGAAAGTTTTTGTTTTGAAAAACATATAATACTTTGTTACAACTGGTTGATCGAAGAATTCATACACAAGCCAAAAACAAATTATTGTGTAGTCTTCGTGGAATGAGGATTAGGTAGTGACATTATTCGCTCACTTTTAAAATTGAACCATAATATCCGGGCCAGAAGAGCAAAACTTAAACGACTGACAAAACAGTAGAGAAGGACAAGTTCACACTCTAACAAAATCACAGATGAAAATAACTACGAGAAAGAGAGGTACTGCCACTTGAAACTCAATAAAACTTTGCTCAGCATCAAAAGTATAGACAGTGGCCATTATTCCCCACAAACTTTGCTTTTATGACCAGGACAGCCGTCTTTAGAAGAGAGCAGCAAGTCCCAGATGACAATTTCAGAGGTGGAGCTGAGGAGAGATATCCATACTACCCCAACCAAAAAGACCTCAACGACTTGATCAGAGATCTTGGTCTCACCAAGCCCAATGCCGAGCTGTTGACGTCTAGGCTAAAGCAGTGGAACTTGTTGGACAAAAGTGTGCAAGTCGCAGGTTAGAGAAAGCATCACTAAGCTTTTTCCAGCTTCTACGCCCGTAAAGATGGGCTCTGCTTCTACCACAATGTGACCAGTCTCTTTGAGGCAATCGGAATCGCCTGTAACCAGAATGAGTGGCGCCTTTTAATTGACAGCTCATCTAAAAGCCTCAAAGACGTGCTGCTCCATAAAGGGAACAAGTATCCGTCTCTTCCCCTGGCTCACTCGGTTCACCTCAAAAAGGATTACAAGAACATCAAGACCTTGTTGGACACCTTGAACAATGATGAGTACGGCAGGGAGGTCCTCGGAGACTCTAAAATGATGGCGTTCCTGATGGTTCTCCAAGGCGGTTTTACCAAGTTTCCCTGCTATATTTGCCTTTGGACAGCAGGGACACCGAGGCACACTACCACAGGCGGGACCGGCCACAGCATACCATGATCTCTGTGGGGAGGAACAACGTCAAGTGTGAGCCAATGATGGACCCCCGGAAGGTGATGATGCCACCACTCCACATCAAATTCGGCCTTATGAATGATAAAAGAAAGTGTTTCAAAATCAAATCGTCCTTTTCTGCCAGATATGTATGGTGCATTGTGCCATCGAAGTATCAGTTGGCAATTTGGCTTTGCAACAAGGAGGTCAATAGTTGTAGACTGCTTAATGCTTCGATTACATGGTTATCTTCTTTTCAGTCATTACTTGTGTTATGTTTATTTACTATGTATTGTGTGTTGCCTTTTTTCCTTGATTACATGTTATATATATATATATATATATATATATATATATATATATATATATATATATATTAGGAGATTGACCATGGTAAGTAATTAAGTTTAGGGCCTACCTGACAAAACTGTTGATAGTTTGTAAACAATATATAACACAGATAATATTTCTGTAAGAGTTGATATTATGCGTTAAGATCATTATTACTGGAATTAAACAAAGTTCCTTGTATATGAGCTTAGAACAATAGTTTTTCACTTGGAGATTCCTGATCTTGTTAACCACTTAGAATATTCTAGAAACAGGTTGTTTATACGAACGTGATGGGAAGTTGTCCGTCATCCTGGCTCTGTTATTATATCGTGGCTTGTTTGTAACAATGTTGAGTATTACTCATTCCTAACTTAACATCCAAAGTCGAAAACAAACCGCATCGAAACTCTCGTGCAACAGATTCTGGACACTGCCTAATCATCAATTTACTTGACCAATATTTTTAAGTCAGAAAGAAATTACTGATCCATACCTGTAAAAAGAATTAATACTTGGAAATTTCATTAACTTCTGACTCATAGTCGGATGCAGTTCCCTAGAACCAGGTGGTGTGTAATAAAGATGAACTTCCACATAAAAATCCGTAAGATGTTTGTTCCTCTGTCATCAACACAGACAAAAGTCATTAAAGAGGAACGCGTATGTGTAGCTGTCTACTTTCCCATCGATCACAGAGTGACTATTTTGATTCTGATGGATTGCCACGTCTGAAAGACGGTATCACTGACGTTATGAAAAGAAATACAGCATCCACTTTTTTCAAAAATCTGAGATTTCAGGATATGATTCGATAGTGTGTGGATAATATTATATATACATTCTTCATCATTTTGGATTCCCTTTGGAAACATGTATAACTTGATTTGACGTTGAGTTCTCCGGAAATGGTGATAACATAGAAAGATTGTTTCGTGATATTATCGCTATCTATTTTCTTTAGCATAGAAACTTAGTGTGTATCGATGGCAAAGTGATAGTATCATAGATTATGGGAAACCAGGTTTGACTCTACAAAGCTTTCAACCCTATGAAACATGCTCATAATTAATCTTTGTTCGATTGTATTCTTGCTTCTGTTAGACAACCTTCTTCTTCTGCATAAAATTGCTTTCACATCTCCCTTGACATTTCTGCTTTATCGATAGATAGTAAAGGTGTCTGTTGGATTGTGATGAAAAAGTGGCTAGTTGTTGGATAGAAAAACCGGTGTGTTGGATTGTATCTAAATATTTAAAGGTTATATTTCCCGTTTGTTCCAAAACTCATGTGACAGTTTCGCCCTATAAACGTTCGACCATCCATTTCACAATAAACTTTCGACCATTAATTTTCCCAAGAAAATTTCCCGTTTGTCCCAACATACATTTTCTCCATAAAACCACCGCAAAAAAATAAATTCTATCTGTATCGCTAAAGTGGAGACATTTTGCCGGAATCGAGCTTCGAACGATTACTGTTCCAAACGTCGCATGCTATTAAGCTGCTAATATCGAACTTTGATAAGTTTCTCGTTTCCCCTATTAACTTTGGACCCTTTCTCTCTAGAAAGTTCGACTGTTCGTTTTCACGTTTAAACTTTCGACCATCCATTTTCAGTGTTAATTTCCCCTTAGGTGTCATAAAAGTTAATCGCCATAATAGAATCCCAATGTTAATTCATGTGTGTTCGTATAAACGTTCTACCCTATGCAATTTAGAACTTATTGGAATACATTTTTCCATGTTAAATTCTAGTTGGGCCCTATAAACTATCGACCCATTTTAACATGGTAGTCCCTTATAACCCCAGTTCCCACATGTTCGTACCTGTCTCACTTAAAGAAACTACTATTGTAAGTATTCTTCAGTATTTTTCCAACCTTTTGATTATAAATCTTTGCGTTTGCAATATTCCGGGCGACAACGTTTGGAGAAATTACAAAATAGAACTTAAGAATCTTACCGTATTGTATATACAGGACTGTATGCACGATAAAATGTTTTATCAGCATATTAAGAAAGGATTAGTTCATTCACTTTTCAATCTTGTAAAAGTAAAGACTAACAATTATAATGTTATATCTGAACGGCTTCATATACAGCATAGTGGTGTGTCTTCTAGATATGATATCTCTTGAAAATCGAAGAGACAGATTTTAGATGTATTTTCGTGTGCTTTACAGATTACGAAATTTTGACAACACTCACATGTATTTGTTTTTCTTGAATGAGAACACCAATATATAACCCGGAAATGACAACAAGACATTAAACATTCGATCATATGACAATTTTTGACAAATATGATTTTCTTGCAGTACCAAGAGATTCCGTAGTCCACCTTTTTTATATAAGAAAGGAACAAAAACCTTCCAACATTGTTCAATTCCATCATATGGACACGAAAACAGATGTGAAAATTACCTTTATGTCGAGCTTCCGTCAGAGCAGCATCATCTAAAATCTTATTAAGGTTTGATATGTGTAGCTTAAGATCATACGAAGTTTGGAGCAAGAATCTTTCGAAGGTCGATTCCAGCAAAATGTCTCCACATGAGCGATGCACATAAACATTTTTTTTTTCAAACTAAGTAAACTATTGTACGGTGTCACGTTTGCTAAGCCCCAGCTATAAAGTCATGTATAAGCTATAATCTACATGTCTCGGGAATATTACCGAGGTCTTGTGTTTTATCTCTAAAGATTGCTGCGGGGTTATTGTTGAACTCTTACGCCAGATTGCCATGACCAGCCAGAGACCGGAAACTTGAGTCGGTAAAGGCGACCGCTTGCGTCCCTTAACAAGGGCTTGCCGTTATCACACCTATATGTTAAAGGTTATTTCAAGGATAAAAAGACTGTCCAAAGGGTGAACGGGGCGTGTTCGTATCCATCCCCACGTTGACAGACAGTGAGAGGGACATTATTCGCTAAGTTTGATTGGATCGGTCCACAGGGACATCAAATCGAAAATTGAGAAAGAGGACGTGATTACAATTCAGACGCAAATGATACCTTCTGAAATCTTAAGGGTAAGTCAGTATACGCCTAACAGGATTGCAGATCAATAGGGTTTACTCCGCGAAAGAAGCCACTCGTAACCTGGCAGAACTTAGAGGTAGATTCTAAGGAAAGACAAAGCTTCGAAAAGGAAGGTTCTTAGGGGACAGATACTTTCCGGTTTTTATTAATGCGTTATGTTAGAATTTACACACCCTTGAATTGTGAATTTGGAAACTTGGTTGAAGTATGTAAGATTAGTTACTAAGGACTTATGCAAATATGAGAGCATGGATATTTGAATATTTTCGTACTTTGTATGAGTTGTAAAGAAATGCGTCTGATTAATGTGATATTGTGTAGTATAACGGGGTTAGGAATATGTACTGATGTGACGGAATTTATTGATGTATGTATAAGAAGTAATTGATACCGTGCTGTATTATGACGTTGGTTTTACCATACAAGAACGCATGGGTATCTCGATGTGAACGAACGCGTGACTGAAGAAATTTGATAGCCGTTTTCTGATGGTAGGCTGTGTGTAGTGTGAGATGAGATGGCTAAGGAAAAAGACTATACCGTCCTTGTCTTTTCACAGAAAGCTTTTTAAGGGACAGAGAACTTCCGGTTCAATTGGGTCACAAGTCTTCAAGAGTTGGAGACGGAATTGAGACTGTAGCCGAGACAGTAGAAGTCGACAGGAGTGTAGACGTGGGAACGAAAGTGGAGGAGGAGAAGAAGGAGTCTAGAGAAAGTCGAGGAGTAGGAGGAGGAGAAGGAATGAGGCGAAAGGTCTGGGAGGCGGATGAGAAGGAATTAGGAGAAATAGGAGAGAGAAAGGATACAACAGATGAGTAGAAATACAAGGACAGGTGGAAAACAATCTCACACTGCTAATCAAGTGATGCAACATGGTTATTAAAGGGTCGAGCCGAAAGTGTGTAATTGGAAATTTTGAGTCATTTGATTATTGAATTGTTATAATGTTATTCATTGAATTTCATTCTTTTTGTATATTTAACCATCTAACCGTCGGCATCGCTGACTGGTGCTCGGAGCTTTACATCAACTTTCACTAAATTTAACTTCAGTAAAATAGAGCCTGGGTGGGACTTCTATAATAGTTTCAATAAAATATTGTGAGCGCCCCACCTGCTATAACATATGGATGCGAACTATGGTTCAGCCTGAGCCAGTCACAGGTATATGATCTAGAAGCATGTAAAAGAAAAGCTGATAGAATTATAGGTCTTGATCAGCGCTCTTCTACAGAGACAACAATTAGCACACTTGGACTGTGGTCAGTTGAGGGATATGTAGATAAAATCAAATTAGGTTTCTTCAATAAAATCTGCAGAGTCAATGGTTCACTAGCATGGGAAATTATATTCAACAGAAGAATTTTTGACTTCCTGCTACATGAGAGCGAAAGGGATGGTTTTGCTAAAGATATATATCGTGTTCTTTTGAAATTCCAGCTTGGCGGTTTCTTACACCCATACGTGAACACCCTATATTCTGTACCGAAACCAGCCTGGAGGAGGAATATTAAAACGGCAGTTCACTGCTGCGAAGAATCATTGTGGAGATCTAGATTTGAAATGAGACCTGAACTTTTACATTATGCAAGTGTCCATACTAATCTTCAACCACTTGCTGTCTGGAAGCTATAACTGTAAACTCTGCAAAAGATTGACTACAGACAGAGACAAGCATATGTTACTAAACTGCCAAGCCCTAACAATGAACGTAATACTATGTTTGAAAAAACAATAGATGAAATTCTAGACTCGCACTGGCTGTTATGTCAGGACACTGACTCATTACTTCATATCCTTTTGGGCAAGAGAGTGGACATCTTTGATTATATGGATGATCAATCATAGCAGGCATTCATGTGTGTGGTGGCTGAAGGAATATACACAATGTACACATGAACAAATGAACTTGAAAACTTTATATGATATCATGCTTGTTCAGTAAATAAGGGAAATGTACCATTTCATTTCTATCTTATAAATTATTTACAGGTTTTCTAAGCGAAAACTAATGTGATAATCCATTTAAATCGTTCCAGTCAAATGTAAATAATTCCAATTCCTTTTTTTCTTTCTTAATCTATGTTGCTAATATATCTCGTTTGCAATGAGATCTTTCACTCATGTGTCTAGATATTGCGTTTTCTTTAAATATATATATATATATATATATATATATATATATATATATATATATATATATATATATATATATATATATATATATATATATATATATATTACATGTTTAGTGTACTGAAAATCTATTAATGTCAAGCTATGTTCCTATCTCTTTTATGTACTAATGAAAATTTACCTGAATGAAATCTCTTCTGAAGAGGGAATATAGAAAGTCAGTCAGTCATACATACATACATACACGCACACACACACACACACACACACACACACACATACATACATAGTTAGTTAGTTGGCATCCGTTAGTCTCGAGAGACGATGGAACTGCGCCCATGAGAGATGTCCCGGTTGGTGGTTGTGCAGCGTGTCCTGTGGCTAAGTAGTCCAATGCGGGAGTGGCAGTCCCTGCTGCACTTGCTGCACTTGAAGGTTGTGTCAGGTGTTGGTTGAAACTGCTTCTTCTTCCTCTGCGATCGTCTTTCATCAGCTAGCAAGCGTTGCTTGTCCTCTCCGGCTTTCAGACCAGTGATCAGAGCATGTCGCCAGCCTGATCTGTCTAGAGCGAGCACTTCCCAGGTGTTGACATCAATATCAAGGGCTTTCATGTCATGCTTATAGACATCCTTGAAGCGGAGATGTGTGCCGTCCGATCGATCTTTTCCCAGAGGCGAGTTCCGAATAAAGAATGTCTTTGGGGATCCGTCCGTCAACCATCCGACGTACATGGCCCAGCCATCTGATGCGGCGCTGGCGGAGGAGTGTGATCATGCTGGGAATCTTGGCACGCTCGAGCACCTTGTTGTTTGTTACTCGATCGCTCCAGGTGATCCCGAGTATGCGTCGGAGGCATCGCATGTGAAAGGCGCTGTCTTTTCTCTTGTGAGGCGTACAGAGTCCAGGTTTCACTGGCATACATGAGAGTGCTTAGCACGCATGCACGGTACACGGTGATCTTAGTGTTCATGGTCAGCATGCTGTTGTTCCACACTCTCTGCGACTACCTGGAGAGAGTTGTTGATGCCATTCCGATCCGCTTGTTGAGCTCAGCATCAAGCGAGAGGTTGTTGGTGATGGTAGAACCGAGATACATGAACTGACTCACCACCTGAAGTTCGTAGTTGTTGATGATGATGCTTGGGGGGTCCGCGTCCTGAACCATCACGTTTGTTTTCTTTAGGCTTATGGTTAACCCAAACTCATCACATGCTTTAGCAAAGCGGGCCATCAGGCGCTGCAGCTCAGCTTATGTGTGGGTGGCTAGAGCAGCATCGTCTGCGAAGAGCATGTCCCTGATGGTTACTTCACGCACTTTGCTGTTTGCCTTCAGTCGTGCCAGGTTGAACAGTCTGGCGTCTGATCGTGTGTGCAGGTAAATCCCTTCTGTGGACGTCCCAAAGGCGTGCTTGAGCAGGACTGCGAAGAAGATGCCGAAGAGCGTGGGGGCAAGGACACAGCCCTGTTTAACTCCACTGCGGACGTCAAAGGGGTCGGATGTTGAGCCATCGTACTGCTTTCATGTCATCGTGGAAGGACTGGATCATGCTTAGCAGCTATGGAGAGCAACCAGTTTTGGCCAGGATTGTGAAGAGTCCGTCTCTGCTGACCAGATCGAATGCCTTGGTGAGGTCTATAAAGGCCAGGAAGAGGGGTCTGTGTTGTTCTCTGCATTTTTCCTGCAGTTGCCTGACAGAGAAGATCATGTCGATTGTGGACCTCTCTGCGCGGAACCCGCACTGCGACTCTGGGTAAACTCTGTCAGCATGCGTCTGCAGTCTGTTCAGGATGACGCGTGCGAAAACTTTACCCACGATGCTGAGAAGTGATATGCCCCTGTAGTTGTTGCAGTCGCTTCTGTCGCCCTTGTTCTTGTACAAGGTTATGGTGTTAGCATCTCTCATGTCTTGAGGCACTGCCCCCTCGTCCCAGCACTGGCAGAGGAGGTCGTGCAAGTGTGTACGAAGCACGCTACATCCACACTTGATGAGTTCTGCTGTGATGCCATCCTTCCCTGGGGCTTTATCTAGGGACAGTTTCTCTAAGGCCTTCTTTAGTTCGTCTCGTCCAGTTCGGCCATGAGAGGGAAGTTTTCAATGGCGTTGAGGGCATCATTGTTCACGTGGTTCTCTACACAACGCTCCATCTGCTTGCCCTTGTTGTGGATGGTATTGACTGTGGCAGACTTCAGTGGTGCTGTCAGTTTCTTCGTGGGACCCATTGTTTTCTTTATGCCATCGTACATGCCTCTGATGTTACCAATATCTGCTGCTGACTGGATACTCTGACAGAGCTGAAGCCAGTATTCATTGGCACACTGCCGTGCTAATCTCTGCACTTTGCTTCTGGTAGACTTGTATGCCTGTAGTGTCTTCTGACAGAGGGATTGCTTGTATTGCAGGTGAGCACTGCGACGCTCTTCTATGGCTGGCATGAGTGTGGCAGAGTTAGCCTCAAACCAGTCATTGTTCTTTGATTGCTTCTTACGAAAGATCCGTGTGGCTGTGCTGTATACAGTCACTCTGATGTAATCCCATCTTTCTTTGGCACTGCGTTGGGGGGTTCTGAGTCAAACGTCTTGGAAAAAGCATATGTGAATTCCTCAGCCTTGTCTGGATATAATGTCTTATATAATGTCTTGCTCACATCAATGCGTGGTTGACCCTCTTGCCTAGAGCGGTGGATCTTCTTTGGCTGGAGCTTCATTTTGCAGCACACCAGCGAGTGGTCGGTGTTGCAGTCATCACTGTGGAAGGTACGGGTATGAAGCACACCCTTCATGGCTGACCGTCTTGTAATGATCAAGTGCAGCTGGTGCCAGTGTTTAGACCGGGGATGCCTCCAAGACACTTTGTGCTGTGGCTTTGTCTGAAAGAATGAATTGGTGATGCTGAGTTCGTGGTACGAGCACATCTCTAGAAGGCGCTGCCCATTCTCATTCATCTTCCCAACGCCAAACTTGCCTTGGCAGGAGGGCCAAGAGTCACGATCGGCACCCACCCTAGCATTGAAGTCGCCCAGCAAAATCAAGTTCTCTTCCTTGTCAATGAGCGAGTTTAACTCATCATAAAACTGATCCTTGGTATATGTGGCGGATCTTAGTGTGGGAGCGTAAACACTGATCAGGTTGACAGGCCCGTTTCTGGTGTGGAGGCGGAGGGATAGCAGTCTTTCATTTCCTTGTTGGCAGGGTTCTATCATTCCCAGCAGAGTGTTCCCGACAGCGAATCCAACACCAAACTCTCTGGCTTCATTTGCACTCTTTCCTTGCCAGAAGAATGTGTAGTTCTTTCCTCTGAGGGACCCAGAATCTGGTAGTCGTGTCTCCTGTAGTGAGGCGATGTCGACCTGGAGCCTTGCAAATTCGTCGTTGATGACTGAAGTCTTACGAACATCACTGATTGTCTGGAGATCATCTGAAAGCCCAGTCAGCATGGTCCGGACATTCCAGGTACCTAGCTTGAGGATAGAAGTCTTCTTTTTATTTTTATTTTGTTATTTCTTGGTGCAGTAGTTGCAGTCCGCTTGTCAGGTACTCGCGTACCTTAAGCCTTACGCACCCAGCAAGGCAGGCGAACTTTGGCGGGACGGCACCTTATTGGCTGGGGGCTGCCCAGTTTGAGGCGGGCGGTAGCTGTCCAGTGAAACATGTTGGTCTCTCCCACCGTCAGAAGCAACCCCTGGCGTCTGGCTCTACGCCAATCGAGCGGTGACTTATAACCGGTAAACTGCTGCTTCCCGTGTTGTGTCGACGCTCTGGAGCGAAGCTTGAGTGTCCTCTCCAGGGCGCAAGCCTGGGCAGGGTGATATGGAGAATCAACTGTTGCCCATGCAGCTGATCTCCCCTCTCCACGCAGCTGATGGATCCAAGGGAAAAGACAAGCCGATACGTCATGGCACCAGCTGCGTCGCAGGAGTTGCCGAGATGACACTGAAATCAATGCCAAGTCGCCTTAGGGACTCCGACTCCGGATTTTCTGTTGGGGTTTACTCCCTTAGCCTTTCCTCTGAGAGGGTATTGTCGCAAGGCAGCGAAGGTTTGAAATCGGAGTTTACCTTCTCCTAGATGGGCGACCACCCAAGGTTAACGAGCCCCATCTGCCCGAAATACATACATACATACATACATACATACATACATACATACATACATACATACATAATTTTGTATTTATATTATGGTGTAAGACATATAACAAAAATGATGTAATCTCTTTTTTAAGAGGAAATAAAGTCAGTCAGTCAGTCAGTCATACATACATACATGCATACATCCATACATACATACATACATACATATGCACGCACGCAGACGCGCAAACAAGTATATATATGCATGAATACATGCGTCATATGAAGAAAAAAAACTGCATATAGAATTACACTGTTATAAGTTTTTCATTTCATTTTCGTTACTATCTCGAACTTAATGTTAAGCACATAACACTATAGACGTATTAACTTTTCGAAATATTATCCTCATCAAGCAACTGTTAAAAGATTAGTGCCTTGCTCCGCCAAATGACTGCAGATTTGCATAATTGCAGGTATTGAGATATTTCGTTTTGTCAATACGGTAGCTGACAGTATTACTATTGTATTTTTGTCAATTTTCTGTTCTATTTTATGATCTTGTATTATCATGAATTTGTTTAATCTGATGTAATCTCTTTTTCAAGAGGAAATAAAGTCAGTCAGTCAGTCAGTCAGTCAGTCATACTTACATACATACATAATTTTGTATTTATATTATGGTGTAAGACATATAACAAAAATCTAATGTGAAATATATTTGAAACATTGCGTTCTGATAGTATAGTAAGAAAGCGGGTGAATGTTTTTAAATGACGGCGAATACTTTTTCTGGGTATCACACCAAATTAGCCAACCGATATTTAAATGGCGGTGAATAGCTTTATTAAAGAGGTTAAACGATTTATTTTGGAGCAGAACCTGTATTAAGTAGTCGTGAACCCTTAAACAAAGCTATTACACAATATATCGGTTTACTGCAATTCTTTTAACGGTGAACTGTTGTCTGAAAAAAATGCGCCCCTATGTTTTATTATGAATCGATATATTATACAAGCGGTTAACCGGTAATTGAATTATCTCTTTATCGAATGCCTTGCAACTGAAAGAGAATGAAGAGACATCTACTTAGTAACTTCACATTTCATGGTAGGTATTTACATATTACGGTTCTTTTCAAAAAATATATAAAACATTTTTTGGACAAAGTCTTTAAATATATCGTGTTTTGTTTGTACAGTAGAACATTGAAGAATTGCTAAGTCATCTTATACAGACAGGCGCATGGCAATGTCAGTATTTTTGTCTTAAAATGTTCTGAGTATATTTCCATCAATAACACAGAAACGTATTTTGCCTGCATAGTATACCAAATTATTTCAGAATGCGACACGTGGGTGACTTTGGAAACGTACGCCAATATGAGGCGGGTCATGTGGCTGAGTCAAGAAATGAACATTTAGCAAATCTAGTTGGACCTAACAGTATCATTGGCCGTGGTCTGGTGGTAAGCAATTTATGTCGTTTATTCTAAATTTTGTATTGAAATTTGCTACGGATCTAAAGTGAAATAAAATGACAGGTTTCACATACCATTTACAATTTGAATCATAAGAAACTACCTAAAGGGAAAAATAGTAGTTCTGTTTTTTTTTTTTTTTTTTTTTTTTTGCAAAACATACCTACAGATTATAATGCAATATTTCATAAGCAATTGATTAACAATATATAGCTCAGGTGCTCGCTAAATGTCAGACCTTCAAGGACCTTATTAAAAATATAAATGTTACAATGAACAGGGATCGATCATTTAATTGGTGATTATGACTTCATGGTGTCGGCTGTTTGATTCATTATTCAAACCAGTAAAATGCATTTATCCTGCAAACACAAAAGTTGTTAAATTTCTTGATCGGTTCAAAAATTAAAAGGCGCTTTTCTGACCAGAAATGAATCCCGTTGAAACATCTGGAATCTTTTACCTGACTGGCTTTGATTTGTTATATTAAAAGGTATTTGCGTAAGCTTCACTGATTCATAATACAGTCGGACTCATTTTTAAATTATCACTCGTTGCATAATCAGTCATCATAATCTTATAAGCATAGTTTAATTATCCAGCCACACAGTTTATCAACCTGACTGGAAAAATTGTCAACCCAAATTGTATCACATTCAGATTATTCCCTTAACCTGTCATAACGCATTTTTACAGACATACACGCTATTAGTCACAAACTACTGCCCCGCCAGACAAAATCATTTACTACTTGTGCAACTTTAAAGAACCCGAGAATAAGTTTTTCCCGAATCGACACGCCCAATGAACCAGCAGGTCACATTGTTTCGCCTCATCAGTCATGATGCGTATTTCGACCTGTCGAATTCATATTCCTGACGTCACATTCATCTGACAAGCAGCTAATCAAATCCAGTTGCATATTAACGTTTAAACACATTTGGAAGTAAGTTCTAGTAAAGGAGTCATTCTACTACTCTTGCCTCGTACAGGCAAAGATGTGGGTTTCGCAGCACCTACCTTATGGGACTGAGTATAAGGGTACCCACTTTATACATACATGTACATGAAGTAAACATCCCTGGTTAAGGTTGTGCGTTTAGGTCGGGTTTCTTGCACACCATACATATCGCGTTATACCTGAAATCATGAAACTTGGTGAAGGGATGTATCTGGACTACAACCTCATTACAAACTTTGATCAGTGTGATCCATATTTTACTCACTTTGACTAAAATTTAAATATATTTTATAAGCTATGTTCATTTCGCAAGCTATCTTCATCTTAAAAGTATGAAAATGAATGATTTTATACATCTATATCAGTACACATCCTAACAGAAAGAACGTTAATTTGACCTACATTTCAAAATTTCCTGGGCTTGGGTTAAGCTTGTGTAGAGTCCTTGACTAAATATGTTCTATATAAATAATGTTATACTTATATTAAGGATACATCTTAATAGGTTCTACATCATTATTGCAAAATGAGAGTTTTGGAACCTATTGTTCATGAAATTTAATGACTTAGCTTAAGTTTGTGTTCAAACATAATTTATCGGGTGTTTCTTATATTCCAATTATGTAACTTGATACGTGGATGCATCTGTTAGTAATGCACCATTACAGTCAAGGAAAACGAAAGCGTCTATTATCTGATGCTTTACTTTCATAGGTTAAATAGTAGTTTAACTCATGAGCACGTTTTTTTATGTCACGATGCGGGACACCGTGTGGTTGGGTGGTCAATGGAGCTGGATTTTACAGATTACCCACAGTTCTCTCCCCTGTTCTCGTAAGTCTCTGCTTGACCAACTTGGATATGAGAAACTTGCCATTAATTCCATTTGAGTTCTTCCTGCACCAGATATACTGGCTGCCATGTACAGCCTATTATGTGCTGAAAAATGATCTGAAACCCTCAGAAAAGCAAGACGTCCATGCTGTGTGTATCCTAATCTGCTTAGAAGGCAGTGTTTCTGACCAATGCATATGAAATTAGAAGTAAATATGGTTATTCAACATAAACGTGTTTCATGGTTTCCATACGAGGCCTGGTGTGTAGTAGGCAGCCGCCGTAGCTCAACTGAGTGTCGGACTCGCAGTCCATATGTGGCTGGTTCGATACACACCCAGGCCAGCCAGTGTCGTCTGCCTCTGTGTGCTCTTGATAAAGGCTCTTAGCTTTCATTTCATCCGCTTGATAAAACCATTTATGTGTTTGAAGTGTCTTTAAAAGCAACACAGTCAAATAGATCTAGCAGCTAATACATGTAATTATTGGTGCATGAACTATGATTGGATTATTAAATCTCACTCCAGTGTTACCCAAAACCTGTGACCTTCACGCTGATAAATATGTCTTCCAGAGATGGACACTGACAATGACCTTTGAAACATGTATTAGGAACCATGATTTATTTTTAGAAAAATACAAAACCAACATTACTTGTTTTGTAATCATCTCATTGTAGTACCGATACATTGATATGATATAAAAGAGTTCGAATTTTTTTTTTTGGGGGGGGGGGGATTTTTTTTACGCCTTGCCACAGAATACATGTATAGTATGCGCTAATGTTATGTCAGCACACTACTGGCTATATCGTGCTCTTTTAAAACAACTTAAAATTTTTGAAAAGTATAATGTAAACATACAAGCTGCAAAAACAATTGGGGGAAAGTGTCCAAATTATTTTTCTGCATAAGAATTGTTTACCTTGGCTAATGAAGACATCTAAACGCTTTGTAGAGGTGATTGCATTCTGGTTGTTTAGCTTTCTGACTTTAAAATACATTCTTTAACGAAATTCTTTGAAAATAGCTCATGCTTTTTACGACGGCTTACAAACCGGTTTCATTTTTCATATGAATGCTCACAAGTGTGATATATGCTCTATACGAAATTTCAGCTTCACGCAAAAAAGGATGATCTCGGTCTCGGTATTGATGCCGGAAGCCTGACAACGGGAAACGCAGGCGCACGTCTCGCATGCTGCATTATCGAGCAAACGCAAACACCGCACTTCTACTAGGCATACCAGATATGGCTTCAATTGATCAGATATGTGCGCATATTAAAAACTTGAAGTTATATTGTGTAATTGTTTTCGTTTCGCAAATTTATACAAAGTAACTCGTCTTTCATTGCCGTACATTCACCTGTCAGTTGTAGAGATCTTTAACAAAAAAACATAAGGCGGAAGTTGAAAATTTAGACTTATTCGTAGTAGGTTGAACAATACATTTCATTACTTTTTTACACTTTGCTATACGAATGAATTTACAATGTCGTGGTCATGTTTATCCATTTCTTTGTCCGAGACTGAATGGGTGTCAGTGCAATAGTCGAGTTTTATTACATATTATTTCATCTAATTATGCAGTAGTATGCCCAGCGGGAAACGATGTCCTACTGGTTTGGCGGTCGAATCGTCATATGTTAAAGACTCGTCAACACACTAAAGGAAGATGTTTCTCGTGCAATGGTTTTCTATCAGCTTCACTTGTTTCAACAAACTTTGCAGAAAAAAGGGGAACATATAAAAAAGTCTGTATAGTATGATATCAAGTGGCCAAGGTTACAATGACCTCATACAGTAAAGCTAATTCTGGGCAATGACCAGAGTTGCACGTGATGATACATATCAACCTAATGATTTACATATATAGTTCAATGGTCGCGATCAGCCCCATCTAAGAAAAGGAAACTGGAATATTATTGCAAAGTACACCATGCTTATTCTTTATTCGTCTAGTACAAACTTTGAACCCTCATGGGTTTGTCCCAAAGAACAATATATATAGGATCGAGCTGCTCTGGACTCGTAAGTGCATACAATGTTAATGATTGGGGATCTCTATGGCGATTAGGTTATGACACAAGAAGCTAAATAATCGGATGTTAAGGAGGGTGACAGGACTAAAATATTGGTGGTGAAGATCCGCAGGGGTGAAGATCCGCAGGGGTGTGGCATTTTTGCGCTGCTCCATACAGAATATCTCCTCCCAATAATCCAATACGAAGTCTGCGCGTCGTTCCTAGTTTGGTTTAAATCCCTCACGAAGCTTTAAAATGTATTGCATCCGTCTTCCAGAAGGGGCCGAAGGAAGGGATGAAATGCTTTTTTATTTCAGACGGAGCTCGCCCAAATCGAGGCAGAATTTATACTTATTAGAGAAATATTTTGCACTGAATATGCTGACAAAATGTGGACCCATAATGTGTGCGAGTGCTTGCGTTGGGAAGAACAGCGATGTGAGGCCGAGGCAACCTAAAACAATGTTTCTTCTTTAAATACTTTGCCCATTTAAAATACTATATGACAACTATTAATACCTCGCAAATCGTCATCCCATATACTACTTTAAGCTAAAGGGAGTTAAACATTGTCTACCGAAATATGTATCAGTCAATCACAGTTATATCCCCTTAGGTATAAGACTATGGCAAAGCCTAGGAATACCTCATTTAATTCCGCTCGTCACGAAAGATCTCGCAAAAAGCAGAATCTACGTAGAACAATATACCATTATAAGTTTGAGTTTACCACTTCTTAGGAAAGTATACTCCATATATGACCGCTCCGGTGGCCTAGTGATTAGAGCGTCCGTCTCGGAAGCGGGAGGTCGAGTCATACCAAAGACTTACAAAAATGGTACTAACAGCTGCCTCGCTTGGCGCTCAGCATTAAGAGGTTAGCGTTAGGACTGGTCGGCCTGGTGTCAGGATAAAGTGACTGGGTGGGACATCATGCTACATGTCTGCGGCATGATGCCCCAGTGCTAGACATCACTGTAAACTGCCATACTGCAGACATCGTAGCGATATGTCTGAAAAATTGTTAAAGCTACTTTAAAAATCCTAATCATACACACACACAGAAACTCCATACATAATTCCAACTTTTTCTCTCCGTATGTTTGCAAAGTTCTGCCATTACAATTTGCTAACTTTTTGTCGTCTTCACACACTTGGGTACATGCACGAGAGCCTAAGCGACTTCACGTTCAGTTGGAGCAGTACTTATCTTGCACGCACAAGTCTCTTATCACTTATAAAGCCTCCTAATATAATGTGTAATTCAATTACGAACGAGTACATATTTGTGAGTTTCTTCTTCTAATACATTACCCAATCATAATACCTTAGAGTACTAACAATACCTCGCAAATCTATCCCTCCCAGATGCTACTTTTAGCTAAAGGGAGCTGAAAAGTTGTCTGCCGATCGCTGTGGTGGTCTGGCTGAGTGATACCCTGAGTGGGTGGGAGAGTGAGTGGGTGAGTGAGTTCTTCTGACAAGTAGCATCATATATATATATATATATATATATATATATATATATATATATATATATATATATATATATATATATATATATATATATATATATAATTGCGTTGTATGCTTTAACCTAGGCATCCTTAGTGTGTATATATCACGCTTCTATGATTATGCCTGTCCAGGACGTTGTTGACCTCTCCGAACGGTGATATTGGGTCAATTCGTCTGCTAACTCATATTTCCCGATATTTTTTTCTTTTTGGTCAGCTCTGCGCCGTATCGATAGCCAAACAAAACAGGTACAAAAATATTGTGGTATACTTTTAAGTATTCTACCCTTTATACGGATCGTTGACATAGACTGCCTGTTAC
This sequence comes from Sinohyriopsis cumingii, assembly GCA_028554795.2. Lineage (NCBI taxonomy): Eukaryota > Metazoa > Mollusca > Bivalvia > Unionida > Unionidae > Sinohyriopsis > Sinohyriopsis cumingii. The sequence continues at coordinate 45,004,513 of CM068827.1, forward strand.
CACTTACAGGGACAACGCTAAACTTAGCTCGCACCGATAGTAAAACCTAACAAGGTGACAGGGCTAGGCCCTTTATGTTTTCCTTTTCTGTTTATTATACTTACAGATCTAAACTATGGGCAAAACACAGAAACGGAATTCAAATGATGATGACATCATCAGTCTACATGCCTACCTTTCATCCGTACAGGGCGGTAAAGGGAGGCAATTCGATCTCTATCCCTTCAACCACTAAGCGCCAGAAAACAACTAAATCGGAAACTTCCCTGTCACCGAAGTCCCCTCCTCAAGACCCAATGTTACGGGAGATTCCTATCTGACTTGACTCTATTTCTCTTGCTTATCATCGACGGAAAGAGCTTAACCAACAGGCTTTATGTTCCTCTCAGCTTTCACATATACGGCAGGTTACGTGGGTCAAGCATCCCGTAATCTGCCCCGTCTTCGTTGACCAGATGATACCCCTCCCCCACACATGCCCTTTCTCCGTTTCGACCGGCCTAGGCCATGTTCGAATGATCAGGGGCGGCAACATCTTCCTATTAGGGCTCGATCATACAACAGCCCCTACCCCAGTGCGTCGAGACAGATCTAGGTCGACACACCCAGGGACCGTTCCAGCAATTTTTCCTCCTCAGGACTCCCGTCCGGCATGATACTCTTCAGGCTTCTCCAGACATCACCTCACCAATCTCCCGACAACCTACCACAGGAAGAACCTCTATTCTCAGTGATCGTCTGGAGTTCACGGTTTCTAATTCGGCAAGTATTAAGAGGTTAGTGGGCGCCAGATCTAGTCACACTTCAGGCTTACCTCATACCCCTAAAGATAATAATGCTTGTTCTCAAGGAAGGTCGTCGATTCTGGAACATACGATGTAACGAGAAGATACAGCCTTTCGGGCCTACATTGAGAAAATATTCCACCTTTTATCTCCGGAGTTTTGTCCACCTCCCGTACACCAACACCAAACTGGACTATAGTCCAACCTTCTGTTGATCTTATGACAAAAAAGAGCAGCCTACCTTCAAGTTACTACCGCAGTCAGGAGAGTTACAGACATTCTGAATTGTCTTCATCACCAATTGCAGGATCGCAACATTAACAGACTTTTCTTTACACAAAAACGCATTCCATCTCACTTTCGTCTGCGTTTCTACCGTTGTTACACGCAAGCCGTTCACTTGGAAACCCCAGCAAAAGATCGTGATATCGCCGCTTTGGAGATGTCGAAACCGCACTCCATACGTATGGACCGAATGCCCTTTGATGATACTCAGCAGTTAGTTCGCAACATCGTTGCTATGGACTCTTTACTGGATTTTGTCTCCATGCCAAATTTCCAACAAGTGGAACATAGCCTCTCTCCTCCCACTATAACTTCTACAGGCATCCATGGGAGTCGGTATCATGCATGGCCAGCTTTCAAATAGGGCAGCACAACATACCTTGGCCAATTTCCTCACCTACTCTGCCAATCTAAAATTGCCTGAACGCGTCTCTACTCACAACCGCCACCTTCCTAAATGACCAACATAAAGTCAGACTGCGCACACAACCTTTATTGTCGAACCTTTTGTTTAACGGCACGGTTGAAGACGTTCGGAACAGGCCACAAAAGAAACAAATTTCCTTAATCCGCCACAACAGCACCGTTACATGGATAATATTGAAAATCAGGAAAGAAATCCATGAGTCACCTATAGGACTCAAAGCTCCGGAAAAACAGTCCTACAAGAGATCCACACAGCGTGATCCGCAGCGATCGCAAACTTAAGCTAATAAAACAGAGATGAGCTTCTCGTTCATTTCAGCTTTTCTCCCCTCGACAATCTACTCCCCTGCAAAATGACACCTTCTCAAGTTTGCCCCTTACTACCATCCCCGTTGGAAGAGAACTTCTTTTATTCGCTGCCGATTGGGACAAACTTTGCCAAAACGATACCATGTCTAGGCAATTGGTTCACGAGGGACTCTGCATCAGGTTTCACAATCCTCCACCTCTGTCCAGAGTTTTGTCATTCAACAACGTCCAATCATATCCACTCAAAGGCAACACATTACGGCAGGAAATAGACAACCTCCTTCGAAAAGGTTGGTAGAACTAGTTCGAAACACTCTCTTCTGAGGGATTCTATTCTAGACTTTTTTGGTTCCAAAAGCAAACGGCACTCTGTGCCTCCTCATCGACCACAGCCCTTTAATTGCTTCATTCACGCTCATTGGTTCTCAATGAAAACACAACAGTGCATTCTAAATGCTCTCCAAGATAGAGGCTTTGCCATTAGTGTAGACTTAACAGATGCTGAATTCAGTGTTCCTATTTACCAGGCTTCCAGGAAGTTCCTGCTGTTAGCCTACATCGTTGTGGTATACCAATTCAGAGCGCTATCATTGGGTCTCAATCTCTTCCCCTGGGTTTTCACTCGTCTCATGAATCAAGTGATGGCACCTTTCCGGACCATTGCAACGGCTGCAACATCAAGTTGCATAAACGACTACAACAAATCAGGTGAGGTTTATTTTACATCAATTCACGAAAACCTTTGTCATATCACTTACCTATCTGGGTTTTCTCATGAACGAGGACAAACCCGACCTAGTACCCTCTCAACATTTTGTTCATCTAGGTATGGAGTTCCATACACAGGAAAACGTGGTTCGTCTCCCTCAGGATTGGGCATTGAAAGTCCGCAACATGGTGGCTTCTTTACTTTTAAGGAGAACCCTATAAGCACGGGAATCTCTTCGTCTCCTAGGTTTATTCAATGCTTCAGCGGACCTCCTTGTCCTAGGTTACCTTTTATGCACTCGTTACAAACGCTTCTTCTTTCTCAATGGAGATCCATATTTTGCACACTGGACCAACCTTTGCTCATCTGCTCACAGCTCGGGCACCATCTGTATGTTTGGGGCAACCTTTATTGGCTTACGGCAGGTATACCTCTGCACTTGCTGCCGATCGAGATTACAATTTGTACCGACGCAGCATTGAGGGCTGAGGAGCCTACCTTCTATCATTTCGGGACTCCAGCGGTGCATGGTCTCCTCACGAAAAACTTTTGCACATCAATCTAATTGAAATGATGGCCATTGTGAACGTTTTCACTGGTGGCAGGAACACCTCTTTGCCAAAGGAGTCATGATTCTGTCCGAGATTTCTAAAGAAGTGACTTATCTCAAGGAAGAACCAAATCCCCAGACCTTTGCATTATGGTATCATGCCTTCTAAACTGGTGTGTTCAACAACAAATTCACATGCATGTTCATTATAGACCGGAACGCTTCAACGTTATAACCGACTAGTTGTCCTGACACAATCAACTGATTCAGACGGAATGTTCTCTTCACCTCTCGGTTTTCACCCAGATCTGTGCCCGGTGAGACCGAACATCGATGAACCTATTTGCGACAAGGTGGAAAATCAAACGTTGTCTCTCCCGTCTTGGATCCAAAAGATTGGGAAATAGACGTTCAATATTTGGATTGTAACAACCGGAGCGCATACGGGTATCCTCCAACACCGCTGATTCCAGAAGTGATACAGATAGATAAGGAATCAGCATGTCGTCTCATCCTCATCGGACCACTTCGATGGGAGAAGTCGTGAATCAACGATCTCCTCAATCTTGCATTAGAAATCCCACAGCAGATTATGGTATTCCCTCATTTTCTCAAACAACCACGACGACAGTGATTCATCACTGTCCAGAACTCCCGAACCTGCACGTCTGAATCGTGTCAAACACGCCCTCAGACTTAACAATTCTCGGAACCACTCGTGAAGATAATCGCTCAGGAACGACGGCCTTCCACTTTGAAAGCGTATGAAGGCACACTGCATATTTTCATCCAGTGTTACGCAAACGAACATATTTACCTCTTCAGGCGTAAATAACACATTTAGCTGATTTCTTCCTCTGGCTCTCTGAAGAATGAAAATTATATCAGTGTACGATCAAAGGCTACCGCTCTAAGATAGCTGGCTCCATTCGTCATCGTGGGCGCAAATATATTGGACTAAACAAGGACATATCCGATTTACTCGGAAACTTTGTGTATACACGGCCTAAAGCGTTGATCTTCTGTCCCAAGTGGGAATTATCTTGGGTATTAATCCGGAAGAACAAGACCCACATTCAACCAATTTCACGCGCATCTTTGACGCACCTTTCTTACAAGACCTGCTTTCTTTTGGCCTTAGAGGCGGCAGGCAGAATTAGGGAAACACATGCCCTGTCCACAGACCCAAATTACCTACCGTTCCAGTACGATGGGTTAGTCTTACTCATGACGACTTCCTCGTTGAACGCCAGAAACCGTTTCCCTTGCACGGGATCCAAACTTTTGTTCTGAGACCTCTGTCTCTCCTTGACACACCACCTGAAGGTCACTTGCAAGACCCAGTCAGATTCTTGAAGTGGTACCTTAAACAGAGCCTTGGTGTCGATGTAGATCGCGCCTTTCTCTCCCTCTGAAATCAGCACAAAACTTTATATCAGCTAAAACTATCTTAACTTGGATCAAGTGGGTTATTCGCTCAGAGCATACGGAAATGACCTCAGCTTAAATTAATGTTTTACGCATCTCGGCTCATGAAGTTAGGGCAGTTGCTACCAGACTAGCATTTGAACAAAACTTTCTAACCTACAGCATTCAGGCTGTAGGTTGCAGATCGGTGTCCACATGCCTTTGCTTTTGAGATCTCTCATCTCAAAAGGCCCAGTTCGATCTGGCTGAATCTATCGCCGTAGCTCTACTGGTCACACTTCCATATCGTTCGGCAGCTTCTTAAAGACCCGGCTTCTCGACTTCCGTTTCATGTGCGGTTGAAATTTGTTTCCCCTATCTAACGCCGCGCCCCGAGAGATGGACTTAGAAGCTGTCTCAGTAACTTATGGGATCGGAGATGGTATCTCAGGGGAAAGTTGATGCCTTTCCTGCCACCTCTTACCTATTCTCCTAAGGTAATATGATTGGGTAATGTATGCGAAGACAAATCCAATTTTTTATTTAGTAAGATGTTTCTTGGAAAATACTTACCCAATCATGATACACATTCACCATCTCAGCATCTTAGCTGGGACATCCTTAGGGAGCATGCCTTCCACTCAAGTAGTAACTCGTATATTCTTACTCATTGCTGCCTAGTCTTATAGGTAAGGAGAGATCACTCTGCCCGACAACCACATGGCAGAAAACTGTTAGCACCTTTTAAACAAAAGTATTATTTGAGAGAGCTGATATTGGTGAACCTACTTTGTACATGTCTATAACGGTGCCTCAGTTTCCGTTGATGTGAAGGGTTTTTGTGTGCAATTTAGACACTTGTGCACATTTCTATATTGCTTACATAAGTACATTTTCAATACACGGTTTATTCGGCCGTGCCCTGTTCATGCCTGTTTCTAGAGGCGACACTTGAGTCACGATTATCTGCATAAGCATTCCATCATATTTAAAGATTCCGCTCCTGTAGCCTAATGGTTAGAGCTCCCGCCTCGGATGCAGGAGGTGGTGGGTTCGATCCCTGATCGAGTCATACCAAAGACTTATAAAAATATTACTAACATCTTCATCGCTTGGCGTTCAGCATTAAGAGGTTGGTGTAAGGACTGGTCGGCCAGGTGTCAGGATAATGTGACTGGGTGGGACATCACTATAAACTGCAACACTGCAGATATCGTAGCTATATAACTGAAAAAGCGTTAAAGCTACGTTACAAATGTTAAACACACACATCTTTAAAAAGAACTTAATCACACACATGGGTAGCCTATGCCACTTCACAAGATAGGTTCGGTGTACATCATGTATCTGTATAATTCCTTCATTTCTGGTTCATGCCTAGGATTTCCCCATTTACCACGGCATTCTTAGCCTTGGAACGTCATGCTTCAATGATTCTACCCGTGCTTGCCGCCCTAGATCTTCCCCCTAGGTAGCCTTGCAATTAAGATCGTCTGCTATCACCCTTTTCTAGTAACCATCATTTTGTATAGCTTTGTACCGACACTGTATTCAGACATCACATGTTCAGGTTAATAACTTCTCCCCTTAACAGGTGGCATTGTCATTACATTTTGCCCGTATGCTTCATTGCTTTATTCGACTCTGTTTTCGATTTCTTGGTCAACTTTTTTTTAAGATTTAGCTCTGCACGGACATTGCGTTCTAAAAGTCAGGTGTAGGGCTAGTTTTATACGTTTTGCTCTATTTTGCCTTAAGAGTATGACAGCGCAAAAACACACAGATTAGGACGAAGACACAAGTGGCCTGTTATCCGACCTTACCTCAGTGTGAAAAGTTTGTGGCTGAGAAGGGAGATAAATCAATACACCCTTCAGCCACGAAGCGCCGGATATTAACACCCTATGAAACAGCTACCGCACCCATGTCACCACCAAAAAACTCGGCATTTTGGGCAACTCATTCTAACTTGCCTTTGTGGGGTTCGACTTGATCCTTATTGCGGAACATCGAAGGACAGAGCTAACAAACAGTCAAGCTCTCGCTCATTCAACACATTTAGGGACAGGTTACATGGAACAAACATCCCATAACCAGTCCCAACTGATTATCCAAATGATATCTTCCCCACATGGACGAACTATTTCCGCTGCGACCGTCCTAGGTAATATACTAGGAATCGAGAAGGGCCAAAACATCAGTATTACGGGTTCAATTACTAACAGCCTGGCTTCCAGTACATCGAACTCGACTTTTACAGACTTGTGGAAGGACCAGTCTAACCATCTTACCACCTCGAGACACATATTCGGCACGATGACACGAATAGTTTCACTCTTCAAGAGAAGATACTCTTTGCTCAGCGACTGTCTCGAAGTCACGGTTTCAAAATCATCCAGCATCTGTTGATCTAACGATGAAAGTGCGAGTCCGACTTCAGTTATTTAAGCTGTCTGGGAGAGTTACAGACGTTCTGAGGTGATTCATCATCAGTTCTTCCGTGGTTCGGCATATATCAGTACTTACACGTGGATATAGTGATTCCAAGTCTACATAATAGTCTTATACAGGAAATTTACGTGAAATTTGCAAGTAATCGGAATATTTGTAGATTTCTTTATTTGAGATTTATTTTAAACGGTTAAATAACGAAATGATGATAAATGAATGAATAAAGTCAAAATCATCTCGCTGTGTTATCTCACAGGTACCTTTACTGTACAATATTAATTATGTCAGTACATAACTGGAAATACATTTTATGTAACATTCTTCTAGTTCTCAAAATCGAAAATTTTACTGTATTGAGCTGGAGACTGTACGATTGGCCCGTTTAGTTGTAGAAAATGCCATAAGTTTTCACACACAGGATGGAAATTCTCGACACTTAAACATTTGCTTAATGCCTCCTTAATTGATTGCATTGTTTAATCCGTTGGGATGTACTCTGTAAGACCACTTCCCGCTAGGAGACGACCGTTATCTCTACTATTGGAGGTTGTGGCTGTCAATTGTTGGAACCATTCATTATCGGGTGAATCTGGTATGGTAGGTGTAACATAGAAGCAAACATATATTAAGAGAAAAAAAATATAATCCTAAATACTTTATAGATGAGTAAATGTAAGAATTTTAGATTTCTGTATGTAATTGTACCTCATGTCCGCGTCATTCTCGTGGCTGTACCACTTCTTTATGTTGACAATAATCACCTAAAGGAAGAAATAAGGATAGGATGATTGAGGAGAGTGGAAGGTGGCCATTATACTCCTTCTTGCAGTTATTGCTTTGATTTATCTTTGCTTGAGATGATGTTGATATTGTAGATGTCATTAAAACTGTTGTCATTGTTGAGATGAAAGAGAAGAGTGAGATTGACAAGTATTCTACATGCAATTAGGAATATGCGCCCACATCTGCATTGAAATATGACCTCGTATCCAATATCCTTTCTTCTACAATATTCAAATCAAATTTCGCCCTTAAAAGTTTCAAATATATTTTTGATTTTTCAATTTATACAATGTTTCATTACGCCGCGTTCAACTAAGTTCTATTAAACTGATGTTGACACGACGATTTGTCTAATATGATAACATGAGATTAAAGGTGAAAACATATCCTCAATCATGTTCGACTTAAAAACATAATTTGAACAACGAATCAAAGTTTGAATAGAGGTCATTTAGAAATACTTGTATTACTTACGCCACTCAAACAATTGACACACTTCCATAGGAGAGACAATACAGTTTTCAATCTGTGTATTCTGTGCGTCCATTAAATTGCTTATTATCCACTCAGGTAATAGAAAGCGGTGGAAAATATTGACTCCCAGTGTTAATCAATTTTCTGTCTGCATGTTCACGTGGAAATTGACTTTCTTTAGGCACGAGCAAATGACAGTTTTTTGTCATACCTATCCGTTTGTCGTTGCGCCTAAGGACACATATACAATAACGATGACCATCGTTTGACGCGTCTTATTGAAGGCAAAATGAACGCCAGGGCATCTGCACAAACAGCAAACAGAATATATATTCAAAACCTGACAGTTTTCTCCCGTAATGCATTCCTCAAGCACAATCGATGTAGGTGGAGCTAAATACGTTTGTCCGCTAGAACGGAAAATACAAATTTATCCTTAAACTAGAAGTTCAAGAAACCAGGAGTTGGACTATCGGCAACTGACAAGGTATTACGGATGTAGGCTTTCAGTTCTAGTCTTGACCCTTCTTAATTTACGTCATTCAATCATGTGTCATACGAAAGTCGGTCCCTTCGCCCATTTGTGAATGTGTGTATTTGTGTGTGATTTAGGTTTTTAACGTCGCTTTAACAAGTTTTCAGTTACATCTATACGATGACTGCTGAAAAATCCAACAGTAAACATTTTTTTTATTGATTTGCAGGAATGACCGTATGAGAACATGCTGGATATATATATATATATATATATATATATATATATATATATATATATATATATATATATATATATATATATAATAAATGAGTGATCTTTTATTAAGAACTACCTTACTAAAATAGATAGAAAGACTACGTATCTTCTTCGAAACAGGAATTCAAACATTATTTTTATAAGACAATATTTGCAGCCTAATTATCTGTAACGCAACTATTATCAACAACCTTTTCCCTAAGTAAGTTGGTTATATCAAGTGATAATCTTATTCCGTTGTCGAGGAAATTATAGGATGTGAGATTTTGGATCATGTGAGCAGGCAGTGTGAAATATGTCCATGTACGAAATCCATTTCATTGTTTCTATATTTTAGCTTGTAAGGTTTTTGGTTAAACTACAGCTATTTAGTTGTTTATATCTATCCTTCATGTGTTTTGAGTTTGTTACAAAGATCGATCGCATTGGTTACAAGTTCACATTCATCAATAATGGCTTACATTTTTGGGCCTTACCTTGAAGAACAAAAACCCAACACAACAATGAGCAAAAGTTATGCTGCATCGTATTGGAAATAGATGCAATTGAACTGACTGGAATAAGTGACCCTTCTGGAACTGACCGAATCGCACTTGGTTGTTTTGTCTTCCTACTCTAAAGCCAAGCTCCACTACTCAATAGACGTTTGATCAGCCTTTAATGCTGCAAGCAAAATAAATGGAGATGCATTGATTTATAAAGATCGCTAGTTGGTGAAGTGGTGAGTTGTTTGAAATATATACGTCTTTTCATCCCAAAAATGGAAAATTTAGCAAAGTTAATGATTTATATGAAAAACTGCGGATTTCATTTGTGATATAGCGATGAAAATATCAAGGAAAAAGAATCAAATAACACATCACCGTAAAAAGAATGTGTACGAGTGAGAAGAAACTAGAAACAAAAATAGTGCACAGCGAAAGTAGTATTATTCGAATGAATAGGTAGTTGAAATTTCTTGTATCAAATATAAATGAAACAATTTATGTTTTCCTGTGATATCCTCAGTAGTGTATTTAAAATAAACACGTGTCAGGCTATTCCTAAACCTGTATTTATCTGCATGATAGCTGAGGTGGATTCACTCCATACACTTAAGTAATAGATACGAGACTATAAAAAGTGTTAAGAAATGTTCTTTCACAACCAAATTTCGTGTTGTGACCATGAACTGAAACATCATAATGTGTAGCCTTAGAAATGACACCATTGTGCAAGACCTAGTGGTTTCACCTACAGGCCAGAAACGGCAGATCACTGAGATTATGTCTCAATAATATATATTTAGACTCTCAATTTGAATTTGCATGATGAATCTTAAGCCCACTTGTGCCGACTCATTTGATAGGTTCATGACGTTAGACACTGATCACTGTGTAATAAATGGTTGAAATCACCATATTATCGGAATCAGCATTCACCATAGTCTGTCCTTGAGCGGAAATCGTAGGCCCAGATATTTAATTTTCCATTTGTCTCTTTATTGACTTAACTCGCAATTGGTGGAGTAGGGTAGAGTCGCGAAAATCTGAAACTGCAGTGCAAATTTGAAGATTGAAAATTCTCTGCTACTTTTGTTTTCACTGTTATTATTATTTACCTTGTAGCTTTCCGAAAATTGTCATGTTGCCTGATCAGGTCCAGGATACCATCCGAATAAATAATATACTCGCATTCTATAGACAATGTGTCTGATAAATTATTATAATCGTCTGAAAGTAACACTTCTGCTTCGCTTACATTCACTCTAAATTGTTCCATAATCAGTTAGGAATCAGGTAACTATGCATCCTGCTTAACATTCATTACCAAAGATTTCGGTCATTCTCTTCTTAGAATGTAAGAGGGGTTGGGGTTGAGTTTCAACGGTGAAGAGGATAAAGTCTGCTGAAGATTATACTTTTGACCCGCAATAAAAATCAAAGACTGTCAAACAAATTAACTTTGGAATCTGATGTAAAGTCATGAAATATGGATACCATTTAAATACATTTATTTCCTTCAACATTTTATTGATTTCATTTTTTTAAAAGTATTTTGTCGCCTTTACGATGTAATTGTAAAGCTCTCTTTGCTACTAATGTGCGATAATTCCATTACTATAAAGAATCCTGAAGAACGTCAATATAGATTTTGTTGAAGGCTAAAACGGAATAAAGAAAGAATCACAACAACCAGTCAGTTATATTTTGACGGTTATCAGTAAACGATATTGCCTTATTTGTGTGTAATTTGCCACATGTTCTCGCTGAGAGCAAAATAATCCGTGTTGGACTTTAATGACATCCCTAACAATTAATAGTATATTTTTTTAAAATTTGACTGGTTGCATTGCAAGTCAGAAAACGCCAGTAAATATTTATTTATAAAGAAGACCACACATCTAGTAAATGACTTACAATAATAAAGCTATGATTAATTCTAGTCATGTAAACTAACGTTGCTTTTAGAAATAAGAGATCTTCATATAGTGAAGCAAGTAAATATGACCAGGCATGATAAGCGTTAAGGTAGATGTATTTCGCTAGGTTCAATGACGAATTTAACCGATACAACAATGGCATTCTTACAATCATTTCAATGAATGAAACCAACATTCAGAATTGCTCTGTCTGTGTCTCTGTGTCTCTCTGTCTGTCTGTATGTCTCTCTCTCTGCGTGTGCTCGTCATGGCACATCAACACTTTGAAGGTAGCATACAGAGGAACGTACTGTAAAGAGTCTTGCTAAAAGAGAGACCGTTGTTCCCTAACCGGGCTGATCCGATGGTGGAAATAACCAATACCCTGCTGGACACGCGTCGAATGAATATAAGTGTGAACCACCTCTGCTTAAGAAGGCATGACCAGTGTTAGCGAAAATCCGACAGTAAGCTTGTAACGAGACTATTCTGACGTACAATGTATATTTTACAGAAATTGCTTTTTTCTGTTATCTGCTGTCTCATTATTCAAATGTTGTACCAAAGTCTCACCTCTCACAGATATGTCAGTAAAACGTTGCAAAATAAATAATATTGTCAATATAAGGCACACTTTCAGGACCCGGATGATGAAGTTAATGCCTATTAAATAAATCCTTATCGCGCGCTTTCTTCACATAACTTCCTACGGTCTTGTTGAACAACGTGTTCGTTTCTCAAGTCACCGAGGTGGCGCATCCTGAAAATCATTTTATTACATTATATAGAAATTAAGTTTCGCTATCGTATAGAATGCAAATAACCAACCCATCAGGTAGATAAAGAGAACCCTTGACATGTGTTAATGGTACGAGACTAATCTACACGCAAATGTCACAGGACAGATGTACTGACCAAAGAGACTGACAAGGGCAATGCAAGTGATTGTCGTTTGTCAACCTGATTAGAATAAAGTGAATGAGTAGTTAAACGAGGATGACTGTGATCAATGACTTTTTATTGATCCAAACAAGGGGTGAAAGTGACCTCATCAAAAAACCTTATCAATACATGTATCAGCTAAAGGAATACGTTCCTGATCAACATCCTTCTCAAGAGCTTTCTTTGTCATAGCTCTGATAACTGCACAAGCTGGGAATAAATCAGGGAATTCATTTTCATTTGAATCGACTTTTTGATCCAAGCAAGGCTTGTCAGTTACCACTGGATTAACCACAACCTTGTCGAACTGGAAAGACTTCATGAGATCTCCTGTTTGTTTCGAACGGCCATTAGTGAAATGGAAGCCACTGAAGTTCCTGTCTGTTATTTCATTAAAAATGGAATTATGTATAAGAAATGGAGACCTCCCGAGATAAATGATGTAATGAGTGGTCAGTCAACTACCAAATTGTAGTTCTACAACCTTACAGACAGGTAATACTTAGTCTTGCCGATGAAACTATTTTGGCTGGTGATTTAGGGATTAATAAGACTTAAAACAAGATCGTGATTCACTTCTATTGACCGAAAATCAAAAGTGATGTTTTGAAAATACTGTAGATCTTGTCATAATTGTTAAATGGTAGACAAACGCAATCAGAAGATACCCAAGACTAATCTGCAACCTATTCCTTTCTTTGGCGAACCATTTCGTAGAATTATGGTAGGTTGTATTGGTCTCTTACGTAAGACTAAGTCGGGTTTACAATACCTGTTGACCATTATATGTGCGTCAAGAAGGTTTCCAGAGGCAATTCCTTTAAAGAATATTAAATCTATAACAATAGTAAAAGCTTTGATAAAGTTTTTATTTTTTTAATCAATTTGACTTTCCCAAATCTGTCCAGCCTGGTCAAGGCTCAAATTGCATGTATGGAGTTTTCCTGTAAGTTATATACGAATTAGGCATTCAACAATTCAAATTTTCTGCTTATCATACTGAGAGCCAAGGGGCATTAGAAAGATTTCATCAGAGTTTGAAAAATATGATTCGGTCATATTGTTTTGATACGGGTAAATATTGGGATGAACACATTCAATTACTGTTGTTTGCTGTTAGGGAATCGGTTCAAGAATCTCTAGGCTTCAGTAACTTTTGATTTGGTTGTGGACATACAATACGTGGACCATTGAAGCTGTTGAAAAAGAAACGTCTTTTTAATGAAGATAATGAAATCAATCTTCTTGATTATGTTTCCAATTTTAAGTACAAGTTGTCAAAGGCTTGTGAGGTCTCAAAGGAAAATATGCACTCTATTCAATCAAAAGTGAACTCAAGATATAATAAAAACTTGCAGGAAAGAGGTTTTCAGCCTGGTGATAGAGTCCTGGCTCTTTTGCCCCCGCCACAAAACCCTCTTAAGGTCAAGTATTATGGTCCCTGCACAGTTGACGGGAAACTAAATTATTTAAATTACATCATAAATAATCCTGGGAGGCAAAAAAATTTTTTTTCCAAATAAACATGATAAAGGAGTATATTGAACGAGATAACGATGTTAAATATGCAATTAATTTAGTTGTTTATTCATACTTAATCCCTGGCTATACCATTTCCAGATTATTAGATTATTTTTCCTGGTTTTATCCATTCTTGATGTTATAGTTAATTTATTTTTGTAGATTATAAAGGTCAGATTAGCGTTTGGTTTAGAGGTGTTTTTACAACAAGTCAGATAGTAATTCGTTAAATGGAATGCAAATGTCATGATAATTTTGAGAGATGTCTGTGATTCCCACCATGAGGCCCTTTAGGTAGTGAATAATGGTGGCATGTGAGAATACCTCATGTGGGGGCGCATTTATGTTACCTGCTTTGCTTACGCCCTTGGTACTTGAATTGCTCGGTAATGAAGGGTCTGCATTTTCTGTTTTGGTTTGATTCCGATCCTCCCGAATGAAGGTAGATATATCAGATTTAGTTGGTTGGATAGTGTTATCATAAACATTAATTTCTTGTTTTAATTTATGTTCCACCTGTTTCTTATTATTGCGTGAGGGCAAGTGGGGTCGTCCTATTTTCAGCTGGTTTGTTGGACTGGGGTGGGCTTAGGTAGTGGTCGGATTAGGGTTTGGCTTAGGTAAAGCAGGTATTTATGGTACTGCCTCCTTTTCTTGCACGGTACGTTTCAATAGGCTTGTTGCTTTTTCTTTTTGCATAAGGCAATTTTTGTTCTGTCATTACTTGGATAATTTCCTCTTCTCTCCTGGTGTACGAACAGTCCTTGGAAATGGGATGATGGGGTGAGCTGCAATTATCCCACTTTTGTCCAATGTATGTGCGTTTGATGCTGTGGCTGCCGCCGCAGTTGTCGCATTGTTTTTTGATTTTGCAACTGCTGGCGTGGTCTCCCCATGACTTGCAATGACTGCAAACGCGAGGTTTGACGTTTTATTCAAGTAGTGGGTACGAGTAGCAATCACATTAAACGAGCAGTGGTGGGGTTGCTTACACTTCCAGTAGGATTATGTTGGTCAGTTGTCCTTGATTTGACTTTCATCTGGAATCTCTTGATATGGCTTCTTGGTTTATTAATTCTATGGTCATTGTTGTTTAAAATATTGTATTTTGGACTGAGTTTAATGACCTCTATGTTAGATGTATTTGACTTTGGTCCATTCATCTGTGTCGGTTTGATCTTGGTTATTTTGGCTGAATCGGGTATTTGCTCCTTTTCCTTGATCATGGTCTGGTCCTGCTGAGTTTTGCTCGGCGTGCTCTATGCTGTTTTTGTGGGGTTTAACGCCATTGTTTAGCACACGATAGGCTATACATGGCGGCCAGTATCAATGATGGAGGAAAAACTCGGAAAGAACCACTGACCCACTAGAAGCCACTGGCAAGCTTTCTCACATACCCACATTGGCTGAATCCGGGACTCGAACAGGCGCCGACAGAGGTGAGATGGCAGTGATCCGTAACGGTAAGCGCTTAATTGGTGGTCACTTGGGGCCTCTCGGTGCTTTTTTGTGAGCGCCTTGTGCCTTGTAACTTTGACATGGGTTGGTTTATTTGATGTATCTCCATGTATTTGGCTACCTGTCTTGTTGTGCTGCACCTAATTATGAGGTTGTTATATCTGAGTCTAATGATTACGAAGGCTCCTGCATAAGTGTTAATATTGATTTATACTAGGCTATTGGTACTAATGTATATGTGTTTGGAGCTGCTGCTGGCGATGAATATCGTTAGGTCTTTTACCAATTCTGTTATTGTTGATAGATTTTCCTTGTTGATTGTTTGGTCCCTTCTTTCGTATTACTTACTGTTTGTTGCTTGGTAGTCACATTTCTCTTGGATATTTGGTTGTTGTTTTGGTTGTTGTCTTGGAATGTGTTTTTATTGTATTTTTCCCTTTGGATATTGCGTTCATCGGAGTCTTACCCTTTCTTTGGTCCAATATCTCCTTTAGTGGTCTCTCCCTCCTCTTTTCCCGTGACAGCATATGGAAACGTTGGCATTCCTGTTCTTTATATGTTCATAGAAGGTCATATATTTTAGGATCGCTATAGGATTTTCCTTGCAGGGGCCTGGTGTTTGACTGGAGTGGATGACTTCTTTCGCACTGTGGTGGTTTGTGTTCCTTGATTTTGAGGTATCTGTCTGCCCCTTTTTGTTCTTGCCTTGTGACAATTGTGGGGTTTGAGCCATTTTTCCCGGTTTGACTTTCTTACCCTTGATGCTGGTGGTAGTCAGTGGTTTTGGGGCATCTGTCATTTTGTTTGCCTGTTGACATTGGTGATTAAGGGAATGGCGGTATGTTGGTGATGGTGGTTGTTGTTGTTGTTTGGTTTAACGCCATTTTTCAGCATACGATAGGCTATTATGAACAAATAAGTTAGTAATTATATGGGAGTGTTAGGTTAATACATACTGTATCAAGCGTAGATAGAGGTCTGATATGTGACAGTTTAAAGTTCATTAGTATTCCAGGACACGGAACAGTTTCCGTTATTACCTGAAATTCTGCTCACTTTCCTAAGTCCCTACCTACCTCCACACACACCTTTGTCATTAACGTTTGTCCGTACATCCTTAATCATGCAGACCACATATTATTACATTTGCCTTCCTAGAGCCAGCAACATTAAGACGTGTTATTATATTTGTCTTCTTAGAGCCTAACACTTTCAGATAACGGGTGTTTATATTCGCCTTCCTTGAGCCTACAACATTGAGACCACATATATTTATCTTAACATTATGAACAAATAAGTTGGGAGTGTTTGGTTAATACATACTGTATCAAGGGCAGATACAACACTGAGACCACATATATTTATCTTATTGCAACCTTCACCTTTCAGACCACATGCTATTATATTAGTGTTCCCACAACTTTCACCTTTCAGACCAGATCCTTATATTTGTCTTCCTACAACCTACACTATTAAGATCATAGATTATTATATTTGTCTTGTGTTAGAACTTTGAGAAATCCTGTCACTTATATAAATTAAATGTGCATTCCTGACATTTAGTATGTATATCACATGACTCATTTTACTTTCAGTTTATGCCGAATGCCGTTTAACTACCAATCCAAATATGAAAGACCTTCCCAGTAAAATTGAAGGAACTGTGTATTTTCGTCAAAAAGTGGTTAGTATGGTAGAGGTAGTTGCGTTGATTTTGTAGTAGTTATGGTGCGCATGCTAGTAGTAGTTGTAGCTATAGCTGCACCAGCTTTAGTGGTGGTGTTGGTGAAAATGTGAAATATGAGTAGTAGTCAGTCTGTTATCCATGTTTACCTACCATATCACAGTCATCAGTCATATTAGTTAATTTCATGTCACTCGTCACTTGAATATAATTTATCAGACCAAGTATCGTCCAAGCCCATGCCTTATACTTTGTTTTGTGTGTGTATCCAATGCTAGACATATTAGTCATTTACAGCCAGCGGTGGAATTAATGTTTAAAAGTTTGTTTTTCATTTAAATATATTTCACAAAAACCCACGATACATTACAGGGCAGAATTGGGTCAAGTGCTGTTTTGGGGCTTTTTTGGGTGGAGATGTGTTCCAAAATTACAAAAGGACACAAACTTTCATCGAAACGTCACGAAAGCAAAAATCTGTATGTTTACTCAAAAGTGTGTATAATGCCCCATAAAGGTGAGCAAAAATAAACCGATGGTCAAATTTCAAGTGACCTGCGGCTGGTGGTTGTCCGAAAACCCTGGATCCCACCCCCCCACCCCCCACCCCCGCCGATCAGACCCTGGATTATCATCATACTTGGCATGACTCTTTATCGATCACGACAATTAATTCTTAGTCTCTTACGGATATAAAGATCATAGTCATAGTTAAAAAAAAGATTCTTCTTGTATTTCATAACTTTGTTCCTATATGTGGAATAAGTTTGTCAAGGTTTTGGTTATTTATTTTATTTATTTGGTTATATTTCATGAATTCCTTCAAGGGCTGCATTCATACTCTGAAAGAGTCGTTATGAAGTTGAGACCGTTAATTTCAAGACTTGCATGTATTACAGCATGCTTCGAGTGTGAACTTGACCTTCTTGCACTTATTTTAATTGTGTTTATTAATTTCATATGTTTCAATTAATATTTTTCAGAGCAGGGATTGCCGAAGAATGGGGATGCTTAACATACGTACGGAAATCCAAGGAATTCCTATGAATGACCAGACTAAGTTACATGGTTTACACTGAATAACTTGAGTAACGGATGCGATTCACTGGGTCCACATTTCAATCCTTTTAATGCAACACACGGTGCTCCTACAGATACACCTGAGTAAGTTACGCACACAGGTCACCTGACATGTTTCGTCTAATATTGGGTTTGCGTTGGATAAATACCTGGGCACGCGCAAGTTGTACGCCGATGCTGATTTTAAGCTGAGGTGTACAATGCACATGCTCGGATGTATATCCAAGTTGATCACCATGGTCGAGGATCGAAGCCAACTTAACCATCTGGCTAAACAATAACTGTAACGTTTTATATTATTTCACTTATATTTGAAATCAAATTCATTTAGATGTTGTCTTCCAAGGTTTTTGCTGATTGTATTTAAAATGTCTAAAGCAATGTTAACTTTGCTGAAGGTCTGATCATTAAGCATCCAGTTGTTTTCTATAAAATCGGTCAAAATAAGTGTGTTCCTTGCATAATAAATGGATCGTACTAATAAACTGGTTGTTGGCGTTTCTCCATCCTTGCAAACTTGAATAATTAAACATCTAAAGAGTGTTGTTTGTACAGATGTCAAATACACTGTCAGGAGTTTTGTTTGCTCCTCAAGAGCTTTCAGATTCCACAGGATTCACAACGTCACAACGTCACAAAATATATTCTCCCTCCCAGTAGGCATGAGCCAACACAAACCACAAAACACCAATGAAAGAAGTTGATGAAGAAAGAATAATACATTGGTTGTACTACAATGACAATATAACAGTAAATGTTAATATGAATCTCCCATTTCTCGAGGCTGCACGCTACTTAAAACCACATTTTAAAATAATTGGCTCTTTTGAGTGAACACATATAGTGAAAGATGTGAAAGATGATTTTTTGTTGGCAGAAGTGTTAGTGGTCGCTATTGAAGGTTTTATGGTATAAGGATAAGACTATATAATGGAATGAAAGGATGCCATATGTTTATTCTTAAAATTACTAAATTCGGGCATTAAAAAGTCAGAATAAAGCTAACCAACCATTGCTTCAGCTGCCCCGTCCCTGACGTCACACTCACATGACCATGACGCTCATTGATCTTCAAAACAGTCGAAAGATCACGTATACTTAAGTCGTTTGTCAAGCCCCTACAACTATACGGGCGGCAGTATGCATATGCTAGCTATTTGATCATATATTTAATATAATGCTGAATATCAACAAAAGAAAACTTGTAAAAACCACGAAAGAAACCATTTTAATGAAAGAATATAGTATGACCACACTTCGACATTATATTTTTACTACTCCTACCCCTGGGTCAAGTCCCTGGGCGGGACACTTGAGTCAATAAGGATGACACCTTTTGATTACAGTTTGATTCCATATCTTTCGTTTCAATGAACATTTGTTCAATTCACTATAAAGATGGGACACGGTATGGTAAAAAAAAAATGCCTTTTACCACTAAGGTGTATTGCCTTCCGAATTACGTCAAGAAGTAGGACATCTTTCGGGGATTCGTTTCTATTAGTTAAACATTCCACAACTCGGTTCACTTTTTAGTTCAAATAACAATATTATTTCACACTTCCCTGTCTCACTATTTGAATGTTGTTACCTCAGGGTTATGCCCCTGGATGGAGCCATAGGTATAGATCTAGGCCCTATTGGTATAATAATAATAATAATAATAATAATAATAATAATAATAATAATAATATTATTATTATTATTATTATTATTATTGTTATTATTTCAATAGAGCATTATCTAGTTTAATGCATATTTATGGCATAACCTGATCGCGTTCTTTACCACTTCTTCACTTTGGTTATTTCCTTGGATTGGACCATTAAATAAAATAGTACAATACTTTTGGGGGAAAATGTGGAATATGTAACATCCTATACTTCCCTTATTTATAGCACACATGCAGTTGAGTCATGCTCCTGTTTGAGGCAATGAGAGTTAGGGGTTATGCCCTTTGATATACGAAGAGCTTATATCGGGTGTATATTACGGGTTTATTAAAACGGTTCATGTTGATCTTAATGTTCTCTTCTATCTTGTCTCTAAACAAGATGCATCAACACACAAATATTAATCTCTACCATTTCCAGTATCCACACTACTGTCCCCCGCCATTTTGAAAATCTAGTTATATGGTCAAATTGCAACTGTAATAGGAATAACGAATAAAGCAACGACAAGAACAGTCCTTGGTCCTGATAGACTTGCGTGCAAACATGGTGCTAAGTATACTCTTTTGATCGCCACAATAGACTGTGCTTATTCACTCCAAAATATCCACGTATTTCTTAATGTGTCATCTACTGAACGGAAGCAGAAATAACTCCACCTTCACGTAGATAAAAGCCTTGATAATACATTAAATTCATGAGTGGAGCATTCTCTTTTGTTAATGACCCAGTCGCACCATCTTGGGTCACGGTCATTTTAATATCTTTGGGTTGTTCTACTTCAATTTTTAAATGCAGGGCTATACTAACTTGCTGTTGTAGTTGTTGCTGATGAATATGATTATGGCGGTGGTGGTTGTGGTGATGATGTTGATGAACAAGGATTTCATCCAATCTTGATTCCGGTGTGGACTAAAAATATTGACAGCCGGCTTCAAAATTATCCATCTCAGACCAATCCTCTTGAAATTTAGACCATGAACGTTCCCTCTCAACTAAGAATTAAAAAGTACACTTGTGACAAAGGTGATTCCCATACTGTGTACATTGTACACTTGTTTAATACAAATTACTTGTTTAATACAAAACACTATTCTAGCTAACATTGTCAATTTTGCTACTTGTACTGTTGTAAGGTCTATGAATGTTTTTCGGATACTGACAGAGTTTTCACACCAATCGAATGAAGAATGTAAAAGTTATTGTATTAATCTGAGACGAAATTATTTATTGTCAAAAAGAGAATTCAAAACTTATTCTTTAATGACCTCAAATAAGTTGTGATTTGTTTTTATATCGTCTACGTAAGAATGGCTAGACACATGTATAACCTTTTTGGCTCAAAAATGCGTCAGCGACGTCAACTTTAAGATTATTTGCAAAAGGAAAAGGTTTGATAAGGGTCGATATTGGGTCCAAGTCAGATAGATAAAACTTGCAGATATAAGAGTTCCTCGCTCTTCGTTGAATATGTATTTAATTCTTATCCACGACCACTTTTATTAAATGAAACCAACCATTACAAAGCCAGGGCATTTCGCCTCTGTTAAGGCATCTATATTTGTGGATTATGTACAGAATGGCTAAAAAGCCAGTTTCAGGATAATGACCTAAAATGATACATCTAGCATTATGCATTTGTATACACTATGCGTAATATTGAATGATTGTATCTATAAGTCTGGCTTTTATTTTCAAAACATCGTTAAATGATGTTTATATTCATGTTTAAGTGCGGTTAATTGCCTCAGTTGATTACCTCTAACACCTATTTTTGTTTTCATTCAAAACGTTAACTTATGTTTATGTTTAGGACTGGCGTACGTGCCAAGAATCGACAGAAAATATGTATTATGATTACGCAAAAGCCGTGTTGACAACATTCTCATTAGTAATAGCCGGATGTTGTAAAAGCGGATAATAAAGAATAAAAACCCAGATGTTCCGAAAATCGATGACCAAAGTGGTTTTGTGCTTGTAAAGGCGGAGGAAGCTTACACTATACCTTATATAGTTATTAATTCAATATAATTATAAAATGATTTTGGTTTAGGAGAAATTATTACCTCTTTTAATACATTTATCTCTACGATTTTCTTGACCGCATATTAATTCTAGTTAATTTTTTCTTTATTGTTTGTTTTTTAGTTACCAAACTGTTTTAGCTGCATATTTGTCGGAATATTTTTTTCTTAAATTATGAAACTTAAAAAGAATTGCTTATATATATATTGCATGTCCCAAACTCCCCCCCCCCCAACGTACATGATAGAGAGGTATTCCTAGTTACTAATTAGACTATGGAAAAATATTGCTAAAAGTGGCTGGCAGGTAGGAAATATAGGTTCAGCAGGTTCAAATCTACCCGAATATACCAAACTTTTTAAAATCTGATACAACTCAGAATGTGCTAAGAGCGCTCCGGTGACCTAAATGGTCAGAGTGTACGCCTCGGATGCTGGAGGTCGTGGTTCGAACCACGGCAGTCATCCCAAATACTTACAAAAATGGTACTTACAGCTGCCTCGCTAGGCGCTCAGCATTAAGAGGTTAGTATCAGGACTGGTCGTCCTGGTGTCAGGATAATGCGACTGAGTGTGACATGATGCTACATGTCTGCGGCATGATGCTCCAGTGCTAGAAATAACTATAATCTGCCACACTGCAGAGATCGTATCTATATGAGTGAAAGCTTGTTAAAGCTACGTTAAAAATCCAAATCACACATACACACAAAAATATGTGATAAACCAACCTGGGTTGTCTGTATCGTCATATAACAAATCGTCTGCAAATCTATACCTCCTGGAATTATTGCACCATCGAACAGTTTCCATAATCTATAAAGAATGTGTGTCTGCTAAAGTAAACTACATTTAATTTGTTTTAGGGCATAATAATTGTAATATCAAAATTACCTCCCTTGTAAACTCTTTTGAGAATAAGCAGCTGATCCAGTACATAATTAATTTAAAAGAACGAAAATTCGTTTCTAAATTAATTTCTGATACATACTTGAAATATATTTAAATATTTGTTTGTTTCTCGGATCTGTAAATTACCGGTAAATAAACAATACAAATACCGATTTTATCTATCACATTAAACATCGCATTAATGCCCATTAATCAGTAATGTCAGCATTCGAATCGAACCATTTTCTTTCAAAATTAACGTAGCCCTCATTTCAGCTCATCTAATCAGGAAAACTTTTGGAAAGTTTAATGACTGCGGAGATAGTTTAATTTGTACTAATGCATTGCAGGTAGCTGCATTTTTCACATTTTCAGCATTCTACAACACAAGCGAGGCCACCGATGACGTCATCTCGAGCGATACATATAAAAATTGCAACTTATTTTTAAAGACAAAGATATGTCAATATGAACTACATAAAGCACATTTTAAAATAAAGAAAATAAATATTTGACAATTCTGAGTCCATTACAGAGCTCCAGAGTCCCTAGCTCTTTGCTTGAAAGTCACTGATACAGTAGATGGTAGAGGTATATACCATAGCACATGCGAGACAACAGGTTATGCTAATCGGCGGTTAAAGGTTAATTCAGACCAGTCAGAGCTAGCAGCTTTCGGACGTAGTTAACTTTTGGTCAAAAATTATGATTACCGTAGAATCGAGATTATATTTGTACGAAATTCTTAGTACTCCCGTGTGGCAGATTGATCTAAGGTGCTCGCCTTTACCGATCACTCGTACTTCTGACCTGTGTCCGCTTGCGTTCGAGTCTCGACTAACGGGGTATTTGAGAAATTTGAGATTTGAGAAATCTTGACAGTGGCTTCCACAGATATACTGACCGCCATATATCTTGTTCCAAACAAAGCGTTACCCCACAAAACCAAACCAGTATTAAATTCTTACCTTTAATAAATAAGCGCTTACTGTACGGACTGGGACCTTGCGTGTAATAATCACAAGAAGAGAGAAATGTATATATTGGATTTAAAAACTCAATAAAATCCCCGTTCCATTCCTCTCTCTCTCTCTCTCTTGACCGCTTTCATCATCAATGATTAGTTTTAACACTAAACACACGTCTTTTTCCTAGTATACAAATTGTCACACTATGGTCATCTCAAGCTTAAATTTGCATATTTTCTCGGATAATCGAAAACAGTGTGTTCCGTCGTAAAAGTAAAATTTGTCACAAGTAAACAACGCATTCGTTTTTTCTTTCTTCGATAAACGTAAACACTTAGGGTCTTTTAAAGGTTTATATCACGGTAAGTATTTATTACTTATGTTTATCATTTGTAAAAAAATAATTCTTGTTTGAAAGCTCCGTAGAGAACACATCTATACTTCCTTTGGTTAAGAAAATCGAGATTTGTATCAGTTGTGTAAGGCTTTACGTAATACTTGAAGACATTATTTGAAACATTGCGTTCTGATAGTATAGTAAGATAGCGGGTGAATGTTTTTAAATGACGGCGAATACTTTTTCTGGGTATCACACCAAATTAGCCAACCGATATTTAAATGGCGGTGAATAGCTTTATGAAAGAGGTTAAACGATTTATTTTGGAGCAGAACCTGTATTAAGTAGTCGTGAACCCTTAAACAAAGCTATTACACAATATATCGGTTTACTGCAATTCTTTTAACGGTGAACTGTTGTCTGAAAAAAATGCGCCCCTATGTTTTATTATGAATCGATATATTATACAAGCGGTTAACCGGTAATTGAATTATCTCTTTATCGAATGCCTTGCAACTGAAAGAGAATGAAGAGAGATCTACTTAGTAACTTCACATTTCATGGTAGGTATTTACATATTACGGTTGTTTTCAAAAAATATAAAACACATTTTTTGGACAAAGTCTTTAAATATATCGTGTTTTGTTTGTACAGTAGAACATTGAAGAATTGCTAAGTCATCTTATACAGACATGCGCATGGCAATGTCGGTATTTTTGTCTTAAAATGTTCTGAGTATATTTCCATCAATAACACAGAAACGTATTTTGCCTGCATAGTATACCAAATTATTTCAGAATGCGACACGTGGGTGACTTTGGAAACGTACGCCAATATGAGGCGGGTCATGTGGCTGAGTCAAGAAATGAACATTTAGCAAATCTAGTTGGACCTAACAGTATCATTGGCCGTGGTCTGGTGGTAAGCAATTTATGTCGTTTATTCTAAATTTTGTATTGAAATTTGCTACGGATCTAAAGTGAAATAAAATGACAGGTTTAACATACCATTTACAATTTGAATCATAAGAAACTACCTAAAGGGAAAAATAGTAGTTCTGTTTTTTTTTTTGTTTTTTTTTTGCAAAACATACCTACAGATTATAATGCAATATTTCATAAGCAATTGATTAACAATATATAGCTCAGGTGCTCGCTAACTGTCAGACCTTCAAGGACCTTATTAAAAATATAAATGTTCAATGAACAGGGATCGATCATTTAATTGGTGATTATGACTTCATGGTGTCGGATGTTTGATTCATTATTCAAACCAGTAAAATGCATTTATCCTGCAAACACAAAAGTTGTTAAATTTCTTGATCGGTTCAAAAATTAAAAGGCGCTTTTCTGACCAGAAATGAATCCAGTTGAAACATCTGGAATCTTTTACCTGACTGGCTTTGATTTGTTATATTAAAAGGTATTTGCGTAAGCTTCACTGATTCATAATACAGTCAGACTCATTTTTAAATTATCACTCGTTGCATAATCAGTCATCATAATCTTATAAGCATAGTTTAATTATCCAGCCACACAGTTTATCAACCTGACTGGAAAAATTGTCAACCCAAATTGTATCACATTCAGATTATTCCCTTAACCTGTCATAACGCATTTTTACAGCCATACACGTTATTAGTCACAAACTACTGCCCCGCCAGACAAAATCATTTACTACTTGTGCAACTTTAAAGAACCCGAGAATAAGTTTTTCCCGAATCGACACGCCCAATGAACCAGCAGGTCACATTGTTTCGCCTCATCAGTCATGATAGGTATTTCGACCTGTCGAATTCATATTCCTGACGTCACATTCATCTGACAAGCAGCTAATCAAATCCAGTTGCATATAAACTTTTAAACACATTTGGAAGTAAGTTCTAGTAAAGGAGTCATTCTACTACTCTTGCCTCGTACAGGCAAAGATGTGGGTTTCGCAGCACCTACCTTATGGGACTGAGTATAAGGGTACCCACTTTATACATACATGTACATGAAGTAAACATCCCTGGTTAAGGTTTCTTGCGTTTAGGTCGGGTTTCTTGCACACCATACATATCGCGTTATACCTGAAATCATGAAACTTGGTGAAGGGATGCGTCTTGACTACAACCTCATTACAAACTTTGATCAGTGTGATCCATATTTTACTCACTTTGACTAAAATTTAAGTATATTTTTTTAAGCTATGTTCATTTCGCAAGCTATCTTCATGTTAAAAGTATGAAAATGAATGATTTTATACATCTATATCAGTACACATCCTAACAGAAAGAACGTTAATTTGACCTACATTTCAAAATTTCCTGGGCTTGGGTTAAGCTTGTGTAGAGTCCTTGACTAAATATGTTCTATATAAATAATGTTATACTTATATTAAGGATACATCTTAATAGGTTCTACATCATTATTGCGAAATGAGAGTTTTGGAACCTATTGTTCATGATATTTAATGACTTAGCTTAAATTTGTGTTCAAATGTAATTTATCGGGTGCTTCTTATATTCCAATTATGTAACTTGATACGTGGCTGCATCTCTGTTAGTAATGCACCATTACAGTCAAGGAAAACGAAAGTGTCTATTATCTTATGCTTTTCTTACATAGGTTAAGTAGTAGTTTAACTCATGAGCACGTTTTTTTATGTCACGATGCGGGACACCCTGTGGTTGGGTGGTCAATGGAGCTCGATTTTACAGATTACCCACAGTTCTCTCCCCTGCTCTCGTAAGTCTCTGCTTGACCAACTTGGATATGAGAAACTTGCCATTAATTCCCTTGAGTTCTTCCTGCACCAGATATACTGGCTGCCATGTACAGCCTATTACGTGCTGAAAAATGATCTGAAACCCTCAGAAAAGCAAGACGTCCATGCTGCGTGTATCCTAATCTGCTTAGAAGGCAGTGTTTCTGACCAATGCATATGGAATTAGAAGTAAATATGGTTATTCAAAATAAACGTGTTTCATGGTTTCCATACGAGGCCTGGTGTGTAGTAGGCAGCCGCCGTAGCTCAACTGAGTGTCGGATTCGCAGTTCATATGTGGCAGGTTCGATACACACCCAGGCCAGCCAGTGTCGTCTACCTCTGTGTGTCCTTGATAAAGGCTCTTAGCTTTCATTTCATCCGCTTGATAAAACCATTTATGTGTTTGAAGTGTCTTTGAAAGCAACACAATCAAATAGATCTAGCAGCTAATACATGTAATTATTGGTGCATGAACTATGATTGGATTATTAAATCTCACTCCAGTGTTACCCAAAACCTGTGACCTTCACGCTGATAAATATGTCTTCCAGAGATGGACACTGACAATGACCTTTGAAACATATATTAGGAACCATGATTTATTTTTAGAAAAATACAAAACCAACATTACTTGTTTTGTAATCATCTCATTGTAGTACCGATACATTGATATGATATAAAAAAGTTCGATTTTTTTTTTTTTTTTTTTGGGGGGATTCTTTTACGCCCTGTCACAGAATACATGTATAGTATGCGCTAATGTTATGTCAGCACACTACTGGCTATATCGTGCTCATTTAAAACAACTTAAAATTTTTGAAAAGTGTAATGTAAACATACAAGCTGCAAAAACAATTGGGGGAAAGTGTCCAAATTATTTTTCTGCATAATAATTGTTTACCTTGGCTAATGATGACATCTAAAAGCTTTGTAGAGGTGAATCATGCAATCGGTGATTGCACTCTGGTTGTTTAGATTTCTGACTTTAAAATACATTCTTTAACGAAATTCTTTGAAAATAGCTCATGCTTTTTACGACGGCTTACAAACCGGTTTCATTTTTCATATGAATGCTCATTCGTGTGATATTTGCTCTATATGAAATTTCAGCTTCACGCAAAAAACGATGATCTCGGTCTCGGTGGTGATGCCGGAAGCCTGACAACGGGAAACGCAGGCGCACGTCTTGCATGCTGCATCATCGAGCAAACGCAAACACCGCACTTCTTCTACTAGGCTTAACAGCTTTGGCTTTAATTGATCAGATATGTGCGCATATTAAAAACTTGAAGTTATATTGTGTGATTGTTTTCGTTTCGCAAATTTATACAAAGTAACTCGTCTTTCATTGCCATACATTCACCTGTCAGTTATAGAGATCTTTAACAATAAAACATAATGCGGAAGTTGAAAATTTAGACTTATTCGTAGTAGGTTGAACAATACATTTCATTACTTTTTTACACTTTGCTATACGAATGAATTTACAATGTCATGGTCATGTTTATCCATTTCTTTGTCCGAGACTGAATGGGTTTCAGTGCAATAGTCGAGTTTTATTACATATTATTTCATCTAATTATGCAGTAGTATGCCCAGCGGGAAACGATGTCCTACTGGTTTAGCGGTCGAATCGCCGAATGTTAAAGACTCGTCAACACACTAAAGGAAGATGTTTCTCGTGCAATGGTTTTCTATCAGCTTCACTTGTTTCAACAAACTTTGCAGAAAAAAGGGGAACATATAAAAAAGTCTGTATAGTATGATATCAAGTGGCCAAGGTTACAATGACCTGATACAGTAAAGCTAATTCTGGGCAATGACCAGAGTTGCACGTGATGATACATATCAACCAAATGATTTACATATATAGTTCAATGGTCGCGATCAACCCCATCTAAGAAAAGGAAACTAGAATATTATTGCAAAGTACACCATGCTTATTCTTTATTCGTCTAGTACAAACTTTGAACCCTCATGGGTTTGTCCCAAAGAGCAATATACATAGGATCGAGCTGCTCTGGACTCGTAAGTGCATACAATGTTAATGACTGGGGATCTCTATGGCGATTAGTTGTTGACACAAGAAGCTAAATATTCGGATGTTAAGGAGGGTGACAGGACTAAAATATTGGTGGTGAAGATCCGCAGGGGTGTGGCATTTTTGCGCTGCTCCATACAGAACCTCTCCTCCCCATAATCCAATACGAAGTCTGCGCGTCGTTCATAGTTTGGTTTAAATCCCTCACGAAGCTTTAAAATGTATTGCATCCGTCTTCCAGAAGGGGCCGAAGGAGGGGATGAAATGCTTTTTATTTCAGACGGAGCTCGCCCAAATCGAGGCAGAATTTATACTTATTAGAGAAATATGTTGCACTGTATATGCTAACAAAATGTGGACCCATAATGTGTGCGAGTGTTTGCGTTGGGAAGAACAGCGATGTGAGGCCGAGGCAACCTAAAACAATGTTTCTTCTTTAAAAACTTTACCCATTTATAATACTATATGACAACTATTACTACCTCGCAAATCGTCATCCCATATGCTACTTTTAGCTAAAGGGAACTAAACATTGTCTACCGAAATATGTATCAGTCAAGCACAGTTATCTCCCCTTAGGTATAAGACTCTGGCAAAGCCTAGGAATACCTCAGTTAATTCCGCCGAAAGATCTCGCAAAAAGCAGAATCTACGTAGAACAATATACCATTATAAGTTTGAGTTTACCACTTCTTAGGAAAGTATACTCCATATATGACCGCTCAGGTGGCCTAGTGATTAGAGCGTCCGCCTCGGAAGCGGGAGGTCGTGGGTTCGAACCCCGGCCGAGTCATACCAAAGACTTACAAAGACTTGGCGCTCAGCATTAAGAGGTTAGTGTTAGGACTGGTCGGCCTGGTGTCAGGATAATGTGACTGGGTGGGACATGATGCTACATGTCTGCGGCATGATGCCCCAGTGCTAGACATCACTGTAAACTGCCATACTGCAGACATCGTAGCGATATGTCTGAAAAATTGTTAAAGCTACTTTAAAAATCCTAATCACACACACACACACACACATACACAAACTCCATATATAATTCCAACTTTTTCTCTCCGTATGTTTGCAAAGTTCTGCCATTACAATTTGCTAACTTTTTGTCGTCTTCACACACTTGGGTACTTGCACGAGAGCCTAAGCGACTTCACGTTCAGTTGGAGCAGTACTTATCTTGCACGCACAAGTCTCTATCACTTAGAAAGCCTCCTAATATAATGTGCAATTCAATTACGAACGAGTACATATTTGTGAGTTTCTTCTTCTAATACATTATCCGATCATAATACCTTAGAGTAGTAACAATACCTCGCAGATCTATCCCTCCCAGATGCTACTTTTAGCTAAAGGGAGCTCAAAAGTTGTCTGCCGAACACTGTGGTGGTCTGGCTGAGTGATACCCTGAGTGGGTGGGAGAGTGAGTGGGTGAGTGAGTTCTTCTGACAATTAGCATCATATATATATATATATATATATATATATATATATATATATATATATATATATATATATATATATATATATATATATATATATATATATATGATGCTAATTGTCAGAAGAACTCACTCACCCACTCACTCTCCCACCCACTCATGGTATCACTCATATATATATATATTGCGTTGTATGCTTTAACCTAGGCATCCTTAGTGTCTATATATCACGCTTCCATGATCATATCTGTCCAGGACGTCGTTGACCTCTCCGAACGGTGATATTGGCTCAATTCGTCTGCTAACTCACATTTCCGATAATTTTTTATTTTTGGTCAGCTCTGCGCCGTATCGATAGCCAAACAAAACAGGTGCAGGAATATTGTGGTATACTTTTAAGTATTCTACCTTTTATACGGATCGTTGACATAGACTGCCTGTTATCACTTACAGGGACAACGCTAAACTTAGCTCACACCGATAGTAAAACCTAACATGGTGACAGGGTTAGGCCCCTTATGTTTACCTTTTCTGTTTATTATACTTACAGATTTAAACTATGGGCAAAACACAGAAACGGAATTCAAACGATGATGACATCATCAGTCTACATGCTGACCTTTCATCCGTACAGGGCGGTAAAGGGAGGCAACTCGTTCTCTATCCCTTCAACCACTAAGCGCCAGAAAACAACTAAATCGGAAACTTCCCTGTCACCGAAGTCCCCTCCTCAAGACCCAATGTTACGGGAGATTCCTATCGGACTTGACTCTATTTCTCTTGCTTATCAACGACGGAAAGAGCTTAAACAACAGGCTTTACGTTCCTCTCAACTTTCAGATATACGGCAGGTTACGTGGGTCAAGCATCCCGTAATCTGCCCCGTCTTCGTTAACCAGATGATACCCCTCCCCCACACATGCCCTTTCTCCGTTTCGACCGGCCTAGGCCATGTTCGAGTGATCAGGGGCGGCAACATCTTCCTATTAGGGCTCGATCATACAACAGCCCCTACCCCAGTGCGTCGAGACAGATCTAGGTCGACACACGAAGGGACCGTTCCAACAATTTTTCCTCCTCAGGACTCCCGTCCGGCATGATACTCTTCAGGCTTCTGCAGACATCACCTCACCAATCTCCCGACAACCTACCACAGGAAGAACCTCTATTCTCTGTGATCGTCTGGAGTTCACGGTTTCTAATTCGGGAAGTACTAAGAGGTTAGTGGGCGCCAGATCTAGTCACACTTCAAGCTTACCTCATACACCTAAGGACAATAATGCTTGTTCTCAAGGAAGGTCGTCGATTCTGGAACTTACGATGTAACGAAAAGATGGATAATACGGAAAATCAGGAAAGAAATCCATGAGTCACCCATAGGACACAAAGCTCCGGAAAAACAGTCCTACAAGAGATCCACACAGCGTGATCCGCTGATATGGCAAACTAAAGCTAATAAAATAGAGAGGAGCTTCTCGTTCATTTCAGCGTTTCTCCCCTCGACAATCTACTCCCCTGCAAAATGACACCGTCTCAAGTTTGCCCCTTACTGCCATCCCCGTAGGAAGAGAACTTCTTTTATTCGCTGCCGAATGAGACAAACTTTGCCAAAACGATACCAGGTCTAGGCAATTGGTTCACGAGGGACTCTGCATCAGGTTTCACAATCCTCCACCTCTGTCCAGAGTTTTGTCATTCAACAACGTCCAATCATATCCACTCAAAGGCAACACATTACAGCAGGAAATAGACAACCTCCTTCGAAAAGGTTGGTAGAACTAGTTCGAAACACTCTCTTTCTGAGGGATTCTATTCTAGACTTTTTTGGTTCCAAAAGCAAACGGCACTCTGTGCCTCCTCATCGACCACAGCTCTTTAATTGCTTCATTCACGCTCATTGGTTCTCAATGAAAACACAACAGTGCATTCTAAATGCTCTCCAAGATAGAGACTTTGCCATTAGTGTAGACTTAACAGATGCTGGATTCAGTGTTCCTATTTACTAGGCTTTCAGGAAGTTCCTGCTGTTAACCTACATCGTCGTGGTATACCAATTCAGGGCCCTATCATTCGGTCTCAATCTCTTCCCCTGGGTTTTCACTCGTCTCATGAATCAAGTCATGGCACCTTTCCGGACCATTGCAACGGCTGCAACATCAAGTTGCATAAACGACTACAACAAATCAGGTGAGGTTTATTTTACATCAATACACGAAAACCTTTGTCATATCACTTACCTATTTGGGTTTTCTCATGAACGAGGACAAACCCGACCTAGTACCCTCTCAACATTTTGTTCATCTAGGTATGGAGTTCCATACACAGGAAAACGTGGTTCGTCTCCCTCAGGATTGGGCATTGAAAGTCCGCAACATGGTGGCTTCTTTACTTTTAAGGACAACCCTATAAGCACGGGAATCTCTTCGTCTCCTAGGTTTATTCAATGCTTCAGCGGACCGCCTTGTCCTAGGTTGCCTTTTTATGCACACATTACAAACGCTTCTTCTTTCTCAATGGAGATCCATATTTTGCACACTGGACCAACCTTTGCCCATCTGCTCACAGCTTGGGCACCATCTGTATGTTTGGGGCAACCTTTATTGGCTTACGGCAGGTATACCTCTGCACTTACTACCGCCCGAGATTACAATTTGTACCGACGCAGCATTGAGGGCTGAGGAGCCTACCTTCTATCATTTCGGGACTCGAGCGGTGCATGGTCTCCTCACGAAAAACTTTTGCACATCAATCTAATTGAAATGATGGCCATTGTGAACGTTTTCACTGGTGGCAGTAACACCTCTTTGGCAAGGGAGTCATGATTCTGTCAGATATTTCTAAAGAAGTGACTTATCTCAAGGAGGAACCAAATCCCCAGACCTTTGCATGATGGTATCGGGCCTTCTAAACTGGTGTGTTCAACAACAAATTCACATACATGTTCATTATAGACCGGAACGCTTCAACGTTCTAGCCGACTAGTTGTCCTGACACAATCAACTGATTCAGACGGAATGTTCTCTTCATCTCTCGGTTTTCACCCAGATCTGTGCCCGGTGAGACCGAACATCGATGGATTTATTTGCGACAAGGTGGAAAATCAAACGTTGTCTCTCCCGTCTTGGATCCAAAAGATTGGGAAATAGACGCTCAATATTTGGATTGTAACAACCGGAGCGCATACGGGTATCCTCCAACACCGCTGATTCCAGAAGTGATACAGAAAGATAAGGAATCAGCATGTCGTCTCATCCTCATCGGACCACTTTGATGGGAGAAGTCGTGAATCGACGATCTCCTCAATCTTGCATTAGAAATCCCACAGCAGATTATGGTATTTCCTCATTTTCTCAAACAACCACGACGACAGTGATTCATCACTGTCCAGAACTCCCGAACCTGCACGTCTGAATCGTGTCAAACACGCCCTCAGACTTAACAATTCTCGGAACCACTCGTGAAGAGAATCGCTCAGGAACGACGGCCTTCCACTTTGAAAGCGTATGAAGGCACACTGCATATTTTCACCCAGTGTTACGCAAACGAACATATTTTACCTCTCCAGGCGTCAATAACACATTTAGCTGATTTCTTCCTCTGGCTCTCTGAAGAATGAAAATTATCAGTGTACGATCAAAGGCTACCGCTCTAAGATAGCTGGCTCCATTCGTCATCGTGGGCGCAAATATATTGGACTAAACAAGGACATATCCGATTTACTCGGAAACTTTGCGCATACAGGGCCTAAAGCGTTGACCTTCTGTCCCAAGTGGAACTTATCTTGGGTATTAACCCGGAAGAACAAGACCCACATTCAACCAATTTCACACGCATCTTTGACGCACCTTTCTTACAAGACCTGCTTTCTTTTGGCCTTAGAGACGGCAGGCAGAATTAGGGAAACACATGCCCTGTCCACAG
Organism: Sinohyriopsis cumingii; assembly: GCA_028554795.2. Taxonomy (NCBI): domain Eukaryota; kingdom Metazoa; phylum Mollusca; class Bivalvia; order Unionida; family Unionidae; genus Sinohyriopsis; species Sinohyriopsis cumingii. The sequence continues at coordinate 45,038,577 of CM068827.1, forward strand.
ACCCCAATTACCTACCGTTCCTGTACGATGGATCTTACTCATGACGACTTCCTCGTTGAACGCCAGAAACTGTTTCCCTTGCACGGGAACCAAACTTTTGTTCTGAGACCTCTGTCTCTCCTTGACACACCACCTGAAGGTCACTTGCAAGACACAGTCAGATTCTTGAAGTGGTACCTTAAATAGAGCCTTGGTGTCGATGTAGATCACGCCTTTCTCTCCCTCTGAAATCAGCACAAAACTTTATATGAGCTAAAACTATCTTATCTTGTATCAAGTGGATTATTCGCTCAGAGCATACGGAAATGACCTCAGTTTAAATGAATGTTTTACGCATCTCGGCTCATGAAGTTAGGGCAGTTGCTACCAGCCTAGCATTTGAACGAAACTCTCTAACCGACAGCATTCAGGCTGTCGGTTGCAGATCGGTGTCCACATTCCCTTGCTTTTATCTTCGAGATCTCTCATCTCAAAAGGCCCAGTTCGATCTGGCTGAATCTATCGCCGCATCTCTACGGGTCATACTTCCATATCGTTCGACAGCTTCTTAAAGACCCGGCTTCTCGACTTCCGCTTCATGTGCGGTTAAAATTTGTTTCCCCTATCTAACTCCGCGCCCTGAGAGATGGACTTAGAAGCTGTCTCAGTAACTTATGGGATCTCAGATGGTATCTCAGGGGAAAGGTGATGTCTTTCCTGCCACCTCTTACCTATTCTCCTAAGGTAATATGATTGGGTAATGTATGCGAAGACAAATCCAATTTTTGATTTAGTAAGATGTTTCTTGGAAAATACTTACCCAGTCATGATATACATTCACTATGATACACATTCACCCTCTCAGCATCTTAGCTGGGACATCCTTAGGGAGCGTGCCTTCCACTCAAGTAGTAACTGGTATATTCTTACTCATTGCTGCCTACTCTTATAGGTAAGGAGAGATCACTCTGCCCGACAACCACATGGGTCGGCAGAAAACTGTTAGCACCCTTTTAACAAAAGTATTATGTGAGAAAGCTGATATTGGTGAACCTACTTTGTACATGTCTATAACGGTGCCTCAGTTTCCCTTGATGTGAAGGGTTTTTGTGTGCAATTTATACACTTGTGCACATTTCTATATTGCTTACGAAAGTACATTTTCAATACACAGTTTATTCGACCGTTCCCTGTTCATGCCTGTTTCTAGAGGCGACACTTGAGTCACGATTATCTGCATAAGCATTCCATCATATTTAAAGATTCCGCTCCTGTAGCCTAGTGGTTAGAGCTCCCGCATCGGATGCGGGAGATGGTGGGTTCGATCCCTGATCGAGTCATACCAAAGACATATAAAAATATTACTAACATCTTCATCGCTTGGCGTTCAGCATTAAGAGGTTGGTGTAAGGACTGGTCGGCCAGGTGTCAGGATAATGTGACTGGGTGGGACATCACTATAAACTGCAACACTGCAGATATCGTAGCTATATAACTGAAAAAGCGTTAAAGCTACGTTACAAATCTTAAACACACACATGGGTAGCCTATGCCACTTCACAAGATAGGTTCGGTGTACATCATGTATCTGTATAATTCCTTCATTTCTGGTTCATGCCTAGGATTTCCCCATTTACCACGGCATTCTTAGCCTTGGAACGTCATGCTTCAATGATTCTACCCGTGCTTGCCGCCCTAGATCTTCCCCTAGGTAGCCTTGCAATTGAGATCGTCTGCTATCACCCTTTTCTAGTAACCATCATTTTGTATAGCTTTGTTCCGACACTGTATTCAGACATCATATGTTCAGGTTTATAACTTCTCCCCTTAACAGGTGGTATTGTCATTACATTTTGCCCGTATGCTTCATTGCTTTATTCGACTCTGTTTTCGATTTCTTGGTCAACTTTTTTTAAAGATTTAGCTCTGCACGGACATTGCGTTCTAAAAGTCAGGTGTAGGGCTAGTTTTATACATTTTGCTCTATTTTGCCTTAAGAGTATGACAACGCAAAAACACACAGATTAGGACGAAGATACAAGTGGCCTGTATGCCGACCTTACCTCAGTGTGAAAAGTTTGTGGCTGAGAAGGGAGATAAATCAATATACCCTTCAGCCACGAAGCGCCGGATATTAACACCCTATGAAACAGCTACCGCACCCATGTCACCACCAAAAAACTCGGCATTTTGGGCAACTCCTTCTAACTTGCCTTTGTGGGGTTCGACTTGATCCTTATTGCGGAACATCGAAGGATAGAGCTAACAAACAGTCAAGCTCTCGCTCATTCAACACATTTAGGGACAGGTTACATGGAACAAACATCCCATAACCAGTCCCAACTGATTATCCAAGTGATATCTTCCCCACACGGACGAACTATTTCCGCTGCGACCGTCCTAGGTAATATACTAGGAATCGCGAAGGTCCAAAACATCAGTATTACGGGTTCAATTACTAACAGCCCGGCTTCCAGTAAGTCGAACTCGACTTTTACAGACTTGTGGAAGGACCAGTCTAACCATCTTACCACCTCGAGACACATATTCGGCACGATGACACGAATAGTTTCTCTTCAAGAGAAGATACTCTTTACTCAGCGACTGTCTCGAAGTCACGGTTTCGAAATCATCCAGCATCTGTTGATCTTACGATGGAAGTGCGAGTCCGACTTCAGTTATTTAAGCTGTCTGGGAGAGTTACAGACGCGATTCATCATCAGTTCTTCCGTGGTACTTACACGTGGATATAGTGATTCCAAGTCTACATAATAGTCTTATACAGGAAATTTACGTGAAATTTGCAAGTAATCGGAATATTTGTAGATTTCTTTATTTGAGATTTATTTTAAAAGGCTAAATAACGAAATGATGATAAATGAATGAATAAAGTCAAAATCATCTCGCTGTGTTATCTCACAGGTATCTTTACTGTACAATATTAGCAGCAGAGAGACTGAGCCCACCAAGTATTCGGCCAAACAGAACCCTCTATCGAGAACACTCTTGATAGAGGATCTTATTTCACAAAATAAACCCTCTATTCAGAAAACTATGATAAATAACTCTTCTCTGATGGCTAGAAGAGTTATTTCATGGAAAATAACTCACTATAAAAATACTTCTTGACCAGGGGGACGGTCGACGAAACACTTGGGGACTCAGTCTCTCTGCTGCTAGCTATGTAAATATTTTTAATCCTAAAGGATTTCTGTGAATTAAAAAATTATAAAATCAATAATAATGGCAAATATCGGAGAAGCATATAGTGTTAGATTAGCGCGAGAGCGATTAGAAGCAATTAAAAAATTTCTTCCTGTCCGTGATAGTTTTAGAGAAAAACTTCAACAACGACAGCAAGCACAAGTTGAATTTAGAGAGGGTACAGAACAGTTATTTAAACCGATCGTTGAACCAACCAAAAAGATCGCTGAAGCCACAACAGCATCACAGCGAGTTATCGCGGAATTACCAAAACAGATCAGCGAAGCAATGGTGTCTGCTAACAAAACACGTGCTGAAATCGAAGACGTTAAAAAGATTGTCGAGAATTTATCTAAACCAGAATTAAAAACTAAATATTTTGCTCAGCAGGGTTATGCAGAAGTTATAGCCGATCCTGTTAAGGTCGCTGCAGCGGGATATCAAATGCGTCATCAGCTTCTCAAGCCAGAATTTCAAAAAACTCCAGAACACGAGTGGCACGCTAAAGTATTTCGTGAGTATAAAGGTATTTCACAGATCAGCAAAAAATATAGGCGCGAATATGATGATTTTGTTGAGCGAGTTAATGAAATGAAAAAGGGTATTTCAACACCAGCGAAGGAGCGATCTCGACCACGAAGACAACCATCACCTGACCCGGGTGTAACCGGTAGTGGTTTGGAAAGTCAGATGACTTGTCCTGATAGTGTTCTCAATGATGTATCGCGGTTAGAAGTTCTCATCGGAGGCAGACGAGCTGGAAATAACTCACCGGAAATAATTAATGAAGCAGCTGATATCTGTAAGCGATTATTTCAGGGTGGTATCATGGATGTTCACGCGTATCGAGAACTTATCGATGAAATCATTGACTGAAATCGTCGAGTTGGATAAAAAAATAAATAATAATGATCATACATAACGCTCACCGTGGACCCGTCGTGGTCAGGGTAATAAATTCACGACTACCTGTTTATAGAGCAATTTACGGGGATGGACTAGGTGATGTTATTCAAGGTTTATTCAGAAGACTAGCACCCAAGGCAGCGCCGATTGCAAAACAACTATCAATGAAAGCTATTGATGTTATTAAAGATAAAGCTCCTGGTGCTATCGGTAATATTGCCAGTAAGGCATTTACTGCAATCAAGGAAAGATTAGCGCGATTACGCAGACCAGTTAAATTACCAGCCACCACAGAGATGCCTGCAGATGTCAGTAAAGTAATAAATCAAGCTGCAAATAAAAAACTATCAGAGATACTGGATCAACCAATAAATACAAGTATGATATCAGGAAGTGGTTTTCGTTTTAGATGACTATGATTTACTATAAAATGTTTAAACGCGTGTCTGATCCAGCTTTCGATATGGATGCACCAGTACTCAAGGATGAGTCTGTGCGCGATTATCAGTACTATTCTTATGAAGCACGAGAACCAAATCAACGGGGCAGAATTGAATTATAAGTGCAGGATACAAGTAGATATTTCTTGCCCGCGGAAGCATTCATTGAAGTCACAGGTGAAATCGTAACAAATGTTGCTCTTAATACACCATATGCAGCTGATGTCCAAGTTGGCTTTGTAAATAATGGCATCATGGCACTATTTTCCAGCGCCAGATATCTCATAGACGGCAAAGAAATTGAGTCAATTCAAGAGAATGTTGATGTTGCTACGACAATTATTGGGCTGGCAAGATATTCAGATGATTACACTAGATCAGCTGGCCCAACTATGATGTTCGCCAAAGACAATTCTAACTTTCCTGATGGAAGACCTAGCATCGTAAGGCGACCACAAAACAATGGCAGAAATGCTAATGCCGATGTGGAAAATTTACCCTTTCCCAACACTGAATACAACTTAGGGTTTGGAACACGAAAATTAATGTTGAAAGGTGATAATAGAGAATTTTCATGTGCGATTCCACTGTCTCACATCTTTGGATTTTGCAGAAATGTCAGAAGGGCCATTTTTGGAGCCAAACACACAGTTGTTCTTGTGAGAAAAGGTGATGACAATGATGCTATCTGGCGAGCAGCTGGCGTTGCTGACGGTAAAGTAAATATAAAAAGACTTGCTCTGTGGATGCCGGTGATGACTCCGTCACTCGCTGAAGATCAGCGGTTAATTTCTTTCATGGATCAAGGTGGTAAATCAATACTGTCGTGGCTAACAACAACCACTGACGTTAATCAAAATTATGTTGATGGGCTATTCACGTGGCATATATCATCACAGCAAGGTGTTGCGGCACCAAGACATGTCTTTGTTGCGTTTCAACTTAATTTACGAGTAAACAATCAAGAACGTTCTCATATGATATTTGATCAACTTGGTATCACTGCAGTATCCTTGCGAATAAACGGACATCAAGAACCATCCGAGGATATAATATTGAATTTTGACACCAATAATGTAGCACGTGTATATCACCGTTTGATGACATTTACGGGACGTGATCAAAATATTGATACTGGTTTGCAAATATCACAGTTGGATTTTACGAGTATGTATTCGATTTATTACTTTTCGCTGGAGCATCTTGATTTAGCTAAACAATCTGTTGTTGATTTACACTTCAGAGCTAATGTAAACTCAGGTAACCCTTACAGAGCAATCGCGGTCATACTCTCTGATAAAACAATGCTACTTGAAGGTGCTGGTGGACGAATGAGAGTCGTTGATGCCCCAGTGGAAAATATGTAACATTTTCAGAAAATATGTAACATTGCTAGCAGCAATGTGTAAACAATTAGATCAATCTCATATTAAATAAAATGTCATACAGTCATGTTAATGTCACTCTGACTCCTGGTCAGGTGAAGAAATTACAATCGAAGAACGCGAGCACATGTGGGACAACAATAACACTAAAACACGATCAGCTAGCGGGTGGTCCAAACAAACTGTCATTAACTAAAACCCAACTAAAACATTTCAATAAAGCAGCGCAGGCAACGACTGGAGTTCGACTTGCTCTCCCTCCAGTCGCGGTCAAAGTTATGGTTAAAACAGGAGGTATATTTCCTCTTCTCGCCGCGATACCAGCACTGATAGCTGCTGATGCTCCCGCAGTCGCAAAAGCCGCCGCGTTAGGGGCTGTTGGAACCGCTGCTGGAATGGCAGTAAAGAAAGCCACAGGGCGAGGATACAAAAAAAATGGGACTCGCGGATCAGGGCTAAGACTCCCAGGAACTCCGCCATCATGGTACCCAAAAAGGTTTTAAGTGTTTTCAACGCTAGCGTTTTTACACCGATGTCAAATTTTGATTTACTTGATGCTGTTAAACAATTACGCGTAAAGAACTTCAGAGGCGTCTTTATGCGAGATCAATTACCAGCACGACCGAATAATCCAGAAACCGGTATTATTAATCTCGACAACAAAAACGGTCCAGGAACTCACTGGGTTGCTTACGCGATCGATCCACGTGGAATTATCTATTTCGATTCGTACGGGCTAGCACCGCCAGTTGAATTCCTCAGATACACAAAAAACATCCCCTCGTCAAAGACAGGGTCAGGTAAGGTTTGGTACTCAACGCTGCCAACACAAACACTAACTGATCCTCCGATATGCGGTCGTGAAGCATTAAATGTTCTTGATGCAATCTCGAAATCAGCGAGTTCTCCTCACAAAGTCGTGCATGAATACATGTTGAAATCACAGATGTGATTTCCAAATTTAAACAACCCCATAACTAATAATGGTTGATATTTACGGAAGATCAAGCAGAACCAAGGAAGAAAAAAAAGATATCGATTTATCAAAGTATGCGACCAAAGATGAAATTGATAATCTTTTAACGTTAACCGGAATAGACCCAGATGAGGTTGTAATTTTTCAAGACCGGCACGGAAAATTAAGAACCAGCAACATTAAGTTCAATGACATAATTCGCAGGGTCCTTGGAGCTGTCACGGATAACATCGTTGTATTCACTGACAACGGCAGAATCAGAGATTCGTTGATATCAATTGCGATGCTGCGAGATGATGCACGGAAAGCTGCAGAAGGACGTGTAGCGAAGACCGGTGATACAATGACAGGAGAACTCAGCATGAACGGAAATAGAATAACTGTGTTAAGAGATCCGGAAGGTCCCGGAGATGCCGCAAACAAACAATATGTAGACGCAAGCACTAGCGCCGTTGACGGTAAACTAACCACGTTGCGGGCAGAGTATGATGTTCATGTAACCGCGTTTACAAGACTTCGAAGAAACTTCGCAAAAACCGATGATGCCGTGGATAAGTTCTTTGGGGTTCCTCCAGTCATCGACATGACACTTTCTGAAATCATACCAAATCTTACTAATAACGCCAACGATATCAACAAGATTAATACCCGGTTAGGTGTAGTCAGAACAGATAAAAGTTTTTTCAGATCAAATTCAGATAATAGAAAATAACATTAACACGATCACAAAAGAACAGCAGGATATCGTAGTGGGAATTCCTGAGATTGTTGCCAAAACCAGTTTGATTAAAGTCCCCAATGGAGTTACCCCGGGGCATATCACCAACATCGTATACACGGTATCATCGGGATTCGCAACATGGTCCCGACAAAATAATACTATCAAATATACAGCAACAGCCACTGGCGTGTACAGGTTGTCTGTGTTTTCCGCCGCTAAGTTTGAAATATTCACAACATATCCCTGGAGACATTCCACTGATAAATATTCCGGGGTTGTGACTATTATATTAAACAGCGGAACCGAAGAAATATTTATACTGGAAGCCGCAGACAAGAAATTAACCGCAACATCTTACTGGTGGTGTTTGGAATTCGTCGCAGAAACGCCTCAATTGGTTACCGCGTAAATTAATAAAATGAAATCAGCGTCAACGACAACATTAGATGCTCAGCAATATAGATATGATCAGGTACGCGAATGGCAGTCAGAGTTAAAAAACACTATTGCCAAATGCGCAAGAAAAATAAAAAAAATACAAACGGCGTGTAACTGTATTAGACACAATAGTGTATTCGGTATCCGCGGTAGTTGCATCTACTGGGGTGCTATTATCAGCGCTGACACCAGTGACAACTGCAATCGCGATTACAATCACAATTTCAGCATCAACGACGATTGCAGGAGTTGCTAATATAATTGCAAAAAATATCCTCGTGCACGCTAACAAAATTACGCGAATATGAAAAGTTAAACAACGAGGCCACGAGCACCTACTTGAAATTGTCCTCGTTGATATCATCCAGCCTTGACGATACAGTTATATCCGATTCCGAATTCACGCTGATGTCCAGCGCATACAACGATTACGAGCGCACAAGGAATTTTAATTTGAAAACGATGAAGATAAATAATGACGGAGATACTTCAAGAGATAGCCGCGAATACAGCTCCGGTAAAAACATCAATGATAACAATATCTTCGACGCAGCCAGAGTTTAATATTAATTTTCCAACTGCAATTCCAGTAAAAGAAATCGCGTTGGCACAATTACGAGTATATCACAGTTGGCCCAACATCAGGTCGACATCATTTCACGGACAATTGCCAGATAACTCATTTGTATTTTCATATCAGAATAAACCTGACGGCACACCAGATTGGAATACTATCACACTTCCCACTGGGAGTTATCAGATAGAAGAAATCAACAAGGAAATACAGCGTCAAATGAAGCGTATCACCACCAAGGAAGCAAAAATATCAATAACCGCACACGAGCCAACGCTGTCCACGGTCATCAAAATCTCAACACCGGGTTACGCCGTAGACATTTATAACAGTTCAATCAGAACAGTATTAGGATGGCCTGAATCAAAACCACCGACACCACCGATACCACCAGAACCTAAAAAGTCTGATTATATCACTGACGCGCAGTCATATCACGGAATTACACCGTCATACAAAGAACGTCTTGATGAGATACGCAGGGATAATTTACAAGGTAAGATTTTTCCTGTCATAGGCGGTGTCGATATTGTGTTTAATTTTACTCGTGAAATGGAATCAGGGTGGGTGCGTGCTGGAGTTAGTATTTATCTAAACGATATTAATGAATACTTGAAAGTTATTAATGTGGTGCATGGAGCGCACCGAGGGTATCTACGGCAACACTTCCAAGAACATATATCCTCGGTGACAGGTTCATGCAGTGAAATTATTAAACAAATTGAGATATTAAATCACCTTGCCTCAGATATGGAATATATTAACCAGCAAGTGGTTCAGGCAGTAATTAACAGTATATCCCCCGATAAACAAAAATTTCTAAATAAGTACTCCCTGAGCGAAGCTGAACTACCGAATTATAAATTACCAGGATATGTTTCCCCGGTCATCTTACGAAAATACGTCACTGATATCGTCAATGAATACTTCGGTGACATGCTTGCACAATGGAAAAAAACACTACCAGAACCCGTTATCCTCAGACACAATAATTTCACAACCGGTGATGGCAGACATATTTCTCCGGGAATCGTAAATATCACTGATGTCGTCGCGGTCAATCTTGTATGTGACGCAATTGATGGCAGTTACAACATAGACACAACAATATCAAATCAAGCCCAGCAAGGGTTTATACTATACTCATTTACTCCTAAAGAACCACCTGGATTTTTGATTGTACAAGAGCCAATCAATCCAGTATTTCTGCAGTGTTTGAATCCAACGCTGACAAGGATGAATTTTAAAGTCACTGACCAACAGGGTAGACTTTTGGACTTGAGAAATGGAACTATTAGCATTAATTTGCTGGTGAAATCGTGAAACGATTTTCAAGTCCTAAGGACTTTCATCGTGAAACGATTTTCAAATCGTAGACTTTCAATTAATAATATCATATCATAATAATGTCCAAAAAGTCTTCGAATTTCCGGAAGTACGATGATGATGATGAAGATCTCTCTGACAGTGATTTTATTGTTAGTGATGAGGATGTCTCTGACAGTGATTTTATTGACAGTGACAGTGACAACGATGATGGCACTGTTGGTAACATCATCATCAATGACAGCACTGTCGCAATAAATTATATTAAATGAACGCGAATGACATAGCAAATGTATCAGCATGTGAAATGTTTCATACATGACAAAAGCGCGCTTGAAGAATTCATCCGAAAATTATTTACCGGAAACCATTTACCGGGTTATGTTAAAATAATCATCGATAAGTACGGCAATGATGATTTTTTACTGACAGATTTTCAGCTGAAGCAATTCCGCGAAAACAATATCACGATGATTAATTGTGACGTAGACCAAATCCTCAATTATGTTCACTCGTGCATTTCACGGGATCATCTCGATAAAATGCTGCAGTAGAAATATCTTCGATATTTCCACCCTTAGGATTTTCCCAGAAATTCTTTAAAAATATTTTACTTTATATATATATTTTTTTATCACTGACAATTTCGCTGATTTTCATAGGGTATTTTGCTATGAAAATCAACAAAATTGTCCAAGTTGCTGATTTCATAGGGGTATTTGCTAGTAAAAACCAGAGAAACAGACCAAAGTCACGGATTCATAGGAGTATTTTGCTATGAAAACCAACGAAATCGAACAATTGCATAATTTACACAGTAAAAAAAAATATTACTTTTTTTTTTACTTTCGATTTCACTTCCAAGTAAAATGCAATCAAGGTGAGGTATTTACTTCCTCGTGAATGACTTCGTCATTCGTGACAAAGTCATCCTTGATTTCATCATTGACAGCGTCAGCGGACATACAATGCTTTAATTTCCTGACCCGATTATTTATTATCTTCTTTGTTTCATACTCGGCTGCCAGTGCCAGCCTGATCTTTTCTATTGCACGAGACTGTGGAACAAATTCATTTATTTGTGTCTCCGCTACGCTGGCCAGTGATTTATACAAATTATTTTGGATCATCTTTATGAATCGATATTGAGCAGGAAGAATATAACGCCCTACGCATTTAGCTTCGTATAATGATTCAAAATCTGACAGAATAGTTTCAACATTTAGTGTTAAATTAAATCCTTGTTTTTCTAATTTTTTAATAGCATCAATCACATTATTGATATTTTCTCGATTCATATTTATATATATTTTTATATATTTAAAATAAAAAAAACATCACATCTCCTTGAGCTTCTAGCTTATCACATGATAACCTACCAAACTCAGGAGCGGAAACACTACCCGCATATGAGCTCCTAAACTGCCAAATAACAGTCTAGAAAACCCAGAAGGTGTGTTTGCAAACGGCGGGACATTTCCCATTTGTGAACCCCCTAGCTTACCATTTGATATGCTAGCAAGGCTCATATAGGGACAACACATAACATGTAACTTATCCTAGGGACGGTACAAACATATAATTTAATTCTAACTTATCTTAAGACGGCACAAATATTTACAATATTTACAGTAGAAGCATATTTACAGTTGTATTTACAATATTTACAGCAGTTGTATTTACAATTATATAACTTATCCTAGGACGGTACAAACATATATTATTTACAATATTTACAGTAGAAGTATATTTACAGCAGTAGAAGCATATTTACAGCAGTTGTATTTATAATATTTACAATAGGGACGGTACAAACATATAGACAACACAGACAGATGCGGGGTTATATTCTAAGTCCAACAAGTTGCACACCCACCCCCCGAAATCAATCCCGTTTGGGGTAAAAGGTCACCCCTGAACGGAGAAAGTTGTGCAACTTCGTTGGGTTTCGAAACCCCAATACAGTATTAGGACGATATCGTATATAAACCGACTGATACCCGAAAGTTCAGAAATAGCTCAGCGTGATTTGTTTAAAACGTATTTTCTTAAATATGATCGTGTGAAAAATACAGATGAACCATAAACCCGAACAAGTGTAATAAAATAAAGATATTATCTGTGAAAAAAAAAAGATAAATACGCGTTTATTCCTGACAGCGTCAAGGATAAAATCATTCTTGCGCTGTCACGGATAAAATAAGGGGAAGTTATTTACTTCCTTGTACAGAAAATCGTCTGCTGTTACCTGTAAAGTGTTATAGCGCGCTGGTGACAGCGGGGAAATAATTATATCATTGACTTTTCACGCAGTCGCTGTAGAGTTATCTACATAAGAAAATATAATCCAACTATCAAGTTTACTTGAAAAAGTTGATTTGATAATATTTTCTGCAACACGATGAACCGAACACGGTTTAATACCAAAATACTTCGCAGCTGAGTACATTGAGCGAAATATATTTTGCTTATTAGTATTTTTATTGAGAGATCTTACAGCTCTGGAAATTTTTGCAAATTTACCAGCGTTACCTCGTGCAGAATTCTCACTTGGAGTAATGGCTTGAAAATTCTGAAGAGAGTTATTAAGTTTATTATTATCTTTGTGATCAATTACAAGACCTTTTTTGATCTCTCCGCGGAAACACTCGAACACAAACCTGTGATTAAAATAGTTTTTACCTCCAGCATTAAATTGGAGATAACCAGCATTATTAACAACACCAACTGGTTTTTTCAATCTGCTATTTCTGACTATTCCCTCACGTGATGCTTCGTAATTCTTGATGGTTGGATGTGGAACAAATTCTTGGCTCATCATATATATAATATATTTGTCTAATTTATAATTTGTCTGAAAACCTAGTTATATAATCACTTTCGGATTTCAACGCATCTCCGTTATTTTTTTTATTGTAATAGCGCTTGAGTTCCCGGTATCGTTTCCCCCCGCATCCCGCACATAATTGTGTTTTACCCCTGACACCAATGCCACTTCGCAGGCATGGTATAGGTCCTGTGCTTCCTCGTTTGATGCTTTGTATATGTTCACCGCAGAATTCCTTCCTGCAGGGCTTACCACAGACTGTTACAGATCCAACTTTTAACCACTTGCAGTTATTCATTGTATATATATATAATATTTCTTATTTAAATATTTGTCTTAAATATAATATGGAAGAGTTTTCAAGATTATCCGCAGTTGGCGCTGGGAGATTCGATCTTGACAGGTTAAACCCAGATCCACGACGACGGTATCTAGCTGATCTATTTAATATTATCAACAAGGGTAAAAGAGAATTTCGCGACAAGGGCGCATCTCATGTATGGTCGTCATTTAAAATTACCCGCAACGATGAGGTTATCATCGATGATACAATGACTGATGACCGAGCAAAAACAATTACTGATTATCTGTTTGATGGATATGAAAGAGATGGACGTACTAAGAGATATGTTTTCAGAATAAAATTTATTGTGCAAACAAATTCCGATGAGTGGATTATCCGTGACAAACTTGACCCTGTTCTTGCCAACGGGAAAACCGTTTTGTTAAGTAGAAATTCCAGACCAGGAATGCTTGTTGGAATTGATATTCCTTATTATGCTCGAGCGTATCCTGTAACTGCGGTCGTTTACGGAATATATCCTGTTAAAAAAAACAAAAATTGATTAACTCGCTCCGATGAAGACGTCATCAATGACTACGTTAAATTGTGTAGCTGAGCGAGTAATGGAACATTTTAAAAACGCAAAACGAGGAAACGGTTTAACCGATTTGCGACGTGAAAAAATATCATCATGGGCTGAGCAAGTCAAAGATACTGGGGCATCAATAAATGATGTTGCTGTGCTATCAAGTAAATTAAAATGTTCAATAACAGTAAAAACACTAACCGAAGAAATATTATATAGTTCGAAGCATTATAAAAAGTCAGGATCACCGATTGAAATTATTGATCATAACTCTCATGCCTGGACTGATGCAGTTACAATATTTCCACGAGATCGTGTTGTCAAACTTTATTCCGGAAACATATTTGATGTTATTTACACGCTGAGTAAAACTGACCCTGTGTCAGTGTGGTTATTTAAAAGTTCCGAAGATTCCGAGTATGATCAATTTGTGAGACCCAACGGGGAATTATACCGGATGGAATCGTTGCAACAATAAATGAAAAAACTCGCAGAACAATATGTGAGAAATGCTAGCATTTCCAAAGAAAACACTGATCAGTCATTGGTTAATTGTTTTACAGTTCCAAGTGTTGCCGCTCACGCCGCCAGAGAAAGAAATTCGTGGAGACCAACCCGAAGTCAGTTTCTCTCGGATATGCAATTAAGTTGTGTCGAGTATGGACACGGCGGGTTATAGAATACCCGGTATAACCACCGGGATATGATTTCCGTGGATATGATTGCCTGCTACCCAGGAAGCTTTCTCGGAAACGGCGAGTGCAGCGAATACTTTAAGCGATTCGGACATCCCACGAACTCGATGACACGAGTCGCCGTAACGGCGTTTTACCCGATTTTGATTTGACAGAATTTGCTCGTGTGACTTCGTTTGAATTTGCTAAAGGGCTTCATCAGATTTGTTATGTTTGGTTTGGCAGACACTTCAGTGAAAAGCGCTGGGTACCAATAGTGTTATTGCGATATATGCTTGACAGCCGAATACTGGTATCGTTGACTGTCAGTGAAGCAATCATATCATATCAACCGCAGACCTCAGTTTGGTTACCAACACCGGAGCGTATTACTCTCGATGAAGTTATCGGCGAGTATGCACGAGAGTGTCCAAATACCCGGATGGATGTCATCGTCAGTGAGGCTCCTAAAATTCTCAAGATCAAACTCAGCAATAGTGAAAAAACAGCGAAAGATCTTGGACGAAGAATAATCGGTAAATTTACTCAGGGTGCAGCATTTGATCATAAAATGCATCACTCGCGGTTGATTATCGATGATGCTGAATTGGATTTTATAATTGCTGACGCTGTTGCAAGAAATATATTTTGTAATCGAGAGGATGTGTTCTTGTCCGACGGGAAAAAGTTGGGCACAATTGTAAGTTATATCGACGGAGAATCGCCTCAATAGACACATCTAAGATCTTCAATGCTGGCTTATGTTTCTATAAATTTGTTATCGATGGTAAATCGATTTCCTGACACCGCAGTTAGGGTTGCCACGGATTCATTTTATATCGATAAAAAATATTCAGAATCACTGACCGATATAATGAAATTCTGCGGCGGAGATGAATGGAGTTCGTGGAGAATAAAAGCCGAGACGTTACACGAGTATTGTGAATCCGCTGATGTTGCAATCGAGGATGATTATTATAAATCCGAGATGCCAGAAATATCTTCCGCACCATCTGTGTATGATCCAATCACTAGACACAAAACCGTTTATTTAAACGGGCCGGGTAGGTCTGGTAAAACAACTCGAGCGATTGAATTATTTCGTGGAAAATCGGATATAATTGTGCTACCGCATACACACAGGCTTGCCAGAGAGATGAAACAGCGAGGAGTCAGTTCTTGTACTTATCACAGCTGTTTCAAATACAGCGGCGGTACGTGGACTCCTGAGCGTTGGGCACAAAATATATCAGTGATATAATAATTTGGGATGAGATATGTACGGTACCGCTGGAAACGTTAAAAACATTTCTTGAATGACTGCTGACGAAAAATGCTGCAGTCGTTATGTGCGGCGATCACGGTCAACCACCTCCGTTTGTCGGCGCATCTCCTCATGATTGGCTGAGGAGTTTTGTTGATTATTACGAAGAAGTGTCTGATGATTACCGAGCACTTGATGCAACGTTGAAAGAATTTAAAACACTAATCAGGCTACAACCGAATAAAATTCAATGTGAAATTATGCGCGAGACGATTCCTGAAACTTCAATAAGTGACTTTTTACGCGTGTGGAAACCAGACGATTTGATAGTGGCAAGTAGAAAGATAGAGACACACTTCAACAACATCTATTTCAGTTGCAACAAAAAAAGTTTCCAATGCTGCCAACGCCGTTAATTTATAGACCAGCTGATACGCGGTTACAGAATATAGATGTTGATATTCCAGGAAAGACAGAGAAACAGAATTTAGTACTGAATGATATTGTGCTAGTTGACATCGATGCTGTCAAAGACGCACTAAAAATGAATAAATCCCCGTGGAGGCTAGGATACGCAATGACAATTCATTCATCTCAAGGACTGACTATTTCAGATACAACTGTCTGGATCGTTGATGATCGAATCGAATGGTCAAACTTAGTTTAGTTGGCTGTGTCCAGAGTCAGAAGAATGTCTCAACTGCGAAGAATTATCTTGGATGAATCAAACGCTGATAAAATTAATAATGAAAACAACAGCGATGGTGATGTAATAAGAAAAAAATTAGCCGGTTACAAACAGAGTGACAACAAAAAAATAATCGCGATTTTGATCTTGATGTTGAATTTATTAACGCGTTGAAACAACAGCAGAATAATCACTGTGCGAGTTGTAATTGTATAATGCTATGGCAGTATTCGAATAAAAATTCAAGACAATTTACCGTAGATAGAAAAGATAACAGTCGCGGTCATACACGTGATAATATCATGTTGACCTGTCTTGAGTGTAATCGACGTAGAGGCGCCAGCGCTAGTTAAGTGATCGAAATCACTTCAGTGATTTGGGTGGTAATTATGTGTCCTCGGGAATTACCTGAAGTTGTTCACGTGTGAATCCGCGTTGAGGAGCAGTTGAATCTAATCTATAGATTGCTGGTCTGCCAGTGGATCTTGTCACGGTGGATATCTTGTCTGTGGTAACACTCCAGATGGGATCAGTTGCTCTTCGTTTACCACCTTCAAGTTCACCTGGTTCATATAAATATCTAACTGTGACATTACCCAGTATCGGCTGTGCTGAAGAATCACGTCGTACGGGTATATTTTTTTTTTCGTGATCGCGATGGCGGGTTTCATGTTGGTGGTTCGGGTAATTTCATTATTTAGCGCAGTTATCACGCTTGGTAATCTTGCAACCCATTCGCGCGATCTCGTATCTTGAATAAATTCCTTCGCGTATTGATATCCAAATAACCGCTCAGCAAGTGTTCGATTGAACCGCTCAACAATTGCTTGATCACGATGAATTTCAGTGTGTCCTCGTTTGATGGTGACGTTATGTTGCTTCATCAACGATGATACTGCACCTTGAAATTCTTTGCCAGGATCAACTTGTAATAAATTTGGCCACCGCAGACCACCTTGTGGTCCGGGTCCTCGGCGATAAATTCTTTCAAACGCAGAAGCAACCTCAGATGCTGTTTTAGTCGTTAACGGTTCAGCATCTTTGTATCTAGTGGCAACATCAACTATGGTTAACGCGTACTTGTATGTGCGTCTTCGGATAGTATCATGTGGCAGAAATAAGATATCAGCTTGATGAACCTCATTTGGCACACTAACATCGAAATGCGCGAAGTGAATTTGTTTAGGACGCGGTAAATAAATTTGCCATATTGCCTGTCGGGATAACCAATTTTTAGCAGTAACTTTTGTAACTTTTGCTGCTTAAGCGAGTTTACTAATTGCCGCGTTACCTCTCCAGTATCCGCTTGGGGAATAATAAATCGACTCCATTATAATTAATTACCAGCGCCTAATACAAGCTTAGATTTCATTGCGGATTTTATTAACCAGGATGCTAACCTCTCCTTGAGAGATTTATCAGGGATGGCATTTAACGCGTGAATTAATTTCACATCCGCGAGATGGCGCTGTTGTAAATCCTTGATTCGGTAAGCTACATCATGAGCATGACACGCCTTATCAATAGCGTTTATCGGATACTCACCTGGGTTTGGTTGATCCTGAGCATCAAGTCTGATATCAAGTCGGGTTCCTGGACCACAGTAATTATATCCTGGTATATGTTTTTCTTCTGGGTATTTAGCCCACGGTGTTCCTGGTAATTTTCCTAACTTGGCTGCGATATCACCTCCGTTTTTTTTTTAATAAATCTAAACTTCGCCATACCGCATCGTTCACACTTGCCTGCAAGCGCTTGTCGATTATTTTTTGTTGTAATTGTTGTCATATCCGCAGTTGGGGTATGTGCTTGGCATTTTACACAATATAAATTCATATTTATTTTATGATATATCTAATGGAGATCACTGACTTTTCTGCGTCAAAGCGACGAGAGCCAATCAAACATAACTCAGTGCTACCAAATTCAATTCGAATGATTATTATAGGCCCATCTGGGTCGGGTAAGACGCAGTTGTTACTTAATTAAATAATGAAGTGGATGAAGTGGGATAAATTATATTTGATAGCTCCATCAGTGGACGATCAGCGATGTTATCAGGTATTAAAAGATTTTAACGAAAGTGCAAAATCGATAAGTGAAGAAGATGTTATTGAATTTATAACTGATATCAATGAAGCACATAGTATCGATGATATTGATGGGAGTATTAATAATTTAGTCGTGTACGATGATATCATGCTGGACAAACAATCAAACCCTGCCAGGATATTTTCCCGCGGCAGGCACAAAAACGTTGATGTGATTTATGTAACTCAACGGTATACACAAATTCCGAAAGTGATCGGAGATAACTGTAACATTCTTGCAGTGTTTAACGGAGTTGACGCACACACGTTACAAAATATTCATCGGACTTGGTGCGGCGGTGACATGGACATAAATAGATTCAGAAATTTCTTTAGTCATGCTCAACGAAAACCATACGGATTTGTGACGATAAATTTACATGATCCTCGGACACGGTATCGAGTTGGGTTGGATACAATTTTTAACTAGAAATCCTAAAATATTTACATAGCTAGCAGCAGAGAGACTGAGCCCCCAAGTATTTCGTCGACCGTCCCCCTGGTCAAGAAGTATTTTTATAGTGAGTTATTTTCCATGAAATAACTCCTCCAGTCATCAGAGAAGAGTTATTTATCACAGTTTTCTGAATAGAAGAAAAAAGGATAGGATGATTGAGGAGAGGGGAAGGTGGCCATTATACTCCTTCTTGCGGTTATTGCTTTGATTTATCTTTGCTTGAGATGATGTTGATATTGTAGATGTCATTAAAACTGTTGTCATTGTTGAGATGAAAGAGAAGAGTGAGATTGACAAGTATTCTACATGCAGTAAGGAATATGCGCCCACATCTGCATTGAAATATGACCTCGTATCCAATATCCTTTCTTCTACAATATTCAAATCAAATTTCGCCCTTAAAAGTTTCAAATATATTTTCGATTCTTCAATTTATACAATGTTTCATTACGCCGCGTTCAACTAGTTTCTATTAAACTGATGTTGACACGATGATTTGTCTAATATGATAACATGAGATTAAAGGTGAAAACATATCCTCAATCATGTTCGACTTAAAAACATAATTTGAATAACGAATCAAAGTTTGAATAGAGGTCATTTAGAAATACTTGTATTACTTACGCCACTCAAACAATTGACACACTTCCATAGGAGAGACAATACAATTTTCAATTTGTGTATTCTGTGCGTCCATTAAATTGCTTATTATCCACTCAGGTAATAGAAAGCGGTGGAAAATATTGACTCCCAGTGTTAATCAATTTTCTGTCTGCATGTTCACGTGGAAATTGACTTTCTTTAGGCACGAGCAAATGTCATACCTATCCGTTTGTCATTGCGCCTAAGGACACATATACAGTAACGATGACCATCGTTTGACGCGTCTTATTGAAGGCAAAATGAACGCCAGGGCATCTGCACAAACAGCAAACAGAATATATATTCAAAACCTGACAGTTTTCTCCCGTAATGCATTCCTCAAGCACAATCGATGTAGGTGGAGCTAAATACGTTTGTCCGCTAGAAGGGAAAATACAAATTTATCCTTAAACTAGAAGTTCAAGAAACCAGGAGTTGGACTATCGGCAACTGACAAGGTATTACGGATGTAGGCTTTCAGTTCTAGTCTTGACCCTTCTTAATTTACGTCATTCAATCATGTGTCATACGAAAGTCGGTCCCGTCGCCCATTTGTGAATGTGTGTGTTTGTGTGTGATTTAGGTTTTTAACGTCGCTTTAACAAGTTTTCAGTTACATCTATACGATGACTGCTGAAAAATCCAACAGTAAACATTTTTTTATTGATTTGCAGGAATGACCGTATGAGAACATGCTGGATATATATATAAAATAAATGAGTGATCTTTTATTAAGAACTACCTTACTAAAATAGATATAAAGACTACGTATCTTCTTCGAAACAGGAATTCAAACATTATTTTTATAAGACAATATTTGCAGCCTAATTATGAATTATCTGTAACGCAACTATTATCAACAACCTTTTCCCTAAGTAAGTTGGTTATATCAAGTGATAATCTTATTCCGTTGTCGAGGAAATTATAGGATGTGAGATTTTGGATCATGCGAGCAGGCAGTGTGAAATATGTCCATGTACGAAATCCATTTCATTGTTTCTATATTTTAGCTTGTAAGGTTTTTGGATAAACTACAGCTATTTAGTTGTTTCTATATATCCTTCATGTGTTTTGAGTTTGTTACAAAAATCGATCGCATTGGTTACAAGTTCACATTCATCAATAATGGCTTACATTTTTGGGCCTTACCTTGAAGAAAAAAAAAACCAACAAAACAATGAGCAAAAGTTATGCTGCATCGTATTGGAAATAGATGCAATTGAACTGACTGGAATAAGTGACCCTTCTGGAACTGACCGAATCGCACTTGGTTGCTTTGTCTTCCTACTCTAAAGCCAGGCTCCACTACTCAATAGACGTTTGATCAGCCTTTAATGCTGCAAGCAAAATAAATGGAGATGCATTGATTTATAAAGATCGCTAGTTGGTGAAGTGGTGAGTTGTTTGAAATATATACGTCTTTTCATCCCAAAAATGGAAAATTTAGCAAAGTTAATGATTTATATGAAAAACTGCGGATTTCATTTGTGATATAGC
The DNA here is from genome assembly GCA_028554795.2 of Sinohyriopsis cumingii. Lineage (NCBI taxonomy): Eukaryota > Metazoa > Mollusca > Bivalvia > Unionida > Unionidae > Sinohyriopsis > Sinohyriopsis cumingii. The sequence goes on from CM068827.1 coordinate 45,059,534, forward strand.
GATGAAAATATCAAGGAAAAAGAATCAAATATGTACGAGTGAGAAGAAACTAGAAACAAAAATAGTGCACAGCGAAAGTAGTATTATTCGAATGAATAGATAGTTTAAATTTCTTGAATCAAATGTAAATGAAACAATTTGTTTTCCTGTGATATCGTCAGTAGTGTATTTAAAATAAACACGTGTCAGGCTATTCCTAAACCTGTATTTATCTGCATGATAGCTGAGGTGGATTCACTCCATATACTTAAGTAATAGATACGAGACTATAAAAAGTGTTAAGAAATGTTCTTTCACAAACAAATTTCGTGTTGTGACCATGAACTGAAACATCATAATGTATGGCCTTAGAAATTACACCATTGTGCAAGACCTAGTGGTTTCACCTACAGGCCAGAAACGGCAGATCACTGAGATTATGGCTCAATAATATATATTTAGACTCTCAATTTGAATTTGCATGATGAATCTTAAGCCCACTTGTGCCGACTCATTTGATAGGTTCATGACGTTAGACACTGATCACTGTGTAATAAATGGTTGAAATCACCATATTATCGGAATCAGCATTCACCATAGTCTGTCCTTGAGCGGAAATCCTAGGCCCAGATATTTAATTTTCCATTTGTCTCTTTATTGACTTAACTCGCAACTGGTGGAGTAGGGTAGAGACGCGAAAATCTGAAACTGCAGTGTAAATTTGAAGATTGAAAATTCTCTGCTACTTTTGTTTTCACTGTTATTACTATTTACCTTGTAGCTTTCCGAAAATTGTCATGTTGCCTGATTAGGACCAGGATACCATCCGAATAAATAATATACTCGCATTCTATAGACAATGTGTCTGATAAATTATTATAATCGTGTCTGAAAGTAACACTTCTGCTTCGCTTACATTCACTTTAAATTGTTCCATAATCAGTTAGGAATCAGGTAACTATGCATCTTGCTTAACATTCATTACCAAAGATTTCGGTCATTCTCTTCTTAGAATGTAAGAGGGGTTGGGGTTGAGTTTCAACGGTGAAGAGGATAAAAAGTCTGCTGAAGATTATACTTTTGACCCGCAATTAAAATCAAAGACTGTCAAACAAATTAACTTTGGAATATGATGTAAAGTCATGAAATATGGATACCATTTAAATACATTTATTTCCTTTAACTTTTTATTGACTTCATTTTTTTAAAAGTATTTTGTCGCCTTTACGATGTAATTGTAAAGCTGTCTTTGCTACTAATGTGCGATAATTCCATTACTATAAAGAATCCCGAAGAACGTCAATATAGATTTTGTTGAACGCTAAAACGGAATAAAGAAAGAATCACAACAACCAGTCAGTTATGTTTTGACGGTTATCAGTAAACGATATTGCCTTATTTGTGTGTAATTTGCCACATGTTCTCGCTGAGAGCAAAATAATCCGTGTCGGACTTTAATGACATCCCTAACAATTAATAGTATATTTTTTTTAAAATTTGACTGGTTGGATTGCAAGTCAGAAAACTCCAGTAAATATTTATTTATAAAGAAGACCACACATCTAGTAAATGACTTACAATGATAAAGCTATGATTAATTCTAGTCATGCAAACTAAAGTTGCTTTTAGAAATAAGAGATCTTGATATAGTGAAGCAAGTAAATATGACCAGGCATGATAAGCGTTAAGGTAGATGTATTTCGTTAGGTTCAATGACGAATTTAACCGATACAACAATGGCATTCATACAACCATTTCAATGAATGAAACCAACATTCAAAATTGCTCTCTCTGTGTCTCTCTCTCTCTCTCCCTCTGCGTGTGCTCGTCATGGCACATCAACACTTTGAAGGTAGCATACAGAGGAACGTATTGTAAAGAGTCTTGCTAAAAGAAAGGCCGTTGTTCCCTAACCAGGCTGATCCGATGTTGGAAATAACCAATACCCTGCTGGTCACGAGTCGAATGAATGTAAGTGTGAACCACCTCTGCTTAAGAAGGCATCACCAGAGTTAGCGAAAATACGACAGTTAGCTTGTAACGAGACTATTCTGACGTACAATGTATATTTTACAGAAATTGCTTTTTTCTGTTATCTGCTGTCTCATTATTCAAATGTTGTACCAAAGTCTCACCTTCGATCACAGATATGTCAGTTAAACGTTGCAAAATAAATAATATTGTCAATATAAGGCACACTTTCAGGACCCGGATGATGAAGTTAATGAGGTTAAATAAATCCTTATCGCGCGCTTTCTTCACATAACTTCCTACGGTCTTGTTGAACAACGTGTTCGTTTCTCAAGTCACCGAGGTGGCGCATCCTGAAAATCATTTTATTACATTATATAGAAATTAAGTTTCGCTATCGTATAGAATGCAAATAACCAACCCATCAGGTAGATAAAGAGAACCCTTGACATGTGTTAATAGTACGAGACTAATCTACACGCAAATGTCACAGGACAGACGTACTGACTAAGAGACTGACAAGGGCAATGCAAGTGATTGTCGTTTGTCAACCTGATTAGAATAAAGTGAATGAGTAGTTAAACGAGGATGACTGTGATAAATAACTTTTTATTGATCCAAACAAGGGGTGAAAGTGACCTCATCAAAAACCTTATCAATACATGTATCAGCTAAAGGAATACGTTCCTGATCAACATTCTTCTCAAGAGCTTTCTTTGTCATAGCTCTGATAACACTGGTCAACAGTGAAATCATTACTGACTTGAAAAGGCCCTAATCTGTAGTATTTTGGTGTGCCGAACACGAATATAACCGTGAAAAATTTGTATTGGCTCTCGTTTTGAAGATATTCATATACCTCATTTTCTATGTTTCACTGTGTAAATTTCTCCAGTAGGACTGCAGCAACATCCGGAATAATGATGTAACATTGCATAATACCATCATGCTCACATCATCCACAGTTGATTGCATCATTTTCTGATGCAGTGCAATACTAATGCCATGCGGCTGCTGAAGTAAGTTGACGTCAGCAGTGTACTATACATGTGTAGGCCTATTATACTAATGCCAGGCGGCTGCTGAAGCTGACGTAAGCAGTGTACTATATAAAGCCCAATCAGATAGGTTCAGCATTTAAAATATTTTAGACGTTGTGCGAGACAGTTCAAGCTACTGTTACATAAAACTTATTATTTTATCCATTTACGTACAATAAAGAACAGTAATGCCTCGAAAGTGTGTTAATACCGCGGACAATTTTTGCTATATTTGTGGGGAAGTGACATTTGCCAACCAGAAGAAAAGTATCAATTCTCAAGTGAAGAAGGCATATCATCTTTACTTCGGATGCAAGGTTGGTGACCAAGACAAGCCTTGGGCTCCGCATATATGCTGTGCTACATGTACAACACAGCTTTCACAGTGGTTGAATTGCAAAAGGTCATCAATGCCGTTTGCAGTCCCAATGGTGTGGAGAGAGCCAAGCAACCACCTAAATGACTGTTACTTCTGCTTGGTTCCTCCTCTTTCCGGCGGAATAACGAAGCGAAAGAAGTCGAGAATAGTCTACCCAAACATTCCGTCTGCATTGAGACCAGTTCCACATGGTGAGGGACTTCCTATTCCAGAACCTCCAGCAGAATATTCTCTTGATTCATCTGACGAAGACAAAGGTGAGTCGACCTGTTCTTCTCCTGGTCCATCAGCATGCAGTGATCCAGATTTTCACTGTGGTGCATCATCAACCCCACACAGAATAACACAGGAAGAACTAAATGACCTGATTCGTGATTTGGACTTATCAAAGAACAAGGCAGAATTGCTAGGATCAAGACTCCAACAATGGAATCTTCTAGAAGAAGATGTCACAATTACTGCATATCGAAAGCGCCACCAGCAATTGGAGCCTTTCTTCAGAAAGGAAAGTAATCTGATATTCTGTTCCGATATTGAGGGCCTCATGAATGCTTTAAAAATCACTCATGACCCACAAGAATGGAGACTATTTGTGGACTCTTCGAAACTGAGTCTCAAGGCTGTGCTTTTGCACAATGGAAACATTCTTCCATCTATTCCAGTAGCGTATGCTGTCCACATGAAAGAGACATACGATAACTTAAGGCAGCTACTGAATTCCATTGAGTATAACAAGTACAGCTGGCACCTCTGTGGTGATTTGAAGGTAGTTGCCCTTTTAATGGGACTGCAGCAAGGATATACAAAATACATGTGTTTCTTATGCGAGTGGGATAGCCGAGCAAGGGAAATGCACTACATGAGGAAGGAATGGACTCACAGGCAGAATGTAGCCATTGGAGAGAAGAATATCCAACACCCAGCTCTGGTTGAGGCTCAGAAAATCTTGCTACCACCCCTTCACATCAAACTAGGTTTGATGAAGAACTTCGTGAAAGCCATTGACCGGACTTTGCCAGCATTCCGATACCTGCATGAAAAATTCCCTCGACTCAGCGAAGCAAAGATTAAAGAGGGAGTTTTTGTGGGTCCTCAGATTCGAGAGCTTTTCAAAGATGACCGGTTCAACAACTTGCTGGAAGGTGACGCGAAACAAGCATGGAATGCTTTTCGCCTAGTTTCTACAAACTTCCTCGGAAATGTTAGGGCAGAAAACTATAAGGAACTAGTAGAAGACATGTTGATGAAGTATAAGAAACTTGGCTGCAATATGTCTCTAAAGATTCACTTCCTTCATTCCCATTTGGATTTCTTTCCTAGCAACTGTGGTATTGTTAGTGATGAACACGGCGAACGTTTTCATCAAGATATCGCAACAATGGAACAAAGATACCAGGGAAAATGGTCCACTACAATGCTGGCTGACTACTGCTGGACACTCCTCAGAGATGCTCCCGAACAGCTGTACAAGAGACAGGCGAAGAAATCTAAGATGTAGTCAATGACTTGATTTTTTATAGGTAGGCTATTACAGTTGACCTTTTACTATTGGAATGCATTTCGTTATGTAAACATTAATTTCTTGCAGATTACAAAAAAACTAGAGCCAATTTTGCAATTTGACTGTCATATTCGTGTTCAGCACATAAAAATTGATAAGAATTGACTAATTTTATTTCAGTAACATGACTTTTGTAAAAATTTGTTGTCCAGTGTAACTGCACAAGCTGGGAATAAATCAGGGAATTCATTTTCATTTGAATCGACTTTCTGATCCAAGCAAGGCTTGTCAGTTACAAGTGGATTAACCACAACCTTGTCGAACTGGAAAGAGATCATGAGATCTCTTATTTGTTTCGAAGGGGCATTAGTGAAATGGAAGCCACTGAAGTTCCTGTCTGTTATTTCATTAAAAATGGAATTATGTATAAAAAAATGGAGACCTCCCGAGATAAATGCTGTAATGAGTGGTCAGCCAAACATCAAATTGTAGTTCCACAACCTTACAGACAGGTAATACTTAGTCTGGCCCATGAAACTATTTTTCCTGGTGATTTAATGATTAATAAGTCTTAAAACAAGATCGTGATTCACTTCTACTGACCGAAAATCAAAAGTGATGTTTTGAAAATACTGTAGATCTTGTCATACTTGTCAAATGGTAGACAAACCCAATCAGAAGATACCCAAAGACTGATCTGGAACCTATTCCTTTCTTTGGCGAACCATTTAGTAGAATTATGGTAGGTTGTATTGGTCTCTTACGTAAGACTAAGTCGGGTTTACAATACCTGTTGACCATTATGTGTGCGTCAAGAAGGTTTCCAGAGGCAATTCCTTTAGGGAATACTAAATCTATAACAATAGTAAAAGCTTTGATAAAGTTTTTATTTTTTTAATCAATTTGACTTTCCCAAATCTGTCCAGCCTGATCAAGGCTCACATTGCATGTATGGAGTTTTCCTGTAAGTTATATACGAATTAGGCATTCAACAATTCAAATCTTCTGCTTATCACCCTGAGAGCCAAGGGGCATTATAAAGATTTCATCAGAGTTTGAAAAATATGATTCGGTCATATTGTTTTGATACGGGTAAATATTGGGATGAACGCATTCCATTACTGTTGTTTGCTGTTAGGGAATCGGTTCAAGAATCAGTAACTTTTGATTTGGTTGTGGACATACAATACGTGGACCATTGAAGTTGTGGAAAAAGAAACTTCTTTTTAATGAAGATACTGAAATCAATCTTCTTCATTATGTTTCCAATTTTAAGTACAAGTTGTCAAAGGCTTGTGAGGCCTCAAGGGCAAATATGCACTCTATTCAATCAAAAGTGAACTCAAAATATAATAGAAACTTGCAGGAAAGAGGTTTTCAACCTGGTGATAGAGTCCTGGCTCTTTTGCCCCCGCCACATAACCCTCTTAAGGTCAAGTATTTTGGTCCCTGCACAGTTGACAGGAAACTAAATTATTTAAATTACATCATAAATAATCCTGGGAGGCGAAAAAAAAACTTTTCCAAATAAACATGATAAAGGAGTATATTGAACGAGATAACGATGTTAAATATGCAATTAATTTAGTTGTTTATTGATACTTAATGCCTGGCTATACCATTTCCAGATTATTAAATTCTTTTTCCTCGTTTTATCCATTCTTGATGTTATAGTTAATGTATTTTTGTAGATTATAAAGGTCAGATTAGCGTTTGGTTTAGAGGTGTTTTTACAATAAATCAGATAGTAATTCGTAGAATGGAATGCAAATGTCATGATAATTTTGAGAGATGTCTGTGATTCCCACCATGAGGTCCTTTAGGTAGTGAATAATGGTGGCATGTGAGAATACCTCGTGTGGGGGCGCATTTATGTAACTTGCTTTGCTTACGCCCTTGGCACTTGAATTGCTCGGTAATGAAGGGTCTGCATTTTCTGTTTTGGTCTGATTCCGAGCCTCCCGAATGAAGGTAGATCTATCTTGTTTTTTCAGAGGTAATAGGTCATCAATTCAATCCGAACTTTTTGCTTGGAAATCTCTGACAAGTAACCGTTTCTTCGCTTCGTCTCCACACTTTGAGCCAAGAAAGCTTCGATGTGATGGATTTCTAGAGCAATCAATGGAGGAGAGGAATGATCACGAAGGTCTTTATACCACTGATGCAAGACGTCTTCTTCCGGGATGAGACTCCAAGCTTTGTCCAGATACTCATCAAATTTGTCTTCTTGACACAGCATCAGACATTTATCGTTTTGAATTTGACTGGGATGATTGTTTTGACATTCATAGCAATCTTCCTTGATGAATTCCGTAATTGTTTCTGCCAGGTGTTTGGCAAAACAGGAAACTAATTCTTGTTGTTGTTCTGGCCATCTGGACTTCATCACTGTGTCCTCTTCGTCTTTGTCTTGGGGTTCTACTTCCACGGTATCCTCCCATTCCATTTTCAAAGACTCTCCACTATTCAAATGAGGGATTATAGGCTTCAATAGTTTCTAATAGTCAAGAATGACTTCTCTCAAACTGTTAATTTCTATCATATTGTCGAATTCTGAATGCAAGATGACGTTCACCTTATTATCTGGGGGTAGAGGATTTGCAGACTGAAGTTCCACACGAATCTGGCCCGATTTTATAGGGTGGAAATGTCCCTCGTCGCTGCCTTGGTCTGGAGTGAACTCAAAAGCCCACAAAAGATAACCTCCTGCATAATCATCGCACGCAGTGCCGTGGCTGGTTTTGGTCCCAAACTGTCCGGTGGCTTCGTACAGGGATAAGTACGATCTCAAATAATTCTTGTCATCAAATTTAGGTACAAAGGGTCTGGTACATAGTGTCTTGCCATCGCGACCGAATTCTATATTGGTCACATTTTAATGCTTAAACTCGATTGGTTTTTGATTGAGGTCCGTTGAAGGCTGAATTATCGCCAATGATCAAACGCTTGGGTAATTGTCTTTGAAACAGATAATCTTCGATCATGGATCGCTGTTCAGCGGGAATGTGAAAGCTTTCAGTTTCATTCGTCGTATCAGACACTTGGCAGTCGTTCTGTGTGACTGATGTCTTTTCCCACTTTAGGTTGTTGTTGTTATTGTTGTTGTTGTATATATTTAATGCCACTTTTCAGCACATGATAGCTTATATATGGCGGCACGTATTAATGGTGGAAGAAGAACCCGGGAAAAAACCCGTAAAGAACCATCAACCCACGAGAAGCTACTGGCAAGCTTTCTCGCATACCTACATTGATTGAATCCGAGGGGGCCCCGAGTGGCCGAGTGGTCTAAAGCGCTATCCGTTACTGATCACTGCCATCTCCCCTCTGTCTGCGTGGGTTGGAATCTCGGGCTCGGCCAATGTGGATATGTGAGAAAACTTGCCGGTAGCTTCTCGTGGGTCGGTGGTTCTTTCCTGGGTTTTCCTGGGTTCTTCCTCCACCATTAATACTGGCCGCCATGTATAGCCTATCTTGCGCTGAAAAATGGTGTTAAACCCTATAACAACAACAACTGAATCCGAGACTCGAACCTACGCAGACAGAGGTGAGATGTCAGTTATCCGTAACGGAGAGCACTTTAGACCACACGGCCACTCGGGGCTCCTCCCACTTTAGGCAACAGTCCATAAATTTAATACGTACGCAAAAATCTGGCAAAGCGTGACCCGTCCCCCCTCACTGTACATATGAGTAATTTTTACACCCCACCTGCGTATGTACGCTTGACGCACCCCCAATCATATAGAACAGTCTTTTTAATCTACGCAGAAACCATAATAATAGTATTAACTTGTTTAATAAAACAGTTCACCGACGTTGAATGTCTGGCTGCATCAAAAAAATAAGCTGCATAACTTTAAACAGTTTCTCTAGTGTTCGCTAAAATTCAAACGAACAGGTTACGTATTAGACAAATTATTATCGAGGTTTCAACCACCATCACCACACCGTTTCCCGTGCGTACGTACTTCATCAGTAGACCCCTCCCCTATATGCAAGCGTATGCTTTTGGGTTACCCCTATCTCGCCTCCATGCGTACGCACTAAAAAGACGGCCGCGAACACTTCCACATGACGTACGTAGAGCCTGGCTTCTTGGATGATGGTTTTGTATTCGTTGGCATGGACCATCAAGCGAAAAGCGGCACTGCTACGATTCAGTCTCAGTCTCAGTCTCAGGCGGAATACATTCCGTTCAGCAAATACTTTTCTTGCAATCACATGTCCAATGCAAAGGATCCGACAGTTCTAAACTACGTCCTTGCAGGATTTACTTTCGATGGTCATTAAATCCCACATTGTGAGGATGGTCATCTGCTGTCAGGACTGTGTCATTAAACGTGTTTTCACCCGCTGTGTCAGGTTTCCATACCACGCAAGCATCCAGATGAGTGTTTTTGGCAACGTTTCTGGCTTCTTGATCGTTGTTGTCCATTTTGATCACTTTGACTTTCAAATACAAGTAACTGATATTCAGATAGATGCAATCTTCGAGCTTTCCTTTGATTTCAAATTCGATGGGAGATAGATCATTCAAAGAGAAGACGGGATGAAATTCTACCCATTGGGACTCTTGCATCGTCGTCATGGTGGGTGGCATGGCTAACATATCCAGTTCCGACTTGGAACAGGCGGAAGACTCTCAGTGTATCTTTTTCTTTCTTTCTTTCTTTCTTTCTTTCTTTCTTTCTTTCTTTCTTTCTTTCTTGTTGTCTGTGTGATTTTTTAATAATCAAAAACGTCTAAATCTCGGACGGTTCTTCTTTAGTTAGCATTTTTAGCTCTAGGAGTGTGAAGTCCTCTGGAATTGTATCTTCGTCGTCTCTTTCTGCAATTGTCCTTGCTGTGGAGTCATGGAAGCAGCGATGCCTGACTCGGCAGTGTCCAAGGCATTTTTAGTAGTTTCTCGTCGGCCGAAAATGTCTTTGAAGCAAGACATTTTTGCCTGCTCTCAAGAAAGCTTCTCTACTTGTTATTGTCGATGATGAGATTTTGGAGAAATTCTTTGCAGTGCGTCAATGCAGCATCTTTTAAGGCGTGCAATCCTTGTGTCACCATCGGTTTCAAAACAGGAGCCGCTGAATTAAAAGCCGATAACAACATATCTCTTAAACTATGTCCTCGCTGTCGAATAACTCGTCCGTACGCTGGATACATGATTTACGAGTCGTTAGAGAATAGTTTTCGAAAATTGAGTTTCACCGTGACTTAACCTTTGGTGGTGGAATATTTTGTCCCTGATCTCATTTTATAGCGTTCTTTGCAGAATCCACATTGAAAGGAATGACACGCAGTAACGGCATGGAGGCGTGTCCCACCACGTTGTACGCCACTACATCGGAGCACACAAAATTTAAATTGAGTCCTTGGTTCAGTTCTACTGGGGAACCAAATAACTTGGTACAAATAACGTCGTCGAAAAAGACTGGTGATTCTTTTTTCTTGATCATTGTCATCCTTATCTCCATGTCCCCACCCAAAATGTCAAACAATTCAAGACAAAATAAAATGGACACCACTTTGCTTTCCAAATAGTTCAGCATCATGCGAGGAACCGCTTTATGGTGCTCAATGGTGACATTTTTTCTGACACTCTTTAAAGCCTTACCAAAGAGTGCATTGAACCTGGTAGCAAACGTGCTCACCAAATGTTGACCACTAAAATAATAGCCTGGAGGAATTATAATTCTATACCTGGTCTGCTTAGTTTGTGAGTTATGTTTTATTCTCATATGTTACATTGGTTTCCAAGCACGTTTTCACTTGCTGGTCATGAACATCGCCCGCAAAAAAAAATGTTTGATATGAAAGGACATTTAGGACTTGTGTAGTACGAATGATTTCCACCAAAGCCACTTCTCAAAAGGGCTCCGTGATCCGATTAGAAGGCCTAAGGTAATTTGGCCGTGAAACAGCACAGTGTTGTTGGGAAACACATCCATGGAACTGACAGTGGGTAAAGTTAAGTAATATTGTTGTTGTTGTTCATAATTCTAGAGTTCTGCTGTCCGAGGGGTCACTCCAAATCAGAGGAGTGTCTAAGAGAGGATTATTGTGGTGGTAACTTTGTCTCTATGATAATTTTCTAACAAGCGGAACATAACATCTTTCCTCCCACTACATATTCTACAGGCATGCTTGGGTGTCGGTATCATGAATGACCCGTGTTTTAAATAGGGAAGCACAACACACCTTGTCAATTTCCTTACCTCAGCTGCCAGTCTACAATTGGCTGAACGAGGCTATGTACTCGCGACCTCCACATTCCTAAATGACGACTACAAAGTCAGACTGCGCGCACAATCTTTATTGTCCAACCTTTGTTTAACGGCCAGGTTGAAGAGGTTCGTAATAGGCCACCAAAGAAACAGATTTTCCTAATCCGCCACCACAGCGCCGTTACAGGGATATACGGGAAATCAGGAAAGGGATCCATGAGCCACCCATAGGACACAAACGTCCGGAAAAACAGTTCTACCAGAGATCCACTCAGCGTCAGCCACAGCCATCGCAAACTAAAGCACAACCCCCCCACACACAAAGTGGAGTCTTTTGTTCGACTCAGCGTTACTACCGTCGACAGCCTGATCCCCTGAAAAATGTCGCCGTCTCAAGACCGCCATTTAAAGTCATCCCCGTAGGAGGAGAACTTCTTTCCTGCGCTGTCGAATGGGACAAAACTTGCCACAACGATACCTGGACTAGGCAAGTAGTTCACGAGGCACTCTGCATCACGTTTCACAATCCTACATCTGTGTCCAGAGTTTCCTTATTCACCAACGTCCATTCTGATCCACTCAAAGGCAACACATTACGGCAGGAAATAGACAACCTACTTCGGAAAGGGGCGGTATAGCCTATTCTAAACACTCTCTTCTGAGGGATTATATTCCAAACTTTGCTTTGTTCTAAAAGTACTGGTGGCAGTAACACCTCTTTGGAAATGGAGTCCTGATTCTGTCCGACATCTCTACAGAAGTGACTTATCTCAAACTACAAGGAGGAACCAAGTCTCCAGACCTTTGCGTCACGGTATGGGGCTTATCTGGTGTGGTCAACGCCAAATCCACTTACGTGTTCGTGATAGACCCGAATGCCTCAATGATCTAGCCGACTCGTCCTGAAAAAATCAGCTGATTCACACGCGCATTAAACGTCGTTATAAGCAGGTTGCTTCAGAAAGATTTATCAAGATGACACACATGAATAAATACCTTGAAATGGTCTATAAGCATGAAACAAATTTCGTTCTCGATAAACCAATCTACATCGGTGAATCAGTACGTAAAATCTCAAAGTGGTTTGTAAAGAACAAGTGGCCAAGTGCAAGAATGTTGTTTACTGATACTGATTCTCTCGCTTATGAAATTGATAGGTCTGATTGTGTAAACAATGACGTCTCTCAGGATATTTACAGTAACAGAAGAATTAGATTTAACAGATGTTGCTAAAGAAACAGGATTTCATGACCCAACAAACAAAAAAGTAATCGGTAAGATGAAAGATGAATTCTGTTTCGAACCTATTATTGAATTTGTTGGATTACCTAGCAAGATGTACTCTGTACTATCCTTAAACACTAAAAAGAGCATGATGAAGGCTAAAGGTATTAAAAAGGTGGTAGTTAAGAAGAATTTCACCCATGATTTATTCAGGCAGGTTTCATTCGGTGAAGAAATACACCATATTGTATAGATGACTGCAATAAGATCTGACAAACATCAAATCAGAACAGATAAAATATTACATCAAGGTCTTGTTAACTTTGATGACAAAAGATTTGTACTGACGGTATAAATACATTTGCATTGCGTCATTATAAAACTAAAAGTGTTTTCAATCAAATCTTATAATTCAGGATGGAAAATTCTGAAATTGAGCTCATGGCGAACAATCAAAATTGATTTTTAACTCTTTCTAAATAATGCTGTTGGTAGGGATATTATCTAGTTTTAAAGAATATTATATTTAAGGAATATTAATGATATTTTAATTTTATCTTTGAAAGGTCATATGTTGATAAAGTCGTTATACTCTTGTTAAAACGCGTTTGTAATTTTTCTTTTTTTAGTAGTGTGTGACTTGACGGCTGTACGATACTAAATTCCAAACTACAAGCAATTTGTTTTTAGCAAGCAATACAAATAATGTTTTTATAAGCGTTTTCACGGGCAACGGACATTATCATTAAAAATCTATCAGGGGTTGCTGGTAGGACACCCAAAAATCACCATGCTATGGTTAGCACAGTGAAATAAAGGTTGCTAGATGGAAACGATGGAAATTGCGCTCATAGCCGTCAAGTCACATACTAATACTAGTTACTAAGGAGCACGTAACTCAAAGGATAGAAGGATAGGTCAGTATAGTATGGTAAAAACGTACACGATGCTTTAGCGATTTTTTGGCTCCACACACTAGGCAGAACTTGTACAGATCTAAATATATTTACTTCGGCATGAAAATGTTACTCTACAGTTAGCGTCTATACTCTTCGACAATGCAATATTCCATTAGGGAAAAGGCACTAATTGCTAAGCGGATAACACAATAGTTCCAATACTTGGTCCTTTTACATTGTTTTGTTGTGACGAATTGGATTGAAGTATCCTCTGGAAGGAATTTCATACATTATGTGCTAAGTGGATGACCTATTGTATTGATTTTCGACCACGGAATCTGGAGATCGCTGTTAGTTGTAGATCTGAGATTACGTTCAGTATTTGATGATCCTAATTTAATTAGGTTCGAGAAATAATCTTAAGAAAGATCGTTTAAAGCCATATGTTTTTATTCCTTAAAATAGAGAATACGTTTACTAATGAGTAGCTATGGCAGACTTGAAGACCAAACATTCGAAGTACAGTAGTCATAATAGGATGTTTCAATATTACACTGGCTACCCGTTCCTGGCGTTTTTCAATTCTGGACAGACTATAATTAGATGTTTTCCCCATATGATACAGCCTTAGTCTATTAGTGATAATATATGTCCCGAAAAAACATTCAAGTGACTGGGCAGGTAGAAATCTCGACAGTAATTATAAGACAGTTTTTATTTTGACTACCATTGCAAATAGGTGATCGATGTGTGCATTTCGGCTGAGATGTTGATCAATGTAGATGTCAAGAAGTTTTTAATTTTGACAATAGGCACGTCTAAACCAATTTATTTGGAAGTGGATCCATGTTAGGTTATAGGCGCTGCCTTGTTCCTATTGTCAATCACTTCGTTTAAGAGACACTAATAGACATTTTGGTTTGATGACACCAAACTGACATACTGCTGAGGTCAATTTTTTTTTAACGGAGTCGAGAGATTTACCAGATGAATGCAATGCAGAGTCGCATGGCAAGGCGTTGTAATAATTTCGGAAAATATTTCCCATATGATGATGCCAGTATACCCGAAATCCACGACAGAGATGACACATGACTAACTTATTTGACACCATGACAAACCGGTGCTGGACACGATTATTGCCTAGGTTTGCTTCAGACCTGCCCTGTGGAGCTTACTTAAAACAGTTGCAGTTGTCTACAGCGTTGTAAATATACGAGCATTGATGAATCAGTTTGTTACACGTGTATTTGTGGTACACACTCTAAAAAGGAAAAGAAATCAGTTTCAGAGTTTGCTGATTTAGGTTCCAGTATCGATATGACTCTAATGAATGAAAACAAGCATCTGAAGTATTTTTCATACACTGTATAGACGATATTCTGTCTGTGAGCGGAAATCGTAGGCCCAGATATTTCATTATTCATTTGTCTTTTTATTGACTTAACTAGCAACTGGTGGAGTAGGGTAGAGTCGCGAAAATCTGAAACTGCAGTGCAAATTTGAAGATAGAAAATTCTCTGCTAGTTTTGTTTTCACTGTTATTATTGTTTTACTTGTAGCTTTCTAAAAATTGAAAGTTGCCAGATAAGAACCAGGATGCCATCCGAAATAAAATACTCGCATTCTATAGACAATTTGTTTTATAAATTCTTATACTCTTTCTGAAAATAAGACTTTTGATTTACTTACATTCACTTTAAATTGTTCTATAATCAGTTAGGAATCTGGTACCTTTGTATCTTGTTTAACATTCATTATCAAAGATTTTGGTTATTATTTTCTTACAGTGTGAGAGGGGTTGGGGTTGGGATTCAACGATGAAAAGGATAAATTGTATGCTGAAGATTACAGTTAAATTAAAACACTGTCAAGAAATTTAACTTTGGAATCTGATATAAAGTCATGAAATGTGGATACCATTTAAATGCATCTATTTCCTTTAAAATTCCATTGATTTCATTTCTTTTTAAATCTTTTGTCGCCTTTACGATGTAATTGTAAAGCTCTGTTTGCTACTATCGTGCGATAATTCCGTTATTATAAAGAATACTGAAGATCATCAAAATAGATTTTGTTGAACGCTAAAACGAAATATAGAAAGAATCACAACAACCAGATATATATTATGTCAGTTATGTTTTAAAGGTTATCAGTAAACGATATTGCCTTATTCGTGTGTAATTTGCCACACGTTCTCGCAGAGAGCAAACCAGTCTGTGTCGGACTTTAATGACAAATCTAACAATTAATATTATTTTATGTTAAACGTTTGACTGGTTGCATTGCGAGTCAGAAAACGCCAGTAAATATTTATTTATTTATAGGGAAGACCACGGATCTAGTAAATGACTTAAAATTATAAGGCTATGATTAATTCTGGTCATGTAAACTAACGTTGCTTTTAGAAATAATAGATCTTAGTAGTGAAGCAAGTAAATATGACCAAACATGATAAGCGTTAAGGTAGATGTATCTCGCTAGTTAGAATGACGAATTTAACCGATACAACAATGGCATTATTACACCCATTTCATTGAATGAAACCAAAAGTCAAAATCGCTCTCTCTCTCTCTCTCTCTCTCTCTGCGGTTGCTCGTCATGGCACATCAACACTTTGGAGGTAGCATACAGAGGAACCTACTGTAAAGAGTCTAGCTAAAAGAAAGACCGTTGTTCTCTAACTGGGCTAATCCGATGGTGGGAAATAACCAATACCCTGCTGGTCACGAATCGAATGAACATAAGTGTGAACCACCTCTGCTTAAACAGGCATGACAAGTGTTAGCGAAACTCCGGCAGTTAGCTTGTAACGAGGCTATTCTGACGTACAACACGGTCAATGTATTTTACAGAAATTGCTTTTTCTATTATCTGCTGTCGCATTATTCAAATGTTGTAACAAAGTGTCACCTTCGTTCACAGATATGCCAGTAAAACTATGAAAAATAAATAATAAAGTAAATATAAGGCACACTATCAGGACCCGGATGATGGAGTTAATACCTATTAAATCAAATAAATCTTATCGCGCGCCTTCTTCATATAACCTCCTAAGGTCTTGTTGAAAAACGTTATCGTTTCTCAAGTCACCGATGTTGGGGCGCATCCTAAAAATCCTTTTATTACATTATATAGAATTTAAGTTTCCCTATCGCATAAAATGCAAATAACCAACCCATCAGGTCGATAAACCATTGTCGTGTTAATAGTACGAGACTAAGCAACACGCAAATGTCACAAGACAGACGTACTAACCAGGAGACTGACAAGGATAATTCAAGTGATAGTCGTTTGTCAACCTGATTAGAATATAGTGAATAGGTATTTAAACGAGGATCACTGTGACCAATACCTTTTGATTGACGCAAACAAGGAGTGAAAGTGACCTCATCAAAAGCCTGATCAATACACGTGTCAGCTAAAGGAATACGTTCGTCATCAACATCCTTCTCAAGAGCTTTCTTTGTCATAGATATTATAACTGCACAGGATGGGATTAAATCAGGGAATTCTTTTTTCAATTGATTCGAATTTCTGATCCAAGCAAGGCTTGTCAGTTACAAGTGGGTTAACCACAACCTTGTCGAATAGGAAAGAGATCATGAGATCTCCTGTTTGTTTCGAAGAGCCATTAGTGAAAAGGAAGCCACTGAAGTTCCTGTATGCCAGTTCATTAAAAATGGAATTATGTATAAGAGAATGGAGACCTCCCGAGATAAAAATGCTGGTGATGAGTGGTCAGTGAACTATCAAATTGTAGTTCCGAAACCTTACAGACAGGTAATACTTAGTCTGGCCCATGAAACTATTTTGGCTGGTCATTTAGGTATTAATAAGGCTTATCACACGAACTTGATTCACTTTTATTGACCGAAAATCAAAAGTGATGCTTTAAAATTACAGTAGATCTTGTCATACTTGTCAAAATGTAGAAAAACACAATCAGAAGATATCTAAGACTCATCTGCAACCTATTCCTGCCTTTGGCGAACCATTTAGTAGAATTATGGTAGGTTGTATTGGTCTCTTACGTAAGACTAAGTCGGGTTTACAATACCTGTTGACTATTATGCGTGCGTCAAGAAGGTTTCCAGAGGCAATTCCTTTAAGGAATATTAAATCTATAACAAAAGTAAAAGCTCTGATAAAGTTTTTTAACACAATTTGACCTTCCCAAATCTGTCCAGCCTGATCAAGGCTAAAATTACATATATGGAGTTTTCCCATAAGTTATGTACGAACTAGGCATTCAACAATTCAAATCGTCTGCCATTCACCCTAAGAGCCAAGGGGCATTAGAAAGATTTCATCAGAGTTTGAAAAATATGATTCGGTCATATTGTTTTGATACTGGTAAACACTGGGATAAACACATTCAGTTACTGTTGTTTGCTGTTAGGGAATCGGTTCAAGAATATCTAGGCTTCAGTACCTTTTTCACTTGGTTGTGGACACACAATACGTGGACCATTGAAGATGTTGAAAAAGAAACTTCCTTTCAATGAAGCTCCTGAAATCAATCTTCTTGAATATGTTTACAATTTTAAGTACAAGTTGTCAAAGGCTTGTGAGGTCTCAAGAGCAAATCTGCACTCCATTCAATCAAAAGTGAACTCAAAATATAATAAAAACTTGCAGGAAAGAGGTTTTCAACCTGGTGATAGAGTCCTGGCTCTTTTGCACATGCCACAAAATCCTCTTCAGGCCAAGTATTTATGGCCCCTGCACAGTTGACAGGAAATTAAATTATTTAAATTACATCATAAATACTCCTGGGTGGCGAAAACAAAAACAAATTTTCCAAATAAACATGGTAAAAGAGTATATTGGACGAGATAATGATGTTAAATATGCAATTAATTTAGTTGTACCTGTCCCACTCATTGAAGATGTAAGTGAAGGAACATCATCGGATTCTACTGACACTGGAGTGACGAAGCTTCTAAATTCAGAAGTTTTGAAATATCTGGACCAGAAACTTTAACATTTGCATTTAAACAGTTATTATCTGAATATGCGCACTTATTTCCAGATGGTCAGAGAATAACAAACAAAACTTTCCATGACGTTGAAATGGTACATTCCAAACCGGTGAAATAACACCCGTACAGGATGAACCCTCTCAAACATGAATACTTAAAAAAAAATTCAGTATTTGCTGGACAATGATTTTCTAGAGCCCTGTACAAGTGACTGGATTTCACCATGCATACTTGTTTTAGAAACCAGATAAAACTTTACGTATGTGCACTGATTATTGGAAGATTAAGAGTGTGACAAAAACAGATTCATTTCCATTACCAAGAATCGATGGCTGTATTGATAGGATCGGAAATGCCAAGTATGTCACAACATTTGAACTATTGAAAGAATTTTGGCAAATTCCACTAACCGAAAGAGCAAAGGAAGCATTTTTCAATATAAAGCAATGCCGTTGATGATGAAAGTGTCGCCAATTACTTTTTAACGTCTCATAAATATGATTACCTCTGGTCTAGACAATGTTGATGCTTACCTCGATGATGTCATTATGTACAGAAACACCTGGAAAGAACATGTAGCAACAATTTGGAAATTTGCTGACGGACGCACAGATGCATGTTTGACAATTAATTTATCCGAAAAGTGAGTTTTGCCATGCTAGTGTAACTTTTCTAGGACATATCGTGCGACATGGAGAAGTTAAACCAATAGATTCTTAGATCAAGTTTATATCTGGATAGCACGTGCCTCTAAATAAAACGCAACTAATGCGATTTGTCGGTATGGCTGGATACTATCGGAAATTGTGTTAAAATATTTATATAACTGCTGAACCCCTGAAAAAATTATTGAATAAGGAAAACAAATTCCTTTGGACTGAAAAATGTCAGGAGGCGTTTAACAAGTTAAAAGCTATAATTAAAAGCGCGCCAGTTCTTAAAGCACCAATTTCGGCCAATCATTTAAACTGTCTGTTGATGCAAGTGATGCTGGTGTTAAAGCAGTTTTGATTGAAGAAAACGAAAATGGTATTGCTCATCCAGTGTGCAACCTTCTTCGATTATTGTGTTTACTGAGCACGTTCTTCTTATTTTAATGGTCAAGATGAAAACAAGGAAAGACTATTATAGTGGAGTGTGTTGTTACAGGAATATGATGTTGACATCAGGCACATCAAATAAAAACATTATTTAATAGCATATGCAATTTCCCGTGAATAGAAATTCATTATTTCATGCACATTTTATATAATTTATGAGAGTTCTTTTTAACCTCATGGATATTTAATCTTTAGTCAAATGAAAGTTTGAATAGGAATTTGTTATTTTCCAGAAATTCAGTTTGACATGACTCTTTTTGTGGACTCCTAATAATAGAAACACTGTTTCTATTTCTAACAACGAGAACACTTTTGATGGTGATACAAATACAGTATTTAATGATGAATGACTTAAATGAGGAAAGAATTAAGATTAATAATAAGTATAATATCCAAAAATTGGATCAATTAACATAATCCGCACGAACTAAATAATGAAAAGACAAATAAATGTACAGTATACGTCATCGCCGTCCATCTTGGATTTTTCGTCGGGACTCGAACTTGAATTTATTAGAACAATTCATTACTAGGGCTTCTAAAATTTAGTTTGTGGATATTTCTTGGATTGTTTGAGGATTTGATGTATTAGGGCCCAAACACGCAACATAAGACATCCTTCAGTGAAAATCCATTTAAAACAGATATAAAGATATTATTGCCGCAACTCCTCCTTTTGTACTTGATCGAAAGAGTCGGTCGGTATTGTGATGCCTTACATTGATCTGATCACTTTATCATATTTTTAACAAATGTTTTGGTGGCAGTGGCAGTGGTACTTGGGGTACGGGCGTGGAAGCTGGGATCTATTTTAAGGCAGGATATTTATTATTAGTGCAATATTTATTTTAAATAATAGATACTTGATAAAGTTACACAACCGATAGTTTGCATTTAATATGCCAATGTCTTTTCTGGAAACACGCCTAAGAATATTTATATAACAAATCTACTATTTTATTACATACATCATTCCAAATATAATTCATTAAGAGGTTGTCTCGTTAGAATACCTCTTAATCTCTGTTGCACCTCAAACTGTTTTGTGCAGCATGGTTCTGAGAAAGACCTTGCTATCATTGCAGAGAAATATTCACTGAAAATAAAACATTAATTTATGCAAATTTTGAACTATATGTCAAACAAAGCAGCATTTTGTTTAGTTAATACTTTTATACGGAATGATTGCATTAACTTGGTTTTAACCGGTGTGGTAAATTATTGACTTCCAGCTTTATTGACGTTTATTTCTGCATCTCCTTTTTAGTACTGTTTGACCACTAACAATGGAACACGTTTTGTTGATTGTCTCAACTTCCTTGCTGTGAGATAGACGTTTTACGACGTGAACCCGTTTAGGGAACAGTATGAAATTGTACCTCCACATACATTTTGGAACTTTGATTAAATGCGTTTTATGCCATCAAATGTTGGCTAATAAGTTCAAATTGACAACTGGCTTGCCTGGTTTCATTTGTAATAGAAGAGCTGTCTTTCTTGGCGTTCGTTACTGTGTACTACCGAATGCATGCGATCACATATCGTTGAACTCTTTCTTTGGGCCGTCAGATATTTCGTGCGTTACGTACTCGCGGGTATCTCTTGTAGTCATAATAGTTCTATTGAGAAAGTTAAAATAGGGACTCATCGATTTGAAGTCGTTATTAGTGCCATTTCATTGATAGCCTTGAAACCCGTTATTCGTGACGATTCCCTGGATGTGATAAACAATATGTACGTTCACCAGATTTCAGTACTCAGAAATAAAAAATGAAAAATGGCATCAATTATATTCTAACATAAATGAAAAATAAATAAATAGGAAAATTCAAAGAAGAGGTTCGGTAAGTCTTGGCCCGATAGGTTAAATTAACGTTTTCTATGGAAATATAGCATGATTTCCCAGTTTTAATTTCCGCTTTTTGCTTAGTTCGATAATGCAGGACAATAAGGTAAAGTCAAAAGTTGAATTTTACATACGCAGAGGAATCGTCTTACGTCATGCATAGTTTGTCACAGGCCCAAGTGATGGAAAGAAATGTAAACATTTTTTAAATGAAATTTCGTAAACCGTTCTACGTACTAAGGACAACAAATTATGTGGTGACACTACATAGGTGACTGTCGTGTGCACACCATCTGCAAGTATATAGTTGAAATGCGCGACTTTAAATATTGAAAGTTATAAGAAGGCGTCTTTTTGTTGTTGTATAAACCTCTTGGTTTTATGCTTTGGTAAAGTATGTAGAGGTTACTGGGAATAGAACGGTAAATGAAATAGCATTCCGGTAAGGCTGAAATAAATAAGCTATCAACTCCAAACTGCCATGACAGGCTCATCCAAAGTGTGTAAACAGTCTCATCATGGATCACAATTATAACAGAACCCAGCTCCTTTAACACACGCACACACATATGTACGTTCACCAGATTTCAGTACTCAGAAATAAAAAATGAAAAATGGCATCAATTATATTCTAACATAAATGAAAAATAAATAAATAGGAAAATTCAAAGAAGAGGTTCGGTAAGTCTTGGCCCGATAGGTTAAATTAACGTTTTCTATGGAAATATAGCATGATTTCCCAGTTTTAATTTCCGCTTTTTGCTTAGTTCGATAATGCAGGACAATAAGGTAAAGTCAAAAGTTGAATTTTACATACGCAGAGGAATCGTCTTACGTCATGCATAGTTTGTCACAGGCCCAAGTGATGGAAAGAAATGTAAACATTTTTTAAATGAAATTTCGTAAACCGTTCTACGTACTAAGGACAACAAATTATGTGGTGACACTACATAGGTGACTGTCGTGTGCACACCATCTGCAAGTATATAGTTGAAATGCGCGACTTTAAATATTGAAAGTTATAAGAAGGCGTCTTTTTGTTGTTGTATAAACCTCTTGGTTTTATGCTTTGGTAAAGTATGTAGAGGTTACTGGGAATAGAACGGTAAATGAAATAGCATTCCGGTAAGGCTGAAATAAATAAGCTATCAACTCCAAACTGCCATGACAGGCTCATCCAAAGTGTGTAAACAGTCTCATCATGGATCACAATTATAACAGAACCCAGCTCCTTTAACACACGCACACACATATGTACGTTCACCAGATTTCAGTACTCAGAAATAAAAAATGAAAAATGGCATCAATTATATTCTAACATAAATGAAAAATAAATAAATAGGAAAATTCAAAGAAGAGGTTCGGTAAGTCTTGGCCCGATAGGTTAAATTAACGTTTTCTATGGAAATATAGCATGATTTCCCAGTTTTAATTTCCGCTTTTTGCTTAGTTCGATAATGCAGGACAATAAGGTAAAGTCAAAAGTTGAATTTTACATACGCAGAGGAATCGTCTTACGTCATGCATAGTTTGTCACAGGCCCAAGTGATGGAAAGAAATGTAAACATTTTTTAAATGAAATTTCGTAAACCGTTCTACGTACTAAGGACAACAAATTATGTGGTGACACTACATAGGTGACTGTCGTGTGCACACCATCTGCAAGTACATAGTTGAAATGCGCGACTTTAAATATTGAAAGTTATAAGAAGGCGTCTTTTCGTTGTTGTATAAACCTCTTGGTTTTATGCTTTGGTAAAGTATGTAGAGGTTACTGGGAATAGAACGGTAAATGAAATAGCATTCCGGTAAGGCTGAAATAAATAAGCTATCAACTCCAAACTGCCATGACAGGCTCATCCAAAGTGTGTAAACAGTCTCATCATGGATCACAATTATAACAGAACCCAGCTCCTTTAACACATGCACACACATGCGCGCTCGCGCGCACGCACGCAAGCATACATGTGTTCATATACTTGTGAGGGTCTTGACATATGACTACATTTCGAGGACCATAAGAACGAATGAAACTATATGTCATAAATTTGAAAGTGAGCTTAACTGTGAGCCAGGCAATATCTGTAGCACTTCATGTTTGCCGTATACGTCTTTAAACATTATGAGCACAACTCTTTCTTTACCATCATTGTGAGGACGTCATTGTGAGGACTAATTACACACAATCAAAGACTACCATCAATTTGACAACCTGAATATTATTTTCTTCTTATTGCACCTGTCCTGCACACACATGAGAATATATTTATTTATAAGATTAGGAACTAAATTATCTGCAATTAAAACTATAGGCAGACATATACACGAGCTTAAATGTTCAAATCGTATTAAAATATAAGTTTAAGTTATTTTGCCCCCCCCCCCCCAAAAAAAAAAAACAACTTCAGGCACTGTTTCGCAACTTTGTAACCTCTTTTATTGACACAATCAAAAATTACCATCCGTGGGAAATGTGAAAGGGCATATTAGCAAAAATATGCATAAATTCTAGATAGTGCCAAGTAAAAACTTAAGAATATCAAACATATCTAAATTGTTAATTCAACTATTAAAATAAAAAATGTGATTTCTAAAAATGTAGGTTGACACCAAAGCAACACAAATGTCATAAGTTAGGTTTCCCAATGCAAATTCACTGGAACTGAAGTTGCGTTTGGGAAATCTGCGCTTATCTCATTACATGACAACATATCACAACTAAAGTTTAAATATTAGGCAGAAGAAAACGGGAAGTTAAGGAAATAGCGTTCCATTCGTTTTAGTTATTTTTTATTTTATTACAATCATATACCCATTATTAAAGTTATCACAAAGATGTGTGTAAATAATAAATGAAGATACAAATGTACGCGAGATATATATATATATATATATATATACACACACACACATACATAGATAAATATATTATGGTTTTGAAATATTTAGAATTGAGAGAGCATAGAAAATGGGGGTAGGTACAATACATTGAACTGAAACATTAACTATTTTTTTTTCTAAAGGGTTCATCTGATTTGCTTTTGGAACCGTTCTTAAATTCACTTTACTACGCCTAGATATGCTACCAGATCAACATCTACAGAAATGAAAGCTAGACTTTATGGATTAATATTTTGTTCTTAAAACTAAATGATTTGAGAACACTGGCTTATTCATTTGCTTAACAATAACCATTTAGTCACCATGAAGTCCGCGACATACATTTAAACTATCTCTGACGAGCTGCCTTTTGAGAAGGAGTTAAGTACACTTATTTTAATTCGTTTATTTTTTTCATTAATAAAGAGTTAACAGCCTTCTGTAATTTTCATGTAAACAATCATACAATAGATGATAAATAACTATTGGGTTGCTAGTATTTAGGTTGATTAATTAGGCATTTAAAGAAATAGAAATGGCTATAATAATTATGGATACGTGCTTTATTAAGCATGCTTGTAAAATAAACCTCACACAAGTTACATTATTAACATGTACAAGTATACCTAATTACTATAAAATAGGCGACATGCATCAAAATAATCTTCGAGAAGCCGATTGTTTAGGGTCTGGAATCTCGGCATATAATGCAGCCCGCAATCTTACCATTGTGTTAGGGCTTGAAGTCCGCGTACCACGAGATGTATACATTTTTCATTAAAAGAATAAGAGACTTGTCGAACAGCCTTTTGATGAAAAATTTATACCAGTGGTTTATAACTGATACAGCGTACATACTGTATTTCTATCATATGCAAATGCATGTGTTTGCACTTTCAATGAAGTTCAAGAATGAATACAAGCAACTGTATATTGACCGAGTGAATTAACTAGTCACATCCCTACCGAGTACATCCACTACATAATGGATTATGTTCCTTTTGTTGCTATTTAAAATCACCTTCGCGATGTTATAGGTTGATATTTTTTTGTTTTGAGTTTCTAGTTTTTAAAATGTTAAAATACATATTCATGATTTAAAATTTAAAGATGGTATTAATGAAGAAAGTAGAGCACTACAAACACATGATTAGCTAAATTATTGACAGGAACGCCCAGCCCTTTACAGACCAGCGCATGGAAATTAGTGTGGAATAGAAACCAAGCGAAATGATGAACGAACAAGAGATAATTAAAATATTTTAATATATTTGCAGTTGATCTAAATCATTATTTTGTTTTAGTAACAGTACTAACGACCATAAACTCTCTCTCTCTCTCTCTCTCTCTCTCTCTCTCTCTCTCTCTCTCTCTCTCATCCTTTGGTTGGCTTGAATTAATTTTTGCCATCATTCATACGTCCAGAGGCATCTTGGGATGACACAAAACAAAAATCCTACTGTTAGCTCGTGTTTCATAGATTTTCGCCTGTATCGTGCTACTATGAGAGGGTGGTGGTGGACATTTTCGTATTAAATTAATAATAATCGATTTTAGAACATCATAGAAGGTTTAAGAAACAACAACATATATTATAAACACAACAGTATGGACCGCTCCGGTGGACGAGTGATTAGTGCGTCCACGTCGGATGCGAGAAGTCGCAAGTTCGAACTTCGATTGAATCAAACCAAAGACTTATAACATGGTACAGCTGCCTCGCTAGGCGCTCATCATGAAGAGGTTAGTGTTAGGACTGGTCGGCCTGGTGTCAGGATAATGTGACTGGCGGGGCACATCGTGCTACATGTCTGCGCTATGGTTCCCCACTTCAAGACATCACTATAAACTAACACACTGCAGATAACGTTGGAATATGACCGAAAACTTGCTAAGGCTACGGTAAAAGATCAGATCACAAACACACATTATAGTACATGTATGAACACCACGTAACCAAGAAACTTACCGTATAATGTCGATAGGGCTTGTAACCTTCTATCTTTGATTATAAAAATCTCAAGGCAAGTGCACACATACCGTTACACGAACCATATTCTTGTGTGTTACTTGGTTTAAGTTAAATTTCAAGGATTGCATACATCCCAATTTCTGTATCTTACTCACTCCCGGTTTTTGAGTACGGAAAGCAGATAGGATTACAATGAAATTGTGTATTCATTTAGAAAACGGGGATAATTAATATTTGTATCGTTATTTTCATACGTCACTAGTGATTAACAAGTGGACAGAACACAGGAGCAAAGGCGCCGTTGCAAGAATGTTTATACATGCATATTATTGCTTCATTGCTTCATGGGCGGATCAAAAATTGATAAAACAATAATATTGGTATATCAAATTGATGTATATCAACACTATATAAGTCATGCTATATATATATATATATATATATATATATATATATATATATATATATATATATATATATATATATATATATATATATGTATATATATATATGTATATATATATATATATATATATATGTTGTTGTTGTATGTTTTAACGCCATTTTTCAGCACACGATAGGCTGCTATACATGGCGGCCAGTATTAATGGTGGAGGAAAAACACGAGAAATCCCCGGAAAGAACCACCGACCCTCGAGAAGCTACTGGCGAGCTTTCTCACATACCCACATTGTCCGAATCCGAGACTCGAACCCATGCAGACAGAGGTGAGAGGGCAGTGATCCGTAACGGAGAGCGCTTTAGACCACTCGGCCAATATATATATATATATATATATATATATATATATATATATATATATATATATATATATATATATATATATATACATACATCTATACATATATAGATAGATAGATGTAACTGAAAAGATAAAATATAAATATATAGTACCTGCTGTTGTTAAAACTTGCTTCAACTATTCATGTTATGTCACGGATTACAAAATACACTTTAACAGGGATAGACTGATTATAGAAACAATGGACCATTATGTAAAAGAAGATTGCGGTATATGTAATCATACACAAAGGTGATGATATGTGTACTTTGGAGAGATCGCAAAATATGAAAATTGCAAATCATAAAAAATTACTAACTGTACACGACCTCTCTTATTTTTTTTGCCTTGCCCACGGGATAATGCCCGAGACTAATGTGAACTTATTCCTGGCATCAGGCAAGTAGATTTTGAAAGTCCTAATAACAATAATACGAGTGTTATTATATTCTGCATCAAGTTCATGAATTGTACTAGTAAATGATGACGAGATTTACAACTATAACAATTGTACGAGATAGGTGACGGGGAGAGCATAAAATCCGATTCAGTTTTTTAAAATTCCCACTTGTTGAACAGCTGACAATATCAATAATCAATTGTTTACATGTAATATATTGCACTGAAACAGTTTCAGATCACATATCGTAACAATTTCATGATCTATCCTCCAAGAAGATCAAATTAATCGGACCAAAGCAACTCTGTTGTGTCCATATTAGTCATCAGATCAGCACCATTTATGTTTAGAGCAGACTAGACATCATACATGTTTCGGTGAAGACTGTCTATTATGGCGTAGTGAAACGATTTTCGATATGTCTGATATGGTGGCCATATTTAACATCAGATCGGCACCATTTTAATTTAGGATAAAGACTTTACAAGATATTTATGAGAAGCTCATTTTGTTGCGACTAGAGTAGCTAGAACAATATTGTAAAGATGGATGATGTGTTGCTATGGTGAATGTTTGAGAGGCATGAATTTCATTTAGAAGCAATAAGAACACGTGTGGTAAACTTTCATGGCAATCCTCAAGGGATTCGTACCAGCAGACAGTGTTTCTTTACAATGTGTTATCTTACCATTAAATCCACTGAGCATTGTGCACTTAAAGTGATCGTGCATGTGAATATCTGAATAATTGCATTGAATTTTATTGTAACATACCACCGCGGAAACAAGGCATTACCTAAGAAGAATATAATGAGTGCTATGGATTCCCCTCCTCATTGCTTTAAATTATGCACCAATCATGTTTGGACTAAGGATGGGAGCGGGGATCTGTACAGTTGTAAATTTCCATTCACTTTTTCAGCTCTCCTTGATTAAAGACATACTCTATTTCAGTCTGAAATACATTTTTAGACCAATGATAGCAGGTAAACCCCATAATGATGTAAACGTTAGGTTCCTTTTCACTGTTCTCAAAAGATCCATTGTTACAGCGTTATTTTGCAATAAAAGCAAAACTGGTGGTGGTTTGTCCTTGTACGTATTATACAGGTGGTACAATACAACGATTTTGTCTCTCACTATATTGGAGAAGTAGCCGAAACTCTAGATACCACTAACATATAAAAACGCAACTGTAAAAACATGTACCAACGCTTGTGATGTATATTTAATTTGTATTTGTTGGCCTTAATGATTATTTGTTACGTATCTCTAAATTGTGATATTGACCATGGTCATTAATTGAGTTTAATGCCTACCTGACACAACTCTTTTTTGTGTAAACAACATAATACATAACTAATATTAATATATGATTTCAGATTATATATTAAGATCAATATTACTTGGGATACACGTTTACTTGAGTTTGAGTTTAGGACACTGGTGTTCCTCT
Source organism: Sinohyriopsis cumingii (assembly GCA_028554795.2). Lineage (NCBI taxonomy): Eukaryota > Metazoa > Mollusca > Bivalvia > Unionida > Unionidae > Sinohyriopsis > Sinohyriopsis cumingii. The sequence goes on from CM068827.1 coordinate 45,088,188, forward strand.
TGGGAATTCCAAGTGTACTTGCTGCTTTACATGTACTTAAATGAAGTTTCAGTAAGAGAACTGATCTTGCTTAAAACTTAAAATATTCTCAAAATAACCTTTAACCTGTTTCTGTTATTAAACTTGGGGGAATTTTTTTTTTACAATGGGAGAGGTAACAGAACATCTTTATTGCATGTCGTAACATCAGTTTTTCAGGACTCAATTTAGGTTGCATTTCAGTTAATATTTCAGAGGATTCATTTGTTTAAATTATTCACTGGAATTCCAAGGTACTCATTCATACTTCTTAGAATAAATCACTATTTTGGAAATGTACCGAACTGATTTAAGACGTTTTGGATTTTATCACCCTGATACATGAAGATGGTTGGCACATTAGTACAATCGAGGCTACTGACATATCAAGTTCAGTATTGGAATTTGTTTGCATCACTACCGGAGTTCATTTGAAGAAGAGAAAGACAACCGCAATTTCAGAAAGAGGAGAGAGAGAGAGAGAGAGAAAGAAAGGGAGAGAGAATATATGCAAATGGAGTGTGTGTGTGTGTGTGTGTGTGTGTGTGTGTGATTTGGATATTTATCATTGCTTTAAAAAAAATTCAGTCATATCACTACAATGTCTGCAGCGTGGTAGTATATGGTGATGTCTAGCACTGGGGTATCATGCTGCTGTCCTACCAAGACACATTTTCCTAACACCAGGATAACAAGTGCCAACATTAAACTGTTAATGCTGAGCGCCTAGCGTAGAAGCTGTAACATTTGTATATCTTTGGTATGACTCGTCCAGGTTCGAACCAGCAACCTCCCCCATCCAGGACTGATGCTCGAGGCACTAGTGGTCTATAGGCGAATATAAATAAAAAAGACGAGATGACAATATAGAGAGAAAAGGAAAAAGGGGAAAGGCAATTTAGATTAAAAAATTAGAACTGAAAAGTGAAAAGTGACCCTCTCTTTACACCCACGCTTCTGTTTTGAATACTAGGTTAGTATCAATTGTTAGAGAAGAGGAGGTAGATCAATATGGCCAAGAGAGCATTGAAATATATTTGTACAAAGTGTACTTATTGACAAAACTAATAAAATCTACTCTTCATTGTCATTGCAACAAAGTATTAATTATGATGTGGTTAAGGAATATATCTTGAGTTGTGATGAGTTGGTACCTGACATACATCAACACAGGTTAGGAATTTCAAAATGGAAACTGGATATACCTATATTGCAAGGAGAAAGTGTGTGCTATTTCTGATTGCTAAAGATTGAAACATAAGCAACATAATAAAGACAGACTTTCCAAAGGCTCCTATTTTAAGAGGCCATGGTCACAGTCCTGTATTAAAAGCAATAAATTTGTTGGATCAAACAAATCAGTCTGATTTTATTATTGAGAATTATAGGCCATTTATGTTGAAAGGTTCTATATCACCTTTGGGCAATTCTACCAAACCTATCCCGATTAAAATATTAAGGGACATAGGAGATTCTCAGAATCTTTCATTATCAGGTATATTACCTGTATTTGAGAAATAATCTGGTCATAGTGTTCTTATTCAGGATGTAAAGTCAGGCTTTGTTTTATCTCTCCAGTGTAGTTAACCCGTGACCATTTGATTACGAAACGCATTGATCCGCCTACTGAGCTGCTATGGCCACCTACCCAGTAATGCTTGAAACCAAATAATTAAAAATAAATAACATTAGGAAGTTGAGAAGAAAAAGAAAAAGAAAGACAACATTAAATGGATAAATTGCAATATAATTTAATTGAGCAAGATAAGCATTTATACATATGACACATATTTCATTGCATAAAGTAAATGTTCATCTCCACAAAAATGTTTAATATAAAAGATGCAACCCAAATACATGTAAAGTCATTTCAGTCAATATGTATATTATTACCGAATAAATGTAAGAAGCTGGCCACAGCCGGCATATTTAGCCCCCTCGTGAACAACATTCAAAGTGTTACAATGATATTAAAGTGAAAGAAAATAAAAATTTGTACCATTGAGGGTAATCATAGGGTGTTGACAGATGAACGAAAGGACATCAACTTTCATCTAAGGTTGAGGAGTCTTGACAAAAATGGCATCACAGGAAGACATATACAATACTGCCGCATTGTTACATGAAAACATCATCTTATTTAGTATTACTCTCTGCATGGACACTGTCTTTTATAGTCAGATAAGATAGTTCCTTAAACAATTGATGAAACGTCCCACTGTCAGTTTGTTTTTGGAAGGAACACCAAGAAGCAAGACAATTTCTCTTGTAAAGTTTAAATGTATTTGAATAATTCAAATCATTTCATCTTTACATATTCAGCGAAAGAAGCGAACACAGTTTAAGTTATCTACGCTAAATGTCCAATTAGATGTTTTCCCTAAATCCAAAAGAATGATAAAAATGGGACGCGGGCAGCAGACCACTGAACACACTTAATACATGTGCATAATACAAGTCAAGAATAAGGATGTGACATAATCTCATCTATTACCATTTTAAGCATCTGACACACTGAACAGCTGCATAAACAGAATAATGTGAAAGTCCTTTAATAAGTTATGTCTTCAGAATATTCAGCTAAACTTAGGTTGGAGCAATACAATTGTCCTAGTCTTGCATTTAAGGTATGCAATGTCCCATTTCAAAACTGCTGTATACTTCTTATCAAATTATACATATTCCAATCTACTATGCGTAAAAAAATAAAAATGCATACTTCTTTAAGATTAATACGAAACATATGTACAGGAAGATCATATTTGTAAAAAGAAGCAAAATTTAAACAGCATGTTAAGAAACCGTAATGAATAATTATACTGAAGCTATCTTGACTTCGGAGACAGCATTCAATTTTCTGATGGAAATTTTCAGATTTACATGTTTGAAACTTGGTACACCTTTCAATGCTTTTTCAATGAATGACAAATATATAAGAACTACTTCACTGACAGGAAAATTATTTGTTTAAGAAAAATATGAAACGCTAAAAATAACAAAACTATAAACCTGATCACCAATTTAAACTTCCTTGCACTGAATGTAAATTAATCAAATAACCAAAATGAAATCTAAGAACACATTGTAAACACAACTGGAACATCAACCATATTTGTCGGCATATAAGTCACAATGAAACATAAGTCAAATTTGCACATGTTGTACAGTTTATATCCTTCATCCATATATTAAGTAGATGCTGAATATAAGACAAGGCCAGAGCAATACCTCAATTTCGTTTTCACAGCTGATTGTTCCACATGGCATCATGAATTTTCCATAAATTTGTAGATCAGCACCATCAAATGTAAATAAAATCACCACATTCGTTTCACACAAAATATTTAAAACTAATTTACAACTTTTAGCTACAGATACCCTGAACATTGAATAAGGATAAAATTAGCAATACTGTGTGTAATGCACTTTAGCAACTTCCATTTTCAGGAATATGAATAGTATGTATTTCATGCTATATTTGTACATTACTGCACTGTATATCTGAAACTTGTGAAAGAGAAAACAATAATAAACTGAACAGTAAATGTAAAAGCAATACATATCATAATCCTACAGTTTCAAATAAAAATATTCACAATATTTATATCCATATAGACTCCATAATGGTCAAATCCCGAAAATGAAATTGAATCGTTTTGTATAATTTTCTTTGTATGTTTTTCCGGCTAGATGTTAGTCTGAATGACATTTCTGTCAGCTAGTACAAAATGTGTTACTGGTTCAGAAACATGCACAAGTAAGCACCTAGCATTACATGGTACTGTATTCATGATACCCTATGGGTAGTCTCATTTCCCGATTTTACCTGGTCTGCAGAACATTTACCTCAAACAGGTCTTAACTGGAACAACTAGACTCAATCATTAGTGTATTTAATTAGGATATATATTATTATAGTAATTGTTTAACTGTTTACCATGTAAGGGCTTTTCCATTAAAACATACATGGAACCTAGGAAGGCACTTTTAAAGAGGTTACTCACCCAAAGATACAATTTAGAATTTTCTCATCATTTTAATATGAATTATGCGAAATCAAAGTACCGTGGCATATAGTTTTATAACACTGCCTTCCCTGGGTACCATGTTTGTTTAAATGGAACAACTCTAAGCAATGTAAATAAACCAATACTGACAATAGGAAACATTAACATTAGGGTCTTTGGTTCACACTGACATATATTATTGTAACATAATATTAATTAGTTTTAACAGCAACATCTACACAGTGCAAATCATCTACAAGCACAGAAAATGTACAAGTTGTAACCTCAGTATCACAGTCATAAAGTTTATGTGCTCTAGCCAGTAAAAGAAAGTAAACAAGTTCAATTGTTAACATCTCTAGCAACATATCAAATCATAATTGAATAATGCGCCATTAACTAAATATGATTTAGATATACTGGAATATTATTTTTGACATAAGATGAACTCAGTTTAATATTGTGATGTATATTTATCATCATTTTTTTTAACAATCTGGAAAGTACAGATGTTAGCATTAACCGTGATTTCATTATTTTCATGTGAAAGCTTCTAGTTTCTAATACATATATTTCTGATGGTGCTATCATGTTATGGAATTTAATTATTTTGATACAACAAATGTCCAAGCAATCTAGTATGATAAATTTAAATAACATGTTATAGTCATGTAATTTCAACTTATAGATATTACTAAGTGGATATCCTTAATCCATGAGCTCGTCTTCCAATACAGATTATCAAGGGTCCTTGCAATTAGTTGTTTGTGCTAACCATCGAGAAAGGAATTCACAGCCTTGTATCAAGGACCATGTATCAAGCCCAATGTTGATATCTTCCAAGGAGTCAGTGTAATCATTATTTGGTTGCATCAACAACCCATTCACGTTTTTATAATGCCACACAAGTTAGTAGAATTATAAGAAGCTGCTACTTGTGTACCAGTCAGTCATGTCATGTAGGGTATCACACCTGATACGTACTAGGGTACCAGTCAGTCATACCATGTAGGACATCACCCCTGATACATGCTGGTGGAGGGTCCATGTATCACACCTGATACATACTGGTGGAGGGTCCATGTACTGTCTGAACAATCACTGATCTGTAGCATAACCTATCGGCAGTCAACAACAAGGGCTAGGTTTCAAGAATCTCTCTCATACACTCCATATTGATACAACTGCTAAGATTTGATTCTAACTGTGTTAATCACATAAACCTTTCTCTGATGCCTTTCTCCTTACAGAAGTATATACAGATAAAATCAGGTATTTTTTCTTCAAAATGTGCTGACCATTATTTCAGTAGATTGAAGCGTTATGGAATTAGAGATATGCCTAATATGTTTGAACTAAGTGAAAAGTTTCTTTTAACAAAGTGGTTAATAACTCTTGGTGGTCCAAACATTTTAAACAAACTAAACTACTTGATTATATCTGGATATACTTCCAGAAGTAAAAAGACGTAATGGTAATTTCAATATGACCAAATCAATTAGACAACGGAACATGTATACAGGAGATATTATTTAGGAAATGTGTGTGGGATTTGAATTTTTAATGTAGCTTTAACATATTTTCAGTCAGATCGAAATAATGTCTGAAGTCAAAAAGTGTATAGCAATGTCTAGCAATTGGGCATCATGCTACAGACATGTAGCAGCTTGTCCAACCCAGTCACACAGCACCGGCCATAACAAATGTGGGGCCCGATCATTTTGGTGGGACTCCCTGGATTTATGCACACGACCCCTTGTGAACAAGGTATTTAAAAATAAACTATTAAACAAGTTTTAAATGATGTTGAACTTAAATATGATATTGAACTTAAAATCGGTCCCATGGGACTAAGACCAACCCTGCTGTCATATTATTCTGATACCTTGCACATGTAATAGTGCATAACTCTGTATCACTGTAACAAATATTACAACAGACGTATTTGCCCAAGAAAGGTGTTGTCAACACTCTACGTTGATGGAAGCAATACGGTGGCCATTAATTATGGTTGCAGTCTAACAGCTGACTCATAGCAATGGCGATGCTGCTGACTACCATATATATATATATATATATATATATATATATATATATATATATATATATATATATATATATATATATATATATATATATATATATATATATATATATATATATATATATATATATATAGGCTTAGTGTGGAAGTGCAGAAGTATAAGTAGTAATATGCAGAGTTTTCCAAATTTGACATACATTTTTCTGCAGGAACATACGTGTTGATGTGAATGTGCTCTGACATATCACATGCTGACATGGCTATCCCATTCAATAACAACCGCAAGTTCCACTAAATCGAGCTTAAACTATAGTCTAAATATACTTCCCCGTTTGTTTGTAACCCCCTCCAATTTAAAAAGCAAAAGGCATAAATGAGATCAGAGATGCTCAGAACTTAATCAGTTCATTTATTGATTTATAATTTCAAGCTGATTATGCCAAGGGTGGCCATATCACATATATCATCTGAACATTGCACTACAAACGAAGGTTTCAGTTTAAAAGACGACCATGCTTGTTAGTCATTTCTGTTTCCTGGACAAATCCATTTTCAGTGGAGTGGTATATGCAGGACTACACATGTATGTACATAGAAGGAACACACTTTGTTGTCTGCTGGGGGTTATTCCTCCACCATTAATACTGGCCGCCATACATAGCATATCTTGTGCTGAGAAATGGCGTTAAACCCCACAACAACAACAACAACAACAATGTTGTCTGCTTAAGATATTGACAATGTCAAATCAAACACACAGAAAAGACAAATACAAATTCGCCTTTCCCGTGGATTTAACAAGCGGTGTAATTTTATATTTATGAGTGGAAATAGATATAAAACTAAACTCTCAACATTATGGTAATTTACGGAATGATCCGGCAGTTACCGAATAGGATGAACTACATCACTATGCTGTCTGAGGAAAAAGAGACTCACCCATAGTGTATGCAATATGCTGCCGTGATAGTATGGAAAGACCGATAAGCTTGAAAGGTGAGGAGGATGCTAGCGTTATTGCCACTCGGGTCACAGTCTGGTTAGAAATTCAATGAATGAAATGCACTTTTTATCACATTAAAGATTTGCTATTGATACGGTACAAAAAAAGGGGAGCTATATCTATCTAAAAATGTGCCGACACAGCCACACTTGTCTATTAAGCAACGGATGGTGTGTGGTCAAATATGAAATAAAGACGGAAGTGATAGGAGAGTCAGAAGAGTAATGATAGGAAGGGCAGAAATAAGTAAAGAGTGTAAGTGTATGTTTTCGTTCCATAAAAATCAGACAAATCCGGCTGCGATGAGATTGTTGTTGTTGTGGTTGTTGTGATGTTTAACGCCATATTTCAGCACACGATTGGCTATGCATGGCGGCCAGTATTATTGGTGGAGGAAGAACCCGGGAAAACCTCGGGAAGAACCACTGACCCACAATAAGCTACTTGCATGCTTTCTCACATACCCACGTTAGCCAAATCCTAGACTCGAACCCACGCAGACAGAAGTGTGATGGCAATTATCCGTAACGGAGAGTGATGAGATAAGGACCTCCAACCGGCATAGTCCTGAGAATCACTACGTCTTACCTGTAGCTGACTAGTTCATTAGAACGTCATTTTTTAACACTAGTAGGGTTAGACTATAACAACCAAGTTTGTTTATCAACGAGTCTGTCATGTACAGAGCCTTATTTTCTGTTAGGGGATATATTGTTTCATCAAGAGTGAGAACTGTACTAGTTTGAAATGGACCGAGCATTTACTTTTCAAGGGTATCAGCTGCTGACACAAGGGTATTCCACTTTCCTTTCCTTGCCTATTGACTTTTTTATAAAATTATTTTTTTCTCGGTCTTTTTGGGAGTAAAAAACAAGAAAAAGCACAATATTATTCTTGTGCTATAAAAGATTTTGCTCTGCTTCTCTCTCGACAATCACGTTGAAAAAGAACTGGAGAGAGAGAGAGAGAGAGAGAGAGAACCGGTTCTTCTATGACATCAATAAGAATTGTTTTGACATGGGAATATAATAATCAAGACCTTCGCACAGGGCTCGTATCGTTGCTTATTATTTCACTGTAAGTCATAATATTATTAATCCTATGTGTACGACTCATGCATACATACATACATGCATACATACATACATACATACATACATACATACATACATACATACATACATACATACATTATTGGTAACGATCGGAGATTGAGTCTGTTATGCACACTATAATGTCTTTGTCGACTAAATGTCATAAGGGTTTTTACAAACTAGCTGCTTGGAAGTTTAAATCCCCACACCAAGGCTCACCTAGGGGTTAGAAAGTATTACTATCACCCCCGTCCTCTGCTCGTATGATGATAACTACCGAAAGTACGAATGGTCCAGATTTCCAGAACTGTAATACTACTTACAGCTGTACCCATTGGTCTTGCATTCAAAATTTGGATACAACATACGCTAGTATACTATGGTCCAGTAATCTAAATGTATATACTGGTTAAGCTAGTATACTATAGTCCAGTAATCCAAATGTATATACTGTTTATGCTACATTTTTGTTGCCATGTAAAAGAAACGATAGGTATCAAAAGACACCACTTTCGTTAGATAACGTCAATTGTTGAGATTAGGCCAGGGTAAGTTCTGTATTACAAGGCCACGTTCAGATCTCCTAAACGGCCATGTTCAGAACTTTGAAAAATACCCCACTCCCGTTATCCTTGCCGACGTATGCTCTTAAAGAACAAGCAATATCCAATCTGATTTACTGCCATAGAAATGTACTTTGGAAAGAATGCCATAAGCACCAATAGTTAGCATTTTCCAGTTGGTTTCTTTCTTTATCGTGTAACATGTTGGAATACTGGTGTTAGTTTGTATGATTTCTGGCATATTTTGTGAGTAGTTTAACACATACTATGCCAATTCGCCTCCGCTGGTACTCATACCAAAAAATTATATATATATATATATATATATATATATATATATATATATATATATATATATATATATATATATATATATATATATATATATATATATATATATTATCTAGGAGGTTTAGTCAAACTATTAAAACCAATTAACAGGCTCTTCATTTGCTTTGTTAAATTATGTATTATTTTTGAAACCTATTTTTTCACTACCGAGACAATTATAAACTATATACATAGACACTTTCGGCAGTGAAATATACAATGCAATGGTCTGGGGAAACAAATATATTTTCCTATAGTGAACGAGCTGACTCTAGCGATTACAAACGTGTATTCTGTAAACACAAAAACATGGACTTAATGCGTGAGATCTAGGCACTAGAGCCACTATGTCCATAGTTAATATACAATACATAATTTTAAATACGGTTCAGTGTCACACTTCCTACTGATAAAAAAAAACACATTGGTTTGCCTCGATTCCTATCAAATGTTTATCTTTATTTGCAAAGTAGATCAGCGCGGGATGTCACGGAATGGTGTAAATGTTGTTAATTAAATACATGTACTCGGGTTTCGTTTCTTTTTCTCTGTACAACGATACCCGAGGGTGATTATAATATGGTCTATGTATTTCGAAATCGTGAGTACGATTCGTCCCGTGCCACACGTGCAAGGTGCCTTTGATAAAGAATAACGAAAATTCTAAAGGTATAAATACGTTACTACATGTAAAGGACCTTTACAATACTAATGGTTTTGTCAGCAAGCGGCCTGCTTAAAGGATTCGCACAACTCCAGCTGTAGGGGTAGGTAATGTTTTGGGTTTTAAGTGATAACTAGTGTATTACCATATTTGCCTTTGCATGTTTGTTATAGTTTTCTTTACATACCATAATGCGTGCATTTTTTTATTCTTGTTGCGACGTAGTGCAGGACTTATATTGGTAATGTAAAGCTACATTTTTTAAAAAACAATTGTTTACTATTGTCTTATCAAGCAGGGTTAGGTTTACTATTGAACCTCTGTTTTGTAATTGCCATTATAATATAATCTTTTTAACTTACCATGTATAACGTCCTTACGTTATGTCTGTATCAAGTTTAGTACACTGTATCGGGTATATTTTCAGCTGAGTTTTGATGGTAGGAATATCCGGGGTGTCCGGTGTTGTCAGAGTGTAGAAACGTCCGTGTCTCCGGAGCGTTTAAGGTGCCGGAGTGTCTAATGTTTAGCGTCCGGAATGTCAAGAGTGACTAAGGTGACCCAGCTGTAGAGCCGTCAAAGGACCAGGGGGACCGGAGGGTCTAATATTTCAAGTGTCCGGAGGGTCTAATGTTTCAAGTGATCATAGTATTCCGAGGGTCCGGAGTCTATATTGGTTGTGAAATTGATTCGGAGGAGCTGTGGAGCGGATATGGTGCACGGGTGACTGAGTGCATCTCCACACATGTATTTTTAGCTGAATGCTAATTTTGGGTTAGTAAGATCCAGTGTATTATTCAGGACTGGAAGGATAGATTGTATATCCGTTCTTGTTTAGTGACATAATTTCGCTACCTGAGCGAATACATTTTTTTTTACTATGTGTAAACGCTTACATTGTTTACTATTTGAGTGAACTATATTCATCTTTCCATTATTGAATCATTTGTGAAATCATTTATCCTGTGTTTTAGGGTTACTGACCTAAATTTATTTGTACATTTTTTTCATCTTTGAAACTGTGCGTTTTTTTTGTTAAATAGATCCAATATTTGGATTATAAATACGCACACATCTTCATCATCCACTACTCATATAAATCGCCACATTAAACCATATATCTGTGTCGTCAAAACGTGTTCTGTTGTTAATCCGAAATATCCCACCCGGTTATCTTGTTACACGGGATACCTTTGATATCTTTTGCAATGGATGATGTAAGGAATTTCAGTGGCAGAACCTTATCGGATAAAAAGGAAAATAAAAATACTTTATGTCGTGAATAATACAGAAATAGTAATGAATCAGTTAAGAATAGGGCTTGAAATTACGTAGACTGAACTATGCCTATGCACTGACCATGGCCATTTTGGTCACGTGGTTGACGCCCTGTGGCATCGCTCATCCGAGTAAACTGGCCTTAACCATGTAAATAAGTATTTTATTTTCATGGATGAAAACGTGCTGTTGATAGAAGCAAAATTCGAATATTTCCATTTCGTCAAATTTATTCACCAGCCTAAATGAAGGAAACTACATAAATATTTTTTAAAGAATATTTAATAAAATTGTGTATACATCGATGACACAGACAACAATAACTTGTATACACACGATCGTCTGGTACAGTTTTTTCATACAAGGAAGGGTTTGTTTTAAGGATGCTAATTCATAACCAAATACTTATTTAAACATAAATAATTGTTTCTTCGCGTTCAATCAGGCACTTCAAGAGAGTAGCCGGATTGATGAGAACTACCACACCAACCACCGAAGTGAATCATTCGGCCATGATAAAGAGAATTTGACAAAATTGGTTTGTTAGATATACCTCGAATTAAGGTTAGCTGGATAAAGTCAAGTGTTTACTGTTCGGAGTCTCTGCTAATACATAATACTTTTATGCAATCCAAAGAAAGCGTACGCGTCAAGTATTTAATTCTGCATCTCGAGTAACGACACATGAAGGGCATTCAATTTCATATATTGTCATTGTTTACTATGCATCAAGAATAATGGAGAGATATTTGTGTACCGTCGAATGAATCCGATCACACCATCTTTGTGGGGTTAGATATTTTGTGCGTTACTTACTCGCAAGTATTTCATGTAGTCATATGTTGTGCAATGAGAAGGTTAAAGTAGGGACTTATCGATTAACATTTGTTACTTGTGCCATTTCTTTGATGAACGTGTATACCGCTGTCTTCAGACCCGCCATTCATGGGGATTCCCTGGTTGTTACGAACAATACGTACCTCCACACTCTTCAGCAATCGTTGGTCTCATAAATCAAAATAAAAAATGGCATGAATTGTATAAAATATTTTAATGCCAATACATAAGATAGGTGAAGACATAGAAGTGTTTACACAATTCTTGGTCAGATAGGTTAAACTAACGTGAAACCTGAGATAAAATGAATGATATGATTGAAGAGAAAATTGTATAATGGAAAAGAACACACATTGGCCCAATGCCATTTATTAGATTACAAATGTTCTATTTGGAGATTATAACGGAGGATTTCGATGCAGTGCGTTGTAATTGCTTCTTTAGTGTATTAAACTCGCAGTAAAGGAATGGAGGATTATAAATTTGTCAAGCCATTGGCCAATACCATGTATGTATATGTGTGGTTTATACACTTGTATGGTTTGGACTAGGTAGGTGATCTGGTTTACAAACGAACCATTCGCAACATAGACTTGATCATATAGAATCAGAAAATTGTGTTGAATGACTATCCACCATCGCACGTATCAACAACACGACTAGACTACAACTAATGCCGCAACTATTACAACTAGTACTTTCATCACGGTGTTTATCAATATAAATATCAGCACTACAATCATACTGACATATTATCTACACCTTGATGAAAAAGCACGCGTCCGTATATACATTTAGAAAATCACTTTTATTTGGATTGATGTTTCCATTGTATACAGCCTGAATTGAAAGTAGAAAACCAGTTTGCTGCACTTGAGAAATACCAGGATGCATATTTGTTTTCCGTCACATTTATTAGTATGCTAATTTCTTGTCCAAATGTACACAAGCTAACTCTTAATCCTTGTGCATACGTGAAGCATAAAAAGAAAACAATATTTACTTTTTTTAATTGGAATTTGGATTTATCAAATATATTTCATTTGAAATGTTGAATGTTTACGCAAAAACGTAAACACAAATCTCAGAAATATGCAGTGTTCATACGAATTTTTTCTTGCTAGAAATGTGCAACATTGTGTTTGCTTTTAGTATATGTGTTAACAAAGCAAACCCAGCATTGTTAAGTAGTACTGATATATGTTACGACCAAGAAGAATTTCTATTTCAATATCACCGCTCGGTGTTGGATAAGCTTTCAGGAAGGACACCACAACTGCCTCGCAGAGTTCCAAGCTGTTCAATATTAATTAGATGAGATATCTTAGACTAGCTGATCCCATCAGATCCTACTGGGACGTTATTCATGGATAATTTAGGAAATAGTGACTTATTGTTAGATACATTACATGTTTGTGTCCATTTATATTCTCTTTCTATTATGTTCGATTTTATGACCAAAAGAATCATACATATTTGAGTGTCATTTTCTTGTATGTAAATTTGGGATATTTTCTCAATTTTGATTTTCGCGTTTTGAGAATGCTAGTCCATAATGTAAAGTTCAAAGTTGAATTCTACATACGGATAGGAATCTTCCTGTACGTATATGTTTGCATGTGTGTGTTGGGGCTTGGAGAGTAAGTCTCAGTGACTGTTGTTGAATGTCATACACGTCCAAAATGAATGTCGACTAGTTCTAGAGACTAATGGGACAAAAGGGAAAAATCATGGCGCGTTCATGTTTTCTTGACTTTCATACATGCTTTAATGATTAGAAAAGATTTCAAACATGAATCACGTGGCCTAATCAGGCAGAGTTTTATAAGAGACAAGCATGTCATCGAGATTGCTGTTCACTTTATAGAATTCTCCTCTTTATTGCCTAATGATTCATTTTATGTTGTAAACAGGATGGGTGGTGCAATATGTGTTATCAATGTTGCTACTCTACCGAATATCCGAAACTATCTACTTTGTAATATTAAATGGATATTTAGTTAAAATAATTAGATTACTAGCAATTTGGAACATTTGGAGTGGCACAGGAGAGTCCTCCCATTTCCGTCAACAAACTCTTCCTTGCATGATATATATATATATATATATATATATATATATATATATATATATATATATATATATATATATATATATATATTGTGTACACAGCAGCTACATTTGACTCTTTCAACACTATTATTGCCGTCGGTGTTATTGATGCATACCGCATTTGATGAAATGTTCTTTTAAAACTATTGGTTTGGTCTGTAAATAAATTCAGCGGCACAGAAATATTTTAATTTCATTTCTGGCAATAGCGCATGTTTGTTTCATCAGAAGAGCATGTTTATTAACATGATTAAGCTCAAATAATCTTTTGTCAGATCAGCGACGGCACCGGACCCCATCCTTTTCATCAAAATATCCAAGGGTAGAGCATGGGCAAATTCGGCCTATGCCATTCTTATTAAATGATATCAATAATTGTGTTATTACGTTATTTGCTTTATCCATTAATCATTTTGGTTTATTTTTTTTAGTTTTATCTTTCTGAAAGAATAGTGACGTGACGTATCTATGAACATCTGATATTAACCCTTATCCTAAATTCCAAAGTTTCGTTTTAAAACTATTTTGCAGTCATCTGCTTTTAATTAATGGAAAACGAGAAAACATAATGATTTCATCAACAGGATGTATGGCTCTGAGAAATATTTAAAATGATATATTCTGCACTAAATACGAAGATAGTAAACTATTACGAGCAATTCATGATTTCATTTTAGGATTTGGTATTTTACTGCACACACGTACTTTCCTACATTCGCTAGAATTCGTTCATTCTTCGGATGAAGCAAAACATTTATTTCAGACAACATTATTGTCTAGTTTGCTTACGATAGCTATTATGTTTATTGTGGTTACGTGCCTACGACAAACTAAATATAGATGAATAGCAGATATAATTGGAATAGAGACTCATTAAAGGAATATGTATTTAACAATTACCACACTAAAGAAAACAAGAGTTAATATATGTTTTTACAGAGGTAACATATGGGCTTGACAGAGCAGGATGTCACATCTTTACCAAAATAATCGTGTACTGCACATGCTTCTAGCACTTCGATGAAACCACCATAGGTGTCGTCCACTGGTTTTACAAACTAGACAGGAATTTATTTATTATCGACGTACCCAACGAAGGAAAATAAACTTTTTATGTGTGCCAATCTAGATGAGGGTCCAAATAAGAGCTCTCAGACACTTTAGAAAATAATACCAAGACAGACTCACCGATGCATTGTCAAATACTTAAAATACAAACGTGAGAATATTCTCGACATTATGACGTCATGTGTTTTAAAGTTCATAGAATTATGCGTAGATCCGTAAATGAATACAATACACCTACTGATCAAAATTATCAAAACATAGTCCATAGAAATGTCTTATTGATTCAATGTACCTTATTCACCAATTTTGGCAGAAGATATCATATAGAAACTGTAATGCCTCCAACCTTGATCTTAGCAATGTTTGACGCAAAGGTGGTAATATATACATATAATCTTCAATTTCGTCTAGTCTACGGAAGAACTTTAAATAAATCATCCTTGTTGGTACGGAGATACAACATATGGGGTAAATTGCAAAGACTGAGTAACATACCATATTTTACAGGAATGATACATTAAGTTAGGGAAGAGAGAGAGAGAGAGAGAGAGAGAGAGAGAGAGAGAGAGATTTGAAATATGGAGTAAAGTATGTTCTATTGGTGACTCCGCTTTATCTAGTCAAAGTTACCAACATTCCTTACTTTCTCATTACTCCTTGGTAAATTGGGGTGGAAAGTATACATTTATGACAGTTTTTGTCTGATCCAGTATAGATCAGGTATTTGAAAAGCAACTAATAAATTATTCACACGTATTGCACCTGTGTTGACGTTAGCAATTTTTCAAGAATTACGAATATATAGAAATGCAAAGCAAAACATGAATACAAAGTTTTTAATCAAAGTTTAGTGTCCAAGTAAACAGTCAAGTTTAAATACGGTTTGGAGGTTTGCTTCCGGTAGCAAAAAAACATTCCAATCTCTCGACTCGTATCCCCTTTCTCAAGTTATATTTCTAACAGCTTGTTAGTTTAATAACTAAACAAGGAACGGACGGGTAATATATCTTTTCGGGATTTCACTGATATGTCAGAATTCTGCCAACAACAACAAGGTCTTCAACTTGACCTGTGCTTGAATATTTTTCTTTGGTGAACTTGAGGTAGCTATACCGATACAGTAAACGAGGGCTAAAGAGGACAACCCTATTTTGTCACAAACAACAATCTCTGACGACGTCCTGATCAAATTAAGGATAGGACAAAGAGAATGAAATGGTTTGTATTTGAGTGATACTCGGACCATGAGCTTGCTTGGCAACACCGATGAGGTAGTGTAGAGTGGTCATCCAATCAACATAAAAGCATGCCTGCATCTCAACAAATGACGTGGGATGCTGATAAAAATTATCACGTTTTACTATTGGAAAACCAACGATTGCTAGAAAATAAATTCGAACCCTTACGTGACGCATACATTTTCTCACAGGCCCAGACAAGGGGAAACGATGGAAACATTTTCAAAATGAAATTTTCTTTTCACTGATTAAGGAAAAGGTATATGGTGACACTGCATAGGTAACTTTCGTGCTCACACTATATTATGGTACATAGTTTACATGCGCGACTCTACATTTGAAGATTTCCAAGTATGCGTATTTTTGCTGTCATATAAATAACTTTGTGGTATGGTTTCATTAAGTTTAAAGAGGTTACTGAAAGAAGGGTAGTAGCAAATACGCATCTGGTATGCAGGAACCCTTAAATAAATAAGCTATGTACTCCAAACTGTCATGACAGGCTCAGTGAAAGTTTGTAGGAGTCTTAGCATGGATTACAATTATTTCAGAACTCGTTTCCTTTAATATGTAAGGTTACGTGTTTAGGCTCTCGTAAACAGTAATAAGAAAAATGTGAAGACAACAATCTTTGTAAAACTTAAGAAATACATTATTTCCCTAGACAAAATAGGTAAAAATGAGAAAAGAACTTACGATTTTAAAATCATATCCAAAAATAATCCAAGAATAATCCATGAATAAACAATTAGAAGTTCTAGTAATAAAATGTTCGAATGGATTTGAGTTCCAGTCCTGACGAAATCCATGATGGAAGGAGATGACGTATCCTATAGCCAGTATAGTATTGACGTGTAAACATTTCTTTATTGAACCAGAGAAAATAATATTCGGATTTTTGCATTCCGAATGAAATTGTAATTAATGTCTTTGTCCAAGAATACTGAATGAGCATTTAAATATTCCCAGGGGAAAAAACTAATAATTCCAAAAAAAGAATTTTAACTCAAACTGGTCACATCAAAAGAAACTCCTTGACATCTAAGTGTGTAAAAGCCCGATAGATTAAGTTCTCTATAGAAAAAGGTTATACACTAATTTAGGAAGCAAAACAGATTCCCGTATGAGGGTCACGTGATCACCTTCTGGAACAAGATCGAAGCTTCAAAGGCTTAACATCACGTACTCCCAGTCAGCCTCGTGTTCACTCTATCAATACCACATTAAGAACACATTTTTAAAAAAAGAAGAGTTAGTTACTCTAACTCTTACTAATTCTGTATCTAGGCTAAGAACTAGGTCAGCATTAAGATACAAAGTTCTAATATTAGGTGTTTACGAAAAACAGTCTGGTTAAAATATTTTTTGGAAAATGTCAAATTCCAGTAAACAAAATTACATTACTATAACAAGTAACGGAATATATAAAAAAATTAAAACAATAAAACACAGAAATAAATTAAATCAAAAATAAATTAAATCAAACATACATAACACTTCCTCCCATAAAGAAAATGAAAGATTTATATGATAAAGATTTCTTTTCACCACAGATTATTTTACAAGAGATTTTTTAATTTAAAAAAAAAAACATAAAAAGAACTCTTAGGAATTACACACAGTGTACATGAAATGATACATCTCTATAAACGTTAAAGTGCATCTGCCATTAAATTATCTTTTCCCTTTAAGTGTTTGATTTTGTTCATCTTGCCGATGAAAGTAAGAGGGTTTAGGTCAGTAAACATAACAATCGAAGAAGGAACTGAACTAATGAAAACTTCGGAAATGATGTAATGCCAAAATCAAAGTAAAAGATTCCTCCTCGATTGTTGAATAATTTCGTTGGTGCATATTTAGTTTCTTAGAAATATAGCACACTGGATGGCCAACGTCATTTTCGTCTTTTTGAATTAATATTGTACCAACCCCAACATCACTTGCATCAACAGACAGCTTAAATGATTGGATTAAATTTGAAGTTGTATGAACTGACTAACGTTTAAGTATGGCTTTTAACTTATTAAAAGCCTCTTGACATTTTTCAGTTTAAAAAACTTGTTTTGCTTGCTCAAGAAATTTGTCAGGGGTGCAGTAATTATGGAAAATTTGGAACAACATTTCCGATAGTATCCAGCCACACCTAAAACTCCATCAGTTGCCTTTTACTAGCAGACGCAGAGAATTCAGAGATATCCTTGATCTTAGCATATATAGGTTAGGGTAGTCCATGTTATCACAGAAACGTTACACAAGCATGGCAGAACTCACTTTGGATAAATGAATTGCTAACTTCCACCAGTGTATCTGTCAAAGAATTTCCGAACTGTCGCTAAATGTTCTTTCCAGATGTCCTTGTAGATGATGACATCGTCATCGACGTAAGCATCACAATTATCTAGACCAGAGGTGATCATATTCACTTGATGTGGAGATGTACTTGGCGAACCTTTTTTCCGAAACGGCATCACTTTATATTGATAAAGTCCATCTGGAGTCACGAATGACGAAATTTCATTGCTCTTTCCGTAAGTAGAATTTGCAAAAATCCTTTCAGAAGGTCAAATTTGCTGACATCCTTGGCATTTC
Source organism: Sinohyriopsis cumingii (assembly GCA_028554795.2). Lineage (NCBI taxonomy): Eukaryota > Metazoa > Mollusca > Bivalvia > Unionida > Unionidae > Sinohyriopsis > Sinohyriopsis cumingii. Next base: position 45,107,033 of record CM068827.1, read on the forward strand.
AGATTTTATCAATTCAGTCATCGATTCATGGTAATGGGAATAAATCTGTTTTTGTCACAGTTTTCATCTTCCTATAATCTGTGCACATACAGAAAGTTTTATCTGGTTTTGGAACAAGTATGCATGGTGAACTCCAATCACGTTTACTGGGATCTATAAAATCATTCTTCAGCAAATACTGAATTTCTTTTTTCAAGTATCCTGTTTGAGAGGGTTCATCCTGTATGGGTGTTGTTTCACAGGTTTGTTCTCGTAGGACCATTTGAAAACAAGTGCTCATATTCAAATAATAAATGTTTAAGTTCATTTCTTTGTTGCTGTTGCAAATGTGAAAGTTTCCGGTCCATGTGTTTTATGATTGTGTAATTCCGAAGATTAGTCATTCCAATATCAGTTGATTCCGATGATAATTCCGTCACTTAAATATTCACTGAGTGGGACAAGTACAACTAAATTGATCGCATGTTTACGTGGCTATCTCTCTTAATATACTGCTACTCCTTTAATTCTCAATCTCAGGAGTACTATCATTATACTTTAACTCATTCAGTTTCACATTAGCTTTGTAAAGGCCGTAATATCTAGTCTGAAGAAAATTTTGAAGAACGAGCAAGAGAGACAGAACTATATTTCCAGCCTCAAAAGTTCTCTCCAGTGTAGTTCTGTCCAACCATAATTTTACTTTTTAATTGAACGACATAACTATATTTCCAGACTCAAAAGCTCTCTCCAGTGTAGTTCTGTCCAACCATAATTTCACTTTTGAATTGAACTGCTGAATGCCAAATTTAAGCGTAGGCTGGGAAATTGTAGACATCAGATTTGACCCGTGACCTGATTGGACAGATTTGGGAAGGCCAAACTGAGTAAAAACAATCTTCATCAAAGCTTTTACTATTGTTTTAGATTAAACATTCCTCAAACGAATTGCCTCTGGAAACCTTGTTGACCCACACATTATGGTCAACAAGTATTGGTGATCTGACTTGGTCTTAGGTAAGCGACAAACGCTGTCTACCATAATTCTGCAAAATGGTTCGTCAAGTGCAGGAATAGGTTGCAGATGAGCCTTCAGTATCTTCCGATTGGTTTGTCCTATCATTTGACAAGTATGACAAGATCTGCAGCATTTACAAACATCACGTTTGATTTTTGGCCAATATAAGTCTGTCAAGATCTTGTGATAATACTTTTTAATCCCTAAATGACCAGCCAAATGAGTTGCATGAGTCAGACTAATTATTTCCTGTCTGTAATATTTTGGAACTACAATTTGATAGTTCAGTAACCATTGGTCACCAGCAGGTACCTCCGGAGGTCTCCATTTTCTCATAATAATTCCATTTTTAACGAAATAAAAGACAGGTAATTCAATGGCTTTAGTTTCACTAATGGCTGTTTGAGAAAATATATATATCATGATGTGTTCCTGTTCGACAACACGTGATTGTCGTTTGACACCCTGATTATAATGAAGAGAATGAGTAGTTAAAAAGGATCACTGTAATCAATATCTTCTGATTGATTAAAACAAGGAGGGAAAGTGATCTCACAAAAAGCCTGACCAATACATGTGCCAACTAAAGGAATATTTCCTTGTCAACACCATTCTCAAGAGGGAATATGGGCTCGTGTGTGCAGGCAAGACGATAGGTGCAGTTTACCCGCGGACGTGGGTTCGAATCTCCGTAGAGTACGAATTAAAAATTATCTAACCTGTATGATAGTATTATTTGTATGAAAATATTAATTCTGCCTACTATTATCAAGCATTCTTCTATATAATCCAGGGATACCACTTTCCGTTCTGTCTGATATATCTATAATTCTCTATAATTAATTCTATTTACCTTGATTTCTTTCATAGGAATCTGGAATGACTGAAAAGATACATGAGAATTAGTTACTAGGTAGCCATGGGAGTGTGTCTGCTAGACACGAGTGTATATAACACCGATTGAGTAACATCATTTTTTTGGTGATGGGTACTTTGTCGTGAGGGAATATGGGCTTGTGAGTGCAAGCATGGCGATGGGTGCAATTTACCCGCGGACGTCAGTTCGAATCTCCGTAGAGTACGAATTGAAAATTCTCTAACCTGTATGATAGTATTGTACACACACACACACACACACACACACACATATATATATATATATATATATATATATATATATATATATATATATATATATATATATATATATATATATATATATATATATATATATATATATATATATATATATATATATATATATATATCCTGTTTAATTGGAAACTACGCCATCCATTACCCAATATTAGAATATACGCAGTTACTGGGATTATACCATGAAATCGAGGTATCAAAATGTGTTTGTATTCTTTAATTATACAGTGGAACTTTTTTAAATTATGTTTAGTGGCAGCAGGAAATAACTTCGTAAATTTTACCGCGTCAATAGTCTTATTTTTAAGCTCTCGCGTGATTCGTTTCATTTGTTATTGTTGAAAAACCAAATATACGGTTATTATTTGTATCTAGGTGTTTCAGACTTGTATTGTGCTTAAAATAGATGCGCAGAATGTATACACCCTATAGAAAGTTAAAATATCTAGTCACTGAAATAACAATAGTTCATTATTCTTAGTATTAGACACTAGGTTCAATACGAGGATAATATCTCAAACACACCCTGCATGACAACTATTTTACACAGTGTTTATTTTTTTCGTTCATTTTCGACTTTAGCACATAAGTAGTTAATTGGGATCTTATAGGGTCTATGGGATTTATCATTACAAACACCCTTCGGAACATATAGGGTCTATGTAAATTTAACATGGAGAAAAATCGTGGGAACATATAGGGTCTATGGGAATTAACATGGCCAAAAACCCTGGGACAATATAGGGTCTATGTAAATTTAACATGGACATAAACCCTTGGGACTGTATAGGGTCTATGTAAAATTGAAACAGGGAGGGTCTCTATTTTTTTTAAAAAAAAAAAATAAAAAATAAAATAAAAAAAGGGGTAGGCAATTCAAAGACTATCTCTTTTCGAGAAATATGGCTGGCCCTGAAAAGGGCCTTTGGGTTTTCTTCTTCTTCTAATTTCTTCTTTTCCTCCACCAAGTTCTTATTTTATCTCCTACACTCTTCTTCTCTTTCTTTTTTTTCTTCTCCTCTTCTTCTTTCTTCTTCTCTTCCTCCTCTTCTTTCTTCCTCTTTTCATTTTCTTCTTCTTTTTCAATCTTTTCGTTCCAATTGCGTATTCTTATTCTTTCCTCTTCATCCTCCTTCTCCTCCTTGATCTCTTTCATGACACCACTAATCTTGTCCTTTGCTTTCCTTAAGTTATTAATTTCCATCTTCACACGATGGGGACTATAGGAATAATGGTCTTCAACCAGTCTTAATAGCATCTGTTCCATTATTCCTAAGTTGTCTAAAACGTCTTGCAAGGTTTGAATTTTGTCGATTTGGTTTGACGCCATCTTCTTTTTATTCTTTGCAGAATGGTTTGAACAACGAACACTGTGAGTTCTTATAGTGAAAGCGCGGACGTGAAGGAAAACATCCCCCTAATAACATAAAATTCATCTTACCTAGATCATGACCCAACAACGCACCGACGTGAAGGAAAACATCCCCACTTTTCTCATTTCATATAACATAACCCAAACTATACTCTCCACATACGCTAAGAAACAATAAAGAAACCCATAATCTACTATTCACACAAACTTACTTTTTTATTTACTAACACAAACACACAATCACATACACTTCCACTATTAATAAAGAGTTAGTGTTTATTTTCACACTACTCTACCTACACATTGGCAAATCGATCGTTATTTCTTTTCTAGAGTATTGGGTAGCCCTGAAAAGGGCTGTTTTGTTTGGAACTTCATGGACACCTGGTTAATGGTGGCACCTTCCAGGCCTGGCGCCACATACACATCTTATCCCCCAGTTACTTTTTACCTTTTGGGGGCAGAGAGCAGAGGCAGGATATGTCGCTTCAGAATCCCAATTTTCGCTCTCTGGGATTTTGAAATTTCTTCTCTCCTTTTCCTCCTCCTCTTCTTTGTTTCTTCTTTCCTCTTTATATCTTCTTTCTTCTTCTTCTTTATATCTTCTCTCCTCCTCTTCTTTGTTTCTTCTTTCCTCCTCTCTTATCCTTCCCTCCTCGACAATGGCTTCCGCGGCCAGTTCATTTAATATGCGCCTGGCATATTCCAGATGCACATGAAGCTCCAACAGTTTCTCAAGTCTCGTGTTCATTCTTCTGGCTGTGTTGATCAATCAACAAGGGTAGCTGGACTGCCGAACGAGTTTCAATTTATACTCAAAGCGCGGACGTGAAGGAAAACATCCCCCCTAATAACATAAAATTCATCTTACCTAGATCATGACCAAAAAAAACAACAACGCGCGGACCTAAAAGAAACACTCACTCACTTTTTATGCTACCCATCACTATTTTAAAATTTTTTTATAAATCACTTCAATAGACTATCCACATACGCAAAGCAATCCAATCTAACTCCAAATATACACCTCTAACAGCCAAACAAACATCATTTTAATCTACTATCCACACCAACTTACTTGAGCTCTTACAAACACAAACACACCAACACATACACTTTCACTATCAATAAAGAGTTAGTGTTTATTTTCACACTACTCTACCTACACACACACTGGCAAATCGATCGTTACTTCTTTTCTAGAGTATTGGGGTAGCCCTGAAAAGGGCTGTTTTTTTTTTTTGTTTGCTATGGCATTCTTTTTTAGTTTCTAAGAATGCGATGTCCTCTGAGGATAGACTTTCTGGCGATAGGTCTGCTTCTTCGGAAAGAGAAGAAGAACTCTTTGGTGTCGATACGGCAATCGACAAAGCCTCTGTCAGGTTCAGGTTGCTGCTGCTGTTGTTGTTGTTGCTGCTGTTGTTGCTGTTTTTGAAGTCTGTACTTCTCTGTCCATTCTTCTTTCTCCCTGTTCACTTCTTCTCTGAAGAGCTCTTCTATCAGGTCTTCAGTGATTTTTAACATTCTCACATTCTCTATTTCTTCTGGCTTCGGTATCAGACTGTGTCTGACCCTATGCAAATTCACGTAGGCTTCGTTGAGCTTAGCTAGTTTGGAGCACATCTTCGTAGGAGGATGAGTCGACAATGGATGGTTAGACTGGAAACAACCCCGGTTCTTAAAGTGAAAGCGCGGACGTGAAGGAAAACATCCCCCACACGGTTTTCGATTCGCAACGTTCAGTGATTGTCATGAGAGGGATAGTAAGAAATGAAAGAGCATCAATTCAACATTCTTATAGCTAAACAAAAGACAAAAGCATTTTTTCAAAACACAACATTTTTTATTCAAAAATCACTTAACACTAAACAACAACTCTAACATTTTTTAACAATAATCCAACACTATAACATCAAACCATTTTTTTCAAATCACTAACATTTTTTCTCAATGGACAATCTACTTTAAACAAGGCTGACAACGTTGTGAATGAAATTGTGATTTCCACTGTTGGAAATCATTAGGCCATTGATGGACACTACGTTTCCTAGCTTGAGACAAAAGATAAGCATAATGGTCACAAAACCATCGATCTACTTTCACATCATTTCTAGAAGAAGAACGAGGATCAAAATGAGTCACTAAATGTTCTAAGGAATAGCCCAGGCTGCGATGATGCAGAAAATACACACAATATTGTCCACACACCAAGGAATCTGTGCCTTGTAATTTCACATTATTGAATCGGGTGGTTTGAGCATTTCTTCTCATAAAGTCGATGATATCGTCTTCCAAAGGGGGCAATCCGTACGAATCGAAATATTCCACACATCCTTCTTGAGGAAAGTAGACGGCTACCCAGTGGGTTCCTGGGAGATGACTGTCGTCCGTGTTGATCACGTAAGCTTGATGGTCTTTAGGTTTGCGATGAGGGAGTTCATCTTTAGCACAGACGACAGGATTCCAAGAAGCCGTATACGAACTGTGGTTCAAAAGGTAATAAAGTTCCCAGGTATCCATTGATTTGTGTTTGTTTTCTTCTTCACAGGTAATAATAAGTCGTCAATTCGATCCTGACTTTTGCTTGAAAATGTCTGACGAATAAACGGTTATTCGTTCTGTTTCCTCACTCTGATTCAGGAGAGCTTCGATACGATGGATCTCTTGAGTGGTTAATGGTGGACAAGAATGTTCACGCAAGTCTTTATACCACTGGTGCAACACGTCTTTGTTCGAGATGAGACTCCAAGCTTCGTCCAGATACTCGTCCAATTTTTCTTCTTGACTCAACATCAGGCATTTATCGTGTTGAATTTGACTGGGATGATCGTTTTGACATCCATAGCAATTTTTCTTGATCAATTCCGTCATTTTGTCGACCAAGTGTTTGGCAAAACAGGAGACTAAATGGGCTTCTTGTTCTGGCCATCTCGATTTCATCATGATCACTTCTTCTTCCACAGTCTCCTCACATTTCATGTCCCAAGTTTCTTCACTAGGTAAAGAGGGATAACAGTCTTCCATGACTTCTAATAATCTAGAATGACTTCTCTCAAACTGTTGATTTCTATGGTATTATCGAATTCTGCATACAGGATGACGTTCACTGTTGCTGGTAGTTTATCTGCAAACTGAAGTTCCACACGAATCTGGCCAGATTTTATAGGGTGGAAATGTCCCTCGTCGCTGCCTTGGTCTGGAGTGAAATCGAAAGCCCACAAAGCATAGCCTCCTGCATATTCGTTGTACTCAATGCCGTGACTGGTGTTGGTTCCTAACTGACCGGTAGCTTCGTACAGGGACAAGTACGATCTCAAGTAATTGTTGTTGGCAAAGTCAGGTTCGAAAGGTCGGGTACACAAGGTCTTGCCATCACGACTGACTTCGATTTTCTTTACGTTGAAGTGATGAAAGTTGAAAGGATTTTGAGCGAAGGCTCCGTTGAAGGCTGAATTCGAGACCATACCAAGGATTAAACGTTTGGGTAACTGTCCTTGGAACAGATGATCTTCGGTCATGGAATGCTGTCCAGCAGGAATGGTGAAGGTTTTCACTTCTACGCGTCGTATGGGATACTTGGCGGTCGTTCTGCTCAACGTTTGACTGATGTCGTTACCCACTTTGGGTAACACTTCCACGCGTCGTACGTAGAGTTTGGCCTCTAAAATTGTGCTTTTAGGATTGCCAGTCTTAGTAGCATCAGCATCAGCCAACAAATGGAAAGCGGTACTGCTACGATTCAGTCTGAAGCGAAGATTGACCCCGTTTAGCAAATATTTCTCTTGCAACCACATGTCCAAATGCAAACGATCCATCAGTTCTAAACTCTTTTCTTTTAGGATTTTGCTTCGTCTTGCCTCAAAGCCGTCATTGTCAGTTGCGTCAAACTTGCCCGCTTCGTCATCTACCCACAGCACACAGGCATTGAGATGACTTGTCTTGGCATCTGTTCCGTACGTCAAGAGATTTTCCAGGTAGGCACGGTAAGGGTAAGTATCCATGCTGCTGCTGACCAGTTTGTTGTTCAAGTACAAGTCCACTGAGCTGAACAAGGAATGCATGAAATTGTTGACGGGAGCTATATTCTCAGTGTCTGTTACTTCACCATTATCCTTATCTAGAACTTTGACTTTCAAGTACAAGTAACTGCTATTCAGATCGATGTAATCTTCGGGCTGTCCCTTGATTTCAAACTCGATGGGAGCGGAATCGGTTAGTGAGGAGACGGGGTGAAATTCCACCCACTGGGATTCTTGCATGGTCATCATGGTGGGGGGCATGGCAAACAGATCCAGTTCCGTCTTGGAACAAGCGCAAGACTCTCGGTGCATCATTTTGTTCTGTTCTTTCTCAATAATCGAAAACGTCTAAGTCTCGAACGGTTCTTCTTTTCTTGGCTTTTCTCGCTTGAAGTCTGGTGAAAGGGTGTTTTCTTCTTCGTCGTCTCTTTCTACCTTGTCCTTGCTGAATGCCTGACTCGGTAGCGTGCAGGGCATTTATAGGTGTGTCTCGTCGGCCTAAAATGTCTTTGCCCGTTTGCAGCAAGACATTTTTGCCTGCCCTCATGAAGGCTTCTTTAGGGTTTTGTTTGTCGATGATGACATTTTGGAGAAATTCTTTGCCTTGCGTCAGTGCCGCATCTTTCAAGGCGTGCAATCCGCGTGTCACCATCGGTTTCAACACTGGGGCCACTGAACGAAAGGCCGATTTTAACATGTCTCCTAAACCGTGTCCTCGCTGTCGAGCCACCCCTTGGTACACTGGATACATGACTTACTTACGAGTCGTGAGAGAACCGTTTTCGAAAATGGAGTTTCACCGTGACTTTTCCTTTGGTGAATGGAATATTTTGTCCCAGATCTCCTTTTATAGTAATGTTGACCGTGTCCAAATACGACTTGCTGACCGGCAAATAGTGAGGATGGACAAATTCGAGGTGGACGTGGTAAGTGTTTCCACCTTCCTCGTCAGCGTTCGTGGCAGAATCCACTTTGAAAGGAATGACACGCAGTAACGGCACGGAGGTGTGGCCCACCACGTTGTACTCCACCACATCGGAATACACAAAGATCAAATTCAGTCCTTGGTTCAGTTCTACCGGGGTACGAAAATACTGGCCAAACGTCACGTTGTCAGAAATGATGGGTAATTCGCCTTTCTCTTTTTCTACTTTCTTTCTCATCTCCATGTCCCCGCCCAACATGTCAAACAATTCAGGACAAAATACAATGGACACGATTTTAGGCCGCTCAAATTTCATCAAGAAGCGACGAGCTACTTTGTGGTACTCTATGGTGACACTTTTGTTCTTGACAATCTCAAAAGCTTTCCCAAACACGCCATTAAACCTGGAGGTTATGGCGCTGACCAAATGATGACCACTGAAATAATAGCCTGGGAGAATGGACAAGTGGTAGGTGGTCGTTTTAGTTTTGTCATCATAGTCTTTAATGTCAGATATGGTTCTCTTATCCAACTCCTGTTGCAATTGCTCGTCATGAACTTCCACCTTAAACCAATTTTGCTGGGCAATGACATTGAGGACTTGGGTCGGGTGAATCATTTCTACTAAAGCCACTTCCCAATGGGCTTCGTGATCTAACTGGATGGCTTGAGGTAATTTGGCCGTGTAACAGCACAACGTGTTCTTGGGAAACACCTCCATGGAACTGTCACTGGGTAAGGTTAAGTAAAATTGGTTTTGGTGACTCATAATTCCAGAGTTCTGTGGCTGTCCGAGGGGTTACTGGACGTCAGAGGCGTGTCTCCGTCTAAAATGGGGTTCTGGTTGTGATTGAAGTGGTGACTGGCACTGGCACTGGCACTGGACACAAGGTTCCCGGGGTTCCCGTTCGAGGTGAATTTCAGGGAGGGATTAGGAAGCAGGTAACCGATGCAACTGCTCAATAAAATGGTCCACAATTGTTTGTCTCCTTGTTGCAAACTCAAATTGGCGATGGCTGCCCCGATGACACAATACACCACGAAGATTTGGCAGAAAAAGACGATTTGCGTTTTAGGCACACGTTCTCCACACCACACCCACAAGGGTTGTTTTTGTAAATCTTGCACAGAAGAACTAGGGGAAGGAGGAGTGGTCGACGTAGCTGCGTCTGCTGCTGTGTGAAAGGGCATGATGGTCACTTCTTCTTTTTATAGTCGATGACTTGCGAAGCGTCGATCCAAGAATCGAAACTGGGTGGATATCCTTTCCAACGTACTTTGACTTCTTTGACACGTCGTTTGCCCACTTTACGGGTTCTGCGTTCGAGAATGCTTTCGATGTCGTACACGTCGTCTTCTTTTTTGGTGACACGTTGTAACTCGGGCAAATAAAACGTTCCTTTGAGTACTTCTCCGTTCATGTCTTCCAATTTATAGACGGCAGGATGACGGCCATGTACTCGTCCAGTGACGCGAAACAATTCGGTTGTCCAGTTAGGTAAGTAACCTTTGTCGAAAGTGCGTTTGGTTTTGCCAATGCGCACCCAATCTCCTACGGTCAACTCTCCACTTTTCTTGGGAACAGCCCTCGTCGGGGACGTACCGAACAGACGCTCAAACACCAACACTTCATTGTCGGGAGTCACGTCTTGCGGGGCACGTCCGATGCTTCGATGGTAAGATTGGTTGTACGCTTGCACCAGGTGCGGTAAGATGTCGATGTACTTCAGAGTGTGGTGATGCGTAAAATATTTCCACATGCGTTCTTTCAAAGTGCGTTGAAAACGCTCCACGATGCTGGCTTTGGTTTCGGGATTCTCGGTGGTAAAAAAATGAATGTCACGTTTCTTTAATTCTTTTTGGAAAGCTTGGTTCAGAAATTCGGTGCCTTTGTCCGTTTGCCATCGAAGAGGGTGACGGCCACTTTGTTTCAACACTCGTTGCAGGGCTCGCACTAACTCGCTGCTGGATTTGGAAGTCAAGGGCACGACCCAGGCAAATTTGGAAAAGACGTCGATGACACAAAACAAATATTTGTAGCCACGATTGTAGCTGGCCAAATGAGAGACATCGGCTAAATCGGCTTGCCATTGATGATCGATGCCTTCCACTCGGGTGCGACTTCTGGCAAACTTGCGTCGAATGGGTTTGTGCAAAGTGTAGGTAGCTTGTTCTTGTAACCATCGTTGCACTTGAGGTAAACGGAGACTTTTCATTCGCGTTTTGGCAGCACGATACAATTTTTGAACTCCTGCGTAACCTGCAGGATGCGAGGGATCGTAGTAAATGCTAGCTAAGACTTTTTCCATTTTTTTTGTGTTGATTGGTGTCTTAATAAGGCACCCACTCTTGGAAGAGGCTACTCTTTTTCTCTTGGGGTATTTTCTTGGATTGCAAGGCTTTGCGTGTGCGACCGGCAATAGGTGTCGAAGAGGAGGATGTCTGAGCAGGGGATATCGGTTCTTGTTTCACTTCTGTCTTCACTTTCTTTTTCTCTTGTGAGGAAGAAGGGGTGGCCATCATCTTTTTAATCCATCCAATTCTGGAGGTAGGTGGTGTTGTTAACTTGCGTACTTTTTCTGGTGGAGTTTGAAACCCTTCTTCTTCTTCTTCTTTTCCTTTTTCTGTCTTGACCACTGGTACCGGTACTGGTACTGGTACTGGTGATGGTGCTGGACTTTTCATCAAGGTCTTAAAATCTTTCAAAGTGGGTAGAGCTGTTTCGTCTAAAGCTTTCTGGTGAAAGAGTTGCAGTCGTTGCAAGAGTTGACTGTACTTTTGCGATTTTTCTGTTTCGGACAAATCTTGGCGATCCATCAAGGATTGCAATTCGTGTTGTAACTGGGACATCTCGCTCAAATGGGGATTGGGAGGTAAATGCGGGGTGCGTTGTTCTTGCCACCGATGGTATTCCATCCATCGTTTGTAAGGCACTAAAGCTAGTTTTCGTCCTTCCATGGGGTTGTCAGGGGTCGATTCTGAGATCTTGGAACTTCCGAGGCCTTTTTATCTTGCTCCCACCAGTCGTCCCAACATGGTTCCCAAGACTCCTTTCAGTATGGGGCCTAACAAGAGAGGTAAAATGCCTCCACGTTGGACCAACATCTTCTTTTTTTGACGAATGGGAATTTTCTTTTGAACCATTTGGCGAAGAACGTGACGATGTTTGCCTAAGCATTGTTTCTGGTGTTTGGACAAAGGGATCGTGCCTTTCAAAACGTTCAAACAACATTCGCACACGGTATCGATGACCTCTTTGGAGGCCGTTTCAATGAGTTTCTTTCGTAGGGGTGAAGAAGCTTTGGACAGGACAGATAACAGGTCCCCATGTTTAGCTAAACGTGGTGGCAGTCCTTTCCTTTTCTTTCCTTGGGGTTTTCTGGAGGGTGACATTTTTTGCTTGTGGGTTCCGGGACATTCACCGAACAGACACTAACGTCGATGACTTAACGCACGCCCTTTTATCTTTTTTTTGGGACTATCGCTTTGTCATAAAAGTGACAATGTTTTTCCCAAAATCACCAAGGAATCCTCCCCTTTGTTGACGCCTCTTTTTCTTGGAACGACTGTGTCTTTTCTTAGGGTAATGTCGATGCTTGGCTAAGCGCTTTGTCAGATGACGCGTCTGCCTTTGTCTCTTTCTTTTGTGGCTTCTTGGAGGTGACATCTTTTTTACAAGTTCACTGATACCCCGACTTGGTCACAGGCTCTTTTTATACTGGAACGCGTCGCCACTGATTGTCTTTACGTTTTATCAGTTTGAGGACAGGCATGACACGTCGTGCAGGGGTACGCAACGGACTAAATCGAGCCAGTTCTTGCTTGGACAAATCCAGTAAACTTTGTAACATGCCCGATCTTTCTTGGACTTTGATTTTGGGAGAAGGTACTTTGTGAGCAGCAGCCACTGCCACTAAATTGGAGGGTCCTGCCACTGGGGAAGTTCTTTTGGGGGTCATCAACGGAGATGTTCTTGGTGTGATCAACGTCTCCAAGTACTCTTCAGTTCTGGGTGTCATCAACGGAGAAGTGGATGAACGTGAGGATGCCGGAGACGCAGTCACTGCCGTGGCAGGTCGTGGTTTGCGAGTGTAAGGTTGCGTCCTGGCCGAAGTGCCTCTCTTGCGACTAGTTTTCTTCTGTGGACTTTTCTTTTTCTGGGGACTTTTTCTCTGTTTCTTTTTCTGGGGGCTTCTTTTCTTTTTCCGGGGTGGTGGTGTCTGGTAAGAGGAGGGTCCTGCCACTGGAGAAGTTATTCTTCTTGGGGACCTGGTCTTTTTCTTTTTCTTCTTGGGGCTTCGTTGGACTTTTGTCTTGGGGACAACTTTGGGGGCATTAGGATCCCATCTTAAGAGTGAGCGAATGATGACCCCTCCTAGAGTACCGCTCCCTCCAGGTTTCAAAATGATTTGTTTTTTGGTTTGAGTGTCGATGCGGGGATCGGCCAGTTGGACCAAAGCGACTTTGTTTCGATCGAAAAAGCGTTTGGTTTGATGAGGAATCTGAATGATTCCTTGGAGTAATTGACGTGCCGTCACCGTGAACCATCGTAAGACTTCTTTGAGACTAGCTTCTAAGACACGGGCTCGTGTTTGTGGATCTTTTTCTCGACTGATGCCATACAAGGCACGAATCAATTTGACGGGAAGATGCGACTGAAGGGACGTCATGTTCACACTGTGTGAGACAGACGAAAAAGGGTCTGAGGTTTTTATAGATTTTTTGATGGGGAGTGAAATGAAGTCGAGGACGGAGACGTGTACAGGACAGGCCCTCCGTCTTGGCACCAGTGGTGAAACAAGTGGGTACGAAATCGCAAATCCTCGGGGGTCGTAGGTTTCAAATCGACGAGTAAATAGGCGTGTGGCGTTTGAGTGGCATCGTCGTACGCCTGAGTCAGCCAAGGCGTTCCTAACTGTTTGGCTAAGACTTGCACTTGCGATTTATCTCGAGGGCTTTTAAACAAGAGCACGTAATGCGCATTGAGACTGATGGTGCGATGGGCTTTACTTTGTTGAAACAAATTTTGGGTGATGTAAATGACACTGGCATTACGGTGATGCCCTTTGCGCGTGAACCACAATTTAATTTCTTCTTCGTCTTCTCCTAACATGTCGTCGAAAATGACCAAATGGGTTTGACGGGAGTCAGAGACGATGCCGTCGTCTTCTTTAGGAATGCCTTCCACAAACACGATGGAATCGCCTTGACTTTCTCGCAAGAGGCTGTACGCCGACTGCCACTCTTTGTAACACCACACGATCCGTTGAGGTGGCCGATCGATCAAATGATGTTTATGTTCGATCAAACGTTTGACGAATTCGGTTTTGCCTGAACCACTAGGTCCAGCAATGAGCATGTTAAAGGGATGGCGAAGATACAAAGCCTCCCAACTGGCACGATCTAAGTGTTCGTCGATGACTTTGACAGTAGAGGAAGAGGGAGCAGAGACAGCAGAGGTAGCCATGGTGTGAGAAATGTCACTTGTGACACGAAAACGAACAAGACAAGAGTTTATATACTTTTTCAGAACACGTTTATTGAATGTTTTTTTATCAAACATGAATACGAAAGACAAAAATACATAAAAGCCAAAGGCTTAAGTACAAGGATAAAAGGCACATGATAACGATGAACGTGGAATAAACACAAGTGTCTGTACAACAATCACATCTTTTGGGTAATGTTCTAACCAGTTCAACAGAGGGTAAGGTCACACAAGTGTCCTCCCGAAAGGGTCTTTCAGGTCTGTCCACGACAGTCCTGTCCTGGGTGACGGGTTCTTCTGGCACCGTCACTAACACGGGTTGAAAAGTAACTTTTTTCCTTGAACAACTCTCGTGCATACTGGACCACTTCTTGGGTCCAAGCCTCAAAATCCCATTCTTTCCAGGCACGGACATCTGTCCAATGGGGATGTAAGTCACAAGCTACACACACATCGTCATACACGTCTTGGGTAGCTAAAAGTTGACGAATCTTTTTTTCCCGTAGAGGTCGAGAAGTATCCAGATGAAACCGCAAGGCTTTGAGGAAAAGGAGTTTTTCGTGACCATTTAAGGCCATGGAGGTGGTAAGTACTGATCGTAAAGAGTCCACAAAGAATCGGCTGGTAAACGAAATCCCAGAAAACAAGTCACTAAGACACACACCACTTGTCGTCCCAAATTGAATGGATACAGTTCTTGTAATAATCGATGGTAATGATCCACAGTTTGAATATGGTCATTGAGTTCCTTCCACGGAATCTGTTGGATGACATGTGACATAAGTCGTGGCATGGCAGCCTGTTTTTATAGTCTCTTTGTTTCGGAAACAATACACGTACTTTCTAGCCAGAGATCTTCGTTCTCCAGTAGGGAATCTAAATCTTGCATACTGTAACCGAAACTTCAGAGTTCGTTTAGAAGTTTCCTCCTCCTCTAAGTAGATTCCACGTAAAATATGTTGATAATCCTTTAACTTGTCTTCCTCAATGTATTGCTGTAGGTGAATCTCGAAGTAACCAAAATAATGAACATTTCGATCATTCAATAACTCAAAGTGTTGAACAAGGTCTGACCACTGAAACAATTTCTGACGAATCAGTTCTCTTATACCATTCAGGTACCAGTGGTTAAAGATCTGGTGACGTAACGGATGCAATTGTTCTTTACGTTTGACTTGTATTTTCACCAGCTCTCGGTAAATGCGTTCTCTCAACTCCACAGGCAAAGCACGAATGTTCTCTAGCAAAGTATCCATGAATAGGTCATACTAAATCCTCTTTGGTCTGACACAAGAAATGTACTCTTTGCACAAACATGGTTTCACTTCAGTGTCAAATTTAAATCGTTGAGTCACTAATCTACACATTACAATTCGTTCAGAAGTTTCCTCTTTCACTAAGTTGACATTGTGTTCAAGATGTTGGTAATTCGTTAACTCTTCCTCTGGAATTCGATGCAGTACGTTTACAATGATGTAGGTAGAATCGTCCATACCAAACCAATCCTTTTTAAAACTAGAGGATCGTTGATCAATGTCTGTCCGATGGAACACTTTCAATTGAATCAATCCTTGTATAGCCTTCAGGTACCAGTGGTTCAAACACCGGTGACGTAACGGATGCAATTGTTCTTTACGTTTCACTTGTATTTTGACCAGCTCTCGGTAAATGCGTTCTCTCAACTCCACAGGCAAAGCACGAATGTTCTCTTGTAAAGTATCCATGAACAGATTATTATGGTAAGAAGTTACTTCAATGTCTCGGTCCCACTAAGGGTAAGTAATGACAATTCGGTGACCATCGAGCATGTTCTACGTAGGCCGAATCTTGCGGTTCCCAGTGGTGAAGTGTCACATCGCAACTGAAGCACCTGACTTTATCTCCTTCGCCCAAGTAGAAAAATCCGGCTCTGGCTAATTCTTCGGGGGTCGGTCCTCCCAGATACTTTGGCCATTTTCCTTTGAACGATTGAAGACGATTTTCAAAGTCGCAGTATTCCGACAAACGCACAGGAAACGAATATTCGTTTTTCACAGGTTCGTTTCGATGAGGGTTGAGTGACATGGGTAGGAGTTTGCTCAAGGCTGGATGACATCCGTAGGGGGGTAGACGTGAAGGTGAACATTCCCCTTTAAAACGAAACCCAGTAAAATGTCCAAGAGGACGAGCGGCATCACTTTCGCATCCGACAGGTTTGACACGCACAGCATCACTTTCCATGATAGGGGTAGGGGTACTAAAGTTCCCATGATGCTTTACGGCATCGCTCAGGTCACAACGTACAGCATCGTATCCATCGCAAGGCTCACAATCGCACTCGTCTGCAAACTCCGTTACGCAATTACAATGGTAACCACATGGACAATCGCAGTTTCCTTCCGGACATTTTCCGTCGCAATGCATGGGTCTTATCCATCCAATATTAGTCACACTAGAGGAAGATACAACTTTTTTACAATCCCCAAACTGGAACGATGTCTCTTTCAAAGTATTCATCTTGTTTGCTCGGTCTTGGTAGTCACAATGAACTATCGATCTTGCCTAGGGTTCCTTTTTATATACAGACCAATACCGACGTGACCGTACGGTAAGGTGAAATGATTGGGAAGTCGAACTCGCTTCTGGTACACGATTTGATAAAGTTTTTCCAAAGGTCGACTGACGATGTGGTGAGTGGGTAAACGTACAATCTTGTTCGGTTGGTAAGTGGTCACTTTAAAGTTTCCATCCTCTTCCGATTGCAAGGCTTCTTTCAATACCCCAAAGTTGACCACACGACTGGTACGATGATTCAGAGTCAGTCCTTTCACTTTGCACGTCGTGTGCACTTCTCCTTGTTTGTCCCGGTATTCGTAGCCGTAATTTTTGGGACCGCCACTGACGAAACGTAGAATGTTGTCGTCGGGATGCTCGTCTGTCCAGGCTCCTAAACGGTCTCCTTCGATGTCAGGGTGATGTTGAATCGGGTGATGGATGTAAATGCAACTGTCCGTGTCAAAGTACAGGACGCGTTCTTCTAACAGTTCTAAAGCTTCGTACAATTTTAAGCGAGCATGGGCTGTCACGTAAGCCGCAATGATGACATTTCCAAAGGGGTCGTCTTGTACAAAGTCCAGATTTTCTTCGTAATTGACTAAGATCAAATCCTCGCGAACGACGTCCACGTGTTTCATGAATTTGGTTTTGTCGTGAATCATCTGAAAGTAGCGGGAAGGTTCTGTCAAATATTCCGTCTTGGGTAAACACGGGCGTTGTGCCATTTTACCCCACAAGCAATTTAACATCACTTTGGCAAACGATCGCCTGCCTTCGTTTTTCTCGATGTGGTCTAAAGTGATGCCTTCTTGTTCGTAGTATTTCTCTTTGAATTGTATTTGGTCTTCGGGAGTGTGACACCAGGAAGGATAGCCGCTGGCTTCTTGCTTCAGTTTCAAAAAGGCATCCACGTAGTCTGCGAAAATGCTTTTCTGAGTAGGGTCACCCTTGTGGTATTGTTGTGTCTTGGGAAAGTGGCAAATTTCGTACACTTCTAACAGTTGGTATCCCATGTCCAGAGCTTTGAACAATTCTACGCTGACCCAGGTTCCCGTCAAGGCCCGTTCTTCCTGGCTGTGATGACAAGGCTGGTCTTGGTTGCACGTTTCGGCACAAGTACGGCACAAAGGAAACATCAGTTTGCCTTGACAATGGTGAGGTAAGACGGGATGGTATAGGTTCGTGGGAGGCAAAACTTTACACTTGATCAAGCCTTCGTATTGTCGAATGTTGACCAGGTCGATGTGTTCCGTGAACAATTGCGGGTGCCCTACAGGAAAGCGACAATATTTGCACACGTAGGGATACAGCGAACACACGTCCAAGTATTTGATTTCTTCTCTTTTCTCTTCGTCGGCTTGGTACAGCAAACAGGTGGCATTGGTCCTTCCTCCGTACAAACTATCCCTCGGGTTCAGCGGGTCCATGAACTGGTAACTTTCCACGAGGCGTTTAAACTCGGGATCGGTTTTCATACGGTGATCGTACTCGTGTTCCCACATTTCCACCACTTGGTATCCTTGCTGTTCTAACTTTAGGCGTCGCTGACAAGTGTCCTGGTACAAGTCTTCCATGGTTCGTTGCAAAAACTGATTTTTAGTGCCACGGTCAGGATAACAAACGGGACATCCGTGAAATAAGCAACCGTTAAACTCGTACACGATCTTGGGGTTTTCTAAGTCCCAGCCATCGACCGAATACGTTCCGATGGTCTTTTCGCCCCCTCCGTTGCGGGCATGCTGAATCCACTTGTCTTCCTTGTCGCACAAGTAATGTAACCAACGTAGGGCTTTGACCGAGTATTGACGCTTGACATAGTGGGTCGTTTGAGGACTGATGACAGCCACGGTGTTTTCAGGCATGAATCGTTGTCGATACACTAAGGAACACGCTTTGGCAATGGTGCAAGCTTCTTTCAAAGGATCGACCCCTCCGTGTTCCATGAACAGTTCTCGAAATTTTCCACAGCAACGCCGTAAAATGTCCACGTCGGAACGACAATACTTTAGCATTTCTTCCTGAAAGTCGAAAGGGTTCGAGGCGTGAGCCTGGTACCAAGCGTAGAAAGCTTCTCGTTGTTCGGTACGCATGTTGTCGGGGTCGTAATAGTGAGCCTCAGGTAAATGGGGTAGAACGGCGTGTTGATTGGCTTCCGTATTGAAAAAGTGTGGAAAGTACCCTTTAGCCATTTCTGTCATTCCAAACGTTTTAGGCATTCGACTCAAAGGCATGGCCAAATAGCTCATCGAATCTTTAAACTGTACTTGTCCCACTTGCATGAAAATGATTTTGGCTCCGTTCAAAGTGACTTTAGGACGTTCGGTGCCATGTTCCGTATAGTATCTGAGAAGAAACTGTCCATCGTATCCGGAGAAATTGTGAGCCATCACCGTGGCATGACGATGACAATCTCCGTAAAGTCCGATGTCCTCTTGGCTCCACGTCTTGTCGATGGGGTCTAAGACCCATTGGGCAAAATCGGCTAACGTGTTTGGCCCCCGAAAGATTTTTTCACGCCCTCCAGGAATCTTGCTGCAGTGAGGGCAATGACTGAAGATAGGTTCTTGAATGCACTTCTCGCACGCTCGATGAGCCACGCAGAAATTAGGAATGTGAATGCCAGTCTCTTGCATGCATTCGAAATCGAAAAAGATGAAATTGCATTTCTTCTTGTGACCGTCCTCTTTCTCTGGTGGGGGTTGGTATTTTTGCACGTAACATTGGTGTTCCAAGTCCACGATGTGGTGACAAATGTGACATTTCTTTTTTCCTGAACATACGTGTGCCTTGGTACTATTGGTACGTATGCCTTGTCCACACGTAGGGCACAATCTCAGGAGTTGACAAGCACATTTCTGCTGTGAACCTTGCGTTTTCAGATGTTGTTGGTAACAGGTAGGGCTGACAAACGTGCGCAGACAAGTTGAACAAGGCACTGGTTCTTCGCTCAGACAGGGTGAAGAGGCCAAACATCCTGAGCATTTCGATCCACAATGCTTGTGTTGCTCTCGATTATTATAACCATGGTCACATTTCTCACAGTAATAACCGTATCCCAGGAATCCGGTGATACTGGTAATGGTATTGAAATGGTCATCGTGATGATAAACATGAATGTATTTTCTGTCCTTAAAATCTTGCCCTCGAAACAACAGAGACCCGCGCACTTCTTGAGGGTGCACTTTCAAAGTGTATCGTGGAGCTAGGGCATCTTGCAATTTTTGCATCTCAGGAATGCCACAGGGTGTGTCTTTGGACATGCCAGCTTTTCGTAACAGGAGTTCTGCTTCACTTCGTTGTTTGGCTCGGTCCGATTGTCGAATGTTCTCCCAGTCTCTTTTCCATTCTACCGTGTCGTTCTTGTTGGCATAGGTTCGTCCCACCACGATGGCACGGGCTAAACACATCTGGTCATGAGGATTGTGAATTTGGACAAGGCTACGCTTAATGCTGCGAAGGTCGTTCACCAATAACATCTTTTTGCGTCCGGTCCCTTGAGGAGGAGAGACGTGGGTCATGTCCAATGTGGCTTTTCCATCGGTGATGTCAAACTGGTCATTAGATTGTTGCACGTGTTGAATCTTGTCCATGACTTTGGAAGCGGTCAATTCTGCAGGGGTGCTAAACTCGATCCAAACAGGGGATTTCAAACCGTCGTGTTGTATGGAAAGTCTCAAGCGATCGTCTTCTTTGGGTTGACATTGTCGCTTGAGTGCAGTGAGCAGAGAATCCCACACTCCGGTGATGAACCCTTCTGCTTTCTCTAACGGTACTTCGGACTTGAAATCTTTAAACTTCACCGTGTATTTGTAAGCCGTGGTTCTAAATTTTCTAGAGGAGCGCTTTTCCGTCTCTCGAATGGAATAGTACTTTTCAGGGTTGACAAAGGGTGGTGGACTTGGTTTAGAGGGTTCGGATTCTGGTTCACTCATGTCCTCTTCAAAATCACTGGCATGAATTTGTGCCAATATTTCAGCCCTGGTACGAGGCGATAGATCACGTTTCTGCCTCTTACTTTCTTCTTTCTTCTCGAATGAATGGGATCGTTTCATCTTGAAAGCAAAAAGTCAAATGACTCAAGTTCAAACACCATGAACTACTTTATAGTCATAGCAGACCAGCGTATATAAAAGGGTGTGTGTCTTGTCCTTTCACTATTCATTTCACTCTCAAGCCGAGCACAACGATGGAAGAGACTAACCAGATGGAACGTTTCGTCAGAGCTTTGCGAGGGGTCATTAGAAAATTCTCTTCAGACCAGCCTACGGACTACTCTCCTTCCTTTCGAGATAAAAGTCAAGATACTTGCTATATCTGTCAGAAGAAAGGGCATTGGTCTTCAGAGTGTCCAGACCGTCAAAAAACAGGAGCTAAAAAAGACAAAAGTAAAGATACCTGTTATTATTGTAAAGAAAAAGGACATTGGTCTCCAGATTGCCCAAAAAAGAAACAAGAGGAGTCAGAAGAAAAGAAGGATTCTTCAGAGGAAGAGAGGGATTCTTCTGAGGAAGAAAGAAGACAGGTGAAGAAAAAGAAACAGGAGAAAAAAAGAAGGGAAGAAAGCGAGGAGGAAGAAGAGGAAAAGAGTGTGACGGTGAAGAAATTCAAAAAACAGAGAGACTAAACAAGGAGAAAAGAAGAAATCAATGAACTTTTTATTAAAGTGTTGTGTTGTGAATTGTGAATTGGATTGTAAAAAATGGAGAAAAGAATAAATGAATGATATAAGGTAAGAGTCTTTGAGTTTTGATTTTAAAATAAGAAGCTACACTCACGCACTCATACACAGACACGTACTATAAGGGTAAAATGGGTGGGGTTTATTTTTGAGTTATTGGCAAATTGAAATTGTATTTCTTTTCGAGAAATGTGGGTGGCCCTGAAAAGGGCCTTTTTTCTTTATGGTGCAGGGGTGAGTTTAAGCAATCAATTTTAACTGCCTTAAGCCTTTGCCACGGCCAAGGCCTACTTCTGGACTGCGTAATGATGATAATGATTGGGTTGAAATCACTAAGGGTGGTACGGTAGGCTTAGTCACAGGGTTGACGTGTTTAGCTCGGGAAGGTCGTATTCTCTTCGGTCGTGATAAAGAAGTCTGATACATTTGTTTCAGACTTCTTAACTCCGCTAAAATGTCCAACAGTACCGTGACCGTTTGATTTTCACCCTCTTGTTTCTTTGCTGCTACTTCTTCTTGCTGTTGTTTTTGTCTTACCTCTTCTTCTTGTTGCTGTTGCTGTAAGAGAAAAGCCTGTTCCGCTTCCTTTTGTCGTTGTAAAAATTTCTCCAATTCTTCTTTCTGTCTCTGTCTAAAATTCTCCACTTGCGGTAATGAAGAAGGTAACGAAGGTTCCGGAACAAATTCTTGCGAGGAGAGAAAATCGACAAAATCCCAATTCACCTCTTCTGAAAGTAAGTCCGGGTTCCCTTGGGCGGTCTCCCCTGCTGGTGCACCCCATTGGATCGTTTTCTGAGTTTCCGTCATGTTGAATCACTGTCGCATAGATTGACTGCACACAAGCGCTAGCGAATCTATATAGACTACGTGACGTCACAGACTGCTCTCTTCGGATTGGATGCGGGCTGACTGAATTCTGTAACGCGTGTTCGGATTGGTGAATGAACTCAATCCGTTTCAATCCTTTCTGTCCCTATAAATAAGCGCAGTTCACTGCATTGATTCACCTATTGTAGGAGCCTCAACATGTGGACCGACGTTGAATCTTCAACCCTTGTGTCAACAATGATGTTCAGGACGGACATGCTCATGTATGTCCGATCCAAGTGGACCGTTGTCCACAGGACCAGCAGCAGCCTGTGGATAAGAAGAGTCTATATAGAGAGACAAGGTTGCCTCAAGAGGACTCTGATGTATGGCCCTGCTGTAAGACGAAGTTTGAGGACAAGAAGATGTCGCAAATGCCCTTTATGTTAAGGGTATATTAACATAAACCAAAGGCCCTTTTCAGGGCCAGCCATATTTCTCGAAAAGAGATAGTCTTTGAATTGCCTACCCCTTTTTTTATTTTATTTTTTATTTTTTTTTTAAAAAAAAAATAGAGACCCTCCCTGTTTCAATTTTACATAGACCCTATACAGTCCCAAGGGTTTATGTCCATGTTAAATTTACATAGACCCTATATTGTCCCAGGGTTTTTGGCCATGTTAATTCCCATAGACCCTATATGTTCCCACGATTTTTCTCCATGTTAAATTTACATAGACCCTATATGTTCCCAAGGGTGTTTGTAATGATAAATCCCATAGACCCTATAAGATCCCCATTAACTACTCACATACGGAAATAGCTTGAATTTGCTCCCTGAATATTACTTTGCGTCAAGAAGGGGCTTTGCACATGGAAAATGCATGTGTGTTATGGGGGTTGGGGTGCATATAAGCCTATTAATATCAGTGTCCATTGACTGGCATTTGAGTGCTGTTCTTATTTTTTTAATGTATTATACTTATCAAAAATACGAACCTTTCGGTCTCACTTATGTACTCCATATTTTTATTAATTATTTTTTGGGGGTTTGGGACAGGTTGATGCAGCATTACATTTATCCATACAAACTGTCCCTTGCATAATATGCATTGACTATGGAGATAACAAGTTATCACTAAGGACTAAAATCTAAGTTTTATATATTCACACTTATGTAATACATGTCAAATTTATTTGTGTCAATCCGTAGATACAACCGCTGTGGAAAGAAATCTATTATTTATGCTTCGAAATAGCTGACTGCAAATATTCACTTTTAAGACGAGTCCAACTGCAAACTGGCATAGACCCAGATCTTCCGTCGCAACATAGACCCTGATATACAGGCTCGTTTGACTAAGGCAGATTAATACCGTTTTTGCTGTCAGCTTGACTCGACTTCTAAGTCAGTATAGACTGTAATTTAACTGAAATAGAGAACTATAACATTAAGGAGATTCCTACAGTAAGATTGTAACAAACATAAACTATAAAAGCAATAGCAAAGATAGTTTCAAAATATATGATGGTTACAAGAAACCAACAATATCTTACAACTTGAAAAAAAACTATTTTGTTAGAATACATGAGCATACAGTTTCTATCATATAATGTTCCGTATTTTCTAACTTTATATTTGTATTTGGTCGAAACAATTTATTCGGGTGTTTAGATGATGTTTTGGTTATTTTCTCTTGATATAAAATGACCATTCAATAACCTTTACGTCATCACTAATGCTCTCCAGATCATGTATCAGTTCAACCAAATAGCTGACTAGAATGTATATGGACCAACGACTGTAACATCAAAGACATTGATTTAATGGCATGAAACTATGAAACTGTCTGATGGATGGCAGAGGTTTTACATGTCCGTAAATGACTATCTCGAATTTCAAACTAATCTTTACCGTTTTGTTATCGCGAAATGACCACACACAGTGTATCTCTGGATATGTCACTAATATCGCAAGAAAGAGGTGGTTCTTTGTCTGACACTCATATACATGAAAGAAACATGAACACACATACACACACACACACACACACACACACACACACACACATATATATATATATATATATATATATATATATATATATATATATATATATATATATATATATATATATATAATGTATTTCCCTAGAAAAACAACGTAAAAATGAGGAAAAGAAATTACGGTTTTAAGATTCAGATCCAAACATATCCCAAGACCAATCCAAAAATAAAAAATAGAAGTTCTAGTAATACAAAATAATATTCATGTGTTTGCATTCCGAATACTTTTTTAATAAACGACTTTGTCTAAGAAGACTGTATGAGCACATAAATATTCCCAGGAAAAAGATTTAATAATTAAATAAATTAGAATTTTAACTCAGACTGGACACAACAAAACAGACACCTTGCTATCAAAAGTGTTTAAAGCTCAGCTGACTAAATTGCCTATCGAAAAGGGTTTTACACTAATTTAAGAAGCAGAACAGATTCCCGTTTGAGGGTCACGTGATCAACTTCCAGAACAAGATGAAAGCTTCAAATGCCATCACCTACTCTACAGAATAATTTTTTTAAAAAAAACTATCAAACATACATTAAATGAAATGAAATAGAAATTGTGTCAAATATACGTAACACTTCCCCATAAGAAAAGGAACGATTTGTATGATAATTTATATAGATGATTATACATGGAGTTTTTATTTTATAAAAAAATGGACTCTTGTGAATTATACACAGGGTACATGAAATAAAATATTTCTATAAACAAGGAACTACATCTGCTACCAAATTATCTTTTCCCTTGATGAGCTTGATGTCAATATTATATTCCTGTAACAATTAACTCCACTGTAGTAATGTTTTATTTTTATTTTTCATCTTCCCCATGAAAGTAAAGGGTTGTGGTCACTAAACAATATAATCTAAGAAGGAGCTGAATTAATGTAAACTTCAAACTGACGTAATGCCATTATCAAAGCCAAAAATTCCTTCTCGATTGTTGAATAATTTCTTTGGTGACTATTTCATATTTTAGAAAGATAGCACAGTGGATGATGAACATCATTTTCGTCTTCTTGAATCAATACTACTCCAACACCAACATCACTTGAATCAACAGACAGTTTAAATGATTGGCTGAAATTTGGAGCTGTAGAAACTGACTCGCTTTTCAGTATGGCGTTTAACTTATCAAAAGCCTCCTGGCATTTTTTAGTCCAAAGAAACTTGTGTTTCTTGCTCAATAAATTAGTCAGGGGTTCCGCAATTATGGAAAAATTGGAACAAAATTTCCGATAGCATGCAGGCATATATACAAATCGCATCAGTTACTTTTTACTAACAGGCACACGGATTTCAGAGACAGCCTTGACCGTAGACTCTATAGACTTAACTTGTCCATGTCTCACAATATGTCCTAGAAAGGTAACACTATCATGGCAGGACTCACTTTTGGACAAGTTAATTGTCAAACTTGCATCAGTGAGTCTGTCAAAGAATTTCCAAATTGTCTATAAATGTCTTTTACAGGTTTCGTTGTAAATGATGACATCATCAATGTAAGCATCACACTTATCTAGACAAAAGGTGATCATATACATTAGATCTGAGAAGTACGTGGCGGCCCTTTCATCCGAAACGGCATCACTTTATATTAATAAAGTCCATCTGGTGTCACGAATGCCGAAATTTCCTTTGCTCAGTCCGTCAATGGAATTTGCTAACTTTTATCAATACAGTCATCGATTCTTGGTAATGGAATAAATGTTTTTGTCACGTTGTTCATCTTCCTATAACCAATGCACATACGGAAAATTTTGTATCAGCTTTGGAACAATATGCATGGTGAACTCAAATCACGTTTACTGGGCTCTATGAAATCATTCCCAGCAAATACTGAATTTCTTTCTTCAAGGTTTCCTGTTCATCCTGTACGGGTATTGTTTCACATGTTTAGAATTTGCGATTTCAGCGTCATGGAAATTGTTTTGTATTCTTGTAGTGACATCTGAAAATAAGTGCTCATATTCAAATATTAACTGTTTAAGTTGAATTCTTTCTTGCACTTGCAATTGTGAAAATATCTGGTCCGGATCTTTCATAATATTTCAATTTCGAAGATGTATCACTCCAATGTCAATTGATTCCGATGATATTCCTTCACTTAATATTCACTGAATGGGACAGGTACAACTATATTAATTGTATGGTTAACCTGACTATCTTTCCCAATATACTGGTTCTCCTTTACTTTTAAATCCCAAGAGCAATATTATTATAATTTAACTCATTCATTTTCTTCTTAACTGTGTAAGAGCCGTAATTTCTAATCTGAAGAAAATTTTGAAGAATGAGCAAGAGAGACAGAACTCTGTTATTAGACTCAAAAGTTTTCACCATTTTAGTTCTGTTCAACCATAATTTCACTTTTGACTGGAACTGTTGAATGCCAAATTCGAGCATAATTAGCTGGAAAATTTCTTACCTCAAATTTGACCCTCGACCCGATTAGACAGATTTGGGAAGGCCGAATTGAGTATTTATAAAACAATCAAAAAAAATTATCAAAGCAAAGATTGAGTACTCATCAAATGAATGGCCTCTGGAAACCTTGTTGAAGCACAAATTATGGTCAACAAGTATTGGTTAACTTAAAAAAGGATCACTGTGCTCAGTATCTTCTAATTGATCCTAACAAAGGAGTGAAGGTGACCTCACCAAAACCATGACCAATACGTGTGTCAGCTAAAGGAATATTTTCCATATCAACATCATTATCAGGAGGGAATATGGTCTCGTGTGTGCAGGCAAACCGATTGGTGCCGTTCACTTGCGGACGTAGACTACAAATTACAAATTATCAAACCTGTATAATAGTATTATTTGTATTAAAATATTAAGTATGCCTACTATTTTCAAGCGTGCTTCTATATAATCCAGAAATGGGACTTTGAGTTCTGTCTGGTGTATATTTAATAATTCTCTATAATCAATTATATTTAAGTTGATTTCTTTCAAGAAATAACAAAATAAAAATAAAAAAGAAGACTTCAATCCTCAAGCTAGGTACCTGGAATGTCCGGACCATGCTGACTGGGCTTTCAGATGATCTCCAGACAATCAGTGATGTTCGTAAGACTTCATTCATCAACGACGAACTTGCAAGGCTCCAGGTCGACATCGTCTCACTACAGGAGACACGACTACCAGATTGTGGGTCCCTCAGAGAAAAGAACTACACATTCTTCTGGCAAGGAAAGAGTGCAGATGAAGCCAGAGAATTTGGTGTTGGATTCGCTGTCAGGAACACTCTGCTGGGAATGATAGAACCCTGCCAACAAGGAAATGAAAAACTGCTATCCCTCTGCCTCCACACCACAAACGGGCCTGTCAACCTGATCAGTGTTTACGCTCCCACACTAAGATCCGCCACAGATACCAAGGATGAGTTTTATGATGAGTTAAACTCGCTCATCGACAAAATTCCCAAGGAAGAGAACTTTATTTTGCTGGGCGACTTCAATGCTAGGGTGGGTGCCGATCATGACTCTTGGCCCTCCTGTCTTGGCAAGTTTGGCGTTGGGAAGATGAATGAGAATGGGCAGCGCCTTCTAGAGATGTGCTCGTACGACGAACTCAGCATCACCAATTCATTCTTTCAGATAAAGCCACAGCACAAAGTGTCTTGGAGGCATCCCCGGTCTAAACACTGGCACCAGCTGGACTTGATAATTACAAGACGGTCAGCCATAAAGGGTGTGCTTCATACCCGTACCTTCCACAGTGTTGACTGCGACACCGACCACTCGCTGGTGTGCTGCAAAATGAAGTTTCAGCCAAAGAAGATCCACCGCTCTAGGCAAGAGGGTCAGCCACGCATTGATGTGAGCAAGACATTATATCCAGACAAGGCTGAGGAATTCACATATGCTCTTTCCAAGACGTTTGACTCAGAACACCCCAACGGCAGTGCCAAGGAAAGATGGGATTACATCAGAGAGACCTGTATACAGCACAGCCACACGGATCTTTGGTAAGAAGCAATCAAAGAACAATGACTGGCTCGAGGCTAACTCTGCCACACTCATGCCAGCCATTGAAGAGCGTCGCAGTGCTCACCTGCAATACAAGCAATCCCCCTGTCAGAAGACACTACAGGCATACAGGTCTACCAGAAGCAAAGTGCAGAGATTAGCACGGCAGTGTGCCAATGAATACTGGCTTCAGCTCTGTCAGAGTATCCAGTCAGCAGCAGATACTGGTAACATCAGAGGCATGTACGATGGCTTAAAGAAAGCAATGGGTCCCACGAAGAAACTGACAGCACCACTGAAGTCTGCCACAGGCGATACCATCCACAACAAGGGCAAACAGATATAGCGTTGGGTAGAATACCACTCCGCACTGTACTCCAAAGAGAACCACGTGAACAATAATGTCCTCAACGCCATTGAAAACCTCCCTCTCATGACCGAACTGGACGAGAAACCTACTGTAGACGAACTAAAGAAGGCCTTAGAGAAACTGTCCCTAGGTAAAGCCCCAGGGAAGGATGGCATCACAGCAGAACTCATCAAGTGTGGATGTAGCGTGCTTCGTACACACTTGCACGACCTCCTCTGCCAGTGCTGGGACGAGGGGGCAGTGCCTCAAGACATGAGAGATGCTAACACCATAACCTTGTACAAGAACAAGGGCGACAGAAGCGACTGCAACAACTACAGTGGCATATCACTTCTCAGCATCGTGGGTAAAGTTTTCGCACGCGTCATCCTGAACAGACTGCAGATGCTTGCTGACAGAGTTTACCCAGAGTCTCAATGCGGGTTCCACGCAGAGAGGTCCGCAATCGACATGATCTTCTCTGTCAGGCAACTGCAGGAAAAATGAAGAGAACAATACAGACCCCTCTTCCTAGCCTTTATAGACCTCACCAAGGCATTCGATCTGGTCAGCAGAGACGGACTCTTCACAATCCTGGCGAAAATTGGTTGCCCTCCATAGCTGCTAAGCATGATCCAGTCCTTCCACGATGACATGAAAGGCACAGTGCAGTACGATGGCTCAACATCCGACCCCTTTGACATCCGCAGTGGAGTTAAACAGGGCTGTGTCCTTGCCTCCACGCTCTTCGGCATCTTCTTCGCAGTCCTGCTCAAGCATGGCTTTGGGACGTCCACAGAAGGGATTCACCTGCACACACGATCAGACGGCAGACTGTTCAACCTGGCACCACTGAAGGCAAACAGCAAAGTGCGTGAAGTAACCATCAGGGACATGCTCTTCGCAGACGATGCTGCTCTAGCCACCCACACAGAAGCTGAGCTTCAGCGCCTGATGGCCCGCTTTGCTAAAGCATGTGATGAGTTTGGGTTAACCATAAGCCTAAAGAAAACAAACGTGATGGTTCAGGACGCGGACCCCCCCCCCCCGCAAGCATCATCATCAACAACTACGAACTTGAGGTGGTGAGTCAGTTCATGTATCTCGGCTCTACCATCACCAACAACCTCTCGCTCGATGCTGAGCTCAACAAGCGGATCGGAAAGGCATCAACAATCTCTCCAGGTTGTCGCAGAGAGTGTGGAACAACAGCATGCTGACCATGAACACTAAGATCACCGTGTACCCTGCATGCGTGCTAAACACTCTCGTGTATGCCAGTGAAACCTGGACTCTGTACGCCTCACAAGAGAAAAGACTGAGCGCCTTTCACATGCGATGCCTCCGACGCATACTCGGGATCACCTGGAGCGATCGAGTAACAAACAACGAGGTGCTCGAGCGTGCCAAGATTCCCAGCATGATCACACTCCTCCGCCAGCGCCGCATCAGATGGCTGGGCCATGTACGTCGGATGGTTGACGGACGGATCCCCAAAGACATTCTTTATTCGGAACTCGCCTCTGGCAAAAGGTCGATCGGACGGCCACATCTCCGCTTCAAGGATGTCTGTAAGCATGACATGAAAGCCCTTGATATTGATGTCAACACCTGGAAGAGCTCGCTCTAGACAGATCAGGCTGGCGACATGCTCTGATCACTGGTCTGAAAGCCGGAGAGGACAAGCAACGCTTGCTAGCTGATGAAAGACGATCGCAGTGAAAGAAGAAGCAGCTTCAACCAACACTTGACACAACCTTCAAGTATATCTATATATAAATAGATAATGTTCAATTGGCAACTACGCCATCCAATACTCAGTATTAGAATATACGCAGTTATTGGGATTATACCATGAAATCGAGGTATCCAAATGTGTTTGTATTCCTTAAATATACCGTGGAACTTTTTTAAATTATGTTTTGTGGCAGCAGGAAATAACGTCGTAAATTTTGCCGCGTCAATAGTCTTATTTTTAAGCTTCGTGTGATGTTTTCACTTGTTATTGTTGAAAAACCAAATATATGGTTATTATTTCGAACTAGGTATTTCAGACTTGTATTGTGCCTAAAATAGATGCGTAGAATGTGTACATCCTATATAAAATTAAACTATCTAGTCCTTTAAATTGCAATAGGTCGCTATTCTTAGTATTAGACACCAGGTTCAATACAAGGCTAATATCCCAAACACAACTTGCACGGCAACTATTTTAAACTGCCTCGCGGCGGTTAGTCCACGGTGTTTATTTTTTCTTTCATTTTCGACATTAGCACATAAGGAAATAGCTTGAATTTGCTCCCTGAATATTACTTTGCGTCAAGAAAGGGCTTCGCACAGGGAAAATGCATGTGTGTTATGGGGGTTGGGGTGCATATAAGCCTATTACTATCAGTGTCCATTGACTGGTCTTTGAGTGTTATTCTTATTTTTTTTAAATGTATTATACTTATTAAAAAAAAATACGAACATATCGCCTCACTTATGTACTCTATTATTTTTTTAATCATGTTTTGGGGTTTGGGCAGGTTGATGCATCATGAAAGATGTGCATACAAACTATCCCTTGCAGAATATGCATTGACTATGGTGATAACAAAATATCGCTAAGGACTAGTACAGTTGGTCTCAGTTTTTTTATTTACCCCCTCATGTAATACTTATCCAATTTCTTTGTGTCAATCTGTAGATAAAATCGCTGTGGAAAGAAATGTATTATTTATGCTTCAAAATAGCTCACTCCATATATTCACTTTTAAGACGAGTCCAACTGCAAACTGGCATAGACCCACATCTGCCGTCGCAACATAGACCCTGATCTTCAGGCCCTTTAAGCTACGGTAGATTAATACCCTTTTTGCTTTCAGTTTGACTCGACTTATAAGTCAGTATAGACTGTATTTTAACTGAAATAGAGAACTATAACATTAAGGAGATTCCTACAGTAAGATTGTAACAAATATAAACCGTAAAAGCAATAGCAAAGATAGTTTCAAAATACATGATGGTTACAAAATAGCAAAATATCGTGCAACCTGGAAAAACTATTTTGTTAGAATATATGAGCATACAGTTTCTATCATATAATGTTCCGTATTTTCTAACTTTAAATTTGTATTTGGTCGAAACAATTTATTCGGGTGTTCGTATGATGTTTTGGTTATTTTCTCTTGATATAAAATGACCATTCAATAACCTTTACGTCATCACTAATACTCTCCAGATCAGAGAGCAGTTCAACCAATTAACATAATAGAATGTATATGAACTAACGATTGTTAGATAAAAGACATTGATTTAATGGCATGAAACTATGAAATTGTCTGATGGATGACGGAGGTTTTACATGTCCGTAAATGACTATCTCGAATTTCAAACTAATCTTTGCCGTTATGTGATCGCGATAAAAAAAATGACCACACACAGTGTATCTTTAGATATGTCAATTATATTGCAACATAGAGATGCTTCTGGGTCTGAATCTCATATACATAAACGAAAAATAAACACACACACACACACACATACATATATCTATGTTTGTGAATCAGAATTTTGTTAATAATTTATTTGGTATTTAAGTTCATTTTGCCTTATACGACGGTTTTCGTAATAAAGGTACAATTATAATTGTTTTAACTTTGAGTGATATCCGACGCTGATTTGTTTTTAAAGGTACTGCTGATTGTGCGACATATCTGACATTATTTGCGTCGTCCATTCCTTTTTGGACGATATTCGTCTGCTTTATCACACTTATTGATTCCTGCTAAATTATCATGTTTATGGATTGTACCTAGATGATTCATATTTCAGATACTAGTTTACAATCTGGTATTATTTCACGTGGTCGCAAATACTAACTTTTATAGCTTATTTATAGGAATGGTCAAGTGATCAGTTAGAGAAAAGTACGTTTGTGTTTGTGTGTGTGTGCGTTCGTGTTTGTGTTTGTGTATGTGAGAGAGAGAGAGAGAGCGAGATGAATAATACTAATCTAACAGAGGTAATTATATTTATGATACTGTGATGATTATGTATTGGATAATATTACAATTATTTCATTGGATAAATTTATAGTTATCATCTATCCTCTAAGATATACCTATTCTGTCATTTTAACGTGTCTTAATTTTGACCGACACCTTCTTATCTCTAGCAGAGTGAATGAGGCCTTAACATTTGTCTTTAGATAAACCGGAACAGCACAGATACTACGCCACAAAACATACGTTAGATAGTCTATGTTTGTTGATACACATCGCTGAATAATTGGCATATCGACATAGCATTGAAATATAAACGATACTGACTTAATAGCATGCATCTATACAACGTTACTGAGCGCCGAATTGCGAACGATTTCTGAAATTAGTGAACTAACTTTTGTTTCTTTTTTGTAATTTCTACCCTTTTCGTGTACAATATGAAAATGATGGAGGAAGCTGTAATTGCGATTTAGCAGAAACAGTAAGGAACAAAGGGAGTTCAAGACAAGATTAATACTCTAATGTACTGTTTTGCAATAACATAGGTATTTCTGTTTATGCATTTGCATGTGATATAATAAAAATCTATATTTGTGTTTCTTCATTAAAATAACCCGCAAAAAGCGCAATATGAACTCAATGTTTTTGGGTCTTTCTTTACAATTGTTCATATAGTGTATTATGAAGTTAAGGTAAATATGGAATATTTCTATCATGATTGTACATACAAGGTTTTATGACGAAAATGTTGAAGCCATGAATAAAACAATTCATATATGTTATGTAGTGACCATCACCGAACATCAGATCCTTCTTCGAAATTGTAATATGAAAATTAAAGATTTGATTTGCTCTAGTCACCTTTGAAAAAAGGGCACAATATTTTAAACCTACGCCATTTTACTTGACAATGTTAGGACTAAATACCCTCTATATAGTGAACTGGTTAAATAAATACATGCTCTTGAAAGAATTATTACTAACATAAATGTTTTATTCGGTTTCATTTTACATAAATCAAAACAACGCAGCATTTGACTGGCTCGGTAAAAACGGATTGGCAGAATTAAAGATAAAGTTAAGAGGACAAGATATGATTATATAATTAATGTCAAGACATTCTCAAAAATTACATACTAAAGATTTTCATTATAAGAAACTCCATACAACATGTTGCGTTGGATTTATCAGTACCTAATGCAATGCCGCATGTTTTGTTTACCTCAGCTTGATCTGTGTATCTAGCCCCTTCACCACCCCATGTGTTAAGATATATTCTCAAATTCTTGTAAATAAACTATGTAACCCATTCTTTCCTAAAGTGCGAAACGCTACTGGAGAAGCGAAATGAGTAAATATATTGAAAACACGTATAAAGAAAGGTGATTGATTTAATGTCCTATCTGACGGCAGTCTTTGCTACCGGATGAAATAAAGCTGATTCGTTTAAAGTCCTTCCTAAACGCGGTCTTTGCTACATGATGAATACTGCACTGGGTGTCTGACTTTCTAGACGGAACATAGGAAGCCTTCAAAGACTCCATTGTCTTAACTTTCAAAAATAAATATAGAGACAATATTGAAAAATCTAATCTTTTCAGAATGGAACAAGTTGACAAACCAGCTAATGCTGTTATTCACGACGTTTTAATATACATCAACAGTAACGAACAGTACAAAAATTACTTACACCTGTAAACAGAAATCTGACTATTAATACATGCACGCAGATTACTGTCTCCGTAATCAGTGTATAACCCGGAATATTAAATACAGTGTACAGCCTTGCTTTCGATTGATGAAAGCATTCCATTTGATCATTTTCCTATTCCAGTCTCATCGCGTGTTCTCTGATTAGATAACTTCTCAATATATACAACTAAAACTTAGAAATCGTTTTTCCTAGGGGCATATAAAGATTTCCAACATTCTCCCCAAATCTACACGAAGATATATTATCTTTTTTAATCTTCTTCATCAATGAAGCTAACAAGGGTAACTAAAGAGTTAACCGTCTCTTTAAAGATGAAAAATAAAAACAAGAACAACTTCTGATCGATTAACACAATATTAGGATAGACGTTGACAAAAACAAAAAATTTAATTAGCCAATCTGAACATTTATAAATAAATATGAAAAGAAGTACTAAACCATCTTTGAACTATTTTATACAAATTGAGACAATGACAACAATTACACAATAAGAATAATCTTACTGTATATAAGCCTATCGTCCGTTTGTAAATATATGCATATACCATATTGATTTACAGGCATATGCGTCCGAATATAGCTCTTTATAATTTTCTTTCTATGTAAAGTAATACAAAAGCACTAAGTAACACGCAATCTGGAGAAGACAAACCAAAAGGAAGGATAAACTATAAGCAACCACACGAAAAAGAAGAAGCAAAATTGAGTACAGGATCAGCTAACTGTAGTACCTGAAATAAATATAAACAAAATATAATTAGGTCGTTTGAAAAGGTATCCTTTTTAATTTAATGTTTAATAAATGTATAGACAGATTATGGTGCAGACTTCAATAATTCCTGTCGAAGTTTCAAAACAGATCCATAAATAAAATTCTGTAAGTTCATTATAATCTTCTTATTATTACTTTAAAAAAGATCTGTTGATCATGCCACTTTTGGATGTGTCGAAGAATATCTAGGTATATGTTTGCGTCGATATTTTATTTAGCTCTGACATACTAACACAAAATGATATTGGTTCTCTCTCATATTACAGAAAACACGATTTTCTATTTTAATATGATGTGTCTTACGATTTAGCCCATCTACCTGTTTTAGCATGAAATATATGTGATGATGTTTACAATTTAGTTAGTGCCATTCTATTATTTTTCTTATAAAATACAATTCTTTACATAAAAACAATTTGTAAGATTGATATGTATCTTGCTTGAAGGTTCAAGTATACGAAGTGGTTTTGTTTTACAATTTTGTTTCAAGAGTTTCTTTACTGATCTAGGAATACATCAGTATTATGTACACCTTTCTGCAAAATAAGTGTCCAAAACCTTAGTGGAATTCTCCCCAGTTCACCTATTCTATTCGTCATTCTATTGATCGCTAAATAACTGCAGAATCGCAAATAAACTTTTCCAACAAAACAGCCGTGTATTAAGGCCCACACTTCAACACCATATGATAGAAATGGACCAATAACAAAAGAAAATAAATTGCATAAAATATATGGCGGTGTATCATAAAATGTATTCTGGTATTGTTGCTTTAGCTTCTTCATATTAAGCCCCCGCAGTATATGACATTCCTAAATATCCAAATTAACTGACATTTTTCATTGCAGTTCTGTTATAATAAATGTATGTTATTCGCGAGTCTACCACCTTTCGGAAGAATCATAACTTTAGTCTTGGATGAATGTAATGTTTAATTTCATTAGCAACTATAATTTTTATACTCATATAACCCCTTTTTACAAGCGGTGGCTACTTGCTGAAACAAATTACAGCAGTCAGCATGCAAAAATTAGGAACATCATTGGCGTGGATATGTCAATATAGTCGAGCCATTAAAACCATACACTGGCTTTACATTTTCTTTGTGAAACTCTGTATTAATTTTGAAACGTATCTTTATACTATCTCAGACAATTGAAAACTATATACATAGACGCTTTCGGCAGTGAAATATAAAAGGAAATGGTCTGGGGAAATAATTATGTTTTCCTACAGTAAACGAGCTGATTGTAGCGATTACAAACATGTATACCGTAAACACAAAATATAATGAATTCTTGGTACTAGTTTGCTATCTCCCTATTCAATATAAAATGCACAATTTTAAATATGGATTAGAGACACACTTCCTTCTGATGAAAACATTGGTTTGACTGGATTCCTATTACTTGTTTATCTTTTTTTGCAAAGTAGATCAGTGCAGAAAATTTTTGAAATAAATCTTTGAAAGCTTTTTTAATGGATTGTTTATAGGATATAAAAGGAAAAGAAAAACACTTCATAATCGTGAATAATACAGAAACTGTAACGAATCAGTTAAAAATAGGGCTTGAAATTAATGACATGGACTGAACTATGGCTATGCCCTGACGATGGCTATTTTGGTGACGTGGTTGAAGCCTTTTGTTATCGCTAATCCGAGTAAACTGGTCTTAATCCTGTGAATAAACATGATATTTTGATGAAAGAACACGTGATATTGCCAGGAGCCAAACTCGAACATTTCCGTGTTGCTGAACTTATTCAAGGGCCTAAATGAGGGAAACTACAGAAATTGTTTTTAGAGAATATTTAATAAAAGTATGCATGCATCAAGGACATAGACAACAATAACGTATCTTAAAAAGAATCACATGTACTGCCTTATGCACACGATCGTCTTGTACAGTTTTGTCATACAAGGAAGGGTTTGTTTTAGTATGCTAAGCAATATTGTTAACTATATTCTCATTTAGCCATAACTATATATCATGGTGTTCAATGAGGAACTTCACGAGAGTAGCCGGATTGATGAGAATTACCCCACCACCCACCCTCTTAACAAAACGAAATGTATCATTCGACAATGAAATAGAGAATTAGACAAACTTGATTTACGTTACTTGTCTCTAATAAAGGTTGCCTGGTTAAGGTCACGTGTTTACTGTTCGGAGTCTTTGTTAATGCGTAATACTTTAATGCAACCCAAAGAAAGGTGTACGCGACAAGTGATCCTTAGCAACAAATGGGCAGGAATGCTACACACTTTTTAATTTCATGTCACCTAAATCATTTGGAATTATAAACACTAGCCACTTTGAAGTCTACGAAATTCACATCCAGATTATCCTGACACCTGGCCGACCAGTCTTAACACTAACCTCTTAATGTTGGGCGCATTGCGAGGCACCTCTTAGTACCATTTTTACAAATCTTTGTTATCACTCGGCCGGCTTCGAATCCGCGACCTCCCGCATCCATTGCGGACGCTCTAACCACTTAGGCCACCGGAGTGGTTCCTTACAAAGATAAGGATTGGCAATGTAAGCTATATATATTCTTGCTGCAAACTAGGAGAGATATTAATAAGCATTTCGCGCTTAATACTACGAGTATTTATTTCTACATCTCGAGTAACGACACATGCGTGTCTTTCCATTTCAGATCTTTTCATTGTTTACGATGAATCAGGAATAATGAATAGACAATTTTTATTTCAAAACGCGAAGATAGCTGTTGCATCTGCAAACAAAATCTGAACATAAACTGTCTACCAGCCTCTATATCAAACTTTTGCCACCGATATATCTCAAAACTAAAGCGCGAATATTAAAAATAAACTCTAACAGCTTGGTATATTTCACAGGAGATAACAAAAACAAAAGCAAATTGATTTATGATTTGTTTAGGAGATTAAACCAAACACAACATTAAGATAACCATTTGGCCAAATCATATGATGTTTTTAACAATAAAGGATTTAACGTAAATTATAGTCTACTCCAATAGTTTTAGGCGTACACAATCAATAGGGGTTGTCGTTCTCCTCACCTATATATAAAGGACGGTGCATTGCCTAAGTCACACACAAACCGTATCCGTATGTTGTAGAGAAGTACTGTGTAAACATGTCGTATGAAGTAATTCAGATTGTGCTTGTGACAGTTGCGGTATCGTTCCTGACAGTAGATGGAGATAATCCTATACAATGTCCGGGCAAAATCAGTAAGATTTTCTTTTCTTGTTGATCCTAGAGTCTTTTAGTGCTTAATACTAGTGTTGGGTTTAATTGTGATTTATTTTAACTCACATACTGAAACAAAAGCCCAATATTGTATATTACTGAAAAAACAAATTGGATGTAAACATTAAATTGATTTCATTATTTAATTTTTTTAGAAATAGTCATCATTTCTTTTCAATAGATTTGACAAATCATGCTTCCATAAAATAATAAGTAAACATAAATTGTGATACATTTCATATTCATAAATTAATTGAAAGTCAGAATCAGTATATTGGGACAAAACATTATTTTACTGTAGCAAATAAAATATAATAAACTGTTATAAGTGCACCGAAAAATATGATTGTTGTACTTAATAATTCAAAAAGCAAAAACATGACTTATCAACACGTTGAAAAGAAAGAAACTTCTTGTCTACAGAAGTAAATTATAAGGGAGCATCAACTCAGTAAGCCATGCCGTCCGGGTCTGAGTCAGTATAACTAATTGTAAGATAATCATTATTATTTTGCTTGAAAAACTTCAAGGTAGTAAAACACAGTGGTTTCTTATAAACATAACCGCGACTGACAAGTATGCCATGAAAATAAAAATATTTTAGCCCATGATTGATATAGACGATCTTACTAACGAGTTTTCCTCTTACTCCCATACATGCGGTATTGCTTTAGCATGGCGGATCACAAATTTCCGACATATAGTGGATATTCCCAAACGTAAATTTTGATATTAAGTATACATTTAGACGACCAATGCTAAATAGTCAGGATTATACGCACGTATATATAAATTGTACGTACTACTTGCATTTATGTGTTTGTTTTCATATGAATGTTAAAAAATAGATATATTCGAGTATTAATAGCGATGTATCGTTTAGCTATATTCCATGCGAAATAAATGCCAGGTCAGCCACGCGAACCATGCAAATGTGAAAGCTTTATTAGATAAATGGTAAAGCGAATGTGGCGATCGTTAATGCGCATTGGAAATTCTAGTCCAATCGACAGTAAGACATTTGTGGCAAATTAAATATAGCATAAATGAGTAGAAGTCATTATTAATGTTACGTTAGCTCCAGGATTCGCAATATTGTCTTTTGTTACACCTAAAGGGCTTCATAACTGGCGAAAATCCATGGTGGTAAATATTTTGGCAATAACGGCAAATTATCGATAGTTTAATGGTAATGTACAATTATCGTCTTGAACATGGTCAGATATATTTGAGTAGCTCTGAGATAAATAACGTTGAATGTACACGGTGTAATATTACTTGATAAACTATAAGAAAGCACTAAATGTTACTTAATTGTAACAATTATGCATTTTTTCCAAAGTCCTTATACATCAAACCGCATAACTTTTGAAAACACTTACTATTAGTAGAATAACCTAATAATAATTTAGTGCAGTTAGCAGACAGGTGGTCGTGTGTGGGCGACTTGCATCATTTGCTCTGTTTGTTTGGCCGTCACGAGTAATTGGGTGTATAGACGGAAACGGGTACCGATTTTTTTTTTTTTGAATGACAAGAAAGAAAGATATGTGTAAACAGTTTGCTCTCAGTTAGTTGTGATATATATAATGTAAACTGTACGCATTATATATCGTGCTTGGGAAATCAGATGCCATTGAATAGCTCGACACTATATAATATTTTGTTATGTATTATACATGTCTTCCTAGAGGATAGAATATGCAGAAATAGATCCGATATTTAAATTAAATATGCATGCATGGAATTCCACATTACGTCATTTGCTTTTACACTTTCAGTTGAGGCTGAATGCAATCTACAGAACAATCCAAATATGAAAGATGTTTCGTATCAAATTGGAGGATCTGTGTCGTTTAAGCAAAATGTGGTTAGTATAGATGTTGTAGTGCTGGTTGTTGTGATGGTGATCTCTGTTTGAAAGGTACTAGTAGTGTGCAGTAGCAGCATTCGTTATATATGATGATGATGATAATAATTGTGATGGTAGATTATATCATCATGCATCATAAATGAACCAACCTAAACTGGAAATATTTAGTTAGTAATCGAATTCATCAACCGGAACCACACATATAAACGCGCACGAATGCATATTCTCGCAAAGACTAGTGACTGACTATACTCTCCTCCTCCGTTCACTCATTGGGGGCTTAATGCACTAAAGAAGTAATCATCAGCCATTACAATAATTTTTTTTTTTTAATCGTGATTTATTGCAACGGGGAAATTGTAATATCATAAAATGTATTAGGCCCATAGCTGCATTTTCAAATCTCTTCAATAATGTTACATAAATTTATGTCGGTTCTTGCTTTTGTTCAACCTTTATGACCAAACATTGCCGAAGCATTTCAATTCTTATTCCAATGTTTTGTAATTTTTAATTATGTTAACTTGATAATATTTCATTGCAATTTATCAGACTAGTGATTGCCGACGTAGAATGGGGTTGGTGGAAATTATAACTAAAATAACAGGACTCCCCACGGATGACGGAACTGAATACCACGCTATACATGTGCATGAATCAAATGACCTCAGTAATGGATGCGACTCGATGGGTCCCCATTTCAACCCTCTGAATACATCACATGGGGGTCGACGAGATACACTCGAGTAAGTAACGCGTAACGCACAAATTATGTGACGCCAAAACGATGGTGCATTCAAACGATGTGTTCATAGTATGTATTGGCCCGTGCGCAGGAAAGCTTTAACAAAATAAAACAAATTAATTCCATTGTAAATTTGAATGGTATTAAAGAGAACCTAACTGATAGGCAAGATTATACGTTTACGATAATTTACTATCACTACCATAACCTAACTGATATACAATGGTATACGTTTACGATACATTACTATCACTACAATAACCTGACTGGTATACGTTTACGATACCTTACTGTCACTATAATAACCTGACTGGTATACGTTTACGATACCTTACTGTCACTATAATAACCTGACTGATATACGTTTACGATACCTTACTGTCACTATAATAACCTGACTGGTATACGTTTACGATACCTTACTGTCACTATAATAACCTGACTGATATACGTTTACGATACCTTACTGTCACTATAATAACCTGACTGGTATACGTTTACGATACCTTACTGTCACTATAATAACCTGACTGGTATACGTTTACGATACCTTACTGTCACTATAATAACCTGACTGGTATACGTTTACGATACCTTACTGTCACTATAATAACCTGACTGATATACGTTTACGATACCTTAGTATCACTACAATAACCTGACTGGTATACGTTTACGATACCTTAGTATCACTACAATAACCTGACTGGTATACGTTTACGATACTTTACTATCACTACCATAACCTGCTCACTCTGTCAGACTGTACCATCTTATAGATTGAAAAATATTTACATAAATACTTTTGCAATTTTATCTCTGCTTTAGTTATTAATTTCCTTGGAGTATCCGCCATATTAAGCAGACTATGCATTTATATATTATAGCTTGTCAAATGATAACATTCTAAAATCACAACATTAACTATGCTATATGATATGTGGCCTTGTCTTTTGTCTTTTATGTCAAGCGGAATGTGTAATGCCATGACGCGTAATGGGTACATTCATTTTGGATAGTAGTATTTACCATGGCAAATGTGAGAGACTGTTCCCATTAGCATGCTCGATTGAATATATTAACTGTTTGCATAGCTTTATTTACTTAGACACTGCGTTATGCACTGCCACGTTACTTATTGGCTATATTCATCTAGTAAGGTACAGTTCAGCAGTGGCAAAAGTCCAGGACACAGTGATCTTCCTTTCACGTTCCGATAATTACATTCGCATATATGTCACTTTTTTTGATATTGTGGTCATACAACCATAAAGCGTGATGAGTAAATTGAATCTGCTCAATACTGCGAAATGTTGGGATTATGCCAAAGTTTACCAAGCGAGTCATCGTATCACACGGAATTCTTCTTTAACATTTAAAAAATATATTGGTAAGCTTTAGATGAATTCAAGAAACGTTAGGCATGTGCATGAGTAACAAAATATATTGAATATTATTTATGTATTGCGGACGTTTATCTGTACTAATATTACTACTACTTCCAACCCTGTACGAATGATGCTTTCCTCACTAGTTGTAATACATTTCTTCAAAAAAGTATGTAGAGAAATATGTTCTTCAGAACAAATATTTCGATGTTTTAACTGATTTGCTTACTTGTATGTAGAACAGAGAGAAGCCATTTAGTGCTAAACCTTTTATGTCGTATTACTGTCTACTTAACAACTATTAATGAGCGCAAAGACATATCGGTTCGTTTGTCGGTGA
The DNA here is from genome assembly GCA_028554795.2 of Sinohyriopsis cumingii. Lineage (NCBI taxonomy): Eukaryota > Metazoa > Mollusca > Bivalvia > Unionida > Unionidae > Sinohyriopsis > Sinohyriopsis cumingii. The sequence goes on from CM068827.1 coordinate 45,149,467, forward strand.
GTATGTCCATCCTGTAACATTTGCATGTAGCCCAGTATCGTAAGATGAACATATGTCAAGGGATCTCCTTTTCGGTCGTATGAGTCAGATAGTTGCATAGTATACTACTGGAAAATACAATTTCCTCAAATCGTATTTTAAAAAAATACATTTTAGGATGCGACATATTGGTGACTTTGGAAATGGACAAAAATTTGACAGCGAGACCTCAGGAGGGTATATCAATGACAAGCGCCAAGATCCTTTATTAAATTTGGTAGGAAATCACTCCATCATCGGCCGCGGTCTGGTGGTAAGTTTTAATTTATTAATTAATTAAATTATTTTTGCATTTTAAATATCTACTGACATACACTTAATTCAAAGTTAGAATTTATTACATTAAAAACATATAATGAGAAAATACATGTAAACAAACCAGTTTTCTGTGAAATAATCCTTCCCGTACTTGTGTAGTTAAATTGCTCCTTTGACAGCTAACAATCATATGTACACCTACGTCTATGATATTTTGTCAAACCCAGAGTGGTTCGTTATCTAAAGGTATTGAATCCTGACCAGACGACTGTGGGCTAATTAAGCCCCACCCAAATAGGAGGACACCAGTTCAGCTTCAGCTGTGTGTCCTTCGTCAATACACTTGCTCTCTTGCTCTGTTTATCAGACTGAACTGAAAGCGTCAGAACATCATTAGTAAACGATTCACTGGAGATCAGTGTACGTAGTTTAAATTGTGTCATGCATTGGTAGCAATTTATAACATATTTTATGGGAAAAACACCTGACAGACTATTACAAAAAAGGACGTGGAATATTTTCAAATTGATATGTTACAAAGCTTGCATACGTCTGTGCCAGTGCACTCTTTCAGGCGGCCATAACTTAATCAAAGTACTATCATTGAATGTGTACAATGTCGGAAGAGTGTTATTTCGGATTTGTAAGAAGTACAATGAAATAAATAACGAATTTCATCAACTAAATCATGTCCACTGGATCATGTACACAATCTTTCTTCCCTTGCATTATTTGACCATCTGTCAGCTTCACGGCGGTTTTAAAATTCTACATTTACATTAAATAGTGCAAACGTTTGTGGGTAAGGAAACGGAATAATCTTTAAAGTGAAGGTTGGGGATTGTTTTGAATCTGCCACAGGTGTTTCGTTTGCTGGATAAATATTTGTTGCGTTCCATGTCTGAAGATATTTCAACTTTAGCTTGGTCTTCATACTTCTGATGTGTCATTGTTCATGAGATAGAGACTATACACATCAAAGTATTCAAAATGCATATTCTTGGAAAATATTGTATTTATTCAAAATAAAGGCAAGTATTTTTATGTGGTTTTATATCGTTCAATATAATGATAAATATGATTTTTGCTTATTATAAGTGCATTCTCTCAATTGCTCTATACCAATATTTGATGGCGTTCCAATTCATTTTAAGTGTATGTGTTCGTCTTCCAGTTTCTGCATATGGCACGTATAACTGGTTGCACTTTAACATTTCAAAAACAATCACGAATATGTCTATGAATTATTTGAAAGATTTAGCAATTTTCAAAGCCTTCAAACTTCTGACTTTTATAGCTGAACAGAGCAATAGTACTATTGAAGAAGTGTCGCTGGCAATCTATCCGTGGACCAATATTCCATATTCCGCTGGCAATCTATCCGCAGACCAATATTCCATATTATTGTCTCTTGGCTTTCCATGGTGCTTGCCTTTGGAAATCTTTTGAACTTATTCATAACAATCCCAATAAAAATATATTCATTTAATCTTCTAATATCTCACCGTTATATATATATATATATATATATATATATATATATATATAAAGTAAATGTTCTCTTTCAGTCTTTACCAACGCATAGCATACTAGTTTTGTTTACATTCACTTTAAGTTACCAATCACTGGAATGAATACTAGAATTCTTGATTTAGAATAATTCACATACTTACACGAATAGGATCTATTGTGTTCTTAGTCAATGTGTAGATTCTGCCATTCTAATGTAGATTTAACTGAAATCCTAATCCATGGGACACCTATTTAATCGAGGTTATAAAAGCGCATTAATGTACAATTGTAACAATGAATGATTGCAAGTACTGCTCAGCTAGTTTTCCACGTGACCAAGAGATCTAAACAGAGCGAATGGTATTAGTCCAGGTGTGTTTTTCTTTCAAAACGGATCGATTCCATTTAGTCATTATGAGATTTTGAACGACACGAAATACCTCCTAGACAGAACAGCATGACAATGTGCGAAATTAAGCAACTCCGAAACTGAAAATCTGACTTTGTCATTCACTTAAACATTTATTATTCAAAGGTTCACTCGAACGGCATGCTTTCCTGTATACAAGGAGAGAAACTGAAATCATTACTAAATTGCATAGACGATAAGTTGACACTTGTAATGCCGGGAAATGCCTAAATCGACAGTTAGAAAAACACAATAAACACCCGTCTGTTTAAGATACTCACCCCATTTCTTTATAAAATGATTGATATTATTCTTTTTCTGGCAGTGTGAAATGTGTTTAACAAGGATTATGCATGCTACCATTTTTAGAATGCTACATAATAAAATATTACGAAAGGAAAATACATTAAAGTCTTGATTACAAAATGATAAAATTAATACTTAGACGGATGCTTAGTCCGTGTTCATTAGGATGCTTATCTGATTTGAACAATTTAGTACACATTGAGCATCCTACAGTCTTAACGTTACGAATCTATCGCATGTGTTAGCGCACGTGAGCTTGACGGGTACTGCGCACACATAATGAGAGTCTGGTTGAACCTTCCGTGCCGTATTATGTTCATCTTAAGTCTGAATCATCTGCCACATTTACCCAGGGCGTACCTAAAATATTTGGCACCCGGGGCGGATACTTCCCTTGACACTTCCACAAATAATTTTAAAATGTAAACACACAGAAAAATAGATTAAGTCGGTTTGAAAACCTCTTTTGGTATTTCAACACTTCGATGGCACCCGTTTCTGGTTGTCAGCCGAAGCATACCGCCACCCCCACCCCCCCCGCATCACGCGTAATATGCCACTGCACACGCCGTATTAGTGCTTAGTCGGTACCCACATTCTCAGCCAGTATACTACGTCATAACCGGGACAGCAGCCACATAATATTTAAGAGTTTACGTATGGTTTTCTTTTGTTCCTATATCTTGTATACGATGGTGACTAAAGTAAACCGGCGAATTGCACGGAATCTACGTATATTAGTCTCATTGCTAAAACTGACTGATTTCTGCAACAAAAAAAAAAAAAAAAACAGAGCAAACTGTTGCTAATGGCTTATCTGGTTATGATGTATACTAGCCGTGCAAATTTGATGTCTCAATTCATGAAGATGCGAGCTTTGATCGTGAAGTAATATTTCCATGCTGCCTGTATTATCTTGAAATAAATGTAAATGATGGAGTAGAATGCCTCAACCATCATGCAGATAAAAATTGGCTTACAAATAAAATCGTTTGAAAAATACTGCAAAGACAAAATGGAATTTGTCATAAGAAAACAGAAAGTTTCTGATTTATCAAATTTGATTCGAGAAATTCAACCAGTTGGCTTGTCCAACAATGTTACTTTTGCAGTACGTCAGATTGTTCATATTTCACTCGTCACCAATGTCCTCTCGATACTTGTTATTTGTCTATTTGATTTTGATGTCAAAAGCAGAAATGAAATCCGCAATATTCCTTACGTTTCTTTTACATCTTCGTCACACAAAATTAATCACTTACTGCATACGTAGACATTTACATTTCAAACAACTCTCCACTCCATCAACTCTTATCTGTATATCGATATATCTATGTCTATCGTTTTAGGAACATCAGGGTCGATGCAGAAAATAACATATTTATTGAGTTGAGGATTATGGGTTTTGTGTAGGAAGAGAAAGTAAACAAGTGTGATTAGATCGGTTCCAAAAAAGTCACATGCAATGAATATTCCAGTCTGTTCATTCGTAAGCAACGATTTCTTGAAGCTGTACCATAACTTGTGCGCACTATTTTGTTTCTTGTGTTCAAGGTAGTGCCTAATATAAGTAAGCCGTTTGCAATGGATCTGATGCATGACTCCTGCACCGGATTTTATAACAAATGTATAAAGAAAAATAAAGAAAAGTTATAAAGTCTAAATTCGTGAAGTACATGTAATACCTTATGTTTCCACTCAAGCCCAACCCCCAACCCCCAAAAAAAACAAATGGTGTTAAGACATCGTACCAAGTACTTAAGAATATCTCACATTGTTTGCACACGTGATCCGAATTGTAGCAACCTACATTTTCGTTCGAAATCGTAGATAATTTAGCTACATATATTTCAGTATACAATTATATTTGATTTGCTATTTGCTATTTCTAAGAAGCTACATATTCTACCTATAGATTTCAAGCAGGTAATGTTTGATGTAAGGTCGCTTAATTACCGAAGTTTAACGTCCTTACTAGCTGCTGCTTAGGTGCGGTTTTGGCAAATTGCAGCTTCTAATTAACGTGCACGCTCTGACATTCCACCCGCATAAAACTGTCCATATACCCAACATGAGGTGTCTGCATTAACGGTATATCAACAATAGCATAACATGCCAAATTAGTTTAGAGATTATATCTGTCGTCAAGTAAGGATGGAGCCTGACTTCGCCTGGCAAAATATATGTTGAGTATGTGAGATTTTTGCATCATAATCGTATACTCGTAATTAAGTCAAACTGTCAAGTCACGTGCACTAATCTTCCTAATGTGGAAAACGCTAAATCGAAAACAACTGCTTGCAAAATGGATCCAGACGGACAATAACGAAACATGGGACATCAATATAACTGGTAGCCAGCCAGTAAAAATATTTACCATATTCTTTTAGGAAAACCAGACGCCACTCGGCCTGTTGTGTCAATGCCAGTTTTGATTATATTTGTCTCCATGGAAGATCTTTCGAAGTTACTTGAGAATCTGGTTCAAGATATACAATTATTTTTAAGTCAATATAGGCAGGGAATTCTTAATACAGTTTCACGTATCTAAGAAAGTATCTCTAGCAAATTGGCTCAAAAGATTTTTGTTACATTCATATACTACCATACTCCAATAAGGCTTTAAGCTGGAATGCGTGTTTAACGTAATAGTCGGCAAAATGACGGCCAACGCATCAGTTTGAGACCAGATACATACAAATCAGGTCAATATATAACTCAGGTTACCCGTTTTCTGCCCATATGATCTGAACGGTAAAAGTTTTTAACGGTGTCGCAGCAACATTATTAGTTTTATCAGTTTGATTTCCACATAATTATTTCCTCGCATAATTACGCAATTATCTAATTATCAACATGTGGTCGCACTGTCTTCACAGCATTACGCTTGATTTGGCATCCTCGCTAGAAATAAAAGTAAAATAAAAAGGTTTTTCTTTCTTTACCCTATTTGATTTGCGACGTTAGATGATTTAATCAATACATATCCATACGTGGTACATCTATCTTTCAACGTTATATGAGATTAGTAATGTAAATTAGTATACGATTACCATTTTGTCATAACCACAACTATAGTTAATTACAAATGGTAGTAGTGTAACAGTATTGTGTCACTAGGAATATTTTGAATTGACGCACTAGTTCCTACTGTTTCGAATATTTAAATCTACCTGTTGTAAACATGTCTATACTGTGTTCCGATCAGGTCTGTATTTTGTTATAATCATTTATATACTATGTTGTAATCAGGGTTATATTGTTATAATCATATCTATGTTATGTTGGAAGTATTTGTTAGTTTCTTACCACCACCGAACGGTATGGCATACAAAGATCCGTTCTGTTACAACAAACAAACAACAAGTTAATTCACATATGTGATATATTTCCAACGTTTATTTCGCTTTATTATGCATATACAAAATGTTATTGACTAGTTTTTTTAATATGTTCATACTGGCTTCCTAACTTTAGGATTTATTCAACACCCTTCTTACATTTCACATTAATTGAACATTAACGTGATATACTGTATGTATAACATTTCAGCTCAGCGCAAGACAAGACGACAGCGGTCTCGGTGGTGATGCTCAAAGTCTGATAGACGGAAATTCCGGTCCGGCTCTGGCATGCTGCGTAATTGAACGAACCCAAAGTAGCAGGAACAACAAATAGTTCTTCTGTTAATCTTTGTGATAACACATTAGTAATGCTAGTATAAATGGAACTTGTAAAGCAATGCATTTCTAGTTTTTGGTTGATTTCGTATACTGTTGACCAAATTTCTCATATGCCATGCATTTCGCTTCAGTACCAACAACTCCGCATTGAGGATACTTACTAAAATTACTTTTAGAAACGAAACACCTGCTGTTTGCAGTCGAGGGTCATTACCATTTGATACGAATATATATATATATATATATATATATATATATATATATATATATATATATATATATATCCTGTTAAAGGGATCAGATAAAAAAAATAATTCATCCGCTGCTAAGACACGAACCGGCGAATGCGTGTTATGGACCATATTGCTTTACCTACACACACCAATTCCTCTTGACTAAGTGAGTACACCTACAAAGAGTGGAACGAGGTCTTGGGTGTTGGCATTCGTGTGCAGCAGACACATTGGCCTGGCAACATAGAAATTAGCTCTCATCGAAATACACACGCACTCTGCAAGTTTCAAATATACAATAAAGAGAGTGAAATCGACTATTGGTCCATGTGTTACGGCACCCATAAACTTGTCTGCAAACACGCATCCCATTATTATATCATATGCCTGGAATTACGCCTCATTAACAACAACTCCGCATTCAGAATACTTACTAAAATTCTTTTAGAAACCAAACACCTGACGCTTGCAGTCGCGGGTCATTACCATTTTATACGAATATATATATATATATATATATATATATATATATATATATATATATATATATATATATATATATATATATTCGGATTTGCATACTAAATATTATATCTAATTAATGGTGTTCCTGGCATATGTAGCGCTGTCTGCATTGGCGAATTTTTTTTTTTCATTGCTGAAACTTAATCTGTATCTTTCAATAAAAGTTAATTACAGTTCCAAAAGCTTTGTTCTCTTAACTTTTTCTAATATATTAGTTCTTATTTATTCTGGTTCTATAAGATACTCACTGGCACTCGTGAGGAAAGCGTTATACAGAAAGAAAAGAAACGAAGTGTTGCCTTTTTTATTGCTGTTTGGTTTCTTCCATATGTATCTGTGAGTATCAAGACTAGATTCAATGCAAACATCAGTCAAAATGTTACCTTTGACATAAATTGAATATTGTTTTTATGTTGAAAAGTGCAAATATGAAATTAGGATTGGATTATCAGGGCTTAATTTATGTACCATATAATCGTTTTTAGTACTACGAACAGTTACTTCAAAGTTATTATTCTAAAGTATGGCAAACCTCTCCGCCTGCCGAATTAGATTAGAAAGAACCAAGCAACATCTATAGTCCCATGTTTTCAGTATGAAAATCCCCAGTACTGAAAAGGCGGTAGACGGTATTAATATACATGCCATATCAGCTTTTAGGATTTTGCATTGTGAATTCACATTTAGCAAACGGACAATGATGATGGTGGTTATAATGAAGATATCCAACGGAGATGAGGATGATGTTTTCAAGTCTTAGTTTTGTTGGAGATGCTATGAATGGTCATTGTAATAATGTCTCACAGGACACGAGGACTAGTGTCGAGTGTGCAAAAACAACCGAACTTATTGAAATTCTGGACCAGTTGTGGACAAGGACTCAATATGAGCATGCCGAAGTTAAATGCTTTAAGAATCTGGGTTAAATTTTAGAATCTTGAATAAAGTTATTTTTTTTCAAGCTGTAGCCTTTACGTGACCTTAAAGGAACTTTAAAAACTTGTAAAACATTATAAGTGTGTGACGATAAATGCGAAGATGACCAGGAGGTGAAATCCGATTGCAGATATATGCTTTGACAGGATCAGGGACATTGCAGAGAACTCGAAGTATTATCTTGAATATTTGAGACAAAGTACAGAGTTATGTTGGCTCGTCGAAGATTTGTTATTAATCGGTTAATTTCAAAACCTTGTAAAAGTGACAAGGAACAAATATCGCAAGAAACATTTTCTATGTAGTTTAACAATCTTTCCATCTAGATAAGTTCACTCCGCATTTTATAATAGGAAGTAAACGCCCGGAAAAGTATTTATTATCAGTACTGTGTTTTCCAGTTTATAAGTCGACTCCAGCAGCAAGCTGCTTAGATGCAGATCTGTAGTCGCATAATGTATCATCAAATCTGAGTCAGTGCAGTTTGTTAGGATTAATCGTCAAAGCAAGTATTTTATGTCACGATCTGCAGGCGTATTATGCAACGGCAGATCAGGTTCTATATTGTTTGCAGTTGGATTCGATTTATCAGCAGTACATTGCTGTAAATTGGTAAGTGACGTTGAAAGTAAATTGTCTGCTGAGGATCGTTGTAGTATTTGCTTTTTATATATTTTGTATAAACAAAAGGCAAGAAACATACCCATCGCCTTTATCTGACACTGTTCTTTCAAGATCGACAAATATAGAATAAACCAATTCAATTATTAATGCAGCCATTTTCTCTACCGGAAATTTCGACCTAATATGGTCCGTCCTGGCGGTGATGATGCATACCGTTTTCACCGATTGCGTTCTCTCTCTCTCTCTCTCTCTCTCTCTCTCTCTCTCTCTCTCTCTCTCTGTGAATATATATATATATATATATATATATATATATATATATATATATATATATATGTGTGTGTGTGTGTGTGTGTGTGTGTGTGTGTGTACCCTCTCTCGCACTGCTGTGATTGAATGTAGAGCAAAACTATTTTCGTGTGTTAACGCTACTGTTTGTTTATTCATCAATTCATTCACTCATATGTAAAACAGGAACTGCTCAGACAACATTAATCTTCCTTTATTTTTGAGTTAAGGATAAAATTCCATTTATTAATGAGTTCAGGCATTGACTCCCTATTTTATTTATAAGCACACGTCTCTTTGCTCTAAATTTCTAAAGGTATGACCATATTTGGGTTTATAATTCTTGTTGACGCATGTGACTAAATACACGAAAAGCATTGAATAATCGAAAACTATCATTAAACGTTTTCTGACATTAAATTTACAATGGTGTACTTTTCTTTATCATCAATAAAACTATTATTACCACAGTAGTAAATCCCAATATTTAAGAGAACAGTTTAGATATGATGCTTTCACTGACCTTAATGTTTTAAGAAATTCATACTCACTAGAGCGCTGGCTTTTTGTTCATCAGTCGAATCGAGCCATCTATACAACTTGGTTTTGAGAGTATGTTTTAAACAGGTTCAGTCTCTGCACACATCTGAAATTATTTTATGACAAGTTACAAGCTTTCAAGCGAGCAAAAATATATATAACCAAAAAAGAAAACATCGAGACAAATATTAATAATTCGCGTTTTCAACTTGAAGTTGTTATGCTATACAATTTCAATGAAAATCATAATACTTTCGTTTATCACTCTGTCTCTGTCTCTCGCTTGTGTAAGTAAGCGACAAAATATGCGCAAATCTGAGGAAAGAGAGATATAAGCAAACGTGGGCTTGATAAAACTATTGAAACTGAACTTACATCATGTAACCTACAAGAGTCATCTAAAGGTATGTGTACCCGTTAAATGGGATTTGCCTACTGTGTTCGCAATACCAATAATACAAAGGTGCGATAGCCTGTGGAGAGTATGCGGTTCTTGTTTAGGAGGCATAGAGATACTGTTAAAACTTATGATAAAGTTCTAAAAACAGAATACTTTTAAATATTAAAATGTCAGAAGGTCACTTCCCTCCTTTATCTCACTCACTGGATTGGCTGGACAAGTGACAGACAATTCGACCAACAGATAAACAAATGGATGGACAATGCAATATGACCTTAAAACGGATTTCACATAACGACCACCACCTCTCTCTCTCTCTCTCAGAGAAAAAGGATACGAGCGAAGAACCATGAATAATGTTTCTGGACCTATGACAGTGTAATCTACAGACAAACCGACACATGGAAAGGGAAAGATAGATCAAAGATAAAAACAATGGAATGGTCGTAGAGATGTTAATTAAAGCATAACAGTGGTTTGGATCAACTGTAGATACATCAAATTATTTTACATATCTGGTTCGTCATTTCGCATAACTTACAGCTCATTCTCGTTTCAATACACTCGCCGGTGAGTACATGGCTGCGCTCTCAGTGTTCAGTACGTTATCCGTGCTGTGATTTAGTTCCCTACTTTCTACATTTAAACCATCTTTCGTATTGAAATCATATGTGTGTCTTATATTTAGTTAAACAATATTAATTACAATAAAAGCTCGAAAGAGAAGCTATTCATCAATTTGTAAAGAGGAATTTGAATAGCCGAAAAAGAATTCGAATAACATTTGGAAGCGATCTGGGCAGGGATGTGAATCGTTCATTCACTCTGCCAATACATTGTTCAATGTAGTAAATCTTAACTCTATTGGAAATATAGTATGTGCTTTTATATGTGATATAAAAATAATATAAATATATATAGTATGTTGTATCCTTGATATACCACTAGTTGTATAAATATTTGTCATTACAAGGAAACTCGACAACCTCGTTTTCCTTTACTGGAAATTGTATGCATTTCGTAGTATATCAACGATACAGCCTACATATACATTATGTGTACACACACACACACACACACACACCTTATATTCTTTAATTATACATATGTAGAAGTATCTATATGTTGTGCTCTTTCACACACACACGTATACACATACAGTTTATTGTTTTGTTTTGAATTTTCTTTTCTTTATTCTACACTAAGGTCCCCACAGATCCATAGGCACAGCGAAACATACCAAGTCTTGCTCTTGAAAATGTACGTAAAAGGTCTCTGCATTTCTAAACTATACAGCTAGGGTTTCTCAAACAAAATAGTTTTAATATTATTTGCTAATGTTCATTTCATATAGCCACCAAACTATATATTTCGATTTGCGGAATTTTGTGTTTAAATATATCTGTTTCTAAAATAAATAAGTTTATTTTTCGGGATTGCTTCGGATTTGGCCTTGGATATTTTTTTAACGTAGCTTTAACAATTTTTCAGTCATATCGCTGCTATGTCTGCAGTGTGACAGTTTATAGTATGTCTTGCACTGGGGCATCATGCCGCAGACATGTAACATGCTGTCCCACCCACTCACATTATCCTGACACCAGGCCGACCAGTCCTAAGACTAACCTCTTTAATGCTGAGCGCCAAGCGAGGCAGGTGTTAGTACCATTTTTGTAAGTTGTTGGTACTACTCGACCGGGGATCGAACCCACGGCCTCCCGCATCCGAGGCTAAAACTCTAACCAATATGCCACCGAAGCGGGTTTCGGGATTGCATTCCGTAAATAAGATACTTCATGTTGCATGTATAAGACGCTTCGTAAGTCTTATAAATAAGTACACAAGAACGAGGTAGCTATACTGCGAGGTTTCCATTTCATATTCAACATTAGGAAGGAGGTTGTTGAGGCGAGATATCTATTTACTTAAATACACAAAGAAAGAGATATTACCTTGTTTTCCCTAACATAACGATCACTTTTCCCACCCGTCCCACCCGTCTCTTTATCCGTTTAATTCAACAAGAACACGGTTCCAATTACTTATATGAATCAAATCATCATTATAATGAATTATTATGATGTATATACATCCATTTTAGTCATATTTGGTTGCTGGCTAAATAGTCTTATCTGCTGCATGCAGGTATGATTAGATTAAAAAATTATACTGTCTGAAAGAATAACACATTGACTTTTGCACTTTAATTCTTTTCTAGCTTTTATTGAGTAGCTCAGCATTTTCCCTTTCGTTGGAACGTTTCCCGTTTTCATGTTTGCGATAGCTTTGACAATATTACTATTTATTACAGACAGACTGAGAAATAACTCCAAACTATGAATCAATACACTTTAGACTCTTGGAATCTTTTCTTTCTTGAAAGAAGACTTGTGAAATCGTTTATTTTTTAAGAAAGACTCGTACTTTTATCAGTGCTAAAATTAGACTCTTTTGATATCTTGTATAGTCAATGAACAGTTAGATATAGTAAGTTTAGAAAATAAAATGATAAAGAAAATATCAATGTGAGGACGAAATATGAATTTGAAAAATGAATTTGGGCCGAGGAATCATCGCTATGAGGTTTCTATGATCATATGCAAGAGTCTTGTGACGAAGGGAAAATCCATATTATTTGGTTCTTTGATAAAACTATAAACGTATATGAAGGGACTTTAGCGAGTTTAAAAATGACTGTTTGGTTAAATGTTGTTTATATATATATATATATATATATATATATATATATATATATATATATATATATATATATATATATATATATATATATATATATATTTATGTGCATAGGTAATTAATCTGCTTGATGTACAGGAGCGGAAACTTATTATTACCTCCATCATATCAAAAATTCACTAGAAAAGCCATTGACATTTCTAAAGATTGGCGGTATGTAGTGCACATTAATGTATAGTATTTTTAGATCAAAGGTTCGTATATCAAATATAGACTTACGCAAATTATCTCATGAATTTCTTCAGTAAATAATATTACATTAGAAGAGAATATGCGTTTGTTTTAACAGATGAATACTGAAACAATCTCTGATATTCTTGAAAATTTCCAACATACCAAATATGATAAACCCAACGATTTTCTTATGCTTTAAATAGCATGTTCAAAAAGAAACAAACAAGTGCAGCCCCCCCCCCCCCAAAAAAAAATAATAATATTGACCTAGAACCTGAATCATAAATAGAAGATAATTGAACTTGTAATAGTAATGATATAACCAATGATAACTTTCGCTGAGGACCTATGCGATAATATTTGCTGGGAAACGTACTTGAAGCGATATCATTCAATGTCTTCTTCAAACAGATTCAGAAACTTAGTTAAATGATAAAACGTTATTAGTATTTGTCCCTGTTAGCATGCATACAAACGAGTACAGCACACACCTAAGTCCCTTGACCTTTAATCAATGTCGAAATTATGTCAATTTGTTCATTGAAACTAAACGACAATTCTTCTAAAACTTCACTTTATATATGTTCAAGTGGAAGTGTTCATGAAGGGATCGGACACATATCAAAGTAAATAGTTGTATGTCAAACGATACCAAAACTATTTCTGCATCAGATTGGAATACAGGAACACATTCTCCCATTCATTAGATATAAAATTTGCTTTTAAAAAGACCTTAAAAACAGGTGTTCCGTGGGATTTCCATTAGCATCATGCAGATCAATCGGACTCCCTATTCTGCATCGAATAACATAGCCTTGCACCAAACATGAATGTCATTTTGTCAGTATGGAATTTAAAACAATACATAAAAATGAAAGTATATAATTTGTTGTTAATTATAGTGTATAGACTAAGTTTTTGAAATGATCAATTTAATTGAATTGTTCTCATTTACAAGCCAGTGTGTGCATCTAAAAAGGTTTAATGATATCTTGTTATTCCACCACTAGCAGACTGGTTATCTGGCTGCAGAATAGTTAGTGATGCGATATGGTCAATGCCAAGATTACCTTGAAATATACATTATACACCCGCTCCATGTTTAATAGTCCCCGAGGCACCCAATAAAACTATTAACCTTTGTTCTCTGTGCTACGTTTCACTGACAGACTCTAGTCCAACATACCTATCCGACCTCCGAGAGCTAACTATTATGGCTTTACTCACACAATTTCATTTATCAATAAGTGAAAGAAAGCTAAACAAGTCTCATGCAAATACTTACACATCTCAGTCTCACACCACCTTAAGGTATCAAACTTCTGATGTTTTCGAAACATGGCATTTGTTGAGTCTAAAAAACAGATTGATTTTAGCATGCAGAATTATGAACCACTGATAACGAAAGATTTTAAATCAGTTTTTTTTTTTGTGATTCTGTCAATCCTATCCCTATTCTCGGTCTTGTATCATTAGGTATTTTGCCTTTATCTGAGGAGTCTTCTTATAATGGAAGTGGTCTTATTCAGGAAGTGCAGTGGGGTTTTATTCAGTTTAGACTCCATAATGTCAATTTGTCGTAAGACTTAGTCCAACGATCGGAGACTATAGGCGCAATCACTAATGTCTGTTTCCACAAGACTTCTAGAGGCAAGTTTTTAAGTAAAAGTAAAATTAAAGCTAAAGTGAAAGCTTTGATAAAGTCTCGTTTTTGTTAAACATGTTTTTTGCATTCACAAATCTATTCAGTTTTATAAAGGGTCAAGTTCTAGATCTTGAATGTTCCAAAAAGTTACTCAGTAATGACTCATCCAATAGTTTGAATTTTCTGCCTGTCACCGAGAACATCAAGGGGCTTTAGAAAGAATCGGCCATATTGATTTTATACAGGAAAGGATTGGGATGATAGTGTTTATTTGTTTGTTATTAGGGAATCAGTTCCATAATCTTTGGATTATATTCCTTTGAACTAGTGTTTCCACATATTGTCCATGGACCATTGAGGGTATTAAAAGCGAACTTTCTTTTCCAATCGGAGATTCAGAGATTAACGTTCCTGACAATGTCTCTTGATTCAAATGTAAGTTGTCAAAGGCTTGCGAAGCATCAGGAACTAATCTTTGCTCCACTCAAGCAAAACCGAGATTAAGGTGTGACAGAAATGTACAAGAACAGCGTTGTCAGCTTAATGATAGAGTTCATAGCCTCTTGCCAATAGCTCGAAATCCTCTTCAGGCTAAGTTTTATGGTCCTTATACAGTTTAAAAGACAGTAACGTAAGTTACATCATCAATACTCCAGGGAGGGGGAAACAGAATCAACTTTGCCATATAAATATGTTAAAGTAGTATCCTGATAGAGATTGCCCTGGTAATCATTCAGTCAATTAAATTGTACACATCCCACACTCTGAGGATTTAAACGAGGGTATGCAATGTGACTGAAATTAACTTTCACGTTTATTGAAGTACTATATTGCCTTATTTTGTGTATATCTTATGACATTCATAAGACATCAACCGGTGTAGTTTTGTATTATTATAATATCATATGTATATGAGACTAATAAGTAAAGAAGAGATTTATGATATATATATATATATATATATATATATATATATATATATATATATATATATATATATATATATATATGTTCTTTATTATTATTTATATTTTTATTGCGTGTTTCCTTTCGCCCATGATTGCATAATTCATTTTGTAAGCATCATATTAGATAGTTATTTTTTGTCCCTGGCTGTAGACTTAAAAGTATATCTGTAAACATGTCTACTTGGATTTGAGTTGAGGATATTTTTATTCCCTTGGAAATTCAAGGTCTACCTGATAGTTGTCAAGTTGATTCGCTACAATGTAAGAAAGTAGAATGGATCTTGTTTACGAATTTAATCAAAATTCCCATTAAGATGACGGTATTTTCAGAAAATGGTTTACATCGAGAATATTCACACACACACCACCAACCAACGCCCCCTACACCTCCATCATATATATTGTGAAGTATGTGGCGCAGCTGCAACAGGGCTGTCTGAATAAGATGTTTCAATTCACCTTTCCAAATTGTTGCGACTTATCTTCATTGCACTTGATTCTTATGCTGAGCCTACCTCATGAGAGCTAGAAAGCATTAGCGGTCACACGGGACACAGAAGACTGAATGATTTGTTACTATTATTAAAAATTAAAAAGAATTTGAAGTTAGCATGGACCTCACGCATAAGTGGTCAGATTTATTTTTGATGAGGTCTTTAAAAAGATCCCCTATAAACGAATGCGCGGACTATACAAGGGAAAATGAGACATGAGACAAAATGAGGGTATATGTCAGCTTTGTTTACTCCTATGCAAAGAAAGACGTCAGGCCCCTTTCTTGTCGTTCCGCACCCAAATCGATTGGTCTACACATACAAAAATATATTTGTTTTTTGTATGCGTCCAGCTATAAATACATGTTGGCGGTAGACTAAGCTCTGTATAAACAACACAGAATATACATAAAGCGATTCAGTGTCTTTTTGGCAATCCCTGCAGTATATTTACAAACATCCACATGCATGATACAGGTAGAAAAGATGGAAATTGAATGAAGCAAGTCAAAACTAAATTTTGAATTTGTGATTTGAATAACTACAGCTCTTGCCGAAAGCAGATACAATGTAACGTATGAGACTGTATTGAATCACCCAATGACACATAGGGAAATTTATCTCTCTTGATATTGCAACAAAGAGAAAACAATCAATGCACATCGGAATAAAAACGGGAAGAATATGTGGCTATGTATCCTGAGCTTCACTAGCGTGACAATATTAAGTCTGTTCCTACATCAGATCCAATAGCTGCAGGACCAGAACTCAATGAAAGAAGAACACATTCTGCACGCTATGACTGTAATATGTGATGTGTCTTTATTATATTGGGTGGGGGGATACTTTGTATATATAAAATTGTGTTGTCATGAGAAGTGCCAGAATCATATCTATATCAATTCATTGCTAAGTTCATTCAACGTCTCAAGGCCTGTCTTCCACAACATACCTTTGACAACATTTTTCCATCTACTTGTACATATCTTCCATAACCTAGACAAATCTATGAAAGGAAACTAAGTTATTATCCGAAATAGTATGCATTGGTTTAGAAATACTTTGAATCGGTTCGAAAAAATAATATATCGGTAATGTTCGGCTCACGACGTTTTACGAATATCATCAAAATCGTCATTGTAAAATCGTTTAGGGAAATACACATCGTATATATAGATTAAACCACTGGACATAAAGATGCAAGTTTTCGTTTTTCACGCTTATATTTTTTAATATAAATTTAAAGGTCTATGCTGCTAGGAAACCAATAGAACATCACATTATAGGTACATGTGTGTCGTTCCAACGTAAATTTGTTATGTGCCGTATCTTCTCTAGCAAAAGGTCGTCACCTTCGTCTCAGACATAAGTCGATGTGGAACGAGGTGAGACAACACACTTGACTAAACAAGCTATTTATATCCATAGTGATACTTTTAAATCGAAACAGTGGAGAAAAACATTAACAAAGCCGCTCTCTGCTCCTCTAATAAGAATACGTTCACCAGGAAAAGACGTCTCAGACACAATCAAAATACGTGACAGATCATAAGAGGCTCACGTGTCCCTTAATGTTTTAATAGAAATAGGCTTGCCATAATCACAAGTAAGGGATATAGAATCATTCGACATGAATGGTTCATAAAAGTCTCCATAACAAATCAGACTGATGACCTAGAACTACTTTCAATACATGACCATGAACGTGCCCTATTCAAAATGAGAGCATTTGGGATAGCTCTGTCTTTATTCTTTTACTTATGTTTCAGTCTTTATCAACCAGAAATGATGTCCACCTTTGTTCGTACAACAAGAGATACGAATTTCTGATCTGTCTTATCAGATGTTTTATTCCTAGTTGTTGCGTCAAATTGAGATTTGAAAGTACTCGTATGAGAGTGAAATATTTTTATCATACATCTGCTGAAGAAGACTTATTGAGAAATGAAAATGAGTGAAGTAGTAGTCATCTGCTGTTCGAGCAGCATTTTCGATTGTTTTGCTCATCAAGATTGGTCTTGACATCGCTATCATTCTTTTGGTCAACCTTGTTGCCTGAGCATCTCCTATCAAGCAGTCGTTCTTTTTCCTTGCAAATCAGATATGAGTTAGTCTAGTTTATATTTTACGATTCCGAAATTTTAACCTTCGTAGAAATGCTTCAAGTATCAATTCATAACCATTGAAGATAATAGATTAACAAAAAAAAATAATCATCACATTGTGGTTTGTTATATTTCTTTAAAGGGGCTACTTACCTAATATATATGGCAAGATGAAAACTTGAACATGTATTTAAAGGGGTGGGTGTGAAGTGTGTTCCACCTGCAATTTTAATTGCATTGCCCTATCATCTCTCTGCATTTAAGTTTCTCTTTCTAATGCTACGTCGTTCATTCGTGATGCACATTGATGTGTGTCAGTGCCAGTACGCAGGTAAGATGCTGTCAAGAAAATTGTTAACTGTAATTCCACCGAATACATTGTTTAAGCCAGCTTAGAGAGGATCAAACTAGTTCTTATTCAGGTCATTTTCTTTCAGCAATTTGACAGTCGAGAAAACGACAGCTTTCCACTCTGGGATATTCAGTCGAAACATTCAGACAGTCAACACCAAATATATTATATATCGTCATCTTTTAGTTCTGCTAGTCCTCAGTCAGAGATAACATTGATTAAGACATTTTTGTTAGTATACTAGTGAACTATATGCACTTAATTCACTTCATTTATACTAAAGAATGATTTTATGCGGTCGCAAAGGCTTCTGAGACCGGTGATCGGATTTTTATTTTCTCTTGTTTTGCAACTTGTTCCCTTTCCGTGCACAATTTAAAATGATAATTTATAGGATGAAGCGTTCAAGAATGAATGGTAAGGA
Organism: Sinohyriopsis cumingii; assembly: GCA_028554795.2. Lineage (NCBI taxonomy): Eukaryota > Metazoa > Mollusca > Bivalvia > Unionida > Unionidae > Sinohyriopsis > Sinohyriopsis cumingii. The sequence goes on from CM068827.1 coordinate 45,168,139, forward strand.
ACTTTGAGAGTGGAAGACAAAGTAAATAATGGCACATCGCTATTAGCATTAGTCATGATACAAGCTTAAATGATTATAATTCCATTGCAATAACCTTCATATGAAGTAACATGGATTAACAGCAGTTTCGAAATTTTTTTATGAAAATCTTATTAGATGTTTAATTTATGACTAGATACATTTATTTATTTAAATACTATATGATATATAGAGACCAGCAACTCGTCGTCCGAATATTCGATCTTGACAATTAGTAACATAAAATGCTGAAGTCATCATCGATAAGGTCTGGAATATGATATTAAGTCAATGCCATTTACCTAAATGTTGCGTAGGTTTCACTATTGAAAACTGCAACGCGTTACATTTTAACTTTGTTAACTTAATATGTGTGAGTCTTTTTCTTCTCTGCCATTTCTAAAGACCGAGTGGAGACCGAGTGAGATATTACTGGAGTAGTGAAATTAGCGTATATCTTGAATCCGTGTACTAATGAAAGTGATTCGGTCAAAGTCCTACCTAACAGCGGTCTTTGCTACCGAATACGTACGCCATCCCCTAGCCAAGCATACTTAAAATAGAACATGTAAACATAAATAATTTCTGATATTTTCTAGTTTGGTCTAAATAAGGTAGTTGACAACCAAACCAGTGGATTTTCTCACAACGATTTAGTATACATACTGCTGGTAACGAGCATAACATGAACTGAATACGTAAAACTGGAATAAATAAATGCATAATCTAAGTTTACTGTCTCCCTATGTAATCAATGCAGACGAAATACTTTTTGCCACGGTTTAGAGCGAAAACTTTGAGAGATAGAAACATCCTATTCTTATTCAAGTCTTATGCTGTATTCTCGAATTTGATAACTTGCAACTTTGGATTTCTGGTTAATGGTTGATATCAGGCGTTTCATAAAACAAGTTGACAAGGATAATTGAAAGGTGAATTGTATCTTTTAATAAAATGAACTAGACATTAAAACAGCACAAATAACCTCTTATTGCTGGTTAACACAAGGAATTGTGTAATTAGAATGCAATTGACAAGAATGAGGTACAACGTGTGTTGGCCATGGTCTAGCATTAGCCGTTTTAGTGTCTTTGTTAAGGTCATGTAACATTGCTTCTCCGATAAAGTGCAACCAGGCCATAACCGGCCTATTGTCGTGGATTCAAAGGAAAAGAACTTCGGTTATCGCAGCTCCTGAAAATTTGATATTTTTCTGCACCAGAGTTTATTCAGATGACAAAAGAAAGTGAAGCATCAGGACTATTTTGTTATATAAACATCATAAACATTTTTTATCATCATTAACCTCATGTCCACAAACATTATATTGACATGGCTGTGAAATGGCTGGTGTTCTTATTTGGACAGAAATCGTATGCAAACCGTCATGCCTCTAAATGTTACTATTTATAAATGTGCTAATTATTTTTCGTGGAAAGTATAATCAGTAAATAATGTCATTAACAAAAATTTGATGCTCTGCAGCGTGGTCCTAAGTATTGCGATTTATAAAAATGAAATTTTATTTAAGTGTTGTTACAAATCAATTCAAGAGATCTAGTTTACAATATGGATGTTCATTCCGTACTTTTAGTTGTTTCCGCTGTTATGCGCTGTAAAAATAGTTTATTTTAAATTTGAATTCTTTAACGGAGAATCACCTTTCCATTGAGGTAAACCAGTATTTGATTGACACGGCACCTATGTTTGCGGAAAAATAGGAAGGAGACAGTTATTTTTCAAACTTAACATCTCCAGTATGAATTAGAATCTAAAATATGAATCATTAAATGTATGTTAACTATTTCAAAACTCCCATCACACAATTTGGAAAATACGAGAATAAAAGAGAACAAAATTGCGATCAATCACAATAAAGAAACAGGGAAGAAAGTGAACACATTTACAGCAGTAAAATCGAAAATAATTATTTAATAATTATCTGATGTGGTAGATTGTTTGAAGTCGTTTTAGAAATTGTACATTTTGTTAATTGTTTGGTGATATATACTAAAAGTTACCTAGGTACTTGTTCAATATAAACAAAGATTTCGACGCTTAAAGACCGATGTTTTTGCAGTTTAAATAATTAGACACCCGTATTAAAGACAAATTATAAAGAACATACTTCCCTGAAAGTTTCTGTTCCATCGTAATACACCCACTTGTTTTTAACAACTCTACCACCTTTTCGAACAATCATAACTTTTGTTTTAGATGAATTTGTCCTTAATTTCCACTTCAGACGTTAGTCTTCAATGTATTCGATCCCTTTTGTAACCCATATATACTTGTTGAAATTATTTTCAGCACTGTCGACATTTAGTATTAAGACGATATGCATCATACCAGTGTCAATATTATACTGAAAATGTTTTTAAAAAAACCCGGTAATAACATACATTCCCGGTATCCTGCAACATTTTTGCAATGACATGTACAAAAAAAATCATTACTGCATTTAGGTTTGCACCCCACAGTATTATGCACGAATTTATCGCATGGAATATTTCACATCTACTGCCAATTATAACAAGTTTAAACTCAAACAAGTATCTTACCTTATAATCGAATCCATTTGAAATTAAACAAAGTCACAATATATGTTTCCTTAAATACGAAAATGTGCAATTAATCCGTGAAGTATAATATAAATTCTCTGTTATTCTTTATTCAGTAACTATATATTGCAAATGCATTAAATAATTTATCCAGGCTTGCACAAGTACTAGGGTTTGAAACTTAAAGGTTGTACTGCCTATAACCCTATTAGGTTCATGAAATAAAAGTTCTTTTCATCGACTATTCACTCATTGTAAGCATAGATTTATTTATTAGGTAACATGGGATACAAGACACTAAGGTTGATTTGCCGGCTTGCAAATGTTTGCAAATTGATCTGCGGACATTTTAAAATGATTAGTAAAATCAAATGAATTTAGCATTTACTATTAATTGTTGACGTTTGTACTTTAGACTCTTAATAATTGATCGGTATGCTTGCCTTAGTATTGTTTTCATCAATTTATGACATATTCGTTGAGCCTTGATTTATGTTCACGCATAGTAAATCAATTATGTTCCGCTGGAACAAGTCTGCATTAATTACCCTTTTTCTTAAATTCCTTTCTACTTGTTTACTCGAAATACTAGAACAATATGATGTTAGGGCGGTACTGTAACCACATCATTTATCACTTGTTTACATATATCATTCTTTATTCTTTAGTGTGATATATATTGACACATACTGAATGTATCACTATTCCAAATATATCTGATATTGCTTTTCCTTTCGATACCCATTAGTTGTTAGTAGATGACTGAATAAAATTTATAATATAAAACTTAGAAATCTTGGCTGATCGGTGATGGGTGATGTCAAGTGTTTAAATAATAAATCATCGTTCTTTCAAAAAGAAAAAGTAAAACAAAAAATACTGGCTTTGATTGGTGAGTAAAGGGAAATACGTATTAATACAATTGAGGATATAGCTTCAAAAGAATGCCATAGGATGAACATTGCCCATGCTTTGACCTCGTCTAATCTGGTTGACGTGATTGAGTTTGCTGATCTAACCGAAGATTAACCTGTCCTTTATCCTGTGAATAAACATGATATTTTCATGTAAACAACATGTACTATTGCCCAGAAACTATATTCGCATATTTTCAGGCCTACCAGAAGGGATGCTAAAGAACCAGTTTTAAAAGAAAATTTAATAAAATTGGGTATGCATTAAGGATCCTAACAACAACAATATGTGTTGATAAGAGTCACATATACTTGCAGTGTGGACAAGATTTCCTTGTATGCAAGGAAGTGTTCTTTTTAGCGAAAATGGGAGCTCTCTCCGGTGCAGCTCAAAATATTGCAATTTTCAAATAATCTAATTATTTTAACTATATATCCAATTACTATTTCCTGATTGACATCGTGTTCACTGATGATATCCAGCAGAGTAGCAGTATTGATGACAATTAACGCACCACCCATCCTCTTTAAAAGACTTGCGATCAATCATTTGGCAATATGAGACAGAATTCTACAACATGAACCTTCACCTATACGACTTGGTTGTCTCCCGTAAAGCTTGACCGGATAAAGTCTCGTGACTCATAATACATTTTCAACTTTAAGGAATGATGTACGCGAGAAATGATTGTTAGCATCAAGGGTCTTCTATAATACTCTCCTATCCCCCCCCCCGCCCACAAGTTTATCTGCATATGTAAAAGCAACTATTGACTTTACCTTACGATCCAGAATTCTCAACCAACCTAAAATGCAAATATCCTGAAATAACGTGATATGTTCATACCGAAGACACATTAGTTATGATTAGTTTAACTGATAAAGTTGAACAGAATAGTAATTAAACGAAGTGACAGAATCGTGTAATGCCTGGAATAGGTCGTTGTTACCTAAAACTTCCATGAATACTATCCGAGAAAATCTAATCGTATCATAAATATTTAACGGTTTGGATATCTGCATGTCAAAGCTTTAGATTTATTAGGTTGTATAAGTGATCCGAGAAGCTAACTATTCATATTTTCTGAATGTGATGACTGGACTAATCGAATTATATATTAAAAACTCTCGCTAAAGCCTCTTCCTTCAGTTTAGGGCGTACATAATCCATGGGGGTGGTATTGGTCCTTGCATCGATATAAATGATGGCGTGTTGTTAGAAGTTGCACATAGACCGTATATGTATGTTGTAGACATATACTGTGTCAAGATGGCGTATGAAGTAATTAAGACTGTGCTATTGACAGCTGTGGTATCGTTGCAGACAGTTGATGCGGCTCCTACAATAGATTGTACGAAGGAAATAGGTAAGACCAATCTTCTTGATCTGACCTATTTCAGCACTACATAACAATGTTGGTTTTGTTGTGGGTTTCAGTTAGACTATTACTGAAACGTAATGTTGTATATTACTGGCAGAAACAAATCATGCATTATATTGAATTGTATACTCTCCTTATATTAACCATTTCAAATAAAATATACTTCATAAATCCAAATTTCCATTTAACAAAGGGTAAATGCTATTTTCTTTATGCGTTTCATATATATATATATATATATATATATATATATATATATATATATATATATATATATATATATATATATATATATATATATATATATAAATATATATATATAAATATATATATATATATACATATATATATATATATATATATATATATATATATATATATATATATATATATATATATATATATATATATATATATATATATATATGAATTGACTAAGAGTCAGAATGTTTATTTTTGGCTAGTATAAAGAGCATGAAAACTAATTCGATTCAATGGTGTAATTGTATGAAATTTGTTTTATAAAATAACGTTTGCGTAAAAGAGGGAAACGTATACTTGCTACAGTTAGCAATATGGAATAGCACAAATGTAAATTCATCAACAAAGTACTCAGCAAACAAATAAGTAAAATACATAATCTGGATGCAAACGACAAAATGGCAAGTGCTTTGAAAGCTTCAAGGTAGTATAAAAGAGATTTTTCTGATGATAAGAATACAATACAAATCAGATGCGAGAGTCCTAGTCTAACATCATGACAATATTAAGGAGTTTCGATGCTACTCACTTATGCATGGGATTTCTTTAAAGGGGATCACAAATACAAACAGGTATTAATATGTATGCAGAACTATATAAAATATCTCATCTACGTGAGCCCCATAAATCATGAAACGTTTTGTTGGAGAAATGTTTGCGAAGATAAATGTACCGTTTATTAAGGCGAGATTGGAAAGTGTAATTTAAAAGCAGAGGCACCATTCTGAGGAAAAGGATGGAAATAAAGTGTAAATCTACTAGAAAATGTTAAAAATTATATTCTAGTCGGATAACGTCCATAAGTCTTAATACGGTTGGGTTAGATCGAGGATTTATAATCTAGTCGTACAAACTTCTAATAAGTGTTATGAATGTTGTGTTATCTCGATAATTTATAATCTAGTGGGACAACTTCGTTTTTGCAGTAAAAAGTCTTCACAACTTAAGTTAATCGAGAGGCTGTAATGGATTTAATAATTAGCACAAATCTGTATTGTGTAATAATACTAATATAAAATTATGTTCATTAACATGGTCAGAAAGCTTTGGATTGCTCAGAGTAAATGAATGTTTAATGCAAACCCGATGTTATTAAATAGTAAAGAGTGTGTATTCTTCCTAAAGTCCCTCTAAATGGAACTACAGTCATTCAAAAAATGTAATAATTAAACTAGAATTGCCTGAAAAATATTTATCGTCATTAGCAAACTAGGTTGAATGTGTAGGTGTTATAATTCTTTGCGGCCTGTATGAGAAGTTTGGCTACTAATATAAAATGTTAGGATTTGCACAAACGATAAGGAAACAGTCTACACACCAGAATCTAAATAGTTTGTTCTCAAAAATTTTGATTTCGCATAAATAATAATCTACTCATAATGTATATTGGTACACAAATTTAATACTACTGAATGACTCAACGCAGTCCAACATTTTGTAAAGTATTATATTTTTCTTCCTAGAGACTAGCAAATTCAGAAAAAATATAAAATATATGTTTTTTGTTTCACATTACATCAAACTGCATTTCTACTTTCAGTTAAAGCTGTATGCAGTTTAAAACCCAATCTTCCAGAATACCCCCATCTTACGTTTATATTCAATGGAACCGTGCGTTTTCAGCAAAGAGTGGTTAGTATGGAAGTGGTAGTAGTGGTGTTGGTTGTAATGGTAAACCTGGTGTTGAAATTAGTAGCAGTGGTAGTAGCAGCAGCAATAGTTGTAGCACTATCAGTGCTGGTAATAAGTGAGATGGTGGATCGTTATTCATCAGAATTTTCTGAATCTAGATGATCAAGTATAAATTGGAAATAAAGTATTAGTAATCAAGATCGCCTCTAAGTGCAGCCCATCCACGCACACAGATGCATACATATATACATAATATGGCAAAGATCCAGTGTCATAACAAAATTCTGTTTGTCCCTTTTTCAATTGGAAGTTTAACTCACTGAAGAAGTAATCACCTCCCATTGCGTCGAAGTATATGAACTAAAATCGGGCATTGTTTGATTTAATGAATCGTATTACGCCCACATCTGTGCTGTCCTATTATATAATTTTCTCTTTAATGATGTTATTAACTTTATGTCAGCTTCCAAATGTGTTTCTCCAATCTGACCAAGAATTGCTTTATCCTATTGCATCTATCTGTAATCAGGTTATTTTATTGTATGCCATTTTTTTTAAATTTGATTTATTAGAGCCAAGATTGCAGAAGATTGGGGAAGCTAGTTATTCAGTATGACATCAAGGGACTCTTTGTGCTTGAAGGAGGTCCGTATCACGGTATACATATACATGAATTAAATGACACAAGTAACGGATGTGAATCGATGGGTCTCCATTTTAACCCTCTCAATACACTACATGGTGCTGCAAGAGATACACACGAGTAAGTAACGCACAAAATGTCTGAGAGCACATCGCATACATTCGACAGTGCACAAGAATGTACGTGTTCATCCATAATGTAGATAAAGGATGAGCGAATAAAATATCAGCTTAAACTTTACGATAACGTACGATTACTACAAGAACCTGCTCAACCAGACGTGGGTTAGTGCATCTTATGTTGACGATAACATTTACATATATAACCACATTGAAGTTTATTTTAATTTGTGTGTTCCATGCGATGAGTTCATTCATCTTCATTGAGTATAGGTTAAGCTGTGCAAGTTGTGAATCTCAATATTAAATCTTGCAAAATCAGCGCATACCGAAATCATTCTATGCGCCCTTCTATTTTGCCAAACAAGATGTAAATATGCATAGAGCTTAGCGGATGTGCATTCTCACAATATAGGATATGTGGTGATAATTATTTGATACATTTTTCATAAAGTGAAGCAACAAAGTACGAAGATAAATCCTTCGAAAACGAATGCCAACATGTAGATACAAAGCTAAGCTCTTTTACTCTTGTAAAATATATATAAAGGTAAGAATAAAGTGCAACAAATACAAAACGCTTTTACTTACATGCCGCGATTTGCAATATAAACCGTATTCCCTCGAGAAGTCTTTTCTGTGCTAGTACAACATCATTCAGTTCCTTAATTGAGTTCACATCTTAAAACATTATCTCACAAGGTGGAAGTCGATACAGTCAACAACTGTCAGTGGTAAAACAGTACTAGGAAAGGAATGTAATCAACTTTAATTATATATTTCACGCATATGTGTTACGTGGAATAGGGAAATTATTGCAAAGAAACAAAGTCGTTTCATGCCAATATTATTCAAATGTAAAAACAAATTTCAATAAATCCGTCAATACATGAACCGCTTCGGTGGCCTAGTACTTAGAGCATCCGCCTCGGATGCGGGAAGTCCTGGACTTAATCCCTGGCAGAGTCATACCAAAGAGTTATAAAAATGGTACTAGCAGGTTAGTGTTAGGACTGGTAGGCCTGGTGTCAGGATAATGTGACTGGATGGGACATCATCATACATGTCTGCGGCATGATGCCCCAGTGGTAGGCAACACTATAAACTGCCACATTGCAGACATCGTAGCGATATGACTGAAAACTTGTTAAAGCTACGTTAAAAGTCCAAATCACACACACACCGTCGATCCAGAATTTACCACACTTGTCAAGGCTTAGTTTGTGCAAACATTGGACAAATCCTGATTTATTTTAGATAAAGTTCAAAACCTGGACATATGAATGTTTTATGAAAAACGAATGTTTCTCCGCAATATAGCAGGATCTGTTTCAGGATCATGTTGTATATTGAAGGTGGTGGTGTGATACATATGTAAATTATATGTTCCAATGAGATAATATAAACTTCTAATCGACTTTTATTTGGAATAATGTAGATGATACAATAATTGATTTTTTTTATATTAATATTCTTATGAGTTGTTCCTAAAAGACCTTGACATATTGTTATGGTCTTAAACTAAGTAAAATAAAAAGGTGAAAGACAACATATTTTTTAAAATTCAACTATCATTTATTTACCTAGAATACAAAGTGAAAAATCTAAAATAACTTACAGTATGGTGAGTGAAATCCGAAATATATATAAAATTTATATCGCAAGTCCAAAAGTATCGATTATTCCAAACACGTTTATCTGGTGGTCCGAATGAAGGTCAATCTATTTTGCTAATAATCATGGATACAATAAGCTATTTTATATAGTATTTACAAGATGACCCTTACAACCAATAATCCGGCGAACTAACAAACATAATATGGATATACGTAACAATATTAGATCCCACCCTTTAGTAGAACGCTAACTATTTTAGGATTCGCACAGTATGACATGGCGGCAAACCACAATACGTGTGAGTTCAGATTCTTGATGAGTATAAGGACATATTATATGACAGGAAAAATGTGTCTTGGACGATTCCACTAAAGTCTGCTGATGAATGTTTATCTGAGGGACCCACAATTTAAAAAAATTGCTGTCAAGTACAAAGAGATAAATCGATTGGGATATATATATATATATATATATATATATATATATATATATATATATATATATATGTGTGTGTGTGTGTGTGTGTGTGTGTGTGTGTGTGTGTGTACATATACTTCGTACATGACGCGCGATACGACAAATATCGATATGCATCTCGTCTTTATAAAATTGAAATATGACAATGAACGTTGAGTGCATATTTGGTAATGTTGATATCAGAGCTTATTGGTAAATTGTTAAATTATTTGTCAGCGACAATATAAAATATAAGCCTTCTTGAGATAGGAACACTCATAAATAATGTTTCTCTCTTAAACCAAAAATTGTTTTGGATCCATTTTTTTAATTTTTTTATATTTTTTTATTGAGATTAATGTCGCAGTATTCTACCTTGATCACACAAAAATGACCAGCTTACTCAGATCAATAAATTCAAGTTTTGTGAGGTTAGTCATCTACGTTGTTTTCTGTGATTATACTTTAGTGGTCTTCGTCATGAGAATACTCAAAATCCATCAATGAAAGTCATTTGAGAGCCAAAAGTATTTACAAGAAACTCCCAGGCCCACCCACCGGTGGGAAATAAATTGCCGGTTTCTTGTACTGAGTTTAATATGCAATTACAACACAGTAATGAGATCTAGTATGTGGGACTATTTTTCGTACACTGCTAACATATACATTTGTCTGCTGATGTGGTCAGTGTAGGAATATAATATAAATTTGTATAGTGAATAGCCAGATAACAGAAACAATTGCTTGACGACGATGGTACTGACTGTAATTAAAGGTAGGTTTTGTCTTGCCTGCCCAGCCTAGAAGAAAAATAATTTTCACTTTTCCTACGGTGTTGCCATTCTGGATGCAGGCGTTAACATTAACATTCGTCATGTAGCTCAGTTGCTAGCACTGTTGTAAGTACAGTAATGTCGTTGGTTGGGTAATGGGATTTTCCAGTGGACTACTCACCATGGAATAAAATAGATGACAATGTTCTTATCTTATCGTAGTCCAGTGATTGGGTAACCTTTTGCACATGGCTAAGTTTATCACATAATACCAGAAAAGTCTTCGCATTACGCGAAATGCTTCTTAAATACTGAAAATAAGTATTGGTGATATTTAGATGTATTAAGGCAATAAAGACACTGCTAGAACACCCAGCATAATTTATCATAACTGGTTACGTTCTGCAGAAGTTTACCTGGAATTATGTTATCAACCCTTCCCCAACCCGTACGACTGTTTAATGAATTGTCTTGCTTTCTTCAACGAGTAGAATTCAAAAGTTAAGTATAGACAAATGTTTTCCAAACCAATATTTTGATATTAAGCGGATTTTCCTTACACATATATAAACAAGAACGCAAGTATTTGTATAACCTCTACATTCTAGGGCGGATTACTATCGAGTTACTGGATTTTAGTGAATACAATGTCATCTCCATTCAAATCAGTCAAAATACCAGTTCGTTATATTGTCAATTCTTATTTTGGTGTCAAATCATGAATGTGCTAGATCATGCCGTGTTACGCTTGTTCGTCCGTTTGTTAGTACGTACGCCTGTTATGTTGATTTTCGTTTACTCAGTTTCGTTCCATAGACATATATTAAGGGTTCTATTTTTTCAGATGGGTGGCTTAGGTGTTAGCGTCCAATGGGACCAAAAAAGGTAATTTCTGCATAATGTAATAAACATTTTTTCAGGATGCGCCACCTTGGTGACTTGGGAAACTTGCACGCCAGCGAAAACGGAACTGTTAAAAACAGACGCGAGGAACATTTAGCAAATTTAGTAGGCCCTAACTCAATCATCGGCAAGGGTCTGGCGGTAAGATTTTTATTTATTTATTTATTTATTTATTTTGAATTTTAAATTTGTACTTATATGCTCGCGATTGAAAGTGACACTATATTACTGCGAATGAATGATTGGAAAGCAGATATCAGAAAAGAAATATTTTTTGTTAAATATGCCTAGACATTCTTGCACGACAAAATAGCTCCATTGCCACCTAACTGCTGAATTTTCAGTTGAGGTGGTTCCATTCGACGTGAGACCAGACGAGTATATGCTTATTCGCACCATCGGATCGGCCCAGTTTAGATACCATGGTGTTATTCTTCGGCATGACTCTTTACAGTACTTTCCTCTGCATGCTGCCTTCAAAGTGTTGCTTTGTCTTATCTAACATGCACCCCCAGACACGCACACACCATATTTAAAAGTTGGTTTCATTCATTTGAACAACTATAATAATAGTACTGTCTTATTGGATAAATTCGTCATTTCAACTAGCAAAATGCATATATCTTTACAGTCCTCATGCATCGTCAGGCTTATTTACTTCATCAACAACGTCACTTGGTTCTAGACGCAAAGTATTTTTTCTTTTATAGAACTAGAAATAATTCTAGCCCAATCATTCGAAGACATTTACCTGACATAACGTGTTCTTGTTCTTTTTATTTTAATATTTTGTTTTTTATTGTTGGTTTTATTTTGTCTTGTCCATGGTAGTGTTTAGCAAATGTCAGCTATTTTTGATGCATGTGAAATTGTAACTAATGTACTGAACCTTTGTAACAAAAATAAAACAAATACAGACAAGATATAATGAACTAGATAAGTTTAGTGCACATAAAAACTTAGAAGTCGCCCCTCGAGCATAACGTATAGTGGTAATGAACTGAAATTATACTCGCTCACTTCTCACACGGCTTGCTCTCGAGATCTAGCTCTGCATTTTGCGATTTTCTTGATGTCAGAAGTCCGATGATCACTTGATCCAAACAACATATGCAGGGAAAAGTCGATTGATAATCGATTGCTTTCCAAAATTTGAAAATAAGGATCCACATATTGCCTTCTCAAAACTATGTTCGAATCGATAATTTAAGGGAAAAAAAACAGTTTATCACATCGATTTCAGGCAGGTAATTCCCGAAAGAAGATCGCTTAATTATTCAAGAATAAATTGATCACTCTCGGCTGCGTTTTAGCACATTACATCTTCTACACATCTGACGCGCTTTGACCTTCCACCTTCATGTAACTGTAGAAATATCAAACACCGGCTGATGTAATTATGTATGTATACGAGACTTAACGGTTCATCAGCACGATACCCACCATATGGGGATGACAAGAAAATACGGAATAGGTTAGACATTAAATAATATCCACCGTTAATTAAGGATGGAGAGTTACTTCGTTTTGGTAAATGCTTCGTTTTCCGGGGTGGGTGGTGGGGGATAATCTGCCCGCCATCTTTGATGCAGGTAGAAATTAACACTTTTAAGTTGAGTATGGGAGATTATACATTACAAGTACATATACTTATTTGATACTATCCGCCATTGTACGTATTACTGACCGTCGTACCGTAACAGACTCCAACGATAAAATGTCGCTGGCAAAGTAGGCATGAGGGTACAATCACAACTGGTACATCACGATCAGTAAATGATAACTAACTAGTAGAGATCATTAGCATCCGTTCATGATAAATAGGGGCGTTATTGTCAATGTCGATGATATTTCTCTTTATCTCAATACGCGATCTCTTGGTGTCACGAGAGAGGCTGCTTGAACGATATTACTTTTTATAACGATATAGGCAGTTAATGCATCATTTTTGCATAGCCGTTTTAATTTCTTAAGACACTGTCTATCGCAGACTGATTCAAAATCATTTTGTTACAAGTATATTTTACTACACATCAGGGTTATATGCTGGCACTTATTAAAGTGCGTGAAATTACCGCTATTCCATCACTTCTAGGAAGGTTACCTTCCAAACTTGTCAATAGAAAATCAAGTTGCGTCATTGCTAAATATTTCATAATTACGCCATTGCTCCAGGCTTTTCGAATCCTAAAAACAACTTATGTCATCATGTGTATATTATATTGTAATCATTTATATACTATGTTTTTATCATTTCTCTCATTTGATCTGCGTTATTCTAGCTTCTACCCATCCCCCTCCTTTTATGGCATACATAGACACGATTCTTACCTGTATATTAAAGGACAAGCTAATGCGTATTCGATGTATTTTTAAAGTATTCTCGTCGTTAGCAGGTAAATATTAAAACTTTGTGACTCGCTTCTATGCCTTCTACATCCAGAATTACTAAACTTATAAATTATTCAACACGCTTCAAAACCTTCATATTAAATGAGTACACGCGTGATCTAATGCATCTATCACATTTCAGATCACCGCATACGATGATGACCTTGGACTAACTGACAATCCCAAAAGTCAAGAGGACGGAAGCTCCGGTACCCTTGTGGCGTGTTGTGTAATTGAACAATCCCAGAAATAAAAGCCATTATTATAGAAACTTTTGTAATCTCTTAGCAGTTAGGAAAAGACCGAATGTCAAATTTGTCTGCGTGTCTGAATGCAAAAAAAAGGTTTCAGATGACTTTGTATCTCCCAAAATATCGTTTTGATGGCCGTTTAAAGTATCTTCTAAATGCATTGCATTAAACATCATTTTACGTGTACAAGCAACTTTTTCGAACTTGAAACAAATACATAAATGAATGTTGTCCCTTTTCAATACCTTTGTTCCAGACCTACGTCTAACGCCTTCCAATTTTACTTCTGAAATCGGTCAATTGTTTTCTTTACCTCCTAATACCTGTAATTGATAATTTCCAACATTTGGTAGTTGTTCAATGTCATCAGTATCTTGAAAAAAATTGTCTCTGTAGTTCATGTTCTTGTCGTTCCTCGTGTGACGAATATGAAATAGTTTTTACCCTTGATAAATAACTGTTCATGTATAAAGAATTCCAAATCTTGATAAATAATTGCTCATTTATAAAGAATTCAAATTTCAATCAGAAATATTACTATATTAATTGTTTTTCTTTTTGATATTTTTTTTTCTGGCACATGAATTGGCGTTTACACTACTTAAACCTTATCTGTACCTTATAAATAAAGGATTAATAAACATCCAATTATATTGCGTTCTTGAATTTTTTTAATAGTAAAAGTAATTCTCACACATGATTGTATAAAATAGCTATTGACAATGGTAATGAAATAATGAAAAAAAGATTTGTTTGTTTTATTGGATTTATTTTCCTCCACAAACATCTTTGAGTCTCAGTGCAACATTCCCTCCTAATATCGATAAAATTGTACTCCGCAAATAAATCTAATAGTGCAGGTATCTAATACAAATCAACGATGAAATTAAAATTACGCCCAATAAAGACATAGTCGTGAATTATTTCAATAAACACATCCCTCTGAGGGAAGAGTTGGATTATCTAACTTCAGACGGAAATATTGAATAGTGTAAATATCAACGTTTGATTTATTGATATATCAGGTGTTACTTTCTTTGTCACACAGTCACAGTTTGTTGCATGAGCAGTGAATTGAAAGTTATTATTCAAAAGCAAGGACATCTTCTAGTCCTACAGGAGAAAGAGCGAGGGAAGATTAGTAGTTGCACGAGCGCCCATAGACTTACATGAGATAGCCAGTTGGGGGGTAATATCATACTATATAGATGTCCATAGGTTTAACATGGGAATGGCATTATGGGGTCAAATGACAATAGTGTTACAAGTGGCTGACCTCAACTGGGAATGGTATAGTAACATTGTTAGATTTGGCCTCAGTAGGCTTAAACATAGGTACATTTGGGAAATTCTATCCTAACTTTGTCCGTAGGTTTAACATGTAAATGGAAATATACGGTCAAAAGTGTTTATGGAGTTGAAACTTTATTGAGTCTAAATTATTTTATAGGGAAAAAAGTGTTTATAAGAAGAAGGGAAAATGGGCACTTTGTGACTTATATAGGCTAGCATAACTCTGGCCAACACGCTGAACATCATCTTATATTTAGAATTTGACAATACTTTGGAAATCAAGATCTTCATAGCAATGACTCTAAACTATAGGAAAGAAAGACTGAATACGAAGAGGCTTTGGAGATGGGTGACGAACATCTGTTTGATCCGGAACAAAAAGTTAAAAGAACTACATATGAAAAAGACAGAGAGGCAGACATTATGTCGAGATAGCCAGAACCAGAACAACATTTAGCCTCCTGTTTTATTACGGATTTGGCTGACAGAATTACGGATCTGACCAATAAACATTGTTTTAAATATCAATACGAACATCCCAGTCAGATTCCACAGATAAAGGTATCATCATAAGCCAAGAAGACAAATTGGAATAATATCTGGATGAGGCTTGAAGTCTCGTCTTCGACGAGAACATTTTGGAGAAAATGTTATAAAGATGAGAGTGACCCATTGTTATCAACATTGACTTCTTTGGGGATCAAGCGCATTAAAGCTCTCTTGCAACAGAGTACAGAGAAGAACCAACGTTTCTCGACTTACGTGACACACATTTTTCAAGGAAAAAGTCAGACTGAATTGATAACTCATCATTGCATGTGAAAAACGTAATGATACATGGGAACTTCGTTACCTTCTGACGCACATTTCGTATACCGCTTTTTGGAATCATGTGGTGTCTCTACAGATGAACTTCCGCATCGCAAACCTAAAGACATTCAAGCTTATGTCATTAGCACAAACGACAGTCATGACCCAAGAACCCATTGGGTAGCCGTCTACGTTCTCATCAATTACAGTATCGACTATTTTGATTCGTATGGACCACCGTCTCTGGAAAAAATCATAACTGATTTTATGAGAAGAAATGATGTATCATCTCGATTCAATAAAACGAGATTAAAAGAACAAATTCAATGGTGTGTGGACAACACTGTGTCTATTTTCTTCATCAACACAGTCTTGGATATTTGAACATTCAGCGACTTTTTATATCTTGAATTATCGAGTAAAGATAAAAAAGTAAAAATATGATTTTGTGAACATTATGGTTATCTCGTATCTTCATTTGAAATACGTGTGCATGCATCGATGGAAAAATGACAAAGCCTTTGATGACTGGAAGTCAAGTTTGACTCCACAACGTTGTCAGTCTTAAAAATACGTTCATATTTAGAGTTTGTTGAATTGTTGACTGTTATTGATGTTTGACAAGCTTCTTCTTATTATTAAACATGTTGATGTTTGAAACGGTGTTGTTTTGTTGCTTTATTGAAACTCTATGAATTATGCTCTTTCACATTTCTCTAGATAGGTTTTAGTATTGTTTTTCTTCATTCTCGCATGTTGAATCGATGGATGGTTTCCATCACGTCCGGGCGTTATGTATACCAATAAAGCGGCTGCTAACAAAAACATCGAAGATCACCCAACAGTTTGGAAAGTGAGGAGCCATGAAACGGACGATTCCTCCACCATTTGCTACTAGAGCGAGGTTGCCAAAGGCATCAAACACCCTCTGATCAAAAAATGCATGTGCATGTTTGATAAAACCTAAAGATGTTAACATTACATCTCCCTTACGTGCATATTAATGCAGAAACAACCAAAAACAATCACAAAGTTAACATTTTCCTTTCTACCATTTAACACTTTTGTCACCATAAATATTTTTGACTCCATATACTTTTGACCCCATGAAAACTTTAGAATTTATAAATAGTTTTGACCCCATAAAACCTTTGACTCTATAATACTCTGTGTTGTATGGGCGCAAATATTAAGTACAATAGTTGGAGTTTCGGTTTCCAGTAATACACTGCTATTTCATATGCAGAGGCTGTCGGCTGTACAGACTTTTATGGGCTTGGGTATTCAGCGATACATTGATGTTTAACATATAATGTCTGTTTTGTACCTTGCAAAAATTGTGAAAGATAAAAGAAATATGCATATGTCTATATTTAAAAGTCACAATATATCATTAGATTTTGAGGATAGTTGTGTCTTCTTGTAAATTCACACTCCCTTTATATCTCAGTCTGAGAACATGAGTGAAAGCATCAATCAAAAATAATGTTAAAAATAGTGCACGCAATAGTGCGTGGGCATGCTTCGCTAGTAAGAACCATTGGAACCTATGTGGATCAGTAGTAATAAGTGTGTATATGATGACGTACTTGGCTCCCACTGTGAAAAGGGTAGAAAACATATCAGGACAAACGGGAATTCAACCTGAGAGAACTTTTACCAGAAAAGGGTCGAAAGGTTATGGAGACGAACGGGAATCAACATTAAGATTTTATTATGGTCGACAGTTTTTAAAGACGAATGGTGGAAAACGTATGGAGACAAAGAGGAATGATAATGGTAGCATTTTGAGATACAACCCGGCACACCAAATATACTGTCCAGCAATCGCTTTTAATTACAATCCATAAAACGTCTACTATCTAACGAAAAGGGTCATATTGGATTTTTTTTACACACACACAGACACACACACACACACACACACACACACACACACTATACTTGCATACAAAAATATTATCATTTCAAGAGGGAGTACGATGTAAAATAATATGGATCAATATAATCGCACTCTCACACACAAATATACCATGCATTCACACACACACACACTAACAGGCAAGGGCTAGAGTACGCTGCTATATCCAAAGAAACGCACTAGGCAAATGGTAAGCTTATGTTGTTAGCAGCAGAAGGGGCGAACAGACCACTTGTCTGAAACGTCATTTGCTTAAAATAAAAGCTTCTTCCGAAATAAAAAAATAAGGTCACTGACGCTAAACCAAAGCGTCTAACTTAACCGAGAGTTTCTCTAATTGGATTACTTTATTTTTGTCGAAATTTGTGTTTACACACCGGACGTCTCATTGAGGTCCCGCCCCCTCTGCTGCTGTAATTAAATCATTATCATATGAATAATGCCACAGGCTAGTAAATCTCACACCGCTAGATTAGCTCGAGAAAGACTAGAAGCAATAAAGAAATTTATTCCTGTTCGTGATTCTGTCAGACAAAAATTGCAAGAACGTCATGAAGCACAGGTTGAATTTACAGAAGGCGCAGAACAGTTATTTAAACCTGTTACAAAAGTTACCGAGAGTCTACTTCCTCCGTTAGAACAAACCGCTAAGCAAACTGAAACAACAGCAGCGAGAACTAAGAAAACAAAAAGGATTTTACGAGATCTCCCAACCGAAATAGCTGAAGGGATTGGTAAAGTTCGTACTGAAATCGCCGACGTGAAAAAAGAACTTGCGCCTAAACCCAAACCAATACAAGAAAATGTTGGACTCATTGCAAAATTCAGGGAAGGTTTTGTCGAAGATATTAGAAATACTAAAAAAGAAAAATTACCCGAAAAAATATTAATTAGTGTGCTTAATAAATCTAATATTTTAGAACCCCGTTATGAAAAAGTAAGCGATGATAATCTTACTAAGTGGATATATCGCATGTATAAAAACAAAAAACAAGCCAGAGATGATGATTTAGAATACAGAAGTCTTCTTGAACAAGTACGAAGATTTTATGACGAGACACTGAAACAACAACAATCTTCTTCATCGAAGCGGGAGCCAATTGAAGAGTTTAAAAAGAAAGGGAACAGATGCTGGCAGAAATAGAACAAGAAAAAGAAAGAGCGAGACAAAAAAAAGAAGAATTGAGAGAGAGAGAGAGAGAGAGAGAGAGAGAGACTGAGCGGAAAAAGAAATTGTCTCTTTTATCAAGTAAAAAAGATTCTAAAAAAGAAGATCCTGACGATGATGCGCCTGGCGCTACTGGAAGTGACCTAGGAAGTGGTCTTATTGCCTATTCTAATAATATCCTCGATGACGTAGAACCACTAGAAATACTGATTGGAGGAAAACGTGCAGGAAATAATTCTACAGAAATTGTTAATGAAATATCTGATATTTGTCGAAGATTATTTCAAGGCGATATTATGGATCGCAGCATTTATCGTTCCCTTATTGATGAAATTGCTAATGATTTCCACAGCGACTAAACAATTAATTAATCAGTATATAAAAATGATTAATTAGTTAGTATTAACATCACTGCTCAACGTAGACCGATCATGGCCAGGGTAGTAAACTCACGACTGCCAAATTACAATACAATTTACGGAGATGGATTTGGTGATGTTGTTCAAGGTCTATTTAGAAGGATGGCTCCAAAAGCAATACCGATTGCAAAACAATTAGGGATAAAGGTTATTGAGGCTGTTCGTGATAAAATTCCTGGCGCTATTAGTAATCTTGCCAGTAAAGCGTTCTCGACAGTCAAGGACAGACTAGTTCGATTAGTATGAAGAAAACCGAAAATGTCAGTAAAATAAAAAATCAAGCCGCAAATCAAAAACTAGCGGAATTATCTGAAGAAGCAGAAAAAAATGTAGCTTCAAGTTTAATAGCAGGAAGCGGTCTTCGTGTCCTTGGCAAGTCAAGGCGACCATGATTTAGATCATGGCAATTATAATAGATGTTCAAATGTGTATTCGATCCGGCGTTTGATATAGACGCACCGGTTCTCAAAGACGAATCAATACGCGATTATCAATTTTATTCTTACGACGCACGACAACCAAATCAACGTGGTCGAATCGAATTACAAGTTCAGGATACAAGTAGATATTTCTTACCCGCCAAAGCGTTTATTGAAGTAGAAGGTGAAATTATGAAAGAAGATAATACTGAGTACGGAGTTGATGTTAGAATTGGTTTTGTTAACAACGGTATTATGGCGTTGTTTGACAGTGCCACATACATGATTGATGGAAGAAATATTGAATCGATTCAAAAAGACGTTGATGTTGCCACAGCGATAATAGGTCTAGCAAGATATTCAGATGATTATACAAGATCAGCCGGTCCGACAATGATATTCACCAAAGACACTTCTGATCACTCAGATCACAGACAGTATAGTATAAGACGACCATGAAATTTTGCCAATAACGCCGATGTTGATGTGAGGCCAGTTGTTCATGATGTTAATTCAGAGTTCAACTTATAATTTTCATCACTACGTTCGATGTTAAGAGGCTATCACAGAAATTTCTCATGCGCGATTCCATTATCTCATATATTTGGATTTTGCAGAAATATTAGAAAAGTTATCTTCGGGGCCAGACATACAATTGTACTGGTAAGAAAGGGTGATGATAACGATGCACTCTGGAGACCTGCTCGTGATGCTGGCAAAGTAATACTGACAAAACTTTCATTGTGGATGCCAGTTATGACTCTATCAATTGATGAGGAACAAAAATTTCGGCAAGCGTGGGTATGTGGGAAAGCCTGCCAGTAGCTTCTCGTGGGTCGGTGGTTCTTCCCTGGGTTTTCCATTGTTCTTCCTCCACCAGTTATACTGGCCGCCATGTATAGCCTATCTTGTGCTGAAAAATGGCGTTAAACCCTAGAACAATAACAAAAAAAGGAACAAAAATTAGTCTCTTTTATGGATTCAGGCGGTAAATCATTATTATCATGGCTGACAGTGACCACAGACAGTATCCAAAGTTCTGTTAATGGTTTATTTACATGGCATATAGCTTCACAGCAGGGTGTTTCCGCACCACGACATATATTTGTTGCTTTTCAGGAATTTGCACGAATGAGTTTACAAACACGCAGTCATATGATATTTGACAAACTTGGAGTTAATGAAGTTTCTTTGCGGATAAATGGACATCAAGAACAGCTGAAGATACATTGTTAAATTTTGATCAAAATCACGTAGCGCGTACATATCATCGTTTGATGTCATTTATGGGACGTGATCAAAATATATATACTGGTCTGCAAATATCACAACTAGATTTACAACATTATATCCGATTTATCACTTTTCGTTGGAACGTCCTGATTTATCTAGACAATCTGTCGTTGATATTCACTTTCGAGCTCAGGTAACACAACCTCCTGTTGCCGTAGTTGGTCCACCAGCTATTCTCTGCAAGCACCTGCTGTTATATTTAGCGACAAATCAAATCAATGTTGCTTGAGGTGTTGGTGGACGAATGTGGGTTATTGATGCACCAGTGGAAACTCTTTAATCATGTTATTTAAAAACACGAGTATTATCATAAAATGCCATATCATCACGTTAGTGTCAGTCTGACTCCTGGTCAGATTAAAAACCTTCAATCAAATTCAGAAAAAACTGCGGAATGAAAATATCACTAAAGTGAGATCAGATAACGGGTGGTCAAAATAAATTATCATTATCAGAACGTCAACTTAAACATTTCAACGGCACTAAACAATCAAAAACAGGTGTCAAACTTAATCTTTCTGCGGGTGCGATTAAAGATTCAGTTAAAACAGGTGGTATTTTTCCACTTCTCGCGGTTATTCCAGCATTAACTGCCGCAGCCGCACCTGTCGTAGCAAAAGCAGCCGCATTAGGTGCCGTTGGAATCGGTGATGGAATGGCATTAAAGAAAGCAACAGGGCGAGGATTAAACAAAGAGGACTGGGTCTAAGATTACCAGGATCTCATCGAGGAAGAGGTCTGAGGCTTCCAGGAACACTTCGTTAATTATTCCTGCCTCAAATTTTGATTTACTTGATGCCGCTAAACAACTAAAAATAAAAAAAACTTCCGAGGTGTTTTTATGCGAGATCAATTGCCGGACCGACCAAACATGATTGAAACGGGTATCTTTAATCTCGATGATAATTCAGGACCCGGTACTCATTGGGTATCATACGCAATTGATCCAAGTGGAATCATTTATTTCGATTCATACGAGTTAGCTCCACCTCTGTTGTTGTTGTTGTAGGGTTTAACGCCATTTTTCAGCACACGATAGGTTATACATGGCGGCCAGTATTAATGGTGGAGGAAGAACCCGGGAAATCCCCAGAAAGAACCACCGACCCTCGAGAAGCTACTGGCAAGCTTTCTCACATACCCACATTAGCCGAATCCGAGACTCGAACCCACGCAGACAGAGGTGAGATGGCAGTGATCCGTAACGGAGAGCGCTTTAGACCACTCGGCCACTCGGGGCCCCAGCTCCATCTCTAGAGTTTATCAAGTATGTCGCGCCACTTCACGCAGCGGTTTGGTATTCAACGCTACCAACACAAACAATGACAGATCCACCAATATGCGGCAGTGAAGTAATTAATGTACTTAACGCTATATCAAAGTCTTCCACGGCAACTCATAAAGGCGTGCATGATTATATAAGTAACCGCTTCGTTTTGAACCGATCTAAAATAATAATGGTTGATATTTACGGAAGATCTTCTTCTATCAAGGACAAGAAAAAAAAAAGATGATATTGATTTGTCGAAGTAAGCGACTAAAGATGAACTTGCTGATATTATGAACCTGGCTGGAGTTGACCGAGATGAAGTTGTTGTTTTTCAGGACCGATACGGAAAACTAAAAACGAGCAACATCAAATGGAATGATATAGTTCAACGAGTACTCGGTGCGATCGCGGATAACATTCCCGTGTTTACTGACGGCGGTAGAATGAGAGACTCGGAAACAAGATAACAGTGTTAAGAGATCCAACATCCGACGAAGATGCCGCGACGGAAAAATATGTAGACGTTAACTATGGCACCGTTGACGGTAAATTATCCACGTTGCGGGCTGAGTATGACGTCGGCTACAGCACCGTAGATGGTAAATTATCCACGTTGCGGGCCGAGTATGATGTGCACGTAGGCGCTTTTGCAAGATTTCGCAGAAATTTTCAAAAAACCGATGAAGTCATAGATAAATTCTTCGGCACTCCGTTCACCGTTGAAACTTTCCGAAATCAAAACTAACCTAGACACAACTAAAGAAACACTCGAAGATGTCGTAAGTGGAATTACTGATATCGTTAACAAAATTAGTCAGATTAAAATTCAACTCGGAATAACTCCCGGGCATATTACCAACATAGCATGCACAGTATCATCTGGATTCGCAACATGGTAACAGCAAAATAAAACTATCAAGCACACCGCAACAGTCACTGGTGTGTACAGGCTCTCTGTGTTCAGTGCTGCAAAATTCGAGATATTTACAACGTATCCGTGGTATCATTCCACGGACAAGATTTCTGGAGTTGTGTCTATCATGTTAAACAAGGGAAACGAAGAAATATTTATTCTGGAAGCAGCCGATAAGAAATTAACCGCAAAATCTTTCTGGTGGTGTCTAGAATTTGTAGCTGAAACACCTCAATTGGTTACTGTATAAAATATAATGAGTACCTCAATCGACGATATATTGCAACATTATAGGTACAATCAAGCACGTGAATGGCAAACAAACTTAAAAGATCGAGTCGAACAATACACGGTAAAAGTAAAGAAACATAGACGATGAGTAGTTATCGTCGACGTAATCGTTTATTCAGTATCCGCTATTGTTGCGTCCACCGGCGTATTATTATCAACGATAACAATGATGGAGCCAGTAGCCGTAACAATTTGTATTTCAGCTACAACAACAATTGCAGATGTTCTTAATATCATCGCAAAAGAATAAGTACATGCACGAATGAAAAATTATCCGATTACATGATAAAATTACACACAGCGATGGAATTATATCTGATTTCGAGTTTTCAGAAATGATTAAAATATATCACGAATGCGATGGTATTAAAGGTACAAATATATTAAATAATGACATCAGTAGAGCTACTTCAACAAATTGTAACTAACACAACCCCGCACAAGACCTTGATGATCTCGGTAAGTTCGACTAATCCTGAATCTAACGTCAGTTTTCCAACTGCTATTCCAGTAAAAGAAATTGCACTAGCACAATTAGGAGTATATTACAGTAGGCCAAATATCAGATCGAGATCATTTAATGGTACACCAGCAAATAATTCGCTTGTATTTGCTAATAAGAACAAACCGGATGGAACACCTGACTGGCAAGGTACTGGGATGCCCACTGGCAATTATGAGATTTAACAAACCAACGATTAATTTGCGCGTAGAATAAAATCAATAACCGGAAAAGAAGCAAAAATATCAATTAACGTTCATGAGCCGACTTTATCTTCTACGGTTGAGATACATTCTCCTGATTATGCCGTTGATATTTATCAATCATCGATAAGATCCGTACTAGGTTGGCCTAATATTGCGCCAGAAAATCATGGACCACCAGAACCACGTCGGGATGATTTTATTACAGACGAAAAGAAATTTATAACAATTCCAAAATATAGAGAGAAATTTCCGTGGAATGGAGCCGGTGTGTATAAGCTTTATACTTTTAGTGGTGAAATAAGATATTTAGAAGTTTATGAAATGTATTCCGGCCCTATTAATTCTGAAGTCAAACAATCAATCGACAATATAAAAAGTTTGTTTTTGTCGTTATCGCAACATTATAACGATGATATAAAACAACAAATCGTTGAGTCAATAAAACATCTAAATCAATTAGAATCAGATTATAATTATGTTAATGAAACTTTCATTAAGGAGGTATATATCCATACTCTTTCTTTTCCCCGCCCTAGAAAACTATTTATCAATTATTATAGAATAACAGAAAAAGAATATGAGGGGGTGGCGATTTTACATTTTCAGTATCAAAATTTAATAAAGATGAACTAAAAAAAAATTATTGACATAATGATATGTTAACACGAATAAATTTTAAGGTCACAGACCACCTCGGACGCTTATAACTGACCTGCAGGGAGAGGAATTAATTGTGAATCTATATGTAAAATCGTAGATTTTTATCGTGATCAGAAATATTTTATTTGTTCTGAAATATTATTATTTTGAAATATTTTATTTTTTTTGAAATATTTTATTTTTATGAAATATTATTATTCTGAAATATTTTATTATTATTCTGAAATATTTTATTTTTTATGAAATTTATTGGGTGGTTGGTACTTAAAATCGTGCAAATCAATCAATTTTGTAATTCGGATAGGGTGGTTGATACTCAAAATCATGTAAATCGATCAATTTTGTAATTCTGATATGTAGTTAAGTACTAAAAATTATACAAATCGATCAGTTTTGCAAAAAATATTACAAAATAATATCTTATTATCAATCTGAAATTTTTTATTTTATCAGAAATATTTTTTATTATTCTGAAATATCTTATTATTATTCTGAAATATATTATTTTTTTATGAAATTGATGGGGTGGTTGTACTCAAAATTATACAAATCGATCAATTTTGTAATTCTGATGGGGTGGTTGGTATTCAAAATCATGCAAATCGATCAGTTTTACAAAAGATACTACAAAAAAAAATATTTCAGAATAAATAAAATATTTCAGAATAAAAAAAATATTTCAGAAATGAAAAAATATTTCAGAATAATAAAATATTTCAGAATAATAATAAAATATTTCAGAATAAAAATAAAATATTTCAGAATAAAAATAAAATATTTCAGAATAAATAACATATTTCAGAATAATAATAGAATATTACACGTGCTGAACCAAATCCAATCTCTGACACAGCCACACCTGAAGAAAGTACATAAATGTATTCCACGCACAACACCCCTCCGAACCAGTGCCAGTAATTTTCTATTGATCTCAGAATGGAGCAGTAACCAGTGCCAGTAATTTTCCATTGAGGTCGAAATGGAGCAGTAACCAGTGCCAGTAATTTTCCACTGACGTCATAATGGATCAGTAACCAATGCCAGTAATGTTCTATTGACCTCAGAATGGAGCAGTAACCAGTGCCAGTAACATTCCATTGAGGTCGAATGTTAGAAAAAATTGAAATCTACTAGTTGGTTTGTTATATAAATGAACCAGGAATCTGTAATAACGAACTACGATCATCAAGTCCACATTAATTATATTTTGTCGCGGAAAATATAAAAATCACAAAATATGCGTAACCACTGATGGGACTCGATCGCCAGACCTCGAGTATCATAATTCTGCACACTAGCAATGAGCCACGGAAGCATCTGACATATATACGTTTCAGAAATTATTATGTAATTACCTATATTTACGGTTTCTGAATAGATCGTAAAATATCTACATTAAAACAGCGGTTTCTGAATATATCGTAAAAATATCTGCATTAAAACAGCGGTTTCTGAATATATCGTAAAAATATCTGCATTAAAACAGCGGTTTCTGCATAGATTGTAAAAATAACTTGTTATATTGTACAATGTAACCACATTTTGTAAGTTAGAAATATCCTTCTACTAGTACAATTATGACGTAGATGGTTAATTAACTAATAAATCACAATCTACGGAGTACAGAATTATCTCCCCTCGCTCAAGTCGAAAAAATCAGTAGTATGTGAGTACAGTACAGACCCCAAAAAATTATAAAATAAATAAATAGTTAATAAATACAATTCGAGGTAAATATTAAGTTTTACATTGGTGTTAGGATCTCATGAAAACAGACCTTTTATGGGGTAGATAGTTTGTGTCATTGACAATAATAGAAAACAATTATTTGTTCGTATATTTTGGAAAAGGTAGTTTTGGTTGTATTTTCCGCGACGTATTTTACCACACGCCGGTGAATATCAAAATATCTCACAGCTGCATACACTGATTGAAACATTTACTCTTCACCAGTATCCACATTTGTGGATTTAATCGCTCTCCTTGCAACTGTTTTTTCATATTTACTGGTCACTCCCCATGCAGAGTTCTCGCTTTATGTAATAGCCTGAAGATTGGACAAATTATTATTAAGTTTATTTCCGTCAATATGATCGATCACAAGACCGTCTTTGATCAACCCCTTGTGATACTCGTATATGAATCGGTGACAGTAATAATTTTTCTTCCCATCACCAGTAAATCTTAGATAACCAGTATTATTAACAGTACCGACTGGTTCTTTCAATCTACAATTTCTAATCACACCATCATGATTTGATTCGTAGTTCGTTAGTATAGGATGCTTTATAAACTCGTGGTTCATATTTTGCTCCATATATATATATAATATTATTTGTTTAAATCATAATTTGTCTGAAACTTAGATAGTCCTTTACGGATTTTATAGCTCCGTCTACAGGGTTATATTTTTATCATAATATCTTTTAAGCTCGCGATATTTTTTTCCTCCACAATTTGCGCATAATTATGTTTTTCCTCTTACTCAAACACCACATCGCAGACACGGTATTGGTCCTAAGCTTCCACTGTGAACGCTTTGCAAGTGTTGTCCGCAGAATTCCCCTTTACAGGATTTATTACAAGGAGTTAATGAACAGATCATCAACCATTTGCATCGAGACGTTGTATATTAATATTTTAATTTAAATACTTGTTTGAAATGTAATATGAACGAATTCGATGAATTATCCAGAATCAAGCCCTGGAAGGCAGATAAATTTAATCTCGATAGGATAACTCCTGACCTACCGATGCGAGATCTGGTTGATCAGAAAAATAAAAGTTTAATTAATAAAATTCACGGCACCAAGAAAGAATTTCACACAGATGGTGCATCTCATGTATGGTCAACGTTCAAGATTATACGCAACGGTGTCATCGACGCTACGATGATTGACGAACGAGCAGCAACTATCATTAACTACATTGATGATCAAAAATATCTTTTCAGAATAAAATTTGTCGTGCTAACAGAAACAGGTAATTTGATTATCCGTGACAAATATGATCCTGTACACAAGGGTGAAAAAAATTGCCATACTGAGGAGAAATTCCAAACCAGGAATGTTGACTGGCATTGACAAACCGTATTATGAGCGAGCGTATCCTGTAACAGTAGTTATTTATGGAATTTATCCGATAAATGGAAAACCCAACGTTGATAATCTGAAGCCGATGAAATTTTCAAAAATAAATTGTGTAGCTGAACGAGTAACATAACATTTTACCGTTTCGACTCGTAGAAACGGTTTAACAGCGTTACGACGTAAAATAATAAACACGTGGGGAGAAATGGTTAAAGATACCGGGGCGTCTATCAAAGATGTCGCTGAGTTAGGAAAAAAACTAAAATTTCCAATAACCGTAAGAACAATAAGAGGAGAAATATTGTACGAATCGAGATATAAATCAAAAGGAGCTTCGATCGAAATTATTGATCACAGTGCGCATGCGTGGACTAGCGCAGTAACAGTGTTTCCACGAAATCGAACTGTTAAATTTTATGATGATAATATATTTGATTTTATTAACGAAATAAGTAAAAACGATCCTGTGTCAGTATGGCTGCTTCACACTTCTGAAACCGACGAATATTGTACCGAAGAAAAAAGTAAATTTGATCAGTTTGTAAGACCGAATGGCGTTATTTATCGAACTGATCTTCTCCACGAGAAAATGAAAAGCCTTGCATTGCATTATACTGATGATACTGACGAACTATTGAGCAACTGTTTTACTGTTCCGTCAGTTGCGGCTCATTTTGCTAGAAAGAAAAATTCGTGGAAACCAACTAGGTTTGGTTTTCTTGATGACGTAGTATCCAGTTGTGTCGAATACGGACACGGAGGATTGTGGAATACTAAATAAGATCATAAAGATGTTATTTCGGTTGATATGGTCGCGTGTTATCCCGGAAGTTTTCTAGGGATGGGAGATTGTTCTGTATACTTTAACAGATTCGGTCATCCAACGCACGAAATGACGCGCGTATCGATAAATGGACCATTACCGGATTTTGACCTGACTGGATTCGCTTGTATCGAGTCATTCGAGCTTGCTAAAGGACTTCATCCAATTTGTTTTGCTTGGTTTGGGAAACATTTTTCAGAAAAAAGGGGGTACTAATAGTACTGTTACGGTATATGCTAGATTGTGCGATATTAATATCGCTAATTGTAAATGAAGCAATTATATCATATCGGAAAAAAACCGAAGTTTGGTTACCACAACAAAAACAGTATTCTGATTATGAAAACCCATGTAAAACCGATTATGAGAATACAATTACGAAAGATGTTGGCAGAAAATAATTGGCAAGTTCACTCAAGGAGGATTATAACATCATAAACGACAATATACAAGATTGATCATGGACGATGCTGAGTTAGATTTTATAATCGCTGATACAATGAAAAGAAATACGTTTATGAATCGAGAAATAGCTTTCTTGCCAAATGGAAATAAACTAGGTACAATTGTGAGCTATATGGACGGTGAGTCGCCTCAATATTAATCTATTTTCGATGATAAACAGAGTTTCTAAGATTGCTGTCAGAGTTGCTACGGATTCATTTTATATTAATAAAAAATATTCAGGATTGCTAGAACAACTACATATCGGTACTTGTGTACCGTGGGGTTTCGTGGAGAATAAAAAAAGAAAGTATACACGATTATTCAGAATCCGCTGATGTTACGATTAAAGATATTTACCTGATAAATAATCAGATATCAAAATTATCATCTGCACCATCGGTGTACGAACCAATAGCCAGAAATAAAACGATTTATCTAAATGGACCGGGAGGTTCTGGTAAGACGGCTCGAGCAATCGAATTATTTCAGAATTCAGATATTATTGTTTTAACACCTACACATAGACTCGCACGAGAGATGAAACAACGAGGAGTGCAATCATGTACCTATCACAGTTTTTGTAGATACAAGGGTGACGCATGGACTTTTCGAGGATGGGAGAGAAATATATTCCAAGGATTATCGTTTGGGATGAAACATGTACAGTACCGTTAGAAACATTAAAAACATTTCTTGATTGGCTATTAACAAAAGGTACTGCTGTGGTCATGTGCGGCGATCACGGTCAACCACCACCCTTTGTTGGACCATCTCCACATGATTGGCTAAAAGACTGTGTTGATTATTACTCGGAGATAACTGATCATCATAAAGCACTTGATCCAGAATTAAGTGAGTTAAAAAAATTAATCAGACTACAGCCGAATAAAACTCAATGTGAAGTAATGCGTGAAGTGATTTCAGAAACCTCTATGAATGACTTTCTGCAAACGTGGAGACCAAATGATTTGATAGTTGCAAGTAGAAAGAAAGTTCGTGATACACTTCAGCAGCGGTTGTTTTAGTTACATAAAGAAACGTTTCCAACGTTGCCAGTGCCGTTGTGTTATCGACCAGCAGACACGCGACGGCAGAATATTGACGTTGATATACCAGGACAGACCGAGAAACAAAATCTCGTATTAAATGATGTTGTCGCAGTTGATTTCAGTGTTGTTGAGGATGCGCTAAAAATGAGCAAATCCCCGTGGACGCTGGGATAATTCACTCATCTCAAGTGTTAACTATTCTTGATACAGTTGTTTGGATCGTCAATGATCGTATCGATTGGTCCAACTTAGTCTATCTTGCAGTATCTAGAGTTAGAAGAATATCTCAACTACGGAGAATCGTCATGGATTCGTCAGTGATCAATGATGATATTGACAACGATATAATCAGAAAAAAATTAGCGGGTTATAAACAAAGTGACAAAAAAAATAAACGCGACTTTGATCTTGATGTTGAATTTATTAATACGATGAAACAACAGCAAAATAATCACTGTGCGAGTTGTAATTTTATAATGTTATGGTGGTATCTGAAAAATGATCCAAGACAATTTACCGTAGATAGAAAAAATAACAACCGCGGTCATACACGTGAAAATGTGATGTTGACCTGTCTTAAGTGCAATTGACGTAGGGGTGTTAGTTAAGTGATTGCGGTGGCAATTGTGTGTCTTCAGGAATTATTTGTAATTGTCTACGCGTGATCCCACGCTGAGGAGCAGTTGAATCCAGTCTATAAATTGCGGGTCTACCATCAAATCTTACTATGTTAGATATCTTGTGCGTCGTAATACTCCAAATAGGATCAGTCGCTCTTTTTTACCACCCTCAAGTTCACCGGGTTCATATAAATATCTTACAGTAATATTACCCAGGAATGGCTGCGCTGAAAAACTACGTCGTTGTATTGGTATATGTTTTTTTTGTGACTGCGCTAATGGGTTTCATATTAGTTGTTCGAGTAATTTCGTTATTTAGCGCGGCTATCACACTTGGTAATCTTGCAACCCATTCGCGAGATCTTTTGTCTTGAATAAATTTCTTCGCGTATTGATATCCAAATAACCGCTCAGCAAGTGTTCGATTGAATCGTTCAACAGTTGCCTGATCACGATGAATTGCAGTGTGTCCTCGTCTGATTTTGACATTATGTTGCTTCATTAACGATTATACTGGACCAAGAAATTCTTTGCCAGGATCAACTTGTAATAGCTGTGGCCATTGCAAGGTTCCTCGTTGATAAATTCGTTCAAACGCAGAAGAAACGTCGGTCGTTGTTTTAGTTGATAATGGTTCTGCCTCTTTATAACTACTCGCAACGTCAATGACAGTTAGCGCGTACTTGTATGTTATTTGACGTATACGTGCTTTAATCGTATCATGAGGTAAAATAAAATATCAGCCTTATGAACTTCATTAGGAACACTAACATCGAAATGTGCGTACTGAATTCGCTTCGGTGATGGTAGATAAATTTGCCATATTGCCTGTCGTGCTAACCACGCTGCGGCGGCAGGACGCGTGACATTTGCTGCATCAACGAGTTTACTAATTGCTGCTCTACTCCTCCAGTATCCCCTTGGACTATAATAAATTGATTCCATTTATAATAATTGATTAATTAATTACCAGCCCCTAACGCCAGTTTACTTTTCATCGCGGATCTTAAAAACCAATTAGATAATGATTCTTTTCTTTTCTTTTTTTTTTATGGAATCTAGCGAATGAATCAACTTCACATCTGCAATATGCCTATGTTGTAGATCTTTATTTTTATAAGCCACATCATGAACGTGACATGCTTTATCAATATCATTTATGGGATATTCACCTGGTTTTGGTTGATCCTGATTGTCAAGCCTGATATCAAGTCGAGTACCAGGACCACAATAATTATATCCTGGTAAGTGTTTTTCTCCAGGGTATTTAGCCCATGGGGTTCCTAGGAACTTTGACATTAATGTAGCAATATCACCACCGTCTTTACGTTGAATTCTAGGTAAAAACGAAAATTTCTTCCTAATACATATTGCACATCTTTCACTGTATGATATTCTTTTATTTTTTGTTGTTGTGGATAGAAGATATTAGTTGGAGTTTTAGCTCTACAACGTAAACAATATAAATTCATGTTATTTATAATATGGATATAATTGATTTCTCAGCGACACGAAAGCAAGAGCCAGTTAAACACCATCCTGCGCAACCGAATTTCATCAGAATGATAATAATAGGTCCATCTGGATCGGGTAAGACGCAATTATTACTTAATCGGATAATGAGATGGTTAAAGTGGGATAAGTTGTATTTAGTAGCTCCGTCAGTTGATGATCAACGATGTTCTGATGTACTAAAAGATTTTAATGAAAACGCAAGATTACTGGACGAAGATAACGATGTTATCGAGTTTATAACCGATATTGATGAAGCACCGAGTGTTGATGTTTTAGACGGATTTATTAATAATTTAGTTGTATACGATGATGTGATGCTGGACAAGCAATCAAATCCTGCTAGAATATTTTCATGTGGCAGACATAAAAACACTGATATGTTACTCAGCCATACACACAAATACCAAAAGCGATCAGAGATAACTAATATTTTAGTTATGATTAATGGAGTCGATACGCACACGTTGCGAAATATTCATCAGACTTGGTGTAGCGGTGACATGGATATAATTAATTTCAGAAATTTCTTTTCACGAGCACAATCAACCCAGTACGGGTTTATAACAATAAATTTGCATGATCCTAGAACAAGACATCGTATTGGACTTGATACAATTTTTGGATAAATTTATAGCAGCAAAGGGGGCGGGACCACAATGATGTGGGTAAACACAAATTTCGACAAAAATAAAGTAATCCAATTAGAGAAACTCTCGGTCAAGTTAAACGCTTTGGTTTAGCGTCAGTGACCTTATTTTTTATTTCGGAAGAAGCTTTTATTTTAAGCAAATGACGTTTCAGACAAGTGGTCTGTTCGCCCCCTCTGCTGCTTGTTAACAGATGCATAGACACACAAAATATACACATACTGGACAATGACTAAATTCTGTCCATCTGGAGATCTTTAAAATGGCCGTTGGATATCATTAACAAACGTCGAGATTTAACGCATATTACACGTCTTCATCGTTCGTCTCCGCAAACTTCTCGTCACTGCCGGTCTATAGACTTAGAACTGCTTCAAGTATCCAGGTCTCTCCTCATAAATCGTTCTTGTCCTCATGACTGTGTCTTAATTTTCGTGTCTTCAAATGGACGACTTAGTCTTGATTTAATTGCATGGGCATACTGCTAACTATGGTAGCTATGGTGGATGATTCTACACCTGGATATTATCTTTTTTGGATAACACCAATAGTACTGGTATATCAAATTGTGATTTGCCCATGGCGTATGAATACGCATAATGAACATGTTTTATAGCAAATATAATCTCTAAACATGGATATGAATTTCTTGGAATATTACATTTAAAAAGGAAAATATAACAAGAAAATGATTTTCATGTAAAATATCTTTATAGAAACTACCATTGTTATGCAAACAGTTAACCATAGGGGCCTACTCAATCCAGGAAGTACCGTATGTACTCGTGTATAAGACGAATACTTTAGGAAATAATAAAGGCCTGGAAGAATGGGGGTCGGCTTATCCGCCGGCCAATGTCTAAACTTGACAGTTTTTAGGTCTTTTTGTTGACTCCTGTAGTGGCTGTAAATCTTGGGACACGAACCAATATTTTTTTACGTGGTCTAAGACAGAGGCCATGCTGAACTATAATGTACAGTACTTACACAGTGCAAAGCGTGCATAACGTCGCTTAAATTCTTACTTATTCCCAAACATATTAGAAGCAGATTTTGCTTTATTCATTGTTTCGACCAAATTGTATTCTTCCAAATAATATTTCAGTTAGTCCTTCAGAGCTGTTTCATTTACGCTGAATCACGCGCACGCGAGTTACAATTTTTCAATGATATAAGCGATCCTACAAATTGAGGTAATATTTTTAAAAAGGTACACACGTGTAATTGTAGAAGGCACATAACCATGACACTTCACATGTTCACGAAGAGTGGTAATAACAATGGCTAAAATTCTCATATAGATCAACTAAGATTAACATCAATCAATTTTAGTTTTGTGTTTTAGCTGAACAAACATCGTAACTTTCCTCACATTGGAAAGCTTGATGTTTCGGAGTTCCCTATGTTGATAGTCGGCAAATTTGTCTTTCGTTTAGCGACGGCCAGTACATGTCAGTTAATCATTAAAACCCTGAAACTGGCTTGTGATAAGAGGGAAGTTTGACCGGTAACTGTACCAGTACATTGATGTGTACTTGCCTTTATTCCATAATATTAGCACGATTACCGTAGTTTTGCAAAACGGGGTGTAAGGAATACATATGAACTTGTCAAAAGCCAAGTAGGGAGACTGAATAAAAAAAATAGAGATTGGGACCTAAAATCGGGAAGTTCTTCGTGGCATTTTCAAAGCCTTGTTTCACTAAATATTGATCGATCTTGCTGGTCCAATATGCGTGAAACTTGCAAAAAGACTTGCCGTTTCTCCATGTGATGTGCCCTATTTTCATATTCTGGTCAGCTATGGTCAAACTGCAGAATAGTGAAAGATTAGTATTAAATGAGCAAGCAAGAAAGCCAGCGCGACTAATTAAAAGTTAATCCTTATCCATACAACTATTTTGTGAAAATGATTGGCCCTCCTTCATAATTCAAAGAAACCACATTCAAGCACCAGCAATTGATTGACAAATAAAGGATGCCCATTTTTGTTGAACTAAAGCTACCAAAATAGTCAGCCTCGTGGTACCGTAAATGTGGCAACTATTTTCCCCTCTTTGTATATCCGATCTTATTTCCTTATTGTCAACTCGTTAAGCATTTAATACTGTTTATTATAAAACATGTATTCTGAATTAGTTTTCTGAGGACACATTTGTTGCGTGGTATGTATTTTCATGCTTTTTTAATTTAACGATGGTAATTAACATTGGTATATACAGTATAAAATTGGCCGATGTTCACTCGTGTACGTTTCTTTCGTGGGAGTGGCGCTATAGAATATGGAGTTACAGATTTCATAGTGACCATTCTTGTCATTGAAATTAATAGTGGACGATTTTAATGTTGTGGTTTATTTTTTTTTTTGTTCTGGTTTTTCATATTTTTTTTTATTTTTGAGGTAAAGAAAAATCGTTAATTTAAGTGAATAATGTTTAAACTTAACATTCTATTTAGTGAAGAAGCAAATGTTTTATAGTAAAGTAATTATTTCGTTACAACAATAATTCACAGGTGATACAACAGAACATGTAGGGCTTTTCTTGTTTAGATGAAATGAAAATCGAAGACAACACGTAATAATCGGGAGTTCTCTGCACATATCGGAGGATATTATGAAATAGGGAGATAGGCGTGGAGCGACCCAAACAATCGGGATTATTTTTTCCTCCCGGCGTGAAAGTTGACAGTCTCAACACGGAGTCAGTCTTCCAATCCGAAGAGAGTGGACTGTGACGTCCCATTCCCTATATAGATGCGCTAGCGTCTGTGCCTAGTCAATCCATGCGACAGAGTTTTCAAACATGACGAAAACTAAAAAGACAATGAATTAGGGTGCACAAGTAATGGAACAGCAGCGGCTACCAAAGTCAGCACAGGTCTGCTTCCAGAAGAGGTTGATTTTAGTTGGGATTTAGTCGATTTCCTTTCTTCTTCGCAAGAATTTGCTCCGGTATCAGTACCTTCGCCACCTTCTCCTTCTTTACAACATGTTGATGAGTTTAAACAGAGACAGAAGGAAAATTTGGAGAGGCAAAAAGGAAACGACAGGAAGAAGCAGTAGATAAGAAACAAGGTCGAAGAGAGAAGGAGGACAGTGAAAGTCAGACGGTAACAGTACCCTTAGCCATTGTAGCAGAGTTAAGGAGTCTGAAACAAATGTATCAGACTTCTTTATTACGACCCAAGAGAATAAGACCTTCCCGAGCCAAACAACCCAACCCTGTTACTACGTCTGCCATACTACCCCTAGTGATTTCTACTAAATCGTCATTGACAAGAGCCAGTCCAGAAGTAGGCCTTGTCCGTGACAAAGACTTAAGGCAGTTAAAGATGATTACGTCCCGTTCCTGAGTTTGCTTCTTAAATAAAGAAATACCTAACGGTTCTTTCCAGGGTCATCCACATATGTCCAAAAGAGATATTATTTCAGTTGAAAATATCAGTTAAAACTAAAAAGCCCTTTTAGTCAATGATGTACGTATGAGTGAGTGAGTGCGTGAGTGTAGGTTCTTATTCTAAAATATCAAAACCAATAGACAGTTACGTTTTATGTTAGGTCCATTCTGGTACAAACTTTACAATCTAATTCACAACACAACACAACACTTTAAAAAGTTCTTAGACTTCTGTGTCTGTGTTCACTCTGACTTTTAGAATTTCTGTACTTTCACTAGTTTTGTTTGCCCTCTTCGGCTTCACTTTCTTCTCGTCTTTTTTCTTCTTCTCATTTTCCTCTTTCTGCACGTGTCTTCGTTCTTCCTTTCTGGAGGGTACCTCTTCTTCCTGTTCGGAAGCCCTCTCCTCTTGCTCCTGTTGTTTCTATTAGGGCATTCTGAAGACCAATGTCTTTTTTCCTCACAGTGATAACAGGTATCTTGACTATTGTCTCTTCTAGTACCTGTCTTGCTTTTTTGACGGTCTGGGCACTCTGAAGACCAGTGTCCTTTCTTCTTACAGATATATCTATCTTGGATAACACCAATAGTATTGATTTTAAAATACCGTATACTGATTTTAAACCTTGTATCAGAAAGTTCTTTCGTCAGAAGTGGCAGGCATCATGGAATGATGCCGTGAATAATAAACTTCATGCCATCTAGCCAACTTTATGGAGAATGGACTCCTTCCTACAGAACCATGCGTAGGGAGGAGGTAGTCATTGCAAGAATCCGAATTGGTCATACTTATATCACTCACTCCAACATACTAAAATGTGAAGACCCACCAGAGTGCATTTCTTGCAATGAACCATTCACTGTTAAGCACTTTATGGTAGAGCGTTTTGACCTGCAACCTACGCGCGATCGTTATTCCATAGTGCATGACATGAAAGAACTTTTTGATACTATAAACATCACTCGTATTATAGAGTTCCTGAAAGCAGTAAATATTTACTCTAAACTCTAACTTTTATGCTGTCACCTTGTGCAGTTTTATGCAATATATATACCGTCCCTTTTTAATACCTTTTCATCATTTTTCATTAACATACAACATTTACATCCCCCGTTGATCGGGAAGCTTTATTTTTCACCGTTACCATCTTACCGTTTTAATTTCAATTATTTGTGTTTTAATATCGCTGGTCGATATAAGACTCACAATTTTTAAAAGATTATACATATAACCTTTTGTTCGGCGCTAAATAGCCTTACAGTGCTGATGCGCCGTTAAAAATAAAATCAATCAAGACTAATAGTATTGGTATATCAAGTTGTGACATGCCCATGGCGTATGAATACGCATAATGAACATATTTTATAGCAAATATAATCTCTAAACATGGATATCAATTTCTTGGAATTTTACATGTTTTTAAAAATATAACAAGAAAATTATTTTCATGTAAAATATCTTTATAGAAACTAACATTGCTATACAAACAATTAACCATTGGGGGCCTACTCAATCCAGGAAATACCGTCTATACTCGTGTATAAGACGAATACTTTAGGAAATAATAAAGGCCTGGAAGAATGGGGGTCGGCTTATCCGCAGGCCAATGTCTAAATTTGACAGTTTTAGGCCTTTTCGTTGGCTCCTGTAGTGGCTGTAAATCTTGGGACGCGAACCAATATTTTTTCCGTGGCCTAAGACAGAGACCATGCTGAACAATAATGTACAGTACTTAAACAGTGAAAAGCGTGCATAGCGTCACTTAAATCCTTACTTATTCCCAAACATAGATGCAGATTTTGCTTTATTCATTGTTTCGACCAAATTGTATTCTTCCAAATAATATTTCAGTTAGTCCTTAAGAGCTGTTTCGTTTACGCTGAATCACGCGCACACGAGTTACTCGTTTTCAATGATATAAGCGATCCTACAAATTGAGGTAATATTTTTCAAAAGGTACGTACGTGCAATTGTAGAAGGCACATAACCATGACACTTCACATGTTCACGAAGAGTGGTAATAACAATGGCTAAAATTCTCATATAGATCAACTAAGATTAACATCAATCAATTTTAGTTTTGTGTTTTAGCTGAACAAACATAATATCTTTTCACACATTGGAAAACTTGAAGTTTAGGAGTCTCGTATGTTGATAGTCTGCAAATTTGTCTTTCGTTTATCGACCGCCAGTACATGACAGTTAACCATTAAAACCCTGAAACTGGCTTGTGATAAGAGGTAAGTTTGACCGGTAACTGTACCAGTACATTGATGTGTACTTGCCTTTATTCCATAATATTAGCACCATTACCGTAGTTTTGTAAAACGGGGTGTAAAAAATACATATGAACTTGTCAAAAGCCAAGTAGGGAGACTGAATTAAAAATAAAATAGAGATTGGGACCTAAAATCGGGAATTTTTTTCCTGGCATTTTCAAAGCCTTGTTTTCACTAAATGATGATCGAGCTGGCTGGTCCAATAATGCGTGAACCTTGCAAAAAGACTTGCCGTTTATCCATGTGATGTGCCCTATTTTCATATTCTGGTCAGCGATGGTCAAATGCAGAATAGTGAAAGCCAGAGCGACTAATTAAAAGTTAATCCTTATCCATGCAGCTATTTTGTGAAAATGATTGGCCCTCCGTCATAATGCAAAGAAACCACGTTCAAGCATCAAGCACCAGTAATTCATTGACAAATAAAGTATGTCCAATCTTGTTGAACTAAAGCTACCAAAATAGCCAGCCTCATGGTACCGTACATGTGGCAACTAGTTTCTCCTCTTTGTATACCCGACCTTATTTCCTTATTGTCAACTCGTTAAGAATTTAATATTGTTTATTATAAAACATGTATTCTGAATTAGTTTTATGAAAACACATTTGTTGCGTGGTATGTATTTTCATGGGTTTTGTTTGTTTGTTTGTTTTTTGTTTTGTTTTTTTTTTTGTTTTTTTTTTTTAATTTAACGATGGTAATTAACATTGGTATATACAGTAAGAAATTGGCCGGTGTTCACTCGTGTAAGTTTCTTTCGTGGGAATGGCGCTATAGAATATGGAGTTACTTAATTCGTAGTGATCATTCTTGGCATTGAAATTAATAGTTGACGATTTTATTGTTGTGGATTATTATTTAGTTCTTGTTTTTTATATTGTTTTTTATTGTTGAGGTAAAGAAAAATCGTTAATTTAAGTGAATAATGTTTAAACTTAACATTCTATTTAGTGAAGAAGCGAATTCGTTATAGTAAAGTAATTATTACGTCACAATAATAATTCACAGGTGATGCAATAGAACATTTAGGATTTTTCTTGTTTAGATGAAATGAAAATCGAAGACAACATGCAATAATCGGAAGTTCTCTGCACATATCGGAGGATATTATGAAATCGGATGATAGGCGTGGAGCGACCCAAAAAATCGGGATTATTTTTTTCTTCGGCGTGAAATTTGAAGGTCTCAACACGGAGTCAGTCTTCCAATCCAAAGAGAGTGGACTGTGACGCCCCATTCCCTATATTGATGCGCTAGCGTCTGTGCCCAGTCGATCCATGCGACAGAATTTTCAAACATAACGAAAACTACAAAGACAATAAATTAGGGTGCACCGGCAATGGAACAGCAGCGGCTACCAAAGTCAACACATGTCTGCTTCCAGACGAGGTTGATTTTAATTGGCATTTAGTCGATTTCCTTTCTTCTTTGCAAGAATTTGTTCCGGTATCAGTACCTTCGCCACCTTCTCCTTCTCTACAACACATTGATGATTTTAAACAGAGACAGATGTAAAAATGGAAGAGGCAAGAAGGAAACGACAGGAAGAAGCAGTAGAGAAGAAGCAAGGTCGACGAGAGAAGGAGGACAGTGAAAATCAAACGGTAACAGTACCCTTAGCCATTGTAGCAGAGTTAAGGAGTCTGAAACACATGTATCAGACTTCTTTATTACGACCCAAGAGAATAGGACCTTCTCGAGCCAAACAACTCAACCCTGTTACTACGTCTGCGATACCACCCCTAGTGATTTCTACTAAATCGTCATTGACAAGAGCCAGTCCAGAAGTAGGCCTTGACCGTGGCAAAGGCTTAAGACAGTTAAAGATGATTACGTCCTGTTCCTGAGTTTGCTTTTTAAACAAAGAAATACCTAACGGTTCTTTTCAGAGTCATCCACATATCTTGAAAAGAGATATTATTTCAATTGAAAATATCAGTCAAAACTATAAAGCCCTTTTCGCCAATGATGTATGTGTGAGTGAGTGAGGGCGTGAGTGTAGGTTCTTATTTTAAAAGATCAAAACCAATAGACACTTACCTTTCTGTTAGGTCCATTCCGGTACAAATTTTACAATCTAATTCACAACACAACACAACACTTTAAAAAGTTCTTAGACTTCTGTGTCTGTGATCACTCTCACTTTTTGAATTTCTGCACTTTCACGGTTTTTTTTCTTTCTCCCCTCTTCGGCCTCACTTTCTTCTCGTCTTTTTTTCTTCTCAATTTCCTCTTTCTGCACCTGTCAACGTTCTTCCTTTTTGGAGGGTACCTCTTCTTCCTGTTGGGAACACCTCTCCTCCTGCTCCTGTTGTTTTTATTAGGGCATTCTGAAGACCAGTGTCCATTTTCCTCACAATGATAACAGGTATCTTGACTGTTGTCTCTTTTAGTACCTGTCTTGCTTTTTTGACGGTCTATGAACTCTGAAGACCAGTGTCTCTTCTTCTTACAGATTTAGCAAGTATCGACTTTTATCTTGAAAGGAGGATGAGTAGTCTGTCGGCTTGTCTGAAGAAAATTTCTTATGACACCTCGCAAAGCTCTGTTCAAAAGTTGCATCTGTGGGGGATCTTCTGTCGTTCTGCTCGGTTTGAGAGTGAAATGAATCGTGGAAGGGAAGTCACACACCCTGTATATATACGCTGGTTTTACATGAATATAAAGTGACCAATAGCGTTTAAAATTTAGTCGTTTAACTGTACACAGTCAAGATGAACCTATCGCATAAACTCTAGTAGAAGAAAGTAAGAGGCAGACACTTGATTTATCGCCTCGTACAGTAGCTGAAGTCTTGGCACAAACTAATCCCAGTGATTTTGAAGATGACATGAATGAGCCAGAATCCAGACTCGGAGACTCTACACCCAGCCAAAGTTCACCATTAGTTAACCCTGAAAAGTACTATCACATTCGAGAGACAGAAACGCGCTCCTCTAGAAAATTTAGAACTAAGGCTTACACGTACACTGTGAAGTTTCAACAATTCAAATTCAACGTACCAACGTAGAAAGCAGACTAGTTCATCACCGATGTGTGGGATTGTTTATTAACCATACTGAAACGACAATGTGAAGACAAAGAAGACGATCGCTTGAGACTTTCCATTCATCACGACAGTATAAAGTCCCCAGTTCGGATCGCGTTTATCAGCCCAGCAGAATTAAAACCTTCTAAAGTCATCGACAAGATTCAACACGTGCAACAATCCAATGACAAGTTTCAGAACACTGATGGAAAATCCACACTGT
The DNA here is from genome assembly GCA_028554795.2 of Sinohyriopsis cumingii. Taxonomy (NCBI): domain Eukaryota; kingdom Metazoa; phylum Mollusca; class Bivalvia; order Unionida; family Unionidae; genus Sinohyriopsis; species Sinohyriopsis cumingii. The sequence goes on from CM068827.1 coordinate 45,210,345, forward strand.
TCATGACTAACATATCTCCCAAAAGGGACCGGACAACGCAGAAAAATGTTATTGGTGGACGACTTTCGTATCATCGTGCGTAGCCTCGTGCAAATTAACAACCCATAAGACCAAAATTATTTAGCCTATGCCATCGTGGTAGGACGAACGTACCAGAACGATACGGTAGAATGGAAAAGAGGCTGGAAAAATATTCAACGATCGGACCAAGCCAAACAGCGAAGAGAAGCAGAACTTCTGTTATAACAAGCGAGGCTATCCAAAGACACACCTTGTGGCATTTCTGAAATGTAAAAATTGGAAGACTTCTTGGCTCCACTATACTACACGTGTACGATCACCGTAGATGGACCCACTGAACGAACCCGAGGGACAGTTTGTACGGAGGATGGACACATGCCACCTGTTTTCTGCACCAAGCTAACCAGGAGAAATGAAGAGATATCAAATAACTTAGACGTGTGTTCGCTGTATCCTTACGTGTGCAAATAGTGTCACTTTCCTTCAGGGCACCCGCAATTGCCGACGGAACTCATTGACCTGGACAACATCCTACAATACGAATGGTTGATCACGTACTAAGTCGTGCCTCCCACCGACTTGTATCATCCCGTTTTACCTCACCATTGCCAAGGAAAACTGATGTTTCCATTGTGCCATAGTCGTGCCGAAACGTGGAACCAAAATGGATCTTGCCAGCACACCCAGGAAGGACGAGGCTTGGCCGGAAGGTGGATCAGCGTAGAATTGTTCAAAGTGCTGGAGCTGCGATACCAACTGTTAGAAGTGTACGAAATTTACTACTTTCCCAAGACACAAAAGTACTACAAGGGCAATGAGACTCAGAAAGGAATTTTCGCCGACTACGTCGATGCCTTTTTGAAACTGAAACAAGAAGCAAGCGGCTATCCTTCCTAGTGCCAAACTCCTGAACACTAAAGGAAATTCAAAGAAAAATACTGGGAGAGGAAAACATCGCTTTAGACAACATTAAGAAAAACGATGGAAGGCGATCGTTTGCCAAAGTGAGGTTAAATTGTTTGTGAGGTAAAATGGCATGACGGCCGTGTTTACCCAAGACAGAGTATTTGGCAGTACCTTCCCGTAACATTCAGATGATTCACAACAAAACCATATACATGAAAGACGTGGACGTCATTCGTGAGGAAGACTGTTATCCCTCTTTGAATAGTGGAGAATCTTTGGAATGGGAGGAGACCGTGGAAGCAGAACCCCAAGACAGATGGAAAGGAAATAGTAATGAACTTCAGATGGTCAGAACAAGAACAGCATTTAGTCTTCTGTTTAACCAAACACCTGGCAGAAGAAATTACGGAATTGATCAAGAAAGACTGCTATGGATGTCATAACAATCATCCCAGTCAAATTCAACACGATACATATCTAATGCTGAGTCAAGAAGAAAATTTGAAAGCTTGGAGTCTCATCTCGGTAGAAAACATGTTGCATCAGTGGTATAAACACTTGCGTAATCATTCCTCTCCTCCACTGATGACTCTAGAGATACATCACATTGACGCTCTCTTGGCTAAGAGTGGTGATTAGAACGATAAGAAACGAAGAAACAGTTACTTGTCAGCCATTTTCAAGCAAAACGTCAGGATTGAATTCATCACTTCATTACCTGTGAAGAAAAACAACACGGCAAACAACACAAAAAATAATACTTGTGAACTTTATTACCTTTTAAACCACAGCTCTTACACCGCTTTATGGAATACTGGTTGTAAAGATGAACTGCCTCATCGCGAACCGCAAGACCATCAAGCTTATGTCATCACCACGGACGATAGTCGTCTTCCAGGAACCCACTGGATAGCAGTCTACTTTCCTAAAGAAGGTTGTGGGGAGTATTTTGATTCGTATGGATTGCTACCTTTGGAAGACGATGTCATCGACTTTATGAGAAGTAATGCCCAGACGACACGATTCAATAATGTGATATTACAAGGCACAGATTACATGGTGTGTGGACAATATTGTGTGTATTTCCTTCATCAACGCAGTCTTGGATATTCTTTAGAACATATAGTGACTTATTTTGATCTTAGTTCTTCTAGAAACGATCAGAAAGTAGATCGATGGTTTTGTAACCATTATGGTTATCTCTTGTCTTTAGGAAACATAGTGTACATCAATGAACCAATGACTTCCAAGAGTGGAAGTCTAGCTTCACTTCACAACGTTGTCAACCTTGTCCAAAATAGATTGTTAGTAGATCAAAATGTTTGCTAGTTTGTTTCATTGTTTAATTAAAAATGTGTTAATTTTTAATTGTTGGATGTTAGTTATTTGAATAAAAATGTTGTTTTGAAAAATGTCTCTGTCGTTTATTTGCAATTGTTATCATGGACTATGCTCTTTGACTTCTATCTATCCCTCAAATCAAACTATTAGAGTGTCCCCACTCTAAACAATGTAGGAATGTTTATATCGCGTCCGTGCTTCAACCATATAAAGTGGTGTAGACTCCAGTCTGACCATCAATTATTGACTCATCTCCTATTAAGATGTGCTCAATACTAGCCAAAATAAACGAAGCTTACGAGAACTTACATCGTGTCAGGCAAAGCCTGATACCCAAACCTGCAGAGACAGAGAATGTCAAAATCTTGAAAATGACTAAAGACCTTATAGTAGAAATCTTCAGAGAGGATATCAAGAAAGAAAAGGACGAATGGGCAAAGACGTACAGCAGAAAGAGCAGAGAGAGCAGCAGCAACAGCAGGGACTATACAGTGGCTTTGTCGATTGTCGTGTACAGTTTTCCTTCTCTTTCCGAAGAAGCAGACCTTGTCCTGTGTGAAAGCGTGTCACCAGACGAGTACGCAATCTTAATCAAGAAAAGATTGCTATAGTTCATCGTCATAAAAAACAGCCCTTTTCAGGGCTACCCAATTCTCCAGGAAAGATAAACTAATTAAATTGCCAATGGTATGTTAGTAAGTTAAAAAATAGAAATGAGTCTATAAGCACTTCGTTTCTTTAACTTTGTTCGAAGTGTGTCTATAAGCACTTCGTTTGTTTGACATTGTTTGAAGTGTTTCTATAAGCAGTTCGTTTCCGTAGCTTGTCAAAATAGTCAGTGAGTTTGTAATAGGAGTTAAGGTTTATAAGTAAAAAGTGAGTGAGTGTTTATTTTAGGTCCGCACCTGCCATGTTTGTTGGGGTAATGATAAGATCAATGTAGGTGTTTGTGGCAGGGGATGATTTCCTTCACGTCCAAGCTTGACAAATATATAGGGAACGCTCGTCAATCTGGCTACCCTTTTTGATTCATCAACTACGAAAAATGAGGAGCAGAACAGCAAAGTTACTGGAACTCCAGATTCACCTGGAGTACGCTCGGCGTATGCGTATGGACATTGCGGCCATAGATGAAAGTGCCAGAGTTGAAAAAGAAGAAGAGGAGAAGAGAAAGGAAAAAGAGAATGGAAACAAAAGAGGAATCCTATCTTACGTAATGATGAGACCTGTGTATGAGGTAAAACCCGAGGTGAGAATACCTCAACAGGAATCACCATCACCAACACATCCACATCAGCTACAGCCACTGCCACAGCCATTACCACCAGTAGCAAGAGTCTAATCCCACAGATGGAAAACTGGGAGGTGGAGATGGGAAAGCAACCGCATCAACAACAACAACATCATCCCAGAGACGAAACATTGGGGGTGCTGAGGCCACTCAAGTTGCCTCCGCACTCCCAGCAGCTATAGTAAATTGGAATAATGGCTGGAGCCGACGTTGTCTGTGGCGCAAGACCATGTAGGTGTCATTATTAATCCAGTGCACCTGGAGTTCAATAACAAACAGCCCTTCTCAGGGCTACCCCAATACTCTAAAAAAGAGACTATTCAAATTGCCAGTTTGTGTCAATGTAGAGTAGTGTGATTATAAACACTCACTCTTTTCCTTATGTGATTGTGATTGTGTGTGTATACGTGTATGTGTGTATGTGATTGTGTGCGTGTGTGAGAGGGGGTGTTTGTATGAGCGTAGGTTTGTGTGTGTTCGCGTAGGTTTGTCTGAGTAGTAGAGTGTGTCATTGTTTTCCTTCCCTTCTGTGTGGATGTTAGATTTTGATTTGATTTCGCTCCTCACTTCTGTGTTGATAGTATATTTTGGTTTTGTTTTCTTTCCTTCTCGTGTGTAGATAATATATTGGTGATTTGTGGATAGCATAGTAAGGGTTCGTTTTTTCCCCTTCTCGTGTGTGGATTGTATAACTGTGATTTGTTTTTGCTCCTCACCTGTGTGTTGATAGTATAATTATTCTTCCTTTCCGTGTGTGGAGAGTGAATATTGATAATTTGTGGATAGTATAGTAAGGGTTCGTTTTTTTTTCCTTCCCGCGTGTATGGATAGTAGATTTTATGTGAAGTGAATGTATGGGACGTTTTCCGTCACGTCCGTGCTTGACAAATATAAAGTCAAAGCGTTCGTTTCGTTAAAGAATAATATTTCAACTTAACCCGATTTCGGCATTCTCGGCTTTCATCGCTTTCAAGCCATCTGAAATGTAGGCCCACGATACTTGAAAACACGTCCATTTCGTTTGTGAGAATTTCAATTTATTAGAGAAAAGACATAAGGATAAATAGAGTATGACAGAAACATTATAACCTTACTTTGTAGGAAAGCTTCCTTACTGGTTGCTAGTTGTGTATGCTATTTCTGAAAATTTTACTTTCGTTATACTGTTTGTCGACATCAAAACACGTTACATAGCGCCGTTATTTAAGCAGTAAGACTCATCACCCCCACCCACCACCCCGAACAAAAATATCGGGTGATGTGTCTTACGTTGCAGGATTAAACAACGAACGCTGCAAATTCAATGTTTGCATGCACATTATTAAAATAAATATGGATGTTAACTATAAGCTTTGTGTTTTTAAAATATTGTTGAAGGAAGCATAGGAATTAATATGAATGAAGTGTACAGGAAATTATGAATCACTAGAGAACTTCTTGTTTGAGCGTACATACATGCGAAGGGTTGTGAAGAGTTCACTCCCCTAAAGTGCAATGTTTATGGCCGTCAGTTTTATCTCCCATATAAAATGAAAACTTGTATGTGGTATAATTAAAATATATATATATAGTATGTACGCTGCAAGCCTCGTTTCCTTTTAATGAAAAATGTATACATATCGTAGTATATCATTGATAAAGCGTACATACTATATATATATATATATATATATATATATATATATATATATGTATATACATACATACATACATACATACATACATATATACATACATATATATATATATATATATATATATATATATATATATATATATATATATATATATATATATATATATATATATATATATATATGCCTTGTCAATATATAGCGATTTCAGTGTAAACATGATTGACCCATATCGAACACTGTCTCCACATGACAGAGTGAGGGAGAGAGTGTCAGGCAGTCAGCCTCGATGTGATAAGAGAAACCTTAAAGTTCGTGAATGATTCAGACTTTCACATCAAAAGATTAAAAATTGCAAAATCGTCTCTCGACCATTGAAAATAGTGTATCATGTCGCCTACATCAAATTACTGCGAGTTCCATACTAGCACGTTCAATTACGGACACTCAGATCTTCAAAATAAATTAATGCTCCAGGACAAAATGAACATTGATAGTATAACGCTGACTGACAAAGATGATTTCAACACACAAACCGAATGAAGGAATCTCTCAGGGCTACAATTTAATGACCTCGAGTGCGATGCTGAGTCATGTGATCAGGGTGAGGCCTTACACAGCAACATCAGCAATCAAGCACGATCTTGCTGAGCTTCTACTATTGAAAGCGATTGCCGTTCATGCTCCTTGCCCTTATATTAACGAAAGCAATGCAACACAACCTTTCTGCTTTACCAGCAAACATGATGCTGTCCGTGTGCGGTTGGCATTATTTACACGTCCTTACAAAGACTAGAATGATACAGTCCGGCCTGGCTCAGCTATTCCGTGATGTTTACCTGGATTACCATCCACACCCTCACGGGTCATTTATTTCACCCATACAATCCGAACAACTGTTTCCCTTTGCTTGACCTGCCTATGAAGATTTAGAAAGTGGATTACATGAGGTGGCCCAAATATATGGCATTTTCTGCTGAAAATGGAGCTAGAGCTGGATCTGTTTAGTTCTGAGAAGGAGACACATTGCAATGTCTGAAACGTCACAAATTGGAATATAAACAGTTTTAATGCTACAACAATAATTTCAGAGGATGAAGACAAAGCATTTCAACAGAATATGTATTGTGAAATAGTGATTGAAACATTTCTTTCCATTCTTTGCCAAATGATACCATTTGTAAACGTTATGCAAGTTTCTTCAGACGGAAAGACACTCCATCAAGGTACTAATAAAAAAGCTTGTCAGACCATGACATATGCCCTCAGTGATCCATCAAATTCCACGGAAGGAATTAAATGACAGTGTTCAGTACTCAGGACTTAAAGTATCATCAAACCCTTTTACAAGGCATCCTTCCACATACCATTCCAGTGCAGTTTTGATGACGTGGTGTGTGTCGGAGTGTTGGTGATTACGTTTCTTGGATTTCGTTTGCCAGCAGATTCGCTGTGGACGACTTATGAACAGTACATGCAATAATGACATGACCACCAAGACTTTATCGGTGCATAATTGACTTATTTTTTTTAAAGTTGGGGATATTGATGAAAACGAGTTGCGTCTTTCTGTAGAAAAATACATTCGTAGGGTTTAATCCGCGCTTAGTACCTATCACAAAGTGTGTACAGCTACTTGGTTACACCAACATATTTACGACTGGAAACACGTACGTGACTGGTCTAGTCATGGATTTGATCATTGGACACAAGAGGTGGTTAATTATGTCAAAGACGCAATGTGTCACTGATTAAGGAAATAATATCACTTTGTACACGTGGGAATAAAGTAAGAACCGAAAGTGGAAATAAAATCTATATAGAAACCTTACTTAGAAACAAATGTAGAAAAACCAGATACAGAGGAAGAAATATTAAAAGTACAAGAAAGTTTTTGTAGTAGTAGTATCAGCTAGAATATAATGAAGACATCAAATTTCCGGATATTATAGGGTCGATGAATTCCACGCAGACTACATTCGTTTACCTAGAATGAATCTAACACCAACAGATCGAAAGTGTTGCAGACTTACTTGTTTATATGCATCTTTGGTGATTCCAGCGTATTTCTTATTCGTCTACGAACTAATTTGTTCCTTATTTTATTTTTCTGTTTCATATTGTGTACACTGACTCAAAATTTACATATGTATTTTTATCGGTTTGTTACTGTTTGAAACAATTACACTTGTATACATTGTCTATAATATCTTGTCTCGTTTATAGAAACTCGGGTTTCTAAGGGATAGACGGAAAGGTAAACAATTAATGTCAGGAGGCATTGCATCTTAGCCATCCCCTTAAAATATTAATTGCAGGACTCAACGGTTCAGACAAAACCGAATTCGTCTAATGTTTGATCCAACACAAATCATACTTGTTCGATTTCTTCTGCTACATATTGCCATGTGTTACTCGGACTGGCAATCGATTTACTCGGACTGGCAATCGGTTTACACATGTTTTCATGAAAATCAACGAGATTCGATGTTATTTGTTGACGAAATTCCTGCATCGTAATTGACTTTCGTCACACACTGTTTGTCCTCTTCGATGACGTGTTAGGAGCAGAAAAAGAAGAGAACAAAGTTTAGTTCACGCGAAAAGGCCATCATCGTAATAACATTCTTATTCACGTTAAATGCAAAGCGCTATAAACACATCGAATTATCAGTCCCATTACCATTTTGTAGTATTATTTAAAAATTTAGGAGATAATAGTCAAGTACTAGAGTAAGCCAAATACTTGTCTGAATTGTGCTAATGGTGATGCCAGTCAAATACAAATATTTTAAATTTCCTACGAATTTGGCTCATATATGGCACCAAAAGGAGGTCATGTAATTTACACGTAAACTATGGCGTCTGTCTGAACCCCTCCAGGAAAAAACCCAACCTAAATACATCTTTGCTTTTTTTTGTTTCTAACAGTATTTAATATCACATTCGTTCAAACACAACCCGCTCTCAAATGTATTCCTGCATTGTATGCCATCAGTCGCCCAAAACGTGTACAAGTCTGGCCATTAATGCCATTTAGAATCGAGTCTCGACGAAGTGTTACGACGGTTAACGTGACAGTGTTATGTATATTTAATTTGTATTGTGTGATTCATGTTTCTCCAGTTCTGAGGGAAAGTGTTTGGGCCTTTCTGACTATCGTGTTTTATTATTAAACAACACTGCATAGCTAATTGTTGTATATCATTATTATAAATTAGTATTATATTATTCGCAGGTAAATGTGTTTCCTTTGTTTTGAGTTCTTAATACAGCCTTTACTCCCATTCTAGAATATCCCAGAAACACATTTAGTTTACAGTTTGATGGAAATTTCCACTAAGACTACCCTCATCCTGGTCATAGTTTTGTGACCTAAACGTTTATATTATAGTTGCTTACATCCGAATTACTAGCTCATAGCTTTATATCCAATGTGGAATAATTAATTTTAGTCGATTTTAGTTGGTGGGTCTTTTTAACTTAATTTGAGATAATTTATTTATTTAAATTACTCGATTGATTTCCAAAGTCCACAAAATTATTTTCTGACTAAATATGTTTTTTGGGATTGTTGTGAATTCATTTAAATACATGCTGAATTATATCAGTGTGATACTTTAGGACCATTAGCACATCGACTCTATTCCAGCATATTGATCTATCAAAACATTCAAATTTGAAATTTGCTAGGAACAACCTGCAATTCATTTCGAAATACCATTTGGACTTATGATAGAATGTTTATGAACATTTGGGATTTAATTCCTTTTACATTTGTACATTGTATTTCAGTTAAATCAGTTGCTTGTTGAATTGCGTAAATATGTTGGTTTTCGCTTCTTTCTTTTACGTAGATTAAGACCATGGAATCATAAAAACAACACGTCAATTTCGTCAATGTATCACGAACGTCTCAAGTCAAACAGAAAGTTTTTGTTTTGAAATACATATAATACTTTGTTACAACTGGCTGATCAAAGAATTCATACACAAGCCAAAAACAAATTAGTGTGTAGTCTTGTGGATTGAACCTTAGGTAGTGTCGTTATTCACTCACTTCTAAAATTTAATCATAATATCCGGTCTAGAAGAGCAAACCTTAAACGACTGACAAAACAGAAGAGAGGGACATGTTTGCACTCGAAGAAAAATAATAGATGAAAAAACTCCTATGAGAAAGAGAAGTACTGCCACTTGAAACTCAATAAAACGTCGCTCTGCAACTGTTTTTTTTATTTCACTCCATTAATTATGATGCCTGGTGAGCATGAGATTATACCAGTAGATCTTAATTTGACAGAAATATGGAAACCGATCTCCGAAGCGTCTACTCCGTCGATGTAACAAGGTTCCCACTGTTATCCGAAGTAACCTTCCAACAAGGACAAAATGATCTCCCATCTCGTTTATTGACACGTTGTGATGTTTGTTTGTACTTACATAATTCAAAGGCAATCCAAAGAAATCATTGATACTGTCTTTAGATGTAATCTGAGCATTCCAGTGACGCAACAGTGCTTTCGACACAGACATAGACATCAATTGGGACAACATTGCTAGAAACAATTGTTGGGCATCATTTACGAAGATTGATTAATGGAAAATAAAATGGACACACATTCCTTGTAGGACATCTCAGTGGATTAATAGCTCTTATGGAAGAATTATATTATAATCTGCTCTGATAGATTTCATTTCTGTCAAGAAAAGCTAAGAAAGATAAAAGCAGCAAAAAACAGAGGCATAGCCGCGAGGATGGAAGAAGTTAGAAAAACAAGAGTTGTTTAATACCACCGTGTAACAAATTGTATTTTGTTCCTGGGTAGTAAGTGTTATTTCCTAATTGCTCATGCCAAAAATATAGACGATGGCCATTATTCTCCACAAACTTTGCCTTTACGTCCAGGACAGCCGTCGTTAGAAGAGAGCAGCAAGTCAGCGAGCGAGCAAGACGTTGTAGATCCAGATGACAAATTCAGAAGTCGAGTTGAGGAGAGAAATCCATGCTACCCCAACCAAAAAGACATCAACGACTGGATCAGAGATCTTCGTCTCACCAAGCCCAATGCCGAGCTCTTGACGTTTAGGCTAAGGTAGTGGAACTTGTTGAACAAAAGTGTGCAAGTCGCAGGTTAGAGGAAGCTTGACTAAGCTTTTTTCAGGTTCGTCACTCGTAAATATGGGCTCTGCTTCTACCACAATGTGACCAGTCTCTTCGAGGCAATCGGAACCGGTTGAAACCAGAATGAGTGGCGCCTCTTAACTGACAGCTCATCTAAGAGCCTCAAAGACGTGCTGCTCCATAAGGGGATCAAGTACCCGTCACTCCTTCTGGCTCACTCGGTTCACCTCAAAAAGGATTACAACAATATCAAGAACTTGCTGGACACCTTGAACAATGATGAGTAGAGAGGTCTTCGGAGACTTCTAAATGGTGGCGTTCCTGATGGTTCTCCAAGGCGGTTTTACCATGTTTCTCTGCTATATTTGCCTTTGGACAGGAGGGACACCGAGGCGCACTACTACAGGCGGAACCGACCACAGCAGACCATGATCTATGTGGGGAAGAACAACGTCAAGTGTGAGCCAATGGTGGACTCCCTGAAGGTGATGATGCCACTACTGCACATCAAAGTCGGCCTTATGAACGATAAAAGAAAGTATTTCAAAATCAAATCGTCCTTTTCTGCCAAATAAGTGTGGTGCATTGTGCCATCGAAGAAGCAGTTGGAAATGTGGCTTTCCAACAAGGAGGTCAATAGTTGTAGACTGCTTAATGCTTCGATTACGTGGTTATCTTCTTTTTTTGTCACTCCTTGCGTTATGTTTATTTACTTCGTATTGTGCGTTGGCTTTTCTCCCTGATTAAATGCATGCCTATATATATGAGAGAGAGAGGGAGAGAGACGGAGAGACAGACAGCCGAAGAGAGAGAGAGAGAGAGAGAGATTGACCATGGTATGTAATTGAGTTTAGGCCCTACCTGACAAACCTGTTGATAGTTTGTGAACAATCTATTACACAGATAATATTCCTGTAAGATTTTATATTATGCGTTAAGATCATTATTACTGGAATTAAACAAAGTTCTAATTTTATGAGCTTAGAACATTAGTTTTTCACTTGGAGATTTTTGATCATGTAAACCACTTAGAATATTCTAGAAACAGGTTGTTTATACGAACGTGACTGCCATATCATCAATTTACTTGACCAATAGTTTTAAGTCAGAAAGGACTCGTAGTCGGATGCAGTTCCCTAGGACCAGATGGTGTGTAATAAAGATGAACTTCCACATAAAAATCCGTAAGGTGTTCGTTCCTCTGTCATCAACACAGACAAAAGTCATTAAAGACGAACGCGTTTGTGTAGCTGTCTACTTTCCCATCGATCACATAGTCGACTATTTTGATTCTGATGGATTGCCACTTCTGAAAGACGGCATCACTGACGTTATGAAAAGAAATACAGCATCAAGGTGTTTCAAAAATCTGAGATTTCAGGATATGAATCGATAGCGTGTGGATATATAATATATATATATATATATATATATATATATATATATATATATATATATATATATATATATATATATACATATATATACACGCATTGAGTTAATATTACCGCGGCTTTGTGTTTTATCTCTAAAGATACCTTCTGGGTTAGTGTTGAACTCTTACGCAAGATTACCATGACCAGCCAGAGAACGGAAACTTGAGTCGGTAAAGGCGACCGCTCGCTTCCCTTAACAAGAGCTTGCTGTTATCACATCTATATGTTAAAGGTTGGTTCTAGGATAAAAAGACTGTCCAAGGGATGAACGGGGCGTGTTCGTATCCATCCCCACGTTGAAAGACAGCGAGAGGGACATTATTCGCTAAGTTTGATTGGATCGTTTTACAGGGGTATCAAATCGAAAATTGAGAAAGAGGGCGTGATTACAATTCAGACGCGAATGATACCTTCTGAAATCTTAAGGGTAAGTCTGTATACGCCCAGCAGGATCACAGATCAATAGTGTTTACTCCGCAAAAGAAGCCACTCGTAATATGGCAGAACTTAGAGGTAGATTCTAAGGAAAGATAAAGCTTCGAAAAGGAAGGTTCTTAGGGGACAGAGAATACGTGAACACCCTATATTCTGTACCGACACCAGCCTGGAGGAGGAATATTTCAACGGCAGTTCACTGCTGCGAAGAATCATTGTGGAGATCTAGACTTGAAAAGAGACCTGAACTTACATTATGCAAATGTCCATACTAATCTTCAACCACTTGCTGTCTGGAAGCTATAACTGTAAACTCTGCAAAAGATTGACTACAGACAGAGCCAAGCATATGTTACGAAACTGCCAAGCCCTAACGATGAACGTAATACTCTTTGAAAAAACAATAGATGAAATAGAAATTCTAGACTCGCACTGGCTTTTATGTCAGGACAATGACTCATTACTTCATATCCTTTTGGGCAAGAGAGTGGACATCTTTGATTATATGGATGATCAATCATAGCAGGCATTCATGTGTGTGGTGGCTGAAGGAATAGACACAATGTACAGAAGAACAAATGAACTTGAAAACGATATATGATATCATGCTTGTTCAGTAAATTAGAGAAATGGACCCATTTCATTTCTATCTTATAAATTATTTACAGGTTTTCTAAGTGAAAACTAATGTCATAATCCATTTAAATAGTTCCAGTCAAATGTAAATAATTATAAATTATTTACAGGTTTTCTAAGTGAAAACTAATGTCATAATCCATTTAAATCGTTCCAGTCAAATGTAAATAATTCCAATTCCTTTTTTTTTTCTCCCTTAATCTATGTTGCTAATATATCTCGTTTGCAATGAGTTCTCTCACTCATGTGTCTAGATATTGCGTTTTCTTTACTTATATATATATATATATATATATATATATATATATATATATATATATATATATATATATATATATATATATATATATATATATATATATTACATATTTAGTGTACTGTAAATTCATTAATGTCAAGCTATGTTCCTATCTCTTTTTTGTACTAATGAAAATTTACCTGAATGAAATCTCTTCTGAAGAGGGAATAAAGAAAGTCACTCAGTGACACACACACACACACACACACACACACACACCTACCTACCTACCTACCTACCTACCTACCTACATACATACATACATACATACATACATACATACATACATACATACATACATACATACATACATACTTTGTATTCGTATTATGGTGTAAGACATATAACAAAAATCTAATATGAACTATGTTAATGAGGAGGTAACTCTTACTCCTTCACCGCCAAATCATACATAAGTTAATCTTCTTACTTTGGCATTCGAAACGTTCCTCAGCCATTTTTGGATCACCAATGAAAGTAGCCAAGACCCCGGACATTGTTTGCTTTCCAACTCTAAGAACGTAGAGGAAGATGGCACTCATTCCCTTCTTTACTATTTAGACTGACATTAATTTTGATCATTGTTAGACAGGAAATAGATAATTAAAATGATAACTTCTGTTTGCGTTGGAAATGTACCTGAAATAGGGTAAAGTACTCACACTCTACTTACCACGGAACATAGACAATAATTGTGTCTTAGAGTAGATATTACTATTTTCGGAAAGTGCTTATTAAATTGTAAAATATAAAGATACCTAAAAGTTACATGTTCTTGTTCAATAATTTAATGAAGAGGTTAGTGTAGTCGAATTAGTCTTTCAGAGCTTGCAATCGTCCACGAGATGCATTTCATGAGTAAAACCCAGCTCAATACTCTCTAACCCAAATGAAATCCATTCATTCAGATAGCAAAGCAATGAATAGTATAGGTCCATTTAACTTAGCCTCCCTAGGATATACATGTTACTCTTTTCATAATAAGCAATACTAGTAGGAAAAATCAGGGATATAAAATTTCTCTGTATTTGAGAATCTCGGGACATGATCCCAAATTTCAAATCTTCATTTTCATAAAAACCCCACACAACCTTAATTTGAATATAAATGGAATATGTCTTTCCAAGACTACCATTAACACTACCGGTATCAATGTCATCGCTGTGAGCACCAGACTTCTTTACTGTTACTGATGCAACTATTGTTCCGAGATTAATTGAGTCCGGATATATTTCTCTTCATGATCACATGTAAATCGTCAGAATGAAAACGGTTTCAAACTCTTGTGGCATTGTATTATCTTTATTTCACTTTTGTTAAAATTAAAACCCCACTATATCCCAATATATTTCATTGCATTTTAAATTGTATCCAATTGCTGACAAAATAAAATCCGTTCATGTTTTTACAAAGTCGTTGCTTTTGTTGTAGGGTTTAACGCCGTTTTTCAGCACAAAATATGCTATACATAGCGGCCAGTACAAGTAGTTGAGGAAAAACCCGGGAAAAGCCGCCGACCCACAAGAAGCTACTGGCAGGCTTTCTCACGTACCCGCGTTAGCCGAGCCTGTGACTCGAACCCACGCAGACATAGGTGTGATGGCAGTGATCCGGAACAGTGGGCGCTTTAGACCACTTGGCAACTCGAGGCCCACGTTCCAGGTCTGTAATTATTGTCCTAAATGTTTTTTTGTCCAAAAAAAAGTCATGTATAGTAAAAAAAATAGAAAATTTAATGCGGAAGAATTCGAATCTACATTAAACAAGACAATGGGTAGGAGTTTTACCAAAGGTAGTGTATGGGGTCCAAAGGCACTATCCAAATATCATGAGACGCGGCTTCGGCTAAAACTAGTCAAGTCCTGGCGCGATTCTCGCTAGACGTCATAAGTTTACCCCGACTTTCCAAAGACTTCCATACAACTTCAGTTGTAAATTAGAAAGCCCGACGTATCCATTCTATACCTAAATTTTCCTCTAATTAATGCAAGACCACAGATAAAACAAACTGCCAAATATCTATCAAACACACATCTGCATGTTGTATCTTCATCATGTTTCCGTACCGCCAACCGTTCAAGCCTTAGAAAATATATGAGTATCCCCTAACACTGGGAACTATTTTAAGTCCGCCACCTTAGGCCAGTCAATGTATGCTTTCCAGGCACATTTCGCCAATATAACTGCACCATATTCGCCCACATGGCGACATAATCGGTGTCTGCGAAGTCACTTCTTATTTATTCCCTTGTGTAATTTACCAGTTTAATACCGTAAATACTGCCCTTGCAGTCACACCACCAATGTACACCACTAGATTTTAATATGGACTATCGTACGACAGGGACATTCATTCAGTTTTGGCATGAATTCACTACTAGTGAACCATGACATCATGGAAACTCACTAACACTTCACTCGGTTACGTTTGCTCCTAAAAATTGGTTAATTATTTCAGGCTATGAATATCTCCATTGCTCCGAATTCCAGTAATCACACAAGTAATCATACAAATCTAAGAATTCCTTAAAACGGCGCGTTATAACCAAATGCGCATACTCCATATTTATTACAATATATATATATATATATATATATATATATATATATATATATATATATATATATATATATATATATATATATATATATTATCTCTTTGTTATTAAAATCTACTACTCAAAATAACATTTTGTGTAATACTCCATAACTTGTATCCACTATGTTTTCTTTTATAAATTTCCTTGCAAATGAAGTGATAGGTGAATAAGAAAGCAAACATTATGCAAGGATTGTAAAGCAAAAAATATTGGACAGTAACTTTACAAACGTAGAGTTGATTATTGTAGACAAATTGGTAAACGCTTATATAAACTGAACGAATGAATGTCTAGAGATCAAATACAGAAGGTTATGTAAGGGAAATAACGAGACCCTTAAAACACACTAGATACATGAAACGAAATGGCTCCGATAGAATAACCTATTACACTGGACAACAAATTTTTACAAAAGTCATATTACTGAAATAAAATTAGTCAATTCTTATCAATTTTTATGTGCTGAACACGAATATGACAGTCAAATTGCAAAATTGGCTCTAGTTTTTTTGTAATCTGCAAGAAATTAATGTTTACATAACGAAATGCATTCCAATAGTAAAAGGTCAACTGTAATAGCCTACCTATAAAAAATCAAGTCATTGACTACATCTTAGATTTCTTCGCCTGTCTCTTGTACAGCTGTTCGGGAGCATCTCTGAGGAGTGTCCAGCAGTAGTCAGCCAGCATTGTAGTGGACCATTTTCCCTGGTATCTTTGTTCCATTGTTGCGATATCGTGATGAAAACGTTCGCCGTGTTCATCACTAACAATACCACAGTTGCTAGGAAAGAAATCCAAATGGGAATGAAGGAAGTGAATCTTTAGAGACATATTGCAGCCAAGTTTCTTATACTTCATCAACATGTCTTCTACTAGTTCCTTATAGTTTTCTGCCCTAACATTTCCGAGGAAGTTTGTAGAAACTAGGCGAAAAGCATTCCATGCTTGTTTCGCGTCACCTTCCAGCAAGTTGTTGAACCGGTCATCTTTGAAAAGCTCTCGAATCTGAGGACCCACAAAAACTCCCTCTTTAATCTTTGCTTCGCTGAGTCGAGGGAATTTTTCATGCAGGTATCGGAATGCTGGCAAAGTCCGGTCAATGGCTTTCACGAAGTTCTTCATCAAACCTAGTTTGATGTGAAGGGGTGGTAGCAAGATTTTCTGAGCCTCAACCAGAGCTGGGTGTTGGATATTCTTCTCTCCAATGGCTACATTCTGCCTGTGAGTCCATTCCTTCCTCATGTAGTGCATTTCCCTTGCTCGGCTATCCCACTCGCATAAGAAACACATGTATTTTGTATATCCTTGCTGCAGTCCCATTAAAAGGGCAACTACCTTCAAATCACAACAGAGGTGCCAGCTGTACTTGTTATACTCAATGGAATTCAGTAGCTGCCTTAAGTTATCGTATGTCTCTTTCATGTGGACAGCATACGCTACTGGAATAGATGGAAGAATGTTTCCATTGTGCAAAAGCACAGCCTTGAGACTCAGTTTCGAAGAGTCCACAAATAGTCTCCATTCTTGTGGGTCATGAGTGATTTTTAAAGCATTCATGAGGCCCTCAATATCGGAACAGAATATCAGATTACTTTCCTTTCTGAAGAAAGGCTCCAATTGCTGGTGGCGCTTTCGATATGCAGTAATTGTGACATCTTCTTCTAGAAGATTCCATTGTTGGAGTCTTGATCCTAGCAATTCTGCCTTGTTCTTTGATAAGTCCAAATCACGAATCAGGTCATTTAGTTCTTCCTGTGTTATTCTGTGTGGGGTTGATGATGCACCACAGTGAAAATCTGGATCACTGCATGCTGATGGACCAGGAGAAGAACAGGTCGACTCACCTTTGTCTTCGTCAGATGAATCAAGAGAATATTCTGCTGGAGGTTCTGGAATAGGAAGTCCCTCACCATGTGGAACTGGTCTCAATGCAGACGGAATGTTTGGGTAGACTATTCTCGACTTCTTTCGCTTCGTTATTCCGCCGGAAAGAGGAGGAACCAAGCAGAAGTAACAGTCATTTAGGTGGTTGCTTGGCTCTCTCCACACCATTGGGACTGCAAACGGCATTGATGACCTTTTGCAATTCAACCACTGTGAAAGCTGTGTTGTACATGTAGCACAGCATATATGCGGAGCCCAAGGCTTGTCTTGGTCACCAACCTTGCATCCGAAGTAAAGATGATATGCCTTCTTCACTTGAGAATTGATACTTTTCTTCTGGTTGGCAAATGTCACTTCCCCACAAATATAGCAAAAATTGTCCGCGGTATTAACACACTTTCGAGGCATTACTGTTCTTTATTGTACGTAAATGGATAAAATAATAAGTTTTATGTAACAGTAGCTTGAACTGTCTCGCACAACGTCTAAAATATTTTAAATGCTGAACCTATCTGATTGGGCTTTATATAGTACACTGCTTACGTCAGCTTCAGCAGCCGCCTGGCATTAGTATAATAGGCCTACACATGTATAGTACACTGCTGACGTCAACTTACTTCAGCAGCCGCATGGCATTAGTATTGCATTGCATCAGAAAATGATGCAATCAACTGTGGATGATGTGAGCATGATGGTATTATGCAATGTTACATCATTATTCCGGATGTTGCTGCAGTCCTACTGGAGAAATTTACACAGTGAAACATAGAAAATGAGGTATATGAATATCTTCAAAACGAGAGCCAATACAAATTTTTCACGGTTATATTCGTGTTCGGCACACCAAAATACTACAGATTAGGGCCTTTTCAAGTCAGTAATGATTTCACTGTTGACCAGTGTTATTGTTTGGGGGGTGTAGCCGTGTCATGTATTTTATTCAATTCCTCAAAACGTAAGGTTGTTTCTTTAAAAATTCCACAAAAGAGTCACATAAAGATGTTGGATGTGGCAATGAAAACTTAACAACACCACAACGGTAACTTTTGTCAGAAGTAGAACTATCTCAAAGAAACTAATAGTGTGTCTCTACATTATAGTCTGAGCTAATTTATCCTAGATATTTGGAATGAATAATGTCCAGGAAACCAAAACTATAGCTTAACTCTGTTTTTCATTAATCACCTTTATCTATTCTCAAATTTAGATGCAACATAATATTAGTGAAGGTCTATAATTTAGCAATAGGTCCAACATCAGCAACGGTCATTGAATACATTGTTAAGCTTGTCATTCCATTTTCATCAGTTCACAATCAACAAGCCGATAGCGCATGTACTTAATAAACTTAACACAATACAAGCAAATGTAAAATCAAAGATCAATTGGTAACTCTTTCGTTGTATAAATAAGAAAAGATAATAAAATCCTGTATCACCACAATTAAGCATGCAACGTTATGATCTGCTGTTACTGTTGCCTACGACATGCTTTGGAAAATGCCATCGACGCTTGCTAACTGATATTAAGTTGATTAATATCTTTCAAACCGTTACCTAATAAATAGCGAAACGCCTATCCGAGACAACTATAAAGCATCACGTAAAAACATATCGAGATGCAGATATTTGAAGAAGGAGTCAAACAGTACACGGGTATAAATAGAAGATCTCAAATGTGTACTGATTTAATGTTGAATTTATGAAATAAGTTCAATAATGTACAGCCTTTGTGAGGTTTGGTTCTATAACGTTTACAATTTCAAAGAAGATCATTTTTACGAATTATATAATCAAAGAGCATCTGTTTTGCTGAACAAACATAACTTTTTTGACACAAACAAAATCACTTTTTGTCCGATGCAAATTCAGCTTGAATTTACACAGCTAGGATATTCATGTGAACGGATGATGATGGAATAAAGAAATTTCAGATTTATTGTAATCTAGTTTTGACCGGATATTTACATTATTTGGCTTGGAACGGTAGACAACAGTAGACAAACAAGGTCTATACCTTGTCAGAATTGCATCACATGATCAGAAATATTGGGTCATCTGAGCTTGTCTAACGCTAAAAATTACTGTGGATACATTTCTGCCGGTTTGGAGTCCAGTTTTTATGTCGACATTTTTCTGTGAACGAAGGTAAGTTATTCGCTTCTTTAAGTTAACATTTAGACCACTTTGTTTATAGGGAAGATTCTATTTTACAGACATACCGCCTACCCCTGCCCTAAAGTGGGATATTATTTGACAAGTGCCCTTTGTTTCATTTGATGTTGTTGTTCCTGGTTTGGGGTTTGACGTCATTAGACGCTCTACATGGCGTAACATGAACTTATGGGGTATATCGGTGATATTCAGACATGTTACAAGGTTTTCGCAATTCCCCTTAGGCGATTGGTTCCAAAAATGGCCGCCAAAATATTAGTAGCAGTAGTAGTAAAAACAGAAGGTTCCAGAAGGGGGGTTGCAAAATTTCCCATGACCTCATCTTTGCAGGCCAAAGTTCAGATACAGTAACCCTATCGACACCTAGGCGGATCGAGCAGATAGTTTAGAGCTTTGACCTAGCGACATCAATTGGATTTAATGAGTTGCCTCCTTAGCATGAAATGCCAAAAACCCAATAGCGTGTAACAGCGGTGCATTGTACATCGACCAACAATAGTGGGGGCAATTTACTTTAAAGGGATACTTTGTAAATTCAACATCGAAAGTACGACTGCCTTCCAGGGAGAAGCCTTTACAGACGTATGTAAGTGAAAGGTATTTGTCGAAACACGGACCGGCAGTGGTAAATTGCTTATTTATCAACGCATTCAGGTCGTGTGATTTTCCCTTGTCTAGATCATGTAGGAACAGTTTTCAAATTTGAACAACTGATCAGTAAAGAGAATACTACACAAGAATTTCATCGGCTTATTTGGACCATTAAGTATCAGATAAAGTGATATTTTAACATGTTGTCAAATGGAAAATAAAACACTGCACACAATATATGTAAAGATTTACTGACTATCTGATTCAAATTAAATAATAAACTGCATAAAAACTTTTGATTTTATTAGTTTTATGAATCTTCGATAGATGTTAATGATAACATTATTCTAAACAATGTTTGAAAACATGATAAAAGAGTAATGTAAGACATCATCAAGCTAAATAAACACATTGACATGATAATGGAAAAGTAAGTGACAGCAAAATCAAACATCAAACGTTTTTTTTCGGTTTTGTTCTGTAAAACATTATAAGGTGCAAGAAAAAAAAGAGACACATCAAAATGAGTTAATAAACATAAATGGAAAAACGGAAACTCTTCTATGAGGAATTTGTTCCCTTACATATGTTTGGTATAAGAAAAGCCTTTGGGAAGCAGGATCGCTATAGTACAATCGATGTCGTCCTTGTAAACAAAATATATTTTACCACTCCGATGGATAACAAACTACCAGATTATATATATTATTACAGAGTTGTTGTATTGCTGGTTACTTCAACAGTTCCGTAGAAAAATAACAACATCTTAAAGTTCTTCAGTGTTAAGAAGCAATATCAAATATGGAATAATTGCATCTAGTGACAATGAAGAAATTATTTATGTCGAACGTTTGATCGGTCACTCACCATTTCAAATAACTCATGTGCAGTGTTCATAACCACAATAAATACGGTTCGAAACCGCATGGATTCAATAGCCAGATAAATATTCAGACAGCTATTGAATCTGATACAGTGTGTGTGTGTGTGTGTGTGTGTGTGTGTGTGTTGTTTTATCTTTAAACCATAACAATTACAAAGTTCTCTCAGCCAAAGTAATATCACAAGACATTTCGCCCAGGAAAGATCACATCCTTTCAGTACTCTTGTTGTACAGTCAAATATATTGCATAGGCAATTGTTAGACTTAACACAAATATTTAAATCATTAAAGATAACTTTAATCATTCGTAATATTTGGTAAAAGTAACTGATTTTTATTATAATCTGGCAGACAATTCCAAGAGAATAACATAAGAAACACTATTGGTGTTTGTATTTTTGTATGCCAGTGATTTAATGTTATTGGCGGACACGATGTTTTAGCCCCAGAAAAGGATAAATATATTGAGAGAGTTTTACTAGCTATAAAACTATCGATTAATTTTGGAGAGCATGAGATTTTGAAGTTCGTAGTGGCGGTTATCTACGTACTTAAGAAATAAATTATAAATTAAACAGATATTGTATTTGAAACATACAATAGGTATTTGTGCTGTTATTGTGCTCCCCGAAGTTTTAGTGCAGAAAATACTGGCCTGTCAAGTATTAAATGGTATGCAAATATTAAAGAGACTTTTATGTAGGGTTGGCAAATTACCTATACGTTCTTTCTTTACATATTTGGTACAAATAGTTTGACGTTTTGAATTACGGGTCCGAAATCAGGGACTTATATGAAGCACCTGAATTAGGAAAGTTTCTAACTGACTTTTGCAAATTATTTTGAGTCGGTCGATAAACGCACTGCATGCGTTTTATTATCATGAATTGGGAAGAAATAATTTGCAACATCTAAGACAAATTCTAATTCTTAAGTATTTGGTTTGGACTTTAAATATGCCAAATTGAAGATTACCGTACCAATGTTATAATCTTCAGCTAACATGAGGTGAAGATTTTAACTGTTGAGCAAATAAAGGAAAGAAGAGTATAACTCCAATATGGATATGGTAATGGTTGGTTAAACGAGGTATCTGATCAGCGGCTGTTTCTAGATATGCAAAGATATGATCATAAAAAAAAACTGACTGATGAGATCAGTGAAATTGATTGTCTTTTTATAAGCTAATTAATGGCAGTTTTACACTTCAAAACTATTTAAATCATCTCGAAGAGACGAAAATTCACTGTGAAGACAGAATATGTTTGATATGTAACAGAGAAATATAAAACCTGTGTCACTTTATTGTGTCGTCTATGGAGAAAGTATATGCCTTCGAATATTTATCTAGATCCAAACATTCAAAAGTTCTACGCATCTGTTTATATGAGTAATAAAAGCATGTTAACGTCAAATTTAGGTAAATTTATTTGTAGGGCTACGAAGATTTGAAACCATATTACAGTGATCTGTATCCATTAAAAACACACGTTAAACTGATACCACCTTTAGATTATCTTCATTAATAGTATGGTACATAAAGATTCATAAAATCATTAAATTTACATAGATGTAATTACGTTTTCTACGCTGCTGCTCTATTAAATAAATGCTTATTTAAGTTGTCGACGCTGCTGCTCTATTAAATAAATGCGTATTTACGTTGTCGACTCTGCTGCTCTATTAAATAAATGCGTAATTACGTTTTCTATGCTGCTGCTCTATTAAATAAATGCGTATTTACGTTGTCGACGCTGCTGCTCTATTAAATAAAAGCGTAGTTACGTTGTCTACGCTGCTACTATATTAAGTAAAAGTGTATTACCTTCTTCACGCTGTAACTCTGTTATATAAGCTATTTGTCTTCACAGCACAAATACTTAAGCTTTGAATACATATATTCTGACAAGTTAGATACGAAAATATTGAAAATAGTATGCAGATCTTTGTTCCTATACACCGGTACAAAACATTTACCGATGATACAAAGAAAGAAGGCCAGTCTTTAAGTCATGTGTTCATCCTAAGAAACCAAAAACAAATCAAAGAGATGTGTATTTCCTTGTCTAGAACATTTAGAGGCCTTTTTCTACGTCGCCGCTGTCTCATAACCATTGGTATCGGGATTTGTTATAATTTGACTGACATGTGTGAATTAGTAACACACACACACACACACACACACACACACACTCTCTCTCTCTCTCTCTCTCACATACACACACACACACACACACACACACACAATGCAGTAATCGATACGGATAATTCGATAAACTGTTGAAATGTGTGAGATAAGATGAAGAGGTATGCTTCTTACTTGAATATTATGTCATGATATTGTCATTTCTATCATCAATGATGAACATTTGCTGTTATTTTGAGACATTCTGTGCAAGGTGTGTGATATTTATACAGAGATGATGTATGACGAATTCCATTTGTATAGAGATAATATCGCCAGCTCTGCCAAGAAAAGTACAACGGCATCTGGAAAGGCCATTTACGAACAGTATTTTCAGGAAACATATGAATATGTACTTACAAACGTACATACATACATGCATACATGCACACATACGTACATACATACATACATACATACATACATATTATAAACAATTGAGATCTTGACAATACACTATTGTTACGGCTGGAGAAGGTCAGTTTTTCGTAGTGTTATACAAATGCCCGTACATACAGAAATTAGCATGAATCGCCGAGGGATCGATTTTTAAAACGTCGTTGATAAAATAGCATATATATTCAGTCTATCCATGTTGTCAGTTTTGCCAGCCGAGACTACAGGGGCTGTAGTGCTTCTAACCTTACGTATCAGAAGTTTGACACCTAGTAAAAAAAAGTATGTTTTGTAATCTTCCATATCAGCTGGTTTACAGTCATGGGGGACTTTGGGTGAATGATTTGGAGTGTCCTTGAGAAGGACACATAACTCCCGTTTTCTTGTTATGATAGAGCCACGTATGTGTCAAACGGTGCTGTCAAAACCAAGACAAACAACATATACATTAAATAAATCATCTTTATTGGTACACTGTGACAAGATCAGCGCTCATTTTGACAATTACGGTATGGTGCATTCTGCAGCAAAGACTGAATAATAAGGCTCATTTACAGGTTTGGTCGTATGACAAATTAGAGAACAGGTAATGAAAGGCAGAACAGGACGGTGGTGCTCACGTGATCATATCAGGTGAAAGAAAAACGTTATGCCTACCATTTTCACAACCCACTATCAAATTAGAATTACATTTTGAGTGACGTTCTTTACTTTTCTAACTTTACTTAAATATGATACTTGAAAATCCAGATAATATAGTTTCGAAAGTGATTTGAATTCCTTATGCATGTTAATAAAGAATATAAAGTACCGAGTCCTTGATAGCAGATTATTTCCTTTTCCAACCATGCATAATCAGTATTTTCCTTATTTTCTAACCTTAGCTTGAATATATCCCTTTCGTAATCTTATATTTTCAAAGTAGATAATGCTGTATATTCTATCATGAAGTTGTCAAAGCCATTTGAAATGGATTGTGTCAGTCGTTTCAATTAGATGTCATTATTCTACCAATAACTATAGCAACAACACCAACAACAGAACTATATATGTCCTTGAATCTTTTTCATCAAACAAAGTGAAGTATTTTCAAGTAATATACACAGTAAAACATCTCTGAAAATGAAAACAATAACCCACTAAAAAAAACAGCAAGAGATGAAGTGATGATAAATAATAATACAGATAAAAACCGACCAGGGTTATGTTTGGGTCACGCTCTGACCTAAGATGCTTTGATGTCGTTGCTGTGTTCGTTTGTAACCGGGCCTTGACCGCGTCAATTAAGGCTGTGATCTGATTAAAGTTTCATACGTTACTAATGTGAAATTAAATTCAAAGGTTTTCAAATTACAAAATGTGTCCAGGCGCTTAAATAAATCAAACTATATAAATATTTTGTAAAGAAAACTTGTTATAAATCCGTAAAAAGGCACGGATAACAATCTTGTGTTGTCAAAATATATGATTGTATCTACAGTGCGCACTCACTATGCTAGCACGCTGTTTAAGCACCAAAAAAAAAAAGATTTTAGATTTTTTACAGAAATGAACTTGTTCTCTTCATATTTCTAAATATAGCATTTACAAGTATGCTAATATATTTCTTTTGAGTAAATCCGATGTCATATATTCCGATTTACTGTAAAGAGGTTTGTAAAGCACAAGGTAAATGATGCCTATTTTGGAGTCAGGTAAATCTTAAATAAATCATCCTTCCATCCCCAAGTGTCAAATTGTTATTGCAACAAAATGTACCTCTAGATATAAACGTTCCCGGTGGTATTGTCTAAATAAGCCTCGTGATTAATCTATTCAATGCACAATACGTTTATGTACCTCATGGAAACCTGTACGTGTCAAATTGTCTGAAACGATCAGACACACACACACACACACACACACACACATATATATATATATATATATATATATATATATATATATATATATATACATATATACATACATACATACATACAATAATGCTTTTGTCGGCTAAATCGCTGGAAACCGCATAAAACTAGTCGATTGGAATGGTACATTTTCATACTACGTGACAGTTAGATATTACATACCCCACCCCAACTTTCGTCCTCCGTGTATGTAAAGACAACTACGGAATGTACTCATTGGTCCAGGATATTACTTACGGTAGTACCCTTTAGTCCAGAACTCTCAGTTTATATACTACCTATGTTACCATTTTTTTTTTCCATGCTAAAAAAAAATAAAAAAAAATATTGAATTCTGAATATTCAAAGTATCGAAAGTCACAACTGTGCAGCTTGATTAACGTGTGTGGCAAGTTTGGTTGAAAAAACATCAAGTGATTGAGAGATATGCGCTTCGAACAAACTTGTTTACAGACAGACAGATAGAACGAGATTAACTCCTTTTACTGCATACCGAGTTGGGTGAGGGAAGGAGGTGGTGGTAATAATTGATATCTCTTGCTTAGTGATACAATTATTTATATCAACATCTCAGGTGACAGCTCAAACCGGTCTTTCCACTCAGTATTGCAGGATATGAATTTGACGAAAATATTATTTGACAAAATCGTACAATGTCTGTAACAAAAGTCCCATTTAAAAAAATAAGAAGATATGAATTTATTTCTAAAATTACATAATCGGATCAATAGTCACAAATACACAATTTAATGAATACTGAACGATTTAAAAATCTGCATGATCCCTTTCAATTGCAAATTTGTACATTTGCTCCCCTGGTAATGAACTCAAATAATGAGGATGTAAAGGCCAGATTATTTGAGTTACAACTGTCAGTTATAAACGCTCTGTATAGTCACCACAAATATAATTTGGCGTACATCATCCTGAAGAGTTTTGTATGGACTGCCATCTCCGTATATATGAAGACTGTATTGTTTATAAGTCGCACATATACGTACGTATATGTTATTGAAACGTATTGTATGAACATGGCTAATGCAAAAATTAAGTTTGTGCTGGGAACAGTTGTTTTATCGTTCCTGACAGTAGATGGGGCTTTTCCTAAATCGTGTCCTAATGGATATGGTAAGACATTTATGCTGAGTTTAAGTTATTTCAGTACTAAATAATAGTGTTTGCTTGTTTGCTTGCTGTTCTATTGTTTTCTAATTTTCTTGTTTATTAATTGTTAGGACAACATGCTGGGAGGTTGTATATTTGTGGTAAATAAATTCAAATATGCCTATGCAATTTATTGAGTTATTGTTTTCGTGTGAAGATATTAAAAGATATAATGAAAATTCTAATAAAAATGCGTTTATTAATCGACAGCCACATCTCACAATGAGTAACGTACTATTTTCATGGTGCATTCCATATGTACTGAAATTAGCAATTTAATTTTTTGTACTTCTTAGAACCAATAACTAATTAACTCGAATTGTTGAACTTTGAGTAAAATGAAAAGGAAAGAATATAAGTATAAGTTTTATCACTACCAAGTCACGTGTTATTTGCAACAATTATTTGAGATATCACATTTGAGAATGCAATGATATGGAATAAATGTATGCACATCATTTACATTCAAAGGTTTCCGTCTGTATTATTGCGGAATCGAAAGAGATAATGATATTGCCTTCCATCCCTCCTCACCCACAACAAAACAAAAGAATACAATAAATCCACTCCTTTTCTTTTCACCTTTTTGTTAAGTGTTAAAATTGTCAGATCAATACGCAAGTTAAATATACATCCCTGACACTTAACTTTTTACTTTCAGTTTATGCGGAATGCCATCTTAGACCAAATCCAAATATAAAAGATCTTCCCAGGACAATTAACGGAGCTGTGTATTTTCGTCAAAGAGTGGTTAGTACTGTAGCGCTATTAGCGATGGTTGAAGTGATGACGATAATAGTAGTGGTAGTTGTGTCAATAGTAGTAGTAGTAGCAGCAGCAGCAGCTACCACGGAAGTTTTAGTTTTGTTTTTGGTAATTGTGACATTGGTTTACATCGTCATTCAGCACGAAATCTTTTAATCAATATTCCTTGATGATACGTAAATGATCAGCTATAAAATCACCCATCAAAAACCCAAACCAAACACGCACGGAACCGCCAGTGTCCAAGACTCTCATCCCACCCATGTCCGTGTGGGTCCGAGTCAAAATAGGCAATCGTGGGTATGTGAGAAAGTTTGCCAGTAACTTGCAGTGGGTCAGGTTCTACTATGGGTCTTTCTGGGTTCTTCCTACACTAAATATACTGGCCGAAATGTACAGCCTATCAGGAACAATAAAATGTCCTCAAAACCTACAATGAAACAAAGTACACTCGGAAGCATGCAAATGTGCACACCTATAAATGGTAGAGAATAATCTGTGGCTTGACGAGTTATTCCACCTTGTCAGTTGAAGCTTAGTAGTCCTGTCCCAACACACGGAACTCTTTTATTTGAATAATGAAGGGAAAATGTAATCTAATAATGATTTTGCCAATCTTCGTGTTTCCGCGTTATATGCTTTTCCCTTTATCATATTTCTAAAGTTTAGGTCAGTTTACACCATCGTTTGTGTGTGTGTCTATATATATATAGTGTCTTATGCTGAACGTATCCGACCAAGATTTGTCGAACCTGCTCTCCGCCATTTCTTATTCTACTTATTTTTTAAAGATGTTAATTTATTGAACGTCTTTTCTCCATTTCATTTATCAGACCAAAGATTGCCGAAGATTGGGGATGCTTCGTATTCGCACTGAAATCCAAGGAATCCCCACAAATGACCGAGCTTTATACCACGGTCTACACGTGCATGAGTCAAAGGACCTCAGCAACGGATGTGAATCAATGGGTCCACATTTCAATCCTTTAAGTGTAGATCACGGGGGTCTGACAGATACCATTGGGTAAGTCGCGCACACACTATCTAACAGTAAAATAAGGACGAATTAAAAGGTCGAATGGGTGCGTCGATCTCGTGCATTTGGACGTGCAATATACTCTTTCATGCAACTCGCCAAGAATAGAAAATATTTATTCACAGGAAATAAATCGCAACTGTGTCGGTGACCTACGCAGTTTTGAATGAAATAATTCAAATTACCCATACAAACGACTTCGTGGCTGCATTTCTTAGTCATTATTCATCCATCATGAAAATCATTCATTTTTTAACCTTAGTTGTTCGTTTAGCATCACAACTCCTTTTGGTCTGCAATGTTCTACTGAATTCTCTTTCGTCAAGTTAACTAAATGAAGATTTCACAATTTCTCAGACTTCTGAGAGGAAACATTGTTTGTGCTTGGTAATATGTTTCGAATCTAGACGTGGAGAAAGTTGAAAAAGTTATCAAAGAGAGTGAATATAGACTTTATTTCGCATGAGGTTAATTATAACGTTTTAGTATTATAATATAATCCAATAATTAAATGTATTTTCCATTAGGTACTTTTTCGATCGCAATTACCCCAATTTCAGTTCGCTTATTTTTCTGGTCATTAGTTAATTTTTTTGGTATTAGGCATGTCCTGCCTCTGCCATTTATGGTTGCTACAAAATCAAAATAAAATTAAGGGAGCACAGCGCATTTAATGCTGGTGACCTGAATATTGTTTTCTTTAAAGGAGACCAGAAACCAATGGAAATATAGAATAATAATAAAAGTACTATAGCAGAAAACCTTATTCTGAAGTATCATCTGCGACCGTAATGCCAATATTTAAATATTGGCAGATCTTCTAGGAGGTGAATTTCCGTGACCTCGTATGCAAAATTTCCGAGCCTATTCGGTTACTTTCGGGATGTGACGTCATAGTAGCGACTCCAGAGCCCAAGTGGGAGTTGCCAGAGTAAAAGACAATACTGTTTTGCGTTGCTTACGGGTGTAATAGAACATTAAGAAAAGCCTGTTGACATAAAAAAAATTCTTTTCCGAAAGATAAAGGCATAATGAAAGAATGGGTACATTATTACAAACGAATCGATTACAAAGCCACACCATACAGCACTATGTGCTCGTTACATTTCTCAAAGGAATGTTACGAGGGATCATGAAAAAATAGCAGCTCAAACATACGCAAATGCTAGGCCTAGACTAAAAGTTGGCGCCGTTCCAGACATACCTTTGGACATTTTAAATCCTGGGAAAAGTGTTAAATGTGTGAGTTACGAAAACAGGCAGAAGGACGAGTAAGTGACCACAAAATGCAACAATCAATCCACATCTTTTATCTAAAAACAGCAGTGCTAAAAACAAATCTGATAGCCCGACACCCAGGGCCCCTTCTGGTTTTAGTTCCGGCTCATCCTGTATTCAAAGTGAGGTGCGCGTCTGGCTTGTCGAAACAAAAGTTGTTTGCCTGAGGAAACTTTGATTGCGCTGGTGAAATGAGTAAATGTATTTTCAAGATGTTGACATACATGCCTTAACACGGCACAATCTAAATCAAATCACCACTGTCCTAGGTGAAATTTAGATTTGATTTTAATCAAATGGAAACTTTGCTAAAAATAAGATTCTAAACCGGTCGTGTTTCGAGAAAACACAATTTTCAATAATCTTATAAAATTAAAAAAATTTTAACAAATGCATTGTATACATGTAGTATGCATAAACTGTAATAATTGGAACTGATATAAAACTATTCCTTGGGCAGTTTAAAAAGCAGCAAATAAAAAAGAGGTCAAAGTTTCACATTAACTGTCTGACAATAGAACGGGGGGGGGGGGGGACTATTGACCCCTCTTGCCCCAATGTGCGGCCGCCCATTTGACGTGCCTTTTCTCCCTGTGATACGCCTTATTATTCCCCCACGACAAGCCCCTTTTGCATATTTTGGTCAGTTCTGGCTAAATTGAGAAATAGCTGAAGTTTTGATTTAAGTACGCAAACGATAAAGCCGTTGTGACTAATGAACATAATCCTTATCCTTGAATTGATCTTGTGAAAAGGACTGCCCTTCGGACATGCTTCAAAGAAACATTGTTCGACAGTGTGTGTATGCGTAAGCACCAGCAATTGAATACCAAATAAACGATGCCTATTTTGTTGTTACTTACGATGCCATGGACTTAATTTTAACAGTTCAAATCTGCAGTCACAAGTTACCGTACTTGTGGAAACTGTTTTTCTCACGTTTTATGCCCCACCTTATTTCCTTAGGTTTAAGTCTTAATGCATGTAACACTGTTTGCTGAATAAAATATTTATTCAGAATTAGTTCTTTAGGGCCACATATATTGCATGGTATATTTTTTTTTTATTCCTTGTAATTTAATCATGATAATTAAACTTTTCATATACGGTAGAGGAATGTCAGGTGTTAACTGGCCGAGTTTCTTTGGCGGAAATGGAGATGCGATTTTGTTTGCAGAGAAAATTTCAAAGCGATCATTCATTTAAGCTAATTGGTGACAATTTTATTCTTTTAATTTTTTTAAATACTATAGTACTGTTGTAGTTGTTTACAAAAATCTGAAATTTACTTGAATAATGTTTAATCTTCGCGTTCTATTTACTGAAGAAGCAAAAACGAATAAAAAAAAAAAAACTGTTGTATGATTTTAATTATTTCGTCCAGTGCCGGTTTAGACGTGTGTGCGTGTGATCTGAATTTTTAACGTAGCTTTAACAATTTTTCAGTCATATCTCTACGATGTCTGCAGTGTGGCAGTTTAGACTGTGGATTACATACGTTATATTTAAAAATGGTTTGGGGTTGGGTTTTTCTCTTCTGACAAATGAAAATTGACAGACATAATGTAATAATCGGGACTTCGCTGCGCAAAATTGAGAGATATTACGAGATCGGGAAGTAGATGAGGAAATACCTCCAAAATCGGGAGGTTTTTCTCCCGGCTTGAGAGTTGACAGGTATGAACTGTCCGGGCTTGTGGAATTTCATTCAGGACTTTAGTTTATTTAAGTCACCAGCCCGGGGCCTGTGCCTAACAAATTTCTTTTAGCACTTACCAGTACAGTACATAAACTATTATATCAAATTGCAGATTCAGCTTTTCAATGTGCAACCCAAATGTGGTCTCCTGTCTGCCTCGCTCGCCAGTGTTTATGTTTGTATTCGAGGACTGGTTGGTATAGCGTCACGGTACCACGTGATCTGTCGTCTCATCAAAACTCGGAAAAACTCGGCAATTTACGGAATCGTGGTATCTTCCACGCAATATAATCACTACCCGCTTAAGATATTTAATTTATAAGCACTACAGTCGAATTAAAATCTGAAGAGAGTTACATACGTTAAAGGAAAATTTTGATTTCTAGTCTCCTTTAAAGGTGTCTCAAAACTATTTAAAAAGGGTCAAAACTACTCCATATAACAACGCCAACAGGTTCGCAATACATTATAGGCGATTAAACCAAAGAATCACGAATTTAGCTTATGGTAATTAGGGATGCCCTATACTGAGGACATTATTGTGGAATCCTCGACTGTAATTTACTTACTTTTGAAAATAAATCGAAATAATAATAAAAAAATGAACTAAAGACTTTCAGGCAAATTACCTGTATTTTTTGTCGAAAATGCGGTCACTGGTGTCTATTAATTAAAGGTCTATAAAAATGAAAAAGAGCAGTGACTCTAGCCCTCAATAGCTATGCAAAGAGGCTTGCGGTAAATCAAAGGAGATTTAGAAAGCATCCACTAATAGCAAAGGAGGGGTGGGGCTTTGGCCTCACAGTAACCAACAAGAACATGATCGCGACTGTTGACCAAGGATTATTTACTGAATGAAGTAACATCTACTACGTTTACGAAGCCTTCTGACTACCTCAGCAGCCTCCATACCTTAAAGTTTGATGCTATCATCTTTTATTTAGAAAGACCACTCAGGTGGCCTAGAGATTAGAGCGTCAGCCTCATATGCGAGAGGTCGAGGGTTCGAGCCCCGGCCTAGTCATATCAATGATTCATAAAAACTTTACTAACAGCTGCGTCGCTAGTTGCTCAGAATTAAGAGGTTAGTGTTAAGACTGGTTGGCCTAGTGTCAGGATAATGTGACTGGGTGGGACATCCTGTTACATGTCTCCGGCATCATGCCACACTGCAGATATTGTATCGATATGACTGAAAAATTGTTAAAGCTACCATAAAAGTCCAAATCACACGCTCACACACACACACACACACACACACACACACACAATTTTGTTTAGAATAATATTTGCATAAACATATTGAAAGTTTATCTCTGTTTATCTCACCCTTATTTCTAACTATTGCTCAGCTAATTGAAAAGTTGATTTACTTGTACGGTGGACTTATATTCGAGTAAAGGTATCTGTATGCTTAGATAAACTTTAGGGAATTTACGTATGCGTAAGTGTGCTGGTGGACCTGGCATAATTTGTCAAATATTATTTATGTATTGCAATATTTTATCGTGTATTTTTGAACTCCTTAAAACACAGTGTATAAGAAAGAAGTTAGGTATTTAAGCGCCCTTCCCTCTATGCTGACGTACTGTGGTATTAATTTTAAAGGAATGCAAATGTTAAAAAGATCTATTTGATGCAGGCATATTTTCAAATCACAATACTTTCAAATATTGATGTGCCTCGACAATAATGTATAGCAGCATATAATAGTATATGTATTTGTCCGTTCGGATGCGTTTTGCATTTAGGTCAGTTTCTTAGCCACTGTGGTTGGGCTTACTTGTTCCGTGAACACATGAGCGTGGAGTTTGACCAGAGGAGGGAGGAGGTGCTTTTTCCGTCGTAGGTGACTGAAAAACGTATTATTTAACTAATAATAAACACAAACCTATTTCAGTATGCGCCATCTCGGTGACTTCGGAAACGTACTCCAGTCCAGAAGAAAAGGAGGTCGTGTGTCTGACACACGTCATGACTATTTAGCAAACCTGGTAGGGCCTAACACCATCGTCGGCCGGGGTCTCGTGGTAAGTTTTGTACTTATACTTGTTTAATTTCATCCCATTCTTTTTATTAAATAGATAAGAAACTTGCAAATGTTTCCGTCAGTATTGAGTCATCTTATTTAACACAGTCAAGACGCCCGTAAGAAACGCTATGACTGCACGTTATTTGTATGTGATGCTACCCCAAAGTGACCTAGTAGTCTAAGGCGCTTACCGTTGCAGACCACTCACACATCGAGTTCGAGTCTTGGCTCGGTCTTCATGGGTATGTGAGAAAGTTTGTTATTGGGTTGCCGTCGGTCAGTGGTTCTTCCCAAGGTCTTCCTCCACCAAAATATACTGGTCGCTATTTATATCCAATCATGTTCTGAAGAATGGCGTTAACCGCTACCTCCTACAAGACAAGAAGGATATTTGGTAAATATTCAATTGTTACACGCATATTGTTTTTTACACGCCATCAAAAGTTTTTTTATGTTGGCGTCCATTTAATAGTGTCTGAAATTATCGCGAAATTATTGTCAGAGGCAAGTGTTCACCATGGACCAAAATCAGTAACAATTTGTTTAACCAGCCCTTCTTTGAAGCTAAGTTTGAGCTGCATTGTGTTGCAACTGATACAACTGTATATCTTTGAGTTCATTTGGATAGTCAAAGTAAACACCCGTATTTCAATGTGCGACCGTAGTGATTTTTCCCGTTGTCTATCTGACTTGATATCTTCAAACCAATAAGGACCGCTCCGGTGTCCTAGTGGTTAGAGCGTCCGCCTCGGAAGCGTCAGGTCGTGGGTTCGAACTCCGGCCGAGTCATACCAAAGATTTACAAAAATGACATTTGCAGCTGTCTCGCTTGGCGCTCAGCATTAAGAGGTTAGTGTTAGAACTAGTCGGCCTGGTGTCAGGATAATGTGGCTAGGTGGGACATCATGCTACGTGTCTGCGGCATGAAGCCCCAGTGCTAGACATGACTATAAACTGCCACACTGCAGACATCGTAGCGATATGACTGAAATATTGTTAAAGCTACGTTAAAAATCCTAATCACACACACACACACACACACACACCAAACCTGTCATGTTTGATGTGCGACTATATGCAATCAATTGCATTTGGTTCAGTACAATTTGAGAGACAGCTAATTCCACACTTACCTTTCAACTTCTTACGAGCTTTTAAATTTGTGATAGTATTCAAAGATGATTTTAACATACGTGCAATTTGAATTAACTTACAAATAGTAGCGAAATGGTAGTAAGTCACTGGTGATATTTCGAAATCGCTTGATAGTTGCTCTTGTTCTGAATTTCAGACTTTAACTCTTGTAATCAGTTCTGTTCTATCTTGTGAGAATTTGTTAGCTTTTATTATTCACTTACCTGTAGTACATCCATTGTACAGGTTCAGAGAAAAATATGATAAACCCGGCAATTTATTTCTGCTCAGGGTCAGCAACTTTTTCAAAATTATCTGACCACCGAAGGACAATGGTCTGTTTAGCACACTGCTATGTAATATCAATCTACATTACTTTCCAAAATTTGAAGCAATCTTAGATAACACGATTCTTATGGCTATTAATTTATAGAACCTGCAACATTGCAATTTTTGAAATAATTTTAATTGCGAGGCATTATACCTTCAAGGTTTACAAGAACCGCTACGGCTCACAGGTTAGTGTGCCGTACTCGCGACTGAAAACTGGGTTGGAATCCCATCATTGTGTCAGCACAGGTCGCCTACAAGAGTATGTCCTTGGGCAAGGTACTTCACCCCATGTGTCTCGACATTAAATAACCCACTTGTGTTATTGTGTAGAGGCATATTAAACCAAAGCCAATAAATGAGACACATGTTCAATAGGCGAGAATGGTATGGTATCAACTGGTCTCAGAAACTTTTAAACTTGTGGATAATACTAGACTACGTGTATGATACATTTTCTTATTTCCTAATTAATCACGGAAATTTCACGATATAGGGACTTCATTAGCTCTAAAATTCCATTTCCGCTCCTATGTACAATTTAATACAGTTGCTATAAAGTTGTAATTTTCTTTTATATTGTAATTTATTGCCTGTTTTCAAAATACATTATTGGCATTAAGAACTACTATGTGGAAAACCTTGTTTCCAATTCCCTATTTGCAAGAACAAACCGCAGTAAGTAATAAGTCCAAGACATGCATAACAATAACAACAGTATTTCCGGTTTAAATACTAGCAGATTATCTGACATACTTCCCATGTATGGTTGTCCCTATATCTCTCCCCTGGCCCATTAAATTCTGTCTTTTAAAGCCAAATAAAAAATGTAATTTAAATAAGTTTTCAAGAGCGCGGGGGAAACCTAATACATATTGGGCATATTTTTTGGTAGGATATTCTGCTTTTCGACCGTAAAATGAAAACACTGAAAAGTATTGTTAAAATATAAGCTCTACACATATAGGCTTGCTAAACTTGGAAGTTATTTAGTATCTTTCAAAATTTTCATATTTAATGAGTACTTGTTTGATATACTTCTATATGTATAACATTTCAGTTACACGCAAAGAAGGATGACCTCGGTCTCGGTGGTGATGCTGGAAGTCTGACGACCGGAAACTCGGGTGCACGTCTGGCATGTTGCGTAATCGAACAGACTAATAAAGAAAAAGACTTCGAAAAATTTGTCGAAAATATTCCCGTGCAGGCCCATTTGACGCAGTAATGTACTATTTGAACTAATTTTCTTTTGAAAAGATATTAAACAAAAAGTACCCGAACAAGATTATCTGTACACGTTTTTTAATAGTCTACATGGAAACAATGATGATGAGTTACGTCTAAACTGAAAATGCAAGGTGTGTTCCGGTTGCAATGCACGTTCAATCGAATTCTCTTGGTCTCACCACCTACTCTGGGAACTTCTTCGTTTGTAGTTCCTCTCCCAACTGGCCCATATTTTTGTGTAGCAATCCACATAAATAT
The DNA here is from genome assembly GCA_028554795.2 of Sinohyriopsis cumingii. Classification (NCBI taxonomy): domain Eukaryota; kingdom Metazoa; phylum Mollusca; class Bivalvia; order Unionida; family Unionidae; genus Sinohyriopsis; species Sinohyriopsis cumingii. The sequence goes on from CM068827.1 coordinate 45,247,026, forward strand.
TCGTACACCCTAAACATTTTACAGAAATGAACATATAGTAATATTATAACCAAGGATATGATCTCTAAATGCAGTCGTTGTATTGGAAATTTGATAACATCGAAAGCTTGAACAATTTGTGTTCAGACTGAATTATAGTTTCGATAAGAATACAAAACTCGCCGGTATAAGCACATCTTGAGCTTTTTTGAGATATTTATAATGGCTTTGACAGTCTCAATAAAAATATTAAATAAAAACTATGCATTAGTATTGGGTGGTTGATTTTTTGAACGTGCTTCTACATTTCTCTTCTGCTAGGAATTTCGCTTCAGGATTAAAAGGTACTTCATTTTCTTTTAATAGTCGATGTTCAAATTCATTCTCTTTCTCTTCTTTTCTTTCTCTTATCCAAAGTAATTCTTTTTTATATACAGCATTGCATTATCTATCTCTTTTGAAAACTATTATCAACAATTGTATGTATGTATGTATGTATGTATGTATGTATGTATGTATGTATGTATGTATACATGCATCTATCTATCTATCTATCTATCTATCTATCTATCTATCCATCAATTTATCATCTATGATGTAATGTCTCAAGCGAGTTTACTTTACACCGTTGATAATCCAAAACCCTCGCGATGAAGAAGGCGTACGTAATAAGTGAAAATGACATGATTACAGATGCATAAATACAGTTTTGCATTACCTGTATCGAACCTTGACATCACGGTGTAGCAATCAAAGACAAGATCAGTCACCAGGTGCTAAAGCATTAGTAATTGAAGTTAATCAAACATCAACTGTCATAATTGGACACCTGAAAGTACTTTCTCTTAATATTTTACTTTGTGCGTTGTGACTGTCTCTATTTGCTTCATTTTTACACGGGTTGCACGCTTGCTGCTGCAGATGAAAGAATACATCTGGCGTTCCATGTAATCGTAGAGAGAAATATTGAGAACTATTTGTATTGACCATCAGTTGTGCTACTAATAGGTTGAATATAGACAAAATATTCAGCCTTCTAAATATATTCTTCGCGGTTTTTCATGAAATTAAACCTCCTCATCAGAAAATGAGAATCCACTGTAAAAGAGAGATGTTTACCATAGGCTTTGTCTGAATTTAGCTGCTGTGAAGCAAGTTGTTCCTTATCGGGAACCGAAACGCATACCAAAATCAATTTTTCTTTTTCGAATGTCTTGAACGTATTCCGATAGGCTTCGAATATATGCTCTTTTCTATGTTTACTTCAGCATTCATTTACTGTTGCCCGTCAAGCCACAATGAAACAACGCGAACTCATTCATCAAAATATATTTACATGACGCTATAGAGGCCTGAGTAAAGTATTTGAGGAGTGGCACACAAACTCAAAAGAATATTCAGAATCAGTACAAACATACACGTTTCGTAGGCGCCGACGATAGAAGGTAAAACGCAGAAACTCTGTTAACTGTTCGTTGAAATGGAGGTGGGTTGGGGGCTAGATCAAAAGATTTATGTGGGAAGTGATTTGTCTACAATCAAAATCACAAGCACAAGTTACCAATTTGTTTTAATTAAATCTGGATACTTTGATTGCATTTCTTCAAAATTTGTCATATATATCCCAGACATGTCAAAATAATCCCGAAGTTGCGCATTAGGTTTTTCTGATAAGCCGTAAAAAAATCATATTTAGACTTGACACATTGATTTAATTGAAACATATTCACGGGTATCGATCTCATTATGCATATAAGATGTACACTGCAACACGTGTTAAACGGCCTTGTAACTTCTGTAGACATTATAATGAAATATTCCAAAGCCAGGTGTAAGGAACTAGCTCCCAAGCCTCATCCGAGTTTGGGCGTTGACCATTCAGTTTATGGGTAAAGAGGATTTCCCAATGAAAGGCTGTCATTTAAAAAAAAGGCGAAAACAATCCCCCAGCAGATTAGAAGATATAATGTTAACAGTTTTTACACTGATGCACAACACCTAGACAATAGCCAGCTTTATTGTAGTAATTGTAACAACAAATTCTCAAACCTAAAACGTAGATCTTCCAAATACGTATCAACTCGCTTATGTGCATATTATTGATACAAAACTCCCGTTGGCATTACTAACTTTAGAGAAAAAGGACAATGAAAAAGTCTTAAGAATGTCGGTAATATGATAGCTGTGTTGATGTTTGACGACGTCGAAACAGCCTTAATCAGAGACCAAATACGGATATATGCTAGTTAAAGGTACGGTAATCGAGGGAGATGGTGGATTTGAGAAATATGGGGTGGTGATGGTATTCGTTTGCATGATTGATTGCAACTGTTCCGTCGACAGTTCAGTAGTTTGTCAGAGCTCTGGTCAAGTGATATGAAATGGCCCTATTATTTGTCAAGGTCTTAATCAACTTGGCATATTACTATTGCGATTTTGTATTTTTTCGTTCTATGTAGATCACGATCTTCTATCCACATTACTTTTATTCATATTTACATAAAAGCCACATACTATGTGAAACCGGTGGATTAATAATCCACAAAAGTGAAGTGGCCAAACACTAGTACAAGTCATTCATGATAGATACAGTGACCTAGGATCAGTAACCGGCAAAACCCGCTATGATATTAGTACGGTAGACGTTTTACTCTGCTTTTATTGTTTGTAAATCCATTACGATCCGGTTCTTTATCCGTGCTTGGAGTTGTTGGTAATTTTCCATGTCCGCCAAGACCGTCATGAATTCGGTCATGCTAATTATTTTATTTTATTTTACGACGATTATTATCGATACTGCTCAAACAACTATTCCGATTTCTGCACCTATGATTGTTGTTGTTGCCTTGGTTCCAGCAACAATAGACCAACAGTTGCTGCCGTGAGGATTCCACAAACTGCATTAGGCATGTACGTTTGTATTTTACAAGTAACGCGGGTTTTTGTGAATTCATTTTGTCACTTATTTTTTCAGGTCGGTAACAATGAGGACTGATCATAGTTCTTCTATTAATAATGTAATCGTGTAGTTCAAATTGCACGAATTGCATAACCTATACTGACTCATCATGTCCAGCTGTAACACCCACACACACTTCTAACCAATTACCTTTATTTTACTTGCACCACTTTCATACCATCAGAACAGTATCTGCCTGAAGAATATTTAAGTTTTCAACAATTCTACGTTATGTGGGTCTAGCGTTGCAGTCATTTAGAAACATATTGTTTGCACCCGTGCCCGGTGTATTAAACGATCGTTTTTCTTATTGTCCAATAAATGTTACACGGACAAGTGCCGTCCATGTTGAATAGCAGTCGAGATTTTTCGTTTCTCAGTTGCGTTAATGTTGGTTTATATATTAGCTGGTGAACGTAACCGGTTTGGATAGAGTGGAGAATTCAGCATCGTCAGTAGTAAGGGGGGCCACCTTACATACAATGGAAATTAGCATTACAGAGACCCCTGGGCCACTTTACGTACAATGGAAATTTAACATGGCGAAAAATCGTGGGCCACTTTACGTACAATGGGAATTAACATGGCGAAAAATCGTGGGCCACTTTACGTACAATGGGAATTAACATGGGAATAAATCGTGGGTCACTTTACGTACAAGGGGAATTTAACATGGGGGAAATAGAGTTTGGGCTTGTCTAGGGACAAGGGGAATTGAACATGGGATTTTTTTTATTTATTTTTTTTAAATTTTTTAAAAAAAAGGGGTAGGCAATTGAAAAGTCATTCTCTTTTCGAGAAATATGGCTGGCTCTGAAAAGGGCCTTTGGGTTTCTTCTAACACTTCCACTTCTTCAACCATCTTCTCACTTTTGTCACTATTCCTGTCTTCTTTTTCTCCTTTTCTGGCATCCAGTCTGGATGGCCCAAGGCTCTAAACTTTTCCTGAACTTTGATCCAATTTTGATTTAGCCTTTCAAAATCAGCCTGTTTCTTTTTGTTTTCCTGATCTTTTCTTTCTTTATACCATCTCTCTTTAATCTTCTTTACCTCTACCTCCATCACTTTTCTCATCAACTCCTCTCCTTTCCTCAGTCTTTCCTGACCTCTCTCCACATAAGAGCACTCTGTCCCATGTGACATTTTTTCAAGAAAGCACCTGACTTTGCTTGCATTGTCAAGTGCTTCCTTTAGGCTTCCCACTCTGACATAGGTGGGATTTATCATACCTCTCAATCTCTTTTCCTCCTCTTCAATCATTCCTGCTATCACTTCTTTTGCTATGTTTAGACATTAGCGTAGTCCAGGTACTCTGCTATCTTCCATTCTTTTTCTAGTCTCTCCACTACATAGATAACATCTATTATCCAGTTGTATATATGTACCAAATTGTTGAACAAGTCACTTGCAACCACCATCTTTGTTTTTATTATTCCGTAGAATGGTTCGAACGACGAACGTGGTGGGTTCTTATAGTGAAAGCGCGGACGTGATGGAAAACATCCCCTTAAAAACATAAAATTGATCTTACCTAGATCATGACAAAACAACGCGCGGACGTGAAGGAAAACATCCCCTACTTTCTCATTTCATATAATAAAATCCAAACTATACTCTCCACATACGCTAAGAAACAATAAAGAAACCCATAATCTACCATTCGCACAAACGTACGTGAACAGTTACAAACACAAACACACAAACACATACACTCTCACTATGAAAAAGAGTTAGTCTTTATATTCACACTACTCTACCTACACATTGGCAAATTGATTGTTATTTCTTTTCTTGATTATTGGGTAGCCCTGAAAAGGGCTGTTTTTTTGGAACTTCATGGACACCTGGTTAATGGTGGCACCTTCCAGGCCTGGCGCCACATACACATCTTGTCCCCCAGTTACTTTTTACCTTTTGGGGGGAGAGAGCAGAGGCAGGATATGTGGCTTCAGAATCCCAATTTTCGGTTTCTGATATTCCGAAATTTTTTCTTCTCTCCTTTTCCTCCTCCTCTTCTTTGTATCTTCTCTCCTCCTCTTTGTATCTTCTTTCCTCCTCTTCTTTATATCTTCTCTCCTCCTCTTCTTTGTTTATTCTTTCCTCCTCCTCTCTCATCCTTCCTTCTTCCACAATGGCCTCCGCGGCCAGTTCGTTCAACAGGCGCCTGGCATATTCCAGATGCACATGAAGTTCCAACAGTTTCGCCAATTTCGTGTTCATTCTGGTGTTGATCAATCAACAAGGGTAGCTAGACTTCCGAACGAGTTTCAATTTATACTAAAACTGCGGACGTGAAGGAAAACATCCCCCTTAAAAACATAAAATTGATCTTACCTAGATCATGACCAGAAAACAACAACGCGCGGACCTAAAAGAAACACTCACTCACTTTTTTATGCTACCCATCACTATTTTAAAATTTTTTATAAATCACTTCAATAGACTATTCACATACGCAAAGCAATCCAATCTAACCCCAAATCTACACCTCAAACACCAAAAAAGACATCATTTTAATCTACTATCCATACCAACGTACTTGAGCACTTACAAACACACAAACACATACCCTCACATTTTTTTAAAAAAGAGTTAGTGTTTATATTCACAATACTCTACCTACACACATTGGCAAATTGATCGTTATTTCTTTTCTAGAGTATTGGGTAGCCCTGAAAAGGGCTGTTGTTTTGTTGTTTTTTTTTGTTTGCTATGGCAATCTTTTTTTAGTTTCTACGAATGCGATGTCCTCTGAGGATGGACTTTCTGGCGATGGGTCTGCTTCTTCGGAAAGAGAAGAAGAACTCTTTGGTGTCGATACGACAATCGACAAAGCCTCTGTCAGCTTCAGGTTGCTGCTGCTGCTGCTGTTGTTGTTGCTGCTGTTGCTGCTGTCTCTGAAGTCTGTACTTCTCTGTCCATTCTTCTTTCTCCCTGTTCACTTCTTCTCTGAAGGGCTCTTCTATCAGGTCTTCAGTGACTTTTAACATTCTCACATTCTCTATTTCTTCTGGCTTCGGTATCAGACTGTGTCTGACCCTATGCAAATTCACGTAGGCTTCGTTGAGCTTAGCTAGTTTGGAGCACATCTTCGTAGGAGGATGAGTCGACAATGGATGGTTAGACTGGAAACAACCCCGGTTCTTAAAGTCAAAGCGCGGACGTGAAGGAAAACATCCCCCACACGGATTTCGAGTCGCAACGTTCAATGAGTGTTATGAGAGGGATAGTAAGAAATGAAAGAGCATCAATCCAACATTCTTATAGCTAAACAAACCACAAAGGCATTGTTTTCAAAACACAACATTTTTTATTCAAAAATCACTTAACACTAACCAACAACAACTCTAACATATTTTAAACAATAATCCAACATGATAACATCAAACATTTTTTCTTCAAATACAGTCTACTTTAAACAGGGCTGACAACGTTGTGAATGAAATTGTGATTTCCACTGTTGGAAATCATTAGGCCATTGATGGACACTACGTTTCCTAGCTTGAGACAAAAGATAAGCATAATGGTCACAAAACCATCGATCTACTTTCACATCGTTTCTAGTAGAAGAACGAGGATCAAAATGAGTCACTAAATGTTCTAAGGAATATCCCAGGCTGCCATGATGCAGAAAATACACACAATATTGTCCACACACCAAGGAATATGTGCCCTGTAATTTCACATTATTGAATCGGGTTGTTTGAGCATTTCTTCTCATAAAGTCAATGATATCGTCTTCCAAAGGGGGCAATCCATACGAATCGAAATATTCCACACATCCTTCTTGAGGAAAGTAGACGGCTACCCAGTGGGTTCCTGGGAGATGACTGTCGTCCGTGTTGATCACGTAAGCTAGATGGTCTTTAGGTTTGCGATGAGGGAGTTCATCTTTAGCACAGACGACAGGATTCCAAGAAGCCGTATACGAACTGTGGTTCAAAAGGTAATAAAGTTCCCAGGTATCCATGTTTTTTTCTTCTTCACAGGTAATAATAAGTCGTCAATTCGATCCTGACTTTTTGCTTGAAAATCTTTGACAAATAACCGTTTCTTCGTTTCGTCTCCTCACTCTGATTCAGGAGAGCTTCGATACGATGGATCTCTTGAGTGGTTAATGGTGGACAAGAATGTTCACGCAAGTCTTTATACCACTGGTGCAACACGTCTTCGTCTGAGATGAGACTCCAAGCTTCGTCCAGATACTCGTCCAATTTTTCTTCTTGACTCAACATCAGGCATTTATCGTATTGAATTTGACTGGGATGATCGTTTTGATATCCATAGCAATTTTTCTTGATCAATTCCGTCATTTTTTCGACCAAGTGTTTGGCAAAACAGGAGACTAAATGGGCTTCTTGTTCTGGCCATCTTGACTTCATCATGAACACTTCTTTTTCCACGGTCTCCTCACATTTCATGTCCAAAGTTTCTCCACTAGGTAAAGAGGGATAACAGTCTTCCATGGCTTCTAGTAATCTAGAATGACTTCTCTCAAACTGTTGATTTCTATGGTATTATCGAATTCTGCATACAGGATGACGTTCACCGTTTCATCAGGGTCTCGGTCTTTAAACTGAATTTCCACACGAATCTGGCCGGATTTTATAGGGTGGAAATGTCCCTCGTCGCTGCCTTGGTCTGGAGTGAAATCAAAAGCCCACAAAGCATAGCCTCCTGCATAATCCTCGTACGTAATACCGTGACTGGTATTGGTTCCTAACTTTCCGGTGGCTTCGTACAAGGACAAGTACGATCTCAAGTAATTCTTCTTGGTAAAGTCAGGTTCAAACGGTCGGGTACACAAAGTTTTGCCATCGCGACTGACTTCGATTTTGGACACGCCAAAGTGTTGAAAGTAGAAAGGATTTTTTTCGGCAGCTCCGTTGAAGGCTGTATTTTCGACGATACCAACGATCAAACGTTTGGGTAACTGTCCTTGGAACAGATGATCTTCGATCATGGATCGCTGTCCCTTGGGAATGGTGAAGGTTTTCACTTCCACGCGTCGTATGGGATACTTGGCGGTCGTTCTGCTCAACGTCTGACTGATGTCGTTTCCCACTTTGGGTAACACTTCCACACGGCGTACGTAGAGTCTGGCTTCTTGGATTTTGGTTTTGTAACCGTCACTATCAGCCAATAAATGGAAAGCGGTACTGCTACGACTCAGTCTCAGGCGGACATCCACCCCGTTCAGCAAATACTTTTCTTGCAACCACATGTCCAAATGCAAACGATCCATCAGTTCTAAACTTGTGTCGACTCCCGTGATTCTCTTTCTTCGTTCTACAAATCCATCATTGTTGTCTTTCTTTTCATCAGTTTCCAATATTTCAAACTTGGTAGGTTCGTCAGCTTCCCATACCACACAAGCATTGAGATGAGTGTTCTTGGCATCTATTCCGTACGTCAAGAGATTTTCCAGGTAGGCACGATAAGGGTAAGTATCCATGCTGCTACTGACCAGTTTGTTATTCAAGTACAAGTCCACTCCACTGAACAAGGAATGCATGAAATTGTTGACGGGAGCTACTGCTTCATCGTCTATAGGACCTCCAGTCTTATCTAGAATTTTGACTTTCAGGTACAAGTAACTGCTATTCAGATCGATGTAATCTTCGGGCTGTCCTTTGATTTCAAACTCGATGGGAGCGAAATCGGTCAGTGAGGAGACGGGGTGAAATTCAACCCACTGGGATTCTTGCATCGTCATCATCGTGGGGGGCATGGCAAACAGGTCCAGTTCCGCCTTGGAACAAGCGCAAGATTCTCGGTGCATCATTTTTCTCTGTGTCTCAATAATCGAAAACGTCTAAGTCTCGAACGGTTCTTCTTTTCTTGGCCTTTCTCGCTTGAAGTCTGGTGAAAGGGTGTTTTCTTCGTCGTCTCTTTCTGCCTTGTCCTTGCTGAATGCCTGACTCGGTAGCGTGCAGGGCATTTATAGGTGTGTCTCGGCGACCCAAAATGTCTTTGCCCGTTTGCAGCAAGACATTTTTGCCTGCCCTCATGAAAGCTTCTTTAGGGTTTTGTTTGTCGATGATGACATTTTGGAGAAATTCTTTGCCTTGCGTCAGTGCCGCATCTTTCAAGGCGTGCAACCCGCGTGTCACCATCGGTTTCAACACCGGGGCCACCGAACGAAAGGCCGATTTTAACATATCTCCTAAACCGTGTCCTCGCTGTCGAGCAACCCCTCGGTACACTGGATACATGACTTAAGAGTCGTGAGAAAACCGTTTTCGAAAATGGAGTTTCACCGTGACTTTCCCTTTGGTGAATGAAATATTTTGTCCCAAATCTCCTTTTATAGCAATGTTGACCGTGTCCAAATAAGACTTGCTGACCGGTAAATAGTGAGGATGGACAAATTCGCGGTGGACGTGGTAAGTGTTTCCACCTTCCTCGTCAGCGTTCGTGGCAGAATCCACTTTGAAAGGAATGACACGTAGTAACGGTACGGAGGTGTGTCCCACCACGTTGTACTCCACCACATCGGAATACACGAACATCAAATTCAGTCCTTGATTCAGTTCTACTGGGGTACTAAATAACTTGCTAAACGACTCGTTGTCGTAAACGATGGGTAATTCGTTTTTCTTCATTATGGCCATTCTCATGTACATGTCTCCGCCCAACATGTCAAACAATTCAGGACAAAATAAAATGGACAGGATTTTACTCCGTTCAAATTTCATCGAGAAGCGACGAGCTGCTTTGTGGTACTCCATGGTGACACTTTTGTTGATATGCTCCAAAGATTTCAGAAACACGCCATTAAACCTGGTGGCTATGGTGCTGACCAAATGTTGACCACTAAAATAATAGCCTGGGGGAATAAACAAGTGATAGGTGGTGTACTTTTGTGTACGGGTTTTCTTGTCATATTTGACATTGCTATCCATCCACTGTTGCATTTGCTCGTCATGAACTTCCACATCAAAAAAATTTTGATTGGGAAGGACATTGAGGACTTGGGTCGGGTGAATCATTTCTACTAAAGCCACTTCCCAATGGGCTTCGTGATCTAAGGGGATGGCCTGAGGTAATTTGGCCGTGTAACAGCACAACGTGTTGTGGGGAAACACTTCCAAGGAACTGTCACTGGGTAAGGTTAAGTAAAATTGGTTTTGGTGACTCATAATTCCAGAGTTCTGTGGCTGTCCGAGGGGTTAGTGGACGTCAGAGGCGTGTCTCCGTCCAAAATGGGGTTCTGGTTGTGGTTGGAGTGGTGACTGACACTGGCACTGGACACAAGGTTCCCGTGGTTCCCGTTCGAGGAGAATTTCAGGGAGGGATTGGGAAGCAGGTAACCGATGCAACTGCTCAATAAAATGGTCCACAATTGTTTGTCTCCTTGTTGCAAACTCAAATTGGCAATGGCTGCCCCGATGACACAATACACCACGAAGATTTGGCAGAAAAAGACGATTTGCGTTTTAGGCACACGTTCTCCACACCACATCCACAAGGGTTGTTTTTGTAAATCTTGCAGAGAAGAACTGGGTGAAGGAGTGGTCGACGTAGCTGCGTCTGTGTCAAAGGGCATGATGGTCACTTCTTTTTATAGTCGATGACCTGCGAAGCGTCGATCCAAGAATCAAAACTGGGTGGATATCCTTTCCAACGTACTTTGACTTCTTTGACACGTCGTTTGCCCACTTTACGGGTTCTGCGTTCGAGAATGCTTTCGATGTCGTACACGTCATCTTCTTTTTTGGTGACACGTTGTAACTCGGGCAAATAAAACGTTCCTTTGAGCACTTCTCCGTTCATGTCTTCCAATTTATAGACGGCAGGATGACGGCCATGCACTCGTCCAGTGACGCGAAACAATTCGGTCGTCCAGTTAGGTAAGTAACCTTTGTCGAAAGTGCGTTTGGTTTTGCCAATGCGCACCCAATCTCCTACGGTCAACTCTCCACTTTTCTTGGGGACAGCCCTCGTCGGGGACGTACCAAACAGGCGCTCAAACACTAGCACTTCGTTGTCGGGAGTCACTTCTTGCGGGGCACGTCCGATGCTTCGATGGTAAGATTGGTTGTACGCTTGCACCAGGTGCGTTAAGATGTCGATGTACTTCAGAGTGTGGTGATGCGTAAAATATTTCCACATGCGTTCTTTCAAAGTGCGTTGAAAACGTTCCACGATGCTGGCTTTGGTTTCGGGATTCTCGGTGGTAAAAAAATGAATGTCACGTTTCTTTAATTCTTTTTGGAAAGCTTGGTTCAGAAATTCGGTGCCTTTGTCCGTTTGCCATCGAAGAGGGTGACGACCGCTTTGTTTCAACACCCGTTGCAGGGCTCGCACTAACTCGCTGCTCGATTTGGAAGTCAAGGGCACAACCCAGGCAAATTTGGAAAAGACGTCGATGACACAAAACAAATATTTGTAGCCACGATTGTAGCTGACCAAATGAGAGACATCGGCTAAATCGGCTTGCCATTGATGATCGATGCCTTCCACTCGGGTGCGACTTCTGGCAAACTTGCGTCGAATGGGTTTGTGTAAAGTGTAGGTAGCTTGTTCTTGTAACCATCGTTGCACTTGAGGTAAACGGAGACTTTTCAGCCGACTTTTGGCAGCACGATACAATTTTTGAACTCCTGCGTAACCTGCAGGATGGGAGGGATCGTAGTAAATGCTGGCTAAGACTTTTTCCATTTTTTTTGTGTTTGTGTGTTAATAAGGCACCCACTCTTGGAGGATGCTACTCTCTTTCTCTTGGGGTATTTTCTTGGATTGCAATGCTTTGCGTGTACGACCGGCAATAGGTGTTGAAGAGGAGGATGTCTGAGCGGGGGATATCGGTTCTTGTTTCACTTCTGTCTTCACTTCTGTCTTCACTTTCTTTTTCTCTTGTGATGAAGAAGGGGTGGCCATCATCTTTTTAATCCATCCAATTCTGGAGGTAGGTGGTGTTGTTAACTTGCGTACTTTTTCTGGTGGAGTTTGAAACCCTTCTTCTTCTTCTTTTCCTTTTTCTGTCTTGGTCACAGGTAGTAATGGTACTGGTACTGGTACTGGTGATGGTGCTGGACTTTTCATCAAGCTCTTAAAATCTTTCAGAGTGGGTAGAGCTGTTTCGTCTAAAGCTTTCTGGTGAAAGAGTTGCAGTCGTTGCAAGAGTTGACCGTACTTTTGCGATTTTTCTGTTTCGGACAAATCTTGGCGATCCATCAAGGACTGCAATTCGTGTTGTAACTGGGACATCTCGCTCAAATTGGGATTGGGAGGTAAATGCGGGGTGCGTTGTTCTTGCCAACGATGGTATTCCATCCATCGTTTGTAAGGCACTAAAGCTAGTTTACGTCCTTCCATGGGGTTGTCAGGGGTCGATTCTGAGATCTTGGGACTTCCGAGGGCCTTTTTATCTTGCTCCCACTAGTCCTCCCAACATGGTTCCTAAGACTCCTTTCAGTATGGGACCTAACAAGAGGGGTAAAATACCTCCACGTTGGACCAACATCTTCTTCTTTTGACGAATGGGAATTTTCTTTTGAATCATTTGGCGAAGAACGTGACGATCTTTGCCTAAGCATTGTTTCTGGTGTTTGGACAAAGGGATCGTGCCTTTCAAGACGTTCAAAAAACATTCGCACACGGTATTGATGACCTCTTTGGAGTCCGATTGAATGAGTTTTTTTCGTAGGGGTGGAGAAGCTTTGGACAGGACAGATAACATGTCCCCATGTTTGACTAAACGTGGTGGCAGTCCTTTCCTTTTCTTTCCTTGGGGTTTTCTGGAGGGTGACATCTTTGAGTCTTCAGGAGCACCAAAAACACTGATACCCTACTTGGTCACACGCCTTTTTTTATACTGGAACGTGTCGCCACTGATTGTCTTTACGTCGTATCAGTTTGAGGACAGGCATGACACGTCGTGCAGGGGTACTTAACGGACTAAATCGAGCCAGTTCTTGCTTGGACAAATCCAGTAAACTTTGTAACATGCCCGATCTTTCTTGGACTTTGATTTTGGGAGAAGGTACTTTGTGAGCAGCAGCCACTGCCACTAAATTAGAGGGTCCTGCCACTGGGGAAGTTCTTTTGGGGGTCATCAACGGAGAAGTTCTTGGTGTGATCAACGTCTCCAAGTACTCTTCAGTTCTTGGTGTCATCAACGGAGAAGTGGATGAACGTGAGGATGCCGGAGACGCAGTCACTGCCGTGGCAGATCGTGGTTTGCGAGTGTCAGGTTGCGTCCTGGCCGAAGTGCCTCTCTTGCGATTAGTTTTCTTCTGTGGGCTTTTCTTTTTCTGGGGACTTTTTCTCTGTTTCTTTTTCTGGGGGCTTCTTTTCTTTTTCCGGAGTGGTGGTGTCTGATCAGAGGAGGGTCCCGCCACTGGAGAATTTCTTCTTCTTGGGGACCTGGTCTTTTTCTTCTTGGGGCTTCGTTGGAGTTTTTTCTTAGGTATAACTTTGGGGGCATTAGGATCCCATCTTAAGAGAGAGCGAATGATGACCCCTCCTAGAGTACCGCTCCCTCCAGGTTTCAAAATGATTTGTTTTTTGGTTTGAGTGTCGATGCGGGGATCGGCCAGTTGGACCAAAGCGACTTTGTTTCGATCGAAAAAGCGTTTGGTTTGATGAGGAATCTGAATGATTCCTTGGAGTATTTGACGTGCCGTCACCGTGAACCATCGTAAGACTTCTTTGAGACTAGCTTCTAAGACACGAGTTCGTGTTTGTGGATTTTTTTCTCGACTGATGCCATACAAGGCACGAATCAATTTGACGGGAAGATGCGACTGAAAGGACGTCATGTTCACACTGTGTGAGACAGACGAAAAAAGGTCTGAGGTTTTTATAGATTTTTTTATGGGGAGTGAAATTAAGTCGAGGACGGAGACGTGTACAGGACAGGCCCTCCGTCTTGGCCACAGTGGTGAAACAAGTGAGTACGAAATCGCAAATCCTCGGGGGTCGTAGGTTTCAAATCGACGAGTAAATAGGCGTGTGGCGTTTGAGTGGCATCGTCGTACGCCTGAGTCAGCCAAGGCGTTCCTAACTGTTTGGCTAAGACTTGCACTTGCGATTTATCTCAAGGGCTTTTAAACAAGACCACGTAATGCGCATTGAGACTGATGGTGCGATGGGCTTTACTTTGTTGAAACAAAGTTTGGGTGATGTAAACGACACTGGCATTACGGTGATGCCCTTTGCGCGTGAACCACAGTTTAATTTCTTCTTCGTCTTCTCCTAACATGTCGTCAAAAATGACCAAATGGGTTTGACGGGAGTCAGAGACGATGCCGTCGTCTTCTTTAGGAATGCCTTCCACAAACACGATGGAATCGCCTTGACTTTCTCGCAAGAGGCTGTACGCCGATTGCCACTCTTTGTAACACCACATGATCCGTTGAGGTGGTCGATCGATCAAATGATGTTTATGTTCGATCAAACGTTTGACGAATTCGGTTTTGCCTGAACCGCTAGGTCCAGCAATGAGCATGCTAAAGGGATGGCGAAGATACAAAGCCTCCCAACTGGCACGATCTAAGTGTTCGTCGATGACTTTGACAGTAGAGGAAGAGGGAGCAGAGACAGCAGAGGTAGCCATAGTGTGAGAAATGTCACTTGTGACACGAAAACAAACAAGACAAGAGTTTATATACATTTTTCAGAACACGTTTATTGAATGTTTTTTTTTTCAAACATGAATACGAAAGACAAAAATACATAAAAGCCAAAGGCTTAATTACAAGAATAAAAGGCACATGATAACCATTAACGTGGAATAAACACAAGTGTCTGTACAACAACATGTTTTGGGTAATGTTCTAACCAGTTCTATAGTAGGGGGTAAGGTCACACAAGTGTCCTCCCGAAAGGGTCTTTCAGGCCTGTCCACGACAGTCCCGTCCTGGGTGACGGGTTCTTCTGGCACCGTCACTAACACCGTTTGAAAAGTAACTTTTTTCCTTGAACAACTCTCGTGCATACTGGGCCACTTCTTGGGTCCAAGCCTCAAAATCCCATTCTTTCCAGGCACGGACATCTGTCCAATGGGGATGTAAGTCACAAGCTACACACACATCGTCATACACGTCTTGGGTAGCTAAAAGTTGACGAATCTTTTTTTCCCGTAGAGGTCGAGAAGTATCCAGATGAAACCGCAAGGCTTTGAGCAAAAGGAGTTTAGCGTGACCATTTAAGGCCATTGAGGTGGTAAGTACTGATCGTAAAGAGTCCACAAGGAATCGGCTGGTAAACGAAATCCTAGAAAACAAGTCACTAAGACACACACCACTTGTCGACCCAAATTGAATGGATACAGTTCTTGTAATAATCGATGGTAATGATCCACAGTTTGAATATGGTCATTGAGTTCCTTCCACGGAATCTGTTCAATGACATGTGACATAAGTCGAGGCATGGCAGCCTGTTTTTATATTCTCTTTTTTTCGGATGCAATACACGTACTTTCTAGCCAGAGATCTTCGTTCTCCAGTAGGGAATTTAAATGTTACATACTGTAACCGAAACGTCAGAGTTCGTTTAGAAGTTTCGTCTTCAGCTAAGCAGATTCCACGTAACAAATGTTGGTAATCCTTTAGCTCGTCTTCCTCAATACGTTGCAGTAAGTGAATGTCGAAGTAACCAAAATTATGAATATGTACATCATTGGCGACCTCAAAGTTTTGAACAATGTCTGACCACTGAAACAATTTCTGACGAATCAGTTTTCTTATACCATTCAGGTACCAGTGGTTAAAGATCTGGTGACGTAACGGATGCAATTGTTCTTTACGTTTCACTTGTATTTTCACCAGCTCTCGGTAAATGCGTTCTCTCAATTCCACAGGCAAAGCACGAATGTTCTCTTGAAAGTATTCATGAATAGGTCAGTCCGTACATTTCACAATCTTCTCCTAGAGCAAAAGTAATCCACATAGTGAGTAATTTCTGACCACTGCCATGCAGGGTAACGTCCAAGAATGTCACTGAACTCTTTTGATGTAAACGGTCTAAAGCGATATAATAGGATGAATACACCCTTGACCCAAAGAAATCTAACACACTGGTTGACTTTTTTCACTTTCCTCTTATGAATTTCTCGACACAAAAGTTCTACAGTGACCCATTGAGATTTCACTCTGGCAAGTCCCTGCCAAACTTCCTTGTAAATCTACTCTTGCAGTTCTTTAGGCAATGATTCAATATCGTTTTTGAAATGAAGTTTAAATACTGGTCTCGGTGATGTCCAACATTTGACTCCTAGCCAATCTGGTTTCTTCTTCGTCAACGACATGGTAAGTTACTTTAATGTCTCGGTCCCACTAAGGGTAAGTAATGACAATTCGGCGACCATCGAGCATGTTCAACGTAGGCCGAATCTTGTGGTTCCCAGTGGTGAAGTGACACACCGCAACTGAAGCACTTGACTTTATCTCCTTCGCCCAGGTAGAAAAATCCGGCTCTAGCTAATTCTTCGGGGGTCAGTCCTCCCAGATACTTAGGCCATTTTCCTTTGAACGATTGAAGACGATTTTCAAAGTCGCAGTATTCCGACAAACGCACAGGGAACGAATATTCGTCTTTCACAGGTTCGTTTCGATGAGGGTTGGGTGACATGAACAGGAGTTTGCTCAGGGCTGGATGACATCCGTAGGGGGGTAGACGTGAAGGTGAACATTCCCCTTTAAACCCAGTAAAATGTCTAAGAGGACGAGTGTCATCGCTTTCGCATCCCTCAGGTTTGACACGCACAGCATCACTTTCCATGATAGGGGCAGTGACACTAAAGTTCCCATGATGCTTTACGGCATCGCTAAGGTCACAACGTACAGCATCGTACCCATTGCAAGGCTCACAATCGCATTCCACTTCCGAAGCCTCACAATTGAATTGTGCCTTTCTAAACAACTTGTTTTGTGTTTCTCTGAAAGTATTCATCTTGTTCGCTTAGTCTTGGTAGTCACAATGAACTATCGATCTTGCCTAGGGTTCCTTTTTATATACAGACCAATACCGACGTGTCCATACGGTAAGGTGAAATGATTGGGAAGTCGAACTCGCTTCTGGTACACGATTTGATAGGCTTTTTCCAGGGGCCGACTGACAATGTGGTGAGTGGGTAAACGTACAATCTTGTTGGGTTGACAGGTGGTCACTTTAAAGTGTTCATCCTCTCCCGATTGCAAGGCTTCTTTCAATACCCCAAAGTTCACCACACGACTGGTACGATAATTCAGAGTCAGTCCTTTCACTTTGCACGTCGTGTGCACTTCTCCTTGTTTGTCCCGGTATTCGTAGCCGTAATTTTTGGGACCACCACTGACGAAACTTAGAATCTTGTCGTCGGGATGCTCGTCTGTCCAGGCTCCTAAACGGTCTCCTTCGATGTTAGGGTGCTGTTGATTCGGGTGATGGATGTAAATGCAACTGTCCGTGTCAAAGTACAGGACGCGTTCTCCTAACAGTTCTAAAGCTTCGTACAATTTTAAGCGAGCATGGGCTGTCACGTAAGCCGCAATGATGACATTTCCAAAAGGGTCGTCTTGTACAAAGTCCAGATCTTCTTCGTAATTGACCAAGATCAAATCCTCGCGAACGACGTCCACGTGTTTCATGTATTTGGTTTTGTCGTGAATCATTTGGAAGTAGCGGATAGGTTTTGTCAAATATTCCGTCTTGGGTAAACACGGTCGTTGTACCATTTTACCCCACAAGCAATTTAACATCACTTTGGCAAACGATCGCCTGCCTTCGTTTTTCTCGATGTGGTCTAAAGTGATGCCTTCTTGTTCATAGTATTTCTCTTTGAATGTCTTTTGGTCTTCGGGAGTGTGACACCAGGAAGGATAGCCGCTGGCTTCTTGTTTCAGTTTCAAAAAGGCATCCACGTAGTCGGCGAAAATGCCTTTCTGAGTAGGGTCACCCTTGTGGTATTGTTCTGTCTTGGGAAAGTGGCAAATTTCGTACACTTCTAACAGTTGGTATCCCATGTCCAGAGCTTTGAACAATTCTACGCTGACCCAGGTTCCCGTCAAGGCACGTTCTTCCTGGCTGTGCTGACAAGGCTGGTCTTGGTTGCACGTTTCGGCACAAGTACGGCACAAGGGAAACATCAGTTTGCCTTGACAATGGTGAGGTAAGACGGGATGGTATAGGTTCGTGGGAGGCAAAACTTTACACTTGATCAAGCCTTCGTATTGTCGAATGTTTTTCAGGTCGATGTGTTCCGTTAACAACTGCGGGTGCCCTGCAGGAAAGCGACAATATTTGCACACGTAGGGATACAGCGAACACACGTCCAAGTATTTGATTTCTTCTTCTTTCTCTTCGTCGGCTTGGTACAGCAAACAGGTGGCATTGGTCCTTCCTCCGTACAAACTATCCCTCGGGTTCAGCGGGTCCATGAACTGGTAACTTTCCACGAGGCGTTTAAACTCGGGATCGGTTTTCATACGGTGATCGTACTCGTGTTCCCACATTTCCACCACTTGGTATCCTTCCTGTTCCAACTTTAAGCGCCGCTGACATGTGTCCTGGTACAAGTCTTCCATGGTTCGTTGTAAAAACTGATTTTTAGTGCTACGGTCAGGGTAACGGACGGGACATCCGTGAAATAAGCAACCGTTAAACTCGTACACGATCTTGGGGTTTTCTAAGTCCCAGCCATCGACCGAATACGTTCCGATGGTCTTTTCACCCCCTCCGTTGCGGGCATGCTGAATCCATTTGTCTTCCTTGTCGCACAAGTAATGTAACCAACGTAGGGCTTTGACCGAGTGTTGACGTTTGACAAAGTTGGTCGTTTGAGGGCTGATGACAGCCACGGTGTTTTCAGGCATGAATCGTTGTCGATACACTAAGGAACACGCTTTGGCAATGGTGCAAGCTTCTTTCAAAGGATCGACCCCTCCGTGTTCCATGAACAGTTCTCGAAATTTTCCACAGCAACGCCGTAAAATGTCCACGTCGGAACGACAATACTTTAGTATTTCTTCCTGAAAGTCGAAAGGGTCCGAGGCGTGAGCCTGGTACCAAGCGTAGAAAGCTTCTCGTTGTTCGGTACGCATGTTGTCGGGGTCGTAATAGTGAGCCTCGGGCAAATGAGGTAGAACGGCGTGTTGATTGGCTTCCGTATTGAAAAAGTGTGGAAAGTACCCTTTAGCCATTTCTGTCATTCCAAACGTTTTAGGCATTCGACTCAAAGGCATGGCCAAATAGCTCATCGAATCTTTAAACTGCACTTGTCCCACTTGCATGAAAATGATTTTGGCTCCGTTCAAAGTCACTTTAGGACGTTCGGTGCCTTGTTCCGTATAGTATCTCAAAAGAAACTGTCCATCGTATCCGGAGAAATTGTGAGCCATCACTGTGGCATGACGATGACAATCTCCGTAACGTTTGATGTCCTCTTTGCTCCACGTCTTGTCGATGGGGTCTAAGACCCATTGTGCAAAATCGGCTAACGTGTTCGGTCCCCGAAAGATTTTTTCACGCCCTCCAAGAATTTTGCTGCAGTGAGGGCAATGACTGAAGATAGGTTCTTGAATGCACTTCTCGCACGCTCGATGAGCCACGCAGAAATTAGGAATGTGAATGCCAGTCTCTTGCATGCATTCGAAATCGAAAAAGATGAAATTGCCTTTCTTCTTGTGACCGTCCTCTTTCTCTGGTGGGGGTTGGTATTTTTGCACGTAGCATTGGTGTTCCAAGTCCACGATGTGGTGACAAATGTGACATTTTTTCTTTCCTCGACATACGTGTGCCTTGGCCTTATTGGTAAGTATGCCTTGTCCACAGGTAGGGCACAATCTCAGCAGTTGACAAGCACATTTCTTCTGTGAACCTTGTGTTTTCAGATGTTGTTGGTAACAGGTAGGGCTGACAAACGTACGCAGACAAGTTGAACAAGGCACTGGTCCTTCGCTCAGACAGGGTGGAGAGGCCAAACATCCTGGGCATTTCATTCCACAATGCTTGTGTTGCTCTCGATTGTTATAACCATAATCACATTTCTCACAGTAATATCTGTATCCCAGGAATCCGGTAATGGTGGTAATGGTATCGAAATGGTCATCGTGATAATAAACGTGAATGTATTTTCCGTCCTTAAAATCTTGGCCTCGAAACAACAGAGGCCCGCGCATTTCTTGAGGGTGCACTTTCAAGGTGTATCGTGGAGCTAGGACATCTTGCAATTTTTGCATCTCAGGAATGCCACAGGGTGTGTCTTTGGACAGGCCAGCTTGTTGCAACAGGAGTTCTGCTTCGTTTCGTTGTTTGGCTCGATAGGAACGTTGAATAGTGTTCCAGGTTCTTTTCCATTCTACCGTGTCGTTCTTGTTGGCATAGGTTCGTCCCACCACGATGGCACGGGCTAAACACATCTGGTCATGAGTGTTGTCAATTCGAACGAGACTCTTTTTGGTGTTGCGAAGGTCGTCCACCAATAACATCTTTTTGCGTCCAGTCCCTTGAGGAGGAGGGACGTGGGTCATGTCCAGTGTGGCTTTTCCATCGGTGATGTCAAACTGGTCATTAGATTGTTGTACGTGTTGAATCTTGTCCATGACTTTGGAAGCGGTCAATTCTGCAGGGGTGCTAAACTCGATCCAAACAGGGCATTTCAAACCGTCGTGTTGTATGGAAAGTCTCAAGCGATCGTCTTCTTTGGGTTGACATTGTCGCTTGAGTGCAGTGAGCAAAGAATCCCACACCCCAGTGATGAACACTTCTGCTTTCTCTAACGGCACTTCAGCCTTGAAATCTTTAAACTTCACTGTGTATTTGTAAGCCGTGGTTCTAAATTTTCTAGAGGAGCGCTTTTCCGTCTCTCGAATGGAATAGTATTTTTCAGGGTTGACTAAGGGTGGTGAACTTGGTTTAGAGGTTTCAAATTCTGGTTCACTCATGTATATGGTAACAGTGTCATTGACAGCTAAAGATGAAATTCAGTGTGACGCATCTCACATCTTTCCATTCAGGTCCTTAACCATCTTTTGTATTTAAGATTATGGTTATCATTACATATAAGTAATGGATTCAAGTTACGGAACTTGTCAACGGGTACTTTGAACGATTGACCGCAGTAGCTAACATTGTTGGTGATTTAGTTCCTTTTGCAGATGCATATCTTCGTGAAGGCAGTGTTCCCAGACTCAACTACACTCAAATAAAATCTTGTTTGGAGTCAAATAGAAACTGATGACTGGAACCATCCTAATTGCCAACGCCAACTAGAGGTCAGTTTGTTGTTATAACATTTGCTCGTGAAAACACTCAATCCTTGGCTTAACCACCATGTAAAGCGATTGTTTGTACAACGACGATAGTAGTAAGGGGGGCCACCTTACGTACAATGGAAATTAGCATTACAGAGACCCCTGGGCCACTTTACGTACAATGGAAATTTAACATGGCGAAAAATCGTAGGCCACTTTACGTACAATGGGAATTAACATGGCGAAAAATCGTGGGCCACTTTACGTACAATGGGAATTAACATGGGAATAAATCGTGGGTCACTTTACGTACAAGGGGAATTTAACATGGGGGAAATAGAGTTTGGGCTTGTCTAGGGACAAGGGGAATTGAACATGGGATTTTTTTTTATTTTTTTTTTTTAAATTTTTTAAAAAAAAGGGGTAGGCAATTGAAAAGTCATTCTCTTTTCGAGAAATATGGCTGGCTCTGAAAAGGGCCTTTGGGTTTCTTCTAACACTTCCACTTCTTCAACCATCTTCTCACTTTTGTCACTATTCCTGTCTTCTTTTTCTCCTTTTCTGGCATCCAGTCTGGATGGCCCAAGGCTCTAAACTTTTCCTGAACTTTGATCCAATTTTGATTTAGCCTTTCAAAATCAGCCTGTTTCTTTTTGTTTTCCTGATCTTTTCTTTCTTTATACCATCTCTCTTTAATCTTCTTTACCTCTACCTCCATCACTTTTCTCATCAACTCCTCTCCTTTCCTCAGTCTTTCCTGACCTCTCTCCACATAAGAGCACTCTGTCCCATGTGACATTTTTTCAAGAAAGCACCTGACTTTGCTTGCATTGTCAAGTGCTTCCTTTAGGCTTCCCACTCTGACATAGGTGGGATTTATCATACCTCTCAATCTCTTTTCCTCCTCTTCAATCATTCCTGCTATCACTTCTTTTGCTATGTTTAGACATTTAGCGTAGTCCAGGTACTCTGCTATCTTCCATTCTTTTTCTAGTCTCTCCACTACATAGATAACATCTATTATCCAGTTGTATATATGTACCAAATTGTTGAACAAGTCACTTGCAACCACCATCTTTGTTTTTATTATTCCGTAGAATGGTTCGAACGACGAACGTGGTGGGTTCTTATAGTGAAAGCGCGGACGTGATGGAAAACATCCCCTTAAAAACATAAAATTGATCTTACCTAGATCATGACAAAACAACGCGCGGACGTGAAGGAAAACATCCCCTACTTTCTCATTTCATATAATAAAACCCAAACTATACTCTCCACATACGCTAAGAAACAATAAAGAAACCCATAATCTACCATTCACACAAACGTACGTGAACAGTTACAAACACAAACACACAAACACATACACTCTCACTATGAAAAAGAGTTAGTCTTTATAGTCACACTACTCTACCTACACATTGGCAAATTGATTGTTATTTCTTTTCTTGATTATTGGGTAGCCCTGAAAAGGGCTGTTTTTTTGGAACTTCATGGACACCTGGTTAATGGTGGCACCTTCCAGGCCTGGCGCCACATACACATCTTGTCCCCCAGTTACTTTTTACCTTTTGGGGGGAGAGAGCAGAGGCAGGATATGTGGCTTCAGAATCCCAATTTTCGGTTTCTGATATTCCGAAATTTTTTCTTCTCTCCTTTTCCTCCTCCTCTTCTTTGTATCTTCTCTCCTCCTCTTTGTGTCTTCTTTCCTCCTCTTCTTTATATCTTCTCTCCTCCTCTTCTTTGTTTCTTCTTTCCTCCTCCTCTCTCATCCTTCCTTCTTCCACAATGGCCTCCGCGGCCAGTTCGTTCAACAGGCGCCTGGCATATTCCAGATGCACATGAAGTTCCAACAGTTTCGCCAATTTCGTGTTCATTCTGGTGTTGATCAATCAACAAGGGTAGCTAGACTTCCGAACGAGTTTCAATTTATACTAAAACTGCGGACGTGAAGGAAAACATCCCCCTTAAAAACATAAAATTGATCTTACCTAGATCATGACCAGAAAACAACAACGCGCGGACCTAAAAGAAACACTCACTCACTTTTTTATGCTACCCATCACTATTTTAAAATTTTTTATAAATCACTTCAATAGACTATTCACATACGCAAAGCAATCCAATCTAACCCCAAATCTACACCTCAAACACCAAAAAAGACATCATTTTAATCTACTATCCATACCAACGTACTTGAGCACTTACAAACACACAAACACATACCCTCACATTTTTTTAAAAAAGAGTTAGTGTTTATATTCACAATACTCTACCTACACACATTGGCAAATTGATCGTTATTTCTTTTCTAGAGTATTGGGTAGCCCTGAAAAGGGCTGTTGTTTTGTTTTTTTTTTTTTTTGTTTGCTATGGCAATCTTTTTTTAGTTTCTACGAATGCGATGTCCTCTGAGGATGGACTTTCTGGCGATGGGTCTGCTTCTTCGGAAAGAGAAGAAGAACTCTTTGGTGTCGATACGACAATCGACAAAGCCTCTGTCAGCTTCAGGTTGCTGCTGCTGCTGCTGTTGTTGTTGCTGCTGTTGCTGCTGTCTCTGAAGTCTGTACTTCTCTGTCCATTCTTCTTTCTCCCTGTTCACTTCTTCTCTGAAGGACACACGGTACTAATTATACGGAAGAACTGTGAACCAGTCTAGAAATGGGTGAAGAAATGATAGAGTATTTACAGGTTTGGTGGTCCATAATTGGTTAATAATGAAAATTAAAATTTTAGGAAAAATATCTTTTGAGAGCTTGTCCTATATGTAATGTAAAAAAAATATTGACAAATTTCTACTGATGCAATTTTAGCATTTTTACAGGCTTGACTCAGGAGTACTCAATACTGAAAGTAGCACCTGATTCATTTGGTGCAGAATCAATAACACGTGTTTCATGCACATGTATGTAAACAAATTGCCGCGGGTCATATGGTGTTCTCCACATATAAGCTTGCACCAAGGTTAGATGTGCACGAAAAATTATAGGTGTCATTATCAGCACCCATAAATTTTAAGTTATTGAATTTTGAATATGACAGTGTTTCCATATGTTTACCATTGGAGTGGAATTAGTACCGTGAGTCCTATATGCGACCTATACCATAATAGGAGTTTGTTGTTTCCATGGTTACCACGTGCATCCAGGGTATCAATTTGGTGGTTTTTACATATGACAGTGATAATGGAGTCTTTTTATCATGGTTTGCATGTGATTTTGGAGAAAAATTCTATACAAAAGACAGATGGGGATTGTTTTATACACTGGAGAGTGGAAGTATATAGCTCAGGCCATAGGGAAAAGAGCACAGTATGGCCTGATGGCAGAATTTCATATGATGGTACCCATAGATTGGCCTGTATGGTTAAATACCATTTAACACATGCAATAATTCCCCAAAATGGGGTGGGGTGGGGTAGATTTTATATGTAAGCCACTTATGTCACAATCACTTATGTATCAGTACTGATCATTTAACTTTAGAGACACACTCAGCAGATCAAAGCAGAGAACATTGTAAAAATAAGGACTGTGCACAAAACTGCACATGCTGCATTGCCTCAACCTGTAAATTGAATTATTATATGTCGAGTCACATTGAATATCAATTATACCGGTCTTATTTCTTATCCTAGAATTAAACTCCTTGACACCTATTCTATGTTCAGCATGTTTCTCATATTGGTACATTACATTTTTGGGCAAACAGTATTGGAACTTTTCTGCATTCCTTTTGTTGAGGGAGCAGGGAGGGACATTTTCACTTAAAATAATAGTTTTCAACCCTTCATTCCCAATATAAGTCTGCAAAAGTCCTATCTGTATTGCATTCTTTACACAGGCAGTTTTTCTTCCCCAACCTCCCTTCATACAGTTGAAACATTCTTGATGTATAACTGCATGGTGAACATACTGCTCTCTCCCACCAAACCAGATCTCTTTTTTCTTCATGTACCAAGTCCCATGATAGAAAACCTTTATACTCAGGGTGTTGCAACTTGTGGTCTCAGAACACATTATTCCAAATCTCAGCATTTGATTACTGCATGCACTAAGTGATATGGGTTTTCTTCACCATATATGTTGTTGTGAATAAATGAAAACAAGCTTCATGTCAGAAATATGGTTTCATATTTGAAACAAAAGCTATTTATTAAACCTACATTGCTCTGTTCTTACCATCAAGTAATAGTAAGGAATCATTTAGCTGTAAATTAGAGCTTGCTATTTGGTTTGCCAATTCAAGGTGTATTACCTCCCCTTTGACTGTAATTGAGTGATTGCAATGTTTGCTTTGTTTCTCTTTTGTTCAATAATGTATGCATTTTTTCAGCTTTATATTAAAAAGTAAGTAATTTAACACTGCTTATAGTGGAAAGTAGCCACAGTAATGATTTTGAGACTTTTTCTTAACTTTTTATGAGCTTTGGGTAAATGTAGGTATATGTTTATGTATTAGACAACTTCAATATGCAATTCAATTCTATTACTTAAATTTAACAAGTAGTGTATTCAGTGACAATTTTTATCAGTCTGCATATTGCATAGAGACATGAACTTGTCTTGGCATAGCAAAGTTTTTCACACATTTCTCCACCTCCAGCATACTTAATAGCTTGAGTCATAACAGTTTGTGCATACACTTTCTGTCTCCAACATCAATGTCAGCATTATAGGAACTTTGGATAGCTTTTTCAAATTTGTCTCTTGCTGTCCTTATGTAACATACCTCATGCTGATGTGTTATTTGGGTTGATACACATTCCCCCCACCCCCGTTGTGGGGAACATTACCAGGCTTGAAGAAATTACTCTGTCTATTCTTTGCTTATTCACCCTTCCCCATAGTTTTATACTAAAAAGTAGCACTATGTTATTTAATTATTCAGTATAATAAAGCTTATGGAACTCTTCCTTGGCTTTTATACCTTTTTATTAACATTTGGGGGGTCATGAATCACATGTGATGATAGTTTAAATAAGTTTGGAATGTCAGCATCTCTTGATGCTTCATGGGTGTGTGTATATGTTTTAGTCACAAAAGGGCAATGGCCTCTGATCATTTTGACCTGTCATGTGGCACACTTATTTGTTTTGTTTGATTGATGTGAATAGGGATGTACTGTATCTTATTTCTGTGAGAGTCAGCAAGAAAAGAAATGCAATTTTGAAATTTAAAACATTTAAAACTTGTCTTATAGCCAGTGAGAGATGAAAATACAATGCGTCATGTAATTTGATACCCTGTGATGTCATACTTGCTGATGTCAGCATGCTTGTGTTTCTTTTGTGTAGCATGCATGCCATAGAAAGATAACATGAAGATACAAAGGCAGAAAACAATTATTTTAATAATAAGAATAAGCCATTAATAAGTACAATACAACACAGCAACATGTGATGCGGATGCAATTTAACTATAGATATTGGTATCACATAAAATGCTATTGCACTATTATCCATGCACAAGCATGGCCAATTCTTTCTTACAATTATGCTCTAATATCAAGGAGTAAAATACAACTTTTTCAAAAAAAATTAAATCTGGTTATAGGACACACGGTACTAATTATACGGAAGAACTGTGAACCAGTCTAGAAATGGGTGAAGAAATGATAGAGTATTTACAGGTTTGGTGGTCCATAATTGGTTAATAATGAAAATTAAAATTTTAGGAAAAATATCTTTTGAGAGCTTGTCCTATATGTAATGTAAAAAAAATATTGACAAATTTCTACTGATGCAATTTTAGCATTTTTACAGGCTTGACTCAGGAGTACTCAATACTGAAAGTAGCACCTGATTCATTTGGTGCAGAATCAATAACACGTGTTTCATGCACATGTATGTAAACAAATTGCCGCGGGTCATATGGTGTTCTCCACACATAAGCTTGCACCAAGGTTAGATGTGCACGAAAAATTATAGGTGTCATTATCAGCACCCATAAATTTTAAGTTATTGAATTTTGAATATGACAGTGTTTCCATATGTTTACCATTGGAGTGGAATTAGTACCGTGAGTCCTGAAGGGCTCTTCTATCAGGTCTTCAGTGACTTTTAACATTCTCACATTCTCTATTTCTTCTGGCTTCGGTATCAGACTGTGTCTGACCCTATGCAAATTCACGTAGGCTTCGTTGAGCTTAGCTAGTTTGGAGCACATCTTCGTAGGAGGATGAGTCGACAATGGATGGTTAGACTGGAAACAACCCCGGTTCTTAAAGTCAAAGCGCGGACGTGAAGGAAAACATCCCCCACACGGATTTCGAGTCGCAACGTTCAATGAGTGTTATGAGAGGGATAGTAAGAAATGAAAGAGCATCAATCCAACATTCTTATAGCTAAACAAACCACAAAGGCATTGTTTTCAAAACACAACATTTTTTATTCAAAAATCACTTAACACTAACCAACAACAACTCTAACATATTTTAAACAATAATCCAACATGATAACATCAAACATTTTTTCTTCAAATACAGTCTACTTTAAACAGGGCTGACAACGTTGTGAATGAAATTGTGATTTCCACTGTTGGAAATCATTAGGCCATTGATGGACACTACGTTTCCTAGCTTGAGACAAAAGATAAGCATAATGGTCACAAAACCATCGATCTACTTTCACATCGTTTCTAGTAGAAGAACGAGGATCAAAATGAGTCACTAAATGTTCTAAGGAATATCCCAGGCTGCCATGATGCAGAAAATACACACAATATTGTCCACACACCAAGGAATATGTGCCCTGTAATTTCACATTATTGAATCGGGTTGTTTGAGCATTTCTTCTCATAAAGTCAATGATATCGTCTTCCAAAGGGGGCAATCCATACGAATCGAAATATTCCACACATCCTTCTTGAGGAAAGTAGACGGCTACCCAGTGGGTTCCTGGGAGATGACTGTCGTCCGTGTTGATCACGTAAGCTAGATGGTCTTTAGGTTTGCGATGAGGGAGTTCATCTTTAGCACAGACGACAGGATTCCAAGAAGCCGTATACGAACTGTGGTTCAAAAGGTAATAAAGTTCCCAGGTATCCATGTTTTTTTCTTCTTCACAGGTAATAATAAGTCGTCAATTCGATCCTGACTTTTTGCTTGAAAATCTTTGACAAATAACCGTTTCTTCATTTCGTCTCCTCACTCTGATTCAGGAGAGCTTCGATACGATGGATCTCTTGAGTGGTTAATGGTGGACAAGAATGTTCACGCAAGTCTTTATACCACTGGTGCAACACGTCTTCGTCTGAGATGAGACTCCAAGCTTCGTCCAGATACTCGTCCAATTTTTCTTCTTGACTCAACATCAGGCATTTATCGTATTGAATTTGACTGGGATGATCGTTTTGATATCCATAGCAATTTTTCTTGATCAATTCCGTCATTTTTTCGACCAAGTGTTTGGCAAAACAGGAGACTAAATGGGCTTCTTGTTCTGGCCATCTTGACTTCATCATGAACACTTCTTTTTCCACGGTCTCCTCACATTTCATGTCCAAAGTTTCTCCACTAGGTAAAGAGGGATAACAGTCTTCCATGGCTTCTAGTAATCTAGAATGACTTCTCTCAAACTGTTGATTTCTATGGTATTATCGAATTCTGCATACAGGATGACGTTCACCGTTTCATCAGGGTCTCGGTCTTTAAACTGAATTTCCACACGAATCTGGCCGGATTTTATAGGGTGGAAATGTCCCTCGTCGCTGCCTTGGTCTGGAGTGAAATCAAAAGCCCACAAAGCATAGCCTCCTGCATAATCCTCGTACGTAATACCGTGACTGGTATTGGTTCCTAACTTTCCGGTGGCTTCGTACAAGGACAAGTACGATCTCAAGTAATTCTTCTTGGTAAAGTCAGGTTCAAACGGTCGGGTACACAAAGTTTTGCCATCGCGACTGACTTCGATTTTGGACACGCCAAAGTGTTGAAAGTAGAAAGGATTTTTTTCGGCAGCTCCGTTGAAGGCTGTATTTTCGACGATACCAACGATCAAACGTTTGGGTAACTGTCCTTGGAACAGATGATCTTCGATCATGGATCGCTGTCCCTTGGGAATGGTGAAGGTTTTCACTTCCACGCGTCGTATGGGATACTTGGCGGTCGTTCTGCTCAACGTCTGACTGATGTCGTTTCCCACTTTGGGTAACACTTCCACACGGCGTACGTAGAGTCTGGCTTCTTGGATTTTGGTTTTGTAACCGTCACTATCAGCCAATAAATGGAAAGCGGTACTGCTACGACTCAGTCTCAGGCGGACATCCACCCCGTTCAGCAAATACTTTTCTTGCAACCACATGTCCAAATGCAAACGATCCATCAGTTCTAAACTTGTGTCGACTCCCGTGATTCTCTTTCTTCGTTCTACAAATCCATCATTGTTGTCTTTCTTTTCATCAGTTTCCAATATTTCAAACTTGGTAGGTTCGTCAGCTTCCCATACCACACAAGCATTGAGATGAGTGTTCTTGGCATCTATTCCGTACGTCAAGAGATTTTCCAGGTAGGCACGATAAGGGTAAGTATCCATGCTGCTACTGACCAGTTTGTTATTCAAGTACAAGTCCACTCCACTGAACAAGGAATGCATGAAATTGTTGACGGGAGCTACTGCTTCATCGTCTATAGGACCTCCAGTCTTATCTAGAATTTTGACTTTCAGGTACAAGTAACTGCTATTCAGATCGATGTAATCTTCGGGCTGTCCTTTGATTTCAAACTCGATGGGAGCGAAATCGGTCAGTGAGGAGACGGGGTGAAATTCAACCCACTGGGATTCTTGCATCGTCATCATCGTGGGGGGCATGGCAAACAGGTCCAGTTCCGCCTTGGAACAAGCGCAAGATTCTCGGTGCATCATTTTTCTCTGTGTCTCAATAATCGAAAACGTCTAAGTCTCGAACGGTTCTTCTTTTCTTGGCCTTTCTCGCTTGAAGTCTGGTGAAAGGGTGTTTTCTTCGTCGTCTCTTTCTGCCTTGTCCTTGCTGAATGCCTGACTCGGTAGCGTGCAGGGCATTTATAGGTGTGTCTCGGCGACCCAAAATGTCTTTGCCCGTTTGCAGCAAGACATTTTTGCCTGCCCTCATGAAAGCTTCTTTAGGGTTTTGTTTGTCGATGATGACATTTTGGAGAAATTCTTTGCCTTGCGTCAGTGCCGCATCTTTCAAGGCGTGCAACCCGCGTGTCACCATCGGTTTCAACACCGGGGCCACCGAACGAAAGGCCGATTTTAACATATCTCCTAAACCGTGTCCTCGCTGTCGAGCAACCCCTCGGTACACTGGATACATGACTTAAGAGTCGTGAGAAAACCGTTTTCGAAAATGGAGTTTCACCGTGACTTTCCCTTTGGTGAATGAAATATTTTGTCCCAAATCTCCTTTTATAGCAATGTTGACCGTGTCCAAATAAGACTTGCTGACCGGTAAATAGTGAGGATGGACAAATTCGCGGTGGACGTGGTAAGTGTTTCCACCTTCCTCGTCAGCGTTCGTGGCAGAATCCACTTTGAAAGGAATGACACGTAGTAACGGTACGGAGGTGTGTCCCACCACGTTGTACTCCACCACATCGGAATACACGAACATCAAATTCAGTCCTTGATTCAGTTCTACTGGGGTACTAAATAACTTGCTAAACGACTCGTTGTCGTAAACGATGGGTAATTCGTTTTTCTTCATTATGGCCATTCTCATGTACATGTCTCCGCCCAACATGTCAAACAATTCAGGACAAAATAAAATGGACAGGATTTTACTCCGTTCAAATTTCATCGAGAAGCGACGAGCTGCTTTGTGGTACTCCATGGTGACACTTTTGTTGATATGCTCCAAAGATTTCAGAAACACGCCATTAAACCTGGTGGCTATGGTGCTGACCAAATGTTGACCACTAAAATAATAGCCTGGGGGAATAAACAAGTGATAGGTGGTGTACTTTTGTGTACGGGTTTTCTTGTCATATTTGACATTGCTATCCATCCACTGTTGCATTTGCTCGTCATGAACTTCCACATCAAAAAATTTTGATTGGGAAGGACATTGAGGACTTGGGTCGGGTGAATCATTTCTACTAAAGCCACTTCCCAATGGGCTTCGTGATCTAAGGGGATGGCCTGAGGTAATTTGGCCGTGTAACAGCACAACGTGTTGTGGGGAAACACTTCCAAGGAACTGTCACTGGGTAAGGTTAAGTAAAATTGGTTTTGGTGACTCATAATTCCAGAGTTCTGTGGCTGTCCGAGGGGTTAGTGGACGTCAGAGGCGTGTCTCCGTCCAAAATGGGGTTCTGGTTGTGGTTGGAGTGGTGACTGACACTGGCACTGGACACAAGGTTCCCGTGGTTCCCGTTCGAGGAGAATTTCAGGGAGGGATTGGGAAGCAGGTAACCGATGCAACTGCTCAATAAAATGGTCCACAATTGTTTGTCTCCTTGTTGCAAACTCAAATTGGCAATGGCTGCCCCGATGACACAATACACCACGAAGATTTGGCAGAAAAAGACGATTTGCGTTTTAGGCACACGTTCTCCACACCACATCCACAAGGGTTGTTTTTGTAAATCTTGCAGAGAAGAACTGGGTGAAGGAGTGGTCGACGTAGCTGCGTCTGTGTCAAAGGGCATGATGGTCACTTCTTTTTATAGTCGATGACCTGCGAAGCGTCGATCCAAGAATCAAAACTGGGTGGATATCCTTTCCAACGTACTTTGACTTCTTTGACACGTCGTTTGCCCACTTTACGGGTTCTGCGTTCGAGAATGCTTTCGATGTCGTACACGTCATCTTCTTTTTTGGTGACACGTTGTAACTCGGGCAAATAAAACGTTCCTTTGAGCACTTCTCCGTTCATGTCTTCCAATTTATAGACGGCAGGATGACGGCCATGCACTCGTCCAGTGACGCGAAACAATTCGGTCGTCCAGTTAGGTAAGTAACCTTTGTCGAAAGTGCGTTTGGTTTTGCCAATGCGCACCCAATCTCCTACGGTCAACTCTCCACTTTTCTTGGGGACAGCCCTCGTCGGGGACGTACCAAACAGGCGCTCAAACACTAGCACTTCGTTGTCGGGAGTCACTTCTTGCGGGGCACGTCCGATGCTTCGATGGTAAGATTGGTTGTACGCTTGCACCAGGTGCGTTAAGATGTCGATGTACTTCAGAGTGTGGTGATGCGTAAAATATTTCCACATGCGTTCTTTCAAAGTGCGTTGAAAACGTTCCACGATGCTGGCTTTGGTTTCGGGATTCTCGGTGGTAAAAAAATGAATGTCACGTTTCTTTAATTCTTTTTGGAAAGCTTGGTTCAGAAATTCGGTGCCTTTGTCCGTTTGCCATCGAAGAGGGTGACGACCGCTTTGTTTCAACACCCGTTGCAGGGCTCGCACTAACTCGCTGCTCGATTTGGAAGTCAAGGGCACAACCCAGGCAAATTTGGAAAAGACGTCGATGACACAAAACAAATATTTGTAGCCACGATTGTAGCTGACCAAATGAGAGACATCGGCTAAATCGGCTTGCCATTGATGATCGATGCCTTCCACTCGGGTGCGACTTCTGGCAAACTTGCGTCGAATGGGTTTGTGTAAAGTGTAGGTAGCTTGTTCTTGTAACCATCGTTGCACTTGAGGTAAACGGAGACTTTTCAGCCGACTTTTGGCAGCACGATACAATTTTTGAACTCCTGCGTAACCTGCAGGATGGGAGGGATCGTAGTAAATGCTGGCTAAGACTTTTTCCATTTTTTTTGTGTTTGTGTGTTAATAAGGCACCCACTCTTGGAGGATGCTACTCTCTTTCTCTTGGGGTATTTTCTTGGATTGCAATGCTTTGCGTGTACGACCGGCAATAGGTGTTGAAGAGGAGGATGTCTGAGCGGGGGATATCGGTTCTTGTTTCACTTCTGTCTTCACTTCTGTCTTCACTTTCTTTTTCTCTTGTGATGAAGAAGGGGTGGCCATCATCTTTTTAATCCATCCAATTCTGGAGGTAGGTGGTGTTGTTAACTTGCGTACTTTTTCTGGTGGAGTTTGAAACCCTTCTTCTTCTTCTTTTCCTTTTTCTGTCTTGGTCACAGGTAGTAATGGTACTGGTACTGGTACTGGTGATGGTGCTGGACTTTTCATCAAGCTCTTAAAATCTTTCAGAGTGGGTAGAGCTGTTTCGTCTAAAGCTTTCTGGTGAAAGAGTTGCAGTCGTTGCAAGAGTTGACCGTACTTTTGCGATTTTTCTGTTTCGGACAAATCTTGGCGATCCATCAAGGACTGCAATTCGTGTTGTAACTGGGACATCTCGCTCAAATTGGGATTGGGAGGTAAATGCGGGGTGCGTTGTTCTTGCCAACGATGGTATTCCATCCATAGTTTGTAAGGCACTAAAGCTAGTTTACGTCCTTCCATGGGGTTGTCAGGGGTCGATTCTGAGATCTTGGGACTTCCGAGGGCCTTTTTATCTTGCTCCCACTAGTCCTCCCAACATGGTTCCTAAGACTCCTTTCAGTATGGGACCTAACAAGAGGGGTAAAATACCTCCACGTTGGACCAACATCTTCTTCTTTTGACGAATGGGAATTTTCTTTTGAATCATTTGGCGAAGAACGTGACGATCTTTGCCTAAGCATTGTTTCTGGTGTTTGGACAAAGGGATCGTGCCTTTCAAGACGTTCAAAAAACATTCGCACACGGTATTGATGACCTCTTTGGAGTCCGATTGAATGAGTTTTTTTCGTAGGGGTGGAGAAGCTTTGGACAGGACAGATAACATGTCCCCATGTTTGACTAAACGTGGTGGCAGTCCTTTCCTTTTCTTTCCTTGGGGTTTTCTGGAGGGTGACATCTTTGAGTCTTCAGGAGCACCAAAAACACTGATACCCTACTTGGTCACACGCCTTTTTTTATACTGGAACGTGTCGCCACTGATTGTCTTTACGTCGTATCAGTTTGAGGACAGGCATGACACGTCGTGCAGGGGTACTTAACGGACTAAATCGAGCCAGTTCTTGCTTGGACAAATCCAGTAAACTTTGTAACATGCCCGATCTTTCTTGGACTTTGATTTTGGGAGAAGGTACTTTGTGAGCAGCAGCCACTGCCACTAAATTAGAGGGTCCTGCCACTGGGGAAGTTCTTTTTGGGGTCATCAACGGAGAAGTTCTTGGTGTGATCAACGTCTCCAAGTACTCTTCAGTTCTTGGTGTCATCAACGGAGAAGTGGATGAACGTGAGGATGCCGGAGACGCAGTCACTGCCGTGGCAGATCGTGGTTTGCGAGTGTCAGGTTGCGTCCTGGCCGAAGTGCCTCTCTTGCGATTAGTTTTCTTCTGTGGGCTTTTCTTTTTCTGGGGACTTTTTCTCTGTTTCTTTTTCTGGGGGCTTCTTTTCTTTTTCCGGAGTGGTGGTGTCTGATCAGAGGAGGGTCCCGCCACTGGAGAATTTCTTCTTCTTGGGGACCTGGTCTTTTTCTTCTTGGGGCTTCGTTGGAGTTTTTTCTTAGGTATAACTTTGGGGGCATTAGGATCCCATCTTAAGAGAGAGCGAATGATGACCCCTCCTAGAGTACCGCTCCCTTCAGGTTTCAAAATGATTTGTTTTTTGGTTTGAGTGTCGATGCGGGGATCGGCCAGTTGGACCAAAGCGACTTTGTTTCGATCGAAAAAGCGTTTGGTTTGATGAGGAATCTGAATGATTCCTTGGAGTATTTGACGTGCCGTCACCGTGAACCATCGTAAGACTTCTTTGAGACTAGCTTCTAAGACACGAGTTCGTGTTTGTGGATTTTTTTCTCGACTGATGCCATACAAGGCACGAATCAATTTGACGGGAAGATGCGACTGAAAGGACGTCATGTTCACACTGTGTGAGACAGACGAAAAAAGGTCTGAGGTTTTTATAGATTTTTTTATGGGGAGTGAAATTAAGTCGAGGACGGAGACGTGTACAGGACAGGCCCTCCGTCTTGGCCACAGTGGTGAAACAAGTGAGTACGAAATCGCAAATCCTCGGGGGTCGTAGGTTTCAAATCGACGAGTAAATAGGCGTGTGGCGTTTGAGTGGCATCGTCGTACGCCTGAGTCAGCCAAGGCGTTCCTAACTGTTTGGCTAAGACTTGCACTTGCGATTTATCTCAAGGGCTTTTAAACAAGACCACGTAATGCGCATTGAGACTGATGGTGCGATGGGCTTTACTTTGTTGAAACAAAGTTTGGGTGATGTAAACGACACTGGCATTACGGTGATGCCCTTTGCGCGTGAACCACAAATTAATTTCTTCTTCGTCTTCTCCTAACATGTCGTCAAAAATGACCAAATGGGTTTGACGGGAGTCAGAGACGATGCCGTCGTCTTCTTTAGGAATGCCTTCCACAAACACGATGGAATCGCCTTGACTTTCTCGCAAGAGGCTGTACGCCGATTGCCACTCTTTGTAACACCACACGATCCGTTGAGGTGGTCGATCGATCAAATGATGTTTATGTTCGATCAAACGTTTGACGAATTCGGTTTTGCCTGAACCGCTAGGTCCAGCAATGAGCATGCTAAAGGGATGGCGAAGATACAAAGCCTCCCAACTGGCACGATCTAAGTGTTCGTCGATGACTTTGACAGTAGAGGAAGAGGGAGCAGAGACAGCAGAGGTAGCCATAGTGTGAGAAATGTCACTTGTGACACGAAAACAAACAAGACAAGAGTTTATATACATTTTTCAGAACACGTTTATTGAATGTTTTTTTTTCAAACATGAATACGAAAGACAAAAATACATAAAAGCCAAAGGCTTAATTACAAGAATAAAAGGCACATGATAACCATTAACGTGGAATAAACACAAGTGTCTGTACAACAACATGTTTTGGGTAATGTTCTAACCAGTTCTATAGTAGGGGGTAAGGTCACACAAGTGTCCTCCCGAAAGGGTCTTTCAGGCCTGTCCACGACAGTCCCGTCCTGGGTGACGGGTTCTTCTGGCACCGTCACTAACACCGTTTGAAAAGTAACTTTTTTCCTTGAACAACTCTCGTGCATACTGGGCCACTTCTTGGGTCCAAGCCTCAAAATCCCATTCTTTCCAGGCACGGACATCTGTCCAATGGGGATGTAAGTCACAAGCTACACACACATCGTCATACACGTCTTGGGTAGCTAAAAGTTGACGAATCTTTTTTTCCCGTAGAGGTCGAGAAGTATCCAGATGAAACCGCAAGGCTTTGAGCAAAAGGAGTTTAGCGTGACCATTTAAGGCCATTGAGGTGGTAAGTACTGATCGTAAAGAGTCCACAAGGAATCGGCTGGTAAACGAAATCCTAGAAAACAAGTCACTAAGACACACACCACTTGTCGACCCAAATTGAATGGATACAGTTCTTGTAATAATCGATGGTAATGATCCACAGTTTGAATATGGTCATTGAGTTCCTTCCACGGAATCTGTTCAATGACATGTGACATAAGTCGAGGCATGGCAGCCTGTTTTTATATTCTCTTTTTTTCGGATGCAATACACGTACTTTCTAGCCAGAGATCTTCGTTCTCCAGTAGGGAATTTAAATGTTACATACTGTAACCGAAACGTCAGAGTTCGTTTAGAAGTTTCGTCTTCAGCTAAGCAGATTCCACGTAACAAATGTTGGTAATCCTTTAGCTCGTCTTCCTCAATACGTT
Source organism: Sinohyriopsis cumingii (assembly GCA_028554795.2). Lineage (NCBI taxonomy): Eukaryota > Metazoa > Mollusca > Bivalvia > Unionida > Unionidae > Sinohyriopsis > Sinohyriopsis cumingii. The sequence continues at coordinate 45,283,799 of CM068827.1, forward strand.
GCAGTAAGTGAATGTCGAAGTAACCAAAATTATGAATATGTACATCATTGGCGACCTCAAAGTTTTGAACAATGTCTGACCACTGAAACAATTTCTGACGAATCAGTTTTCTTATACCATTCAGGTACCAGTGGTTAAAGATCTGGTGACGTAACGGATGCAATTGTTCTTTACGTTTCACTTGTATTTTCACCAGCTCTCGGTAAATGCGTTCTCTCAATTCCACAGGCAAAGCACGAATGTTCTCTTGAAAGTATTCATGAATAGGTCAGTCCGTACATTTCACAATCTTCTCCTAGAGCAAAAGTAATCCACATAGTGAGTAATTTCTGACCACTGCCATGCAGGGTAACGTCCAAGAATGTCACTGAACTCTTTTGATGTAAACGGTCTAAAGCGATATAATAGGATGAATACACCCTTGACCCAAAGAAATCTAACACACTGGTTGACTTTTTTCACTTTCCTCTTATGAATTTCTCGACACAAAAGTTCTACAGTGACCCATTGAGATTTCACTCTGGCAAGTCCCTGCCAAACTTCCTTGTAAATCTACTCTTGCAGTTCTTTAGGCAATGATTCAATATCGTTTTTGAAATGAAGTTTAAATACTGGTCTCGGTGATGTCCAACATTTGACTCCTAGCCAATCTGGTTTCTTCTTCGTCAACGACATGGTAAGTTACTTTAATGTCTCGGTCCCACTAAGGGTAAGTAATGACAATTCGGCGACCATCGAGCATGTTCTACGTAGGCCGAATCTTGTGGTTCCCAGTGGTGAAGTGACACACCGCAACTGAAGCACTTGACTTTATCTCCTTCGCCCAGGTAGAAAAATCCGGCTCTGGCTAATTCTTCGGGGGTCGGTCCTCCCAGATACTTAGGCCATTTTCCTTTGAACGATTGAAGACGATTTTCAAAGTCGCAGTATTCCGACAAACGCACAGGGAACGAATATTCGTCTTTCACAGGTTCGTTTCGATGAGGGTTGGGTGACATGAACAGGAGTTTGCTCAGGGCTGGATGACATCCGTAGGGGGGTAGACGTGAAGGTGAACATTCCCCTTTAAACCCAGTAAAATGTCTAAGAGGACGAGTGTCATCGCTTTCGCATCCCTCAGGTTTGACACGCACAGCATCACTTTCCATGATAGGGGCAGTGACACTAAAGTTCCCATGATGCTTTACGGCATCGCTAAGGTCACAACGTACAGCATCGTACCCATTGCAAGGCTCACAATCGCATTCCACTTCCGAAGCCTCACAATTGAATTGTGCCTTTCTAAACAACTTGTTTTGTGTTTCTCTGAAAGTATTCATCTTGTTCGCTTAGTCTTGGTAGTCACAATGAACTATCGATCTTGCCTAGGGTTCCTTTTTATATACAGACCAATACCGACGTGTCCATACGGTAAGGTGAAATGATTGGGAAGTCGAACTCGCTTCTGGTACACGATTTGATAGGCTTTTTTCAGGGGCCGACTGACAATGTGGTGAGTGGGTAAACGTACAATCTTGTTGGGTTGACAGGTGGTCACTTTAAAGTGTTCATCCTCTCCCGATTGCAAGGCTTCTTTCAATACCCCAAAGTTCACCACACGACTGGTACGATAATTCAGAGTCAGTCCTTTCACTTTGCACGTCGTGTGCACTTCTCCTTGTTTGTCCCGGTATTCGTAGCCGTAATTTTTGGGACCACCACTGACGAAACTTAGAATCTTGTCGTCGGGATGCTCGTCTGTCCAGGCTCCTAAACGGTCTCCTTCGATGTTAGGGTGCTGTTGATTCGGGTGATGGATGTAAATGCAACTGTCCGTGTCAAAGTACAGGACGCGTTCTCCTAACAGTTCTAAAGCTTCGTACAATTTTAAGCGAGCATGGGCTGTCACGTAAGCCGCAATGATGACATTTCCAAAAGGGTCGTCTTGTACAAAGTCCAGATCTTCTTCGTAATTGACCAAGATCAAATCCTCGCGAACGACGTCCACGTGTTTCATGTATTTGGTTTTGTCGTGAATCATTTGGAAGTAGCGGATAGGTTTTGTCAAATATTCCGTCTTGGGTAAACACGGTCGTTGTGCCATTTTACCCCACAAGCAATTTAACATCACTTTGGCAAACGATCGCCTGCCTTCGTTTTTCTCGATGTGGTCTAAAGTGATGCCTTCTTGTTCATAGTATTTCTCTTTGAATGTCTTTTGGTCTTCGGGAGTGTGACACCAGGAAGGATAGCCGCTGGCTTCTTGTTTCAGTTTCAAAAAGGCATCCACGTAGTCGGCGAAAATGCCTTTCTGACTGGGATCACCCTTGTGGTATTGTTCTGTCTTGGGAAAGTGACAAATTTCGTACACTTCTAACAGTTGGTATCCCATGTCCAGAGCTTTGAACAATTCTACGCTGACCCAGGTTCCCGTCAAGGCCCGTTCTTCCTGGCTGTGCTGACAAGGCTGGTCTTGGTTGCACGTTTCGGCACAAGTACGGCACAAGGGAAACATCAGTTTGCCTTGACAATGGTGAGGTAAGACGGGATGGTATAGGTTCGTGGGAGGCAAAACTTTACACTTGATCAAGCCTTCGTATTGTCGAATGTTTTTCAGGTCGATGTGTTCCGTTAACAACTGCGGGTGCCCTGCAGGAAAGCGACAATATTTGCACACGTAGGGATACAGCGAACACACGTCCAAGTATTTGATTTCTTCTTCTTTCTCTTCGTCGGCTTGGTACAGCAAACAGGTGGCATTGGTCCTTCCTCCGTACAAACTATCCCTCGGGTTCAGCGGGTCCATGAACTGGTAACTTTCCACGAGGCGTTTAAACTCGGGATCGGTTTTCATACGGTGATCGTACTCGTGTTCCCACATTTCCACCACTTGGTATCCTTCCTGTTCCAACTTTAAGCGCCGCTGACATGTGTCCTGGTACAAGTCTTCCATGGTTCGTTGTAAAAACTGATTTTTAGTGCTACGGTCAGGGTAACGGACGGGACATCCGTGAAATAAGCAACCGTTAAACTCGTACACGATCTTGGGGTTTTCTAAGTCCCAGCCATCGACCGAATACGTTCCGATGGTCTTTTCACCCCCTCCGTTGCGGGCATGCTGAATCCATTTGTCTTCCTTGTCGCACAAGTAATGTAACCAACGTAGGGCTTTGACCGAGTGTTGACGTTTGACAAAGTTGGTCGTTTGAGGGCTGATGACAGCCACGGTGTTTTCAGGCATGAATCGTTGTCGATACACTAAGGAACACGCTTTGGCAATGGTGCAAGCTTCTTTCAAAGGATCGACCCCTCCGTGTTCCATGAACAGTTCTCGAAATTTTCCACAGCAACGCCGTAAAATGTCCACGTCGGAACGACAATACTTTAGTATTTCTTCCTGAAAGTCGAAAGGGTCCGAGGCGTGAGCCTGGTACCAAGCGTAGAAAGCTTCTCGTTGTTCGGTACGCATGTTGTCGGGGTCGTAATAGTGAGCCTCGGGCAAATGAGGTAGAACGGCGTGTTGATTGGCTTCCGTATTGAAAAAGTGTGGAAAGTACCCTTTAGCCATTTCTGTCATTCCAAACGTTTTAGGCATTCGACTCAAAGGCATGGCCAAATAGCTCATCGAATCTTTAAACTGCACTTGTCCCACTTGCATGAAAATGATTTTGGCTCCGTTCAAAGTCACTTTAGGACGTTCGGTGCCTTGTTCCGTATAGTATCTCAAAAGAAACTGTCCATCGTATCCGGAGAAATTGTGAGCCATCACTGTGGCATGACGATGACAATCTCCGTAACGTTTGATGTCCTCTTTGCTCCACGTCTTGTCGATGGGGTCTAAGACCCATTGTGCAAAATCGGCTAACGTGTTCGGTCCCCGAAAGATTTTTTCACGCCCTCCAAGAATTTTGCTGCAGTGAGGGCAATGACTGAAGATAGGTTCTTGAATGCACTTCTCGCACGCTCGATGAGCCACGCAGAAATTAGGAATGTGAATGCCAGTCTCTTGCATGCATTCGAAATCGAAAAAGATGAAATTGCCTTTCTTCTTGTGACCGTCCTCTTTCTCTGGTGGGGGTTGGTATTTTTGCACGTAGCATTGGTGTTCCAAGTCCACGATGTGGTGACAAATGTGACATTTTTTCTTTCCTCGACATACGTGTGCCTTGGCCTTATTGGTAAGTATGCCTTGTCCACAGGTAGGGCACAATCTCAGCAGTTGACAAGCACATTTCTTCTGTGAACCTTGTGTTTTCAGATGTTGTTGGTAACAGGTAGGGCTGACAAACGTACGCAGACAAGTTGAACAAGGCACTGGTCCTTCGCTCAGACAGGGTGGAGAGGCCAAACATCCTGGGCATTTCATTCCACAATGCTTGTGTTGCTCTCGATTGTTATAACCATAATCACATTTCTCACAGTAATATCTGTATCCCAGGAATCCGGTAATGGTGGTAATGGTATCGAAATGGTCATCGTGATAATAAACGTGAATGTATTTTCCGTCCTTAAAATCTTGGCCTCGAAACAACAGAGGCCCGCGCATTTCTTGAGGGTGCACTTTCAAGGTGTATCGTGGAGCTAGGACATCTTGCAATTTTTGCATCTCAGGAATGCCACAGGGTGTGTCTTTGGACAGGCCAGCTTGTTGCAACAGGAGTTCTGCTTCGTTTCGTTGTTTGGCTCGATAGGAACGTTGAATAGTGTTCCAGGTTCTTTTCCATTCTACCGTGTCGTTCTTGTTGGCATAGGTTCGTCCCACCACGATGGCACGGGCTAAACACATCTGGTCATGAGTGTTGTCAATTCGAACGAGACTCTTTTTGGTGTTGCGAAGGTCGTCCACCAATAACATCTTTTTGCGTCCAGTCCCTTGAGGAGGAGGGACGTGGGTCATGTCCAGTGTGGCTTTTCCATCGGTGATGTCAAACTGGTCATTAGATTGTTGTACGTGTTGAATCTTGTCCATGACTTTGGAAGCGGTCAATTCTGCAGGGGTGCTAAACTCGATCCAAACAGGGCATTTCAAACCGTCGTGTTGTATGGAAAGTCTCAAGCGATCGTCTTCTTTGGGTTGACATTGTCGCTTGAGTGCAGTGAGCAAAGAATCCCACACCCCAGTGATGAACACTTCTGCTTTCTCTAACGGCACTTCAGCCTTGAAATCTTTAAACTTCACTGTGTATTTGTAAGCCGTGGTTCTAAATTTTCTAGAGGAGCGCTTTTCCGTCTCTCGAATGGAATAGTATTTTTCAGGGTTGACTAAGGGTGGTGAACTTGGTTTAGAGGTTTCAAATTCTGGTTCACTCATGTATATGGTAACAGTGTCATTGACAGCTAAAGATGAAATTCAGTGTGACGCATCTCACATCTTTCCATTCAGGTCCTTAACCATCTTTTGTATTTAAGATTATGGTTATCATTACATATAAGTAATGGATTCAAGTTACGGAACTTGTCAACGGGTACTTTGAACGATTGACCGCAGTAGCTAACATTGTTGGTGATTTAGTTCCTTTTGCAGATGCATATCTTCGTGAAGGCAGTGTTCCCAGACTCAACTACACTCAAATAAAATCTTGTTTGGAGTCAAATAGAAACTGATGACTGGAACCATCCTAATTGCCAACGCCAACTAGAGGTCAGTTTGTTGTTATAACATTTGCTCGTGAAAACACTCAATCCTTGGCTTAACCACCATGTAAAGCGATTGTTTGTACAACGACGATAGTAGTAAGGGGGGCCACCTTACGTACAATGGAAATTAGCATTACAGAGACCCCTGGGCCACTTTACGTACAATGGAAATTTAACATGGCGAAAAATCGTAGGCCACTTTACGTACAATGGGAATTAACATGGCGAAAAATCGTGGGCCACTTTACGTACAATGGGAATTAACATGGGAATAAATCGTGGGTCACTTTACGTACAAGGGGAATTTAACATGGGGGAAATAGAGTTTGGGCTTGTCTAGGGACAAGAGGAATTGAACATGGGATTTTTTTAAATTTTTTTTTTTTAAATTTTTTTAAAAAAAGGGGTAGGCAATTGAAAAGTCATTCTCTTTTCGAGAAATATGGCTGGCCCTGAAAAGGGCCTTTGGGTTTATGTTAATGTATCCATTAACATAAAGGGCACCGCATTGGTCTTCTTCTTGTCCTTAGGCTGCGTTTCACTGTTGGCCCGTAAATCAGCACTCTTTTGAGGCATCCTTGTCTTTCTACGTAGATCCTACGTATCCACAGACTGGTGTCTGACTTGTCGACGACGGTCCACTTGGACCGGACATACATGAGCATGTCCGTCCTAAACATGAAATATTGTGAAAGACTTATATCAAACAGGAATAAATACTTGTTTACTAAATCCCCTTCATATACACATGCCCATATAACATACGACTCATTAGATTGCTCTGGAAATTCCAAATTCCCGATGGAATATTCAATGAAATTGTAAACAACTCGGCTTGCATAAGCTTTTAAGCTCGTAAGCAATATTATGGCTTGAATGTTTAGCAAATATTTTAAAAACCGTTACAACAGCCATGTAGGCAAAATTTATACCCTTAGTCAGTGAAACAAGTCAAGCATACAATATAAATTAACACTGCAAAGCATTGTTTAACTGATGGCGTCCAGTTCACGATCGCGAAGTATTTCCGGTTCCATGGTCCTCGTTGAATGATCAAGGAGCCACTGCGAATGGTCCGCCACTTGCTGAAAGCAGAAGAATCCTACAATAACCCCATTATTCGCTGTGCCCGACGATTGTGTCCCTTAACTGCAAGAAAGCCAATACCGTCCTCCTAGCCAACGTCACCATCGATGGCAGCGTGAGTGTTAATTGAATCCTCACTCCAGCTAAACAATAGTGTGATTGGATCCGTGGCGTACACGAGACACGGTCAATTACGAAAGCATTGATATACGTTACGCATGCACGCACATGCAACTTTTTGATGCACATTAAATCATTTGATCATAAATACGGTACAAGATTATTGTAATAACCTTTTTCGTATATGAATCTGTATCGGACAAGAATAATCTCACTGAATTATAAGAATTTGGACATTTTTCCATCCCTACATACAAGCAACGTATAAATGAATTCACCATTCGTTTGTTCAATTATAAACTAGCAAACATGAAACAGTCTATACGTATATAATATCATGGCGTTATATGACAAACGTCTGATTATCTTAAAATTTAGAATAAATGCTGTAACATCCAATAATCAAACAATTCTATCAGGTAACACGGATAGTGAAAAAGAATTCAGTTTCATAACTCTCGTACCTATACAGCTGGGTACTTCTCCCGTAAAGTTAACATCTTCCTGGCGAAATTTGCTGTGTTATGATAATCATACTTTTAACTGCAAACACCTCGGTTTTGGTGAAATGAACGGCCAGAGAACTTAAGGTAATTGGTTTTCTCACTGTAAGTACAATGAATGCTATCTTCATTCTTGCAAGTATAATGATCAGTCCTATACCATGGTTCAACATTTATAAGTTTTGTAAGTGTGAAATTTGAAGGTTTGAAAACCAGAAAAAAGACTCCAGTGTGGATTAAATTTCATCCAGGTATACCTAAGGATACCTATAGTATGTTCCATCCTTACATTTACTAAATTATATTCTGTACATATATCGTAGACAATTTCTCTTGCACTTGAAATATTTTTATGATTAACAATATATAGGCGTGGATTCATCACAAGATTGAAATCTCCACCAATTATAACAAGCATTTTTATAATGCAATATATATATATATATATATATATATATATATATATATATATATATATATATATATATATATATATATATATATATATATATATATATATATATATACATATATATATATACATATATATATATACATATATATACATATATATATATATATATATATATACATATATATATATATATATACATATATATATATATATATATATATATATATATATATATATATATATATATATATATATATATATATATATATATATATATATATATATATATATATATATATATATATATATATATATATATATATATATATATATATATATATATATATATATATATATATATATATATATATATATATAATCTCATGCTTCAAGTATGGACTTTCTCTATTTGGTCCATACCTATTAGCACGTGTAAATCTGTGTTTTCCAATGGCGATGTCCGTGCTAGGTATCCCGCTCGTATTATCTTCTTTCATTCCAGGTAATGTGAACTGGAAATTATAATTCAACAGTACGGCTACACCTATTGATTTGGTACGGTATGAACCAAAAACGATTCATATCCTCAAATAGTCCTTATAAATTTTCCGAATTTTCAACGAGGTACTCGAAAAGAATATTCTAATTATTTTTAGATCTATTTTTTACAACATCAAACAGACTTCATCTTTTGTTGAGATCCCCTAATACCAGACAATTCAATGTTGCGATATTTATTGGCACAGACATAAACTGCCAACAAGTTATAGGCTATTCTTTTTTTATGAACAAAAGAAAATAAATAAAATTGATGGTAACTGAAATCTCAAATTAGCCATGCATTTGACGTTAATAATAATAATAATAATAATAATAATAATAATAATAATATTAATGGTGTGTTTTGTACAATATCAAGCATACTGCTATTACAGCTAATGGTGATCTGTTATACCGCCCCAAAAGGTGACACAGGAAAGAATAACACAGCCATATGCATTGTAGTCTTTAAAATGATGGGAAACCAATGAATGAAAAGAAAACTAACAAAAAAGAGGCATAAATAAAATGGAAACTTGCTAGCACATATCTGTTGGCTTCACCCCAGAGTTCAATATTAATCATTTTAAAGTCATTCCTTTATATTCTTCAAGATTAAACCATTAGCAATATATCTAATGTTAAAGTCAAGTGTAGAATGTCCTTTTATGACTCTTCAAACCATAAAGCTTCAAGTTACCACAACTATTTGTATGTGCATGATTCAACACGTAATGAAATCTAGGTGACCTGTTCCAAGTTTATCATTTGCTGGATTTATATTGCATAAACTAATAATTATTTTCATAAAGGTATTGATATTGGTATTGATTTACTATAGCTTACTGCCATGGTTAGTCTAAGATGTATGCGAAATGAAGCAAAAGAAGATTTTTTAAAATTAGTTTATCACTAGACATCCAATAAATAATTCTACGAAAGTACATTAACGGGTACCCCGCGTGGCCGAGTGGCCGAGTGGCCTAAAGCGCTCACCATTACGGATCACTGCAATCTCACCTCTGTCTGCGTGGGTTCGAGTCTCGGGCTAGGCCAATATGTGTATGTGGGAGAGCTTGCCGGTAGGTTCTCGTGGGTCGGTGGTTCTTTATGGGGTTTTCCCGGGTTCTTCCTCCACCACTCATACTGGCCACCATTTATAGCCTATCTTGTGCAGAAAATGGCGTCAAACCCTATAGCAACAACAACATTACCGAATTCGCACTATGTAGACTGGTTGCTGTAATTGTTCAGTCTATTGTTTAATTATTACTGTCATTCATGCATTATTGTCGACACATCTACCACCAATTCATTTCCGCATTCATTAAAAGTCTCATCCTTGGTTCTAGCCTCTTAAGTCCAATGATTGTTTACTCTGGAATATTGCTCAACATCGTCGACCTATTTGTCAGCGCCTCATTTGTATGTGTTAATTTCTCTAATTTCGCTTCATTTATTTACTCCAATTCATTCCTGTATTCATATCGTCATTGTTCAACTTGTACAGTTCACACTTTAATTTCTAGACTTCCTCGCTATTCTGTCTCATCTCATTCAAACTCTCCTCTTCAGATTTCTCTTTTACTTCTTTCATAGATTATTTTAAGGCTCTTCAATATCATTTGATAACGATGTTTAATTAGATATTCTTTAGACACCTATTGACTTTCCTGATGGAATCTAAATTTGTCTTTATGACGGCCGTCCTATCTTTTTCTTTTTCTTGTTCTTTCTCTCTAGCTGATGTTCTGGGTTGCATCCCAGTTCTACCGAAGCGCCGAATGATGTTCGCATACTATCTTATATGATCATTTTATTACTACACTCATTTTCCTCATTTTCTTCCGAATATGGTCTTTTGACTTTCATTTATTCTTCTCTGGAGGCGTGATCAATATTCAGTTCGAACTGTCCAATATACCATGATGTCACTATAGTATATATATATATGTATGAACCTGGGGTTATCTTGCACGTGAAGATCGAGCGGCGTGCTATTATCAAATAAACGACAAATATATGGTTCGATCGAAAGCATCAATTACACATTTGTCTTGTTTTCAGTGTTCAAAGATAATCACATTACCTGTGTGATAAATTTAACTGCAGTCGTGTAACAGCAATTACACGTGCATTGCTGTGAACTGCACGTTCAATAGGAAAGTCCCACAAAAAATTAAAACTTTAGCGCAGATAACATTGCAAAACAAGCTCTTCATATATACAGACTCATTTAAATCTAAAGGAATTCTAGCAAACGTCGCTCACATAGATAACCTAAAAAATTACCAAGACATTAATATTACCCATTGGTCTATGTATCGCGCCAGCGAACATGCATCCCCTTGTTGTACGAGATTTGCTTGCTATAGCCTCATTGTTCGCGTTTGCCCAGTATATATTAATGAAGATCATGCAGACTACGACTTGATTTTGGGTACGACATAGATTATTCGTAACGATGTCTTAGTGTCATTTATTTATTCACAGGACTAAATTTCCATATTTTCTTCCCTGACATTCGATTTACTCGATTCTCATCCCTTGTCTTATGGCGTATTCAAACCAAATTAGAAGGCTGCTGAATATTTCTAAAATAAATCTTTGACATCATGGGTAATAGGTTTGTAAAAAAACTCTTTCCGGGGGCACTTCCTCCAGTCCTCCTCTCTGCGTACCTCTACTCTAGTCCTAGGAGCCTTGGGAACATGTGTTGGGAACATACATGAGTGACATTGTTAATCTCTCAAAATGTAGCCGCGACTCATCAATTAACGTGGTTTTCTGATGCAAAGAATAGCACCTGTTACCTCGACAATTAACTTGCCTTTCTAATGAAAATTGCACATATCGGCTGAAGTGAAATTCGACGTGTCGTAGATTTTATTCATAACACGAGGAAAGGGTTAACAAAATAAATAATCTACACAGAAATCTGATAAATGTTGTATGGCGTAAGCATAATAAGTATATGTGCTACAAACATGCATATGCATCTGCAATTAGCACACGTTTTATTCTATCACAGAGCTTATATGCAATGAAGAGATAGTTTGACAGAAATGGGGGTGTTTTCATGCGCGACTTTATATGGCGCAGTTTAACAGTAATTAGCTGTTTTCTTCTTTTGTGAAACTTAACAAATAATTTAATTCTCTCAGTTTGAAAAACGAAACTTTATAGGCACTTACAGTATTGTGAGGTAAATCCAAATGGTTATACATGTTCTAACGTAAATCCCTAAACAATAGAGTGATCCGAATGAATTCCAAATCCTGAATGTGGTAATGTACCAATAGCCTTAAATTTGCTAACGTACCAATAGTTTTTATGTATCATAATGGCATTGTCCAAACTTCGTTTGAATGAACTCACAAAAATCTTGCTTCTGTCGAGAGTCATTGAGCACTTTGTGATTCCGGTAAAAAATTTAAATAATGTTTCATCCCAGATTATATCTAAACACATCATTAAATACATCTTATATATATATATATATATATATATATATATATATATATATATATATATATATATATATATATATATATATATATATATATATATATATATATATATTCCTCCAAACTGGTAGACAGGATTATTAATAACACTGATGTTAAGAATTGATGACATCCATTTATAGCATATTGAAATCTACAGTCATTTACAACGTAAGGATAAATTGCAGATAGTCATAACACCACCAACCACCTTTTAAAAATAACATACATCCTTCATCATAAATACGGCTTCCCTATGAACCGCCAACGATTGATATCACCGATAACTAATCAGTCCATTCTTATTTTTTATTCCTTTTGTCCCAGTACCTCTGTACAATTCAACGAAATTTCAACGTGTCTGTGTGTGTGTGTGTGATTCAGATTTGAAACGAAGCTTTAACAATTTGTCGAAATTTCTACGTATGAAATTGTCGGTAGTGATCGGAAGATAAGACATATAGGATATTAAATATTTGACGAGTTAAGTGGAAATATTCTACTGTCACTAGAGATGGAAGCCAGTCGTGGTAATAAAAAATATTTCTACTTCATTCGTGACAAACAAGTGTTTCCATTTTACTTATGACAATACAAATGTTTACTACTTCAGTCGTGAAATATTTTATTATATCTGCTTTAAAACACGTAGATTTCCATATGTTATGTTCTAAGGTACAAATCTACGATATGCGTTGATATGTTTCTCCACCCTATACCAAAGCGACTATGGATGCGTTACTACATCAATGAAATTTTACAGTAACGTTTGGACTGTGCCTTTAAGCACATTTAGAATGTACATATAATGCTTCAAACTAGGTATTGTTGTATAATTAATGACTTTTCTCATAATAAAATTATGAAGCTTTTAGTTTCGCTAACACATTTCTTGCGCGGATTGATACAGTGAATATCGTTAGGGTTGGCTACTATAGAAACATGACAGAAAAGTCCAACAGACGTTAGAGTGTAACATCTTTAAAGAACAGATTTTAATGTTTTCACAATAACTTTCTTATAGGATTTTGGTTTCGGTTTTTGTTTATTTCTGCCATAGTAGTGAATGGGGTGAGATTAGCGACAGTGGGAATTAGCATTAAAAACACCCCCTGGGTAAGATTAGCGACAATGGAAATTTAACATTAACCACCCTGGGTAAGATTAGCGACAATGGAAATTTAACATGGGCAAAAAACCCTGGGTAAGATTAGCGACAATGGAATTTAACATTGGAGAAAGGAAAAAAAAAGGAAATATCCATTTTAGCGACAAAGGCATTCGAACAATGGAAAAAAAATACCGATTCTAGGGACAAAGGCAATTGAACATGGGGAATAGAGTTTGGGTCTGTCTAGGGACAAGGGGAATTGAACATAGGAATAGAGTTTGGGTTTGTCTAGGAACAAAGGGGAATTGAACATGTTAGAAAAAAAACTACTTTAGGGACAAGAGGAATTGAACATGTGATTTTTTAAAAAAAAAAAAATTAAAAAAGGGGTAGGCAATCGAAAGGCTATCTCTTTTCGAGAAATGTGGGTGGCCCTGAAAAGGGCCTTTGGGTTTCTTCTTCTTCTTCTAACTCCTCCACTTCTTCCACCAAGTCCTCACTTTTTCCATTATTCCTTTCTTCTTCTTTTTCTCCTCTGGCATCCAGTCTGGATGGCCCAAGGCTCTAAACTTTTCCTGGACTTTGATCCAATTCTGATTTAGCCTATCAAAATCAGCCTGTTTCTTTTTGTTTTCCTGATCTTTTCTTTCTTTATTCCATCTCTCTTAAACTTCTTTACCTCTACCTCCATCACTTTTCTCATCAACTCCTCTCCTTTCCCCAGTCTTTCCTGACCTCTCTCCACAAAAGAGCACTCTGTCCCATGTGACATATTTTCAAGAAAGCACCTGACTTTGCTTGCATTGTCAAGTGCTTCCTTTAGGCTTCCCACTCTGACATAGGTGGGATTTATCATACCTCTCAATCTCTTTTCCTCCTCTTCTATCATTTCTGCTATCACTTCTTTTGCTACGTTTAGGCATTTAGCGTAGTCCAGATACTCTGCTATCTTCCATTCTTTTTTTAGTCTCTCCACTACATAGATACCATCCATTATCCAATTGTATATATGTACCAAATTGTTGAACAACTCACTTGCAACCACCATCTTCGTTTTTATTATTCCGTAGAATGGTTCGAACATCAAACCTTGTGGGTTCTTATAGTTAAAGTACGGACGTGAAGGAAAACATCCCTTAAAAACATAAAATTGATCTTACCTAGATCATAACCAAACAAAGCGCGGACGTGAAGGAAAACATCCCCCTACTTTTCTCATTTCATATAATATACTATCCACATAAGTGAAGCAACAATAAACAAACCCCAAATCTACTATTTACACATTAAAACAAAATCCATAATCTACTATCCACACAATCGTACTTGAGCGTTTACAAAACCCAAACTATACTCTCCACATACGCTAAGAAACAATAAACAAACTCCAAATCTACTATTTACACACGCAGATCATTAAAACAAAATCCGTAATCTACTATCCACACAATCGTACGTGAGCGGTTACAAAACCCAAACTATACTCTCCACATACGCTAAGAAACAATAAACAAACCCATAATCTACTATTCACACAAACATACTTTAGCTCTTACAAACACAAACACACAAACACATACCCTCACACTAAAAAGAGTCAGTGTTTATATTCACACTACTCTACCTACACACATTGGCAAATTGATGGTTATTTCTTTTCTAGAGTATCGGGTAGCCCTGAAAAGGGCTGTTGTTTTTTGTTTGAAATCCAGATGCACCTATCTAATGCTGGCACCTTCCTGGCCTGGCGCCACACACGCATCTTCTTCCCCAGTCTCCTTTCACCTTTCTTCTTGGGAGTGCAGAGGTGGGATATGTGGCTTCAGAATCCCAATTTTCCGTCTCTGGGATTCTGAAATTTCCTCTCTCCTCTTCTTTGTTTCTTCTCTCCTCCTCTTCTTTTTTTTCTTCTTTCCTCCACCTCTTTCATCCTTGCTTCTTCGACAATGGCCTCCGCGGCCAGTTCATTTAGTATGCGCCTGGCATATTCCAGGTGCATCTGGAGTTCTAGCAGTTTCACAGTTCTGGTATTCATTGTTTTGTCAACGAATGAACAGGGTAGCTAGACTGCCCAGCGAGTTTCAATTTATAGTGAAAGCGCGGACGTGAAGGAAAACATCCCCCTAAAAACATAAAATTGATCTTACCTAGATCATGACCAAACAACGTGCGGACCTAAAAGAAACACTCACTCACTTTTTTATACTGTTCATCACTATTCTAAAAAAAATTTTCATTAATCACTTCAATATACTATCCACATACTCAAAGTAATCCAACCCCAAATCTACTCTCCCCACACCTCAAACACCAAAAAAAAAAAAAAGACATGATCTTAATCTACTATTCACACCAACGTACGTGAGCACTTACAAACACACAATCCTATACACAAACACATACCCTCACACTATAAAAAAGAGTTAGTGTTTATATTCACACTACTCTACCTACACACATTGGCAAATCGATGGTTATTTCTTTTCTAGAGTATTGGGTAGCCCTGAAAAGGGCTGGGGTTTTTTTTTGTTTTTTTGTTTGCTATGGCAATCTTTTAGTTTCTAAGAATGCGATGTCCTCTGAGAATAGACTTTCTGGCGATAGGTCTGCTTCTTCGGAAAGAGAAGAAGAACTCTTTGGTGTCGATACGACAATCGACAAAGCCTCTCTCAGGTTCAGGTTCCTGCTGCTGCTGCTGCTGCTGTTGTTGTTGTTGTTGTTGCTGCTGCTGTCTCTGAAGTCTGTACTTCTCTGTCCAGTCTTCTTTCTCCCTGTTCACTTCTATTAGGTCTTCAGTAACTTTTAACATTCTCACATTATCTATCTCTTCTGGCTTCGGTATCAGACTGTGTCTGACCCTATGCAAATTCACGTAGGCTTCGTTTAGCTTAGCTAGTTTGGAGCACATCTTCGTAGGAGGATGAGTCGACAATGGATGGTTAGACTGGAAACTACCCCGGTTCTTAAAGTCAAAGCGCGGACGTGAAGGAAAACATCCCTCCACGGTTTTCGAGCCCCAATGTTCAATGAGTGTCATGAGAGGGATAGTAAGAAGTCAAAGAGCATGAATCAAACATTCTTATAGCCAAACAAACCACAAAGGCATTTTTTTCAAAACACAACATTTTTTATTCAAAAATCCCTTAACACTAACCAACGACTCTAACATTTTTAAACAATAATCCAACAATACAACATCAAACATTTTTTCAAATGACAAACATTTTTTTCAATTTACACTCTACTTTAAACAGGGTTGGCAAAGTTGTGAATGAAATTGTGATTTCCACTGTTGCAAGTCTTTGAGTCATGGATGGACACTACGTTTCCTAGCTGAAGACAACAAAATAAGCATACTAGTCACAAAATCAACGATTTACTTTCTCATCGTTTCAAAAAATCACGATCAAAATAAGTCACTAAATGTTCTTTTGCTGATAATAAGTGATCAATTTCGATCTCGACTTTCTCTTTGAATTTGTCAAAGAGGGCTTTGATGTAATGGATGTCTCGAGTCGTTAATGGAGGACAGAAATGTTCACGCAAGTCTTTATACCACCAACGTAACACGTCTTTTTTAAACATACTCCAAGCTTCGTCCAGATATTCGTTGAATTTTTCTCCTTGACTGATGTTTTGACATCCATAGTAATCATGCTTCATCCATATCGTAATTGTGTCTGCCATGTATGTAGCACAGTAGGAGACCAATTGCAGTTCTTGTTCTGGACATCTCGACTTGATCACGATATCCTTTTCGTCTTTGTGTTGGGATTCTCCTTCCACGGTCTCCTCACATTCCATCTTCAAAGCTTCTCCACTAGGTAAAGAGGGAGAACAGTCTTCCATAGCTTCTAATAGTCTAGAATGACTTCTCTCAAACTGTTGATTTCTATCGTATTATCGAATTCTGCATAGAGGATGACGTTCACTGTCTTGTCCAGTGGTTCTGTAAACTGAAGTTCCACACGAATCTGGCCAGATTTTATAGGGTGGAAATGTCCCTCGTCGCTGCCCTGGTCTGGAGTGAAATCGAAAGCCCACAAAGCATAGCCTCCTGCGTAATCTTCGTACGTAATGCCGTGACTGGTGTTGGTCCCTTGTGTGGCTTCGTGCAAGGACAAGTACGATCTCAAGTAATTCATTTTATTGGGAGAAAAGTTAGGTTCGAAAGGTCGGGTACACAAGGTCTTGCCATCGCGACTGACTTCGATTTTCTTCACGTTGAAGTGTTGAAAGTTGAAAGGATTTTCTTTGAAGGCTCCGTTGAAGGCTGAATTCAGGGCCATACCAAGGATTAAACGTTTGGGTAACTGTCCTTGAAACAGATGATCTTCGATCATGGAATGATGGTTAGCGGGAATGGTGAACGTTTTCACTTCCACACGTCGTATGGGATACTTGTCGGTCGTTCTGCTCAACGTTTGACTGATGTCATTTCCTACTTTGGGTAACACTTCCACGCGTCGTACGTAGAGTTTAACGTCCTCGATTTGGCTTTTAGGATTGTCAGCAGCAGTATCAGCCAACAAATGGAAAGCG
Organism: Sinohyriopsis cumingii; assembly: GCA_028554795.2. NCBI lineage: Eukaryota > Metazoa > Mollusca > Bivalvia > Unionida > Unionidae > Sinohyriopsis > Sinohyriopsis cumingii. The sequence continues at coordinate 45,301,238 of CM068827.1, forward strand.
GCACTGCTACGATTCAGTCTCAAGCGAACATTTACCCCGTTCAGCAAATATTTCTCTTGCAACCACATGTCCAAATGCAAATGATCCATCAGTTCTAAACTCTTCTTATTTAAGATTTTGCTTCGTCTTTCCTCAAAGCCGTCATTGTCTTTATCTATTTCGTCAAACTTGGTCGCTTCGTCAGGTTCCCATAGCACACAAGCATTGAGATGAGTATTCTTGGCATCTATTCCGTATGTCAAGAGATTTTCCAGGTAGGCACGATAAGGGTAAGTATCCATGCTGCTGCTGACCAGTTTGTTATTCAAGTACAAGTCCACTGAGCTGAACAAGGAATGCATGAAATTGTTGACGGGAGCTATATTCTCAGTGTCTTCTACTGCACCATCATAATTATCTAGAACTTTGATTTTCAAGTACAAGTAACTGCTATTCAGATCGATGTAATCTTCGGGCTGTCCCTTGATTTCAAACTCGATGGGAGCGGAATCTGTCAATGAGGAGACGGGATGAAATTCCACCCATTGGGATTCTTGCATGGTCATCATGGTGGGGGGCATGGCAAACAGATCCAGTTCCGACTTGGAACAGGCGCATGGCTCTCGGTACATCATTTTTTTGTTGCTGTGTCTCAATAATCGAAAACGTCTAAGTCTCGAACGGTTCTTCTTTTCTTGGCCTTTCTAGTTTTAGAAGTGTGAAGTCTGGTGAAAGGGTGTTTTCTTCGTCGTCTCTTTCTGCCTTGTCCTTGCTGAATGCCTGACTTGGTAGCGTGCAGGGCAATTATATGTGTGTCTCGTTGGCCCAAAAGGTCTTTACCCGTTTGCAGCAAGACATTTTTGCCTGCCCTCATGAAAGCTTCTTTAGGGTTTTGTTTGTCGATGATGACCTTTTGGAGAAATTCTTTGCCTTGCCTCAGTGCCGCATCTTTCAAGGCGTGCAATCCGCGTGTCACCATCGGTTTCAACACCGGAGCCACCGAACGAAAGGCGGATTTTAACATATCTCCTAAACCGTGTCCTCGCTGTCGAGCAACCTCTCGGTACACTGGATAAATGACTTACGAGTCGTGAGAGAACCGTTTTCGAAAATGGAGTTTCACCGTGACTTTTCCTTTGGTGAATGAAATATTTTGTCCCAAATCTCCTTTTATAGCAATGTTGACCGTGTTCAAATACGACTTGCTGACAGGCAAATAGTGAGGATGTACAAATTCGCGGTGGACGTGATAAGTGTTTCCACCTTCCTCGTCAGTGGCCGTGGCAGAATTTACTTTGAAAGCAATGACACGCAGTAACGGTACAGAGGTGTGTCCCACCACGTTGTACTCCACCACATCGGAGTACACGAAGATCAAATTCAGTCCCTGGTTCAGTTCTACCGGGTAACGAAAATACCTTGCCAAATGCCCGTTGTTGTCAATGTCTGCTATGTGAATCTTTTTGGCCTGCTTATCCGTGACCATATTGAGGTCTCCACCCAAAATGTCATACAATTCTGGGCAAAATTTAATACGTATGCTTTTTTCCTCACTTTCAAATTTGATGAGTAGACGGTGAGACAGTTTGTGGGACTCAATGGTGACACGTTTTTTTAGTCCGGTCAGAACTTTGTCAAATGCTGCATAGAATTTGTCAGCGATGGCCTCCACCAGATGTTGACCACTAAAATAATGGCCTGAGTTAATTTTAAAGTGATAAATGTAAAAAGGAGGAGACGTATCACTGTTGAGTATTGGGGTCTTGGGAAGTGATTTATGTTGAGAAGTGGTCGTCATGGTTTGCTGCACTGTTGGGTCCAGACTTTCGACGTCAAAAGTGTTTTGAGTTTCAGTGATGTTTTTGATTTGTGTTGGGTAAATCATTTCTACCAAAGCCACTTCCCAATGGGCTTCGTGATCTAAGGGGATGGCCTGAGGTAATTTGGCCATGTAACAGCACAACGTGTTGTGGGGAAACACCTCCATGGAACTGTCACTGGGTAAGGTTAAGTAAAATTGGTTTTGGTGACTGATAATTCCAGCGTAACCTGCAGGATGAGAGAGATCGTAGTAAATGCTGGCTAAGGCTTTTTCCATTTTTTTGTGTTTGTGTGTTAATAAGACACCCACTCTTAGAGGATGCTACTCTTTTTCTCTTGGAGTACTTTCTTGGATTGCAATGCTTTGCGTGTGCGACCGGCAATAGGTGTTGAAGAGGAGGATGTCGGAACAGGGGATATCGGTTCATGTTTCACTTCTGTCTTCACTTCTGTCTTCACTTTCTTTTTCTCTTGTGATGAAGAAGGGGTGGCCATCATCTTTTTAATCCATCCAATTCTGGAGGTAGGTGGTGTTGTTAACTTGCGTACTTTTTCTGGTGGAGTTTAAAACCCTTCTTCTTCTTTTTCTTCTCCTTTTTCTGTCTTGGTCACTGGTAGTGGTGGTACTGGTACTGGTGATGGTGCTGGACTTTTCATCAAGGTCTTGAAATCTTTCAGAGTGGGTAGAGCTGTTTCGTCTAAAGCTTTCTGGTGAAAGAGTTGCAGTCGTTGCAAGAGTTGACCGTACTTTTGCGATTTTTCTGTTTCGGACAAATCTTGGCGATCCATCAAGGACTGCAATTCGTGTTGTAACTGGGACATCTCGCTCAAATGGGGATTGGGAGGTAAATGCGGGGTGCGTTGTTCTTGACAACGATGGTATTCCATCCATCGTTTGTAAGGCACTAAAGCTAGTTTTCGTCCTTCCATGGGGTTGTCAGGGGTCGATTCTGAGATCTTGGGACTTCCGAGGGCCTTTTTATCTTGCTCCCACGAGTCCTCCCAACATGGTTCCCAAGACTCCTTTCAGTAAGGGACCTAACAAGAGGGGTAAAATACCTCCACGTTGGACCAACATCTTCTTCTTTTGACGAATGGGAATTTTCTTTTGAACCATTTGGCGAAGAACGTGACGATGTTTACCTAAGCATTGTTTCTGGTGTTTGGACAAAGGGATCGTGCCTTTCAAGACGTTCAAACAACATTCGCACACGGTATCGATGACCTCTTTGGAGGCCGATTGAATGAGTTTTTTTCGTAGGGGTGGAGAAGCTTTGGACAGGACAGATAACATGTCCCCATGTTTAACTAAACGAGGAGGCAGACCTTTTCTTTTCTTTCCTTGGGGCTGTTTAGAAGAGGGATGTTATCTGGAGGGTGACATCTTTGAGTCTTCAGGAGCACCAAAAACACTGATACCCCTACTTGGTCACAGACCTTTTTTATACTGGAACGCGTCGCCACTGATTGTCTTTACGTCGTATCAGTTTGAGGACAGGCATGACACGTCGTGCAGGGGTACGTAACGGACTAAATAGAGCCAGTTCTTGCTTGGACAAATCCAGTAAACTTTGTAACATGCCCGATCTTTCTTGGACTTTGATTTTGGGAGAAGGTACTTTGTGAGCAGCAGCCACTGCCACTAAATTGGAGGGTCCTACCACTGGGGAAGTTCTTTTTGGGGTCATCAACGGAGATGTTCTTGGTGTGATCAACGTCTCCAAGTACTCTTCAGTTTTTGGTGTCATCAACGGAGAAGTGGATGAACTTGAGGCTGCCTGAGACGCAGTCACCGCCGTGGCAGGTCGTGGTTTGCGAGTGTAAAGTTGCGTCCTGGCCGAAGTGCCTCTCTTGCGACTAGTTTTCTTCTGTGGACTTTTCTTTTTCTGGGGGCTTCTTTTCTTTTTCCGGGGTGGCGTCTGGTAAGAGGAGCGTCCCGCCACTGGAGAAGTTCTCCTTGGGGACCTGGTCTTTTTCTTCGTCTTGGAGCTTCATTTGACTTTTTTCTTGGGGAGAAGTTTGGGAGCATTAGGATCCCATCTTAAGAGAGAGCGAATGATGACCCCTCCTAGAGTACCGCTCCCTCCAGGTTTCAAAATGATTTGTTTTTTGGTTTGAGTGTCGATGCGAGGATCGGCCAGTTGGGTCAAAGTGACTTTGTTTCGATCAAAAAAGCGTTTGATTTGATGAGGAATCTGAATGATTCCTTGGAGTATTTGACGTGCCGTCACCGTGAACCATCGTAAGACTTCTTTGAGACTAGCTTCTAAGACACGAGCTCGTGTTTGTGGATTTTTTTCTCGACTGATGCCATACAAGGCACGAATCAATTTGACGGGAAGATGCGACTGAAGGGACGTCATGTTCAAAATGTGTGTGAGACAGACGAAAAGAGTCTGAGGTTTTTATAGATTTTTTTTGTGGAGTGAAATTAAGTCGAGGACGGAGACGTGTACAGGACAGGCCCTCCGTCTTGGCACCAGTGGTGAAACAAGTGGGTACGAAATCGCAAATCCTCGGGGGTCGTAGGTTTCAAATCGACGAGTAAATACGCGTGTGGAGTTTGAGTGGCATCGTCGTACACCTGAGTCAGCCAAGGTGTCCCTAACTGTTTGGCTAAGACTTGCACTTGCGATTTATCTCGAGGGCTTTTAAACAAGACCACGTAATGCGCATTGAGACTGATGGTGCGATGGGCTTTACTTTGTTGAAACAAATTTTGGGTGATGTAAACGACACTGGCATTACGGTGATGCCCTTTGCGCGTGAACCACAGTTTAATTTCTTCTTCGTCTTCTCCTAACATGTCGTCAAAAATGACCAAATGGGTTTGACGGGAGTCAGAGACGATGCCGTCGTCTTCTTTAGGAATGCCTTCCACAAACACGATGGAATCGCCTTGACTTTCTCGCAAGAGGCTATACGCCGATTGCCACTCTTTGTAACACCACACGATCCGCTGAGGAGGTCGATCGATCAAATGATGTTTATGTTCGATCAAAAAGTTTGACGAATTCGGTTTTGCCTGAACCGCTAGGTCCAGCAATGATCATGTTAAAGGGATGGCGAAGATACAAAGCCTCCCAACTGGCACGATCTAAGTGTTCGTCGATGACTTTGACAGTAGAGGAAGAGGGAGCAGAGACAGCAGAGGTAGCCATAGTGTCTGGAATGTCACTTGTGACACGAAACAAACAAGACGAGAGTTTATATACTTTTTTTCAAAACACGTTTATTGAATGTTTCAAACATGAATACGAAAGACAAAAAAAAAACATAAAAGCCAAAGGCTTAAGTACAAGGATAAAAGGCACATGATAACCATCAACGTGGAATAAACACAAGTGTCTGTACAACATGTTTTGGGTAATGTTCTGACCAGTTCTATAGGGGGTAAGGTCACACAAGTGTCCTCCCGAAAGGGTCTTTCAGGCCTGTCCACGACAGTCCTGTCCTGGGTGACGGGTTCTTCTGGCACCGTCACTAATACAGGTTGAAAAGTCGCAAGGCTCACAATCGCATTCCACTTCAGAAGCCCCACACTTGAATTGTGCCTGTCTAAACTTGTTTTGTGTTTCTCTGAAAGTATTCATCTTGTTCGCTCGGTCTTGGTAGTCACAATGAACTATAGAACTTGCCTAGGGTTCCTTTTCATATACAGACCAATACCGACGTGTCCATACGGTAAGGTGAAATGATTGGAAAGTCGCACTCGCTTCTGGTACACGATTTGACAGACTTTTTCCAAGGGTCGACTGACGATGTGGTGAGTGGGTAAATGTACAATCTTGTTGGGTTGATAGGTGGTCACTTTAAAGTTTCCATCCTCTCCAGATTGCAAGGCTTCTTTCAATACCCCAAAGTTCACCACACGACTGGTACGATAATTCAGAGTCAGTCCTTTCACTTTGCACGTCGTGTGCAATTTTCCTTGTGGGTCCCGGTATTCGTAGCCGTAATTTTTGGGACCACCACTGACGAAACTTAGAATCTTGTCGTCGGGATGTTCGTCTGTCCAGGCTCCTAAACGGTCTCCTTCGATGTCAGGGTGCTGTTGACTCGGGTGATGGATGTAAATGCAACTGTCCGTGTCAAAGTACAGGACACGTTCCCCTAACAGTTCTAAAGCTTCGTACAATTTTAAGCGAGCATGAGCTGTCACGTAAGCCGCAATGATGACATTTCCTAAGGGGTTGTCTTGTACAAAGTCCAGATCTTCTTCGTAATTGACCAAGATCAAAACCTCGCGAACGACGTCCACGTGTTTCATGTATTTGGTTTTGTCGTGAATCATCTGGAAGTAGCGGGAAGGTTCTGTCAAATATTCCGTCTTGGGTAAACACGTCGTTGTGCCATTTTACCCCACAAGCAATTTAACATCACTTTGGCAAACGAACGCCTGCCTTCGTTTTTCTCGATGTGGTCTAAAGAGATGCCTTCTTGTTCATAGTATTTCTCTTTGAATGTCTTTTCGTCTTCGGAAGTGTGACACCAGGAAGGATAGCCGCTGGCTTCTTGCTTCAGTTTCAAAAAGGCATCCACGTAGTCGGCGAAAATGCCTTTCTGACTGGGGTCACCCTTGTCGTATTGTTGTGTCTTAGGAAAGTGGCAAATTTCGTACACTTCTAACAGTTGGTATCCCATGTCCAGAGCTTTGAACAATTCTACGCTGACCCAGGTTCCCGTCAAGGCCCGTTCTTCCTGGATGTGCTGACAAGGTTGGTCTTGGTTGCACGTTTCGGCACAAGTACGGCACAAAGGAAACATCAGTTTGCCTTGGCAATGGTGAGGTAAGACGGGATGGTATAGGTTCGTGGGAGGCAAAACTTTACACTTGATCAAGCCTTCATATTGTCGAATGTTTTTCAGGTCGATGTGTTCCGTCAACAATTGTGGGTGCCCTGCAGGAAAGCGACAATATTTGCACACGTAAAGATACAGCGAACACACGTCCAAATATTTGATTTCTTCTCCTTTCTCTACGTCGGCTTGGTACAGCAAACAGGTGGCATTGGTCCTTCCTCCGTACAAACTATCCCTCGGGTTTAGGGGGTCCATCAGCTTGTAACTTTCCACGGCACGTTTAAACTCGGGTTCGGTTTTCATACGGTGATCGTACTCGTGTTCCCACATTTCCACCACTTGGTAACCTTGCTGTTCTAACTTTAGGCGTCGCTGACAAGTGTCCTCGTACAAGTCTTCCATGGTTCGTTGTAAAAACTGCTTTTTAGTGCTACGATCAGGGTAACAGACGGGACATCCGTGAAATAAGCAACCGTTAAACTCGTACACGATCTTGGGGTTTTCTAAGTCCCAGCCATCGACCGAATACGTTCCGATGGTCTTTTCGCCTCCTCCGTTGCGGGCATGCTGAATCCATTTGTCTTCCTTGTCGCACAAGTAATGTAACCAACGTAGGGCTTTGACCGAGTATTGACGTTTGACATAGTGAGTCGTTTGAGGACTGATGACAGCCACGGTGTTTTCAGGCATGAATCGTTGTCGATACACTAAGAAACACGCTTTGGCAATGGTGCAAGCTTCTTTCAAAGGATCGACCCCTCCGTGTTCCATGAACAGTTCTCGAAATTTTCCACAGCAACGCCGTAAAATGTCCACGTCGGAACGACAATACTTTAGCATTTCTTCCTGAAAGTCGAAAGGGTCGGAGGCGTGAATCTGGTACCAAGCGTAGAAAGCTTCTCGTTGTTCGGTACGCATGTTGTCGGGGTCGTAATAGTGAGCCTCGGGCAAATGGGGTAGAACGGCGTGTTGATTGGCTTCCGTATTGAAAAAGTGTGGAAAGTACCCTTTAGCCATTTCTGTCATTCCAATCGTTTTAGGCATTCGACTCAAAGGCATGGCCAAATAGCTCATCGAATCTTTAAACTGCACTTGTCCCACTTGCATGAAAATGATTTTGGCTCCGTTCAAAGTCACTTTAGGACGTTCGGTGCCTTGTTCCATATAGTATCTGAGAAGAAACTGTCCATCGTATGCGGAGAAATTGTGAGCCATCACTGTGGCATGACGATGGCAATCTCCGTAACGTTCGATGTCCTCTTGGCTCCACGTCTTGTCGATGGGATCTAAGACCCATTGGGCAAAATCGGCTAACGTGTTCGGTCCTCGAAAGATTTCTTCCCGTCCTCTGGGAATCTTGCTACAGTGAGGGCAATGACTGAAGATAGGTTCTTGAATGCACTTCTCGCACGCTCGATGAGCCACGCAGAAATTAGGAATGTGAATGCCAGTCTCTTGCATGCATTCGAAATCGAAAAAGATGAAATTGCCTTTCTTCTTGTGACCGTCCTCTTTCTCTGGTGGGGGTTGGTATTTATGCACGTAGCATTCGTGTTGCAGGTCCACGATGTGGTGACAAATGTGACATTTTTTTTCCCTGAACATACGTGTGTCTTGGTACTGTTGGTACGTAGGCCTTGTCGACACGTAGGGCACAATCTCAGCAGTTGACAAGCACATTTCTGCTGTGACCCTTGCGTCTTCAGATGTTGTTGGTAACAGGCAGGGCTGACAAACGTGCGCAGACAAGCAGGACAATGTACTCTTTCTTGTCCTTCGCTCAGACAGGGTGGAGAGGCCAAACATCCTGGGCATTTCCATCCGCAATGTTTGTGTTGCTCTCGATTGTTATAGCCATAGTCACATTTCTCACAGTAATAACTGTATCCCATGAATCCAGTGATAGTGGTAATGGTATCGAAATGGTCATCATGATAATAGACATGAATGTATTTTCCGTCCTTAAAGTCTTTCCCTCGAAACAACAGAGGTCTGCGCATTTCTTGAGGGTGCACTTTCAAGGTGTAGAGTGGAGCTAGGACATCTTGCAATTTCTGCATCTCAGGAATGCCACAGGGTGTGTCTTTGGACAGTCCGGCTTGTTGTAACAGGAGTTCTGCTTCGTTTCGTTGATTGGTTCGGTCGGATCGTTGAATAGTTTTACAGGCTCTTTTCCATTCTACCGTGTCGTTCTTGTTGGCATAGGTTCATCCCACCACGATGGCTCGGGCTAAACACATCTGGTCTTGAGAATTGTGAATTTGGACGAGACTCTTTTTGGTGTTGCGAAGGTCGTTCACCAATAACACCTTACTGCGTTGTCCGGTCCCTTGAGGAGGAGAGACCTGGGCCATTTTCAGTGTGGCTTTACCATCGGTGATGTCAAACTGGTCATTAGATTGTTGTACGTGTTGAATTTTGTCCATGACTATGGAAGGGGTTAGTTCTGCGGGTCTGCTAAACTCGATCCAAACAGGGGATTTCAAGCTGTCGTGATCTATGGATAGTGTCAAGCGATCGTCTTCTTTGGGTTGACGTTGTCGCTTGAGTGCGGTGAGCAAAGAATCCCACACCTCAGTGATAAACCCTTCTGGTTTCTCCAATGGTACGTCGGACTTGAAATCTTTAAACTTCACTGTGTAGGTGTAAGCCGTGGTTCTAAATTTTCTAGAGGAGCGCTTTTCCGTCTCTCGAATGGAATAGTACTTTTCAGGGTTGACTAGGGGTGGCGAACTTTGTTTAGAGGGTTCGGATTCTGGTTCACTCATGTCCTCTTCAAAATCACTGGCATGAATTTGTGCCAAGACTTCAGCTCTGGTACGAGGCGATAGATCACGTTTCTGCCTCTTACTTTCTTCTTCTTTCTTCTCGAATGAATAGGATCGTTTCATCTTGAGTGCAAAACGTCAAGTGACTCAAGTTTAAACACCATAGACTAATTTATAGTCATGGCAAACCAGCGTATATAAAAAGGGTGTGTGTCTTGTCCTTTCACTATTCATTTCACTCTCAAACCGAGCACAACGATGGAAGAGACTACCCAGATGGAACGTTTCATCAGAGCTTTGCGAGGGGTCATTAGAAAATTCTTTTCAGACCAGCCGACGGACTACTCTCCTTCCTTTCGAGATAAAAGTTAAGATACTTGCTATATCTGTCAGAAGAAAGGGCATTGGTCTTCAGAATGTCCAGACCGTCAAAAAGGAACAAAAACAGGGGCTAGAAAAGATAAAAGTCAAGATACCTGTTATTATTGTCAAGAAAAAGGACATTGGTCTCCAGAATGCCCAAAAAAGAAACAAGTGGAGTCGGAAGAAAAGAGGGATTCTTCAGAAGAAGAGAGAGATTCTTCAGAAGAAGAAAGCAGCCAGGTGAAGAAAAAGAAACAGGAGAAGAAAAGAAGAAGGGAAGAAAGTGAGGAGGAAGAGGAGGAAAAGACTGTGACGGTGAAGAAATTGAAAAAAAAGAGAGAGTAAAAAAAATAAACAGAAGAAGTGAATGTAATTTATAAAGTGTTCTGTTGTGAATTGTGAATTGGATTGTAACTATGGAGAAAAGAATACAGTAATTATATAAGGTAAGTGTCTTTGAGTTTTGATTTTAAATAAGAAGCTACACTCACGCACTCATACACAGACATGTACTATAAGGGTAAAATGTTTTTTTTTTTGTTGATTTTTGAGTTATTGGCAAATTGAAAGGCTATCTCTTTTCGAGAGAAGTGGGTGGCCCTGAAAAGGGCCTTTTTTGGTGTAGGGGTGAGTTTAAGCAATCAACTTTAACTGCCTTAAGCCTTTGCCACGGCCGAGGCCTACTTCTGATGTTGATGATTGGGTTGAAATCACTAAGGGTGGTACGATAGGCTTAGTCACAGGGTTGGCGTGTTTAGCTCGGGAAGGTCGTATTCTCTTCGGTCGTGATAAGGAAGTCTGATACATTTGTTTCAGACTTCTTAACTCCGCTAAAATGTCCAACAGTACCGTGGCCGTTTGATTTTCACCTTCTTGTTTCTTTGCTGCTACTTCTTCTTCTTCTTGTTTTTTTCTTACCTCTTCTTGTTTGGGTTGCTGTTGCTGTAGGAGAAAAGCTTGTTCCGCTTCCTTTTGTCGTTGCATAAATTTCTCCAATTCTTCTTTCTGTCTCTGTCTAAAATTCTCTACTTGCGGTAATGAAGAATGAGACGAAGGTTCCGGAACAAATTCTTGCGAGGTAAGAAAATCCACAAAATCCCAATGTACCTCTTCTGAAAGTAAGTCCGGGTTCCCTTGGGCGGTCTCCACTGCTGGTGCACCCCAATGGATCGTTTTCTGAGTTTCCGTCATGTTGAATCACTGTCGCATAGATTGACAGCACACAGGCGCTAGCGAATCTATATAGACCACATGACGTCACAGACTGCTCTCTTCGGATTGGATGCGGACTGACTGAATTTTGTAACGCGTGTTCGGATTGGTGAATGAACTCAATCCTTTTCAATCCTTCCTCTACCTATAAATAAGCGCAGTTCACTGCATTGATTCACCTGTTCTCGTCGCCTCATGATGTGGACCACAGTTGAATCATCCACCCTTGTGTCTTCAATGATGTTTAGGACGGACATGCTCATGTATGTCCGGTCCAAGTGGACTGCTGTTGATAGGACAGATACTAGTCTATGGATGAGAAGAGTTTACATAGAAAGACAAGGATGCCTCAAGAGGGTACTTGTGTATGGACCTGCAGTTAGAAGGAGTTTAAGAAGAAGAAGATGTGACAGATGCCGTCTATGTTAATATTAATATTAACATAAACCCAAAGGCCCTTTTCAGGGCCACCCACATTTCTCGAAAAGAGATAGCCTTTCGATTGCCTACCCCTTTTTTAATTTTTTTTTTAAAAAAAATCCCATGTTCAATTCCCCTTGTCCCTAAAGTAGTTTTTTTTTTCTAAAATGTTCAATTCCCCTTTGTCCCTAGACAAACCCAAACTCTATTCCCATGTTCAATTCCCCTTGTCCCTAGACAGACCCAAACTCTATTCCCCATGTTCAATTGCCTTTGTCCCTAGAATCGATATTGTTTTTCCATTGTTCGAATGCCTTTGTCGCTAAAATGGATATTTCCTTTTTTTTCCTTTCTCCAATGTTAAATTCCATTGTCGCTAATCTTACCCAGGGTTTTTTGCCCATGTTAAATTTCCATTGTCGCTAATCTTACCCAGGGTGGTTAATGTTAAATTTCCATTGTCGCTAATCTTACCCAGGGGGTGTTTTTAATGCTAATTCCCATTGTCGCTAATCTCACCCCATTCACTACTCATGTATTTATCTAACACTATTATTTCATTAAAAAATAAAATTATATTTCGCTATTTTATTTGTTTGAGAAAAAAAGAAATACATATGTGCAATTTAACTTTAGATATTTATCGTAAATTTTTAGCAAAAGTGTATTTGCACTTCCAGTTTTGCCTTCAGTGATAGTCACCTTAAGAATTTTATGTGCATCTAGAACATGAGTTACAGTGCGTAACTCAGTCGATCGAGATATTGGTGGATCATCTCCGTTACATAACATATGACAATTTCATTTGAAATTCAATTGTACACATTTGGATTTCATGGCATTCAAATCAATGCCATTAGTCAGAGGTCATGCTATGTCAGAGGTCATGCTATCCTTGACATTTAACTTGAAGGAAGAAATACAGCAGAGATTAAGGCTATGTTCAATTATAAAAGATCTTAATTATCTTCAATATTTTATTACACGTATCACATCTGACCATTTCAATGGTGTATTGTTCAATTAATTACGTACTTTTTCAGGTCAAGCATCTTTAAAAGTATGCACACAATTTATAATAGTATTGTGGATACCATTAAACTAAACAAACTCACATTAGTGATATTAAAATTCTCTTAAAAACACAAGTGAAAACTATACTTTAGTAAGCTTTCGTGTAATATAGTGTGTCATTGTTGGACACTCTGAAGCAAATATATTGAAACAGAAACATTAACAAGTAATTAAAATAGTTTGTGCTGTACACTTACGAACATGTAAACTCTAAATCAGTACAGATTCAAGAGCGTTTCTGCCCACATGCTCATAACAGACAAAATCAGTTAATCTGTAAATCATAGCAGCTTTTATAAATTCGTCGCCGGCTATCTGGACAGGAAGCAAAAGGCCAATATCAATGCATTTGACTGTAAAGTTCCAGAAGACATTATATCATTTACTAATTGAGCAGTTGTTACCTACTCTTCAATTAATGCGAGATCTTGTGTAGAAACGTTGTATCCCTTACGTGAATTCAAAATGTACAAAACTGTTAGTGATTCTGCGTGTCAGTATCAAATACAGTACCCGTGTATATTTTTATTCAGGGATGTGGGCATTTGTTATATTAGTATTGTATCTTCTGAGGGCCTGTACGAAATTTTGCTTTAAATATCTAAGCAAGTCTGCAATTTAATGTCATGGACAGCACCAGTCTATAATTTGATCCAGAAACTTGAGGGCATTTTAATTTTTGAAACCTATGTTTGGTCAATAAAATGCCTCGCATAGAGATATAAGCTATCTAAAATTGCAAAAGATTGCAGTCAGACTAAAACTGGATTAAACTAGTTCGGTATCTAATGTGGACACCTCTATAATCGATTTATGGCTATGGTAACAAAGAAGTATCTATTGCTCAAGACAACAGTGTTAAAAAGTGCTGAAAATACATACAATTAATATTGCATATGATGTCGAGCTCAGCGAACATAATGAATCGTCTGCCAAACACTTGGTCATACTCACTGCACTAAACGTTAACAGCTTAATTATTTTCATACAATGTCGTTAGTTTTGATGGGCAGATAGTAGTAGTATTAATAGCAGCAATTTTGGTTTTGGTTATTGCTTGGTGGTTGTTTCCTTCGTCACTGTTGTTGATGTTGTTGTTGTTGTTAGTTTTGTATTCTGATCATCTACACGCACTCAGGATTAACCAAGGGGGAGTAACTTTGGCTAGTTAATTTTAGTATCATAGTTCTTTGAGTAATTGAATGGTTTGCTCTCACGTATCTCCTTCTCTCGTCTCTCTCTCTCATGATTACGGATCATATATTTATTTATTCAGGATTTCAATTAATAATCCGTCCATTTGTATATTGTGAATACTCTGACTTTCACTTACCAATAAATTAAAAATAACAATAATAATAATGAGGACTTTGTATAGCACCTAATCTTTAGAAGCTCTAAGCGCTTTACAACATTAGACAACACCTATAACATAAAAAACATATATAATGATATGATTACAAAAGCAAACACGGTGAAATTAGAAAACATAAAAACATGCTGAGAATATTTAAGGCAGCAAACAATAGTAGGTCTTTAAGTTTGTTCTCTTGCAGTCGGAATAAGTGAGTCCTTTAGTCTCTCATGGTCTATTGTGTCAAATGCTGCAGACAAATCAAGGAAGGTGAGGACTGTAATATTTCCGCTATCCAGTGCAGAGAGAATGTCATTAACTACTTTTAGAAAAGTAGTTTCAGTCCTGTGGCAAGGGGAATATGCAGATTGTACATTGCTAAAAAGACTGTTTGAATTCAGATGAGATACAAGCTGGGATAGAACAACGTTTTCTAAGATTTTTTTTATATGAATGGGAGATTAAAAACTGGGCGGTAATTCTTTAAATCGTTATGGTCTAGTGTTGGTTTCTTCAGCAGAAGCTTTACAATGGCAGTCTTGAAAAAATGATGGGAATTCCCCTAATGAGAGAGAGGTATTAATAACATCAGTTAGTGAAAGCAATACTGGATCTAAGCACTCAAGCAGCAGTGATGTTGCAATTGGATTAAGTTCACATGACTTTGGTGCACTCTTCATCAGGATTGTACGTACGAAATCCCAACTGTATGGTGACGACGAATAAATTGCAATTGTCGTGTCAAGCTTATCTCTAATGGTTTGTACTTTGTCACGGAAAAAATCAGCAAACATGTCCGGAAGATCGACTGGAGAGAAGGTAGTTGGAAGTGGTGTAGATTTGTTCCTTGACATTAGCTTGTTAGTAATCTCAAAGAGCTCTTTGCAGCTTGAACTTTCCATGATCTTAGCAGTGTAATGGGCTGATAATATTGGCAACAATTACAAGTTTAAGATATAAGATATCTCAATTGTGGGATATTATGGCATAATATTCCACTCCATTCAATTACTCAGGAACAGAGCCCATTTTGTTCTCGTACACCGGCAAAGATGTTGCACTGATTGGTACCAATCACTTTATATAATTCACTTTACGCCCTAGTGGTTATTCTATGCTTTTCGTTACTCTAGCATCACAAGAAGTTAGTCAAGCGATAGTACATCGCAACAACCCATTAGATATTATGGTGAATCGGAAGTTAGCATCACTTGAAACTGAATCAGTTCCAACTCACGTCCTTAGCACCCACCACTTTGGTGTCATATTTATATCACAGAACGACAAGATCCAGCCGCTGTGAACAATTGATTCAACAAATTGTGTCTGTCAGGGTTTTTTAGCACACACTTTTACCGGACTGGTGAGCGGAAACCGCCTGTGTTACGTTTTTAATGTTACACCATTGGCTACAACTGAAATTCATTTCTTAAAATAATATATATATTAAACTAACAGTCAATTTATAAACTGGAAATAAAAACAAACTCGTTTTATAACATTGATTAGCTGTATTTATGTATTTAAAAAAGTAATTATTAATGATTCAAGTGCTCTGTTTAAATCGATAATATTGGTGCTTTAGTGTTTTTCTATCAAAAGTGAGTGGTGTGTTGTTTGAGTGACACGTTAGGATGATAGAAAGGCGCGAGGCCTGGGGTTTCTGATAAAGAAAAGATGAGGGAGGGTCAAATCTGACATTTAAAAAAAAAAAAAAAAAAAAAACAATGATAGACTGTTAGATCTTTGTGAAAATATTTTTTTAAAGTAGTAGAGCGCCATATATGCCCTCTGGATATTTGGCAAATTGAAACTGAGGGAGACTCACTTCTAAATGACGAATAAAAATGGCGGATGGCCAGAAGAGGCCCGTAGTAATTAGAATCTTATATTATTTCACAGTCAGTGGTATAGAGTTTTATGTTTAATATTTGGAAACCGGCTCAAAGTTCGGGCTTCAATTTGAATATTAATATGAGCACAAAGCTTCGATTGTTATTTTATAATATCAAAATGCACACAAGGATGGACTTGAATCAGGTATACACTTTGAAGTAGTAAATTCGGGACTCCGAATGCATGCACTAAGAATCATTTGCATACATGTTGTTGACAAAATGCAATTTAATATATCGCCAGGCCTAGACGTATTGGGCAGTGTGTCCCAATTTACCTGTAAAGAGGAAGCCTATACGCCACCCAAGCGCACTACCTCATCATTGCTCAAACATATTGTGTTTATATAATAAGATAAACATAAATGTAGCGCAATCATAAACTTATGTTGCTCTGGTATCCATTTTAAAATCTTACGAGTTCAGTGGAATGTTTTCAATTATGTGCATATAGTTATGTACAAGAAATACGCATTTGTGATAAAAAGTAATATTGGTGCACAATGGAGGAAAAGATATGTGTTTTCTTTTCATTATTTAAAACAAATTATAGTGACGCATTAAACTGGATTGAAATTGTCGATTGTAATTAGTTAAGTTATTACGAGACCCGAATACACTTTTTAGGGATGCATTTTTAAATAAATACTTTAATTTAATATCAACTACTGCAATTAATATTTAGATTTTCTTGAAAACATGTTTCAAAATTCTTGTGAGCATTCACATTATTTATCTAGTCAGCTTGAATGTTACATCAAAAGTTAGCAAAGATTATGTGACGTTCGCTAAAATTATTATTTTAAAAAACAGCTAAATCAGCAAGGATGAAATAGAAGAAATCCACACTTTATTCAACAGAAAGTTGGAATTAGCAAATATAAATATATTGGGTGGGTTGTTAAAAAACGTGGTGATTTTGAAACTTTTAATTTAGCAGTCTTTTCAACATTGATCTTTTATTTATTTCTAAGAAAGGGCGAATATTTGCTAAGTGGAATAAATTTGTGTTTCAGAGTGTACAAGGTTCAATATTTGGAACCTATTCCTGTATCATCTGCTGAATTGGATATAACAGATGGATAGTGTACAGAACAAAGAATTCCACATGTATGTGATATCCTGATGGTACCACAAGTTCTTTGTCACAAATCTTATTAAATACAGGTTTCTTGACATTTATCTTTCAAGTATTTAATTTATGGTAGAAAGGTTATTCCTAGTACGATGATAATCCACAAAAATTATTCTTTTCAGAACATGAATAATACAACCATCAAATCAGAGATTTGGGCCAAAAATTCCATTTTAACGACGTAAGCAAACCGGCTCCCTCTTCTATGTCTAAAATGCATGAAACTGTTTAGTGATAGTAGTAAATTCTGGCAGAAAGCATACAGCACTAAGTACTCGTCTTAACATTCACAACAAAAAACTTCATAAACTGCTATGTGGCACTCATTCTAATTAAAATATTAGGGTATAGAACGTTTCCCCTTTTATATCAAACAGATTAAGAGCAATTGCGTAGAAATGAAAATGTCACAGACATTTGGGGATATAGAATGCATTTCAAAACAGAAATGTGAATATAATGATGCTCACTGTGCACAAAATGGAATTGCAACTAATATGCAATGAAAACTGTCTTAATGCACCCCACCATCTTTTGCAAATGAAAGCTTTCTCCCAAGGTATATGCCGATCAAACATCTTTGTATTAAATATAAGTTCTTCCGCATTCTATGTTATAGTTAATGAACTTCAAAAATATTTAAGCCAAGTTATAGTATAATCATCATCATCATGAGAAGTTATTGCTGTGTTGCTTCCAAGGTATTGGTAACATGTTATTGGCTATATCATGCCGAGGAAATGGATGCTAAGCGCCTTTCTCGATGACACATCGAGGCAGCGGCGTACTGAAGCAATTGCGCTACCCTGACACAAAATATATTATTTTAATAATAATAATAATAATAATAATAATAACATTATGGACATTGTATTATAAACAAGAGTACTAAGAAGGACTGACGCTTAAACGGCTGAAGGGAATGTCTAGGAATCCAAGAAAGAATATTTCTTCTTTTCAGCTTCTCTTTCTGGGTCTTGAATGAAAAAGAAAATTTGTTATATGGACACCGTGTAGGCCATACTGGATGTAAAATAGGCAGAATTCTCATTTCGCATCAACTACATATCATAAAAAAGCTATTGGGTGATAACTCTATATTGATATGCCTTCCAGTCAGGAGGAATTAGGAGTAGTGATAAGATGATTTTCAAAGTGGTAACACCGAATTTACGATCGGCATCATATCTACGTATGCCCATATATGTGTTAGGCTAGTCTTTTGGTAAAATCCATCCACTAAGAGCAAATATAACAAAATATTCAAGACAGATGCCATGGCAACAATATTGACTCTATGATCATCAACTAAAAACCACAAGTAAGAAAAACCAAAATGTTTTGTAAAACTTAACAAATAATATAATTATTAAAGTAATAAAATGAAATGTCAAGAGGAACTGACAGTACTATGCATTGAGTCTAAAATAGTCCTAAAAAAGTGATATTTAAGTCCTAGAGAATTGAATGTTCCGAATGAATTTCAGATCATCGAACGTATGGGTCTATCAATAATCCTGATGTATCAAAATAGAGTTTTCCATGTCTCTTTTCAATAATTACAATAGGCCGAGAATAATATTTTAGTCTTATCAGCACTTTTTAATTCCATTGAATGGTACTAACAAATGTTACCTCTCAAATAATATATAAACCCATCATCAAATACATCTGCGGTCTGATGTTAGAGCAAGAACAACACAAATAACAACGACAAAATTGTCCAGTTTCATCAACTTATATACAAGAATAAGAGGTGAAAACCCATTTAGTTCCTACTAGCTATGGCACATTTTGCAAGGAACCCACCTTACATAACCAATCTAATGTGAAATGACTTAATTCTTCTAAGAATCCACCTGACCCCACCATCCAATGAGAAATTATTCCAAACGTGTCAACTGGTTTTATTATTAATGATCTTCACGCAATTTAGACTCTTGATAATCTACAATAGAATTGTATACCCATGTACAAAATAACTATATAATATATTGTTTATAGATGATCATAACAATTTACAGTCATGAACAAACATTACACATGATATCAACACAATCATGTACCAAGTGTTGAATTATAGATATGCATAACATTTTTCAGGTTGGAACCATTGTCGTTGAGGGTCTGTTGGGATCCACTAGGCATCATAAGGAAGCCTAGCTTGAAACGCATTGTTTATATGAATTTATGTTCTGTTGTAGTAGCGATAACAAGATGGTCAAGTTGACAATTATCTCTGCCATATTGGATGTCGGATCAGCACCATTTTTATTTAGAACCAACTTGACATCAGAAGACGTCTTTTAGTGAAAACCCCAACGTTTTGGCTTCAGACCTCTCCGTAGCTCAGAAGGAGAAGAAATAACAAATGTGTGCTAACTAACTAGGGATAAGAGGCCGTAGCATTACAAAATGTTATAATGTTCTATTTTACGAATCCAGATTTCTTAACGAATAAAATAATGATTTGACTTTCAAAATCTGAAATCTAAAATTCCGAAGAGGAACCACGAATGATTTTAATAAGGAAATTAAATGTACAAAGGGTATTTGGCATACCATATCTTACTAAATCAAACTCACGTTTCACAGAAAATATGCAATGATTCATAAATTTCACACACCCAGCCTATTTTAAAAATAAGCAAAATTTCAATAAAATGCATGCTTGGCCACTGCATTACGTTAATGTGCCAGTTAAAATTATTCTCCCCTTTAAAGGCTCATTTGTTTGCATTTTGAAAATAACATATTATATTTATATTTCTTTCATAGAGTTTCTGACTCATCAATATAATCATTTATTTGTTATAACTTCTATATTTATTAATTACGGTAGTTGGATTGTATTGCCTAAGGAACAAGACAGGCATCAAACAACTGCTATAACTAGTAAGTGACTTCTACAAGGCTCGTTGAATACTGCGATATAGCATGTGTAAGGGTAAGCTTGACAGCCTTTTGGACCATTTCATAGTTCCACTCCTTCAGATGAAATTGACACGGATTAAGATGTTAGTTCTGTTGTGTAACATTTGGAATGACATAAGTATGGTTTAAGTGTTATTATAGTAATATGGAAGTGCGGCAGTAAGACTCTACATGGAACAAATTAGGTCTCATCTCAGTCAACATTAGGTACATGTTCCTCGCTATCCACAGATATGCATGCTACTCGATTGACTAATGTGAATCCAGAATTGTGGATTCATGCAACTGGATACTCTCGCAAAAACCATGTCCAAGAGAATTTACTAAAATACAACTGGATACTGTGCCACATCTCAGTCTGAGACCTTCGGAATTATATATATATAGCTTCCTAAAGTATGCAAAAAAGCTGATTATTCAAACATTTGGTAGTCCTACTGTTTTTATTCCTTTTGAACATTGTGCAAAAATATCACACGAGACGTCATTTAGATCCGACACTGTGTGGCAAGAGTATACATTGTTATGCTTTAAGGTAACAAACAAAGTAACCGAAAGGAGCAAATTCATTAAGTTTTCTGAAATTTACAATTTAATTATCATAGTTATAAGGAAAATTAAGCGGAATTCACAATATTATTAAGTGATTCCACACTAACCCTGAGAAGTTATATTAAAGTCCAAAAGAATGAAAAGTTCCGTAGGACTTTCGGAACCAGAAATGTACTGGTTCGCTAAGAAAGGCGACGCTGTCAAGAACTCGTTCTCAATGGTTCCAAAATAATATCACCGTCTAATGATCACTTTCTAATTTCACTCGACGGTCCAATCAAATGTTTTGTCTCTCAGATGCTATATACATATAAAATACATCGGCATGTTACACCAAGAACACAAGAAATAGAAATGTCTTCGATATAAGGAATAATTCTGATTCTCTCCTAAAATGTGTTTACTAAAAGGTACTAATAATGAACTTACACAGAACAATGAATAATTAATGTAAAACCATGTATCCAAATTAAACAATATAGAACTCAAATTCATGTGGAAGTGCATCTGCGAATATATTTTATTTTCCCTTGATATGCTAAATGTCGATGTTGTATTCTTTCAGCATCAACCTCCGGTATAACAGTCTCTGATTTTGTTTTTAACTTTATTGATGAAAGTAAGGGGGTCCTGACCACATAAAACGATAATTACAAAAAGAGCAGAATTAATACACACTTTAAAGTGTTGTAAAGACAAAATTAAGCCACACATTTCTTCTCGATATTGGAATAATTTGTTTGGTGCTTGTTTAATTGTTTAGCGAGATAGCAACCTGGATAATCCACTACATTTGTATCTTCCAGAATTAATACACCACCAACCCAAACCTGATTTGATTTAACAGACATTTTAAATGGTTGAAGTCTGAAGCCAAAAGAACTGTTTCACTTTTAAGTATGGCCTTTAGTGTATCGAACGACTCCTAACAATAGTTAGACCAGTAAACATTAGTCAGGGACTAAGCAATTATGGAAACGTTTGAGGAACCTTTCTGATAATATCCAGTCATATCCAAAAAGCACATCAGTTGCGTTTTACTGATAGGGAATTCAGAGATAACTTTAACCTTACCTTCTACGAAATTATCGAAACCTTGCCCCACAATATACCCTAAATACGTGATACAAGCTAGGCAAAGCTCACTTTTACTTAAATTAATTGTCGAATCTGCCTTGCTCATTGGAATGAAGAATTGCCGGATAGTATCCAGGTGATATTTTCATCAGTGTTTGTACATAATGACGTTGTCGATATACGCATCACAGTCATTTATATCGGATGTTATCATGTTCATTAAGCGCTGGAATGTTGAGGGAGAATTTTTCGTGCCAAGTGGTCACACTTTCAAATGGTAGGGTCCATCTGGAGTTATAAAGTCCAAAATATTTTTGTTCTATTCGTCAGTGGACTCTACAAGAATCCTTTCAACAGATACGAATTTGTGACATATTTTGTATTTCCAATTCTACCATTACAGCCATCAATTCTTGATATTGTAAATGAGTATGTTTTGGAGACGCAGTGCACTTTTCCGAAGTTAGTGAATACACAGAATGAATTATTTGATGTAGGTTCAAGAATACACGGTTGACAACAGTTTCTTTCGCTTGTTTCAGTAAAGTCATTCGCCAACAAAAATCGAATTTCCTTTCTCAAACATTCCTCCTTGAGAGGCTTCATCGTGTAAGGCTGCTGTTTTAAAGGCTTCGAATCTACATTTTGAACATCATAATATATTGTATTTATTAGAGTTAAAACACATGTGAAAAAGTACTCATATTCACTCATTTGTTGCTTTAACTCAATCTTTTCCTTTGCCTGTAGATATGAAAATTTATTGCTCAAATTCCTCAAATCATTTAGCATTCCAGATATACATCATTTACATCGTCACCGTGTGGAAGAGGAACAACTACATTCATTGAATGATTTACTGAGGTTGGGTGGGGAATATTTTAACGCTCTTGCTGTCGGGAATGATGAATATTACGGTCTAGTCTATGTCCTTAAACTGCAGTGGTCTCTTTGGAAAATAATGAGGAATGAAATAGTTATGAGCTGAACTCTCGTTTATCCAGCAGTCATTCTCAAACCCCACTGTCAAATGCAAAGTAGTTAGTTGCTCAGTTAGACGAAACCAACCGCCGAGAAAAGGAGATAAAGGTATCTTTATTCATATTATTTCATTCCTTAAAGGTCGCATTTTATGGATGTGCCATTATTTCATATTGTGTTTAGATTCACCAATCTCCAATACTAAAACAATTTACTCGCAAAATGACGTGTATGTATTAAAACGGTAAAGATATCACTTCGATATTCCCTACCAGCCATATTTGTATTTAGGGATATAAAGAAATTCATATTGATTCACTGAAAGCAGTACTAAATTCCGAATGGAACATGACAGGTCGAAAAACATATCACTGCTACCTGGCTTGTGGTGACTCTTGACAGGGACTGATGTAAATTTCCAAAGACAGTGTATCATGATGACAACTGCATAGTCGAGTTAAAGCTCAAGAAGTAAACGTTTTTTTTTTTGTTTTTTTTGAAATTCTTAGTTGATTTATATATTGAATAGTCTTGTTTTCTATCCTGCACTTTATTTTCCATTCAATTGCTGGCCTAAAAGTGATAGACGTCCTCAAAAGAACAATACCAGACGCAAAAAGCAAGCATTTTAATTCAGTGTTGAACTACCTCTCATTCAAAAAGTTTAAAATGAACGATCACTTAATTTATATCAAAATACACAAATGCCGTCGTAGAATCTACATTTCCTTAAATTAATAACCATTCAAAATGCACTTATGTAAACGGAAGAAAAGTGTAAATAAAAGGTTGGCTTCAGACGACTTTTTAAATTCACTTAACCTCATAGGTCATGTATCTACCTAGAAAATCAATGTAGGTTGTCTGTTTTTCGTGCCTTTCACAAACTGATGTAGCAGTGAGATCCAATAGTGAATAGACTGAATCGCATTTAGCAATGTTGGAACTTTTTAAAACAATAATGATTCATCTTTGAGAATAATGTGCATATGTATTTTTACAGATCCTCAATTCTAATTTGTTCATTGGAGCAACTGAATTAAAATATATTCCAACATGAGCTTCCAGTATAATCAACTTCGTAAGTATGGCGAATTTTATTATGGATGTTTAGCTATATTGTCATGTTCAAACTGAGTATTAGGAAGTTTCCCATCATATAGTTTATATTCGTCCATGTGGAGAATAGACAAAAGAATTCGTGATTCAAAAACAGAAGAGACAATGATGAAGTGATTAAATGTGGCCCACATTTTTCAGATGGTCAAATTGTCAAGTTGAAAAATGAATTTATTTCATGAATGCTTGAAAATTGTAATCTATTAAAATCTATTAAAGTTCCATATACATGAATCTTGTTACTTTCCAAATACTTTGATCTAACTATTCGGTTACATGATTACAGATGCATATGTGACACAAAATATGAAATAGATGTCATGACAACGGCTTAAAATTGCAAAATCATTCTTTAGCGAAAGATCACCTACCAAACTGTACTCAGAATATTTATAGAATCTGATCGCTTATCGTAGATATTCTATTGATTTACAAATTGGAAGACTGAAAGTAAGAAGCTACGGTAGGTGTGGGGTACGAACTATTTGCAAGAAGAACATTTGTTAATGTATGATAAATAAGACGAGTTTGACAAGAGTGAAGATGGTTTGAAGATTAAATATATGAATGTGAACAACTAAGAAATGTAACTGAGACTAGTATTCATGTAACATTTATGAGATCAATGTTTCGTTAGAAGAACTGAAGAAAACCAATGCACGTTCGTTAGTATCTGAATACTCTGATTTTTTAAAAGACAACTAGTTCCTAGACTGTGACCTGTGGGGAATAATGGTGTAATACAAGAAAATTAAAGAGAGGATTAATATGTTATTGGTGTCCTTTATTGTCCTCTACTTTAAGTGTTCAATTTTGTATGCATGCCACATGAATAAAATTTACAGAACTTAGTTAAATTTCTTTACCTTTTTGGCTTTTAGAAAATTCGTTTGCATTCATTATTTTACAAGCCAGTTAAATTCCGACGCAGAAATGTACCCTTTGTATCCCCATGGTATCATGCTGCTCCACCTTTCCAAAGTACTTGTAAAATAAATGCAGTATAACGAAGACAAAAAGAAATATGTCTACTTGGTTTAAAGGACAAAATACTGTTTTCTAATATTTCTATTAAAGCAGTTCTTTCTAAACTGATACACGATTTCAGATTAGCCTCGCTGCATTAGCCATGTTCTCATATACCTCACAACTGTCTCGCTAATAAATTAAAATTGATCAATAAAAATAATTACCACTATTAAGAATGCATACCCACTTCTTACAGTTTCCGACAGCGTATTCTTAAAGATGTTGAGGTATACAATATATGTACGAAATGTGTCAATATCGGAAACTTTTAAAAGCTAATTGTTAGAGTATTGTTTACTCAATTCATAAAGTAGTAAACGTCAACAAAAGGAATCTTACCTCCACATACGCTCAACTCAGTTAAATAGTTATTTGACTTGAACAAGTAAAAGAAAACAAAACACAACGTATGCATCAGATGGTTACAGTTCCATTCTAAAACGAAAACAAAAACTAGTTGCCACCTACAAAATCGTTTATATTTGTCGCTACAACCCAAGCTACACTATTTTATTGTATGGTATGCCCATGAATCTAAAGATATCAGCGAACCTAATTTTCTTTGTATTAACTACGTTCTTTCCTTCTTTATCAAATTTATCACTTTTAAATCCTTTATAAATTAAATATAATATAACCGTGTTTCGTTATTATTCGTACCTTTTTTTCTGCATGATTTATGTCATCGTTCTGGTGAATAAATCACCTACTAAATAGAAAGGTTTTAAGTAAATAACGTTACATAAGTTTGATATCTCAAATGCGGAATGTATGCGTTATGTAAGTTGATGGGAATATAGACAACACATTTTGTGTTTAGTTATTTCTCTTTCATATATGTTACATGCATGTTACGTTAAATGTCTTTCATTTCTTGTTTGTTTCGACCTTAGGTATACGTGTACACATTCGAGTCTGTACATAATTAATATTTAAAAGATGCAGCATATCATGTGTACTTGTTTTTCTCCTTTCTCTTTTAGAGTAACTGACTTTGAATAGTTTATGTAAGCGGTGCTGGGGCAGAGGAAATAATTTTCGATTTTTCCAATATCTTCTAATGTCACCAACTTTTTATCTAACCAATCATTGTATGTTTGTATGTTGTATACCGATGATCTGTTTGCATTTACAGAAGATGTATTTAATACTAATTTCACAGCATAAAGAATAAATTTATCAATTACCGCTGTTTATATATTTATACAAGAGTTTTGTTTCTAACCCCTTCATCGAAATATATACATAATCTCCGTCTGCATTGTCGATATCGATATATATGCAATGTAACAGATTCTCTTTTGTCAAACATCATCTAGAATACGCGAGTATTACCTGTATTGTTTTTGGCGTAATATCAGAAATAATATTTATATTACTGTTTGCATTGCTCCTCTTTGAATCTGTTCATTATGCCAATAATTATGATTCTGAGTAAATCATCAATATTCAGACTGAAGGCCTTGCTATGTCATCTGTTACGTCAAAGGTCTTATTGTTAAATCAAACCTTGTTTTAACATAATCGTTTGGTCTTATATTCATACTGATCTTATTCTTGATGTATAGTTGATAACCTTAAATATAAATTCTGGTAACTCGTGATATTTGGCATCATCTTAATGCTTCCAGAATCAGATTAAACGACGTTTCCTATTCAGGGAGCTTTCATCTTCTCTACCTTTGTATTGGCGTATCAAATAATGAAACAATTCTCTTTGTATTAAATCTCATTTACAAATTTGAAAAGCAATTAATATGTATGATCTACTATTTTAGCTGTGTTCAAAAGATGGAGATAACAAATATGGCAATAGTGTTTGCTGCTTGTATTGGCTAGATACCATGCCGAAAGATAAATGCTTATCTAAATCTGTATGCGTTTCAGTGTGTGTGATGTATGTATGCTTATCGTCAATTACAAAAGAAAATATAAATCTAAAAACAAATCTGCAATAAATATATGAAAATTATAAATTGATCATCCGCTGTTATCCTTCGTGGTTTTTTTATAAGAACTTGTCCAAGTAGTATCCAAAATATTTTATTTAACCCTTTCTTCCACGGCCTAAAATTTAAAATAATTGTAAGGTTTGTGCACAATTAAACTTAGCCATATGACATTTACTATTGATGTAACCGCTTTATTGTGGGATTGTCCTATAAGAAAACTGTGGTCGATGTAATCGTACTGTTATATTTTATACATGTATTGGCATTACTCATGTTAGACAAGAAAAGTGAACACGAACATTATGACCTTACAGTTTTTGTTTTTGCTATTTATTTATTTTTTTGGAATTACAAAATAGATGTCTTTTTCTAGAATGAGAGGAAAACGTCAATGTTGTTACAAGAATAGTCAACGTTGCCCATTTGACAAAAATATGAATTTGGCAAATCCTACAAAGCTAAATAATATATCTACTTTTATTGACCGGAAGATAGAAAATATCTTAATTCTTGTTAAACTTACAAATTTTAATGTACGATTTTGCTATGGGCCCTTACAAGCCTGTGTATATAAGAATGTCAACAAATCTCTCCTCTCTGTCCCGGCTACAAGACCGAATAGTTTCATTTAGGTACTGAATTAGTTTAACGCATGTTTTAAGAAGTAGAAGCTGCTATGTCTCTGTCTGCTTGCATAGAAATCAAACTTTGCCATCTTCCTTGAAAGGTAATTAGATAAGTAGCTAAAATAATTACAATCACTAATCGCTCAAGTATGTTTTGTCACTTATGCCTGCATAATATCTCTTTTCCGTCATGCTCGATCTATATGTTGGGATAATCTCTGTTAGTCCCCTGTAATACTAGTACTGCCGATTTTAATATCGCTTGATTCGACACCTCATTATTATAGAATATCGTCAAAAAGAAGGGAAAAAAACAACTAACATTAACATAGAATAATATGGTCTCGTACAAATGTTAAAAGGACAAGTATATTTTGCCAAAATTGATGAATATAAAGATAATTTGTCAAAATTCTTAATGAAAATGCTTCCATTATAAAAGACACTCCGAGTATTTCTGCACCTAATGACATAAATACTGATTAACAATACTTGATTATCTATTATCTGATCATTTTTTTGTGAACCAGCTCACACATACAATTTAAAGATTGTTCTATTCATCTTTTCGATCTATTTCACACAAGTTAGCTCAAGCTCGTACTGAATCCCTCTAAGATCAATGGCCGAAAATTGTTTCCAGTAAAGGACAATATACCATGATCAAACATATTATTTCGTACTCTAACTGTTTGGAATAAAACACTATTTGGGGATTATTGTGAATTCATTCAACGACATTCTAGATTGTATCATTGTGATCTGCGACTCACGGTACTCTGCTACCGTACTGCATCGGACACCCTATCCACTTGTTAAAAGAGGTCACCTATACTATGTGACTTTTCCACTGTCTCTGCTGTGTAAATACGCATGAGGCGCGATAACATTTTCAAATTATTCAACGCTCACAAAATTCAACACGCACAGCCCTGATTATGACATGTATCATTCGAGTCGCATTCTTGAATAATAAATCCGAGGAATGCCTATTGATGATAAGTTTCAATGTAATTCCTATCCTTACGATGTCTGTGACATCTGATGCCGTTAACGAATTAGTAACTTAATCTTTTTTCTGTCATTAAATAATTTCATAATTTCAATATTAATATATGACATTGATTATCGTTAAATAATTAATAAATGCATCTATTGTCTGTCATTCATTCATTGCCTTCCTTTATTAGGAGCAGAAATGGAAGTGAATCACATACTACAGAATGTGATAGTCGCACATCATATAATTCAGGTTGTTAGTCTAGTTGTCGGCATCATGATTTGTGGAGCAACCTCGCATTTCCATCTGATGTTGTTTCACCTATCGGTAAGAAATTGCCACCAATATTTCATCGTCAATCAAATCAATTGCAGTATTTCACTATTATTATTATTATCATTATTATTACAAAGGAAATCCTAGTTTAACTGTAAAACCCTGACCTCAAACTCAAATTCAACAAAATATCTTCTTTGCTACTTTCACGCATGTCAAAGTCATGTAGTAAAAACCTACACAAACCTCTATCACGGACGAAAATCAAGGACACAATTTGGATATGCATAAAGGATTTCATATTAGTACTTCTGCATATATATATATATATATATATATATATATATATATATATATATATATATATATATATATATATATATATATATATCAATGAATTAATTAATTAATTAGTTAAATGAATGTATGCATGTATGTATATTGTCATTGTTTAACTGTACGCGTTAGGGATTCTACCTGAAAGTGAGCTGTATCACATAATACCAACGCGAAGTCCAGTCAATCTTAACATTTGCCAGTCTATTATTTCAGCCCATCTTGCCTGCATTAGTGTTCGTCATCTTCTGGATTACATCGAAATGCAATTACCAGAACCTTCGTCACATTCTTGTAAGTATACAGATGTAGTAGGAAACTCTCTCTCTCTCTCTCTCTCTCTCTCTCTCTCTCTTTGAGACAAATGATCTTCTACGAACTCAGTCCAACCTAGGTCGGATTGACTCAGAGCGAATATTGATGCAACAATCATTGAATATTGCAAACATCAGTACAGGTTGAATTTGCATCTAACTATAACACCTAGCCGGCCAATTACAGTCCATCTGTCTCAACAAAGAGGCACAATATTAATTCTCTCCGTAATATTTCTGTTTCTAATAATGAATGAGGATAAAGAGCCAGGTTAAAGGGAACAGAGTAGAATATACCGCAATTGAGACTGAAAATTTGGAAAGGGTTTCAAACTATTTATGTAATTTGAAAAATATAATCTATACAAATAAGAAAGTCCAACATTTTTACTTAGCGAGAAGGAACATTGACAAAAAATTAGTTAGAAATACTAACAGAAACTGAATTACACAATGAATACATTAGATTTGAATCACCATATAGACGCAATTGATACTGAGGCTTCACTGAAAATTACAGATGTCCCTAGGTTATATAACATACAACGTAAATCAACGAATAGCTTAATTTCATTAACCTAAGCAACATCAAGTCTTAAAATATTACTAGTAATACAAGTCCAGGACAACTTAGATTACATTTGGGTTCTTGAAAGTGCTTTGTATTGATATTAGTGATTATTTTGTACGAGTGATTCATTTTCCATGTAATAATGATGAGCAATCGTCCACACAGACGGAATGTGCTATGATATGTGTCCCTGAAGGAGATAAGGGAAAACAATTTTAAATAGCTGAATACCCATTTATTTATTCATTTTAAATGCACGTTCGCATCATCATCCGTTGCAAACCGACCTAAAAATAAACTTCCATCAGTTGCAAGTACTGACCAAACCAAACGTTATCAAGTTGATTCAATAAGAGGAAGTAACCTTATTATTTATGACATTATGTGTTAATCGAAAACATGAAGGTTGACTGATTTCTTCTTTTGAACGATGTTTAGAAAGCGTTTGATTATGTTGCTTATAATATTATTTTAGTGATTGAGATTAAAAGTTTATAATTTGTACCATGGCTTTGCAATAATTTTTCAAGCCCCTTTATAAAAATATTAAATAATTTGTAAATGTAACTGGACATTTTTCACCATTGTTTACAATCAACATTGAATGTACACAAGGTGACCTCATTTCCCCATGCTTGTCTCCATATTTACGAAGTGTTTAGGTTTCAGTACCAGTATTTAAAAAATAATATTTAAGGATAGGTAGTAAAAGAGGAATTACTATAGGGTACTTTCAAGAGTATTATTTAGATTGCAATGCATCATACATAACACATTGGTCTATTACATTTGTCATAGGGTTAGATGATATGGTCAAGCTAAATTATAGAGAAGTTAAATCTTTACTGTTGCAGTTGTCAAATAGATCAATGTTCCCACGTGAAACATTTTAGTTATGCAATGGTTGGTCCTAGATTGCTCACCTTTTTTAAGTTTACCAAATACACCTAAAGCTAAGATTCAAAAGTTAGATGATATTTTCCGTAAGTGTGCACTGGGTGGTGGAAATGATAATATCGAATATAAAACTGTGTGTAAAGAGTGTTTTGAAGAAGGTAGGAAAATTATTAATATCAGTCAGTATTGTTGCTCATTAAGACAAAAAGGGCATCAAAAGCATATGAGAGTGATTGGAATCATTCCTTAACTAATTGTTGAAGAGGGAGATGGATTTTTGGCATCCGTCCGTCTACGAGAGACGATGGCATAGCTCCAAAGTACGCTTTTGCTTATTTTTCTTTTTAGCTCTCTTTTCAGCTTGCTTTATTCTTCTCTTTTACTCTGCGTTTTGAACTCCCTGCCTGACAGCTAGACGCCAGCTGGAACGGTTGTTTGCACAGCTCTCCCAGTCGTTGACATTGATGTTTGCTGTCTTCATATCCTTCTTGCAAACATCTTTGTAGCGCAGATGTGGTCGTCCAGTTGGTCGTGCACCTTCTGCTAACTCCCCATATAACAGGTCCTTGGGAATGCGACCTGGGTCCATTCTCTTGACATGGCCGAGCCAGCGAAGGCGCCTCTCGCTGAGTATGGAGAACATGCTGTTCATGTTGGCGCGTTCTAGAACCTCTGTGTTTGGTACTTTGTCCTGCCACTGGATGTGCAGAATGCGCCGCAGACATCTCAGGTGGAAGCTGTTGAGTTTCCTCTCGTGTCTTGCATAGGTGGTCCATGTTTCGCTGCTGTAGAGAAGTGAGCTGAGCACGCACGCTTGGTAGACACGCAGTTTGGTCTTCTTTGTTAGGTTGGGGTTGTTCCAGACCCTCTGGTTAAGTCTGGCCATCACTGCTGCTGCCTTGGCAATCCTGCCACCCACCTCAGAATCAATGGAGAGTGAGCTGGAGATGTTAGACCCGAGGTATGTGAAGTTCTCGACAACTTCCAAATTGTACCCATCGATGGAGACAGAGGGAGAGGAGTCTGTGTCCTGTGCCATGACATTTGTTTTCTTCAAACTGATGGTCAGTCCAAATTCCTTACATGTATGGGAGAGGCAGCATACCAGCTGCTGAAGTCCATCTTCCGTGTGTGATGTCAAGGCTGCATCGTCGGCAAAGAGCAATTCACGGATGAGTACCTCTGTGACTTTAGTCTTAGCACGGAGACGGGCGATGTTGAACAGCTTGCCGTCAGCCCTGGTATGGATGTACACTCCCTCGCTGCAGTCCTTGAATGCGTACTGGCGAAGCATGGAGAAGAAGATGGCAAAGAGCGTCGGTGCAAGGACACAGCCTTGTTTGACTCCGCTAACGACTGGGAATGCTTCAGATGTTGCGCCATTGAAGCACAATGTGCTGTGCATGTTCTCGTGGAACGACATAATGACAGCAAGCAGACGTGGGGGGCAGCCGATCTTCTGCAGGAGTCTGAAGAGTCCACTCCGACTAACCATGTCAAACGCCTTCGTCAGGTCTATGAAGGCAATGTAGAGTGGCATCCGCTGCTTGCGACACTTCTCCTGCAGCTGACGTAGTGAGAAGATCATGTCTACAGTTGACCTGCCGGCTCGAAATCCACACTGGGATTCTGGGTAGACGCGGGAGGCTAGGATCTGCAAGCGTGCCAAGGCAACACGGGCGAAGGCCTTTCCGACGATGCTGAGGAGGGAGATGCCCCGATAGTTGTTTCAGTCGCTACAGTCTCCTTTGTTTTTGTACAAAGTGACGATGTTGGCATCACGCATGTCCTGTGGGATGTATCTCTGTTCCCAGCAAAGGCAGAGGAGTGTGTGTAGGGGCTGGAGTAGTGCTGGTTTTCCGCTCTTGAGGACTTCAGGCGGAATGCCGTCGCTTCCAGGAGCCTTCCCACAGGCAAGGCAATCGATGGCTTTTCCGAGCTCTTCCAGGGTGGGCTGTGTGTCTAGCTCCTCCATGACAGGCAGGTCTGGAATGGCGTCCAGGGCAGTTCCAGTGACATTGTTTTGGGTTGCATATAGCTCAAGATAGTGCTCAACCCATCGCTGCAGTTGTTTCCCCTGGTCTGTGATGACTTCGCCCGTCTTGGACTTGAGGGGGGCGGTCTTGTAGCTGGAGGGGGGGCCTGTCGCTTTTTTGATACCCTCATACATTCCTCTTGTATCCCCGGTGTCAGCAGCTGTCTGTATACTGTTGCAAAGGTTCAGCCAGTAGGTGTTGGCACAGCGGCGGGCGGTCTTCTGGGCGTTATTCCTTGCAATCCTGAGGGCTTGTTGTGTTCTGGGGCTAGGTGCAGCCTTGTATGCCAGAAGGGCTTTCCTCTTTGCCTCAGTCACGGGCTCCATCTCCTCCCAGTTTGCTTCATATCAGTCGACATTCTTTCGCTCCCTCTTCCCGTAAGCTGTGATGGCTGAATTGTACACAGAGTCACGGATATGTGACCACTTGGAATCAATGGTGTCATCAGGTGTCACTTTGGTGAGGGCTTCCTTCAGTTTGCTGATGAACTGCTGTGTTTTCTCTGGGTTGCTTGCACAGTAGGTGTTGATACGTGGGTGACCCTTCTTCTTGGCGTGGTGCAGCGTCTTGGGTAATATTCGCACCTTGCTGGCCACGAGGGAATGGTCCGTGTCACAATCGGCACTGTGGTAGCTGCGGGTAAGGAGGACACTGGCCAGTTCTGCACGCCTGGTGATGACAAGGTCTAGCTGGTGCCAGTGGCGTGAACGTGGGTGTCTCCACGACACCTGGTGGATCTCCTTGCATTTGAAGAAAGTGTTTGTCACACATAGGCTGTGGGAGCAGCACATCTCCAGCAGTCGCTGACCATTCTCGTTGATCTTGCCCCTTCCGTAAAAGCCGAGACAGGTGGACCAGGCCTCATGGTCAGCTCCCACTCTAGCATTGAAGTCTCCTAGTAAGTAAAGGCTTTCATTGTTGGGGATACTGGATATTGCCTGATCCAGAGCCTCGTAAAACTTGTCTTTCTCCTCGTAGGTGGAGTAGAGGGTTGGGGCGTACACACTGAAGATGTTGACCGGGCCTAAGGATGTTGACAGCCGGAGGGCAAGGATTCTCTCAGTACCTGATGATGGAGGTTCAATGAAGGCGATTAGCGTGTTCTTGACGGCAAAGCCTACACCATGCTGCCTAGGTTCATCCAAGGGCTTCCCCTGCCAAAAGAATGTGTAATTGGCTTCCCTGATGGTGCCGCTGTCAGCCAGTCGGGTCTCCTGGAGGCAGGCAATGTCGATGTTCAGTCGGGAGAGTTCTCTGTCAATGACGGCAGTCTTCCGTGCATCGTCGATCTGCTGTAGGTCAGTGGTCAATCCAGGACACATGGTCCTGATGTTCCAGGTTGCAAAACGAAGAGTTGGAGTCTTTTTATTTCTTCTTTTAGTCTTTCCTGGTGCAGAGTTTTGTGGCCCACTTGTCGAGATGGTTCTCTAAGCTCCACGCACCCAGTGAAGCAGGCAGGCCATGGCGGGCAGCACCTTACTGACTGGGGGCTGCCCAGCTTGAGGCGGGCGGTAGCTGTCCAGTGAGACCTGATGATCTCTCCCACCGTCAGAAGTAACCCCTGGCGCCAAGCTCTACGCCAATCGAGCTTTGACTTAGAACCGGTAAACTGCTACTTCTCGTGTTGTGCCGACGCCGTACGACGACGCTGGAGTGTCCTCTCCAGTGGAGCTATGAAGCCTGGGCAGGGTGGTATGGAGAATCAGCTGTTGCCCATGCAGCAGATCCCCCTCTCCACGCAGCTGGTGTGCCCAAGGGAACGACGAATGCCGATACAGCTTGGCACCAACGGCGTCGCAGGAGTTGCCGGAATGACGTTGAAGTCAATGTCATACCGCCTTAGGGACTCCATCTCCGGATTTTCTGTCGGGGTTTACTCCCTTAGCCTTTCCCATGAGTGGGTATAGCCACAAGGCAGCAGAGGTTTGGAATCGGAGTTTTCCTTCTCCTAGATGAGCTACCATCCAAGGTTTACGAGTCCCATCTACCCGAAGCAACTGGTTTTAAGGCGCCAGTGGGCCGCCTTCACCCCTTCTCCTGTTAGTAGAAAACATGGTCTGCCGGGCTTCAAATCTAAGCCACTCGCGAAGGCCAGGAGCTGGATTTTAGTTGACAGAGGCAGTAAGAGACGCAGGCCGTATGGGGCATTTTGGAGGATTGGGGCGCTTGTCTCCCACTCCCACCCCGGGCAATGTCAACCTTAGACCAGAGAGGGAGATGGATTCAAACAATGATATTGCATAGAATTTTATGAACCAATACTTTCTTAATATCACAATCTCTTTTAAAGAGAAAGAACAAACAATAAATATCAGAATATGTATTAAAGAGATAATGTCCTAAGTCACAGCTTGGATTTGTTTGTATATACCACTGTGGAATATGAGTCACTGGTCTTTGTGAAGTAGTTCAGAAGCATCTTAAAGTAAAATAAAACTACGAACTGGGTTATTGCCTATTTTGTTGCATTATCTTATACTGCGCTTTTTACTTTAACATCTTTCGACTCACGTTAGGGCGCATGTAGCTCAGCTCTTTGATCTAAAGTCCACACGTAGTTTAGACGGTCACTGGTGTCATAAAACCAACGCACATAGTTTAATTTTGTGTTGTTACTGATATTTTCCACTTGCTTTCTACGGACACACTTATTCATTAACTGTCACCATTGAAAGATACTTGGTGGTTTGTTGTCCTTGGACTGAAATCACGTTAGTTATTTAGTTCTTATTCCTTATTACAGATTGAACCATGTTCACATACAGTTGGCTACTTATTTCTTAACCATATTCAGTTGCGTAGTATCGCTTATTCCCGATAAAAAAAAAGTAATTGGTTACCACTTAAGTTTTGCTTATTAAAATATATCATACATCAAATCTGAACACTCTTTAAGACATTCATTGCAATTTTTCTTACACAACTGGGGAAATATCAGCGTTCTTATATAAATCTGAATAACGATAGATCACCAATTATGTGTAGGAAGGGTTCAAGATAGTGTCAGGTATATATTTTTAGTAATTTAAGATTAGTTATGTGTTTGTGTCTTATCTTGCTGTGAATGGCGTGAAATAATAATATTCGGCTTTAAAAAGCTTACTAATGAATCATGAAAATGTGAGACACAGAAAGCCCTTAAAAGTGATTAATTGTATGACTAGATGGTCCGATTAGAGTAGAATTATTAGGAATATTTACCATTTTAAGAAATCTTCAGTTGACATCGCCGAAATAAGGGGCAAACTACAGGTACATGGTATGAAAAAGGCACAATGTGGATCCATGGAAAATAGTATTTTCTACTAATTCAACCACTTACAATTTCGAGATCAGATTGCGGTGGGATGTAGAAGTACCAAAAGACTTTTAGAATGTGATATGAACCAAGGAGATGGTAGTTGGGATCGTTTTTAACACTTTGTTACGTTATGTGGATGGCAATCTGAAAACTAAAACGTTTCAGTGTCAGAGCCATGATTATAGCATATCAACTGACTAAAGAATATGTCCTTGATGTTGCCATATAAACTCGCGAATTAATAATTTAGGTCATAACGTAAAACGTGAAAAATGTTGAGATGTCCACCAAATGGCTATGTATGTGCTTGAAGTTAATGAGGAGAAGAAAGTAGCCATATATTTAATACAAGCAAGGCGAATGCCTCCGTAATATGTTTCTTGTGAAATTTTCTTACACTTGAATCCTGCACAAATCCATGCTTTATTCCATTCTTACTTTGGTTATACATAAAGGCGATTATCCCCAACTATTTCATTCTAATACAATATATATGCATTAAGTCTAGAGTACTAATACCCCCAATATGCCTGCTAAACTTTGAGTAAATGTCACATACAATGTTGCGATACCTTCCAAAACAATATCACTAAATCTATCTTCAAAGGTAAAGTTATATGACCATTGTTCCCAGTGTACTCTCTGCAGGGTTGTCACTTAAATTATATCCTCCACTATTCCGTTTATGAATCTACGATAAATACATACAACGGTTCGGCACTGAGTTTGAAAATCAATACTTAAATCCGTTACATTTTCTCTTAGTGTAATTGGTTTTTGAGGCATTATATGTTAAAGTAGGACAATAGTCTTGTGGCACCTTTAGAAAAGTAATCTCTAAACGACTTTGGTGCCCACTCTTGCGATAATCGCTTATTTCATTACACATTTCAATAGACCTATCAGATCAAGAATTTTCACACAGCTAAATATATAAATGTTTTTAAAGAGAGACAAAATGATTGAATTATCAAGACATTTATACAATATTTGAATATTTTGATGTTTTTCTTTAGCTTAATCTCAAACATCAAAATGCTGAATTATAAAATAACGACCCAACTGTTTTAGGCACTAGAATACCAGGTACTATAACTGTAACGTATATATTGCAACCACATTTCCAAACTTTCAGAATGAACTTGAAGGATTTTCAGGTCAGTATGCAAGGGTGATTTCTGTCAAGTTTGTTCCAACTCTGTTCAATAAAAGTTTGCAGATATCGTTTTAAAGAATTTCTATATTTAGCTATTGACAGACACCATTTATACACAGTTTAAAGGCGTTTAAGCCAGGATCTTCATTCCAAACAGGATCAAATTATGTTCACAGATTTTAGAGAAGTTGTGCTTTAAAGTATTTTGCTTTTTGTAGTAACAGCGGCCACAATTGATGGCGAATTCGCATCAATTTGTGCAAACCTGAAAGGCCTGCTGACAGGGTTATTTTCTTTTAAATTTGGTTAGTTTTGGTCAGAAGTCGTTTAAAGATTAACTCACATTTTTCATACCAGTAGCCATATTTAATAGCGTACTGGCATCATCTGTACAAATATGAAATCCCTCTATGTCATCATATTCTCCTGCAAATATGGTATATTTAGACTGGTTGTTTGTGTGGAGAAACGTAAATAAGCAATTGAATGACGAATGTAAATAAATAAGCTTACATCACGTTACATTGAATACAAAGCAACATCAACAATCGCAATTAATATACTATTAACTGAGGAAGTCTGCAAATGCTTCTTATTCATATAATAGTAAAATATCCGCCGCTTTATTTTACATCCTAGCTTCTTCCCTCCACCTTCCAACCACAAAATCCATCTAGAACCTTAGTCTTCTGTAAGACCATGGCCCATCAGTCTGTACCTAAAATGTATGTTTTGCTTTTTTATGTGCTTTGTAGGTCTTTTGAATCTTTTGAGGGTTTCTATTTTAGGTGGTTCATGCTCGTCTTTTTTATGTTTATTGCTTTAGCAAATGAAGTGTTTAAAATAAGACCTAGATGGTTTAGACAACTTTTATTAATCCAAAATCTGGGAAATGTTTCAGGAGTTGGCTTACCATTAGATGAATATGGTATTTTCTTTTATAAAACTTAAAGAGATTTTTAGCAGAATGCTAACGTAAACTATATCCCTATCTTACAACAACACAAGCATTTAAAGCTACAATATCTCACTATATTAATGAAATGGAAAAAATGCATATTTAACAATAATATTGTGAAATTGTATATGTGGCTCCGCTATGGGTTATGACATACAAGTAACCGTTAAGTGCTGGAAATAAATTATACCGGAAATCATACAATAATGAGATCTAGCCTGAACACAAATAGACTTCGTAATAGGCAACCTGCTAATTATGATGCAAAATTATACACAGTTTCCCCTTTATTTAAAACAGATTGTGAGTTATAGAGTAGAAATGAAAATGTCCAAGACAAATGGGCATATAGAATGCACGTGAAAATATAAATGTGAATACAAGGTTGCTCACGTTTCTCAAGAAGGCAGGACAACAAATACGCAGCGAAAATTCTCTTAAGACACCACTTCATTTTTGCAACATAAGGCTTTCTCTCAATGTAGCTGCTCATAATGAAACATCGCATTAAAAATAACAGTTCTTCTATGTAGTCTGTTATGAAAAAAGAACCTCACACATTCTAAGGTCAAGTTATAGTGTAATCATCGTCATTATGACACTTTATTGTTGTGGGTTTCCAGGGCATCTGTTACATGTTAGTGACTATATCATACCAAGGAAGTGGAAACTAAACGCCTTTCTCAATGACACATCGATGCCACGGCGTATTGAACCGATCAATCTACCCCCGCTCCCAATAAATAATAATAATAATAATAATAATAATAATAATAATAATAATAGGAACATTATATTATAAACAAGAGTCTCTTGAATGGACTAACGATTTAACGTCTGAAAAGAATTTCCAGGAATCCATGAGAGGACATTTCTTCTTTGCAGCTACTATTGAAACCATCTGTGATAGACTTAAATGAGGAGATTTCTTGATGAACATGGTGGTGGCCATTATGGATATAAAATAGGCAGCATTTACATTGCGCACCAACTAGACATCACAAAAATCTATTTTGACCATATGACAATCCAGTCAGGAGGAATTCCTAGTAGTGATAAGAAGATTTTCAAAGTGGCCTAAAATGTTGTATTTATGTCCAAGATAATCCAATAAATTTCAGATCCTCGAAAGTACTGGTCTACCAATAGTCCTGATGTATCAAAATGGCATTTTTCAAGTCTCGTTTGAATAACTCACACTAGGCTCAGAATAATATTGTAGTCCTATTAATACTTTGTGATTCCCATGAATAGTCCCAACAAATGTTTCCCCTCAAATAATGTATAAACCCATCATTAAATACATATGTGGTCTGATTTTACAACAAGAACATAAGCAATG
The DNA here is from genome assembly GCA_028554795.2 of Sinohyriopsis cumingii. NCBI lineage: Eukaryota > Metazoa > Mollusca > Bivalvia > Unionida > Unionidae > Sinohyriopsis > Sinohyriopsis cumingii. The sequence continues at coordinate 45,340,519 of CM068827.1, forward strand.
AAAATGACTAAATTGTCTAGTTCTATCTAATTATATCCAGGTACAAAAGGTGTAACCCATTTGTTCCTACTAGCTACTTCGCATTTTGAAACTATCCAGCATCGTAAAATACCCACCTTACTTTACCAATCCAAAGGGAAATAACGTAATTCTACTAAGAATCCACCTGACTCCACCAGCCAATGAGTACTTATCCCAAACTTTTCAACATGTTTTATTATGAATATTATTACTAATGATTGTAAACATATACATAAACACCTTGTATAGATACCAGACAGACTAGACTCTTAATAATTGGAAATTAGAATTTTATACCATATACAAATATTAGTTATCTAATACCTTACATTTATGTACAACAACTACACATACTACAGACACAAGCATGAACCAAGTGTTACAAAATATAAATAACATTTGTCGGATAGGAACCATTGTCGTTAAGATTCGTTTAGGATCAACTAGGCGTCGTAAGGAATCTTATGTTTGAAGAACATTGTCTATATAACTTTCTGTTCCGGAATAGCGATAACACCAATTCAAGATGTATGCAGTTGTACAATTATTATTTAGGACTAACTACGCGTCATAAGAAGACTTTTACAGAACATCCAATGCTGACAAGACAATACATTCACTATTAAAAAGATTTGTTCACTGTGATGACGATATTTGGTATCCAATCGGCACAATTTTCGTTTAAGATAAACCAGACCTTGTCGTTAATGTGAGTGTCAATTTTCAAGACAATCCTCCAAGTAGTTTAGGAGAAGTAGAAATAACAAACTTGCGCTAAAGGACATACATATAACAGACGATAGACATGAGGTCGTCCAACGTACTTATCTGGTATATAAACGGTCAAGCTCAAAACCAACATCACCAACAACAGCCGTTACTACTACTACTACTACTGCTAATAATAATAATAATAATAATTATGCCGCTACTGCTGCTACTACTACTTTTTGAGCAATTTTAATCGGTTGGCGTTTGAAATTCAATTAATATCAAATCACTTAAATTCTGAACAACTAAGGGCGATCTGAGAGGATTTATTCGTCATTATTATATTTACACCACATGGTGCTACAGTTTCCATGCTGAATTAGTTCACCCTCCATCACTGACATTACAAGGGATTTTTAAATATAGCGTGTGAATGTATTTCATACAAATATATTGTGCTATATTTAAGCAGTGTTGTTATATACCTTTAATTATTTCATGTTCATGACGTACCACCACCTCAGCCAGCAATATGTAATGTTTTGTTCCATAATTATCCTTCGGATATTGGAATTTAGTACACTGATATGATTGAGAATATATTCATTAGTTGGTCTGGACTTCATTTCAGATATATATAAACAGGCCATATATTACATATTACAACTGTTCAACGAAATCCTTTAATAGTTTTCAGAGGTTTACTCATCTGTTTGTCACTGTCATATTGTGCTATAATTAATTTAACATAATTTTAACCGACATTAAACATAACAGCTACATTTAAGACAATCAGTATCATCAACATTTTACACAGAAAATGTCACTGCATAAGTGAAGAAGGTAACGCAGATATCATAATTAGTCATTCGAGGTGAGTATGGAATATTAAAATGTGTAAATGGTAAGGGGATATGCGGTATACTGGGTGGATATGACGACACAGACAAAAACACCTTTTCATGTTTAAAAATTAGATATGATATAGTTTAGAAACTGAGATATGCGCACCAGTACCACCACCACCACAACTGCCACAAAGGCAAAAATTAAGTATTTTGCCGAATTCGCAAAATATAGAACATTACGTGAAAAAAAAACATTAAAGCAAACCAAAATCGTATCAATTTTGGGTAACGATATTTTACTTTGTTGTCATTGCAGCATGCTCATTATAGCAGTTGGAAAACTGGAACAGGATTGGTCAAAGTACCTGTTGGTTTATTTTTAGTGCTCAGGGTATATTACTCATGTCCTCTTACCTTTCAGAATGGCATTGAATAACATATTGGTACATTTTTATTATACTGTATCTAACTAGTTTGCGAAACGTTTCAATCAGAGAGAATCACTCAGTAAGCAAAGTCATTTCAATTCAATCCAATAGTATTTGCTCAGTTTCAATGATTCAAAAACATGTTACTTTAAATAAACTTTTAATGAAATTTTAAATAAACCCAAAGCCCCTTAACAGAACTGACAATCCAGTCATCAAAAGTAATTAATTCTTCTTTTTAAAACTGAGTATTGAAACCATCTCAGTTATCACTGAAAACTTCGGCATAATAAACTGTTAACCAACTAGGGATGACAAGCCATAGCATTACAAAATGTTACACTTTGTGATTCAAGATTTCTTTGAAAAGGAAATATTAACTTCTGTCTTTCGAAGTCTGAAATCCAGATTTCACCAGAAAATCCACGAATCATTTTAATAACGTAACTAAATGTACAAATTGTACTCGACATGGCATCTCTTACTAATGAAACCCATGCAATTATTCATATATTTAACACATGAAACATGTTTTAAAATCACAGTGGTAGCCTGAAAAGTCATCAGAATACGTTTTATGTAATGACTGTTTGGAAGAATTATTAAATGACATAAGTAAAATATAGTATTACAGAAAATGGTTCGTTTTGTCTACAGTTTAGTCTCAAAATATTGATGGGTTGATGCATGCAATAAATCCATTTTCGACAAATGTTTAGCCAGGAGCCATGGTGACAGCATATCCGTAAGTGTTCTAATTAGTGAAGACAGTAAGTTCTTCATTTTTAAATTCTATTTGTGAAACTATTGTAATGAAAACTATTTTATTAGTAGGTAAACAATACCTTTGAGCACAATGTCAATAAAACACATGGTTGATCACTGTCTTTCGTTAATATGCTAGGTAGAATCATTTGCCCTTTGAAAGGCTCGTTTGCTTGTGTCTTGAAAAATCACAAAATAAATTTGCTTTTTTGCACAGATTTTCTGATTCATTGATATATTCATTTATTTGCTGTAGTTTCTATATCTATTAATTACAGTACTTTAGTTGTCTTGCCGAAGGGAAAACAATAAACAACTGCTATAACTAGTAAGTTTCTTCTGCAACGCCCATTAAATTGCTGCGATATAGCATGGTGTAAGGATTAATCTCAGAGCCGTTTGGACCATATCACAGTTCAACTCCTTGAAATGAAATTTCTTAGATTAGGAGATTTGCTTGCAAAGGTTTCTTTGTCGTGTAAAATTTTGAACGACAAAAGTATGGTGTAAATGTTATCATAGTAATATGGCAGTATGACAATGAACCTGGACATGGAATAAATTATGTCTCACATCACGAATAACAACATGTTCCACTCATTCCAGTTATATGCATGCTACTCTATTGGCTAAAATGAACCCATAAGTTGGAATTGATGCAACTGGATACTCTCTCAAACACCATGTATGACAGAATTTACTAAAATACCACAGGATACTGTGTTGCATCTCAGCCTCAGACCTTCTGTATTTTATGCATGTAGCTTCCTAAAGTATATGTAAAATAAACCTGAAAAGTTATATTAGAGTCCAAAAGAATACAAAGTTCCGTATAAATTTCGAAACCGGAAATGTACTGGTGTAACAACAAGAACACCAGAAATAACAATGACTCATCAATAACGAATTAATCTGATTTCTCATTTCTCTCCTTAAATGTGTATATTATACACATTCACGAGTCTATTACCACCATATATCGCAATATATCCCACGTGACAGATCTTACTACTCAATTTAATATATCATAATACTATTCATTTGATCGAACCATTCCAACAGATATTTGATTCTTCTAAGATACAACCTGACCCATCTGTCCATTGGGTAAAAGGCCTACTCTCGCAAATACATTAGCATTATATTATTATTAACTGTCAGTAAATATGTAAGCATCTTTTTGCAAATCTATTGCAATTTTAAGTTGTTGACTATCGTAAAATAGGACCTATGCACGCACAAAAATTCAGCTATAGATAATCACTGCATTTTGCGGACCATAATAGAAATTACATAATTTAAACAAAATCATGTACCAGGAGTTAATATTAATATATATATATATATATATATATATATATATATATATATATATATATATATATATATATATATATATATACGTGACAACTGCATCTGCGATTACATTTTCGTTTCCCTTGATGTGCCAAATGTCGATGCTGTAATTCTTGCAACATCAAACTCTATTTTAACTCTCATCTGATTTTTATCTTTTACTTTGTTGATGAAAGTAAAGGGGTTTTAATCAGTTAATACAATAATCGGAGAAGAAGCAGAATTAAAATGCACTTGAAAGCCACAATAAAAGCCGAGCACTGTTTCTCGATATCGGACTAATTTGTCTTGCTGACGCTTGTTTAATTTTTAGAGATGTAGCTCACTGGATGATTCAGGCCATTTTTATCTGCTTGAATTAATACGCCACCAACGCCTACATCACTTGCATTAGCAGACATTTTAAACGGTTGAAATCTGAAGCTAAAAGAACTGTTGAACTTTTATGTATGTCCTTTAGTTTATCATACGCCCCCTTATATTTGTCAAAACAACAAAACTTGGAATTCTTACTCAATGAATTGTTTAGGGGTCACATGGGTCTAATCGATGTCCTAACCCTGCAGGGTCACTTTAGAGTATCATGAGGTATAAACTAGTTCTGGGCCGAAACTCTCGTCGAGACAGCAGTCAATATCAAATCACCTAGCAATCATCTTTTCTAAGCTGGGGGAAGGAGAAAAGCTCTTTACAGATTGTTTACACGACTGCTACTGATATATACTCTACAAAAACCCTACGGAGAACCTTTCTGTACCATGTAAATCATATCTCAATAAAAGGAAAACATGTTGAGCTCTTTTCAAAGATATCAGGATTATAGAATATGCTCTTGGTACGAACGATCGTCCCGTAAGGAAGATTTTGCTGGACGTAGCAGCAGGTCGGGAATACATACACGCATGCATATATGCATGTAATCACCAGCTTCTCAACGACTGAAGCAATATCTACTATGATGTCAATTTCTTTTCTCCATATTCTTTAATGCTAAAGTTTGGTGGTATAAATATACGTGATACCCTACTTTAGCATTCGTGTCACACTCCGTCATAGAGACCAATCTTTGACTGTGAGTGTGACAAGGTCTGAACCCGACACTCCACAGAGGTATCGTGTCGCATGATAAATGTGTTAAATTTGTGAAACATATATTTTAAATGGTGAAAAGTACAAAACATGATTTAGACATGAAGTAAAATATGAACTAAAATATGTAGACATGACAGATATAATTCTCGAAACCTGACCAAAACTCCATATTCTTCTCTTCCCCACCCCACCCCATCCTGTCATGATTCTGCGCTTCAAAGATAGAACGAGATATGGCTTCCCAAATGCCAATAGGCACATATATTTGTCTCTCGACACATAATCCTCTCTTCAGGTACAAAATATAGGAGCCAGCTTTATCTCTATACGGAAAGTTTAAAGGGCCTAATTAGGGATTTGAGGTACAGTAAAGGCAGAATAGTGCGTCTAGGAACAGAAGCACAAAAATAAATCTAAATATTAACGAAGGTGAAATTAAAGTTAAAATTCACAACAAAAGAACAAAAGAGAACATCGGCCTGTTTTGTTGTGGGGATTGTGTGTAGTTGTTGTTGCAATACTCTTACTGTGCCTCTTCCGGCTCAATCCGTTGTAAATAGACAGCTTTACTCAGACAGCACAGTTACTTGCGCGTTTAAACGAAGCTAATTGCCGAGATCAGGAGATAAAGGTATGTGGATATATATTTAGTTTCATTCACAAAGTTCGGATTTGTTTTGATGCGACATTGTTTTATATCGTGCTTACATTCACCAATCTTCAATACTAAGGTAATGTATGAACATAAAGACATATAAGTAGTAGAACGGGAAAGATGCCATTTTGATATTGGCTACCAGCCACGTTTGTTGTTAGGGTTATATAGAAATGCATATTGGTTCACACAAAGCAGTTCTAAAATCAGACTGGAAAAATGATTTTAAAAACAACACTAACTGATCCCATCCTCGTTATCAAAAGTTACAAATCAAAACGCAAAACCTAAGACTTTTAAGTCAGTGTTTAACTCCATTTCAGTCTGAAAAGTTTTAAAATGAACAAAAAATGTATTTATACAAAAATAGATAGATAACGTCATAGAAGTTACATTTGCTTTAAACAATTATCCATACAAAATCCAGTTATGTAAACTGATGCATTTTAGCCACAGTAGATACACTGATTTTGTGATATCCCTCATGTGGTCCGCCAAGACGTATTATGTAGCCCGCAAAATGATTGGTGTCACAAGTTGTCATGAGACATAACAAAGGCGATGCGGCCCTCGGGCCGTTAAAAATGCCCTCATGCGGTCCTCATGGTGGCCTATGTTTGAAACCCTTAATTTTTACTGAGCCTCAAGTATATACAAAATGAGGAAAGTGTAGCACTCTAAGCTATGACTACACAACAAATAATTTTTCAAAACCCTCTCTCGTTTCTCTATGTTATTGATGTATATACTAAGCCATCAGTTTATAAAAAATAAAGTGCAGCACTGAAAGCTATGATGATGTAACAGTTATTTGTTTTCAAAACCCTCTCACTTTCCTCTCTCTTTTTGATGTTTACTGAACTTCCAGTTTATAAAAAGTAAGTCAAGTGGAGCCCTCAAAGCTATGATGTTGTGGCAATTTCTTTTTCAAAACCCTTGTTAACTGCATGACCTTTCCTGCATCAGTCTGCTTCCGTCGTGTACACTTACACAGCACAGATCTATATCTTACTAATCAATGCGGGGCCTACGTGTACGAGTGGTCTAAATAGTTCACCGTTAAGAATCACTGCCATCTCACCTTCGTCTGCGTCGGTTCGAGTCTCGGGTTCGGCCAGTGTGTGCAAGTGAGAACGCTTTCCATTAGTTTCTCGTGGGTCAGTTATTCTTTCCGGGGTTTTCCTGGGTCCGTCCTCCAATATTTATACTGGCCGCTATGTATAGCCTATCTTGTGCTTAAAATAGCATTAAACCCTACAACAACAACAACAACAACTAATCAATGATTATAGTTTATAGTACTTTTGACTGGCTCAGGTTTTTAGGCATCAATCTTTTCCCACAAACAGTGCTGATGACAGAAAGTACAGAGAACAATACGTATAGCATTGTGTTCTGTCAGGTGTGCAAAATATCACAGATTACATCTTTCTCTCTATCAAAATGTATTTATTTTGTAAAACTGTATGAAAATATATAACAAGAAATAGCTATGTTTAAATAAGTGGTTTAATATGTGATCCATATAAAGTTTTGAATATAAATCTTACAATCTTACCGTGTATTGTTTTGTTAATGTATTATGAGTAACCAGTTAAGGAATTTAATAACTGCTGTAGACCTAGTCTTTATTATGTCATTCTTGGTATCTCAAAAATGATAACATACCTGACCATAAATTTAATTAAATGTGTACATAGCTTTCATTTGTATATGAGTAATATAGAATTTATGGAATGTATGCTAAATGGAAAAGTCTGTATGTTGAATGCAAACAAAACTAAAAACTAAAACAGGAAAATCAGTGTCACTGTCACCCACTCGGAACTTTGTATTGAAGCTCAATATCTTCTAAGGAAGACTGTTTCTGTCATGCTTTGAACAGATTGATACATCTGTATGTTAATCCTTATGTCCAACAAGTCATTATAAGTCCCAGGTTCAACAAACTGAAACTGCGGTTCACAACTCTGGTGGCCTAAGTGTTTAGAGAGTCTGACTCATGCAGGAGGTTGCTGGTTAAAACCCCGGCTGAGTTATATCAAAGGCGTATAAAAATGGTACAAACAGCTGTAACTCTTGGCTCTCAGCATTAAGAAGTTAGTGTTAGGACTGACTGACTTGGGGCCAGGATAATGTGACTGGGTGGGACATCATGCTACATGTCAGCGGCATGTTGTCTCACTGTTAGACATCACTATAAATCTTTCACACTGCAGACATCGTAGCAATATGGCTGAAAAAACTAAAGACATTGAAACATCTAAGAGGTGTGTACGCTTTTCTTTTATCAGAAATATATTGAATATGTGTCTACTATGAGGACTCTCTAGTCAAGATAATACCCATTTGTTTCTAATGAGTAACCTCTTGCATATTTGTCTCACTATGTGTACATACGCGGTGCCATTTGTGTGGTATTATCTTTAATTTAGTATTGTATACATTACATATCACTAGCCAAGACCAGAACCATTCCCGTATCTTTACAAATTAGTTACATTTAAAATTTCAAAAAAGCGATCTTTTAATTAGGGCGGAGAAACATTTCAATTAAAATGTATTACAATGAAATAGCTAAGATTCTCTCTGCTATTTCATTACTTAGTACACTATGTTTAAGCCATGTCCCAGCAAACATCATTATATCATACTTCACATTTCGAGGAATGAATTTTATATGTTGCTTTGAAACATGCATGCATGTATGCACGCACGCACGCACGTACACACACACATACATACATACATACATACATACATACATACATACATACATACATGCATACATACATACGAGTATGCATACATACATACATACTCAAAGCTTTTGACTATACACTGTATTCATATTTCTGTAGCTCAGAAATACAAGCAAATTACTGTCTACATCCTTTCTAATAAGTAGATCATTTATAAGTCCCCTGTGTACACAGATCCCAGTTGACAGCTGTGGATAGCAGTTACAGAGAATGGCAGAGCTATGATTTTGTCCGACATGGTAATACACGGGGGAGGGTAATATTTTGTTTGACTAAAATTACAAAACAAACCTGTCTGAGCACTGATGTGTGGGCGTATGGAACTAAATTCCAGCACCTGTTGGGTATTAAATGGAATGCCAATTATTCTCTATTGTAGAATTTTTTGATGATAATATCATGTCTGGAGAAAATTCAATCACAGATTAGCTATTTTAGAAGTGGTTCATGTATTATAATTGCTACTATCTAGCAGTTAAAGTAAACTGATGATTTATTAAATAATATAAGTATTAAATGCGGCTTGAAGTAAATCGTCAAGTTTATTGCCATGTAATACTGAACTGGCCAGTAAAACAGACTATGAATTGAGCACCTCTGTGGAAAACAGTTATGAACCGAGAGTCATACACCTTTAGAAACATCTTTAACGAATACTTCTGTGATGGCGGATCTGGGTCTGTACAGTTTACAGTTGGACTAGTCTTTTAAGCGAATATATACGGTATATTGTATTTTAAAGGTTATATCAACAAAAATTTGCTAAACCTTAAATGCCATGTATTTTAAGGATTTTATCCATTCTATTTTTAATTAATTGTACTATCTCTCATACTTTATTTCAGCATAAGCAATTACAGCTGTACCAATTACATTATTTTACGTGAAATGAAAATAGCCTAGTCTGATTAAATTTATTTATTATACAGTATTTGACCAAGATGGTGAAGTCAAAGATCATGTGGAATAGTGAGTTTTGTTGGTCTAGCATGTGTAGATTTGTAAAGTTTTATTGTGCCAATAGTTTGTTCACCTACTCACATCATAACAACACAGAAATGACTATCAGTTGATGTAGTTGTCATTTCTAGCATCCATTTAAGGCCTTAAAACGTAGATTGTGTACACAATTTAATGCACATGACAAACTTATCCACTTAACTGTTCTTTTTATCATCAGACTATATGTCCATAATGACAGCTATAGTAGATGATGCAACAGCTCTCAATAATTTATTCATGTAATTCCAACAATAATGTGGACTTAGTACAGCATCTGATCTTTAGAAGCTCTAAGTGCTTTATAGCATTAGATGACACATAAAAACATAAACAACGAAACGATTACAAAAATACACCATAAAATTAAAAAAGAACATGCTGACAATAATTACGGACGTAAACGTTATTAAGTCTTCAAATCTGTTAGTGTAGACAAAATAAATGAGTTTTAAGAGCCCTCTTGAATGAGATCAGTGTCTGTGTGTCCATGATCTATGAACAATTCATTCCACGTATCCGAGCTCTGGTACACAGAAGAATGTTATCCATAAGCCTTTTGCTTTAACAGTAGGGACAATGAGAATGGAAGTGTTAGAAGAGGAGCTTCAGTTTCTGGATGAGGTGCTCACGCGGATAAGCTCAGATAGGTATGTTGGACTGGAGTCATTCAATTAAATGTAGTGTGATTCTTGATCAAATGGATAACCGGTAAATGTTACAGAGCAGGTGGGAGTTGCGCTCAGTTCTTTATTCTCTAAGGATGATTCGTAGAGCTTTGATTGTAACTTGATGAAGTTTCTGTAACAGATAGAGCGACGAACCATATAGAAGTGTCCATCTTTAAAGTACTAAGGAACATAATTATTTTAGTGGCACCAACTAAAAGAAAATTGTGAATGGATCTGATACATATCACCACAGATATGCAGCATTGCATATGTTCATTACATGTTGGTGTAAGGAGAAAATATTGTCGAGAGTGACACCTAGGTTTCGTACACACTATGCGAATTTTAATGTTGGTATTGTTGATACTTATTGTTTGAGGTAAGGGATGTGAACAAGAACGTCCTTGCATGGTGAACATGATGGCTTCAGTTTGATTCAGTGGAATTGTACCTCGCTATGCTTTAGTTGGTAGCCTCAACTTCAGTGGGGCAGCTGGATTTGTATATTCGTGTGTCATCAGTGTACCTAAGGTGAGACACCGAAAGTCAAGCTGTGACACTTGATAGCGGTTGAGTCTGTAGAATGAAGAGAAAAGGGCAGAGACGAGAGCCTTGTGGAAGATTAAAACATAGATCAACTGGACTGGAAGGTTTTCCATTTACGAACAATAATTTTGTCCAGTTGACTATACAGGACTTCAGGAAGTATCATGAATACCATACAGAATGCTGGAGACGATGAAGGAATATCACATGGTCCATTGTGTCAAAACATGAAGACAAAACAAGCAGTATGTGGACTGTAATCTTTTCTTATCTTTGAATTCAGGTGAGGTACAAGCTGGTATAGAACAATTTTTTCTAAGAGTTTTTCAAATGAACGAGAGGACGGAAACAGGAAGTTTGTTCTTTAAATCATACGGATCAAATGTCGATTTCTTCAAAAGAGGCTTTACAGTGGCAGTTTCGATAAATGGTGTGAATTCCCCAGATGAGAGAAATTATTGATAAGATTCGTTAGTAAAGGCAGTTTTGAATCTAAGCACTCAAGTAGCAGTGTTGACGGAATCTGCTGGAAGCGTGTATATTTATTCCCTGACATAATCTCAAAGTATACATAACAATTGTCTAGAACTTCATTTTAGTATGTATTGTTAATACTAAGTTTTAATAATCTGTTGTGGCATGATTTATAGGTGGGAGATATGGGATGGTGGAGGTCAGGGTCTTAGTGTCATTTAAGAAAGTGAAAAACAAAATTCTTATTTTCTTGTATTTAGTCTTGAAAATAAAGCATTATTACATATGGAGTTTGAGATTAACAATGTAGAGATGCTATATTAGCAAGTAATATTATGGCATAGCAGTAAACTTTGGACTTGAAGTAACAGTTCCTACAGTAACAGCAGCTACTAATGGTTTTAGAGATTATAAAATGGTACTAAAACATTAACTTAGAAATAGGGTAATATTACTACAAGGGTTTTGATAATACCGATGTAGTAGTTTTTATATTACCAAAGTAGTAGTTTTGATATTACCAAAGTAGTAAAACATAATCAGCATGTACGACATGGGTTTCATGAGTATTAATGTGGTAATGTTACAATATTATAAAACAACATTAACCTATATCATTCAACTTCATCATTGTAGCAATAATGCAAAATCAGGTGATTGAGGAGACGAATTCAGTGTTCCACTCTCGCCTGCAAAATTGCATGGTCAGGTTATTACATGGATGTAAATAAAACATGGCTGGAGACGAGTTTTTAAATTAACGTAACTTCATAGGCCATATGTCTGCCTAAAAAGTCAATGTATGTCGTCTGTTCCTTTGCAAACTGATGTAGTAGTGAGATACATTATTGATTAAACTGAATCGTATTTATCAATGTTATTCCGTTTCAAAACAACAATAATTAATTTTTCAGAATAATAGGCATAATTCTGCATTTTTACAGATCCACATTTCTAATTGGTTCATTGGAGCAGCTGAATTCAAATATAAACCAACATGAGCATCCAGTATCACCTCCTACGTAAGTATGATACATTTTGCCAAGGATGTTTAGCGTGATACAGTCTCTCGAGGGCTATATTTACACGTTAAAAATGAGCATTATGCGGTGTTTCTCAATATAGTTTCTATTCGTACACGTAGAAAACAGACAAAAAATGCTACAAATTTGAAAATGGAAGAAGATGCAAAGATTAAAGCTGGCCAACATTTTTCAGAAATTCAAATTGTCAAGAATAACATCGATTTCACTGCACGAGTGCTTGAAATTTATAATTTGTAAGTGCGATATAATGTCCAAACTTTCGTCTTTTATACGAACTTATCTGAAAGAAATCAAAGTTAAATGCTTCTCTTAAGCAAATAGACATGTCTCTGTCTATATGGTTCAAAGATTTGTAAATACCTACTACAAACAGGGACACGCATTTTTATGAGAGGAAGTAAAGGCTGGGTTTAACTTGGTTCTTATAACGTTTTCTGTTTTGCTAGTAAGAGTTTGGTTGCATAATATGTCAAAGCACATGATCAAAACAATCTTGCTGTTTTTGAAGATAATAGACTCGAACGGACTTTTATCCACCCTTGATATTGTTTGTAACATTTTACCGCTTGAAACAAATATGCGCAACAATTTGATATAAAAGATTTTTAGTTTGTTTTCTACATAAATGTTATCAAAAATATGTATCAATTTCAATTTAGGTTTTTCATGTCTTCTACTCTTGATCATTATTAATCGTTCATAGAAAAGTTTTTTTTAATATATGTATGCTTACATACGCAGACGCAATATCTAATCTCAATCACTCAACACTTCAAAATGAAAAATAAAACTAAAAAGTAAGATTTAATATGCAAATGATATAAACATTTATCAAAGACCCAGATTATATAGCTACCAAAGTATGCCCAATAATAACAGTCCGAACATTAATTTATACGATATGCTCCTTATGTTTATGTATTTGTTCCTTAATAGTTCATACCGATCATTGTCTGTTACAACATGCACGTAGTTACACTAACACCAGTGCCGTCTTAAGGCATGGGCACACTGGGCAGTTGCTCAGGGCCTCACGCTTCTAGGGGCATCATGCTGCCCATATTGTTAATGGATATAGGCCTAGTGCATTGCTTAACCCAGAGTCTACAATATTGTTAAGACGGCACTGATTAACACCATATATTGGTAATGTTCTTAGCAAATGGAAGTTTATGCTCATAACTTGCTTTCTTGGGTGAGTCTAAATTTGATTTGTAAAATTTATTTTCAGTGCAGTCAGTGGTCCAAATTTCTCCAAAATAGTCAACGTAGCTCATAACTATGCTCGATTGTTGCAGAAAACGCTGAGTGGCATCCAATTGGAGAAAAACGAATCAGCGTAATATAAAGTATTTTACTGTACATTTAGCTAGGAAGGTACCTTTAATTAACGCATGATTGATTTGGATTTGGATTTTAAAAAACAGAGATGTTCAGTACCTAAAAGCAGACGTAGGGACTCTAAAGGAAAATACTTGTCTGCTGAATCAAGCCACTGAATGTCCTGTACCCTCTGTCGTCAACACATACGAAAGTCAGCATATCGATACAACTCAATAAAACTAACTTAATCATAATAAAACTAGGTTATTATGATCAACCTTTTATAATTGAATTACTTATCCATTTTTATCTATCCGCTCCATATCCTGACCCGTGTTCCACCTAAAAGCATCATAATTATCAAGTCTTATACCAGTGCGATGCATCACTGGAAGTGCAAATAAACAATTTCAAAACTAATGTCCAAGATTGGGTAACTATTGCATTCTCGGCTACCTGTTTAATATTACACCATATATATATTGTAAACTTTTTAATGTGCATATATGACAACTAATATGCAAATATAACACAATTCATAACAAAATTAGATCAATGTAACCCAATGCCTGAGTGACATTTATACTTTGAGATCCGTTCCTTACGAGCACCCACTATATATGACCATATTTCACCGTCACTAACGAAAATTAGCATAAGGGTGCACCTTAAAACGAGTAACACATATGCATCAAAAGTAGATTATAATGTCCCAATTTGTACGCTTCAGTGATTTTTTTTACATCTGTCACTTTCTCGTTAGAGGTCAATATATTGAGCCTTATTTTACCTACTCTCATAAAAGTTTGTACCTGAGTGCATCTGAGAAAGAGAAACGCATGTTTAAGAAATATGTATACTGTATTTGAGCGACTTTTATATTTTAAGCAGCTCGTTCGTTATTCCTTTAATATATTTAAATTATTAAAGTTGAGAAGTAGACAGTTCTCAACAAAAGTAAAAGAGCAAAGATAAAATAATGTACAGTGGCTTAAATTTCAAACTTCAGGTTCGTTTGTCACATGTTCTGTGTTTTTAACTTTATTACATTTTGAACAATCAAGCTCTGTTTTGACCTGTAACATTTGAAACTTTGCATACTGGCACATCCTAATAATTAGGATATATTCCAGTAGTATTTCCCTCATCTACGTGGTGGCATAGGTCTTAGCTCTCACTCGCAGTCAGTGGAAAATGACATCCATTTTCCACAGACAAAGCTACGTAGTATGTGGGATATCTATTCAGAAGTTCCTTTTGCTCACATTGCTTCAGTATCAGTCCTCCATTCTAGTCTCTATATGTTCGCCTTCGAGCTATGTTTTACGGTTGACTAGGGTATTCGTGTATACTCACAAATGCTTTATTGAAATTAGTAGCGATATTACGCACTATTTTAACAGCATGTACTAATTAATAATTAGTCATGCTTTGTGGTCTAAGGTTGACATTGCCCAGGGTGGGAGTGGGAGACAAGCGCCCCAATCCTCCAAAATGCCCCATACGGCCTGCGTCTCTTACTGCCTCTGTCAACTAAAATACAGCTCCTGGCCTTCGCGAGTGGCTTAGATTTGAAGCCCGGCAGACCATGTTTTCTACTAACAGGAGAAGGGGTGAAGGCGGCCCACTGGCGCCTTAAAACCAGTTGCTTCGGGTAGATGGGACTCGTAAACCTTGGATGGTAGCTCATCTAGGAGAAGGAAAACTCCGATTCCAAACCTCTGCTGCCTTGTGGCTATACCCACTCATGGGAAAGGCTAAGGGAGTAAACCCCGACAGAAAATCCGGAGATGGAGTCCCTAAGGCGGTATGACATTGACTTCAACGTCATTCCGGCAACTCCTGCGACGCCGTTGGTGCCAAGCTGTATCGGCATTCGTCGTTCCCTTGGGCACACCAGCTGCGTGGAGAGGGGGGATCTGCTGCATGGGCAACAGCTGATTCTCCATACCACCCTGCCCAGGCTTCATAGCTCCACTGGAGAGGACACTCCAGCGTCGTCGTACGGCGTCGGCACAACACGAGAAGTAGCAGTTTACCGGTTCTAAGTCAAAGCTCGATTGGCGTAGAGCTTGGCGCCAGGGGTTACTTCTGACGGTGGGAGAGATCATCAGGTCTCACTGGACAGCTACCGCCCGCCTCAAGCTGGGCAGCCCCCAGTCAGTAAGGTGCTGCCCGCCATGGCCTGCCTGCTTCACTGGGTGCGTGGAGCTTAGAGAACCATCTCGACAAGTGGGCCACAAAACTCTGCACCAGGAAAGACTAAAAGAAGAAATAAAAAGACTCCAACTCTTCGTTTTGCAACCTGGAACATCAGGACCATGTGTCCTGGATTGACCACTGACCTACAGCAGATCGACGATGCACGGAAGACTGCCATCATTGACAGAGAACTCTCCCGACTGAACATCGACATTGCCTGCCTCCAGGAGACCCGACTGGCTGACAGCGGCACCATCAGGGAAGCCAATTACACATTCTTTTGGCAGGGGAAGCCCTTGGATGAACCTAGGCAGCATGGTATAGGCTTTGCCGTCAAGAACACGCTAATCGCCTTCATTGAACCTCCATCATCAGGTACTGAGAGAATCCTTGCCCTCCGGCTGTCAACATCCTTAGGCCCGGTCAACATCTTCAGTGTGTACGCTCCAACCCTCTACTCCACCTACGAGGAGAAAGACAAGTTTTATGAGGCTCTGGATCAGGCAATATCCAGTATCCTCAACAATGAAAGCCTTTACTTACTAGGAGACTTCAATGCTAGAGTGGGAGCTGACCATGAGGCCTGGTCCACCTGTCTCGGCTTTTACGGAAGGGGCAAGATCAACGAGAATGGTCAGCGACTGCTGGAGATGTGCTGCTCCCACAGCCTATGTGTGACAAACACTTTCTTCAAATGCAAGGAGATCCACCAGGTGTCGTGGAGACACCCACGTTCACGCCACTGGCACCAGCTTGACCTCGTCATCACCAGGCGTGCAGAACTGGCCAGTGTCCTTCTTACCCGCAGCTACCACAGTGCCGATTGTGACACGGACCATTCCCTCGTGGCCAGCAAGGTGCGAATATTACCCAAGAAGCTGCACCACGCCAAGAAGAAGGGTCACCCATTCATCAACACCTGCTGTGCAAGCAACCCAGAGAAAACACAGCAGTTCATCAACAAACTGAAGGAAGCCCTCACCAAAGTGACACCTGATGACACCATTGATTCCAAGTGGTCCCACATCCGTGACTCTGTGTACAATTCAGCCATCACAGCTTACGGGAAGAGGGAGCGAAAGAATGTCGACTGGTATGAGGCAAACTGGGAGGAGATGGAGCCCGTGACTGAGGCAAAGAGGAAAGCCCTCCTGGCATACAAGGCTGCACCTAGCCCCAGAACACTACAAGCCCTCAGGATTGCAAGGAATAACGCCCAGAAGACCGCCCGCCGCTGTGCCAACACCTACTGGCTGAACCTTTGCAACAGTATACAGACAGCTGCTGACACCGGGGATACAAGAGGAATGTATGAGGGTATCAAACAAGCGACAGGCCCCCCCCCCAGCTACAAGACCGCCCCCCTCAAGTCCAAGACGGGCAAAGTCATCACAGACCAGGGGAAACAACTGCAGCGATGGGTTGAGCACTATCTCGAGCTATATGCAACCCAAAACAATGTCACTGGAACTGCCCTGGACGCCATTCCAGACCTGCCTGTCATGGAGGAGCTAGACACACAGCCCACCCTGGAAGAGCTCGGAAAAGCCATCGATTGCCTTGCCTGTGGGAAGGCTCCCGGAAGCGACGGCATTCCGCCTGAAGTCATCAAGAGCGGAAAACCAGCACTGCTCCAGCCCCTACACACACTCCTCTGCCTTTGCTGGGAACAGGGATACATCCCACAGGACATGCGTGATGCCAACATCGTCACTTTGTACAAAAACAAAGGAGACCGTAGCGACTGCAACAACTATCGGGGCATCTCCCTCCTCAGCATCGTCGGAAAGGCCTTCGCCCGTGTTGCCTTGGCACGCTTGCAGATCCTAGCCTCCCGCGTCTACCCAGAATCCCAGTGTGGATTTCGAGCCGGCAGGTCAACTGTAGACATGATCTTCTCACTACGTCAGCTGCAGGAGAAGTGTCGCGAGCAGCGGATGCCCCTCTACGTTGCCTTCATAGACCTGACGAAGGCGTTTGACATGGTTAGTCGGAGTGGACTCTTCAGACTTCTGCAGAAGATCGGCTGCCCCCCACGTCTGCTTGCTGTCATTATGTCGTTCCACGAGAACATGCACAGCACAGTGTGCTTCAATGGCGCAACATCTGAAGCATTCCCAGTCGTTAGCGGAGTCAAACAAGGCTGTGTCCTTGCACCGACGCTCTTTGCCATCTTCTTCTCCATGCTTCTCCAGTACGCATTCAAGGACTGCAGCGAGGGAGTGTACATCCATACCAGGGCTGACGGCAAGCTGTTCAACATCGCCCGTCTCCGTGCTAAGACTAAAGTCACAGAGGTACTCATCCGTGAATTGCTCTTTGCCGACGATGCAGCCTTGACATCACACACGGAAGATGGACTTCAGCAGCTGGTATGCTGCCTCTCCCATGCATGTAAGGAATTTGGACTGACCATCAGTTTGAAGAAAACAAATGTCATGGCACAGGACACAGACTCCCCTCCCTCTGTCTCCATCGATGGGTACAATTTGGAAGTTGTCGAGAACTTCACATACCTCGGGTCTAACATCTCCAGCTCACTCTCCATTGATTATGAGGTGGGCGGCAGGATTGCCAAGGCAGCAGCAGTGATGGCCAGACTTAACCAGAGGGTCTGGAACAACCCCAACCTCACAGAGAAGACCAAACTGCGTGTCTACCAAGCGTGCGTGCTCAGCTCACTTCTCTACAGCAGCGAAACATGGACCACCTATGCAAGACACGAGAGGAAACTCAACAGCTTCCACCTGAGATGTCTGCGGCGCATTCTGCACATCCAGTGGCAGGACAAAGTACCCAACACAGAGGTTCTAGAACGCGCCAACATGAACAGCATGTTCTCCATACTCAGCGAGAGGCGCCTTCGCTGGCTCGGCCATGTCAAGAGAATGGACCCAGGTCGCATTCCCAAGGACCTGTTATATGGGGAGTTAGTAGAAGGTGCACGACCAACTGGACGACCACATCTGCGCTACAAAGATGTTTGCAAGAAGGATATGAAGACAGCAAACATCAATGTCAACGACTGGGAGAGCTGTGCAAACAACCGTTCCAGCTGGCGTCTAGCTGTCAGGCAGGGAGTTCAAAACGCAGAGGAAAAGAGAAGAATAAAGCAAGCTGAAAAGAGAGCTAAAAAGAAGGATAAGCAAAAGCGTACTTTGGAGCTATGCCATCGTCTCTCGTAGACGGACGGATGCCAAGAACTATTTGTGAATTCCTATAAGTACGCTTGTTAAAGAGATCTAACAGGATTTCAATAAGCTCACCTATTACAGAGTTCTAACAGGATTTTAATAAATACACTTCTTAAAGATATCTAACAAGATTTCATTAAGTACACTTATTAAAGCGATCTAACAGGATTTCAATAAGTACACTTATTAAAGATATCTAACAGGATTTCAGTAAGTACACTTATTAAAAAGACCTGAGAGGATTTATATATGCACTCTTATTAGTCAGATTTAAGCCATTGTTTTAACATTATGACCATTTAGATATAGAGAGATATAACTGTCACAATCATTACCCTAGATAAATTGTTGCACTAAGCTGATAATATGTAACAGAAAATCATTAGAAGAGAACTTGTTACGCAGGTAATATTTCATTTTGCACAAACATCACATTTCATATTTCTGAAATTAGTAGAAATTAATAGAAAGTTCACAGTTCATTCAAAGATAACTACTGAAACGCTTGTATATGCTTATTTTCCGTATCAGCCTATTTACACATGTACGCTTATTTTCCGTATACACCTATTTGTAGGTACACTCGTATTATTCGGATTATACTATAATAGTAATAGTATAGCATATAAAGGCTATTAAACAATACAAGTAGATCTTTATTAGATGAAATTTATTAAACCAATATGATAACTGTGCCAATACAAAAATTGCTAAAAGGAAAACACACACATGAACACGCACGCAAACACACACACAAACTGAAACACAGTATTGTGGGTAAATTAAACTATCGTGACTGTAAGCATCGCATCCTAATTGCTACCTATGGTCTTAAGCTGCCCCATTAGAGTTGTCACATTTCCCATCTTTCAATTGATTTGAGGCAGACACGTTTTGCAAAGTGTGGACATTTTCATCCACACTAGTGACAGCAATGAGAAATATTTAAGATGTTTATCGGCAAGTGTCTTCTCTATTTCACAACAGATCAGGACATGGTTGGTGTCCGCCAAGAGCCCACTAGGGAGCTCAACATTATTTGGCCGCTTTGGCCACCCATCTATGAAGGTCCTTATACATGCATCGATCAAACTATTCGATTACATCATTAAGGATATATCTGTTACACCAAATACCAATATATTTAATGACAACGGCACACAAATACAAATCGATTTTATTCGAAAGATTACTTATCAAACTTTACTCGGGGTTTGCTCGAATCTGATAGGTTATTGTAGATAGTCAAGTAGTTTACATTTTGGTAGACTGAGAGGAAGACGCTATGGTAGGGATTGGGTGCAAAATATTTGCAGGATGAACATGTGTTACTGTATGATAAATAAGATGTATTTGATAAGACTAAAGAAGGTTTTGAAGATTAAATATTTGAATAGGAAAATCTGAGAAATGGAAGTGAGACGAGTATTCTTGTAACATTTACGAAACTTCAGAAAACATTGTTTCTTCATCAGAAATGGAGGAAAAATAATGCATGTTTAACAGTGTTTTTGAGCATGAATGCTTTCAGTTGTTCGAAAATAGCCAGTTTCTAAACTGTGACATGTGGGGAAGAATGGCGTAACAAAAACTGGGTGAAGACAAGATTCATATGTTACTGGTATTTGTTCTTGTCCTCCTCTTTAAGTGTTCAATTTTGTGTGAGCAACATGAATAACATTTAAGGAACTCAATTAATTTGTTTTAACTTTTTGACGATTAGAACATTGGTTTGCACCCATTATTTTGTAAACCAGTTGAATTCCAGTAACCGAATGTAACTTTTATATTTTGTATCAAGTTTCCAAATTGCCCTGTAAAATATATTCAATATAGCGAAGACAATAAGGACGATGTATATTAGCATTGAATGACAAAGTATTCATGTTTTTTTTTAATTGCTCTTAAAGCAGTTCCATCTAAACTGATGCATGAGATATACGAGTCACATGAGCCTCACTGTATTATTTAAGTTCTTCAATATCCCATAACTGTCTAGCTAATAAATTAAAATATCATTACCAGAACTAACGGTGTGTCAGTATACTCACTTCCTACAGTAACCGACTGCATATTTTTGAAGATGTTGAGGCCTACGATAGACGTAATGACATGTAAGATAATTGGTTTTGTTTACTCACTACACAACATGCTAGACAATAACAAAGGAATCACCTCCAAACAATGTCAACCTAATAAATAAATTATATGTCTTGAACAAGTCACAAGGAATCTTCTCCTAATACTGTCAACCTATTACATAAATTATATGTCTTGAACAAGTCAAATGGAATCACCTGCAAATACTGTCAACCTATTAAATAAATTATATGTCTTGAATAAGTCATACGGAATCACCTGCAAATACTGTCAACCTGTTAAATAAATTATGTCTTGAATAAGTCATACGGAATCACCTGCAAATACTGTCAACCTATTAAATAAATTATATGTCTTGAATAAGTCATACGGAATCACCTGCAAATACTGTCAACCTATTAAATAAATTATATGTCTTGAACAAGTATAAAGGTATAAAAAAAACACAGTATATGCAACAGATGATTATATTTTCATTCTAAAAAGCTAAGAAGGTTAAAAATTAAAACAGGCTACTTGCCACCTAAAATATTGATTAAATATGCATTGCAACCCGAGCTACGATACAATGTGTCATGGATTGCATAGTGTACACTACATTGTTCTATGGTATACCCCACGAATCTGAAAATATCAGCGAACCTAATTTTCTTTTTACCCAATACATTCCTTCCTTCATCATGGAATTTCTTTCAAAAACATTCTAAATTAAATATAATGTTACCGTTGTTTTGCTATTATTCGCAGTTACTCACCTGTTTGATTTTTATGATCGGTAAGGTGAGTAAATTGCTTACAAAATAGACAGGTTTTGAGTAAGTAATGTTATGTAACCTTCATATCTGAAATTCGGAATATGTGCGTTATATATGTTGCTGTGAATATAGTCGACGTATTTAGTCTTCACTTATTTCTCTTTCACGTATTCCAGCTCACAACACAATTTGAAGATTGTTCTTTTCACCTTTTATATCAAATTCACATAATAGAGCTCTAGCCCGTACTGATTCCGCTGTGATCAAGGTCACATTGGTCGAAAATGGTTTTCAGTAATGGGCAATATACCATGATCAAAGATAGTATTTCTTACTCTAAAGTGTTTGGACTAAAACACTGTTTTAGGAGTATCTTGAATTCATTCGAAGACATTCTATATTATATGATTGTGATACATCAAAGCTGTTAGCATACAAGATCATTCAATGCAATTGGTATATCGGCCAATTCAAGACAGAGAATCCGTTTCAACCTATACTTTGATAAATAGTAGATTACTTACATCATAAGAAAGAAACCTATTTTATCCAGATCAAAACTGAAGGTGTAAGGACACTATTCTTACAAAAGATAAGGCATTATGCATAATAGTCTTTTTCAGGAATGTAGCTTGTCTAAAATATGTTAAGGGCTTGCACGTATAGCACGAAAAAGAGATATTAGCTTTGCGAGAAAAGGTGAAAGGTCAAGGTTGTTATTCCTGAAAGAATAAAGAGATTTGTAAAACAGCGTGCTTGTATAATAGATTTCAAGACCAAAGAAGCAGATGAATTGGACTGATGTCTTAAATAAACCTATAGATGTAGGGTCTAAAGGTCATTGTTGATGGTTATAGGAAGTCTAATACGAACTTATGCTTTTATGCACATTAATTGTATGGTGTTTGGTGCCTACACAAAAGACTATTAAACATGGGCTGGAAATGTAATTTGAGGCTCTCGGTACTCTTGTCATCATACTGCAGTGGAAACCATTTCCACATATTCAAGGAGGTCACGTACACTACGTGGCTTTTCGATTATTTGTGCTGAAGTGCCATCTTATTTTCGAATAAATCCCCTCTCGCAACAATCAACACGCACAGCCATGTACATTGCGTGTTTTCGAAACGCTTATGTAAACATTTTATTATCTTGACGTGTATCATTCGAGTCGCTTTCTTGATATAGTAAATGTAATGCCTATCGATTCCAAAGTAGTTTCTGTCCTGACCATGGATGTGACAACAATGATCAATACTATTAAGATATGACGTGATATAGTTAAAGAATTAATAACTTCATCTCTTTTCTCTCAAACAAAATATTTTCCTTCCTTTATTAGGGGCGGAAATGGAAGTAAATCCCATCCTACAGAATGTGATCGCAGCACATCATATAATTCAAGTTGCTAATCTGGTCTTTGGCATCATCATTTGTGGAGCAACGTCGCATTTTCTTCTGATGATGATTCACCTAGCAGTAAGAACTTGCCATCAAAATTTCATGGTCAAAAACATCAACATTTACCTATTATTATTATTATTATTATTATTATTATTATTATTATTATCATCATTCCAACGAAATCCTAGTTGAAGTGTAAAACAAAACTGACCTCAAACTCATACTGTACTAAATATATTGTTTGCTAGTTAGAAGCGTGTCAAAATTATGAAGGAAAAACCTCCACGACCACGATAAATACATTCACAACAGATTTTAATTTTTTGCAATTCATTGTATGTATGTATATATATATATATATATATATATATATATATATATATATATATATATATATATATATATATATATATATATATATATATATATTAGGGGGTATGTATACATTTAAATGTATGAGTTAATTAATGAATCAAATGAATGTATGCGTGTATGTATATTGAAACTGTTTACATATATACGTTAGGGATTGTACGGAAAGGTGAGTTGCATCTCACAATATCAACGAGAAGCCCAGTCAATCTTAAACTTTGCCAATCTTTAATTTCAGCCCATCTTGCCTGCATTAGTTTTCGTCATCTTCTGGATTGCATCGAAATGCAATTACCAGAACCTGCGTGCTATTCTTGTAAGTATTTAGACATCGTAGGAAACTCTCTCTTTCTCCCTCCTTCCATCTCTCTCTCTCTCTCTCTCTCTCTCTCTCTCTCTCTCTCAGCGAATAGTTACGCAAAATGTATTCGCTTCTATAGCTATGAAAGCATGATGAATTTAGATTTCGCCGGCCAATAGATGTCCAAATGTCTGCACAAGGAGTCGCAATATTAAGTCTCTCCGCAATATATATGTTTCTAATAATACCTGAATATATAGATATTAACAGTTACACAAAATTTCATATAGGATACTAATTACATGACATAATGTCCGTAGAAAGAAATCAACGATTCTACACCTCGGCCTTTGATCCACAGCGTCAATCATTTTTGTCCCAGAGAGAAAATGTGTAAGTAGGTTTTGCCAAATGGTATAGTTGCCCGTTAGGTAAATTGTACACTATGTTATTTTATATTCATATCGTAGACTAGAATATTATAGAGTGGACAATGCCTGTGCACTATTCAAAAATTTTATCTCCGGTTCTTACAGTATTATACCATCTAGTCTAATCTGTCCGACTTCAATTTATTTATGAAAGTGTTTCATGACATCCCAAAAATAGAAACAGTTTCTTAAAAGTCACTCATTGGCTGACAACCAGTTGTATCCGACGTTTCTATTATAACGATTTGTATCGGATGCACGAGATTAGACTTTAGAAGAGCACGAAGGCATGATAATGTTGTCTATGCAGCACACCAAGTTTCAGCACACGTCGCTGTACTTTGGACAATTTCGAAAATTATATATGTCCCCGATAAATGGTTTCTTGAGTGTGGCAACAATTCTGGCCATGATTATTTTGCTAAGGTATACTTTTTATCGGCTACACAAATATTGTCAGAGAATGAGCTTGCTACTATACTCATCTCGTTCCATTATGGAAAGAATCGTCTTTTTTTTACAGAAACAAGATTTTAATCCCTTGAGCAATCTCTTCTGCATAAATAAAAAAGACAAATCACATTATGCCGGGTTAAAATATCTGGTGTTTTGCTATCAGCATCATAAGTTACAATAACTGCTAAAAGTTTAGATTCAATGACATGCTGTTTTATTTTCCTGTGTACAATGTTAGATCAAAAGCAAGATCATGAATACATTTTATTTCATTTATTTTAAGAGCTGGTATGATTTTAAATATGTCTGCAGAACAGTTCAAAAGTTTGAAATGATGAATGGAAAGCTAATTTAAAAACAAGATCTCATTCAGGCCAAACTTTCATTTGAAATCGTAAGGAATATAACATGATGCTATTGTAATGAGGTCATTCGTTACAAAAGTAGCTTGATGTACTTATTACGTTGTACTTTGTCACAATTACTACAGTTTAATGTTCAATTAGCTTTTAATATTAACGATTGCTAAGAACACCATGGAAGTACTTACGATTAGTTAGGTTAGCTGAATATTGGTTTAGAATGAAGAGTTATATCAATATTATACTGAGTACTGCAAATAGGCAAGTGTCCATGTTTCCCGATCCAGAAAATTGCACCATGTTTATTTCAAGTTTTATAAATTGTCTCTGTTTTAGCTTACAAAAAATGAACTTTGACTTAGGATTATTTCAAATTCATGTAAAACCGTCCGTATATCAGCTTTAAAAAAAACCGAGTGCCTTTTCATGATATGAGAATTCAAACGTAGAATTATGCAGACAATACAATGGATAGAAGTTAGATATATCGTATAGCATGTGATAGTCATGACATTGAAGAATATCATCTTAGTTCTGTTTCCTGTATAATTAGCTTCTGTGCAAATGAATAAAGTTAATGAAAAAGAACTTCTACAACAAGCCAAACGTGTGCAATTGTATTCAGTTTTCAAATTCTTGTAATAAGAAACCCTTATGTTTCCTACCTAAATTTGTGTACGAAGCGTTCAAAATAAGACAGATATTATTACAAGTGTGGTACTGTCTTATAGAATGCTTTATAATTTTTCATTATCTGTTGTCCAGCTTCTGTGGATTATTTTATTTGAGTTTTTGTTTGTATATTGCTTATATTATTCCATGTTTTAGTATTTACTCTAATATGATATACATGGTTATTAAGAGGAAACAATTAAACTGAATTCAACGACTTCTGGAAGTGAACGGTGTATTGATTGTCTTTTAATGTTTCTCATTCCTTGCATATTTTGTCTAATTGCAGGTACATTTTAACTTCATCCTAAGCATATTGTGGTTAATCACTGTTTTGCCAGTTTTCATCTTATCGATTATTATGCCCATTGCGATGAGCATTAATAGTGATTCAAGACATGTAGACGTAGCACCCATAGTAGTCGCCATCCTCAACGGCATCCTGAGTCTCAGTTCTATTAGTTTGCAGTTTGCGCAATCTGGAGGTCTGCCCGAAATGTTGTTCTCAATGCAAAACTTTCCAAACTGCAACATAGCCACTCTCCCTTCCCATTCGACACACGAAATATGTTTACTGACCATACTGACATACAAATGTCTGAAGCACCTTATGTTCTATCGACGTAGACTCAGCCATCATGGTAACGTTTCAGTGACCAAGGACCAAGTGCAAATGATATCGGCCCAGTGTTTCAGCATCACATGATGCAAGTTTAACCACTCAATATAGGTTTTGTACAAGTTGCAATTATTAAACTGTATACAGGTTTTGCCTTTCAGTTTTTGACGCAAGAAATTTTTGAAAAAATATTAAGTATTGATTATCTTTGTTTTCAAATGTAAGGGAGAAACGCAAATATTACTAGATAGGAAATAACTCCAAACCACTCAACAAGAAAAAGAATTCGACACGGCAACAAGCAAGAAAGAACAAATAAATAATATCAGATTATTTATTAAAGAGCCTTAGAATATAGTCTGGGAAGAATGAGTCGACAATGTATGTTTTAAGTCACAGCTTGTATTTATTTATATATTCCACTGCAGGATATGAGTCATTTGTTGTGTGAAGTAGGTTAGAAGCATCTTAAAGTAATATGAAACTACAAACAGGGTTATTGTCTAATTTGTTTGATTATTTTTCACTGACTTTATTACTTTGACATCTTTTGACTCACTTTAGTGCGTATTTAGTTCAGCTCTTTAATCTAAAGACCATACATGTCGTTTAGACAGTCACTGGTGTCATAAAATCAATGCACATGATCAACTGTGCGTTGTTATTGATATTTTCCACTTGCTGTTTAACCTAACATTTGTTCATTAACTGATGACTTTGTAAAGACACTGGTGTCATGTTGTCCTTAAATAGAAATGAAGTTGGTTACTTACTTCTTATTCCTTATTAAAGATTCAACAATTTTTTATACATATTTGGTTACTTATTCCTTAATCAAATCCAGTCAGCTACTTACTGCTTATTCCCGAAACAGTAAGTAATTGGATACAGCTTACATTTTGCTTATTAAAAGATATATCAAAATTGAACACTCTACAGAGCCTTCATTTCTGTTATTCTAACCCAACTGGCAAAATATCAGTGGGGAATTTTTTTGGCCTAGCTTTAAAAGATGAAGAAAGATATTTCACTGATTATATGTAGGAAGGGTTCAAGATATTGCACGGTACAACTTTATTTAAATTTGAGGTTAATTAGTTATGTTAAGTGCTTAAGTCGTATCTCGAAGCGTATGGCGTGAAACATTAGCATTAGACTTCAAAAAGCTCACTAATGATTCATGAAGATGTGAGACACAAAAGTAGAAACTGGAGATTTATTTATGTGGTTATAATGTTTAGATGCGAACTATTTGGAATATTTACCAGTTTATAAAATCTTCAGTTGACATCTACAGATACCTGGTATTGAAAAACGCACAATGTGGATAGATGGCATCAATATTTTGTACTAATTGAACCCCTATTTGGTGAATTTTGATTTCAGCCTCTTGCACATTGCCTAGTTTGGGGATATGTTCCAACAGTATGAAAAGGTTAAAGAGAAATAGTATCGCCCATTTCGAGAACTCTTGAGCTCATAGTATGATAGTTATGATAACGCCCATTAGGAGTTTCCTATTCAGCAGATATTTTGCTCCTGTAGTTCGCTGTAAAATGATTCTGACAAGGATCGTTATTTGATACCTTATATGTATCCATATAGTTGTCCCTCAAACGCATGATAACGGCGATTGCTTCAAGCAATCGGCGAAATTGGTGGATCTTTAGGGATACCAGCAGTTTAAAAACCGTTACTGTCTTTGAACATAGTGTAGCCAGACTGCAGTGCCTGAACCCCTACATAGAACACTTCATTTCAATCCATGTTTAAATCTTCCTAATTAGTGTTCTGCTCCAGCCATAGCCAAAGGTTGTAATCAAAATCGTTCAGCCGATTTCGTGAAATTAAGGGCTAGATAAAGGGGAGAGGTGGTTGCGACCCATGCGATAAGAAGATTATATCTTACGCATACAATTAGGCCATTACATCACCTCTTTAAAGAGTTTTAACATGAACCCTTCTTTGATATTTTTATCTCTTGTGGTAGTGTTTGTCCATTTAGTATGAAAGTCCTCATATACTGTAGAAGATACAAATTAAAAATTTCGATACCAGTTTGCATTGGGATATAGAGGTAAAAAATGTTTAAAGTATGTGATATACGCCATTGAGATGGAGCTGTGAGTTTGGATCGCTTGTATCAGCTTCTTAATTTAATGAGTTTCAACATAAGGGTTATAACTGATTTATGATTAATCCTTGGATGTTGCCACAGAAGGTGGAGAATGATGACTCTAGGTCACAACGTAGAACGTGAAAACTGTTTAGATGTCCACCCAACGGCTGTATATAGGTTTGAAGTTAATAAGGAGAATAAATCAGCCATATATTAAACTCAAACCACGGCAAATGCTCCCATGGTAGGTTTCTTGTGAAATTTACTACAATTGATACATTAATTCTGGGGTACTAATACTGCGAACACAAGAATGTTATTTCTGCTATTTGCTTGCTAAACTTTGAATAAATTTTACATAAAAGTTTGCAATACATTCAAAAGAAATATCACTAAATCCATCTTGAAAAGTAAAACTGTATGGCCATAGTTCCCACTTTACTCTCTATAGGGTTATAATTTTAATTATATCCGACACTACGCCGTTTATTAATTTACTATAAATTCAAATAGCGATTCGGCAATGACGTTAAAAATCACCACTTAAATCTATTCCATTTTGTTAATGTAAGTGTGTTTGAAGCCAGATATGTAAGATAATAGTCTTGTTATGACGTTTAGAAAAGTGTATACTCTTGCTGTATATATATATGCGATCTTTTCCATTACACATTGCAATTTGCTATATCAAAAAAACTATCCTATCGAGTTTTTTCACAATATGTTTCCTACAGCTGAATACTGAAACTTTTGATCGATTCCCACCATGCCGAATATTGGTATCCAAATCAATCTTTCACAGTGTTTTCATATTATTTTCACTGGACCTATCATGGTTCAATGTACAGCGTTGAACTGTTTATCTTGGCTTGTTAAATGGGTCAGTGACACAAACAGTGGAAGCCACAGAAGACGATTGGATCATCAAGACTTTTATAAAGTATTTGAATATTATGATTTTTTCTTTCAGCTAAATTTCTATCAATATGATGCTGAATCATACAAAAATGACCCGACTATTTTAGGCTCTATAATAAAAAATACTGCAACAATAACTTCTTAATATAATCACGCTTCACACTTTCTGTATACTCTTGCTGATAAAAGCAGAAACATTTTCAAAGGATTTACTTAGTATATGTTTATTACTGCACTCAAACACGCACAAGAACACACACACATAAAATCATATATATTTTGCATAATGTTCCGCACTTTTGTTCACCTGGTTACATTATAAAATCACAGACAACCGCTTTTGTAGTAGACTCTATGTTAAAATCGTGACAATATTAATTTAAGTTTACGTTTTGAAGGAAGAATCTTAAATATGTATATATCAAAACAGTGTATTAAACGTTTTAGAACGAAACTATTTCCGGAAATGACGAAATTATTACATGAAACGCTAGTATCGTTTAACCAAATTCCTAAGGCTCTGTGAGAATGTCGCCATACAAGGATGTCGCAAATTAACCTAGTTTCCTTCGAAAATTAGACAGAACAAGGATTTCCAATAAAACTGAATCAGTACTTTTCCTTGAAATGAACCTCTTGTATTAGCGTCCATATATCAAGGAATGTCCAAAGAAATAATGATAAGCTTTCAATATAGTTTACAACTGAATGTTTTTAGAAATTATGGTTAGAACATTTTGAAGCATAGAAGACATATTTAAGTAGTTTGGCTTCTCGACAATGCTGCCAACATGTCATCATCAGAATCACTTCAGTTTGCAAAGGTGATTTTTGTCAAGTTTGCTCTAATTCTATTCAATTACAATTTCAGATATTGTTTAAAAGCATTTGTATATTTAGCAATTGAAATAAATCATTTATATACAATCTGAAAGGCTTTTGCGCCAGGACGTTCATCCTAAGTATGAGAAAATTATGTTCACATATTTTGGAGAACATGTTTTTTAAAATATTTTGGTTTTATAAAACACTGGCCATAGTTGATGGCGGATTCACATCAGTTTGTTAAAACTTTAAATGCATGCTGACTGGGCTGTTTTCTTTCAAATTTGCTTAGTAGATTTGATAAGCCGTTTACAGATTAACTCCTATTATTCATGCCATTAACCATATTTAATAGCGTACTGACATCATCTGTACAAATCTGAAGTCCCTCCATATCATGATATTCTCCTGCAAATGTGATACTGTTAGGCTGGTGGTTTGTGCGGAGAAACGTAAAATAGCACTTCAGTGATGAACTCGCGAACAAATACAATTATCTAACATCACGTTATATCCAAATGAGCTAAACAAAGCGATATCAACAGTCGCAAATAATAAATCACTAACTGAGCAAGCCTGCCAATGCTTCTTATTCACATAACATTAAAATATCTGCCTTGTTTGAAACAACTTTACTTTACATCCTCCCTTATTACCTCCACCTCCCAACCACAAAGTCTATCTACAACCTTAGCACCTTTAACGTCATGACCGATGAGTCCAAATTTAATTAATGTTTTCTTTTTAGGGTGCATGTGGGATCTTTTGAAGTTCCTTGGGAGGGGATCGGAGTTCAATGTTTATCGCTTTTACGTTTATTGTTTTAAATGGTGATATGTTTATAACAAGACCTAGATATTTTAAGCACTTTTTTAAATACCAAATATGGAAAACGTTCAAGAGGATAAATATGGTATGCTTTGCTATACCACTTCAAGAAAGGTTAGAAGAATGCAAACGTAAACTGTATCCAATGTCTGTCAACAACACCAGCATATTATCGAAATGGAACAAATGCATAATTAGCAATAATGTTGGAAAATTATACATATGGCTAGATAAGTAGGACCTTACAAGTGTAACGAACAAGAGACTTGATTCGACAATCAACTTTATTTGCTGAAATATTCTTTCTGTATTACAGTCCAACACATGGCTACAAAATCAGAATATGTGTGATTCGACATTCCCATCCACTAGATATAAGCTAAGTACTTTTATCCAAACTCAAATAAATAGTTTTAATAATTTGTATTAGATTTATGCTTGTAAAATATTCAATCACGGATGTCAAACAATGTAGAAAATGTGAAAACTGCAATAATGGCATCACTTTCTAATTAGATCATAAGTAGTGAATGGGGATACCGTAGAGACTATACGGGCATACCATTAAAAACGCCCTTGGGTCAATATAGGGACAATGTAAATTTAACATGGGAAAAATGGCTGGGTCAATATAGGGACAAGGGGAATTGAACATGGAAAAAATGGCTGGGTCAATATGGGGACAAGGGGAATTGAACATGGGAATCGATCGTGGGTCTCTCTAGGGACAAGGGGAATTGAACATGGGATTTTTTTTTAAAAAAATAAAAAAAATAAAATAAATAGGGCTAGGCAATTGAAAGTCTATCTCTTTTCGAGAGATTGGAGTGGCCTTGAAAAGGGCCTTTGGGTTTCTTCTTCTAACTCCTTAACTTCTTTATCCATCCCTTATTTTTTCCATCATTCCTTTCTTCTTCTTTTCTTTTTCGGTATCCAGTCCGGGTGACCCATGGCTCGGAACTTCTGTTGGATTTTCATCCAGTTAGCGTTTAGTTTCTCTAGTTCTTCCTTTTTCTTTCTATTTTCTTCTTCTTTTCTTTCCTTAGACCACTTTTCTTTGATGTTCTTGACCTCTTCGGTCAGCACTTTCCTCATTACTTCTTCCGCTTTCTTTAGCTTGTCTAAACCCCACTTCACAAAAGACCAATCTGTCCATTCTACAATGTCTTCTAAAAAACACCTTTCATTCGTCACATAAACTATGGCTTCATTCAGATTGCCCACTTTCACATACGGTGGGTTAATGAAACCTGTGATTCTCTTCTCCTCATCCTCTATCATTTCTTTCACAATATCGATGGCTAAGTGGAGGATGGTTACTTGTCTTGAGACGAAGTCTTTTGTCACTGCACACCTCCATTCATGTTCAAGCCTTTCTGCTACATTCAATCCATCCACCATCCAATACCAACTTCCCATAAGGTTGTTATACAAAGCTGAAGCTACTGGCATCTTCTTGTCTGCTTATTCCGTGGAATGGGCTCCAATGGCAAACACTTTTAGTTTTATAGTTAAAGTGCGGACGTGAAGGAAAACATCCCCCTAAAACGTAAAATTGATCTTACCTAGATCATGACCAAACAACGCATGGACGTGAAGGAAAACATCCCCTACTTTTCTCATTTCATATAATATACTATTCACATAAGTGAAGCAGCAATAAACAAACCCCAAATCTACTATCCACACACGCAAAGAATTATAATGGAACCCAAATCTACTATCCACACAAACGTACGTGAGCGCTTACAAACACTAACACATACACTCACACTAGGAAAAAAGAGTCAGTGTTTATATTCACACTACTCTACATACACATTGGCAAATCGATTACTATTTCTTTCCTAGAGTATAGGGTAGCCCTCAAAAGGGCTGTTTGTTTCTTGAACTCCATGACACCTGGTTAATGATGGCACCTTCCAGGCCTGGCACCATACACACATCTTCTTCCCAGTCTCCTTTCACTCTTTTTGGGGGGAGAGCAGAGGCGGGATAAGTGGCTTCAGAATGCCAATCTTCTGACTCTGGGATTCTGAAATTTCCTCTCTCCTTTTCTTCCTCTTCTTTGTTTCTTCTCTCCTCTTCTTTCATTCTTCCCTCTTCTACTAGGGCCTCTGCAGCCAGCTCATTCACTATACGCCTGGCATATTCCAGGTGCACATGAAGTTCAAGCAGTTTTGCTAGTCTAGTGTTCATTCTCTTGATCAATCAACAAGGGTAGATAGACTGCCGAGCGAGTTTCAATTTATACTAAAAGTGCGGACGTGAAGGAAAACATCCCCCAAAACAAAAGTTATATTACCTAGATCATGACCAAACATCGCGCGGACCTAAAAGAAACACTCACTCACTTTTTTATACTACCCATTACTAATTTAAAACTTTTCATTAATCACTCCAATATACTATTCACATACGCAAAGCAATCAAATCAAACCCCAAATCTACTCTCCACGCACGTCAAACACCAAAAAAAACATGAACATTATCTACTATCCACACAAACACATACACTCACACTATAAAAAAAGAGTCAGTGTTTATATTCATACTACTCTACATATACACATCGGCAAATCGATTGTTATTTCTTTTCTAGAGTATTGGGTAGCCCTGAAAAATGCTGTTTTTTTTTTTTTGTTTGTTTGCTATGGCAATCTTTTAGTTTCTAAGAATGCGACGTCCTCTGAGGATAGACTTTCTGACGATAGGTCTGCTTCTTCGGAAAGAGAACAAGAACTCTTTGGTGTCGATACGACAATCGA
The DNA here is from genome assembly GCA_028554795.2 of Sinohyriopsis cumingii. Classification (NCBI taxonomy): domain Eukaryota; kingdom Metazoa; phylum Mollusca; class Bivalvia; order Unionida; family Unionidae; genus Sinohyriopsis; species Sinohyriopsis cumingii. The sequence continues at coordinate 45,374,545 of CM068827.1, forward strand.
CAAAGCCTCTGTTCAGGTTCAGGATGCTGCTGCTGCTGTTGTTGTTGCTGTTGCTGCTGTCTCTGCAGTCTGTACTTCTCTGTCCATTCTTCTTTCTCCCTGTTCATTTCTTCTCTGAAGAGCTCTTCTAGCAGGTCTTCAGTGACTTTTAACATTCTCACATTCTCTATCTCTTCTGGCTTCGGTATCAGACTGTGTCTGACCCTATGCAAATTCACGTAGGCTTCGTTTAGCTTAGCTAGTTTGGAGCACATCTTCGTAGGAGGATGAGTCAACAATGGATGGTTAGACTGGAAACTGCCCCGGCTCTTAAAGTCAAAGCGCGGACGTGAAGGAAAACATCCCTCCACGGTTTTCGAGCCGCAACGTTCAATGAGTGTCATGAGAGGGATAGTAAAAAGTCAAAGAGCATGAATCAAAATTCTTATAGCCAAACAAAAGACAAAGGCATTTTTTTCAAAACACAACATTTTTTACTCAAAATCACTTAACACTAACAAACAACTATAACATTTTTTAACAATAATCCAACAATATAACATTTTTTTCAATTACCAAACATTTTTTCAACTAACACTCTACTTTAAACAGGGCTGACAACGTTGTGAATGAAATTGTGATTTCCACTGTTGGAAGTCATTAGGCCATTGATGGACACTACGTTTCCTAGCTTGAGACAAAAGATAAGCATAATGGTCACAAAACCATCGATCTACTTTCACATCGTTTCTAGAAGAAGAACGAGGATCAAAATGAGTCACTAAATGTTCTAAGGAACAGCCCAGGCTGCGATGATGCAGAAAATACACACAATATTGTCCACACACCAAGGAATCTGTGCCTTGTAATTTCACATTATTGAATCGGGTGGTCTGAGCATTTCTTCTCAGAAAGTCAATGATATCGTCTTCCAAAGGGGACAATCCGTACGAATCGAAATATTCCACACATCCTTCTTGAGGAAAGTAGACGGCTACCCAGTGGGTTCCTGGGAGATGACTGTCGTCCGTGTTGATCACATAAGCTAGATGGTCTTGAGGTTTGCGATGAGAGAGTTCATCTTTAGCACAGACGACAGGATTCCAAGAAGCCGTATACGAACTGTGGTTCAAAAGGTAATAAAGTTCCCAGGTATCCATGTTTTGCGTGGGTTTTTTTCTTCACAGGTAATAATAAGTCATCAATTCGATCCTGACTTTTTGCTTGAAAATGTCTGACAAATAACCGTTTCTTCGCTTCGTCTCCCCACTCTGATTCAGGAGAGCCTCGATACGATGGATCTCTTGAGTGGTTAATGGTGGACAAGAATGTTCACGCAAGTCTTTATACCACTGGTGCAACACGACTTCGTCCGAGATGAGACTCCAAGCTTCGTCCAGATACTCGTCCAATTTTTCTTCTTGACTCAGCATCAGGCATTTATCGTGTTGAATTTGACTGGGATGATCGTTTTGACATCCATAGCAATCTTTCTTGATCAATTTCGTCATTTTTTCCACCAGGTGTTTGGCAAAACAGGAGACTAAATGGGCTTCTTGTTCTGGCCATCTTGGCTTCATCATGATAACTTCTTCTTCCACAGTCTCTTCACATTCCATGTCTAAAGTTTCTCCACTAGGTAAAGAGGGATAACAGTCTTCCATGGTTTCTAATAGTCTAGAATGACTTCTCTCAAACTGTTGATTTCTATGGTATTATCAAATTCTGCATACAGGATGACGTTCACCGTCTCATCAGGGACTTGGTTTGCAAACTGAATTTCCACACGAATCTGACCGGATTTTATAGGGTGGAAATGTTCTTCGTCGTTGCCTTGGTCTGGAGTGAAATCAAAAGCCCACAAAGCGTAGCCTCCTGCATAATCGTCGTACGAAATACCGTGACTGGTGTTGGTTCCTAACTGTCCCGTGGCTTCGTACAGGGACAAGTACGATCTCAAATAATTCCCGTTACCAAATTTAGGCTCAAAAGGTCGGGTACACAAGGTCTTGCCATCGCGACTGACTTCAATCTTGGACACGCCAAAGTGTCGAAAGTTGAAAGGATTTTTATCGATAGCTCCGTTGAAGGCTGTATTCTCGACGATACCAAGGATTAAACGTTTGGGTAGCTGTCCTTGGAACAGATGGTCTTCGATCATAGATTGCTGTCCCCTATGAATGGTGAACGTTTTCACTTCCACTCTTCGTATCGGATACTTGAGGGTCGTTCTGCTCAATGTCTGACTGATGTCGTTACCCACTTTAGGTAACACTTCCACACGTCGCACGTAAAGTCGGGCTTCTTGGATGACAGTTTTGTAATCGTTAGCATTAGACAACAGATGGAAAGCGACACTGCTGCGATTCAGTCTCAGGCGGACATCCACTCCGTTCAGCAAATAATTTTCTTGCATCCACATGTCCAAATGAAAACGATCCATCAGTTCTAAACTACGACTTAGTGCAATTTTCTTTCTTCTTCTATAAATCCCGATAAATTTTGATCATCCCCAGCAATTGTAGTGCTGTCAAACTTTGCACCTAATGCGTCAGGCTTCCATACCACGCAAGCATCCAGATGAGTGTTTTTGGCTTCTTTTCCGTACGTCAAGAGATTTTCCAGGTACGCTCGGTAAGGGTAAGTATCCATGCTGCTGCTGACCAGTTTGTTATTCAAGTACAAGTCCACTCCACTGAACAAGGAATGCATGAAATTGTTGACGGGAGCTACTCTGGGGGTATTAATGAGAGGGTCACCGTCCGCTTCGGTTACTTTGACTTTCAAGTACAAGTAACTGCTATTCAGATCGATGTAATCTTCGGGCTGTCCTTTGATTTCAAACTCAATGGGAGCGGAATCCGTCAAAGAGGAGACGGGATGAAATTCCACCCACTGGGATTCTTGCATCGTCATCATGATGGGTGACATGGCAAACAGATCCAGTTCCGACTTGCAACAGGCGCAAGACTCTCGGTGCATCATTTTCTTCTGTGTCTCAATACTTTAATAATCGAAAACGTCTAAGTCTCGAACGGTTCTTCTTTTCTTTGTCTTTCTAGCTTTAGACGTGTGAAGTCTGGTGAAAGGGTGTTTTCTTCGTCGTCTCTTTCTACCTTGTCCTTGCTGTGGCGTCAGGGAAGTAGGAATGCCTGACTCGGTAGCGTGCAGGGTATTTATAGGTGTTTCTCGTTGGCCTAAAATGTCTTTACCCGTTTGCAACAAGACATTTTTGCCTGCCCTCAAGAAGGCTTCTTTAGGGTTTTGTTTGTCGATGATGACATTTTGGAGAAATTCTTTGCCTTGCGTCAATGCCGCATCTTTCAAGGCGTGCAATCCGCGTGTCACTATCGGTTTCAACACCGGGGCCACCGAACGAAAGGCCGATTTTAACATATCTCCTAAACCGTGTCCTCGCTGTCGAGCAACCCCTCGGTACACTGGATACATGACTTACGAGTCGTGAGAGAACCGTTTTCGAAAATGGAGTTTCACCGTGACTTTCCCTTAGGTGAATGAAATATTTTGTCCCAAATCTCCTTTTATGGCAATGTTGACCGTGTCTAAATACGACTTGCCGACAGGCAAATAATGAGGATGTACAAATTCGCGATGGACGTGATAAGTGTTTCCACCTTCCTCGTCATTGACCGTGGTACTATTCACTTTGAAAGGAATGACAAGCAGTAACGGCACAGAGGTGTGTCCCACCACGTTGTACTCCATCACATCGGAGTACACGAAGATCAAATTCAGTCCCTGGTTCAGTTCTACCGGGTAACGAAAATACCTTGCCAAATGCCCGTTGTTGTCAATGTCTGCCATGTGAATCTTTTTGGTCAGCTCATCCGTGACCATATTGAGGTCTCCACCCAAAATGTCATACAATCCAGGGAAAAATTTAATACGTATACTTTTTTCCTCACTTTCAAATGTAATGAGTAGACGATGAGACAGTTTGTGGTACTCAATGGTGACACGTTTATTTAGTTTGGTCAGAACTTTGTCAAATGCTGCATAGAATTTGTCAGCGATGGCCTCCACCAGATGTTGACCACTAAAATAATGGCCTGAGTTAAGTTTAAAGTGATAAACGTAAAAAGGAGGAGAAGTGTCACTGCTGCTGCGGGTTAGAGCGGTCTTCGCAAGAAGTGATTTCTGTTGATGGGTGGTCGTCATGGTTTGCTGCACCGTTGGGTCCAGAATTTCGACGTCAAAAAAGTTTTGAGTTTCAGTGATGTTTTTGATTTGTTTTGGGTAAATCATTTCTACCAAAGCCACTTCCCAATGGGCTTCGTGATCTAATATGATGGCCTGAGGTAATTTGGCCGTGTAACAGCACAACGTGTTGTGGGGAAATACCTCCATGGAACTGTCACTGGGTAAGGTTAAGTAAAATTGGTTTTGGTGACTCATAATTCTAGAGTTCTGTGGCTGTCCGAGGGGTTGCTGGACGTCAGAGGCGTGTCTCCGCCCAAAATGGGGTTGTTGTTGTTGTTGGAGTGGTGACTGACACTGGCACTGGACACAAGGTTCCCGTGGTTCCCGTTCAAGGAGAATTTCAGGGAGGGATTGGGAAGCAGGTAACCGATGCAACTGCTCAATAAAATGGTCCACAATTGTTTGTCTCCTTGTTGCAAACTCAAATTGGCGATGGCTGCCCCGATGACACAATACACCACGAAGATTTGGCAGAAAAAGACGATTTGCGTTTTAGGCACACGTTCTCCACACCACACCCATAAGAGTTGTTGTTGTAAATCTTGCAGAGAAGAACTGGGTGAAGGAGTGGTCGACGTAGCTGCGTCTGTGTGAAAGGGCATGATGGTCACTTCTTTTTATAGTCGATGACTTGCGAAGCGTCGATCCAAGAATCAAAACTGGGTTGATATCCTTTCCAACGTACTTTGACTTCTTTGACACGTCGTTTGCCCACTTTACGGGTTCTGCGTTCGAGAATGCTTTCGATGTCGTACACGTCGTCTTCATTTTTGGTGACACGTTGTAACTCGGGCAAATAAAACGTTCCTTTGAGCACTTCTCCGTTCATGTCTTCTAATTTATAGACGGCAGAATGACGGCCATGCACTCGTTCAGTGACACGAAACAATTCGGTCGTCCAGTTAGGTAACTAACCTTTGTCGAAAGTGCGTTTGGTTTTGTTAATGCGCACCCAATCTCCTACGGTCAACTCTCCACTTTTCTTGGGGACAGCCCTCGTCGGGGACGTACCAAACAGGCGCTCAAACACCAGCACTTCGTTGTCGGGAGTCACGTCTTGCGGGGCACGTCCGATGCTTCGATGGTAAGATTGGTTGTACGCTTGCACCAGGCGGTAAGATGTCGATGTACTTCAGAGTGTGGTGATGCGTAAAATATTTCCACATGCGTTCTTTCAAAGTGCGTTGAAAACGTTCCACGATGCTGGCTTTGGTTTCGGGATTCTCGGTGGTAAAAAATGAATGTCACGTTTCTTTAATTCTTTCTGGAAAGCTTGGTTCAGAAATTCGGTACCTTTGTCCGTTTGCCATCGAAGAGGGTGACGACCGCTTTGTTTCAACACCCGTTGCAGGGCTCGCACTAACTGACTGCTCGATTTGGAAATCAAGGGTAAGACCCAAGGCAAATTTGGAAAAGACGTCGATGACACAAAACAAATATTTGTAGCCGCGATTGTAGCTGGCCAAATGAGAGACATCGGCTAAATCGGCTTGCCATTGATGATCGATGCCTTCCACTCCGGTGCGACTTCTGGAAAACTCGAATGGGTTTGTGTAAAGTGTAAGTAGCTTGTTCTTGTAACCATCGTTGCACTTGAGGTAAACGGAGACTTTTCAGTCGCGTTTTGGCAGCACGATACAATTTTTGAACTCCTGCGTAACCTGCAGGATGGGAGGGATCGTAGTAAATGCTGGCTAACACTTTTTCCATTTTTTGTATGTTAATAAGTCACCCACTCTTCGGTGATGCTACTTTGGGTGGGACGAAAGGGTGGTTTGGAAACGGATTTACGTGTCCGATGGGCTACGGGAGTAGAAGTCGAAGGTAGTGGTGGAGGTGGTAGTGGAATGGCTTTGGTCTTCTTTTCTTTTTTCACTTATGGTTTCCCTTCTTTCTTTTTCACTTCTGTCGAAGGAGGAGTGGACATCATCTTTTTAACCCAAGCTTTCATTTCTTCTCGTTGGGGTGTGGGGGACGGGGTCAACAAGGATGCTGCAATCTTACTTGAAATGGGAGCTGCTGAGGGTGTTTGAAACACTTCTCGCATCTCTTCTTCCTCAGGTCTTCGTGGGTTAGCATCTCTGGTGACCCCTGAGGATGGCAGTAGTGGTGGTGGTAGTGATGATGGTGCTGGACTTTACATCAAGGTCTTAAAATCTTTCAGAGTGGGTAGAGCTGTTTCGTCTAAAGCTTTCTGGTGAAAGAGTTGCAGTGGTTGCAAGAGCTTTTGCGATTTTTCTGTTTCGGACAAATCTTGGCGATCCATCAAGGACTGCAATTCGTGTTGTAACTGGGACATCTCGCTCAAATTGGGATTGGTAGGGTCATGGTGTTATCAAAGGAGAAGTTCTTGGTGTAATCAACGTCTCCAAATACTCTTCAGTTCTTGGTGACATCAACAGGGAAGTGAATGAACCTGAGGCTACCGCAGACTCGGTCACCGCCTTTGAAGGTCGTGGTTTGCGAGTGTAAGGTTGCGTCCTGGCCGAAGTGCCTCTCTTGCGACTAGTTTCCTTCTGTGGACTTTTCTTTTTCTGGGGACTTTTTCTCTGTCTCTTTTCTGGGGGCTTCATTTCTTTTTCCGGGGTGGTGACTGGTAAGAGGAGGGTCCCGTCACTGGAGAAGTTCTTGGAGACACGGGTCTCCTTGGGGACCTGGTCTTTTTCTTCTTCTTGGAACTTCGTTTGACTCTTTTTCTTGGGGAGAACTTTGGGGCATTAGGATCCCATCTTAAGAGAGAGCGAATGATGACCCCTCCTAGAGTACCGCTCCCTCCAGGTTTCAAAATGATTTGTTTTTTGGTTTGAGTGTCGATGCGGGGATCGGCCAGTTGGACCAAAGCGACTTTGTTTCGATCAAAAAAGCGTTTGGTTTGATGAGGAATCTGAATGATCCCTTGTAGTAGTTGAGGTGCCGTCACCGTGAACCATCGTAAGACTTCTTTGAGACTAGCTTCTAAGACACGAGCTCGTATTTGTGTATTTTTTTCTCGACTGATGCCATACAAGGCACGAATCAATTTGACGGGAAGATGCGACTGAAGGGACGTCATGTTGACGTTGTGTGGGACAGACGAAAAGGGTCTGAGGTTTTTATAGATTTTTTTGTGGAATGAAGTTAAGTCGAGGACGGAGACGTGTACAAGACAGGCCCTCCGTCTTGGCACCAGTGGTGAAACAAGTGGGTACGAAATCGCAAATCATCGGGAGTCGTAGGTTTCAAATCGACGAGCAAATAAGCGTGTGGAGTTTGAGTGGCATCGTCGTACGCCTGAGTCAGCCAAGGTGTCCCTAACTGTTTGGATAAGACTTGCACTTGCGATTTATCTCGTGGGCTTTTAAACAAGACCATGTAATGCGCATTGAGACTGATGGTGCGATGGGCTTTACTTTGTTGAAACAAATTTTGAGTAACGTAAACGACACTGGCATTACGATGATGCCCTTTGCGCGTGAACCACAGTTTAATTTCTTCTTCGTCTTCTCCTAACATGTCGTCGAAAATGACCAAATGGGTTTGACGGGAGTCAGAGACGATGCCGTCTTCTTCTTTAGGATTGCCTTCCACAAACACGATGGAATCGCCTTGACTTTCTCGCAAGAGGCTGTACGCCGATTGCCACTCTTTGTAACATCACATGATGCGTTGAGTTGGTCGATCGATCAAATGATGTTTATGTTCGATCAAGCGTTTGACGAATTCGGTTTTGCCTGAACCGCTAGGTCCAGCAATGAGCATGTTAAAGGGATGGCGAAGATACAAAGCCTCCCAACTGGCACGATCTAAGTGTTCGTCGATGACTTTGACAGTAGAGGAAGAGGGAGCAGAGACAGCAGAGGTAGCCATTGTGTCAGGAATGTCACTTGTGACACGAAAACAGACAAGACGAGAGTTTATATACTTTTTTCAGGACACGTTTATTGAATGTTTTAAACATGAACACGAAAGACAAAAATATATAGAAGCCAAAGGCTTAAGTACAACGGTAAAAGACACATGATAATCATTAACGTGGAATAAACACAAGTGTCTGTACAACATGTTTTGGGTAATGTTCTGACCAGTTCTGTAGAGGGTAAGGTCACACAAGTGTCCTCCCGAAAGGGTCTTTCAGGCCTGTCCACGACAGTCCTGTCCTGGGTGACCGGTTCTTCTGGCACTGTCACTAACACAGGTTGAAAAGTAACTTTTTTCCTTGAACAACTCTCGTGCATACTGGGCCACTTTTTGGGTCCAAGCCTCAAAATCCCATTCTTTCCAGGCACGGACATCTGTCCAATGGGGGTGTAAGTCACAAGCTACACACACATCGTCATACACGTCTTCGGTAGCTAAAAGTTGACGAATCTTTTTTGCCCGTAGACGTCGAGAAGTATCCAGATGAAAACGTAAGGCTTTGAGCAAAAGGAGTCTTTTGTGACCATTTAAGGCCATTGGGGTGGTAAGTACTGTTCGTAAAGAGTCCACAAGGAATCGGCTGGTAAACGAAATCCCAGAAAAGAAGTCACTAAGACACACACTATGCGTCGTCCCAAATTGAACGGATACAGTTCTCGTAAACATTGATGGTAATGATCCGCGGTTTGAATATGGTCATTGAGTTCCTTACACGGAATCTGTTCAATCACATGTGATAAAAACCTCGGCATGACAGCCTGTTATTATATTCTCTTTTTTTCGGATGCAATACATGTACTTGCTAGCCAGACATCTTCGTTCTCCAGTAGGAAATTTAAATGCTCCAAACTGTAACATAAACTTCAAACTTCGTTTAGGAGTTTCCTCTTCCTCAAGGTAGATTCCACGTAAAATGTGTTTGTAATCCTTTAACTTGTCTTCCTCAATGCGTTGCACTAGGTGAATCTCGAAGTAACCAAAATTATGAACATGTCGATCATTGGCGACCTCAAAATTTTGAACAATGTCTGACCACTGAAACAATTTCTGACGAATCAGTTCTTTTACACCATTCAGGTACCAGTGGTTAAAGATCTGGTGACGTAACGTATGCAACTGTTCTTTACGTTTAAATTGTATTTTGACCAGCTCTCGGTAAATGCGTTCTCTCAATTCCACAGGCAAGCCCAAAATGTTCTGTTGTAAAGTATCCATGAATAGGTCAGTCCGTATAATTCACAATCTTCTCCTAGAGCACAAGTAATCCACATAGTGAGTAATTTCTGACCACTGCCATTCAGAGTAACGTTCAAGAATCTCATTGAACTCTTTTGATGTAAACGGTCTAGAGTAATATAATAGGACGAATGCACACTTGACCCAGAGAAATCTAACACACTGGTTGATTTTTTTCACTTTCCTCTTGTGAATTTCTCGGCACAAAAGTTCTGCAGTCACCCATTGAGATTTCACTCTGGCAAACCCCTGCTAAACTTCCTTGTAAATCTTCTCTTGTAGTTCTTTAGGTAATGATTCAATATCGTTTTTGAAATGAAGTTTAAATACTGGTCTCGATGATGTCCAACATTTGACTCCTAACCAGTCTGCTTTCTTCTTCGTCAACGACATGGTAAGTTACTTCAATGTCTCGGTCCCACTAAAGGTAAGTAATGACAATTCGGTGACCATCGAGCATGTTCTACGTAGGACGAATCTTGTGGTTCCCAGTGGTGAAGTGACACACCGCAACTGAAGCACTTGACTTTATCTCCTTCGCCCAAGTAGAACAATCCGGCTCTGGCTAATTCTTCGGGGGTCGGTCCTCCCAGATTCTTAGGCCATTTTCCTTTGAACGATTGAAGACGATCTTCAAAGTCGCAGTATTCCGACAAACGCACAGGAAACGAATATTCGTCTTTCACAGGTTCGTTTCGATGAGGGTTGGGTGATATGGACAGGAGTTTGCTCAGGGCTGGATGACATCCGTAGGGAGGTAGACGTGAAGGTGAACATTCACCTTTAAAACGAAACCCAGTAAAATGTCCAAGAGGACGAGCGGCATCGCTTTCGCATCCCTCAGGTTTGACACGCACAGCATCACTTTCCATGAGAGGGGTAGTGAGAACAAAGTTCCCATGATGCTTTACGGCATCGCTAAGGTCACAGCGTACAGCATCGTTCCCATCGCAAGGCTCACAATCGCATTCCACTTCAGAAGCCCCAAACTTGAATTGTGCCTTTCTAAGCGTGTTTTGTGTTTCTCTGAAAGTATTCATCTTGTTCGCTTGGTCTTGGTAGTCACAATGAACTATCGATCTTGCCTAGGGTTCCTTTTTATATACAGACCAATACCGACGTGTCCATACGGTAAGGTAAAATGATTGGGAAGTCGCACTCGCTTCTGGTACACGATTTGATAGACTTTTTCCAAGGGTCGACTGACGATGTGGTGAGTGGGTAAACGTACAATCTTGTTGGGTTGATAGGTGGTCACTTTAAAGTGTTCATCCTCTCCAGATTCCAAGGCTTCATTCAATACCCCAAACTTCACCACTCGACTGGTACCATAATTCAGAGTCAGTCCTTTCACTTTACACTTCGTGTGCACTTCTACTTGTTTGTCCCGGTATTCGTAGCCGTAATTTTGTGGACCACCACTGACGAAACTTAAAATCTTGTCGTCGGGGTGCTCGTCTGTCCAGCATCCTAAACGGTCTCCTTCGATGTCAGGGTGCTGTTGACTCGGGTGATGGATGTAAATGCAACTGTCCGTGTCAAAGTACAGGACACGTTCCCCTAACAGTTCTAAAGCTTCGTACAATTTTAAGCGAGCATGAGCTGTCACGTAAGCCGCAATGATGACATTTCCAAAAGGGTCGTCTTGTACAAAGTCCAGATCTTCTTCGTAATTCACTAAGATCAAATTTTCGCGAACGACGTCCACGTGTTTCATGAATTTGGTTTTGTCGTGAATCATCTGGAAGTAGCGGGAAGGTTCTGTCAAATATTCCGTCTTGGGTAAACACGGGCGTTGTGCCATTTTACCCCACAAGCAATTTAACATCACTTTGGCAAACGATCGCCTGCCTTCGTTTTTCTCGATGTGATCTAAAGTGAAGCCTTCTTGTTCCCGGTATTTCTCTTTGAATTTTACTTGGTCTTCGGGAGTGTGACACCAGGAAGGATAGCCGCTGGCTTCTTGCTTCAGTTTCAAAACGGCATCCACTTAGTCTGCGAAAATTCCTTTCTGCGTGGGGTCACCCTTGTGGTATTGTTGCGTCTTGGGAAAGTGACAAATTTCGTACACTTCTAACAGTTGGTATCCCATGTCCAGAGCTTTGAACAATTCTACGCTGACCCAGGTTCCCGTCAAGGTCCATTCTTCCTGGGTGTGCTGACAAGGCTGGTCTTGGTTGCACGTTTCGGCACAAGTACGGCACAAAGAAAACATCAGTTTGCCTTGGCAATGGTGAGGTAAGACGGGATGGTACAAGTCCGTGGGAGGCAAAACTTTGCACTTGATCAAGCCTTCGTATTGTCGAATGTTTTTCAGGTCGATGTGTTCCGTCAACAATTGTGGGTGCCCTGCAGGAAAGCGACAATATTTGCACACGTAGGGATACAGCGAACACACGTCCAAGTATTTGATTTCTTCTCCTTTCTCTTCGTCAGCTTGGTACAGCAAACAGGTGGCATTGGTCTTTCCTCCGTACAAACTATCCCTCGGGTTCAGGGGGTCCATGAACTGGTAACTTTCCACGACACGTTTAAACTCGGGATCGGTTTTCAAACGGTGATAGTATTCGTGTTCCCACATTTCCACCACTTGGTATCCTTCCTGTTCTAACTTTAGGCGTCGCTGACAAGTGACCTGGTACAAGTCTTCCATGGTTCGTTGTAAAAACTGATTTTTAGTGCCACGGTCAGGGTAACAGACGGGACATCCGTGAAATAAGCAACCGTTAAACTCGTACACAATCTTGGGGTTTTCTAAGTCCCATCCATCGACCGAATGCGTTACGATGGTCTTTTCGCCCCCTCCGTTGCGGGCATGCTGAATCCACTTGTCTTCCTTGTCGCACAAGTAATGTAACCAGCGTAGGGCTTTGACCGAATATTGACGTTTGACATAGTTGGTCGTTTGAGGACTGATGACAGCTACGGTGTTTTCAGGCATGAATCTTTGCCGGTACACTAAGGAACACGCTTTGGCAATTTTGCAAGCTTCTTTCAAAGGATCGACCCCTCCGTGTTCCATGAACAGTTCTCGAAATTTTCCACAACATCGCCGTAAAATGTCCACGTCGGAACGACAATACTTTAGCATTTCTTCCTGAAAGTCGAAAGGGTCCGAGGCGTGAGCCTGGTACCAAGCGTAGAAAGCTTCTCGTTGTTCGATACGCATGTTGTCGGAGTCGTAATAGTGAGCCTCAGGCAAATGGGGTAGAACGGCATGTTGATTGGCTTCCGTATTGAAAAAGTGAGGAAAATAACCTTTAGCCATTTCTGTCATTCCAATCGTTTTAGGCATTCGACTCAAAGGCATGGCTAAGTAACTCGAATCTTTAAACTGTACTTGTCCCACTTGCATGAAAATGATTTTGGCTCCGTTCAAAGTGACTTTAGCACGTTCGGTACCATGTTCCGTATAGTACCTCAAAATAAACTGTCCATCGTATCCGGAGAAACTGTGGCATGACGATGACAATCTCCGTAACGTTCGATGTCCTCTTGGCTCCATGTCTTGTCGATGGGGTCTAAGACCCATCGAGCGAAATCGGTTAGCGTGTTGGGTCCCCGAATGATTTTTTCACGCCCTCCAGGAATCTTACTGCAGTAAGGGCAGTAACTCACGATAGGTTCTTGAATGCACTTTTCGCACGCTCGATGAGCCACGCAGAAATTAGGAATGTGAATACCGGTCTTTTGCATGCATTCGAAATCGAAAAAGATGAAATTGCCTTTCTTCTTGTGTCCATCCTCTTTCTCTGGTTGGTATTTTTGCACGTAGCACTGGAGTTCCAAGTCCACGATGTGACGAAAGATGTGACATTTATTCCTTCCTCGACATACGTGTGGCTTGGCACTATTGGTATGTATGTCTTGTCCACACGAAGGGCACAATCTCAGGAGTTGACAAGCGCATTTCTTCTGTGAACCTTGTGTTTTCAAATGCTGTTGGTAACAGACAGGGCTGAAAAACGTGCGCAGACAAGTGAAACAATGCACTGGTTCTTGTCCTTCGCTCAGACAGGGTGGAGAGGCCAAACATCTTGAGCATTTCGATCCACAATGCTTGTGTTGCTCTCGATTGTTATAGTCATAGTCACATTTCTGGTAATGGTATCAAAATGGTCATCGTTATGATAGACGTGAATCTATTTTCCATCCTTAAAGTCTTTCCCTCGAAACAACAGAGGCCCACGCATTTCTTGAGGGTGCACTTTCAAGGTGTAGCGTGGAGCTAGGACATCTTGCAATTTTTGCATTTCAGGAATGCCGTTGGGTGTGTCTTTGGGCAAGTCGGCTTGTTGCAACAGGAGTTCTGCTTCACTTCGTTGTTTGGCTCGATCCGATTTTCGAATATTCTCCCAGGCTCTTTTCCATTATACCGTGTCGTTTTTGTTGGCATAGGTTCGTCCCACCACAGTAGCCCTGGCTAAACACATCTGGTCTTGAGGGTTGTGAATTTGGACGAGGCTACGCTTAATGCTGCGAAGCTCGTTCACCAATAACATCTTTTTGAGTCCAGTCCCTTGAGGAGGAGAGACGTGGGTCATAAACAGTGTGGCTTTTCCGTCGGTGATGTTAAACTGGATTGTTGTACGTGTTGAATTTTGTCCATGTCTTTGGAAGGGGTCAATTCTGCAGGGCTACTAAACTCCATCCAAACAGGGGATTTCAAGATGTCGTGTTGTATGGAAAGTCTCAAGCGATCGTCTTCTTTGGCTTGACATTGTCGCTTGAGTGTGGTAAGCAAAGAATCCCACATCTCAGTGATGAACCCTTCTGCTTTCTCTAACGGTACTTCAGCCTTGAAATCTTTAAACTTCACCGTGTAGGTGTAAGCCGTGGTTCTAAATTTTCTAGAGGAGCGCCTTTCTGTCTCTCGAATGGAATAGTAATTTTCAGGGTTGACTAAGGGTGGTGAACTTTATTTAGAGGAAGACTCTCTGGGTTTGAATTCTGGTTCACTCATGTCCTCTTCAAAATCACTGGCATGAATTTGTGCCAAGACTTCAGCCCTGGTACGAGGCGATAGATCACGTTTCTGCCTCTTACTTTCTTCTTCTTTCTTCTCGAATGAATTGGATCGTTTCATCTTGATAGCAAAATGTCAAATGACCACTGTTAAAACACCATGGACTAATTTATAGTCATGGCAGACCAGCGTATATAAAAGGGTGTGTGTCTTGTCCTTTCACTATTCATTTCACTCTCAAACCGAGCACAACAATGGAAGAGACTACCCAAATCGAACGTTTCATCAGAGCGTTGCGAGGGGTCATTAGAAAATTCTCTTCAGACCAGCCGACAGACTACTCTCCTTCCTTGCGAGATAAAAGTGAAGATACTTGCTATATCTGTCAGAAGAAAGGGCATTGGTCTTCAGAGTGTCCAGACCGTCAAAAAAGAAAAAAAGGGATTAGAAAAGACAAAAGTCAAGATACCTGTTATTATTGTCAAGAAAAAGGACATTGGTCTCCAGATTGCCCAAAAAAGAAACAAAAGGAGTCAGAAGAAGAGAGGGATTCTTCAGAGGAAGAAGAGAAAGAAAGCAGACAGGTGAAGAAAAAGAAACAGGAGAAGAAAAGAAGAAGGGAAGAAAGTGAGGAGGAAGAAGGGTAAAGAAATTTAAAAAACAGAGAGAGTAAATAATGAGGGAGAAGAAGTCTATGAACTATTTTAGAGTGTTTAGTTGTGAGTTGTGAATTTAATTGTAAATATTTATAAAAGAATAAATTAATTATAATAGGTAAGTGTCTCTGTGATTTTGATTTTAAAATAAGAACGTACACTCACGCACTCATACACAGACACGTACTATAGGGGTAAAATGTTTTCTTGAGTTATTGGCAATTGAAAGTCTATCTCTTTTCGAGAGACGTGGGTGGCCCTGAAAAGGGCCTTTTTTCGTGGTGTAGGAGTGAGTTTAAGCAATCAACTTTAACTGTCTTAAGCCTTTGCCACGGCCAAGGCCTACTTCTGGACTGCGTACTGTTGATGATGATAATGATGATTTGGTTGAAATCACTAAGGGTGGCACGGTAGGCTTAGTCACAGGATTGGAGTGTTTAGCTCGGGAAGGTCGTATTCTCTTCGGTCGTAATAAAGAGGTCTGATACATTTGTTTCAGACTTCTTAACTCCGCTAAAATGTCTAACAGTACCGTGACCGTTTGATTTTCACACCCTTGTTTCTTTGCTGCTACTTCTTCTTGTTGTTGATTTTTTCTTACCTCTTCTTCTTGCTGTTGTTGCTGTAGGAGAAAACCTTGTTCCGCTTCCTTTTGCTGTTATATAAATTTCTCCAATTCTTCTTTCTGTCTCTGTCTAAAATTCTCCAATTGCGGTAATGAAGAAGGAGACGAAGGTTCCGGAACAAATTCTTGCGAGGTAAGAAAATCCACAAAATCCCAATTTACCTCTTCTGAAAGTAAGTCCGGGTTCCCTTGGGCGGTCTCCACTGCTGGTGCACCCCAATGAATCGTTTTCTGAGTTTCCGTCATGTTGAATCACTCTCGCATGGATTATCAGCGCACAGGCGCTAGCGAATCTATATAGACCACGTGCCGTCACAGACTGTTCTCTTTGGATTGGATGCGGGCTGACTGAATTTTGTAACACGTGTTTGGATTGGTCAATGAACTCAATCCGTTTCAATCCTTCCTCTACCTATAAATAAGCGCAGTTCACTGTATTGATTCACCTGTTCTCGTCGCCTCAAGATGTGGACCACAGTCGAATCATCAACCCTTGTTTCTTCAATGATGTTCAGGACCGACATGCTAATGTATGTCCGATCCAAGTGGACAGTTGTCCATAGGTCAGACACCACTCTGTGGATACGAAGAGTGTATATGGAGAGACAAGGTTGCCTCAGGAGGATTCTAATTTATGGCCCTGCAGTAAGACGCAGCTTGAGGACAAGAAGATGCCGCACATGCCCTTTATGTTAAGGGCATATTAACATAAACCCAAAGGCCCTTTTCAGGGCCACTGCAATCTCTCGAAAAAGAGATAGACTTTCAACTGTCTAGCCCTATTTATTTTATTTTTTTATTTTTTTTTAAAAAAAATCCCATGTTCAATTCCCCTTGTCCCTAGACAGACCCACGATCTATTCCCATGTTCAATTCCCCTTGTCCCCATATTGACCCAGCCATTTTTCCCATGTTCAATTCCCCTTGTCCCTATATTGACCCAACCATTTTTCCCATGTTAAATTTACATTGTCCCTATATTGACCCAAGGGTGTTTTTAATGGTATGCATTACAGTCCCTACGGTATCCCCATTCACTACTATCATATTCAAATTGATATGATTGAAGATATGCGTAATAAATGTCATCTCTCTATCTCAGGTGGATTTGCCTAAAGGTGCTAAAGTTTGTTTGCCGTTTTTAAAAACAGACGAAGTCCTAAATATTTAAAAATGTGTAAATAATAAAACAATGCCCGCCCCGTGTTTCATAGCCCTCTCTATAACTACTCCTAGGCCATGGATGACTCTGAAAATTATTACAAACTGGTTTCAATGACCTGAAATTTACTGTGGTCTTTACCTAGATGGGAAGAAACCGTTAGTTTGTTGTTCAACTTACCTGGACCATAACCTCTGACATTAAAACCCAGAATCTATAGGTTTACTTATTACCGTATGTGCAAACCATCCACATGATCAGTGTTACGAGTCTATGCTCTTAAAATAAGTAACAGAAAAGAGTCAAAGGCAACAACCTTTGTTGACTTTAGCAACCAATTTATTTCCCTAGAATACAATGTGAAAATGAAGAAGAAAAAAAAGATCTTACAGTACTGCGATTTAAATCCCAGAATAATCCAAGAATTTCAGACACAAGAC
This sequence comes from Sinohyriopsis cumingii, assembly GCA_028554795.2. Lineage (NCBI taxonomy): Eukaryota > Metazoa > Mollusca > Bivalvia > Unionida > Unionidae > Sinohyriopsis > Sinohyriopsis cumingii. The sequence continues at coordinate 45,391,727 of CM068827.1, forward strand.
TTAACAATTTAAGGTCCTGAATAAAACTGAGTACAAGTCCTGAAGAATCCAAAAAATTAAAGTCGGTAACTTGTCTGTTATGGCCTATGGTGTTGACGTTTCTACGGTCTTTTGTTGAGTCCCATAAAACTAATTCCTTATTTGAATATACCATCTATTCCAGTGAATTTCTTTATCCAAGAATTCTATCAGAGGTCTTTTGAACTACAAGAGAACATAATCACATCATTTGAATAATTTTGAGCAAAAAGGAGTCCAGTCTTAAACTAATGGTCACAACATATAGCCTACAAGTTGAAAAGTGGCCAAGTGATCTAAAGCGCTGTCCGTTACGGATCACTGCCATCTCACCTCTGTTTGCGTAGGTTCGAGTTTCAGATTCGGCTAATGTGGGTATGTGAGAAAGCTTGCCAGCAGCTTCTTATGGGTAGGTGGTTCTGTCCGGGGTTTTCCCGGTTTCTTCATACACCATTAATACTGGCCGCCATGTATAGCTTATCGTGTGCTGAAAAACGGCGTTAAACCCTACAACAACAATAAAATCCTTCTCGAAAATAGAATAATTTGCCTGATGCTTATTTAATTTCTTAGAAAAATAACACACAGGATGATCTACACCTTAGTTGTCTTCTTGAATCAATACTGCTCCATCCTAACATTACTTGCATCAATAGACCTTTCAAATGATTGAAATTTGAGGCTGTATGAACTGGTGCACTCTTACGTATGATCTTTAACTTACCAAAACCATCCTGACATTTTTCAGACTACTTAAATTTGGTTATATTCCTCAATAAATTTGTCAGGGGTTTAGCAATTTTGGAAAACTTGGAATAAAATTTCTGATAGCATCCAGCCATACCAAAAAATCTCATCAACTGCATTTTACTCATATGTACAGGGAATTCGGAGATAACACTGACCTTAAAATCTATAGGTTTAACTTGTCCATGTTCCACGATATGTCCTAGAAATGTTACAAAAGCACGGCAAACTCAATTTTAGATTAATTAATTGTCAGATTTACATCAGAGAGTCTGTCAAAGACTTTAAGAATTGTCGCGCAATGGTCTTTCCAGGTGTCGTTGTAGATGATGACGTCATCGATTTATGCATTGCAATTATCTAGACCAGACCAATAGGCGATCGTTTCATCCCAAACGGCGTCATTTTATTTTGATAAATCCATCTGGAGTCACGAATGTCGAAATTTCCCTTGCCCTTTCCGTCAGTGGAATTTGCCATAATTCTTTCAGAAGGTCAAATTTGGTGACACACTTTCCATTTCCAATTTTATCAATTCAGTCGTCGATTCTTCGTAATGGAAATGAATCTGCTGTAGTCACACTGTTCACCTTCCTATAATCAGTCCGCATGCTGTGCTAGTGTTGTTTCAAAGGTGTGAAATTTACAGTTTCACTGTCATGATAGATTTTACTGGTTCTTGTAGGAACATCTGGAAATAAGTACTCATATTTAAGTAAGAACTATTTTAGTTCATTCTTGTTGCTGCAAATGTAAAACTTTCTGGTCCAAATTATTCATCCTTTCTGAATTTCGAAGATGTGTAACCACCAAAGTCAATACAGTCCGATTGCAATCCGTCGCTTAAATTATAAATTAAATGCATGATTAACCTATCTATATTAACATACTCCTTTAACATATTTATATTGCAAATTTATTTTTTTTGTTTTCGCCTCCCACGAGTAGTTATGGTGTAGTTTAAAACACGTACTTTCCTGCCAACGTGTAAGGACCATAATACTTGGCCTAAAAGGAGTTTGTGTTACTGGCAATAGAGCAAGAACTCTATCACCAGGCTGAAAACTTCTTTCCTTTCGAATTTTTTACTCATTAATTTCATTTTTGACTGATTAGAGTGAGGATTAGTTCTTGCAACCTCATAAGTTTTTAACAACTTATACTTAAAATTGTGAACATAATTAAGAAGATTAATTTCGGTATCTTCATTTGAAAGGACTTTCTCTTTCAACAACTTCGATGGACCACGAATTCATATTTTATAATGATTGATAAAATCTTTCTATTGCCATTTGACTTTCAGGGTTATAGGCATGAAACTTGATTTGTTTGATGCTTAATTCGTACATAACTTGCTGGAAAATTCCAAACAAAACATTTGACCCTTGATCAGATTTGGCAGATTTAGGAAGGCCAAATTGAGTTTTAAATAATCTTCATCAAAGCTTTTACTATTGTTTTAGTCTTAATATTCCTCAAAGGAATTGGCTTTGGGAATCTTGTTCATGCACACATTATGGTTAGCAAGTATTGGTTACCCGACTCGGTCTTTGGTAAGGGACCGACACAATCTATCATTATTCTTCTAAATAGTTCATCAAATGCAGGAATAGGTTGCAGATGAGCCTCATGTATCTTCTGATTGGGTTTGTCTCTCATTTAACAAGAGTGACAAGATCTACAGTATTTACAAACATCACCTTTAATTTGTGGCCAATAAAAGTGATTCAAGATCTTGTCATAAATTTTATTAAACCTTAAATAACAAGCAAAAGACATTTCATGGGTCATACTGAGAATCTGGTGTTTGTACAATTTTGGAACTACAGTTTGATAGTTTACTGACCACTTGTCACCAACAGGTACCTCACATGGTCTCCCTTTTCTCATAAGAATCCCATGTTTAATAAAATAACAAACAGGTACTGGTGTGGCTTCAGTTTCACTAATGGCCCTTTGAAACGACAAGTGATTGTCGTTTGTCAGCCTGATACAAATAAAGATAATAAGTAGTTAGAAAGTATCAATGTGATCAATACCCTATGATTGATCCAAACGAAGAGTGACAGTGACCTCTTCAAAAGTCTGACCAATACATGTGTCCAAACTAAAAGAATACTTTCCCGATCAACATCATTCTCAAGAGCTTTCTTTGTCTAAACTTTAGTAACTGCACAAGCAATATGATCGACTTCCTGATCCAAACAAGGCTTGTCAGTTCTAAGTGGATTAACTACGCCTTATATCTAGCTAGGTCATTGCTTAGTAATAAATGAATGCCATCATTGGGTAAAGAGTGGCACGGGTCTGAGACTAAGTCTGATGCAAAGTTACATTACAGAGAGGAGCATTAACATAGCCACACTCTACTCCCTGAATAAGAACACTCTCACTAGTTACCTTGACCATTATTCATTTGATCCAAATAATCAATCGATTTCATTCATACCAACGTGTAGGTCATCCATAATTTTTTTTGAAAGTACGTGGTTAATGACTGCTAGCTTATTTTTACAAAGGCCATTTCTCTTCTTTCAGCTACAATTACATTTTACCTTTAATTTTTTTACACCAAAACGTGTAGGTATTCTCCAGAGTGCATGCCACTGTTGAATGTACACGTGGAGAACTCTAGTTACTGTGCAGCAACGAAATTGTGAACAGACAGGCCTAAGACAACTTATAAAATAATACGCTGTGCCTGATATCTGTCGTATACAAATATAAATATCTGTATTCGCTTGAAAATGTAATCAGATCATCTGCATATGCAACGAAATGTACGTTGAGTGGATGTTTGCAAACTGATGCGTGAAATGTTTGTCCATATGGCCAGGACGACGATATATATAGTATATGAATGATTCAAGCCAGACTACCCACAAAACACATTTTATATTTTGTACAACAACACCCAACCATCCACACAACAACATTAATTAATAAGCAACCCAAACCAAACATCCAACAGCAACCAGTAATTAATAAGGTTTATGACCAAAAAAGACACAATCGAGGAAACTGTAAGCATGCGTACTAGCTCATTTAAATATCTCACAAATAAAACTAAATATCAAATATAAAAATACTTAAAACAATAGGTGATATACCTCCCGTTACCTTATAAGTTACTAACTGACATAGATTCTTGCCTCTTGCTCTGAGGACATAATTTATTTGTACAACCTAAAATTATTATTTGTTTGCATATATACAAGGTCAATCTTTAATTTAAAATTTAGAGTATAAATTATTTTATATTTAAGCAATATGCTACAAATAATAAATGAATAAACTTGTACATAAAAATGTATGTCCAACAGCGATTATGTTATGTTTTTAGATTTATAAAATATAAATGTTGCAACTACAAGAGTACTTAAAAATTTAGATAAATGTAAAGGTTGACTTCGGTTTTACCTTCTTTAGCAACATATTTTGGCACATTAAGGTAGATAAACAAACCTGTTAAAGTTAGCAAGCCAAATAAAGAAAAATGTGTTTAAATATATATAATTACACATTGTTAACAATCTCTGGATTTCGTGCCAAATCATTTAAGCTGGGCAGTATTAATGGCTTCGTTAGGATGCGAAATAATTGTTTTAAAAGTACAGCGAAGTTAATGAACTAAATCCATATGTTTCATGCTACTGTCGTGTACAAAGGGTATTATCTGAATGTAAAATAACATAAATGGAATCCAATGATTTAGATCAATTCAAAAATAATCTGCACTAATATAAATATGCTTTTTACTAATATTAACGGCAGCTACATAAATGGGAAACAATACATGTTTGATAATTTCACTAACGTATATAATAAAGCACTTTACGAATTTGAAGAATCTACATCAGTCTAAACAAATGTACTTGATAAACTATATATACGGAATAGAAAAAGTATAACCTGAATAAAACATTACGGGCTAGTTCACGTGTACTAGAGAGCAAGGGACGAACATATGAAAAATATCTAGATTAAATCAAAGTATAAAATTTTACATATTAGAGCTACTTAAGTAAGACATTAAACATGTAGAATACAGTATGTTTACACTATACGAGACAGTGAAAATAACACGATTTGGGCAATATATCTAAGGTACAAAAGTTAAAAATATTGAGACAAATTATTCTCTTTGCGCCGTTATTTCATATCTTGCTATCCAGTCATTTTAGTGATATAAAGGAGTATAAAAGCAAGATATGAAAACAATTTACAAAAGTCAACAATCATGTCATATTTACTATTCAAACAAATACATCTATAAATAGTGATGTCTTAAAGTAGACTTCCAGCAGCTGATAATCATTATGTCAAAATTCGTAGAATACATATTATCATGTGAAACAAGAAAACGTGTGAGCGAATTATATGTACAGAAAACGGTAAATGTGGAGAAAGCTTAATAATTAATTTTACTTTTGAAAGAGCCCTTCTCTCTTTTTATTATGTTCATTTACACTGAACCTTTCACACATTGCACGGAATACGCTAGTTAATGTAAGAAGCATCATAATGACAGTATCAAATAATGAAGAAATAATTTTCCCTGCTAATATAAAAGCCAGCTTAGCACATACCCATGCAGCTACATAACAGTTGCAGATCTTTTACATACATCTTTTTAAAGTTTTCAAGAAATGTATTTGCATCTTTTGTATCACAATCACTATTGTCGATTTCTTCTCTATATCCCTCTGTTAATGCATTATGGGCACAAATAGAAACTTTAAATGTATATAATTGTCATTTATGAGATAGAGAGTGACCCATCCCACTCTATAACGTTCTATAAAGAATTAAGCTGAATGACTTCTGCTTTTATTAAAAACATAAATCCAATAAATAAAATCAATACGATAAAATGTGATTTTCTGATACAGAGAAAGAATTCGGTATGGAGGCCTTAACGGCGGTTACTTCTCTTGTTCACAATCTTGAGACATCTTTAGTACATGGGTCAATAATTTTGTATGTCTTATCCACAGAATGTAAAATAATTGCTATGTTGAATGGACATTATTTTAATTCTTAAAAAGTTTGCCTGCTGACATTAATATGATTTAACCTCGCTCTTACTAAAAACTAAAACATCTTGATTTGTGTGACTTAAAGTATTTGCATTTGCTTGCTTTTATTTACGCAAAATTACTTATTTCTGTGTTTATTTAAAAATTGTTTAGCAAAATTAGTAACTGAAAAATATTTCATTTAGTAAATCTGTTTCTACGCATTAATTTACTTGGCAAAATTAATTTTAAGTAAAAAATATTTTACTGAGTAAAATAATTACTAAGTTATAATGTTTTACCGAGAAAAATAATGATTAAGAAATAATATTTTACTTAATAAAATAACTATTAATACTTAATATTTTACCATGTAATATAAATACTACGTAATAATATTTTACAGAGTAAAATAATTGCCAAACATTATTTGAAATTAGTTGTATTTGCTTATGCATCCAATAAACTGTTTTACTAATGTTTTTCTTATTTTGACTAAAAAAACATCATTTTAGAGTAATAACTAGCAATTTTTAGTCTTGGCTTATCATTAGATGAATATGCGATATTCGCTATACAACTCGATGAGATTCTGGGCAGAACTCACACGTAAACTATATCCTGGTCGTCAACATTTTAATTGCAACATTCTACAACATTACTCAAGTGGACAAACTGTATAATGGGTAATATATAAGATAAACTATATAGTTTTGCTGGTTATGTATGTGTAACTATGTGTGTGAGAATATGACATATGGGTAGATAATCAACATTGTTTTTTGCTAAATCTCCTTCATTTCCTAAACCACCCTACCATGCATAACGAGAGCCAGTTTATCTCAGCTTACGCTTTAAGTAGGAACTAGATTTGTGTGTTAAAAAATATAGTCAAAAGTGTTAACATGTGTAGACAAAAATGACTTTAGCAACTGAATATGCCCCTGTTGCTGATCATTACAATCTTATAAAGGCCGTCTTGAAGCATGGATAGCTCTGGACATTACTGACAAACTTGTTTCATTGAAAGCGAAATATGTCAAGTCTTGAACTTAATACGCAGAAAACGATTGGGGAATTTTATCGGACGTGCCATGAGTACAACCAGTAATCTTTAGACCACGGGACCAATAGCTTTCTTTGTTACTCTAGTTTTGTAAGAGGGCTTACTCTAAAACAAAGTTATTCTGATAAACCCCATTTTTTCTATGCACCACAAAGAGATTCACCTTTGATATTTTGGCTCGGAATTAACAGGCCTTATCGATACTGCAGTTGGATGGCTTTGCAATTGTCTAAAGAACATGCTCTAGACCTAGAGACCTTATTTAAAATCCGTTTGTGTGTTCTCAGTCTGTTACTTTAACTACCATCATTTTCACTTCAAGACCAATAAGCTAAATTCTCCATCATCATGTAAGTCATCCATACATTTTAGTGGAGGTAGATGGCCAATAACTGAATTTATGTACGAAAACGAAATTGGTAATAGACGAAACACAACATAAGTTAATGCTCTACCCTAATGACTGGCATATACGAATAGGTAATTAGACGTAATTCGGATTGTACTACACACAACATGTTGTTTTTGTGTCAAAACTAAATATACCCAACCACTGACAAGTAATGGAAACCATAAACCCAAGGCCACTCAAAAATCCTTATTTAGTGTTTAAACATGAGTCACATAATCCAGATTATTCTATGTATGCTGACTAGTTCAGGAAACTGCATTATATTCGAAGAACCCATCAAAACACCAACTCTTAAGCTTTAACTATTATCATATAATGTCTTTAACTATTTCACGTTCGAACCAATAAAGTGGGTGAAATGCCGACAATTCTTTAAATCATTAATTAATAATGATGTATTTCATAAGAGTGATCAAATAACTAATAGACGTAAACTATATCCAGAAACTCTTGGGTAATAAAGTCTGTGCACAGAAGATGCGTATATGTGGTTATTGAATGAGTCACGCATTAACCCAACACTTTAATTCAAAATAACGATTCGTATTATTCTGCATTCGAGTGATAAGCAAAAATAATATAAGAACATTGATGTATAATTTATACTTACTTTTCAAAATAATAACATTTCAAAATAAACGAATATTTATAAAACTTTAGTTAAGTTAACAGTGGACTTAAATTAGAATCGAAACGAATTTTTTAATAATTAGCACATCTGATCACTGTCAGCAAACCGTTTTAACATGTTAAACTGGCAAACTAAAGCTATCGAAGTTAATATGCCATATAAATTTTACTATATGAAGCTATATCGCTATTTTAAATATAGACAACTACGCATTGTTAAGAAACAAACTTCACAAATTGATGATTATAGTACACTCAACATATATAGAGCCGAGTGTGATGCATTGTAAAAGCAATGTGTTCGCCAAGCGAATACAGTTCTTCAAAAGGAATTCAAAAGCATATATAATAATCATTAGTAAATGTGGACTGAATGTTTTGTTTAATATCATCTAACTGTCTTACGTCAGCTATGTGGTATATTTAAATTCATACTTTCTCCAAATCCAATTTATTTTTTATACAACATACAGTTTGGCATACAATATCTTCGTTTCATTTTCTTTAGCTCTGTAATGAGCTTTTGTATTCCATTATGGACACGTCCTCCTCTCCATCTTTTCGCACTATTATTTCAATTGAATAAACTTTATGGCACTGTTATGTATCTTCCTTTATTTACTCTATAAATATTGGTCAAGTATAGAGGAAACTATTTATATAACCAGTAGTTATTTGAGTAGGTAAAATAATCATGCTAATAAAATAAGGAGCTGCAGGTAAGTGCATTCCATTTGCTTCATTCCACAAAGTCGAATTTGTCTCTTGTGATATAATTTACAAAACGTATTAATCATTCGCCATTACTGGAGCAAATCTACTAGCTTAATGATATGTAAGAAGTAGAATGGGAATAATGTCATTTTAATATTGGTTTCTTGACATAAGTGTTAGTATTTGGAGTTATGAAGAAGTTGAAATGAATAGATGTAAACGCATAATGAAAACTGCGTTGATAATATAACCAATTGATAGATAACCTGTAACCAACAGGTGAAAATCAACAAAGAGTTTATAAAATTTCCACCATGTCTTAATGCTTTATAGGAACGTGGCTAATTTACAAAAGCAATGTATAGTGAAGACATCCTATTATCATTGTCCTAAATAGTAAATACTCTTAATTCGTCTCATCCGTATTTGCTTTGCATAAATCATCTAGCTCTAAGATAATATATTTTCTTCAAAAGCACGAAATATTAAATATCGGCACAGAATGAGAAGGTTTTATGGATAAAAGAGATGAAGTCATGTAAACTCAATTTTCCAACACGTGTAATTTCACAGGCAATTTAACTGCAATATGACATCAATATGTGTCCTTCGTACCTTTTACAATTTGTTATAGACTGGAGGTCTATTATTAGCGGTTCGACTGAATCGATTTCAGCTATGTTGGAAAAAATGTATATTAAACTAAACTTTATGGGTAATATGCATATTTATATATGATTAGAGATCCCCGATATTGATTAGAACAGATGTATTACAATATATACCAATATAATTAAGAATGATGACTGCCTTAGTAAAAAAGAAATAATTTCGCAAAATATGTTTAGTGTCTCGCGTTCTTAAACTTTCTTTTGTTCCATGTTAGAATTCGACAGTAACTGAATATCAAGTATCTTAAAGTAAAATTCAGAAGCGAACCTCTGCAAAATGAATTGCATGAAATGATCATCAAATCGGTTCCAGAATTGTGTATCTGATGATTCTTATTAAATCCAAGGTTCGTGACATTTCACTTGAAGCTATGTAATATGTCGAAACACGTTATTGTAAGATTGATAATAATCTCACAAAAGTTGGCCATCTCAAAACAGAAATTAGACAACCATCCAGATAGAGTTTAGGGTCATCAATTCATTGTAATCGGCTAAAGCATTGACACAGCTTTTGATGCCAAAGCTTATACCCTGGCTAAAGATGCGATACACGGGGTTTTCTCTTATCAAAACTTGTCTAAAACTGCATTACGTGTGATAACATTTTCTATTGTGCTGTATCAAAGATACAGCTTACATACTATACATATAATTTTATTTATATCATATACAAATACACATACTGGCATTTCAACCACAGTTAAGACTGACTCCAAGCAACTGCGTATTGACGCAGTTAATAAAAATGTGCACAGCCTTGCACAGCGTGTCCACTACCAAACGTAAGTTCTTTACCTTTTGCGATTATTGTCATCTTGCATTTCAAATGTTGCTTCTTTCGTTGTTTGGACTTATATTTTCATTCATATTAATTAAATAAATATAAGACACACTTATGATTCAAACATAGAAGATGGTTTAACTGAAGAAAGTATGAAGAAAGTTGAACACTACAAACCTGGTTAACTACACAAATATTGAACGCGCATCCGTTCAGACTACCGGGAAATATAAGCTAAGCAAAACTTGGAACCAGCAAGAGGTACGTCAAATATTTAAATGTATTTACAGTTCATCAAAGTTATTATTATGATTTATTTAACATAGCTATGGACATTATGATTGTCCTCCTTTTCATATTTCCCTTTTCCGTAGATTCGTATAACTACGTTTTGCTTTCATTTATAGGTCCACAGATATCGTCGCATAACAAAAGCGAAAATCTGCCACGATCATTGTTTCACAAATGTTTGCTGGTGTCTTTCTATATGGTCCAGAGAGAGAGAGAGAGAGAGAGAGCCAGAGACAGAGACATACAGGGACAGAGAGAGAGACAGAGACAGAGAGAGGGGTTTGGGGAGAGGGTAGACTCTTATTAATAGGTTTGGAAAGTGTGAAGACTTCTCTGTTATAAGTACTAAAGTTCGACATTATACATGTATTACGTATTTCGTTTCTACTGTACGAGAAGCTAAACAAAGGTTAACAAAATTTCGGCAATATATTTCAGATTCAAAAATTAAACTAAACTAGGCCCTTAGCGCAGATGGTACATTTTTTGATAGTCATTTATTGATGAAAGGGAGTAGAATAGCAGGATACAAAACAATTTGCATAATTCATAAGTTATAATTAGTTTAGACAAAAAGTAAGTCTGTAAAGAACGACTTTTAAAATTAGAATTCTAGACATTGATATAGTTTATCCTGCGGTACCATTAACGATATATTTTTAACTCCTGACTTCGTCAACCGGGAAAATATCACTTTTTGGGTACCAGACAATGAAATAAACATTGTATTAATGTTGGATAAATTGTCATTTATCCTTTTAACACAATTGCAAGGAACAAGCCAGTTAATGCAAGAATTATCATACTAGCATGATCAAATAATAAAGAAGTAACTTACAAGCCAGGTTAGTAAATAACCATAGTTTTAGCAAATACCCATATTACTATGTCACAGTGACAAATCTTTTTCATACGTCTATTTTTAATGGTTCAAATGATTGCATCTGCATTTCCTATGTCGCCATGTTTCTCTTCTGCATCCGTCTGTTAAGACCAATGCATAATTCGCCAATTATTACTGCTATCAAACCTTTAGACGTGACAAGTAACAGCAATTGTGAATCGTCGTTTACACAAACAGGTATTCTATTCTTCCACCTAATGACAACCTTTCTCCCACTGTTGATTAAATGATGGGTATCGTTTCTCTAAACATATTTCGTACATTTCTTATTTGCTCAACAATTTGCGATCTTTTAATTGCTTGCATTTTTTTATCTAATTCAGTACAATACAATGTTATGCCTAGAATGCGTAATTAAGGCTTAATTAATTTAAAATGTATCGTAATATATGTTTAAAGCATGCTCTATACGTTCACTGCATTTATCAACTATATTTAAATGTGACACCTGAGGTTCTTAAAACCCTCGTTAAATACAATTGCAGTGTAAGTTACATCAACTATCGCGTACGTAATTTGCTCCCCATGTTCATCTTTATTATCGAGGTCGTTAACGTAGTCATTGTTCGCAAAATTAAAAATTTCCATTCACCAACGTTTGCCATTTAGCAAGAGAGAGAGAGAGAAGGAGAGAGAGAGACAAAGACAGAGAGAGGGGTTTGGGGAGAGGGTAGACTCTTATTAATAGGTCTGGAAAATAGAAAGAATAAATAAAACAGACAAAATATGAAAACGATACCTGTGTTAATCTTAACCAGTAAATGCAAAGTATATAATCTTGACAGGCTACTGCAACTTTGAATTCTTGATATTGTGAATACCGTATTAAAATCCCATGGAACGTGTGCACCTTACCATTAAGAAGTCACGGGTTCTTGTAGATTACTCGGTCTAAGTTCAGCTTTCTTTTTCTCTCTCTTTCCACAGACTTCGCACATTCTCTCCCGTATGAACAAGAGAGACAGATGATGTCGATGGAATTGTGTAGTGTTTAATTCATTTAGGAGTCGGGGATTATCAATATTGTTATCGTTATTTTGTTACATCGCTAATTACTAATCAGTCGAAATTCATCACAGATTTAAAGCTACAGAGGCGATAACCCACTATTGCATTCTAACCTGATGCTGAAATAAAAGTTATTCATGCGTATCTATGCACCACGGGCGAATCACAATTTGATATATCAATTGTATTTTTATATCAAATTGCCTTATACCATCACTTAAAAAACCACGTTGTATACACACACACACACACACACACACACTCACATACACACACACACACACACACACACACACATATATATATATATATATATATATATATATATATATATATATATATATATATATATATATATATATATATATATATATATATATACCCTTACGCTGTGCAGAAGGATATATATATCCAAACATGCCCAAGATACCTTCTGCATGATGTAAGAGTCTGATGATAGGGATTTTGTCTTCATTTGTTCAATAATTAAACACCAATAAAACACTAAAGGAGTTGGGTAGCCAAATCCATTCATAATTCTCTTTTTGATGCTTTTGTTTTTCGTTGGGATGTTTTATCATTTGGGGTCTATTTGGATTTTTATCATTGGGGGTATTTTTTGTTTTTCATGTTGTTTTATACAAGGATCGGTTTATAATCAGAACAAAATATGCTTTAAGCAACTGTAGTTTACAAAATCTGGTCAACGTTTGAGGGGTTGGCCTCTCATTAGGTAATTATGGTATATTTTTAAATACCACTTTAAGAGATTCTTAGCGGAATGGAAACATCAGCTATATCAAGGTTTTTCAAGAAAACTAGCATTTAAAGCTAGAACATTTCACTTTATTGCAGAAGTGGAAGAAGCATAATTAAGAATAATAATTGGACATTGTATATGATGGCTAGATGAGTAAATATTACAGTTACAGGCATACGAACAACGAACTTTGTCAGACAATCAACCGTATTATAATCCAACATATAGCTACGAAAGCAGAATATGTGTATATAGACACCCGCATCCACTAAGCACTTTAATTTTACCTTAAAACATTAGTTGCAATAATATGTACTAGATTTATGTTTCTACCAAGCTTAAATCGCGAAAGTCAAACAATGTAGTAAATGTGAAATTCTGTAATAACGGCTTCAATAACTAATCATGTCATATACATATTTGTATGATTGCATGTCAAATGTCATGTGTCTGTCTGTCTCTAGTAGATTTGTATAATAGTGCAAAAGTGTCCAAGTACAAAACGATCGAAAACAAGAATACCACTACAAGACCTGTCCAGTCTTTGATATAAGTATTCTTTATATAAATATTCTTAGGGCATGGCTGGCGCGGAAATTATTGACAAACGGGATTCAGTGATCTCGAACTTTGTGTGGTCTTTACCTAAATGGGCAGAAGCCGTTATGTTGTAGTTAGACACATCTTGTCCATCGCCTCTTACATTTAGAGCCCAGATTCTGTTGATTTCCTTAAAACCCTACGTCCAAACCATCCGCATGGTCAGAAAACGTACGCAAAAACAAAAACTATTCATAAACAGTCCATCGTTATCTGTTCCACGGTGACCTCGGCCTGTTTTACTTTGGCAAAGAATCAACAGGTTTCATCAATACCAACACTGTACGACCTTCACAATTATGATCAAAGTACATAAGCTATGCCTGATGGTACTATGTAACAAGCAACGTTATTGTTTCAGTCACAGTTATCTTGGTTGTTGTACTTTTGCATCTAAATCAATGGATTGCAATCTTACCAGCGAGTAAGTCATCCATAAGGTCAAGTCACGGTAATCGTTAATGACTGAATCTTTTTACAGAAACCATTTCTCCTCTTTCAGCGGTAATGACGTTAGCCATTAATCTTTTGACCCCAAAGATTATCGGCTTACTGCTAAATAAAAATGTCCGAGAACTCGATTTACTATGCAGTAACGAAATTGGTAACAGACAGACGGAAGAAAACATCATGACATAATACCCGATGGCGGGTGTATACAAGTAGAAAATTGCTGTAATGGCTCAAACGTATAACCAGGTCACCTGTATATCTGCAGTGAAATATACGTTGAGTCTGTTTAACGATAGTTTGCATGAAACGTTTGTTTATTGGTATGTTAAGGAATATTGATGTAGGAAGTGTATGAATGACTCATGCCAGACTGCCCACAAGTATTATTCTTTGAAAAACAACACCCTACCCTCCACTCACAAAATTAATTAATAGCAAGAATAAACAAATGTCAAATAAAAAATCTGTATTTATTTCGTTTGTTGATCAGCAAACACACAGTTTAAGAAGTTGTACGTATGCCTATTAGATTAGGTAAATAAATCATAAAATACATTTAAGCAATAAAATATGAAAGGTTTGAAAGACAAGGTGACATATCCCACGATACATTCAGGTAATATGAATGCTATAGCTCATAAGAGAGATTGCACAACTTATAGGCAATGATTCTTGTCATTAGCTCTGAGGTTGAAACCGATTTGTACAAACTAAAAATCAGTAGGTTTGAATAGACCATAAGTCATTAGATTTTCCTATGTATATATCGTCACTCTTTAATTTAAAATTGAGTACACTGTAATAGTTCTATATATATATATATATATATATATATATATATATATAAACAATAAGCTATACATAATACAGCATTAACAAAATGAAATAAATATTTAAAATTGCAGATAAATAAATAATGGACTAAATTTCTTTAAAGAAGTTAACAAGAAATGCGTCTTATTTTTTTCTGCAACTTATTTGACACTTTAAATTGACTAAAAAGATCTATCCAAGTTAAAATAGCAAATGCATTCAACAAAAAGAAAGTACGTAAAATACAGGCCATTACGAATTGTTAGGGAATACAACTTTTGATGATACTAAACTGAAAAGAAAACGAACTGCGTAATATATGAATATCGGGCGATATAAAATAAAATGGCCAGTATATTCGACGTCGTCAGGATGTGGAATATCTTAATGAAATATTTCCATTAAATATAGAGCGTAGTAGAATAAATATATGTTCATTCTAGAGTCAGACATGCAAACTAGTGTCAAAAAGTAAAATAATATTAATTCATGATCAAGATTTTAATCAAACAATAAAAGACATTTCAAACAATTTAACATAATATGTAATGATGATATTTTTAATAGTAATTGGTGATACAAAAATAGTTTACTTGTTTGACAATTTAACTAATAAATATAATGACGTACAATAGGAATTGAAGATCCTATATCAGACCATGTAAATGTCTCTGCTAGCGAGACTAAAATTATGAAACCGGAACTGCTGAATTCAGGAGCAATGTAACCTGAAGAAATTAATAAAATGGCAAAGCAAGGACTAATTAATTTGTACAAGATAGCGAGGGACGAAAAGAGGGGGGAAAATCGTATATATTAAATAAAAGTGTGAAGTCTTCTCTGTTATAAGTACTAAAGTACGACATTATACATGTATTACGTATTTCGTTTCTACTGTACGAAAAGCTAAACAAATGTTAATAAAATTTTGGCAATATATTTCAGATTCAAAAATTAAACTAAACTGGGCCCTTAGCGCAGATGGCAAATTTTTTGATAGTCATTTATTGACGAAATGGAGTAGCATAGCGGGATACAAAACAATTTGCAAAAGTCATCATTATAAGTAGCTTAGAAATAAATAAGTCTGTAAAGAACGACTTTTAAAAATAGGATTCTAGACGTTCATATATTTCATCCTGTGGTACCATTAACGATATATTTTTAACTCCTGACTTCGTCAATCGGGAAAATATCACTTTTTTGGTACCAGACAATAAAATAAATATTGTATTAATGTTGGCAAAAATGTCCTCTATATAATAATGCATGTGGTTGCAGGAGCAAGCGTAATTTACGTTTTGAAAGATATTCATCTTTTCACTTTTCTAGGAGCCCTTTTCCTTTCTATTATGGTCGCGATCATTTATCCTTTTAGCACAATTGCATTGAACAAGCCAGTTAATGCAAGAATTATCATACTAGCATAATCAAATAATGAAGAATTATAACTTACTGCATTTGTATGGGAAAATATGAACCGAGATTTTTGGCTGGAATACTGCACGACCTTGGGAATGCAGTATATCCATTACACAAAACGAGTTCATATTTTCCCATACAAATGCAGTAACCTTTTTATTATATGCTCATTTTCTTATTCTACCTAAGGCTTAATTATATAACAAAATACAAAATACACTACACGAAACAACGTAAATGAATGAATGCCGTATTCCAAACTAAATACACAAACGCAGATTTATCATTACACAACAACATCATTATTAATGCACACATAACTCCGCCCAGATAAATTTGAACTTAGTCGCGCGCTCCACATAACTTTCGAAAGAAAATGGCGTGTCTAGTTAAAATTGAAATTTGCAGTCATATTGTGAATGAATGCGCATTGCAACAACTTTTCCATTTGATCTGGAATGAATATATTTCGGTATTTTGTTTCGATTCGACGAAAGTTTGTGATTTTGGACTGGATTCATCTATGGAAATTATACATGAAATACATCGGATTGAAGCGGCGCGGGAGAAGCGTGTTTACATCTGCAAGTGTGTTTGTTCTGTCATTGACTATTTGAAATCATTATGCGGGAAAAATATGAAGTGTTTCAATTGCAATTATCAAAGAGACGCTATTGAATTTAATGTTTATTTCATTTTGAGTACAGTAAGAAAGATGCAATTGCACTTGGAATATAGTCGAAATTACATTACATTTTCGAAATGTGTAATCAAGCTTGAGAACTCATGACATGGCTCATGTAATTTCTGATTTGCAAAACTAAGAAAATACATTTTGAGGAAATTCTGGATCTAAAACTGTAAGTATATTTTTTTGCCATTCTTATTACCGGCTTAAGGAGACAGTTTATGCCTTTATAGCTTGCATGTTATTAGTAGCAATTTTACGAAATCTGGTGTCTATCGCAAAATCTGAAACAATGTACCAAAAAGTTAACGTGGAATGTAGCAAAATAGTTGGTATGTTGCAGTCCACGAAACATCTGCTTTAGTACATTCAGAAACAAATTTAATCAGCCAAAACATATTGCGTCTACTATGCGAATGTACATGATTTGTTTACAAAGTAGTTCCTAATACACTATTGGTCAACGGAGAAAAAAACGAGCATATAATAAGTAACTTTCCCGGTTAATGTAAAAGCCAGGTTAGTAAATAACCATAGTTATAGTAAATACCCATATTACTATGTCACAGTGACAAATCTTTATCATACGTCTATTTTTAATGGTTCAAATGATTGTATCTGCATTTCCTATGTCGCCATGTTTCTCTTCTGCATCCGTCTGTTAAGACCTATACATAATTCGCCAATTATTGATGCTATCAAACCTTTAGACGTAACAAATAACAGCAATTGTGCCACTTTTACACAAAACAGGTATTCCATTCTTCCACCTAATGACAACCTTTCTCCCACTGTTGATTAAATGATGGGTATCGTTTCTCAAAACATATTTTGTACATTTCTTATTTGCTCAACAATTTGCGATCTTTTAAGTGCTTGTATTTCTTTATCTAATTCAGTACAATACAATGTTATGCATAGAATGCATAAATAAGGCTTAATTAATTTAAAGTTTATCTTGATATATGTTTAAAGCATGCTCTATACGTTTATTGTATTCATCAACTATATTTAAATGTGACACTTGAGGTGTTTAAAACCCCTCGTTAGATACAATTACAGTGTAAGTTACATCAGTTATCGCGTACGTAATTTGTTCCCCATGTTCATCTTTATTGTCGACGTCGTTAACGTAGTCATTGTTCGCAGAATTAAAAATTTCCATTCACCAACGTTTGCCAATTTGCAAGTTTTAGAAAGATAATTAACAGCTTGAAAATTAATTTGGTTTCAGAGAAGTAAAAAACCAACAGTTGATGACAATCAATTCAGCAAACAAAACAAAAAAAACATTTTGAAAAGTTATGGTCTTTTAAACCATCATTAATTATCAGATGTAATATTACTAGAAGTAACATCGCTGGTGAGACCATTTTTCCAGTTGAAATTCTGATGAATTCCACACACGATTAGAAGAAGACTGCATGACAACAAAATGAATCATATATTGTACAAGGTTTCACTCATTTAGTTAAGATTGACAAATAAATAACATCTGGACAGGTTTGAACTTGAACAACAATCTAAAAATAACCAAAGCAGAAACGTTGAAACAAGAGCATGAAGTTAAGCTAGGTTGTGTTTAAAGTGTGATAGACTAACTAGAAGGTACCCAAATGTTCTACTTCAGAAGTAGTGTAGGTGATGCTTTAGGTCTGGGAAAAGAATATTCAAAAGCAGATCGAACGAGCTCTGCTTTAAAAACGGTTCAGTCTGATAAGCAAACTTTAAAACCAGTTAAACACGTTACGCAAACGCAAAGGCGAAGTTTACAAGATAAACTGAACCACGCAAACAAGCTCTAAATTTTTTCCATTTATCTTGTAACAGTATAAATTCAGCTCTAATAAATTTACAGTATGCTGTTAAAGAAGATCTGTAAAATGTTAATAGATTCGACATATATAAAGACGTATACAAGAAGTAAGTCTACCATAACAGTTTATTTTCAGCCAGTTTACAAATGATTGTCATATGTCACAAGGGTTAATAACAGTAACTGAATGTTATTGGACCTAAAAATATTTCAATGGTTAACATCAAACTGGCAACGGTGAATATTTGCAATACTTCAATAATTAAAACGAAAACGCGGAATTCAATTTTACACCATAGTAAGTGCACCACCACAGAATCCAATGCTGATACTATTATTATTGTACTTCCCTAACTGATGGAAGCAGATCTCTTCGACGATCAAATCCGGTCACAAACATGTTACGATGATGTCAGAATTAGGGTAGGATTAGGCGGAACGCTAGCATTGATTCACATATGTTTCCGACTGCGACTTTCCTGACAATGGATAACATAGCTGGGTGAGTAAATAGCTCGCTCACATTATATGGTTCTCTTATACGTCATGTGTATGCATATATATCATTTTAATTCACTTTGCACTCTACACAGAAAGATACCGTTCAGTTGTATATTGTTACCATAAATGAACGTCGTAGGTGGTAGAGCACATGTAATTGGCGATCTCATCAGCAGTATTAATCACTTAAAGCTCTCGTGGAGATCGGCAAACAGGTCGGTTACGAGGTGGAGTCCTTATAAACTTTGTTCAGGAGAAGCAAGCTCGGGAGAGAGATTAGAGACTAAAAGAGAGTGTTACAGAAAGGGAGTAGTTCGATATAGATGTAGGCAGAGCGGTAAAGAAGATATTTTAAAATCAAGCTTAGGCAAAAAGATAACCTTTGAGGAACGGAAGATAGAATTAAAAGAGTGAGCATGGAAGAAGCTAGAATTGAACAAGTAGGCAGAGGTGGAAAAATAAGGGAAACAATGAAGAAGCTAATATAATTACAAGAAGGGAAGTTAGATATAGAGAAACCAGCAGAGCCAGATTCAGTAGACTTAGAAGACAGAAATAAGGAGAAGGAGTACTAAAGGAAAACTAGAATTATAAGCGGCTAAGAAAGAAGCGGAACATGACTCTGGCTCCAGAAAGTTAAGGGCTCAAAACTGTCCCAATTTAAGGACAATTAAGATAATTTTGGCAGCTATTTGCACAAGTACGAATGATATGATATGCGCTGTCCAAAAGTGGGGTCAGGGTGATTTGCCACCCCATCTTAGAGCGTTATTAAGATTAAAGCGTTCGACATATAGTCTCCACACGAACGACGCAATAAATTATGACGTGCACTCAGCAATGGTTCTTTAAGACGTTTCAGTACAGTAAACATGACAGAGGGAAAACCTTCGCACAGTTAGTCAGTAGAACGGTTTATTATCAATAACGATGGGTTGAACGTGGTGAAATGGAAAACATATTTCAGTGTCTGACAGACTGTTCTATCAAGGACTAACTTATAACTAATTTTCTTCAGAAGTTGTACCTGTCTGTGATGGTCAAGTCCTTCACAAGTATCTTTAACATAGTTACGCATGAAGACTATATTCAGAATGTGGTCTCGAGAAAGCATCCTAATCAAGATGAAAGTTTTCCCTCTAGAAAGGGTCCAATAGCAAACATACACAATGCTATACTTGTAAGAAGTTAGGTCACAGCTCGCCCAACGGTTCCACATGAAAGGGCTTTGTCCAAAGAGTACCCGTTGCTATTGAAATCTGGGGGTGGTCAGGAGACAACAAGTGTAATAATATTACGAGTACAGTACAATAGTCCACAGCGAATGCGCATCTGTCAGGATACTTTTTAGTGGATTTGTAGTTGTGTTTATCCATGAGGTGAGGAAACAAACAGCTAGTGATACCGCTAAAGATTAAGAAGTTGGTGTTACTAAATGACATTGGATGTACGGGCGTCTTCGTAACGATGAGTCTCCTTAGAGATGAGAAAGCGCTTTTTTGCAAATTCCCGTGTATGCAAGTCCCCGTGTCAGATATTTGCGTTCCCATCATGCAAGCGTCAAAACGGAGATGCTGGCGATCAAACACTTAAAGCCCTGTAATTTTGATTGTTATATTGATTGATGAATTGATACGTGAACAAATGCACGACGCGTTCTTGAACGCGACAGCGGAAAATAATATGTCAAGTACCGTGAAAGTTAGAAAAAGTGCGAAAGGTTTAAATTTTTACGATGATTAATGTGTCGGTAATATATCACAATGGATGGAAGATAATGCTTCCAACTGATTGTCCTCCAAAACTTTAGGTCACATATACTTATGAGTGGCGCTCGAATCCGGTAGAGCTGGTCGTTTAGGAATGAAACATTATACAACCCACAGGGCGTCAGACGAATTGTATTGAATTTGCGTAGATAGACACGTAGCACAATTATGTCGATCGTGAGTGGCCGTCAACATTATGGGACCAATGTTTACAATTACAGACCAGAAACACCTTCATATCCCCACGCAAATAGATTACGTAAATAGATACCTAGAGGCCTAAGCATTACCCTATATTGAAACGTAACTTTCGGCCGATCCACTAGATGACGTGTTCAGCTGCGTAGAATTACCTAAGTGGATTCTCACAAAATATAGTGCCCATCTAAATTCATAACTTATGGTTGATATCAATTTACATTTGCTCACAACATCGTGTCACCCAATGTGTAACAGTTTGGTCGAGAAATTTAGTGGGAAGTCATAACAAATGCTACCTCGAATGAGCCTGGAGAGAATACAAATCTGGGATCGATATTTGCAATATTTCTCTCCTTTCCCTCTCTTTCTCTCTCCCGCTCAAGTGTGTATTTAGCAGCGCGAAACTAATCTATTAAGTACGTTTATACAGGCAAAATACGTTGACAGCCACGAACAAAACGTGCTTTCGACGTAGTATTACATATGCATAGAATGGCACCACTGTATATCCTCAGTCTAACAGTCTATCAAAAAATACCGGGGGTGAATTGTTCTTTTTGGCTCATCTAAAACCGGTTGTGACCATATCACAAGATGAATTTTCACGTTCACTTCTGCCACAAAACTTTACAATCGTGAAAAACCGCATCTGTGTAGAATGATTATTGTCCTAAATAATTTATAGTAAAAAAATAGTACGTTTCCAGAAATGTAACACTATGAAAGTCGAACAAAACCAGAACATTTACATATCAACTATTCAGGTATTGACCCAAGATTACACCTGCCTTGTTGTATCACCCGACTTATTATTAATACAGTTTCACTGTTAACTTTTAAGAAATTACATCAATCTCAAACCAGTTAATTTATTACAGGTGTAATTATCGGTAGCCGTTTATTTCACTAATGCCAATCTTAGGCTTCAAGCATAATTCGTCACTGTGATACAGCTTAAAAACTGGACGATATCTGATGCTTCCACCTATATCATCAATGTCTATCATTTCTGAACCATCCTAACAAAACAATCAAAATTGGGGAGGGTAACCGTATGAGCCCAATAGCATTTGACTACCTTACATTTCCATGTAAATTTAAACTAGATGGAATACGTTTAAGTCAAACATAGCTTTTTTTTCCTAAAGCAGTGATAAATATGTGCGTGTGCGTGCTTCGGGATTTTAACGCAGCCTTATCAACTTTTCCGTGATATTGCTACGATGTCTGCAGTGTGGCAGTTTATACAGATGTCTATTACTGGGCCATCATGACGAAGACATGTAACACGATGTTCGTCCTAGTCATATTATCCTGACATCAGGCCGAGCAGTCCTAACACTAACCACTTATGCCGAGTGCCTAGAAAGGCAGTTGTTAGTATCGCTTTTATAAGACTCTAGTATGACTCGGCCGTGGTTCGAACCTTCTACCTCCCGCATCAGAGGAAGACGCTCTAACCACTAGACCACCAGAGCGGTTAGTGGCAAATATTATGATTAAATTGAACCTGGATGTCTAACTGATAACAAAGCCATACATAAAACTGTACGAATCTGACATGTAAATTATTCTGCTAACTAAACATATGTCTCTTATCTTAAAAAAAAAGAAACTAAGACGTACAAACAAAGCTCAAGCTTGGTATTTATCGCAAGGGCCTCTTTACCTTTTTCACAAAGAAAAAAGAATCAAGCTAAAACTGTATGATAAACCGACTTATCAAGAACCCCATACTCCATCCAGCTCTATCCAGAGGTTTATAGCATACAGGACTACGTCTAGTCACAAGTATAACGAATTTGCCATACGTCAGATTAAAGCAAACGTATGTGGTTTTATTGAGTTGTTAAACACGTTTTTTGAGTCCACTATGCTTACACCGATTATCCACCTATATTGAAACTAAACTGTCATGCAGGCTCCGGTGGCCTATGGGGTTAGAGTATCCTCATCAGACTCGGGAGCTGGATAGTTCGAGCCACGGCCGAGTCATACCAGACTTACAAAAATGGTACTAGCAATTGCCTCCCTTGGTGCTCAGCATTAAGAGTTTAGTGTTAGGACTGCTTGACATGGAATCAAGATAATGTTACTAAGTGGGATATGATCCTACATGGCTGCGGCATGTTGTTCATGTGCTAGACATCACAATAAAATGCCACACTGCAGACATTGTAGCGATATGACTGGAAAATTGTTAAAGCTACGTTAAACATACATTCAAATCACACACACACACACAACACTCACACACACACAACTCACAAATAATCCACTTACTCCAGATCAGCGAAAAATGATCATCACAAGGGATTTTCAAAATGAATGTTCTAACTAGAGAATGAGATATATTTAAGTCATGGTATGTATAGTCATGAATAATTAGTCAATTTATGATTATAATCGGAACATTAGTTGAACGCATTTGACAACAAAGTATTACCAGTAAATGATATCACATTGGATCTGTGCATGCCTCTAAGATAGAGAGACAGGCAGGCAAACATATTCGAGCTAAAAACTAGTGCGTATATGTTTATCACATTATATTTTTAACGTAAAAAAGTATGTACCTAGATATAATTACAATATCTATATGACATATTGAACGCTATATTTAGTGAAGAAGAGAACTGCACGCATATTGGAAACTAAACTTAGTATGAACCAGACCTAGATACATAACGTATATACTCGCCTATCAGTCTATTAGAATATAAGTCGACCCCAGCTTTTTAGGGTTGCAGAAAGCAAATCTTTATTTGACCCTCCTATAAGTCGAGGTGTATTTTGCAAGTCATTTATGTCTGAAATGGCTGACTTGTGGTCAATGAGTTAGCGTTCCGATTTGGAAAAATAAACAAGCCCAACAAGATAGATAGATATGAGAAACAAACGACAGAACCAATGTCAATTACAATTACATTATTGAATGCAACATGTCACAACTAAATTCGCTACTTGAATGTTGCCCTAATTAAATCCATTACTTTCCATAATGCCTAACATTCATATCCATTTATATGATAAATCCATGAATTCAAATATAGGTCACATATAGTAAGAAAATAGTCCAGAATAATCCCATTCACAATATCTAATATTTTAATTCAATGTGTCTTCAAATATACATTGAAAGTTAAATCCACATATTTTTAAATTCACAGTATCCTATAAATGTTCTCTAGTATAAAAAGTTCAAGAATTCATCTTCGTTGTCCGATAATATTCTGCAATCCTCCATCGTCGTCAAGTAAATTGTCATCTGCCTCAGTTACCTTGGCTTCACAGTCTTATGCGAGTGCTTATGTAGATACTGAGTTCGGGTTCTGTAAGTAACACTTTGAAAAAACAGTTTGTGAAGTCTATTAAATGTTGCAAATAAACGTTCGTGTCAATTGTGCATCAAGAGTTACAATTACCATACTGTGTTACTTGACATTGAACAAGCATCAAATTCACAGCTCGATCAGAGGGTTGTCATGAGGTAAAATAAAGACGGTGCAGTCATTACCAGCTAAACGTTATTAGGGTCAAACAGTTACTCGAAGATGTAGAATTCTACTTGGCACTGGATAAGTACATGTGCTAAATTCGTGGTTCCATCAACAGGATTGCAGCTTGAAAACAAGTGAGTGCTACCTTTGCGAGCCAAGAGCTTCTCGGGTTGCGTGCACTGGCAGAAAAAGTGGGAAATATCACATGGGAATTAAAATCTAACTTGTCTGAAAGGAAAATGCATCTTAAATCAAAACTGTTATTGCATGAAATATAGCAAAATACAAATAGGAATACAAGTACAGGTTGTTAGGACTTGCATGAAAATGTAAACAAATGTACATGCAGCAAACACCCACGGTAAACAGTTCACTTTGCGGCAGTTAATATTTAATATACCCGTAATATTTTGAAATCAGAATAATTGTATCAAACACGCAATTTGAAATGAATACCGTCGCGAATAGGGTAAAAAATGTATATACCATATGCACATTATGAATGGGAATAGTGGCATAAAAAAGTAAAATTATTTGAACTCACAGTATTTTATGTACTCAAAATATCTTGAGTTTCCAACATTTCCTGTAGATTATCTATTTCTTGCAAGTTGCGCTTACAAGCTGGTATTTTCAGTAAAATACGGGTGACTTATAAGCAAGTACATACAGTAGTGCATCGAACCTCAAAATCACCAGGTACACATACTCTAAGGGCAGATGGGAGGGGAAAACCTCTGGGTGATCGTTATGGGCTATTGAAACCATTCTCCACAATACCCTGGCTAAACTAAGTCACATCAGGAAGAGAAAAAAAAACCATGATATGTCAGAACTTCAGTATGCAACAAGACGTTTGACCTGTTTCATGACTCAGATGTAAATTTAATAGTAGGGCGGAAGGATTTGGTTAACTATTTTGGCCTTTTTAGTATTCATGCATTAATCAAATGTAGAGGAACCGGGCGGTCGTCCAAGCTGTGGAGAAATATATATGTCGGACCTTGTTTCTATACTATTTACTTTCTTGTCGTTTATTATAATTAATTGTGTCTAGTGATACGATCAAAGCATATCATTGATTATAGAGGGAAATCTAACTAGATTTGTGCAGCTTTTTTTCTCCTGCTACTTGGGTCAATAAATCGTGTCTCAGGAAGTATTCTCCGCAAACATTCATACCGATACCCACACAGGTATTTATAGAATCACCATCTTAATCCAAATCACACACAAACACACACACACACACACACACAAAGATGTCTTAGGATACCAATTTGCGTTTCTTTTTTTCATTAGTCGCCAATGCTGATGTTTGTTGAAATAAATGCACCTTATATCCTAGTCCAGCGTGAGTACTAAACATTGTCATCGTGAGTACTTAAAAGATATTAACTTTGTTGGAACTAAATGGAGGTAAGAGCTATTCTGTCACAAACGATACATTTTGGAACATCATACAAAATGCAAAACACAATCTGAGTATCAATTAATGTAATGTTGCATGTAAAAAATAGACTAAATATTTCTTGTTCTCACTCAAAAGATAGTCTTCTCTCTCTCCCAGCACAAAGTAAATATATGAATCACAATAAATGATTACATCGGGTATAAGTGTTTAATCTGACTATAGTTCCTCTTATCTCCAGCCTTAAAGAATAAATTACATTATACCGGATAAGGAATTTTCGGTACAGGCAAGGCAGGGCTTAGATACCAGATCGTAATATTTGAGTGGGTGAAAGATCGTATTGCCACAATAAGAAGATACTGGTAAGTGTACTAATTTTCTTTCATTCCAAAAAAAGCATATCATATTATTCGCAACACCTATTTTGCTTTACTATCACCAATCACAAACCCTGCAAACGATGCACTCGCATAATGACATGTCAGAAGTAAAATAGCAATAATGTCGTCTAAATATTAATTTTAAGCCTAATTAGTTGCATTTAGAGAATCAAGAACTTCACATCGGTTCCTAGAGATTAGTTCAAACAGTAGAATGGGTAAATGAGGGTATAAAACAACCGCAACACTTAATAACATACCTGTTTGCAAAAAATCGAAAACCGACTACGCCGCTAAAGATCGTATAGTATTTTCTGCTCTTGCTTGAAACTTGAACGTAACTGGACTAATCCACGTAGACATTGTGCTGCGATGACGAATGTTTCAACGAGTAAAACGCTCAAACCTTAAACGATTGCTTACATTCCATTGTGATTTAAATAATAAATAGTTTTGATTCTTCCCATCATGTTTTTTCTTGTATAACCTCTCTAGCTCAAAGGTAAAACATTTTCTTCAAAAGCGGGAAATACGACACAAAATCCAGTATTGTTTCGCTCGGTCTTTACCTGCCTTACAATTGACAAAATACGAGGAGTTTATGTAAACGAGAAACTTTTAGATAAAGTAAAGTAAATTACAATGTCAAAGATAAGTATCAATGCAAAAGGCATTTGTCTAAGCTAATGCTTTGTAGCCAGAATAGAAACACTTAAATAGAATGTTTTATAATCATTAAAGATAAGCTGGACGCGAGTTGTAAAAAATATATGTAATTTCGTAGGTCATTTATCTGATATGTCTATCTACAAACTCAGTATCTATCCTGTTTGATTCATGCAAAGAGCCCTAGTAGTGAGATGTATTAGTGATTTGATTGATTCACCTTCAGCTGTATTGAAAAATGTTTTGTTTTTTCAATTGGCATTAGTTAATCTTTTAAATTAATATTTATATTTCTTTTATTTACAGATCCTTGATTCTCATTAGAGCAGCAGTTTTAGAACAATAGCAACATGAATGCGAATAGACGCCACCCTCGTAAGCATGAATTTTTGCTAAATATTTTACTGACACATATTTTCATAATTGCGAATATGTTCACGTTAGAATACAGCAGCAAAGGACTTATTTTATCATAGTTTCTGTTCGGCCACGCAGAGATTATACAAAAACTTTATGAAAAGAAGGAAGAAAAGAGGATAAGATAGAAAGAGACCACCATTTACTATTAGGTATATAAAAAACGAAGGCTTCAAGTTTATATTTCATAAGTGCCATATAATTTTCCCTCTTTCAATATTTATCCACAATTATCGTTTAAAGACAAAAGGAAATACATCTTCGCCGCTGTACTTACATGGTTCAGATGTATCAGCTTCATAACAGATGTACGCATTATTATGAGTTGAAATTAGGTTTGGCTTAATTTAGCTCTTATTAAAGTTTCTAAATTTGTCAAGTAATAGTTCACTTGATTACAAAGCCAAAACCTTGTGATCAATATAAATTTGTTGGGTATTTTTGGAAGAAGCAAAACATCGAACATACTGGTATCCACCCATGATATGTTATGCAATCACACCAAGTTATGACATTTGTAGCTAATATCTGTAATATATTTTCCAAAATTAACCTTTCTGTTAAATATGCCGAATCTCCTTTTAGGGCACCTGTACGATACATAGGCTCTAGTAACCACCTAAGATGCATTGTTTAATGAATAGTTTAGGGATTTAGCAAACAAAGCAAAATTTCCATTAGTGTTTCTTAACTTACGTGGATAAACTTATTAAGAATCGTGATCCACAACAACATGGAAAATGACGTTTAGGCTCGGACAATTATAGCTCAACGATTACTTACAGTTTATGAATTAATTCTTGGACAAGTGGGTGTGCATTATAACAGCGGAGAAGATCACAATGACTAGTTCATACTGTCTAAACATAGACGTGCTATCAAACAAAGGTGTGTATCCATACGAGTACTTGAGCGACTATTACAAGTTTCCCGAAACTCCGTTGCCACTGACTGAAGTGTTTTGATTTTCATTGCTGTCACACAAAAACATAGGAGCACGCAAACAATGTTTGATCTGCATTCGAGTGCAAATGCATGGGCGCTTATCACGATCTGTATCTACTTACTGACTTATTGTTGCTCGCTGATATGTTTGAGAAATTTCGTGACACTGCCATGCACGTTTACAAGCTCGATTCTGCACATTACTTCTCATCGCCGGGAATGGCTTGTGAGGCTTTGTTACTCAAAACGAAAATCAAATTGTAATTGCTCACCGATATCGATATGCATCTGTGCATTGAAAAAATCTCTTCGTGGCGGGATTTCTATGATGAGTCATAGGTATGGGCGCAACAAGAACCTAAACGTGGATTGGTATGACTCCGTTACCCTAAACAGTTAAAATATGTAACTATATAGATTAACCTTTATGGTTTGTCAATGAAGAAACCGTTACCGGATGGTGGGTTTCACTATATTGACCCAAAGTACACTGACGTGCAAAGAAGTGCGATTTCATTAACAATTATTTAGAAAACTTCTTTGAAGTTGATCTATAATACCTTGAACATTCACATGAGACTCATAGCGATCATCCGCTGACGCTAGAAACTTTGCCGGTGCCACGTCGGTGGTAGTCCCCGCATCAGTGCTCAATATTTGATGAATCTGGAAACAAATACACTGAATAACATTAGTATTAGACTATGGACCAAACTCAGTTATGCACTGCACGTGCAAAATCTCCAGCTGTATCTCCTGCTGGGAATGCGTGTAATCAAGATACATCGAGTGCTTAAATTGTACCAGTACGCTTGGATGACGCCATAGATCCAGATGAACATAGATCTAATTAGTAAGGCCACTAATGAGTTTGAGAAGGACCTTTACAAGCTCATGAACGATGCTGTATTCAGAAACCATGGAGAATATACGCAAAAGAATTCGATTTGACTTTGTCCGTGATACTGAACAGGAAAACTTCGAAGGCTCGTCACTGACCCGGCCTTTGAGTCCAGAAAGAGCTTTGATGGTGGACTTATTGCCGTTCAAATTAAAAAATAATCGAAACTCAGTATCACCAAACACTTACGACACTTGAAGAATCTCAGACGTCAGTGGCTACTTGTCGATCACGAACAAGATCAAGTGGAAGAAACAACAAATCAACCTGATGAACCTAGTTTGGTATTAGGACATCAAACCAACCACTTGAAATTTTCCTAGGCACAGGTAGGCAAATATGCCACAATCCTTCTTTGCCAATCCATGTTCAAGCAGCCATATGAGTGACCATATCTGCCTTGGCTATTGTTTCTAAATTGCTGAACTTGTCGAGGATATTAAAAAGACTACAAGCGCAATAGTATAAGAAGCGACAACGTTAACTGGAACAGAAAAGGAATCGGTCGAGTTCATAAGATTGCTAAACATACCATGCTTATCCAAAGAGCAACAAAAGCAACTGCAGAGGTTATTACACATTTTCAAGGGATGGTGGCTCAACTCCAAAAAGAAGAAGAGGTCGGTCAGAGAACCTAAAGTGAGTCATCAAAGAATCACTTCCACCACCCTGATACTGGTCAATGATGAATATACCGCCACAAAATACTAACGAAGACCCATTATGTGCAAGTCTTAAGATACCCCCAACTGGTAAGATTTAGTGACCAAAGAACCATCAAAGGACAAACAAAATGGTTTTGGTCAAATGGGTGTAAGCTGTGTCTAACAAAGCCTCAGGAAAAATGTTTTGAGTCTTTTAATAAAATAACTGCTTTGATGAAGCGATGTAATACTTTATGAGACTCCTTCACGGTATAAGAGAACATAAATCACCCTTTGAAAGTGTGCCAGAAGAATATTCATATCGACCAGCCATTGAAACTACGACAAAAAAATATTTGATTCGACCAGTATTTACTCATTATATTGAGTCAGAGTAATATTCCGATCAAGCAGCCGCAACTCAACCATACCTTAAGCCTCCACTAATAAAACTTGCGAAAACACCTGATTCTCGCACATTGGAAGAAGACGAACAAGCTAACTTCATAATTAAACAAGTAGAAACGTAAGGCCAGCAACTTACACCAAAAAAGGGAGAAACCCTAGGTGCCTGTGTGACCCTAACGACCTAATGGATCGATTGGAATCACTTGTGTCATCAGTTAGTGCGGGCATAAATGCACCTGAAAACATTAATGAGGCTGTATCGATTTGTCATCTACTGGCGGCAAATGATATCATGGACAAAACTGCATATCGCTCTCACTCAAGCATGCACTTGTTGAAGGTCATCATTAGTTATACGACGAACGAATGTCGTACACGGACGATGAGTTCTGAAACAATTGAGACGCTTCGCGTTTTACTTGAGTTATATGCCTCGATTCAACAGGTTGTTGTAAATACAACCCAGAGTGTTGCCTCGAGATTACAATCTCATCAACGAAATCAGAATTCAGTGTGAGATTTTCTGCACCTGTTTGGACTGATGAATCACGCACACGTGTGATCGCGCTATCGTCGCTGAAAGTGTAATATCGCTCGCAACCGTTTATTGCGTTGCCGAAAGCAACTCGTCTGGTTGGTGGGGCGGGAGCATCTGAGACTGGTACCACCGTGAATGTTATTAAACTTTGTCCGGCGCATATTAAATATAATCAACCAATAAAGGAATTCGACAAAGAATCAATGTGGTGACCGTCAATAACTCTAAACTTTCCATACAGGCCAAAGAGCATACACCCAAAATCTGCACCATACGCGATTGACATTGCGCGGTATTCAGTTAGATCAGTTTGTGTTTGGCCTAACGATATTTCAGATTAAACAATCTTTAAAGGACTATCATATTGCGCCGGACATTGTGAAAAGTACCTCAACGACGCAGATCAAGTTTAACCTGGGACGCTATAGTTGGTTATTACGAAAGTAAGTCCAAAACGACAGGCGTACTTGTTCGGGGTTATATTCTGTTTGGGTTTTCGTCAACCGTGAAATCGCGTGATTACACATATGACACCTGCTCATCATATGTGTCATACTAATCGGCTGACACATATTTGTTATATTTTTGTGTATCAAGGCGGACACGTTGTTGATTTGAGAGGAGAGACATTGCGAATACAATTATTCATTAGAGATTGATCTGATAGATAATATAATACAAAGGAGCCACGTTAATCTAGGCACCTTTGTTCCCAGTGAATATATCCGGATTAGCGAGTTCTCCAGATAATTGAATCATCCACATTTTTATTTTACGATGTCATCATATGGTATACATGTACATGTACATGTATATGCTAGCTGTAAATGTATTGTATATTCAATAATGGTTGAAATAAATTAATGAATGCATATATTGACTTGTGTTTATTTCACATTATTATAACATGCGCTTGTACAAACATATGCTGGCAACAAAATTTTATGCTGGCCGATATCTCTACTCGTCTACGCTTGCTTGATTGTATCGCCATAATATATGTAAAACGTAGAACGAACACAAACTGATATCTCGCAGTTAAATGCGTTATGGTAAGCTAATAAAATGCAGTCATATTATAAGTCGTATTTTACAGCTACTATAGCTGCTAATGATAACTGACGTCACCATTTTATTCTGAAATGAAGCCCTATACGGTCCACAGCTTAAATCAATCAACTGTATTTGTACAGCCATCAATAAACTGTGATTGTTACATACAATTGGTAAACAACAAAGAGGCATTATGACACACATATGCTATGTCAAAAAGGGTGGAAGTTTTGATCCCAGTGTTATTACTTAATTATTAACAGCCCCGTCGGCGACTAGCTAAAACAGACATTGTTTATACAATCATTGGTTACAGTATGGTCACCCTACTTAGTTTTTCCACACACATAATCACGTGATCAATTGATAACTTTAATATACCACTAGAATGTGACCAATCAGAGATTGATACATTGACACATATCCAAATTTGCGTAGGTGAAAATGTTATCCAAATGACTATATTTTCATGTACGATTTTGGGAATTTTTTTATTTTTGGACAGATTATTTCCTGATTATCGAGACAAGTTTTATAACAATTTTACAATTTGGTCCCCGATTTTGATTTATGGATCCGGAACGCGGATCTCTTGATTAACGGAGCAAATTAACGTTTAGGAATTCCGTTCCCGTTGAATTATGTTCCCAATAGCGAGGTTTCCGGATAAACTGAGTTCAGATTAACGAACATTCCTCTGTAATTACATTTGTACGTGGACATATGAGACCCGTGTGCGTTGTTAAAGCGATGAAACCGTTTTACGCTATATATTATGGAACTGGCTTTGATTACGATGTTCGTGGATTGCTTACGGGCGTATCAAACGTGCTCAGAAATCTAAACGTATTATTCATACGCGGCCAGACACCGCAATCAATTAGAAATAGAACTGAAAGAGGTGGACACGTGAGAATACCTCAGTTAGATTTGTTAACAACGGAAAAGTGGCGTTTTTTATCAGTACACATTATTCCATGGATGGAAAGGAAATAGAATCAATTCTTGACAACGTGGATGTTGCCAGAACGATTATGTACTTGTCAGATACAGCAATGACTACGCGAGATCGGTTGGTCCACCTTTTATGTTTATCAAGGATACATCTGATAATGTGGATTCTCAACCGTACTCAAATGGTCGACCTCAAGGTCATGAACGCAATGCTGATGCAGATGTGCAACCTGTAGTTGTAAACTTTGCAGGCACTTTTACTGGAGGATTTGCCTAGCACTTAGGATAACTTCGTGTACAATTTCACTCAATCACATATTTGGTTTTTTGTAGAGATGTTCGCAAAGTTTGTTTTGGGGCCCAATATAGTCAAAATAACCCATATGAACATCTACAACGATTTTGCGTGGTGCAGCTGCTGATGATGGTAGATTTTGTATTAGAAACAATAACATTATGTGTAATTCACTTCACGTTGTAAAGAATCGCGTTATTGTCGTTTAAACAATCTGGAATCATTATAATTCTTTCGTTTCTGGCGCATGCCACAGACGCGTACCCACCAACTGGTATAGCGAGACGGTTTATTTACTTGGCAAATAAGAACCCAACGTCGCTTTACTGCACCAAAACATATGAATCTACATGATCCAAACAGAACGCACACAACAGAGAATGTAATTTATCTCATCGCATGTACGATCTGTAGCCTTCAGCATATCAGACAAAATGAAAAGTTACACAAAAGGGTCAAATTTCAAAGATCTGATTGGATGACAAAGAAGCTGTTTAGAAGCCCAAGTGCAGGCCACCTATTCTCCCATGACCACACTTTCAGTTATGTAACACCTATTGCAATTGCCCACAATCCTAACTGGAGTTACGAAACCATGAAAAAAGGTATCTTACTGAATTCGCCGCCTTAGCACGTTGAAACCAAATCTTTTAAACCAAGAAGACTAGAGAAAGAAGCCACGCACAAATATAATCATCATAGTTCTGCACCAGGCACATTTTCATTTAAATAATTCTTTCAATTTGCTTATTAGTTACCCAGTATCCTACAAGTACTACTTAAACAGTGAAATCTGGGGTATACAATTTGCGGTTACGCAAATGTACATAATAATACAAATGGTAATATGACTGATCGATTTCTAAGTCAATATAAAATATGTTTCAACATCAGCATCAAGTTGAAGCCAACTAGTAGAAAGATCAAAACTTTCAAGCTTTTATTTCTGTATTAATAGCCACGTAAGGTCTGTATGTTCAGCGCTTTTTATGTTTTTTTGTTGATCTTGTCTGTGTGTTGGACTAACCTTTGTACAGTCGAAAGCGCTTAGGCTAGTTAGAAACTAGTTTGCACTGTTCATTTTTAATTTTTTTAGAATCAATCCCTGACACACACGATCCCTTGCTGGATTCATTGCACTTGGAAGGATTGTTACCAAACCCCTGT
This sequence comes from Sinohyriopsis cumingii, assembly GCA_028554795.2. NCBI lineage: Eukaryota > Metazoa > Mollusca > Bivalvia > Unionida > Unionidae > Sinohyriopsis > Sinohyriopsis cumingii. The sequence goes on from CM068827.1 coordinate 45,426,295, forward strand.
ATGAACTGCCATATAATTTTGTCAGGGTTTAAGGAGAATTCTGCCGCTGGATTTACCCTGCTACAACCAACTCAAGGTAACCTTGGAATAATCGCACTGTCAAACTCCCAAACGTTGACTGCAGCGCCAGATGCGAAAACACTCTGGGATAATTTCTATAACGGCTAAGTGGTATTCACCGATGTATACACACCAGTTAAGTTCACCGATGCGTATTTTACAGCAATATCGATTCAGTTGAGAAAGGAAAGATCTATGCTATTATTCACAAGATCGCGCTTGTTTGGGTAACAGTTATTCTGCAATAGGCTTATTTCTAAATGAAAATGGTGCTAAACCCGCAGAACCCACAATCGCTAGAAATATAAGTATTCCCGAGGCAGAGGTTTTCTATGACTGTATGAGTGTTGTGCTGTTAAAAAAGGGTAATTGGCTAGAAGTTATTGTGCGTATTGCACTTTTACGTGATGAATCAGGACAGGGTTTACCGGTCGAGCAATTTAAATACCCAGTTGTTTAATTAATAGAAGAACTGTGACAGGCCCTCAGTGTTACCTATTTGGAAAAATAATCGAAGCGAAACAACAGCTACGAGATGAAATCACTACGAGAACCGAGCTACTCGGAAAACTCAAACGCTTATGTTTGGTAATGGATGATATTGGTGGTCTTGCCTCAGCAGCATTTGTTGATCTTGGTGTGGTTGGAATCACAGCAACAACAACCATCGTAGGTACACCAATCGGTATTATTGTTTGGGCTATATCGATAATAATGGGTGTCTCTGGTTGTGCAAGCAAATTAATTTTGATACGATTACACTGAAAAGTACATCTCTATCTAGAGCTGCTTGCAACAGCATCAAGCAGCAACACGATCAGTAAACTGTATTCGATGGCTATCGAGGACAAAATAATTTGCATGGTCGAGTTTGACATTGTGCTTGCGAAAATGGAAAATAACAGTCAACTCCGAACACAGATAAAAAAGTGTGCGGTTGCCGATTAAGAGACAACAAAAGTCGTGTAATGGTATGCATACATAATAAGTAAAGACTAACCGGATATTCCCAGAACGCTCACTCAAAATATTCAGTTGTTTCCGATATTAGCAAAAGTTGTTCTACCACCAGTGCAGATTAAATCAAAATAGATTATCTCTCCTTTAATTTAAACGCTCGCACGATGGGCAGTTTCGATACGATCGGCATCTGTTGTAATCGCACAGCAATCTTATATATAAAACTTGTGATGTATCAATCGATCCGGTATTGCCTGCCAGGTGACCTGAATGTGTGCACATACGGTACACATTCTCAAAAGCATGCTATAATTACATGGGTTGTATGAGTAGTGTCAATCTGCATTATTTTATCTTTCTGTACCCTTCTCGGCTCTGATGTACGTCATAAGCTTCTATCACCCATGCCTGGTCACTTTCGTGGATTATTAATGATTTCAACCATAGGTGGCGCATAAAAAACAGCTAGCTTGCCACGTCATGAGTGATGGGGGCTTTTACGTGTATAAGCAGCTCACAATTGCAAAACATGGCAAAATCGGCGTGATGACACTACTCAAGGTGTTTATAAACTTTATGAATAAATTACTATTTTAGAATTGGTGTTAATTCATTTAAAGACATTTTGGATTATATCACTGTGGTATATCAAGCCTGTTAGGACATCAAACTAATCCAAACTATTGGCGCATCACCACAATAGATTTAACTTCATTCTGTACATCAACTGAACTCATTAGGAATACTCAATACTTTTGGACTTGTGATAGAACCTCTAGGACTATTAAGAATTTAATTCAGCATTCAGTAACATACATACCAAAACAAGGCACTGTGATCCAATTTTCAAGACAGTTTCTTTTAGATTTTCAGCAATCTATTTCTTAAACGCTCTATACCTTAAACCATGTAGCACCCATGCGACAATAATTACCAGTTCTCATACCAGTCCAATTCTTTATAGGAAGCGCACAACAAGCTTATCTAGACTAGGTCAATGAAACATAATGTCCACGCTTGAGTAAATGTATTTTCAACTGCTAATGTTCATTACACACTCGATATAGTGTACCTTTTTCAGTTAGCACCTCTGAAACATAGTATGTAAATCCGCCTTAAAACGTAACTCAAGTAACCCAAAATCTTGATCAATGTAACCCATTTTCCCAGCTCGAGTACCATGTATAATTTTAGCAATACGTTGGTTGCACACTGATGCAGTTAACTTTATTTTTTATCCTCACCAACAAAAAGTACACGCAGATGCTTCTTAAAATGAGTAAACAAATGCATCAAAACGTTACGTTAATCCGTTAATCGGGATTTAAGCTTAAGTATTTTGTTTGTATATTTTCTTTGCACGTATATGAATCTAAATCAGATTCAACCAGGTAGTAAGATTTGTATTTGCCTTCATAGAAAATTAATAAACTAATAAAGGTAGAACTTTCGTATGTGAAAATTCTTAAATATTTTGAACTTATATGTCAAGATAAATATGAAATAAAAAAACAAAACTGATAAGTTAAAAATATTTCTCTCCCAACACAAATGCGCACACGCATGAGCACAAAATCTCAAGTACATATAGTAATCAGGAATGTCAAATCGTTTTGATGCCTGTAAAAGAGTTCTTCGTCAGCATATAACCTTCCTCGCTAACTGAATAAGTCCTGCCAGAAGAATTCGTGGCTTTTTGACATTAATTGGAAATTTGAGTCCTAAAATAGTAAAGCATGTGTAATAGCATCGCTATTTTAGCTCATATGCAGCTCATCTAAGATTATGAGCCAATTAAGCACAGTTATGTTCTTCTCTGTTTCTGATTGTAATTTTCTTCAGTTCCCCATTTAATGGCTTTGGTCCTTTTAGCCTCATGTACAGAGATATTCCTAAACGTAAGGATTGTTCGTATACAGGTACGTATTGAACGACCCTGACCTGTCGAAATCGAGCTTACAATACGTTTTATTTTACTCTCTTTTGTCCACGTAATGCGTATGGTTTTCTCATATATATATATATATATATATATATATATATATATATATATATATATATATATATACTAGATTTCATTTTGATTTTCCTCTACGTAGTCCATGTTCAATAGTCATGGCTTTATAATATTCTGTTGGACATTCTAATTCCACTTTACCCGTGTTAGTGACGCATCATTAGCTAAAACAAATCACTGCAGTAATAAGCAGAGTTTAGTGCTGAGTTTTGCATATAAACATTCCTGAATCTTTCGTCTAAATCATATAACATTGAAGTATTTCCTATACCGATCTAATCATCACGATCTTCAGGAGTATGAAGGCCAAATGTTCAATGACATCATGAATATAGTGGTAATTTGCTCATTTTGTTAAATTCAAATAGACTGCACCTGAAAAACATTTCTTTAATTATCCATTGACAACTTTGAGAATAATATCTTTCCGTCTTTACAGGAGTTTAATGTTTCCAAAATGTTTCATTATCTGGTTGACTGTTTCTCTCGATAAGGTTTTAAATAGTCGTACTAGTACCTACCATGAATTTAAAGCCATCAAAAAATCTCGCTGACATTTTACCCAATGCCTCCTTTTTTTGCTTTTGGAATTATTAACTATAAAATAAATTCTAAATTGAACGTATTTCTAATTATCATTTAGTAGTGTTTGCACGTCCATGTCTGTGTAATTTGTAATGATGTTTTAATAACTGACTTGCTATCGAAAATAGACAAGCTGTCAATAAATATTATAACTTAATTTCTCTCTCTGTGATTCAGAATGTGTGGATGTATCTTTAGGTAACCCAAGTCACCCATTTTGTCTTTTACTATTTGTCTTTCACGTATACGAACTGTTGTTGAATTACGATGTTTTTCATTTTCATGTTGTTCTGTGAGCACCAGGTTTTCTATTCACTGGATTTTTTATGTTGTACACCCATTTTACGTTTTTAATTAAATCGGGATAAAAACTCCGATGCAGTATGTCCCCTATGTACACTATGAGCCTGTATTCCTTATGGGCTGCTTTGATGTACTTTTCCAATATTCTCAAGTTTTATCAAATTTATCCCATACAATCTCTGTATGACTGCTTGTTATATTTTGATGATCTGTTTAAATTTATTGCTTTTGAATTTATCACGAATTGCACAGCATTAATAAAAATATATTAGTTATATTTCTATATTTATACAAACAATGATAATCTCTTTTGTCGTACTTCATCAGAGCATGCTCGCTTATTTTTTGCCCGATATTAGTGTAATATCATAAAACTGTTTATATTTCAGTCTGCATTGCAGCTCCTCACTTCTGTTCAATGTTATGCGATGCCTAGTGCTGTAAAACCATCTAACTCAGCTTGCTCTTCTTTCTCAATTATACGTCACTTCCGAAGTCTGACTCCGAAGCCAGCCATACACTGGCAAACCCAAATGGTCTAATTTTCCTAATTGTACTTGTCTGGTACAGATGATCACTGTTAAAATAAATTCATATACAACTTGATTTTTACAGCCATAAAATCTAAAGTTAACTACAATCCGATTAAATACCTTTAAATTCCTGATAATATTTAAATGTTGTCCATTCGTCTGTCTCAAATCCTTGCTTACTGGAAAAAGTCTAATGGAGTAGACAAATGCTTTCTTATCTGCATTGTTACCTGTGTACAAACTATGAATCAATCCTCTTTGTATTAATTCTGATTTACATAATTGGGAAATATTCAATACATATATAACTATTATTTGTAGTATGCTGGATGGATGGACAGAAAAAATAGATTAATATTTTACGCTATTGAGTTGATAGGATTATCAAGGGAAAAAAACGATATGCTTGTTTATACTGTGCAAGTGAGAATGTGATATATGTATGGTTACAAGATGAAATATGAAAATCGACTAACTATGCAGTATCTAAAATACTAAAGCAACATAGTACAGTCATATATGACAAATATAATCCGACGTTATCCCTGATGCCATAGCGGCTATAAATGTATCCAAGCGGGGTCCAACATATTTCATCAAAATCCTTTTTATTTATGTCAACAGATTCATGAACTCCTTTTTAATAATGCAAAATGACAATAAACCACAGAATGAACTGTACATGTAAACATTTTAACAAAAGAATTCCATAGTAGCTGTAAATATCACACTGTGTGGTCAACATGTTCCTTTTCTTTTCATAACCCTTCCACGCCATTATTATTATTATTATTATTATTATTATAAGTAGTAATACTAGTAGTAGCATGCTTAGTATTAATATTACTATAGTTGCTATTGTAGCTGTCGTTGGCTTTTACATCACTCCGTTAATTAATATTGTTTAAAACTGATATCGTATTTTTATACAAATAATGATCTGTCTGACCTTTTATTCAGAGTGAGTAATTGGGGCTGCAAGAATATCTCATACTTATCGTTGACATGAGAAAATTTGTCAACCTATTTTATCTCTCTTTACTGTTTTATTTGTTTGTTTGTTACTATACCACAAACATTTACTGTTTTGAACATGTTTACAGTTCGTGCGAGGCTTTTCTTCTCATCTATCATTATAGAACCATTTATATATTAGTTTTTTTTTTCTTTCTTCTTCCAAAAACCCTTTTCTACATTTAAATTGTTATCAATTTTATGTGAATTCAGCCTGTGGACTAAATTCATACAAGCTATCCCTATCCTTGAATCCCATTGTATGCAACCACTTCCTAAGAACTACATGTATGCAGATTTGTAGCCGTCGAGATTTAGATGTATGCAATGAAACGTATTTACTGCTTGGATCAAGATAATGACAAGGTCATGACTAAGAGATACATCAACTGCGCGTGTATTCTTTCAGTATTTATGGATTTTGAGGTTTTTTCTACCCCCGTTAAAAGGATTAGCGCATTACGTTGAATGTCTGTATCGCTGTTATCAATTTAATTTCCTTAGAATAAGGTAATTTGCTCACTATTTACAGGTACCAAACTTTGTGGATAGTTTGCACATAGTGCAGGGAAGAACTGCGTCAATTTTGGGGTCAAAAAATCATGGTCACTAAGACTAAAAAACCAAATGGTTCCAGGATAATACGTGGCGTTACCTTCCAAATTGTGTTAGTTGCTACCACTTGGGGTAAGAAAGAAGATTGCCCAATTTTAGATCAATATATGAAGGTCAAGGTCACTCTGCAAATGGTTTTTCCAATCCACAATATTTTTTCATTAAAGTTAGTGGATGACTTACACATTAATGTTAAGTGCCGATATAGAAGCCGCGTGCATAATGTAACGTTCACGGTACTCATACCACATAACTGTGGTAGATACCATTTTCATGCCTTAAAGTATGTAAAACAGACAATGTGACTGATTTCTGAATATTCCCAAGGCGTGGTATCATTTTAGAAAAAAACATAAGCTGTCAACAATCAACACCCATGACCAGTTTTATTGCTTTTTTCTCAAGACCTTTGTATAAATAGTTTATGATCTGGAACTTGATCGTAATTCCCATCGTGAAATGACATCGGCAACCATGAGGATGATGACCAATTGTGATGTTATGACTCACAGACTCTCAGATTGTTTATAACTTTTTCTCTTTCTCGTCTTCATGTCTTTTCGTTTTCTAATAGGAGCAGAAATGGAGTTGAATCCTTTACTAGAGGATGTCATCGCTCTAAATCACATAATTCATGTGGTTAGTGCAGTGGTGTTTGGCATCGTAACTGGTCTCACAATGGGGCCATTCTATTTGCTGTTTTTATTCCTTTCGGTAAGAAACTAAAGTCAATACAGCAGCGTCAGTCAAATCAATAACAGTATTATATTATTATTATTATTATTATTATTATTATTATTATTATTATTATTTCTTTATATGTAACTATATCGTACTTTATTTAAGGACGATAACTACGGGGACTACAATAACACCGTCAATAACTACTTCTGATGCAGCTACTACTACTGTTACCGTAACAATAACTGCTAATGACACTACTACTACTATTGTTGCTGAAGCTACATATACAGATACTGATAATGCCAATATTATTACAAATACTGTTACTGATTCTACTATTGCAAACACTTCAATTATAACAGCCAATTCTAACAAGGCAATCACAGTCGTGATCATTGTTATACCAATGTGTTATGACTCTATGATCTAAAACTAAATCATCACGTTTGTCAAAATTAACATAAAGTTTTTTTCTCTGTTACAAAGTAAAAATTTAAGAGGAAAATCAACAAAAAAATAGTTTTTTTACGGTAATATGAATTAAATCCCAAATAATTCCAAAAGGTGATAATTTTCGGAACGAAATCCAATATTGAATGTGTTAATCCTCATAGTCTTGAATGAATCACTATAATTCCAAAAGTAGTGATTTAGTTCAAAAAATCGATTATCACATTGTATTTCGAACGAAGTTTTAAATGAATGATTACCCTCACATTTTATCTCCACACATCACACTACCACAAATTATATTCCCCTTGTCAAGAATTGTTACACAATAATAATGTAATTATGTATGTGCGTGTGTACGTATGCATGCATGCATATATGTATTTATGTATGTATGTATGTATCTATGTATGTATGTGTGGGTGGGTGCGTGCGTGCGTGCGTGCGTGCGTATGTATGTATGTATGTATGTATGTGTGGGTGGGTGGGTGGGTGCGTGCGTGCGTGCGTGCTTGCGTGCGTATGTAGAGTAGAGACTGTCGCAGAATCAAATCAGAAAATGAATTTGAATTCATAGTAAAAATAAGAAACCTAATAAATCTTCAACTTTGTCAATCTTTCAGGCCATCATCTCTACAGTTTTGTTCATCATCTTCTGCATTGCAAAAATTTGCAATTATCAGGGCCTCCTTCGTATTCTTGTAAGTATTCAACTACCATAGGAAACAACACACACACACACACACACACACACACACACATATATATATATATATATATATATATATATATATATATATATATATATATATATATATATATATATATATATATATATATATACATAAAATTTATGAATAAATAGAGATAAGCAGTTTTATAATATTTGTATTATGTATGATGCACATTAAAAAAGATATATAAATAAATATGAAAATTTTATTCAACAAAATCAAAATAAAATATAATAATTAATAATATATCTTGATATATTATTGATGACTGTTCAATATCATATATATATATATATATATATATATATATATATATATATATATATATATATATATGTGTGTGTGTGTGTGTGTGTGTGTGTGTGTGTGTGTGTGTGTCTGTTTGTCTGTGTCTGTGTGTGTGTATGTATGTGCAGTTAGATACGCCTGGACGTTCAGTATAGCCCATTGAGATGTTATCAATGAAGTCTAACTATGGTTGGATCTACGCATAATGCTGACCAAAGGAACAAAAAAGGACTGGATACTGTAACTATAAACACTAAATCAATTTGCCCTTAGTAATAAAATGAAGCCTGCCCATTGCAGTCCTCTATTTCCATTAAGAATCACAATAATGATGATCTCTCTGTAATATGTTCATCTCTAATGATACATCATTGTAAGCTATTTCTACTTATTCTTAATACTAGGAGAAGGAGGTCTGACACATCAGTAGTCGCAAACACCTTCGTATCATCGAGTCTCGTTCGTGAAGCTTAATTTTAGTAATTGCAACAAAACTTCTAACCCATTATAATCAAAATCAAATGAGGATATTCTAACAATGTAACTTAAATATATATATATATATATATATATATATATATATATATATATATATATATATATATATATGTGTGTGTGTGTGTGTGTGTGTGTGTGTGTGTGTGGCCTGACTTCAAATGTACATATATCAGAACACTGCCTGTCGAGTTTGTTCATTTTCACTTCCTATGCCTCGATGTAGCCGATGACATTTTGAAATTTGTATGTTTTTTATAATTCATTTATTCCACTTTTAGAAACTCATATAGCCTACTCTGTCTAAATTAGTTTTCTCTTTTTTGATAACTGCTAATTTTGATGTATTTTGGACAAGTTCAACCTCATTTATCATGTACGCAGCAACAACGAATTTGATCAACTGTTTGAGATAGTGCACGAGTCCAATAATTAGCACGTGCATAGAACTGTTTGTCACAGTACATTGAGGTAGCGTAGAGCCATGGAAATATTCTCTCCAATGTACATGTTGCAAATGCAACCAGCTATAGCTTATACATGACCATCTTTTAGGAGTAGGCATAAAACGTAGAGAGGCACCATACAGGCCACCTATGTGTTAGTTTAATATTATTCAATTGTATGGCTGAAATGTTTAAATCTGAAGAATCTAACCAACATGCATTTCTTAAACAGAACAGTAACGATTAGAAACAAACACTTACACAGCGCGTCCCACTCCCACCATCCCAAACAAATAAGCACCTTGCAGTTTATCAGCCTAGCAGTCATGTTATGCTAATAGACAGGAACATGAAACTTACCAAAATTATGTCTGAAATAAGATTTCACAGCTTGAAAAGGGAACAAACAAATCAGGTTCCCAGTTGTCAAGGGTCAAATTGGTGTTTACTAGTTATTCGAACACCAATATATATAGGAGCGTGCGAAACTGCTTTGTTGTCATTTTCTATTTAATGTTAGTGATTTGTGTGAGTGTGTTTGTGATTTGGATTTTTAACCTAGCTTTAACAATTTTTCAGTCATATCGCTACGATGTCTGCAGTGTGGCGGTTTACTGTGATGTGTAGCACTGGGGCATTATTATGCAGGCATGTAGCATGATGTGCCACAGAGTCACCAGTCCTAACACTAACCTCTTAATGCTGAGGACCTAGCGAGGCAGTTGTTAGTACCATTTTTATAAGCCTATGATATATGACTCGGCCGGCGTTTGAACCCGAGATCTCCCGCATCCGAGCGGACGCTCTTACCACTTTGTCACCGGAGCCGTCTTATTTAATTTCAGTCCAACGTACTTAAAGCAGATGTATTTGCTATTTCATTTAATACATATTATGTCTGTGTTCTAAAACTGTAAGCTGCCCCCTAATTAAGGACATGTACACATGTAGTACTACTATCAGGAGTTTGGCGTAATCAAAAGCAAGATAGGTATAAATAGCTTATTTTTATACATGGCATCAATATTACTATTATCAACAGCTGATTCTCCATACCACCCTGCCCAGGCTTTGTCACAGAAACCGACGATGATTCCAATAACTGTCTCTCTGGTATGGTTTTGTATGAATATCATCAAATGTGTGGCATTCAAACCCATTTTGTTTTCTGGACGTTTTAAATATGTGTTTATTGCAAGGAAATAGTATTCGGGTCACTGTCGACGTTTATATTTCTTAGATGAAATGGTACTCATAAATGGACGACGGGTTTGCGACAGGTTAGACAAGATCAATGAAAGCACGGAAATATAGGTTTTAGGTATTTGTGAAAGAGGAACAAACATAAGGTGAAGTTGTGCGCATTAGCAGCAATCACAGTGGAGACAATATTTGCAAACCTCTATGTTGCTTTCATGAACTGTGGCGGAAATTTCTTTATAAAGTGCTAAGGAAACAATGCGCTATCTCACTCCTAATGGGGGGCCCCGAGTGGCCGAGTAGTCTAAACCGTTCTCCGTTACGGATCACTGCCATCTCACCTCTGTCTGCGTGGGTTCGAGTCTCGGATTCGGCTAATGTGGGCATGTGAGAAAGCTTGCCAGTAGCTTCTCATGGGTCGGTGGTTCTTTCCGGGGTTTTTCCGGGTTCTTCCTCCACCATTAATGCTGGCCGCCATGTATAGCCTATCGTGTGCTGAAAAATGGCGTTAAACCCTACAACAACAACAACAACACTCCTAATGGAAACTTGTGCTCAAATAATTAGTTTGAACTAGTCCAAGATATAGTAACGTAAGCACTTATTAAAACATGGAAAATACATGTTCAATTAGTAGACAATACTTGCTTCATTACGTGCATGCAAAAAGTCTTTTAAAAGATGCACATTTGAAGTAAAGGCAAGCTAAATTGCACCAGCACACACGAAGATAAAGAATCTAAATCTTCGTTAACAATACCCCAGATATAGAATGTACTTATCAAATAACCTAGATTACCAGTGACGAAAATATTTACCTTTCAACTCAAAACGTGCGAAGATGAAAACTGGGGAGGGGAACCTTATCACTTTTAATTATTTGACTGATGAAGAAAATATACAGATTAAATATTTATGTCTATTGGTAAAAAAAAAATTTGTTTTGGCGATATACTGTAAAATAACCTTAAGTAAGCTTTTTCAGACTGCAGTGTCATTTGGACACAAGCATCCGACGTTAAGCAGTACGATCAAAGCAATTTGCAAATCGATTTATTTGTAAAATAAAGCGACCCAATGGATCTCGTGTACTTGGCTATAGTAAGAAATGTTCAGATCTGTGTAATGTTCTCGTCTTTGTGCAAATACTTTTATTCATTGGATTCACGGTTATTTGGATGAAAGAAGTAAAAACAACAAGAACAATTGATGTAGCTTCATTTCAATTTCAGTGACCTCTGGATTTTGATTTTAATTTGTTTAAAAACCATCAAATAGTCATTTTGCATAGTTCAATATTTTGAAATTAATTGTAATCTATTCTAAACTTCACTCTAAGACTTATAAAGGCCAATATCTCAATTCATTTGTACGCAACATCGACTGAGCGGATCATATAACTGCAATAAACCCCTTTATAGCAAATGTGGCTTGATAACCCTATAGTCTTTCACGTGGGCGTGGTAACTTCAATTTAATATTCACCTCTGGCTTTCAATACATACAGTTACTAATAATCCCGCGTAAATACTACCCGTTAATTACATTAGTTAAGCTTTGCTTTAGAATTACAAATTTAGTAAAGTTCATACTGAGTCATGCATTTAGAAGTTATTTTTATTGAAATTTAATCAAATATTAGCATAAATCATGTTCATTCATAGGTGCTACTTTAATCAGATTTGGTTATTTTGAAGTTTGATGTTTTCCCGATGTTGTAACCTGCTCCAAGTTTACTCCAACTTTTAGCAAAGTGTTTGCGACATTTATCTGTCAGACTGGAATAATACCTTATAAATGGTATGATAAACTGTTTCTATATTACACATTTCAAAACTGTCTTCAGCCTTAAATATTATTTCATAGTTGTGTAACCATAAACATGGAATAGCTTTGACAAAACTTATTGTCTCTGATAATCTGAGTATTGACTGGAAGTTATGGGAATAACAAAATCAACCGATGCAAGAGATAGAGTTCGCTATGTGACAACCATGATAGTGAGTGTGTATAAGAAAACATTAAACTCACAAGGTAACGTTGTGTATGAATCGTTTAAAAAAGAGATAGATTACAGTTGCTTGTTGTAAGATTATTTAAATTTGTCCAGGGTATCGTGTCCATCTTCTGCTCATTAATTTATCCGAGTATCTGTTTAAGGTTGTACGTACGGCATTTAATAGTAATGCTATATTTTAATATGTACTTTTTGAGCATGTACATGCTTCTGAGAACAATCAATTGACCTGAATTGAATTGAAACAAATCTTGAGGTAAATGATTTCGATTGTCATGTACCTATAATTACATTATTGATTTGCTTTTACCTATCTTTCTCAATTCTTGCGTATTTCATCTTATTACAGGTCCATTTCAACTTTATCCTCAGTATGCTGTGGTTCGTTGTATTTCTCCTATTTTTCATCCTAGATGCAATCTTAACAACGTTTACATCCTGGATATGGATACTTATAACCATTTTGACCGGCCTCCTGAATCTGAGCTCCGCGATTTTTATGGTCTACGGAATATGGAAGTCTGCCCGAAATGTCCTTCTGAGTGCAAGATCTGCCGAGCCACCGTACGACACACTAGTTGGTTTTACTGACCCCAATGATTCACGATTGCCGCAAGCAAATTATGCACAGATAATGTCGATACAGTGATAGTGGTAACGTTTCATGGGCTAGGGACCAAGTCCATGTGACATCGGTCCCAGTTCATATAAAATAAATTAATTTTCATATTTGGGACGTCATTAAATATGTAATCAGGTTCTAATGTAATGTTCATTATTTCTTTAAAAATCATCCAAGAAAAAGTAGGTCAGGCAGTATTATCATGAAGTCAGGAAGCTGGAAGCTCCATTATACACGGCATTAATGGCCGTCGTGCGTAGTATGTAACAAATTTTCAATTTACATGACTAATTTATCCTGTAAAAGATGCAATTCAATTATTATAAGTACAAATACCTATAAAATTAATACCGAAGATCAGCAAGTGAATAAAAAGGCTACATCTTTAACATTGCTTTCAACTATTGTCGAAGCGCATAAATACATACGTAGTTCGTCTCTGGTGTTATGAATTAATAACATTTAGTTTCTTTTGTCATATGACCCGACTTTAGCCGATCTAAACATTTCTTACATAGGCTTGATAAAAGTTTCCAATTGTTAAGATGCATACACGTTTTGAATTTTTCAATTTACATGAGCTAACAAAATGTAACAAACCACACAACCAGCCAAACAATGGTACAAAGGAATTACTATTTTATTATTTTTATAACTGAAATGCCATTTTATGCTAAATATCTTTGGATAGAAAGGAAGGTTATCGACAAAGATACCAAGTTTGTATTTGGTCTTTAGTACAAATGATGAAAATGAAACTTTTTACATTTTTGAATCTGTATGTACTTTTATATTAAAATGGAGACTGTACCGAATCTGTATCGAGATAATAAAAATCAATTTAGGTATATTCTAAACAACTACATGTTTGATCTGTAACATTTAAGTATTAAATTGATATATGGATGTTTTTCTTAATTAATTTTGTCTTCATTTTGTTCAGTTATATTCTTCTCGCGCATGAATTGTCAGGATTCAACGTTCTCTTCGTTTCAATTAAAATGCGACACCTTCTTAATTTTCAAAGGGTTTCAGGGGGAAATAGGAGATCTTATAGGGAAATACCATATCTCCTATGATGGTTAGAAAGTCAATCGAAAAATCTCTCAGACATAAAATATTTTCACATATAACAATATATGCAGAATCACTGATGTTTTCTGATAGGGTTATTTTTTGTGTAACAGAAAAAGATTATTGCGTCGGATTTTGAGATGGTTTATTCTAAGTTTAGAACCTTCATTTACTGTTTCAAGCAACGTACCGTATATTAGAAAATACGCAGTAATGTCAAGTTTCGTCCCTTTATTCGAAATAGCTTAACAGTCCTGACCTAAGCTAACCACTGGCCTTGCCCTTGCGTACGGGAACCATACGGGAACCATAATGTGTTACATAACAGTCATTAATATTAAAATATAATTAGAGCCACAAATCATATGTAGACTAATACATTTAGCCACGATGTAACATTTTATTTCGAGTACATTTCCGATCTCGACCCGGATGCAAGTCATGAAAATTATCGAAAGAATTTGACCTTGTCAACAAGTTAACATTGACCTAGATTTGCTTCTCTCCATTATTAATGATGTATTACTGAAAGTCCTCCAACATGGTCGAAGAAACAGATTTGAAATTTTGAAATGCAATTGTGGTAGTTTGTCGATGTGCCAAAAGATTTATCAAATGTTATATGACAAATCTGGGGTTTGGATCCTTTTTAATTCTATTCAACAATTTCTTACGGTGAATACTTGAAATCTGAAATATATAAGCTTTAAACCCAGTGATATGGCATGTTAAAAGCCGTTATGATTACACCATTGAGTATAGACACGGGAGTTGGGGAATGATGCTTCTGGGTCATAATTAGATGTCCACCTTATTAATATGTGTAAACTTAATTAATACTGCATACCACACACAGTAGAATATACCCTCTCTGACATGTGCTTGCTAACCATTAAACAAACTGTCTTGAAGTTTCAGAAACAATACCACTAAACGCAATTTTAAATATAAAGTCAAATGGGCATACTTACAAAATTATCCAATGTAGGGAACTATTTTATTTGTATCTGAAAAATGGGCATACTTACAAAATTATCCAATGTACGGAACTATTTTATTTTTATCTGAAACAACGCCTTTCACGAGTCTACGCCGAATACAAACCAAGCTTTCGACAATGACATTAAAGAATCTCATTGTTTTCCGTTTGCCACGTTTTCTTTTCCTTTAAATTTTGTTACGCTAAATATAATACAATGGGCTGCATTTTAAAGACAAAATATATTAAAATAGTATTGCGCCACAATTGGTGGGACACAACTAATTTATAAATATTTTCCTTCTTTATTTAAATTGGTATTCGCAGAATAATACAGCCAGTAGACAGCATGCTTACACAGAATATTTCCTGCGGATGAATATGTAGTTGTTCTTCAATTCTGGCATACAGTACAGTTGTGACTTTCTCGGTACCAAACGGCAATCTTTTACCGTTATACTTTATTGTTATTACTCAGATAAGTATAGACCTATATATAGCACTAATTTGTTGCTATCGCATTGGAAAAGAGGCTACTCATAGTTTATATTTTATCCTAACAAATTAGCGATATAAAAGAGGCTTGGAAGGAGAGCCACACAAAACTTGAGAGCCCAGGAAAGATGATTGGTTCAGCGCATAATATTTTTCATCCGATTGTTTCAATATTTACCATTCTCCATGAAAAAGATAGGGGATAGGCTAACCCCTGAAGCTGTATCGTCACTTTTTAATTATACAGCGATCTACCAGGATAATTCCCTATTTCGTTTGCTGTACAAAAAAATAAAAAAAATATAATGTAGCCCCTTTAATTTACGCGTATCTCCCATTGTAATTTGTGAAAACTATAGCCTTGTTCCTCACAAAGAATGAATAAAATATTACGCCTCCAATCACACACACACACACACACACACACACACACACACCTCTTAAATAGTAAGAGCCAAACCTAATTAAAGATCAAATCCATTTTCTCCACGGCAATCAATGACAGTACTCATCGCAAAAGTATGATCGGGAAGTTTCAGCGAGAGAGAGAGAGGGTGGGGTGGGGTGGAGAAGAGTGAGTTTGAGTAAGAGGTAGCGGGAGAGATGACAGAATTTACTTTTCAACCGTCATCGACTTAGCTAGAATCATTCCTCTCACCAATTATTCTGAGGCTTTTGATTTATATTGATATCGGATATCATTATTAACATCTTTTGTGCAAAGGATTTCTTGACGTTTTGCTAAAGATGCCTCAAAATCCTGAGACGTTTTTCCAGCTTTGATATCTTGCATTTAGACTTCACAGAGACTCGCATAATTTTTGTTGAATAAGGCTAATTTTGTTACGGGCAAGGCTATTCAAACTGTGAAGAACTTGTGCATTGCCTATTTGCGCTAATAATATATGGTATGAGATATTTTTAAAAAAGAACAAGATCTGGAACTTAAAAGTCCATAAAGCAGTGGTTTTCTGGAAAAGCCATCAGTATCAGGGTTTCTATGTCTACCACAAGTGGCGACTATCTGAGGAATTCTAGAGCCAAGATAGCCAATGTAAGAATTGTATATCTTAAACATTTTGATGTTACTCCTACAAACACGTCAAGTCATTTGACCAATAGCATCTCCCATTTTTCTTAAAAAATACAAGGATAATAGTAATAACAGTAAATAAATAACATCAATAATAATAATGATGATGATAATAATAATAATAATAATAATACAGTGAAATCTAACTTAACAAACATTGCGCAAGCAACAGATCATTTTCTAAGATGGGTGATCTCATTAAATATCTTCTCATTTATAACACAGTTGATCTGTGTGGAAACGTTGTGGGTTTTTTGACAGGTAACTTTCGAAAGAGTTTTCTTTCAAGGTCGGGCATTACTGTAATAATAATAATAATAACAATAATAATAATAATAATAATAATAATAGCAATAATAATAATAATAATAATAATAATGTATTAATACATAAACAAGAGTCTCCTGTAAACCTAAGGTCATTCACCTTTCCAAC
This sequence comes from Sinohyriopsis cumingii, assembly GCA_028554795.2. Lineage (NCBI taxonomy): Eukaryota > Metazoa > Mollusca > Bivalvia > Unionida > Unionidae > Sinohyriopsis > Sinohyriopsis cumingii. Next base: position 45,443,394 of record CM068827.1, read on the forward strand.
AACTACCTAATAGTCAAATGTAGAAACTTTAGGCCAAGGCTCTGCTTTCTATTCATTTTTTTTCTCGAATACCATTTAATGCAGATGTAATAATTAGTATAGTGTTCTTCTAGTTTCGTCTTTGTTTGTATCTCCATTCATATGTGATACCACATCAACATTATTTGTCTAATCCAGCAAGGTCCCTATTGTGAAATGTTTTTTCTACATGTGCTAGCAGGAGCCATAGCTTGAGGGTGACACACCATCATTTGTAAATAATCAGACGTGCATTTAATCTACGATATTTTCTGTCAAATTTCATCAATGTTTATCTAGTCCTATTTTTGAAGACGTTATGCAAGACTTTTTTACAAAAAAGTTTAATTGTGTTAAGAAGAAGTTGCTTAAAGGAGTAATGGTGACAATATTTTAAGAACAATCAGAACCCTTTTGTGCAAATTAGAATGCAAATATGCTAGCTTCCTACGAGATTGTGGGGACTCTGGTATCGCGGTATTCGAGGTTTTCGGTAAATTATTGAATAGTGCACCTTATCGTTGCTTATCATACGTACACTAGATGACCATAAGTAACTAGTTCTGCATTATCAGTTTAGTGTCGGTACTGCTGGTGAGTACACTATTTTATCAATATACCCAAGAAATTCACTTTTTCACAACTATGGCAGTATCCCGTGTTCTCAGATAAATTAACATCTTGTTGAAATCGATATCACTCTAACGAATCGGTAACCATTTGGTCCTCTGACAAGGTCCAGTGATTTTATGCGAGAGTCAGATCACATTACTATATTTGTCTAGAAAAATAGATCGAATCTACGGTAGCAAAAAAAGAACAAAAGTATGAAGGGTGTTAATATTGTTTTCTTTTGACTTTCACAATTGACAGGTGTAGACTTAAAAACATATTGTACACGATTTATTGCATTTCGTTATAACACCTGGTTTTGTTTAAACTAGTATATTCATGATCATGATTGTGTGCGCATTCTCACCGACAATCATGGTTACATGTGCGTTGCTTCAATGCTCGCAGATAAGTTTATACTGTACGCTGAAAGAATTATGGTCATTGAAGTAACATCCATTTTTCAAATTGATTTACAATTTGTGAAGCCTATACATCAAGATCCTAACATTAGGACAAGTATTTGGCATTATTTTTTGTTATTACCGCGATATCATAGTAACGCCGCTTGCATAACCTGGAATCTACATGATGTATGTATATGGATCGTTTCCCACAATCATCTGATTTAAACTGAACTAAATGTATGTTAATATAGAACAAACACCAAATTATATAATATCTGGAAGGTCGGTTTCTTTATTTGCTAAATATCAGACCCGCGATACCATAGCACTTTAGAATACTACCAATACTGTTTCTGCTTAATTTATTCCATTTCTGTGGACATGTTACTGTGCAGAGTGGCTTTTGTGTTGCTATTTTATTAATGTCAGCCGTATACAATTGCTGACAAGCACCATTTGAACAAATCTGAACGACCCTAATACCATGGTGTTGTTTCCTGCTATAATGTTTGTTTGATTTTTTTATATAGAGAATATGGTATTTTCTGCTCTGCCACTGGCATTATTAACGGTGAATTATCTATATTGACTGGAAGAGTACACGCCAAAGCTACGTGCCTGAGAACAAGAGACATCGTCAGACAGTCAACTTTATTTGCTTAAATCTGTTTCATTCCAGTTTATGATCCAACATATGGCTAAGAATCCAGAATCCATCTGCCTAGACATCCACCCTACCCCACCCCAATCAACCCCCAACTAGGTATAGACTAAGCACCTTTAACATAATTAAAACTTTGGTAGGAAAATGTGAACTAGATGAATATTTGTAAATTATTATATCGCCAAAGTTAAATCAGCGTAGAAAATGTGAAACACTGCAATAATGCAGAAAAAACACACAAATCCTTAAAATTTAGTTCGTATATAACTTACTGACACTGTTGGACAAATTCTTTCGTATGCTACGGTATGGTATTTTGTGATGTTCTTAACTAGTAAGCATAAATACACTTTTATAACTTGCTCATTTGTTGGTCAAACTTTATTTAGATGATTAACTTGTATTAGTGTCCTCGGGATAAGGATTAATAATGAATTGCTTTAAGTGGACGATTGGGTGTTATTGTTTGAAACCATACAAATGAGTTTTGTGGGTGTTCCGACCTAAATCGCGTCTATAATACCTACATCCATCCTCCTGACCATACTGAAAAACATTTTATGCAAGATTCCGCATGTTTCCCATACGCGGATGACCAAAGTATATTCACAAACAATTACAGTAATTTGTGATTTGTATATGTCAGCCATAAGGCGGACAGTATTATATTATGGTATTGTCTTCCGTCTGTTACCAATTATCGTTACTACACAGTAACTCGAGTTCTTCGCCATCTACATGTAGAAATGGACTGTACTTTAAGTAAGGAGTAAGCCTATGATTTTGGTGTCAAATGTCAATGCTGATATGAGGCCACACTTTCCATTTAAAATAATTTTATGATGACGTCATGTCTGTCTTTCAGATATGGGACAATTACATATTAAGTAAAAATATGTTAATGATCAGTTAACAGAAAGCAAATGAAGTTATAAATGTGTTAAAAAAAACAGATGTTATTGGGAAGTTATAGACTGATTTAACATTGTCGTGGTTTATTCATCGGGATTTAGAGCAATATGGGAATATAAACAATAACTCAGCCTAAATGGTTATCAACAACAGCATTTGTAGCATGGCGTTTTTCGTCTAAACAAATATGTTTTCGAATAACAATCTAGGTCGATCTACACAAATTTCACTTGTTGGATAGGAGACTGACGGTGCTTGGTAAAAAGTGTGATATAAAAGCATGCCCCTGTCTTCAATTTACCATGACCTTTTTTCTACACATTAGGTAGAGGTTGCTGTTAGCAATCTTGTTCAGCATGTCGTAGACGGCGGGGAATATGTGTGCGTGCACAGCTGTGGTAACTTGTTTGTTCCAAAAGAATGTCTATGTGAGAACTCTCTCCGCTACCGATTGTACATTTTCTGCATGTTCATATGTGCTGAGATGAATAGAACACTGCATACGTCCTTGGTAACGAGTCGCTGAATATAACTATAACTTAATTTTTCAATTTTAATTTTACGAAGTTATTCAACAAAAGAGAACGGTTGCGCATTAGCAACATTATAAAAATACAACTCAGTACGTAGTCTTTCCAGAAAAATTCTTTGATGGATTACATCAATCAATTTCATTGTCAAATTAAATTGTGTCTGTTGGGTTATAGTCGACCACAAATATGATCAAAACAGGTTTCTGATGATTCGATCAAATTATAGTCTTAATTGAAATATTTTGTAATCTTGCTCAATCTTACTTACCCTATAGTAGTTTACACTCTATAACAAAAATAACATTAAGCCACATATATTCACATTTTGACACATTTAGACCAAAAAAAATAACCCGTCATAATCTTCCTGTCATAATTATCGTCGACATGAAAAACAATTGGCCATGGGCAGAACAAAGCAGATGAACCCAAATACTGTGGCATCAGTCATAAACACCGAAACCAAATCTAGAGAAAAATGCAATATCTGTGAGTAGTTAAGTGGGGCACCCTAGGGACAATGGGACTTAGCATTAAAAAGACCCCTGGGCAACTCTAGGGACAATGGAAATTTAACATGGAGAAAAATCGTGGGCAACTCTAGGGACAATGGGAATTTAACACAGAGTTTGGGTCTGTCTAGGGACAAGGGGAAATTAACATGGGAATAGAGTTTGGGCTTGTCTAGGGAAAAGGGGAATTGAATATGGGATTTTTTTTTTAAAATTTTTTTAAATTTAAATTTAAATTTAGGCAATGGAAAGGCTATCTCTTTTCGAGAAATATGGCTGGCCCTGAAAAGGGCCTTTGGGTTTATGTTAATATTAATATTAACATAGATGGCATCTGTCACATCTTCTTCTTCTTCTTCTTAAACTCCTTCTAACTGCCGGTCCATACACAAGTACCCTCTTGAGACATCCTTGTCTTTCTATGTAAACTCTCCTCATCCATTGACTAGTATCTGTCCTATCAACAACAGTCCACTTGGACCTGACATACATGAGCATGTCCGTCCTAAACATCATGGAAGACACAAGGGTGGATGACTCAATGAGCGGGTACAAACACAAACACACAAACACAAACACACAAACACAAACACACAAACACATACTCTAAGAAATAATAAACAAAATCCATAATCTACTATCCACACAATCGTACGTGAGCGGTTACAAAACCCAAACTATACTCTCCACATACGCTAAGAAACAATAAACAAGCCCATAATCTACTATCCACACAATCGTACGTGAGCGGTTACAAAACCCAAACTATACTCTCCACATACGCTAAGAAACAATAAACAAGCCCATAATCTACTATCCACACAATCGTACGTGAGCGGGTACAAACACAAACACACAAACACATACGCTAAGAAACAATAAACAAAATCCATAATCTACTATCCACACAATCGTACGTGAGCGCTCACAGAACCCTAACTATACTCTTCACATACGCTAAGAAACAATAAACAAAATCCATAATCTACTATCCACACAATCGTACGTGAGCGCTTACAGAACCCTAACTATACTCTTCACCTACGCTAAGAAACAATAAAGAAACCCATAATCTACTATTCACACAAACATACCTTAGCTCTTACAAGCTCCAACACACAAACACATACCCTCACACTATCTTAAAAAGAGTTAGTGTTTATATTCACACTACTCTACCTACACATTGGCAAATTGATGGTTATTTCTTTTCTAGAGTATTGGGTAGCCCTGAAAAGGGCTGTTTTTTTGTTTGGAACTTCATGGACACCTGGTTAATGGTGGCACCTTCCAGGCCTGGCGCCGCATACACATCTTATCCCCCAATTACATTTTACCTTTTGGGGGGAGAGAGCAGAGGCAGGATATGTCGCTTCAGAATCCCAATTTTCGCTCTCTGGGATTCTGAAATTTCTTCTTCTTCTCTCCTTTTCCTCCTCCTCCTCTTCTTTGTATCTTCTCTCCTCCTCTTTGTATCTTCTTTCCTCTTCTTTATATCTTCTCTCCTCCTCTTCTTTGTTTCTTCTTTCCTCCTCCTCTCTTATCCTTCCCTCCTCCACAATGGCTTCCGCGGCCAGTTCATTTAATATGCGCCTGGCATATTCCAGATGCACATGAAGTTCTAACAGTTTCTCCAGTCTCGTGTTCATTTTTGGTGTTGATCAATCAACAAGGGTAGCTGGACTGCCGAACGAGTTTCAATTTATAGTGAAAGCGCGGACGTGAACGAAAACATCCCCTACAAACATAAAATTGATCTTACCTAGATCATGACCATAAAACAACGCGCCGACCTAAAAGAAACACTCACTCACTTTTTTATGCTACCCATCACTATTTTAAAAATTTTTATAAATCACTTCAATAGACTATCCACATACGCAAAGCAATCCAATCTAACTCCAAATATACACCTCAAACACCAAAAAAGACATCATTTTAATCTACTATCCATACCAACTTACTTAACCACTTACAAACACAAACACACAAACACATACCCTCACATTTTTTTAAAAAAGAGTTAGTGTTTATTTTCACACTACTCTACCTACACACATTGGCAAATCGATTGTTATTTCTTTTCTAGAGTATTGGGTAGCCCTGAAAAGGGCTGTTTTTTTTTTTGTTTGCTATGGCATTCTTTTTAGTTTCTAAGAATGCGATGTCCTCTGAGGATAGACTTTCTGGCGATAGGTCTGCTTCTTCGGAAAGAGAAGAAGAACTCTTTGGTGTCGATACTACAATCGACAAAGCCTCTGTCAGCTTCAGGTTGCTGCTGCTGCTCTTGTTGTTGTTGTTGCTGCTGTCTCTGAAGTCTGTACTTCTCTGTCCATTCTTCTTTTTCCCTGTTCATTTCTTCTCTGAAGAGCTCTTCTATCAGGTCTTCAGTGATTTTTAACATTCTCACATTCTCTATTTCTTCTGGCTTCGGTATCAGACTGTGTCTGACCCTATGCAAATTCACGTAGGCTTCGTTGAGTTTAGCTAGTTTGGAGCACATCTTCTTAGGAGGATGAGTCGACAATGGATGGTTAGACTGGAAACAACCCGGTTCTTAAAGTCAAAGCGCGGACGTGAAGGAAAACATCTCCACACGGTTTTTGAGTCGCAACGTTTAGTGAGTGTCATGAGAGGGATAGTAAGAAATGAAAGAGCATCAATCCAACATTCTTATAGCTAAACAAAAGACAAAGGCATTTTTTTCAAAACACAACATTTTTTATTCAAAAATCACTTAACACTAAACAACAACTCTAACATTTTTAACAATAATCCAACAATATAACATCAAACAATTTTTTCAAAACACAACATTTTTTATTCAAAAATCACTTAACACTAAACAACAACAACTCTAACATTTTTTAGCAATAATCCGACACTAAAAGTTTCTCCACTAGGTAAAGAGGGATAACAGTCTTCCGTGGTTTCTAGTAATCTAGGATGACTTCTCTCAAACTGTTGATTTATATGGTATTATCGAATTCTGCATACAGGATGACGTTCACCGTTTAATCAGGGTCTCGGTCTTTAAACTGAATTTCCACACGAATCTGGCCGGATTTTATAGGGTGGAAATGTCCCTCGTCGCTGCCTTGGTCTGGAGTGAAATCGAAAGCCCACAAAGCGTAGCCTCCTGCATAATCCTCGTACGTAATACCGTGACTGGTATTGGTTCCTAACTGTCCGGTGGCTTCGTACAGGGACAAGTACGATCTCAAGTAATTCTTCTTGGTAAAGTCAGGTTCGAAAGGTCGGGTACACAAGGTCTTGCCATCGCGACTGACTTCGATTTTGGACACGCCAAAGTGTTGAAAGTAGAAAGGATTTTTTCGGCAGCTCCGTTGAAGGCTGTATTCTCGACGATACCAACGATCAAACGTTTGGGTAACTGTCCTTGGAACAGATGATCTTCGATCATGGATCGCTGTCCCTTGGGAATGGTGAAGGTTTTCACTTCCACGCGTCGTATGGGATACTTGGCGGTCGTTCTGCTCAACGTCTGACTGATGTCGTTTCCCACTTTAGGTAACACTTCCACACGGCGTACGTAGAGTCTGGCTTCTAGGATTTTGGTTTTGTAACCGTCACTATCAGCCATCAAATGGAAAGCGGCACTGCTACGATTCAGTCTCAGGCGGACATCCACCCCGTTCAGCAAATACTTTTCCTGCAACCACATGTCCAAATGCAAACGATCCATCAGTTCTAAACTTGTGTCGGCTCCCGTGATTCTCTTTCTTCGTTCTACAAATCCATCATTGTTGTCTTTCTTTTCATCAGTTTCCAATATTTATTTCAGACTTGGTAGGTTCGTCAGCTTCCCATACCACACAGGCATTGAGATGAGTGTTCTTGGCATCTATTCCGTACGTCAAGAGATTTTCCAGGTAGGCACGATAAGGGTAAGTATCCATGCTGCTACTGACCAGTTTGTTATTCAAGTACAAGTCCACTCCACTGAACAAGGAATGCATGAAATTGTTGACGGGAGCTACTGCTTCATCGTCTATAGCACCTCCAGTCTTATCTAGAATTTTGACTTTCAGGTACAAGTAACTGCTATTCAGATCGATGTAATCTTCGGGCTGTCCCTTGATTTCAAACTCGATGGGAGCGGAATCGGTCAGTGAGGAGACGGGGTGAAATTCCACCCACTGGGATTCTTGCATGGTCATCATGGTGGGGGGCATGGCAAACAGATCCAGTTCCGTCTTGGAACAAGCGCAAGATTCTCGGTGCATCATTTTTTTGTCTCTTTTCTCAATAATCGAAAACGTCTAAGTCTCGAACGGTTCTTCTTTTCTTGGCCTTTCTCGCTTGAAGTCTGGTGAAAGGGTGTTTTCTTCGTCGTCTCTTTCTGCCTTGTCCTTGCTGAATGCCTGATTCGGTAGCGTGCAGGGCATTTATAGGTGTTTCTCGTTGGCCTAAAATGTCTTTACCCGTTTGCAGCAAGACATTTTTGCCTGCCCTCATGAAGGCTTCTTTAGGGTTCTGTTTGTCGATGATGACATTTTGGAGAAATTCTTTGCCTTGCGTCAGTGCCGCATCTTTCAAGGCGTGCAATCCGCGTGTCACCATCGGTTTCAACACCGGGGCCACCGAACGAAAGGCCGATTTTAACATGTCTCCTAAGCCGTGTCCTCGCTGTCGAGCAACCCCTCGGTACACTGGATACATGACTTAAGAGTCGTGAGAGAACCGTTTTCGAAAATGGAGTTTCACCGTGACTTTTCCTTTGGTGAATGGAATATTTTGTCCCAGATCTCCTTTTATAGCAATGTTGACCGTGTCCAAATACGACTTACTGACAGGCAAATAGTGAGGATGGACGTGGTAAGTGTTTCCACCTTCCTCGTCAGTGTTCGTGGCAGAATCCACTTTGAAAGGAATGACACGCAGTAACGGTACGGAGGTGTGTCCCACCACGTTGTACTCCACCACATCGGAATACACGAACATCAAATTCAGTCCTTGGTTCAGTTCTACCGGGGCACGAAATAACTTGCTAAAAGACTCGTTGTTGTAAACGATGGGTAATTCGTTTTTCTTGATCATGGTCTTTCTCATGTCCATGTCTCCGCCCAACATGTTATACAATTCAGGACAAAATAAAATGGACAGGATTTCATCAAGAAGCGACGAGCTGCTTTGTGGTACTCCATGGTGACATTTTTGTTGACATGCTCCAAAGCTTTCAGAAACACGACATTAAACCTGGAGGTTATGGTGCTGACCAAATGTTGACCACTAAAATAATAGCCTGGGGGAATGAACAAGTGATAGGTGGTGTACTTTTGTGTACGGGTTTTCTTGTCATATTTGACATTGCTATCCATCCACTGTTGCATTTGCTCGTCATGAACTTCCACATCAAAAAAATTTTGATTGGGAAGGACATTGAGGACTTGGGTCGGGTGAATCATTTCTACTAAAGCCACTTCCCAATGGGCTTCGTGATCTAACTGGATGGCCTGAGGTAATTTGGCCGTGTAACAGTACAACGTGTTCTTGGGAAACACCTCCATGGAACTGTCACTGGGTAAAGTTAAGTAAAATTGGTTTTGGTGACTCATAATTCCAGAGTTCTGTGGCTGTCCGAGGGGTTACTGGACGTCAGAGGCGTGTCTCCGCCCAAAATGGGATTCTGGTTGTGATTGAAGTCGTGACTGGCACTGGCACTGGACACAAGGTTCCCGGGGTACCCGTTCGAGGTGAATTTCAGGGAGGGATTAGGAAGCAGGTAACCGATGCAACTGCTCAATAAAATGGTCCACAATTGTTTGTCTCCTTGTTGCAAACTCAAATTGGCGATGGCTGCCCCGATGACACAATACACCACGAAGATTTGGCAGAAAAAGACGATTTGCGTTTTAGGCACACGTTCTCCACACCACACCCACAAGGGTTGTTTTTGTAAATCTTGCACAGAAGAACTAGGGGAAGAAGGACTGGTCGACGTAGCTGCGTCTGCTGTGTGAAAGGGCATGATGGTCACTTCTTTTTATAGTCGATGACTTGCGAAGCGTCGATCCAAGAATCGAAACTGGGTGGATATCCTTTCCAACGTACTTTGACTTCTTTGACACGTCGTTTGCCCACTTTACGGGTTCTGCGTTCGAGAATGCTTTCGATGTCGTACACGTCGTCTTCTTTTTTGGTCACACGTTGTAACTCGGGCAAATAAAACGTTCCTTTGAGTACTTCTCCGTTCATGTCTTCCAATTTATAGACGGCAGGATGACGGCCATGCACTCGTCCAGTGACGCGAAACAATTCGGTCGTCCAGTTAGGTAAGTAACCTTTGTCGAAAGTGCGTTTGGTTTTGCCAATGCGCACCCAATCTCCTACGGCCAACATTCCACTTTTCTCGGGGACAGCCCTCGTCGGGGACGTACCAAACAGACGCTCAAACACCAACACTTCGTTGTCGGGAGTCACGTCTTGCGGGGCACGTCCGATTCTTCGATGGTAAGATTGGTTGTACGCTTGCACCAGGTGCGGTAAGATGTCGATGTACTTCAGAGTGTGGTGATGCGTAAAATATTTCCACATGCGTTCTTTCAAAGTGCGTTGAAAACGTTCCACGATGCTGGCTTTGGTTTGGGGATTCTCGGTGGTAAAAAAATGAATGTCACGTTTCTTTAATTCTTTTTGGAAAGCTTGGTTCAGAAATTCGGTGCCTTTGTCCGTTTGCCATCGAAGAGGGTGACGACCGCTTTGTTTCAACACCCGTTGCAGGGCTCGCACTAACTCGCTGCTCGATTTGGAAGTCAAGGGCACGACCCAGGCAAATTTGGAAAAGACGTCGATGACACAAAACAAATATTTGTAGCCACGATTGTAGCTGGCCAAATGAGAGACATCGGCTAAATCGGCTTGCCATTGATGATCGATGCCTTCCACTCGGGTGCGACTTCTGGCAAACTTGCGTCGAATGGGTTTGTGTAAAGTGTAGGTAGCTTGTTCTTGTAACCATCGTTGCACTTGAGGTAAACGGAGACTTTTCAGTCGCGTTTTGGCAGCACGATACAATTTTTGAACTCCTGCGTAACCTGCAGGATGGGAGGGATCGTAGTAAATGCTGGACAAGACTTTTTCCATTTTTTTGTGTTGGTTGGTGTGTTAATAAGACACCCACTCTTGGAGGATGCTACTCTTTTTCTCTTGGGGTATTTTCTTGGATTGCAATGATTTGCGTGTGCGGCCAGCAATAGGTGTCGAAGAGGAGAAGGATGTCTGAGCGGGGGATATCGGTTCTTGTTTCACTTCTGTCTTCACTTCTGTCTTCACTTTCTTTTTCTCTTGTGAGGAAGAAGGGGTGGCCATCATCTTTTTAATCCATCCAATTCTGGAGGTAGGTGGTGTTGTTAACTTGCGTACTTTTTCTGGTGAAGTTTGAAACCCTTCCTCTTCTTCTCCTTTTTCTGTCTTGGTCACGGGTACTGGTGGTACTGGTACTGGTACTGGTACTGGTGATGGTGCTGGACTTTTCATCAAGGTCTTAAAATCTTTCAGAGTGGGTAGAGCTGTTTCGTCTAAAGCTTTCTGGTGAAAGATTAGCAGTCGTTGCAAGAGTTGACCGTACTTTTGCGATTTTTCTGTTTCGGACAAATCTTGGCGATCCATCAAGGACTGCAATTCGTGTTGTAACTGGGACATCTCGCTCAAATGGGGATTGGGAGGTAAATGCGGGGTGCGTTGTTCTTGCCACCGATGGTATTCCATCCATCGTTTGTAAGGCACTAAAGCTAGTTTTCGTCCTTCCATGGGGTTGTCAGGGGTCGATTCTGAGATCTTCGAACTTCCGAGGGCCTTTTTATCTTGCTCCCACCAGTCCTCCCAACATGGTTCCCAAGACTCCTTTCAGTATGGGGCCTAACAAGAGAGGTAAAATACCTCCACGTTGCACTAACATCTTGCGTCCTGGCCGAAGTGCCTCTCTTGCGACTAGTTTTCTGTGGACTTTTCTTTTTCTGGGGGCTTCTTTTCTTTTTCCGGGGTGGTGGTGGTGTCTGGTCAGAGGAGGGTCCTGCCACTGGAGAAGTTCTCCTTGGGGACCTGGTCTTTTTCTTCTTGGGGCTTCGTTGGACTTTTGTCTTGGGGATAACTTTGGGGGCATTAGGATCCCATCTTAAGAGTGAGCGAATGATGACCCCTCCTAGAGTACCGCTCCCTCCACGTTTCAAAATGATTTGTTTTTTGGTTTGAGTGTCGATGCGGGGATCGGCCAGTTGGACCAAAGCGACTTTGTTTCGATCGAAAAAGCCTTTGGTTTGATGAGGAATCTGAATGATTCCTTGGAGTAATTGACGTGCCGTCACCGTGAACCATCGTAAGACTTCTTTGAGACTAGCTTCTAAGACACGAGCTCGTGTTTGTGGATCTTTTTCTCGACTGATGCCATACAAGGCACGAATCAATTTGACGGGAAGATGCGACTGAAGGGACGTCATGTTCGCACTGAGAGTGAGACAGACGAAAAAGGGTCTGAGGTTTTTATAGATTTTTTTATGGGGAGTGAAATGAAGTCGAGGACGGAGACGTGTACAGGACAGGCCCTCCGTCTTGGCACCAGTGGTGAAACAAGTGGGTACGAAATCACAAATCCTCGGGAGTCGTAGGTTTCAAATCGACGAGTAAATAGGCGTGTGGAGTTTGAGTGGCATCGTCGTACGCCTGAGTCAACCAAGGCGTTCCTAACTGTTTGGCTAAGACTTGCACTTGCGATTTATCTCGAGGGCTTTTAAACAAGACCACGTAATGTGCATTGAGACTGATGGTGCGATGGGCTTTACTTTGTTAAAACAAATTTTGGGTGATGTAAACGACACTGGCATTACGGTGATGCCCTTTGCGCGTGAACCACAGTTTAATTTCTTCTTCGTCTTCTCCTAACATGTCGTCGAAAATGACCAAATGGGTTAGACGGGAGTCAGAGACGATGCCATCGTCTTCTTTAGGAATGCCTTCCACAAACACGATGGAATCGCCTTGACTTTCTCGCAAGAGGCTGTACGCCGATTGCCACTCTTTGTAACACCACACGATTCGTTGATGGGGTCGATCGATCAAATGATGTTTATGTTCGATCAAACGTTTGACGAATTCGGTTTTGCCTGAACCGCTAGGTCCAGCAATGAGCATGTTAAAGGGATGGCGAAGATACAAAGCCACCCAACTGGCACGATCTAAGTGTTCGTCGATGACTTTGACAGTAGAGGAAGAGGGAGCAGAGACAGCAGAGGTAGCCATGGTGTGAGAAATGTCACTTGTGACACGAAAAACAAACAAGAGTTTATATACTTTTTCAGAACACGTTTATTGAATGTTTTTTTTTTCAAACATGAATACGAAAGACAAAAAATACATAAAAGCCAAAGGCTTAAGTACAAGAATAAAAGGCACATGATAACCATGAACGTGGAATAAACACAAGTGTCTGTACAACATGTTTTGGGTAAAGTTCTAACTAGTTCTATAGTAGGGGTAAGGTCACACAAGTGTCCTCCCGAAAGGGTCTTTCCGGCCTGTCCACGACAGTCCTGTCCTGGGTGACGGGTTCTTCTGGCACCGTCACTAACACAGGTTGAAAAGTAACTTTTTTCCTTGAATAACTCTCGTGCATACTAGGCCACCTCTTGTGTCCAAGCCTCAAAACCCTGGTCTCGGTGATGTCCAACATTTGACTCCTAACCAATCTGGTTTCTTCTTCGTCAACGACATGGTAAGTTACTTCAATGAACAATGAACTATCGATCTTGCCTAGGGTTCCTTTTCATATACAGACCAATACCGACGTGACCGTACGGTAAGGTGAAGTGATTGGGAAGTCGCACTCGCTTCTGGTATACAATTTGATAGACTTTTTCCAAGGGTCGACTGACGATGTGGTGAGTGGGTAAACGTACAATCTTGTTCGGTTGATAGGTGGTCACTTTAAAGTTTCCATCCTCTCCCGATTGCAAGGCTTCTTTCAATACCCCAAAGTTGACCACTCGACTGGTACGATGATTCAGAGTCAGTCCTTTCACTTTGCACGTCGTGTGCACTTCTCCTTGTTTGTCCCGGTATTCGTAGCCGTAATTTTTGGGACCACCACTGACGAAACTTAGAATCTTGTCGTCGGGATGCTCGTCTGTCCAGGCTCCTAAACGGTCTCCTTCGATGTCAGGGTGCTGTTGACTCGGGTGATGGATGTAAATGCAACTGTCCGTGTCAAAGTACAGGACGCGTTCTTCTAACAGTTCTAAAGCTTCGTACAATTTTAAGCGAGCATGAGCTGTCACGTAAGCCGCAATGATGCCATTTCCAAAAGGGTCGTCTTGTACAAAGTCCAGATCTTCTTCGTAATTGACCAAGATCAAATCCTCTCGAACGACGTCCACGTGTTTCATGTATTTGGTTTTGTCGTGAATCATCTGGAAGTAGCGGGAAGGTTCTGTCAAATATTCCGTCTTAGGTAAACACGGTTGTTGTGCCATTTTACCCCACAAGCAATTTAACATCACTTTGGCAAACGATCGCCTGCCTTCGTTTTTTTCGATGTGGTCTAAAGAGATGCCTTCTTGTTCGTAGTATTTCTCTTTGAATTGTATTTGGTCTTCGGGAGTGTGACACCAGGAAGGATAGCCGCTGGCTTCTTGTTTTAGTTTCAAAAAGGCATCCACGTAGTCGGCGAAAATGCCTTTCTCAGTAGGGTCACCCTTGTGGTACTGTTGTGTCTTGGGAAAGTGGCAAATTTCGTACACTTCTAACAGTTGGTATCCCATGTCCAGAGCTTTGAACAATTCCACGCTGACCCAGGTTCCCGTCAAGGCCCGTTCTTCCTGGCTCTGATGGCAAGGTTGGTCCTGGTTGCACGTTTCGGCACAAGTACGGCACAAGGGAAACATCAGTTTGCCTTGACAATGGTGAGGTAAGACGGGATGGTATAGGTTCGTGGGAGGCAAAACTTTACACTTGATCAAGCCTTCGTATTGTCGAATGTTTCTCAGGTCGATGTGTTCCGTCAGCAATTGCGGGTGCCCTACAGGAAAGCGACAATATTTGCACACGTAGGGATACAGCGAACACACGTCCAAGTATTTGATTTCTTCTCCTTTCTCTTCGTCGGCTTGGTACAGCAAACAGGTGGCATTGGTCCTTCCTCCGTACAAACTATCCCTCGGGTTCAGCGGGTCCATGAACTGGTAACTTTCCACGAGGCGTTTAAACTCGGGATCGGTTTTCAAACGGTGATCGTATTCGTGTTCCCACATTTCCACCACTTGGTATCCTTGCTGTTCTAGCTTTAGGCGTCGCTGACAAGTGTCCTGGTACAGGTCTTCCATGGTCCGTTGTAAAAACTGATTTTTAGTGTCACGGTCAGGGTAGCAGACGGGACATCCGTGAAATAAGCAACCGTTAAACTCGTACACGATCTTGGGGTTTTCTAAGTCCCAGCCATCGACCGAATACGTTCCGATGGTCTTTTCGCCTCCTCCGTTGCGGGCATGCTGAATCCATTTGTCTTCCTTGTCGCACAAGTAATGTAACCAACGTAGGGCTTTGACCGAGTATTGACGCTTGACATAGTGGGTCTTTTGAGGACTGATGACAGCCACGGTGTTTTCAGGCATGAATCGTTGGCGGTACACTAAGGAACACGCTTTGGCAATGGTGCAAGCTTCTTTCAAAGGATCGACCCCTCCGTGTTCCATGAACAGTTCTCGAAATTTTCCACAGCAACGTCGTAAAATGTCCACGTCGGAACGACAATACTTTAACATTTCTTCCTGAAAGTCGAAAGGGTCCGAGGCGTGAGCTTGGTACCAAGCGTAGAAAGCTTCTCGTTGTTCGGTACGCATGTTGTCGGGGTCGTAATAGTGAGCCTCAGGCAAATGGGGTAGAACAGCATGTTGATTGGCTTCCGTATTGAAAAAGTGTGGAAAGTACCCTTTAGCCATTTCTGTCATTCCAAACGTTTTAGGCATTCGGCTCAAAGGCATGGCCAAGTAACTCATCGAATCTTTAAACTGTACTTGTCCAACTTGCATGAAAATGATTTTGGCTCCGTTCAAAATCACTTTAGGACGTTCGGTGCCATGTTCCGTATAGTACCTCAAAAGAAACTGTCCATCGTATCCGGAGAAATTGTGAGCCATCACTGTGGCATGACGATGACAATCTCCGTAACGTTCGATGTCCTCTTGGCTCCACGTCTTGTCGATGGGGTCTAAGACCCATTGGGCAAAATCGGCTAACGTGTTTGGTCCCCGAAAGATTTTTTCACGCCCTCCGGGAATCTTGCTGCAGTGAGGGCAATGACTGAAGATAGGTTCTTGAATGCACTTCTCGCACGCTCGATGAGCCACGCAGAAATTAGGAATGTGAATGCCGGTCTCTTGCATGCATTTGAAATCGAAAAAGATGAAATTGCCTTTCTTCTTGTGACCGTCCTCTTTCTCTGGTGGGGGTTGGTATTTTTGCACGTAGCATTCGTGTTCCAAGTCCACGATGTGGTGACAAATGTGACATTTTTTCTTTCCTCGACATACGTGTGCCTTGGCATTGTTGGTAAGTATGCCTTGTCCACACGTAGGGCACAATCTCAGGAGTTGACAAGCACATTTCTGCTGTGAACCTTGTGTTTTCAAATGTTGCTGGTAACAGGCAGGGCTGACAAACGTGCGCAGACAAGTCGAACAAGGCACTGGTTCTTCGCTCAGACAGGGTGGAGAGGCCAAACATCCTGGGCATTTCAATCCACAATGCTTGTGTTGCTCTCGATTGTTATAACCATAATCACATTTCTCACAATAATAACTGTATCCCATGAATCCGGTGATACTGGTAATGGTATCGAAATGGTCATCGTGATGATAGACATGAATGTATTTTCCGTCCTTAAAATCCTGGCCTCGAAACAACAGAGACCCGAGCATTTCTTGAGGGTGCACTTTCAAGGTGTAGCGTGGAGCTAGGGCATCTTGCAATTTTTGCATCTCAGGAATGCCACAGGGTGTGTCTTTGGACAGGCCAGCTTGTTGCAACAGGAGTTCTGCTTCGTTTCGTTGTTTGGTTCGGTTCGATTTTCGAATGTTCTCCCAGGTTCTTTTCCATTCTACCGTGTCGTTCTTGTTGGCATAGGTTCGTCCCACCACGATGGCTCGAGCTAAACACATCTGGTCTTGAGGGTTGTTAATTCGGACGAGACTTGTTTTGGTGTTGCGAAGGTCGTCCACCAATAACATCTTTTTGCGTCCTGTCCCTTGAGGAAGAGAGACGTGAGCCATTTTCAGTGTGGCTTTACCATCGGTGATGTCAAACTGGTCATTAGATTGTTGTACGTGTTGAATCTTGTCCATGACTTTGGAAGGGGTCAGTTCTGCGGGTCTGCTAAACTCGATCCAAACAGGGGATTTCAAACCGTCGTGATCTATGGATAGTGTCAAGCGATCGTCTTCTTTGGGTTGACATTGTCGCTTGAGTGCAGTGAGCAAAGAATCCCACATCTCGGTGATAAACCCTTCTGCTTTCTCTAAGGGTACGTCAGCCTTGAAATCTTTAAACTTCACCGTGTAGGTGTAAGCCGTGGTTCTAAATTTTCTAGAGGAGCGCTTTTCCGTCTCTCGAATGGAATAGTATTTTTCAGGGTTGACTAAGGGTGACGAACTTGGTTTAGAGGGTTCGGATTCTGGTTCACTCATGTCCTCTTCAAAATCACTGGCATGAATTTGTGCCAAGATTTCAGCCCTGGTACGAGGCGATAGATCACGTTTCTGCCTCTTACTTTCTTCTTCTTCTTTCTTCTCGAATGAATAGGATCGTTTCATCTTGAGTGCAAAACGTCAAATGACTCAAGTTCAAACACCATAGACTAATTTATAGTCATGGCAAACCAGCGTATATAAAAAGGGTGTGTCTTGTCCTTTCACTATTCATTTCACTCTCAAACCGAGGAGAACGATGGAAGAGACTACCCAGATGGAACGTTTCGTCAGAGCTTTGCGAGGGGTCATTAGAAAATTCTCTTCAGACCAGCCGACGGACTACTCTCCTTCCTTTCGAGATAAGAGTCAGGATACTTGCTATATCTGTCAGAAGAAAGGGCATTGGTCTTCACAGTGTCCAGACCGTCAAAAAAGAAAAAAAACAGGGGCCAAAAAAAGACAAAAGTCAAGATACCTGTTATTATTGTAAAGAGAAAGGACATTGGTCTCCAGATTGCCCAAAAAAGAAACAAGAGGAGTCAGAAGAAAAGAAGGATTCTTCAAAGAAGAGAGGGATTCTTCGAAAGAAGAGAGGGATTCTTCAGAGGAAGAAGAGGAAGAAAAAAGACAATTCTATTTAAAAGAAGCAAAGAAACAGGAGAAAAAAAGAAGAAGGGAAGAAAGCGAGGCGGAAGAAGAAGAGGAAAAGAGTGTGACGGTGAAGAAATTCAAAAAACAGAGAGACTAAACAAGGAGAAAGAAGAAGTCAATGAACTTTTAATTAAAGTGTTCTGTGGTGAATTGTGAATTGGATTGTAACAATGAATAAAAGAATACATGAATGATATAAGGTAAGTGTCTTTGAGTTTTGATTTTAAAATAAGAAGCTACACTCACGCACTCATACACAGACACGTACTATAAGGGTAAAATGGTTGGAGTTTATTTTTGAGTTATTGGCAAATTGAAATTGTATTTCTTTTCGAGAAATGTGGGTGGCCCTGAAAAGGACCTTTTCATTTTGGTGTAGGGGTGAGTTTAACCAATCAACTTTAACTGCCTTAAGCCTTTGCCACGGCCAAGGCCTACTTCTGATGATTGGGTTGAAATCACTAAGGGTGGTACGACAGGCTTAGTCACAGGGTTGGCGTGTTTAGCTCGGGAAGGTCGTATTCTCTTCGGTCGTGATAAAGAAGTCTGATACATTTGTTTCAGACTTCTTAACTCCGCTAAAATGTCCAACAGTACCGTAGCCGTTTGATTTTCACCCTCTTGTTTCTTTGCTGCTACTTCTTCTTGCTGTTGTTGCTGTTGTTTTTTCTTACCTCTTCTTGTTGCTGTTGCTGTTGCTGTAGGAGAAAAGCTTGTTCCGCTTCCTTTTGTCGTTGCATAAATTTCTCCAATTCTTCTTTCTGTCTCTGTCTAAAATTCTCCACTTGCGGTAATGAAGAAGGTAACGAAGGTTCTGGAACAAATTCTTGCGAGGTAAGAAAATCCACAAAATCCCAATGTACCCCTTCTGAAAGTAAGTCCGGGTTCCCTTGGGCAGTCTCCCCTGCTGGTGCACCCCAATGGATCGTTTTCTGAGTTTCCGTCATGTTGAATCACTGTCGCATAGATTGACTGCACACAAGCGCTAGCGAATCTATACAGACCAACTGACGTCACAGACTGCTCTCTTCGGATTGGATGCGGGCTGACTGAATTTTGTAACGCGTGTTTGGATTGGTGAATGAACTCAGTCTGTTTCAATCCTACCTCTACCTATAAATAAGCGCAGTTCACTGCATTGATTCACTTGTTCTCGTCGCTTCAAGATGTGGACCGATGTGCAATCTTCTACGCTTGTGTCTTCCATGATGTTCCGGACGGACATACCCATGTATGTCCGATCCAAGTGGACCATTGTCCACAGGACAAACACCAGCCTGTGGATACGTAGGATCTACGTTGCAAGACAAGGATGCCTGAAAAGAGTGCTGATTTACGGACCAACAGTGAGACGTAGCCTAAGGACAAGAAGAAGACCAATGCGGTACCCTTTATGTTAATGAATACATTAACATAAACCCAAAGGCCCTTTTCAGGGCCAGCCATATTTCTCGAAAAGAGATAGCCTTTCCATTGCCTAAATTTAAATTTAAATTTAAAACATTTTTTTTTTTAAAAAATCCCATATTCAATTCCCCTTTTCCCTAGACAAGCCCAAACTCTATTCCCATGTTAATTTCCCCTTGTCCCTAGACAGACCCAAACTCTGTGTTAAATTCCCATTGTCCCTAGAGTTGCCCACGATTTTTCTCCATGTTAAATTTCCATTGTCCCTAGAGTTGCCCAGGGGTCTTTTTAATGCTAAGTCCCATTGTCCCTAGGGTGCCCCACTTAACTACTTCTGTGTATGATTCAATAACATCGTTGCTGTTCCAATTACTGTGCGCAACATGAGAATTGCCCATGACGTCACTTAACAGCCACAGTTTCATATCCGGTGTATACTCATTATTCCCACTATGAAAACGAAGTCATATGGACAACGTTCTTTTGCATACCAGGGCCCAGCAACGTGGGATGAATTGCCTACTGAACTTAGACACAAAGACAGTGAATCCATTCAAGAGTGCTCTTATAACTCACTTATTTCGACTGCAAGAACAAACTTAAAGACCTATTAATGTTTCCTACATTAAATACTTCAGCATGTTTTTTATGTTTTCTAATTTCATGGTGGTTTTTTTTGTAATCATATCATTATATATGTTTTTTATGTTATAGGTGTTGTCTAATGTTGTAAAGCGCTTAAAGCTTTAAAAGATTAGGCGCTATACAAAGTCTTCATTATTAGTATTATTATTATTATATGCCTGCATTTATCTAAGCACGTTGGTTAAGCTGTGTAATTCCACTGTAAGACCAATAACTGACATAGCAAGATTTCTTTATTTGTATGTGCCAGCAAGGATTAATCTTTGTATTAATTACGAACATGATAAACATTTCCAGAATCGATCACAAGAGCGGTATCTAACATGTTATTTCCACATTCAATAAATTTATACATTTAATTCAGCGTTTTTCTTGAGATCGTGTAAACAACAAACAAAAAGAAAAAAATATTATGCGTAAAATGAAATTTATTTTCCTTAAAATAAATTTTTAAAAAATGTTTAATTTTGTAATATTTTATTTTTTGTTTCTGTGAGTTTTGTGTGTGTGTTTTGTTTTGCTTTGAAGAAAAATGTTCTTGTTGCATAAAATCGCAAATCTGTGTCACATTCTATATGCATTCTGACTAATGTCATCGGACGTCCAGTAGTTTATCCCCGTATAAAATCAAACATATAGATTAAAGACATACCTTGAATACTTAACAGCTTAATCTCGTTTAAGAAAACCATCTATCATCCTCATACATCAATTAAACTTTCCGGGGAGATGAGTGTAATTTACCAAGGTCACAGGTGAAGAAGAAAGTAAATATTGCGAATGGTAATATTCAAGATATCCTGTTTAAATATCGAATCCAAAAGGAGCGACACAAGCTTTATTGGGACAATACATATAAATACAATGCATGATATGAACAAAACCATGTGCATCAAGTACGTGGGGGAAACCGTTCTAAAAAGAAATGTTGAAACCTATTTCCATTTGATATTTAATATCAAATATTCTAACAAATACATAACAATATAAAGAGAACCTTTTTCACACAAACAACAGTGAAAAATCCCATTACAATGTTATGATTTCTTGTTAGTTTAGGTATTCACGGGCGATAACAGCTTAATGATCAGCTGTTTAGTTCTCGGGCCTTTGGATTGAATCATATACAGATTACAATCCAATGAAGCTATAATACAAATTTATAGTAACTTTCTTGTAATCTTGAAGTGCAAAGCCTCGGGATATTATGCAATGATAAATTACTTTGACAGCATTGAAAATTCAGCTTTCAATGGTTTTCATAAAATTTAAATTCGTCAAGTCTTAGAAGTATATCTAACCGAGCATATTCATATGTTATTAAACACATTTGAAACGTGTGTGTGTGTGTGTGCATTGATCGGAAGATGGATCAATGTTTAGCTTTATATATATTTGTCAGGAAACAGTCAATACAGGCGTCCGTCTATTGAACAAGAAACTCAGAATTTATCAGGCTTACTATCAAATTCATATAATATAAAAAAAATACAACTTAAGTCAATAGAATTCATTCTCTCCATCTCTTTTGCGATCTAGTTTATTTATCAAAACTAAACGGATCTACTAATTTATGTTGGTCTGTATTGAGAAAATCAGGCTCATCTGCATTAATGTGTTTAAAACTTTTATGTTTATTAAAGAAAGGTGTCATATCACACGGACGTGCAATTAGTATTTTGTCTTTGGATCATTCGGCAACAACAATCGATTTACAGGCGTCCTAATCTCATATTCTGACAATTCGTTTGAATTTTGTTTGAAGGTTCCACACTACAACATTCATACTCAAAGAAACAGACCAAATAAAAGAACATTTTGCCGACAAAACAGACATTGTATACAAATGATTCAGCTATTTGAGTTTTATACATCAAAATGAAAATTATGTTTACTTCATCGTGGATTCTGGCATACCGGAGAACTCGGAGATGTCAACGTGGCATAATGTTCATTTGCGACACAGTATGAATGACTAGAAGCGTTTGTGAAAACCGTTGATCATAATGAACATCCATTCATGGGGAATAATGACAACAAGATATTTGAGACAGTCGTTGTGGCAGCCATATTAGATATACGACTGGCACCAGCTTGGTTATATAAGACATGTACTGGTGAAAACGTCATGTTAAAATAGACCTCCATTTGGAGGAGTAATTTTCAGAATATGACTTTCCACTCAAAAGTAGCATTAACAAAAGTTTCAAGATGGCTGCTGTAGAGGTCATATTGGGTGTCATATTGGCACTATTTTCATCTAAGAGTAGTTATACATCATAAGAAGTTCATGTTGATACGAACCGCTCAGGATGAGTAGCGATAACAATGGTTTCAAAATGGCCGCCCTGAGACTGTCATATTAGATGTCAGATAAGAACTATTTTCATTAAAGACACTGGACATTACACACGTTCTTTCAGTGAAAACCCCACATTCGGGTAAAGTTGTGATAACAAGACATTATTAATATGAAGGCCACAGTATATATCCGATCAGCACCACTTTTCGTTAGGGCCACTTAGACATCATAAGTAGTCCTTCAGGGAACAACTTATGTTAATATCATCGTCCATGTAGGAAGGGTAACACTACCAAGATATCTAGATGACCAATGCGGTAGCCATATTAGATGTCAAAACAGGCAATCAAATCTGGAAGGATGTCATGTTAAAGGAAAAGACAACTTGGGAATTCCATCATAATTTGTTACAATAGTTTGAGATAATCTCAAGTTTCACTATGTCAGGGGAGATAAATCATGTCTAACTATATAATATTCATTGGTTTGGTCATGTTACAGAAGTCAGCCAGTACCGGATGTGTTACTATTCTCTGGCTCTTGAGCTGTGGACGCGACCTAGGCGAAAGAGCAAGAATTTTGAACAAAGATGCCAAAAATTAAATAATAGTATGTAAGTTATGAAGGTATTTAGATTTAAATAAACGTTTTAGTCACCGTTATTTTTAAACATATTTTTTTTAAATTCCAGTTAAAAGAGATAGACTCATAATAGGATTTTAAATTTAATATTTTGACTAAAATAATTCATTATGATAGTTTTCATCCTGAATTATTGTGTATGATATATTTGATCCTAATAAAAATTAAAAATTTCAAGAGAAAAAAAAGTGAATCTTTTCTTTAATTATAAACAATATTGATTTTGAAACAATAACTAATTTAAAAGACAATGTGAAATTTTCCTTTAAATATAAAATGAAAAGAATGGTATTAAAAATTATGTTTTGAAACCTACGATTAATATTAGTAATACTACTTATTGTAAGTTTATATCCTTGTTGGAAATGACGTCACGAAATTTTCAACGTATTCAAGTAATCAAATAGATGGTGTTCGAAGTAGGAGTCAACCTATCTTTAAAAGGATTCAACTGGCTTTGAGCCTGGTTTTTCTTGTGAAATCGCTATCGCAATCACTGTAAGTTGGTTGGTACTTGAGCATATTAGTGGGTTCGTAGACGAAATGCACACCGCCTCAACAGAGAACCAACAGATAGCTGGCCTTTGGTACAGTTGTTCCAAAATGAGAAAATTAGGCCTTGTATATAGCGATTGCGTGCAAGCTGGTACCTTTTCAGCTTAATCTATGAAACTAACTTTATTGTTAAGATGAAGGAACGATGTTCCGGCCAATTAATAATGTCGAAATTGTTTTCGACTGCACTGGTGTCTGCCTGTCGGTTGAGTCTGATTCGCTTCCTGTGCTTGTTGCGGGAGACCTGTGTCTGAGGTGTCTAGTTGAAAGTGACTGGTCTAAATTTGGGTCACTGTCTTGAAGTACTGGTATTTAGCTTCGACTATGCTTATAAGGTGGTACTGGTTGGTGTTCGGTCTTGGTCTGGGTAGTTGTCTGATTTCAGTAGTCTTAGTTGTTCTGGATTAGAGCTGGAGTATGCTATTATCTCGATGGGTGTAGACTGATTTGATTTTCAGTCTGTAAGGACTGAATCCATCTGTTCTAATTGGTCACATTAATGGTCTGTTTGGTGGAATTTGTATAAATCTGATATGGGTCCTAGGTCTGAAAGCATGTACACATCCAGCAGTTGGTGCAACTCTTTTCGATTTCATTCGCGTTTGTCTTTACTGTGTGTCTGTTTGTTTCCATTGTAATACCAATGTTGCATTTGCGATGTTGCCAACGTGTACAAATATCACATAAGAGTTCTTCTTAGCGTAGTGCAACATCAGATCTGCACTCAATGCCAGGGGGATGTCAGACGTTATACATAATGTTAGACCGATTTTATGTATTCTAACGTCAATGTGTGAAGACAACTAAATAAATTATATATTTTGAGTTTCAGTTGCATGTACTTTTGTATTATATGTATAAACACCAGTGATGCTACTCAAAGGTGATTAAAATGAAACCATAATCTTCATTAAATAAATCAAATTCAGTAATCTCATTCAATAGTTTGTTTAAGTGGAACATATATTACTAAAATTATCACTTAAATATTATTCTAATTACTGGTTCATTACTTTAATTAAAAGTTAATTTCTTTCATTTTTTATATCAGAATACCGAATTGAATATAATTAGTCTGATTGGTTGCTTTGTAAATACCTTTCTTGCTCCCTAACAGCCCATACATTTGCTACTATATATAATCAAGTATTGGAGCAATTTGAAAATAACGGTATGCATCTAAAATACGATGGACAACTCAAACGGTTCTGTTTATTCGTACAAATCTTAAGTACAAGTTATAAATTTATTCGTGTGATTTTAGGCACTATAATACTGTTTTTTAAGTTCCGTTTTAGTCTCCTTAGATATTTATCTGTTCTGTTGTTTATTGTACATCACAATTTGATTTTTTTATCATTTTAACAATAAAAATATATAATTAGCAATTCTGTTCTGTTAAATGCAACTAATGTTAACTGAAAATACAACAGCATGTGTAGAAATATTGCGTATGAAATATCCCGGCTACGAGATTTGCAGATTAAGAAACAGCTAGTCTAAAACACGACCTAAACCAGTATTTCACTGTCTAGACGGAGTCAGACCAAGGTAAAATGTTTCCTATCTTCTATCCAAAATTTAGATTAGCTGTCTCGCTGTGCCTTTTACTGTGAAATATACATGACAGGGAATGATTTTTACCATGAAATGAGTTTAAAGTTGACATTCTTTTTTTATAGACATCGTTTATTTTAGTTATCAAAACAGTGTGGTGGAAGTGCACAGGTGAAGTAAGTGAAATACGGGCAAGAACTACTTTTCTTTGACCCGGAAATGGAATGATGACCCTGGTATGATTTGATCAACTCTCATTTAAAAAAATACAGGGTAAGATCTGCCAATTTTTAGTGCATATTAATGTTTTAAAATAGCACTGTCACCCATTAGAATCCTTATGTCATTGGAATGTTGGTCTGAATTCAGCCTGGAGAAATGCATGCAGGTAAAATTAAGTAAAATAAGTAGTCTGACCCCAGAAATTGTGAAGTAATTTAGACTGGACCCTTGTCTAACTAAGTAAAGTCATACGTGATGTAGCTACACACTAGCATGGAACAAGGTTATTAACTAATTATGAGAGGCGTACATGTCACGTGTCAATTTCAATATCATCACAATCCCGAAACAATCAATTCACAAATATAGCCTTAAGTTAAGACATTTTGCAAGCCAATATACGAAAATATCCATGCTACTTGTCTTGTCTTCATTAGGACTTATTAGTGACATGAACTAGATTCAATTTTAAATTTTTTAGCAGCTGCTGTTATATAAGGAAATAACATTTCTTAATTATTTTCAATACTAGCTAATATCACATGTCTTTCGTTTTTTTAAAATTAACACCTCCACTGCGACCTCGTCGTACGTTTTCTTTTTGAGAAATAAGGTCGAGATTTTCCAAAACGATTTTGTCGGTCTTAATGCCGTTGATGTGATCTACCACAAATCCGCTTGGAATTGCGCCGTTAAAAACTTAGTTATTAAATTAATGCGAGCTATAATTAATATAGTCAGTATTAGTGCCTCTAATCTTTATTATCAAATATCCACTTCTATTTAAGTTACCAACAATTTTTTTGTTTTGATGTTTCTAAAAAAATACCTTAATAAGAAGCTTTGTAATGATCACACATAGGATTACGTTGATATTCGTTTTGCAAACCGAGATTAGCAACATTATTGTCTGTAAATTCACCGTCTACCTTGTAAACTCTCATTCCTTTTGGTATAGATCCACAAATTAAAGTATAAATAAAATCGTTGATAAACATCTCTGTATAATCGCTATCGGATTCAACTTTTATCTTATAACCAACTGGAGTTTTCTCACCAAAAGAAGCTCCAGTTTTTAGGTTGATAACTATTCCTACCATGTTTTCAGCATAACTGTTATAAAGGTCTAGAGCCATGTTCTGGTCCGAAATGAGCGTAAACAAAACACTAGGTATAATCAGAGAGCAGACTTACGCAGAATTAGTTCGTTCCTCGAGTCAGAACAGCTCTGTATTTTCATTACAGGTAATTATTTAGAGATACATTATAAAGCCTTTATATTTAAAATACAATAAATGTATATAAGATGACACTTTTCCTTCGAGCTTACCAGCTTCGAATATTTGTATAACTTCTGCTTTTTAGAATTAGATTCTGATAGCTGAATCTCGACTAACTTCATGATAGCCACTGAGTATAAAATTTACCAGTTCCAATTAATGCAACAATCATTTAGAAGAAATGTATTTTACAACATTTAAAGTAGAATACTAATTTGGAATACGTTATTAAACGTTACTCATTATTACTTAAAGAATCTATTATTTCCAAATCAAATCTAAACATGAAGTTGGTAGCGAATTAATCTTTTCCAATTATACATACAACAAATACAATTAAACATTTAATTATGTTATAAGATAAAACAGAAAGAACTCAAATATGAAACTGCGCCCATTCTTTAAAGACGTTTGCGAATACATACGATTCTTACCTGTAAGGAAAAGACAGAGCTGTTCTGACTCGAGGAACGAACTAATTCTGCGTAAGCATGTTCTCTATTTATACGCCTTTGTTTTGTTTTACTCATTTGGATCAGAACAAGGCTCTCGACCTTTCCCACGAAAACCATGTGAATCAGCGCGCTTAACTAATCCATTATTAATTTAATAATTTTCCTGTTCTGCAGCTTCCCACCAATTCTAACTTGATGACCTTTAGATACAAGAGAAAAGTATTTTATGGATTTCTGTACCTGCTCGTACAGCGAGATCTTTATAAAATAACATACAATTATATTACACAAATAAATAAAATTAATCTCAATATATTTTAGTGGAAAATTACTTTCAATATAATTTAATGAAAATTCCTTTTAAACATCATAGAGAAAATTTCAGTCTTAATACTTTTACTCAAAACTTCTGTCCTAATACTTTGCATGTTTATAGAGATATTCGTGTTTACTTGCTCCTTCCATAAGATCAGTAAATCGTGTTTTTGTGACATTATACGAAAGTGTTTTTATTGTTGAATTTATTTTACATTTGTTACGTAATCAAAGAAATAATAAGCTATTTTTATAATGCTGAAACTTGTGAATATTGCAAACCAAAGATTGATACAAACACCAAACAGCACTAATATCAACAAAATTTGCTACAGCATTTACTGGATTTGATAACAGCTGCAAGTTTGATAATCAAGTAGCAACACAAAGTACTGTGCACAAAAAAAAAATTATTCTATAAATCTGTTTAATTTACTGCAGCAGACCGTCAAACAAGGACTTGACAAACATATGGGACTTAAACCTCTAGTGAAATATCATGGTACGATAACAAAATTAAAAGTATCTGAAGATCAGCAAGATACAGAAGTTGCTGATCCTTATATAACATCAAAAACAAAAATAATTTTAGTTGATACTGATCTTAAACCTTTAGCAGAACAAATTCATCAGTAAATTTGAAAAAAGAAGAATATAGGTCATAAGGTTTGGGATGGAAGTTCGAGTTTATTTCAGAGATTCTATTTCATACAATCAAATATATTATAATATGCTCATTTTTTTCTCCGTTAACTTTACATTGTCAGAATCGTTCAGTATGTTACGATATTGCACACCTTTATACTGCATTCACGTACATCAAGGAACTACTTTCTATTGTAAACAAACAATGGACGCAGACGGCAGCACTTTTGATTTGTAAACAAATCATGTACACCCGCGTAAATGGCGCTTTACGTTTTGGTTGATGAAATTTGTTTCTGAACGAAGAAAGGCAAATGTTTCGTGGACTGCCACATACCAGCTGCTTTTGTACATTCCGCGTTAACGTTTTTGATACAAAGTTTCGGATTTAGGCTAGCTATAAAGTAGACGCCAGAAATGATCCTTACAATAAAAGTACAAGTGGCAAGGCATAAACTGTCTTCTTTAGCTGGTAATAAGAATGGCAAAAATATACTTACAGTTTCACATCCTGAATTTCATCAAAATGTACTTTCTTAGTTCTGCAAATCCGAGTTACATGAGCCATGTCATGGGTTCTCAGTCTTGATTATACACTTCGCAACTGTACTATAATTTCGAATATAAGTGCAATTACATCCTCCTTACTGCTGTCAAAATGAAATAAGCATTAAATTCCATAGCGTCTTTTTGATAATTGCAGTTGAAATACTTCATATTTTCCTCACATTTTGATTTCAAACATTCAATGACAGAAACAGAAACACATTTGCTGATTTCAACACGCTTCTCCCTCGCTTCTTCAAGCCGATGTATTTCGTGTGGAATTGTCACATACAAATCAGTCCATAATCACGAAAGTTCGTAGAATCGACAACAATACCAACATCTATTCATTCCAGATCAAATGGAAAACTTGTTGCAATGCGCATTCATTCACAATATGACTCAAAATTTCACCTTTTTTGTAGACAAAAACGCTATTTTCTTTCGAAACTTATGTCTAGCGCACGCCTAAGTTCAAATTTATCTGGGCGGAGTTATGTGCGTATTAATAAATGTTGTTGTGTAATGATGCATTTGCGTTTGTGTTTAGTTTGGAATACGGCATACATTCATTTACTTTGTTTCTTGTAGTGTATTTTGTTTATAGCATTAAGCCTTATGTAGAATAAGAAAATGACCATATAATAAAAAGGTTACTGTATTTGTATGGGAAAATATGAACTCGTTTTTTTGGATGGATATACTCACTCCTAAGGTCGTGCAGTATTACATCCGGAAAACTCGTTCATATTTTTCCATACAAATGCAGTAACCTATAAATCCACTACGTGGTAGCTCGTACGTTGATCTACCAGCAAAAATGAAAAACACGAAATGTTGCCTCAGCGTCAAAAACAATGATAATAAGTGTTGTCAGTGGTCAATATTATCGGCAGTAGTTAAGGGGGATCTTATAGCGTCAATGGGAATTAGCATTACAGACCCCCTTGGGAACATATAGCGTCAAGGGAAATTTAACATGGAGAAAAATCGTGGGAACATATAGCGTCAAGGGAAATTAACATGGAGAAAAATCGTGGGACTGTTGAGCGTCAAGGGGATTTGAACATGGGAATAGGGGACTGTATAGCGTCAAAGGAATTTAAACAGGGTGGGACTGTATAGCGTCAAGGGAAATGGAACATGGGATTTCTTTTTTAAAAAATAAAAAAGGGGTAGGCAATTCAAAGACTATCTCTTTTCGAGAAATATGGCTGGCCCTGAAAAGGGCCTTTGGGTTTTCTTCTTCTTCTTCTAATTTCTTCTTTTCCTCCACCAAGTTCTTATTTTATCTCCAACACTCTTTCTCTTCTTTTTTTTCTCCTTCTCTTCTTTCTTCTCTTCCTCCTCTTCTTCTTTCTTCCTCTTCTCATTTTCCTCTTCTTTTTCAATTTTTTCGTTCCATGTTCTTATTCTTATCTTTTCCTCTTCATCCTCCTTCTCCTCCTTGATCTCTTTCATGACACCACTAATCTTGTCCTTTGCTTTCCTTAAATTGTTAATTTCCATCTTTACACGATGGGGACTATAGGAATAATGGTCTTCAAAGAGTCTTAATAGCATCTGTTCCATTATTCCTAAGTTGTCTAAAACGTCTTGCAAGGTTTGTAATTTGTCCATTTGGTTTGACGCCATCTTCTTTGTATTCTTTGCAGAATGGTTTGAACGACTAATACTGTGGGTTTTTATACGAAAAGCGCGAACGTGAAGGAAAACATCCCCCTAAAACATAAAATGGATCTTACCTAGATCATGACCAAACATCGCGCGGACGTGAAGGAAAACATCCCCCTACTTTCTCATTTCATATAATATAACCCTAACTATACTCTTCACATTTGCTAAGAAACCCATAATCTACTATTCACACAAACATACCTGAGCTCTTACTAACACATACACTTCCACTATTAATAAAGAGTTAGAGTTTATATTCACACTACTCTACCTACACACATTGGCAAATCGATAGTTATTTCTTTTCTAGAGTATTGGGTAGCCCTGAAAAGGGCTGTTTTGTTTGGAACTTCATGGGCACCTGGTTAATGGTGGCACCTTCCAGGCCTGGCGCCACATACGCATCTTATCCCCCAGTTACTTTTTACCTTTTGGGGGGAGAGAGCAGAGGCAGGATATGTCGCTTCAGAATCCCAATTTTCGCTCTCTGGGATTTTGAAATTTTTTCTTCTCTCCTTTTCCTCCTCCTCTTCTTTGTTTCTTCTTTCCTCTTTATATCTTCTCTCCTCCTCTTCTTTGTTTCTTCTTTCCTCCTCTCTTATTCTTCCCTCCTCGACAATGGCTTCCGCGGCCAGTTCATTTAATATGCGCCTGGCATATTCCAGATGCACATGAAGCTCCAACAGTTTCTCAAGTCTCGTGTTCATTTTTTGGTGTTGATCAATCAACAAGGGTAGCTGGACTGCCGAACGAGTTTCAATTTATACTGAAAGCGCGGACGTGAAGGAAAACATCCCCCTAAAAACATAAAATTCATCTTACCTAGATCATGACCAAAAAAAACAACAACAACGCGCGGACCTAAAAGAAACACTCGCTCACTTTTTTATGCTACCCATCACTTCAATAGACTATCCACATACTCAAAGCAATCCAATCTAACCCCAAATATACACCTCAAGCAGCCCAAAAAACAAACAAACATCATTTTAATCTACTATCCACACCAACCTACTTTATCACTTACAAACACAAACACACCAACACATACCCTCAAAATTTTTAAGAAAGAGTTAGTGTTTATTTTCACACTACTCTACCTACACACATTGGCAAATGGATCATTACTTCTTTTCTAGAGTATTGGGGTAGCCCTGAAAAGGGCTGTTTTTTGTTTTGCTATGGCATTCTTTTTTAGTTTCTAAGAATGCGATGTCCTCTGAGGATAGACTTTCTGGCAATAGGTCTGCTTCTTCGGAAAGAGAAGAAGAACTCTTTGGTGTCGATACGGCAATCGACAAAGCCTCTGTCAGGTTCAGGTTGCTGCTGCTGCTGCTGCTGCTGTTCTTGTTGTTGCTGTTGCTGCTGTTTTTGAAGTCTGTACTTCTCTGTCCATTCTTCTTTTTCCCTGTTCACTTCTTCTCTGAAGAGCTCTTCTATTAGGTCTTCAGTGATTTTTAACATTCTCACATTCTCTATTTCTTCTGGCTTCGGTATCAGACTGTGTCTGACCCTATGCAAATTCACGTAGGCTTCGTTGAGCTTAGCTAGTTTGGAGCACATCTTCTTAGGAGGATGAGTCGACAATGGATGGTTAGACTGGAAACAACCCCGGTTATTATAGTGAAAGCGCGGACGTGAAGGAAAACATCCCCACACGATTTTCGATTCGCAACGTTTAGTGATTGTCATGAGAGGGATAGTAAGAAATGAAAGAGCATCAATTCAACATTCTTATAGCTAAACAAAAGACAAAGGCATTTTTTCAAAACACAACATTTTTTATTCAAAAATCACTTAACACTAAACAACAACATTTTTAACAATAATATAACACTATAACATCAAACAATTTTTTTCTTCAAATACAATCTACTTTAAACAGGGCTGACAACGTTGTGAATGAAATTGTGATTTCCACTGTTGGAAATCATTAGGCCATTGATTGACACTACGTTTCCTAGCTTGAGACAAAAGATAAGCATAATGGTCACAAAACCATCGATCTACTTTCACATCATTTCTAGCAGAAGAACGAGGATCGAAATGAGTCACTAAATGTTCTAAGGAATAGCCCAGGCTGCGATGATGCAGAAAATACACACAATATTGTCCACACACCAAGGAATCTGTGCCTTGTAATTTCACGTTATTGAATCGGGTGGTTTGAGCATTTCTTCTCATAAAGTCGATGATATCGTCTTCCAAAGGGGGCAATCCGTACGAATCGAAATATTCCACACAGCCTTCTTGAGGAAAGTAGACGGCTACCCAGTGGGTTCCTGGGAGATGACTGTCGTCCGTGTTGATCACGTAAGCTTGATGGTCTTTAGGTTTGCGATGAGGGAGTTCATCTTTAGCACAGACGACGGGATTCCAAGAAGACGTATACGAACTGTGGTTCAAAAGGTAATAAAGTTCCCAGGTATCCATTGTTTTGTGTTTGTTTTCTTCTTCACAGGTAATAATAAGTCGTCAATTCGATCCTGACTTTTTGCTTGAAAATGTCTGACGAATAAACGGTTATTCGTTCTGTTTCCTCACTCTGATTCAGGAGAGCTTCGATACGATGGATCTCTTGAGTGGTTAATGGTGGACAAGAATGTTCACGCAAGTCTTTATACCACTGGTGCAACACGTCTTTGTTCGAGATGAGACTCCAAGCTTCGTCCAGATACTCGTCCAATTTTTCTTCTTGACTTAACATCAGGCATTTATCGTGTTGAATTTGACTGGGATGATCGTTTTGACATCCATAGCAATTTTTCTTGATCAATTCCGTCATTTTGTCGACCAAGTGTTTGGCAAAACAGGAGACTAAATGGGCTTCTTGTTCTGGCCATCTTGACTTCATCAAAACTTCTTCGTCTTTGTCTTGAGATTCTTCTCCTTCCACGGTCTCCTTACATTCCATCTCCAAAGTTTCTCCACTAGGTAAAGAGGGATAACAGTCTTCCATGGCTTTCTAATAATCTAGAATGACTTCTCTCAAACTGTTGATTTCTATGGTATTATCGAATTCTGCATACAGGATGACGTTCACTGTCTGGTCCAGTGGCTTTGCAAACTGAAGTTCCACACGAATCTGGCCAGATTTTATAGGGTGGAAATGTCCTTCGTCGCTGCCTTGGTCTGGAGTGAAATCGAAAGCCCACAAAGCATAGCCTCCTGCATAATCGTCATACTCAATGCCGTGACTGGTGTTGGTTCCTAACTGACCGGTGGCTTCGTACAGGGACAAGTACGATCTCAAGTAATTTTTGTTCTTGTCACTAAAGTCAGGTTCGAAAGGTCGGGTACACAAGGTCTTGCCATCACGACTGACTTCGACTTTCTTCACAAAAAAGTGTTTAAAGTTGAAAGGATTTTGATTGAAGGCTCCGTTGAAGGCTGAATTCGTGACCATACCAAGGATCAAACGTTTGGGTAACTGTCCTTGGAACAGATGATCTTCGGTTATGGATTGTAGTCCAGCAGAAATGGTGAACGTTTTCACTTCCACACGTCGGATGGGATACTTGGCAGTCGTTCTGCTCAACGTTTGACTGATGTCGTTACCCACTTTGGGTAACACTTCTACGCGTCGTACGTAGAGTTTGGCCTCTAAAATTTTGCTTTTAGGAATGCCAGTCTTATCAGAATCAGCCAACAAATGGAAAGCGGTACTGTTGCGATTCAGTCTCAAGCGAACATTCACCCCGTTCAGCAAATATTTCTCTTGCAACCACATGTCCAAATGCAAACGATCCATCAGTTCTAAACTCCTCTTGTCTAAGATTTTCTCTTCTCTTGACTGAAAGCCGGAATTGCTTCCATCTAATGCGTCGAACTTGCCCGCTTCGTCAGGTTCCCACAGCACACAGGCATTGAGATGAGTATCCTTGGCATCTATTCCGTACGTCAAGAGATTTTCCAGGTAGGCGCGGTAAGGGTATGTATCCATGCTGCTGCTGACTAGTTTGTTATTCAAGTACAAGTCCACTGAGCTGAACAAGGAATGCATGAAATTGTTGACGGGAGCTATATTCTCAGTGTCTTCTACTCCAGCACCATCCTTATCTAGAACTTGGACTTTCAAGTACAAGTAACTGCTATTCAGATCGATGTAATCTTCGGGCTGTCCTTTGATTTCAAACTCGATGGGAGCGGAATCGATCAGTGAGGAGACGGGATTAAATTCCACCCACTGAGATTCTTGCATGGTCATCAT
Source organism: Sinohyriopsis cumingii (assembly GCA_028554795.2). Taxonomy (NCBI): domain Eukaryota; kingdom Metazoa; phylum Mollusca; class Bivalvia; order Unionida; family Unionidae; genus Sinohyriopsis; species Sinohyriopsis cumingii. The sequence continues at coordinate 45,477,858 of CM068827.1, forward strand.
GGTGGGGGGCATGGCAAACAGATCCAGTTCCGTCTTGGAACAAGCGCAAGACTCTCGGTGCATCATTTTGTTTTGTGTTTCAATAATCGAAAACGTCTAAGTCTCGAACGGTTCTTCTTTTCTTGGCCTTTCTCGCTTGAAGTCTGGTGAAAGGGTGTTTTCTTCTTCGTCGTCTCTTTCTGCCTTGTCCTTGCTGAATGCCTGACTCGGTAGCGTGCAGGGCATTTATAGGTGTGTCTCGTTGGCCTAAAATGTCTTTACCCGTTTGCAGCAAGACATTTTTGCCAGCCCTCATGAAGGCTTCTTTAGGGTTCTGTTTGTCGATGATGACATTTTGGAGAAATTCTTTGCCTTGCGTCAGTGCCGCATCTTTCAAGGCGTGCAATCCTCGTGTCACCATCGGTTTTAACACCGGGGCCACCGAACGAAAGGCCGATTTTAACATGTCTCCTAAACCGTGTCCTCGCTGTCGAGCCACCCCTTGGTACACTGGATACATGACTTGCTTACGAGTCGTGAGAGAACCGTTTTCGAAAATGGAGTTTCACCGTGACTTTTCCTTTGGTGAATGGAATATTTTGTCCCAAATCTCCTTTTATAGTAATGTTGACCGTGTCCAAATACGACTTGCTGACCGGCAAATAGTGAGGATGGACAAATTCGCGGTGGACGTGGTAAGTGTTTCCACCTTCCTCGTCAGCGTTCGTGGCAGAATCCACTTTGAAAGGAATGACACGCGGTAACGGCACGGAGGTGTGTCCCACCACGTTGTATTCCACCACATCGGAATACACAAAGATCAAATTCAGTCCTTGGTTCAGTTCTACCGGGCCATTAAAATACTGGCCAAAAGTCACGTTGTCGTAAATGATGGGTAATTCGGGTTTTTGTTTTTGTTCTAAGCTCTTCCTCATCTCCGTGTTACCGCCCAACATGTCAAACAATTCAGGACAAAATTTAATGGACACGATTTTACTTCGCTCAAATTTCATCAAGAAGCGACGAGCTACTTTGTGGTACTCCAGGGTGACACTTTTGTTCTTGACAATGTCAAAAGCTTTCCCAAACACGCCATTAAACCTGGAGGCTATGGCGCTGACCAAATGATGACCACTGAAATAATAGCCTGGGGAAATGAAGAAGTGGTAGGTCCACGTTTTAGTTTTCTCATCATAGGTTTTATTGTCATATTTGACATTCTTATCCAAGTACTCTTGCAATGGCTCGTCATGAACTTCCACATCGAATTTATTTTGCTGGGCAATGACATTGTGGACTTGGGTCGGGTGAATCATTTCTACTAAAGCCACTTCCCAATGGGCTTCGTGATCTAAGGGGATGGCTTGAGGTAATTTGGCCGTGTAACAGCACAACGTGTTGTTGGGAAACACCTCCATGGAACTGTCACTGGGTAAGGTTAAGTAAAATTGGTTTTGGTGACTCATAATTCCAGAGTTCTGTGGCTGTCCGAGGGGATATTACTGGACGTCAGAGGCGTGTCTCCGCCCAAAATGGGGTTCTGGTTGTGGTTGTTATTGGAGTGGTGACTGACACTGGCACTGGACACAACGTTCCCGTTCAAGGAGAATTTCAGGGAGGGATTGGGAAGCAGGTAACCGATGCAACTGCTCAATAAAATGGTCCACAATTGTTTGTCTCCTTGTTGCAAACTCAAATTGGCGATGGCTGCCCCGATGACACAATACACCACGAAGATTTGGCAGAAAAAGACGATTTGCGTTTTAGGCACACGTTCTCCACACCACACCCACAAGGGTTGTTTTTGTAAATCTTGCACAGAAGAACTAGGGGAAGAAGGACTGGTCGACGTAGCTGCGTCTGCTGTGTGAAAGGGCATGATGGTCACTTCTTCTTTTTATAGTCGATGACTTGCGAAGCGTCGATCCAAGAATCGAAACTGGGTGGATATCCTTTCCAACGTACTTTGACTTCTTTGACACGTCGTTTGCCCACTTTACGGGTTCTGCGTTCGAGAATGCTTTCGATGTCGTACACGTCGTCTTCTTTTTTGGTGACACGTTGTAACTCGGGCAAATAAAACGTTCCTTTGAGTACTTCTCCGTTCATGTCTTCCAATTTATAGACGGCAGGATGACGGCCATGCACTCGTCCAGTGACGCGAAACAGTTCGGTCGTCCAGTTAGGTAAGTAACCTTTGTCGAAAGTGCGTTTGGTTTTGCCAATGCGCACCCAATCTCCTACGGCCAACTCTCCACTTTTCTTGGGGACAGCCCTCGTCGGGGACGTACCGAACAGGCGCTCGAACACCAGCACTTCGTTGTCGGGAGTCACGTCTTGCGGGGCACGTCCGATGCTTCGATGGTAAGATTGGTTGTACGCTTGCACCAGGTGCGGTAAGATGTCGATGTACTTCAGAGTGTGGTGATGCGTAAAATATTTCCACATGCGTTCTTTCAAAGTGCGTTGAAAACGTTCCACGATGCTGGCTTTGGTTTCGGGATTTTCGGTGGTAAAAAAATGAATGTCACGTTTCTTTAATTCTTTTTGGAAAGCTTGGTTCAGAAATTCGGTGCCTTTGTCCGTTTGCCATCGAAGAGGGCGACGGCCGCTTTGTTTCAACACCCGTTGCAGGGCTCGCACTAACTCGCTGCTCGATTTGGAAGTCAAGGGCACGACCCAGGCAAATTTGGAAAAGACGTCGATGACACAAAACAAATATTTGTAGCCACGATTGTAGCTGGCCAAATGAGAGACATCGGCTAAATCGGCTTGCCATTGATGATCGATGCCTTCCACTCGGGTGCGACTTCTGGCAAACTTGCGTCGAATGGGTTTGTGTAAAGTGTAGGTAGCTTGTTCTTGTAACCATCGTTGCACTTGAGGTAAACGGAGACTTTTCAGTCGCGTTTTGGCAGCACGATACAATTTTTGAACTCCTGCGTAACCTGCAGGATGGGAGGGATCGTAGTAAATGCTGGACAAGACTTTTTCCATTTTTTTGTGTGAATTGGTGTGTTAATAAGGCACCCACTCTTGGAAGAGGCTACTCTTTTTCTCTTGGGGTATTTTCTTGGATTGCAATGCTTTGCGTGTGCGGCCAGCAATAGGTGTCGAAGATGAGGAGGATGTCTGAGCGGGGGATATCGGTTCTTGTTTCACTTCTGTCTTCACTTCTGTCTTCACTTTCTTTTTCTCTTGTGAGGAAGAAGGGGTGGCCATCATCTTTTTAATCCATCCAATTCTGGAGGTAGGTGGTGTTGTTAACTTGCGTACTTTTTCTGGTGGAGTTTGAAATCCTTCTTCTTCTTCTTCTTTTCCTTTTTCTGTCTTGGTCACGGGTACTGGTGGTACTGGTACTGGTACTGGTGATGGTGCTGGACTTTTCATCAAGGTCTTAAAATCTTTCAGAGTGGGTAGAGCTGTTTCGTCTAAAGCTTTCTGGTGAAAGAGTTGCAATCGTTGCAAGAGTTGACCGTACTTTTGCGATTTTTCTGTTTCGGACAAATCTTGGCGATCCATCAAGGACTGCAATTCGTGTTGTAACTGGGACATCTCGCTCAAATTGGGATTGGGAGGTAAATGCGGGGTGCGTTGTTCTTGCCACCGATGGTATTCCATCCATCGTTTGTAAGGCACTAAAGCTAGTTTTCGTCCTTCCATGGGGTTGTCAGGGGTGAATTCTGAGATCTTGGGACTTCCGAAGGCCTTTTTATCTTGCTCCCACCAGTCCTCCCAACATGGTTCCCAAGACTCCTTTCAGTATGGGGCCTAACAAGAGAGGTAAAATACCTCCACGTTGCACTAACATCTTCTTTTTTTGACGAATGGGAATTTTCTTTTGAACCATTTTCCGAAGAACGTGACGATGTTTGCCTAAGCATTGTTTCTGGTGTTTGGACAAAGGGATCGTGCCTTTCAAGACGTTCAAACAACATTCGCACACGGTATCGATGACCTCTTTGGAGGCCGTTTGAATGAGTTTTTTTCGTAGGGGTGGAGAAGCTTTGGACAGGACAGATAACATGTCCCCATGTTTGGCTAAACGTGGTGGCAGTCCTTTCCTTTTCTTTCCTTGGGGTTTTCTGGAGGGTGACATTTTTGCTTGTGGGTTCCGGGACATTCACCGAACAGACACTAACGTCGATGACTTAACGCACACCCTTTTATCTTTTTTGGGACTATCGCTTTGTCATAAAGGTGACAATGTTTTTCCCAAAATCGCCAAGGAATCCTCCCCTTTGTTGACGCCTCTTTTTCTTGGAACGACTGTGTCTTTTCTTAGGGTAATGTCGATGCTTGGCTAAGCGCTTTGTCGGATGACGCGTCTGCCTTTGTCTCTTTCTTTTGTGGCTTCTTGGAGGTGACATCTTTTACAAGTTCACTGATACCCCGACTTGGTCACAGGCTCTTTTTATACTGGAACGCGTCGCCACTGATTGTCTTTACGTTTTATCAGTTTGAGGACAGGCATGACACGTCGTGCAGGGGTACGCAACGGACTAAATCGAGCCAGTTCTTGCTTGGACAAATCCAGTAAACTTTGTAACATGCCCGATCTTTCTTGGACTTTGATTTTGGGAGAAGGTACTTTGTGAGCAGCAGCCACTGCCGCTAAATTGGAAGGTCCTGCCACTGGGGAAGTTCTTTTGGGGGTCATCAACGGAGAAGTTCTTGGTGTAATCAACGTCTCCAAGTACTCTTCAGTTCCTGGTGACATCAACGGAGAAGTGGACAAACGTGAGGCTACCGGAGACGTTGTGGCAGGTCGTGGCTTGCGAGTGTAAGGTTGCGTCCTGGCCGAAGTGCCTCTCTTGCGACTAGTTTTCTTCTTCTGTGGACTTTTCTTTTTCTGGGAACTTTTTCTCTGTTTCTTTTTCTGGGGGCTTCTTTTCTTTTTCCGGGGTGATGGTGGTGGTGTCTGGTCAGAGGAGGGTCCTGCCACTGGAGAAGTTATTCTTCTTGGGGACTTGGTCTTTTTCTTTTTCTTCTTGGGGCTTCGTTGAACTTTTGTCTTGGGGATAACTTTGGGGGCATTAGGATCCCATCTTAAGAGTGAGCGAATGATGACCCCTCCTAGAGTACCGCTCCCTCCACGTTTCAAAATGATTTGTTTTTTGGTTTGAGTGTCGATGCGGGGATCGGCCAGTTGGACCAAAGCGACTTTGTTTCGATCGAAAAAGCGTTGGGTTTGATGAGGAATCTGAATGATTCCTTGGAGTAATTGACGTGCCGTCACCGTGAACCATCGTAAGACTTCTTTGAGACTAGCTTCTAAGACACGAGCTCGTGTTTGTGGATCTTTTTCTCGACTGATGCCATACAAGGCACGAATCAATTTGACGGGAAGATGCGACTGAAGGGACGTCATGTTCGCACTGAGAGTGAGACAGACGAAAAAGGGTCTGAGGTTTTTATAGATTTTTTGATGGGGAGTGAAATGAAGTCGAGGACGGAGACGTGTACAGGACAGGCCCTCCGTCTTGGCACCAGTGGTGAAACAAGTGGGTACGAAATCGCAAATCCTCAGGAGTCGTAGGTTTCAAATCGACGAGTAAATAGGCGTGTGGCGTTTGAGTGGCATCGTCGTACGCCTGAGTCAGCCAAGGTGTTCCTAACTGTTTGGCTAAGACTTGCACTTGCGATTTATCTCGAGGGCTTTTAAACAAGACCACGTAATGCGCATTGAGACTGATGGTGCGATGGGCTTTACTTTGTTGAAACAAATTTTGGGTGATGTAAACGACACTGGCATTACGGTGATGCCCTTTGCGCGTGAACCACAATTTAATTTCTTCTTCGTCTTCTCCTAACATGTCGTCGAAAATGACCAAATGGGTTAGACGGGAGTCAGAGACGATGCCGTCGTCTTCTTTAGGAATGCCTTCCACAAACACGATGGAATCGCCTTGACTTTCTCGCAAAAGGCTGTACGCCGATTGCCACTCTTTGTAACACCACACGATCCGTTGAGGGGGCCGATCGATCAAATGATGTTTATGCTCGATCAAACGTTTGACGAATTCGGTTTTGCCTGAACCGCTAGGTCCAGCAATGAGCATGTTAAAGGGATGGCGAAGATACAAAGCCTCCCAACTGGCACGATCTAAGTGTTCGTCGATGACTTTGACAGTAGAGGAAGAGGGAGCAGAGACAGTAAAGGTAGCCATGGTGTCAGAAATGTCACTTGTGACACGAAAACAAACAAGACAAGAGTTTATATACTTTTTCAGAACACGTTTATTGAATGTTTTTTTATCAAACATGAATACGAAAGACAAAAATACATAAAAGCCAAAGGCTTAAGTACAAGAATAAGAGGCACATGATAACGATGAACGTGGAATAAACACAAGTGTCTGTACAACAATCACATGTTTTGGGTAATGTTCTAACTAGTTCAACAGGGGGTAAAGTCACACAAGTGTCCTCCCGAAAGGGTCTTTCAGGTCTGTCCACGACAGTCCTGTCCTGGGTGACGGGTTCTTCTGGCACCGTCACTAACACGGGTTGAAAAGTAACTTTTTTCCTTGAACAACTCTCGTGCATACTGGGCCACTTCTTGGGTCCAAGCCTCAAAATCCCATTCTTTCCAGGCACGGACATCTGTCCAATGGGGATGTAAGTCACAAGCTACACACACATCGTCATACACGTCTTGGGTAGCTAAAAGTTGACGAATCTTTTTTTCCTGTTGAGGTCGAGAAGTATCCAGATGAAAACGCAAGGCTTTGAGCAAAAGGAGTTTTTCGTGACCATTTAAGGCCATGGAGGTGGTAAGTACTGATCGTAAAGAGTCCACAAAGAATCGGCTGGTAAACGAAATCCCAAAAAACAAGTCACTAAGACACACACCACTTGTCGTCCCAAATTGAATGGATAAAGTTCTTGTAATAATCGATGGTAATGATCCACGGTTTGAATATGGTCATTGAGTTCCTTCCACGGAATCTGTTGGATGACATGTGACATAAACCGTGGCATGGCAGCCTGTTTTTATATTCTCTTTTTTTTGGATGCAATACACGTACTTTCTAGCCAGAGATCTTCGTTCTCCAGTAGGGAATCTAAATCTTGCATACTGTAACCGAAACGTCAGAGTTCGTTTAGGTGTTTCCTCTTCCGCTAAGCAGATTCCACGTAAAATATGTTTGTAATCCTTTACCTCGTCTTCCTCAATGCGTTGCACTAGGTGAATCTCGAAGTAACCATAATCATGAACATGTCGATCATTAGCGACCTCAAAGTTTTGAACAATGTCTGACCATTGAAAGAATTTCTGACGAATCAGTTCTCTTATACCATTCAGGTACCAGTGGTTAAAGATCTGGTGACGTATCGGATGCAATTGTTCTTTACGTTTGACTTGTATTTTGACCAGCTCTCGGTAAATGCGTTCTCTCAACTCCACAGGCAAAGCACGAATGTTCTCTTGTAAAGTATCCATGAATAGGTTATACTAAATTCTCTTTGGTCTGACACAAGAAATGTACTCTTTGCACAAACATGGTTTTAATTCATTGTCAAATCTAAATCGTTTCACCACTAATCTACACATTACAATTCGTTCAGAAGTTTCCTCTTTCACCAAGTTGACATTGCGTGAAAGATGTTGGTAATTCGTTAACTCTTCCTCTGGAATTCGATGCAGTACGTTTACAATGTAGTAGATAGAATCGTCCATACCAAACCATTCCTTTTTATAACCAGGAGGTCGTTGATCAATGTCTGTCCAATGGAACACTTTCAACTCAATCAGTCCTTGTATAGCCTGAAGGTACCAGTGGTTCAAACACCGGTGACGTAACGGATGCAATTGTTCTTTACGTTTCACTTGTATTTTGACCAGTTCTCGATAAATGCGTTCTCTCAACTCCACAGGCAAAGCACAAATGTTCTCTTGTAAAGTATCCATGAACAGATTATTATGGTAAGAAGTTACTTCAATGTCTCGGTCCCACTAAGGGTAAGTAATGACAATTCGGTGACCATCGAGCATGTTCTACGTAGGCCGAATCTTGCGGTTCCCAGTGGTGAAGTGACACACCGCAACTGAAGCACTTGACTTTATCTCCTTCGCCCAAGTAGAAAAATCCGGCTCTGGCTAATTCTTCGGGGGTCGGTCCTCCCAGATACTTAGGCCATTTTCCTTTGAACGATTGAAGACGATTTTCAAAGTCGCAGTATTCCGACAAACGCACAGGGAACGAATATTCGTCTTTCACAGGTTCGTTTCGATGAGGGTTGAGTGACATGGGTAGGAGTTTGCTCAGGGCTGGATGACATCCGTAGGGGGGTAGACGTGAAGGTGAACATTCCCCTTTAAAACGAAACCCAGTAAAATGTCCAAGAGGACGAGCGGCATCACTTTCGCATCCCACAGGTTTGACACGCACAGCATCACTTTCCATGATAGGGGTAGGGGCACTAAAGTTCCCATGATGCTTTACGGAATCGCTCAGGTCACAAGGTACAGCATCGTACCCATCGCAAGGCTCACAATCGCATTCCACTTCCGAAGCCTCACACTTGAATTGTGCCCTTCTAAACAACTTGTTCTGTGTTTCTCTGAAAGTATTCATCTTGTTCGCTCGGTCTTGGTAGTCACAATGAACTATCGATTTTGCCTAGGGTTCCTTTTTATATACAGACCAATACCGACGTGACCGTACGGTAAGGTGAAATGATTGGGAAGTCGAACTCGCTTCTGGTATATAATTTGATAGATTTTTTCCAAGGGTCGACTGACGATGTGGTGAGTGGGTAAACGTACAATCTTGTTCGGTTGATAGGTGGTCACTTTAAAGTTTCCATCCTCTTCCGATTGCAAGGCTTCTTTCAATACCCCAAAGTTGACCACTCGACTGGTACGATGATTCAGAGTCAGTCCTTTCACTTTGCACGTCGTGTGCACTTCTCCTTGTTTGTCCCGGTATTCGTAGCCGTAATTTTTGGGACCGCCACTGACGAAACTTAGAATCTTGTCGTCGGGATGCTCGTCTGTCCAGGCTCCTAAACGGTCTCCTTCGATGTCAGGGTGATGTTGAATCGGGTGATGGATGTAAATGCAACTGTCCGTGTCAAAGTACAGGACGCGTTCTTCTAACAGTTCTAAAGCTTCGTACAATTTTAAGCGAGCATGGGCTGTCACGTAAGCCGCAATGATGACATTTCCAAAGGGGTCGTCTTGTACAAAGTCCAGATCTTCTTCGTAATTGACTAAGATCAAATCCTCGCGAACGACGTCCACGTGTTTCATGAATTTGGTTTTGTCGTGAATCATCTGGAAGTAGCGGGAAGGTTCTGTCAAATATTCCGTCTTGGGTAAACACGGTCGTTGTGCCATTTTACCCCACAAGCAATTTAACATCACTTTGGCAAACGATCGCCTGCCTTCGTTTTTCTCGATGTGGTCTAAAGTGATGCCTTCTTGTTCGTAGTATTTCTCTTTGAATTGTATTTGGTCTTCGGGAGTGTGACACCAGGAAGGATAGCCACTGGCTTCTTGCTTCAGTTTCAAAAAGGCATCCACGTAGTCTGCGAAAATGCCTTTCTGAGTAGGGTCACCCTTGTGGTATTGTTGTGTCTTGGGAAAGTGGCAAAGTTCGTACACTTCTAACAGCTGGTATCCCATGTCCAGAGCTTTGAACAATTCTACGCTGACCCAGGTTCCCGTCAAGGCCCGTTCTTCCTGGCTGTGATGGCAAGGTTGGTCTTGGTTGCAAGTTTCGGCACAAGTACGGCACAAGGGAAACATCAATTTGCCTTGACAATGGTGAGGTAAGACGGGATGGTATAGGTTCGTGGGAGGCAAAACTTTACACTTGATCAAGCCTTCGTATTGTCGAATGTTTCTCAGGTCGATGTGTTCCGTCAGCAATTGCGGGTGCCCTACAGGAAAGCGACAATATTTGCACACGTAGGGATACAGCGAACACACGTCCAAGTATTTGATTTCTTCTCCTTTCTCTTCGTCGGCTTGGTACAGCAAACAGGTGGCATTGGTCCTTCCTCCGTACAAACTATCCCTCGGGTTCAGCGGGTCCATGAACTGGTAACTTTCCACGAGGCGTTTAAACTCGGGATCGGTTTTCAAACGGTGATCGTACTCGTGTTCCCACATTTCCACCACTTGGTATCCTTGCTGTTCTAACTTTAGGCGTCGCTGACAAGTGTCCTGGTACAAGTCTTCCATGGTTCGTTGTAAAAACTGATTTTTAGTGCCACGGTCAGGGTAACAAACGGGACATCCGTGAAATAAGCAACCGTTAAACTCGTACACGATCTTGGGGTTTTCTAAGTCCCAGCCATCGACCGAATACGTTCCGATGGTCTTTTCACCCCCTCCGTTGCGAGCATGCTGAATCCACTTGTCTTCCTTGTCGCACAAGTAATTTAACCAGCGTAGGGCTTTCACCGAGTATTGACGCTTGACAAAGTGGGTCGTTTGAGGACTGATGACAGCCACGGTGTTTTCAGGCATGAATCGTTGTCGATACACTAAGGAACACGCTTTGGCAATGGTGCAAGCTTCTTTCAAAGGATCGACCCCTCCGTGTTCCATGAACAGTTCTCGAAATTTTCCACAGCAACGCCGTAAAATGTCCACGTCGGAACGACAATACTTTAACATTTCTTCCTGAAAGTCGAAAGGGTCCGAGGCGTGAGCCTGGTACCAAGCGTAGAAAGCTTCTCGTTGTTCGGTACGCATGTTGTCGGGGTCGTAATAGTGAGCCTCGGGCAAATGGGGTAGAACGGCGTGTTGATTGGCTTCCGTATTGAAAAAGTGTGGAAAGTACCCTTTAGCCATTTCTGTCATTCCAAACGTTTTAGGCATTCGACTCAAAGGCATGGCCAAATAGCTCATCGAATCTTTAAACTGTACTTGTCCCACTTGCATGAAAATGATTTTGGCTCCGTTCAAAGTCACTTTAGGACGTTCGGTGCCTTGTTCCGCATAGTACCTCAAAAGAAACTGTCCATCGTATCCGGAGAAATTGTGAGCCATCACCGTGGCATGGCGATGACAATCTCCGTAAAGTTCGATGTCCTCTTGGCTCCACGTCTTGTCGACGGGGTCTAAGACCCATTGGGCAAAATCGGCTAACGTGTTTGGTCCCCGAAATATTTTTTCACGCCCTCCAGGAATCTTGCTGCAGTGAGGGCAATGACTGAAGATAGGTTCTTGAATGCACTTCTCGCACGCTCGATGAGCCACGCAGAAATTAGGAATGTGAATGCCAGTCTCTTGCATGCATTCGAAATCGAAAAAGATGAAATTGCCTTTCTTCTTGTGACCGTCCTCTTTCTCTGGTGGGGGTTGGTATTTTTGCACGTAACATTCGTGTTCCAAGTCCACGATGTGGTGACAAATGTGACATTTTTTCTTTCCTGAACATACGTGTGCCTTGGTATTATTGGTACGTATGACTTGTTCACACGTAGGGCACAATCTCAGGAGTTGACAAGCACATTTCTTCTGTGAACCTTGCGTTTTCAGATGTTGTTGGTAACAGGTAGGGCTGACAAACGTACGCAGACAAGTTGAACAAGGCACTGGTTCTTCGCTCAGACAGGGTTGAGCGGCCAAACATCCTGAGCATTTCCATCCACAATGCTTGTGTTGCTCTCGATTATTATAACCATGGTCACATTTCTCACAGTAATAACCGTATCCCAGGAATCCAGTGATACTGGTAATGGTATCGAAATGGTCATCGTGATGATAAACATGAATGTATTTTCCGTCCTTAAAATCTTGCCCTCGAAACAACATAGGCCCTCGCACTTCTTGAGGGTGCACTTTCAAGGTGTATCGTGGAGCTAGGGCATCTTGCAATTTTTGCATCTCAGGAATGCCACAGGGTGTGTCTTTGGACAGGCCAGCTTGTTGCAACAGGAGTTCTGCTTCGTTTCGTTGTTTGGCTCGGTCGGATTGTTGAATAGTTTTCCAGGTTCTTTTCCATTCTACCGTGTCGTTCTTGTTGGCATAGGTTCGTCCCACCACGATGGCACGGGCTAAACACATCTGGTCATGAGGGTTGTGAATTTGGACAAGGCTACGCTTAATGCTGCGAAGGTCGTTCACCAATAACATCTTTTTGCGTCCGGTCCCTTGAGGAGGAGAGACGTGGGTCATGTCCAATGTGGCTTTTCCATCGGTGATGTCAAACTGGTCATTAGATTGTTGCACGTGTTGAATCTTGTCCATGACTTTGGAAGCGGTCAATTCTGCAGGGGTGCTAAACTCGATCCAAACAGGGGATTTCAAACCGTCGTGTTGTATGGAAAGTCTCAAGCGATCGTCTTCTTTGGGTTGACATTGTTGCTTGAGTGAAGTGAGCAAAGAATCCCACACTCCGGTGATAAACACTTCTGCTTTCTCTAACGGCACTTCAGCCTTGAAATCTTTAAACTTCACTGTGTATTTGTAAGCCGTAGTTCTAAATTTTCTAGAGGAGCGCTTTTCCGTCTCTCGAATGGAATAGTACTTTTCAGGGTTAACTAAGGGTGGTGAACTTGGTTTAGAGGGTTCTGATTCTGGTTCACTCATGTCCTCTTCAAAATCACTGGCATGAATTTGTGCCAAGATTTCAGCCCTGGTACGAGGCGATAGATCACGTTTCTGCCTCTTACTTCTTTCTTCTTCTTCTTTCTTCTCGAATGAATTAGATCGTTTCATCTTGAAAGCAAAAAGTCAAATGACTCAAGTTCAAACACCATGAGCTACTTTATAGTCATAGCATACCAGCGTATATAAAAGGGTGTGTGTCTTGTCCTTTCACTATTCATTTCACTCTCAAGCCGAGCACAACGATGGAAGAGACTAACCAGATGGAACGTTTCGTCAGAGCTTTGCGAGGGGTCATTAGAAAATTCTCTTCAGACCAGCCTACGGACTACTCTCCTTCCTTTAGAGATAAAAGTCAAGATACTTGCTATATCTGTCAGAAGAAAGGGCATTGGTCTTCAGAGTGTCCAGACCGTCAAAAAAGAACAAAAACAGGGACTAAAAAAGACAAAAGTCAAGATACCTGTTATTATTGTAAAGAAAAAGGACATTGGTCTCCAGATTGCCCAAAAAAGAAACAAGAGGAGTCAGAAGAAAAGAAGGATTCTTCAGAAGAAGAGAGGGATTCTTCAGAAGAAGAGAGGAATTCTTCAGAGGAAGAAAGCAGACAGGTGAAGAAAAAGAAACAGGAGAAGAAAAGAAGAAGGGAAGAAAGTGAGGAGGAAGAAGAGGAAAAGAGTGTGACAGTGAAGAAATTCAAAAAACAGAGAGACTAAACAAGGAAAAAGAAGAAGTCAATGAACTTTAAATTAAAGTGTTATGATGTGAATTGTGAATTGGATTGTAAAAAATGGAGAAAAGAATAAATGAATGATATAAGGTAAGAGTCTTTGAGTTTTGATTTTAAAATAAGAAGCTACACTCACGCACTCATACAAAGACACGTACAATAGGGTAAAATGGGTGGGTTATTTTTTTTTTTTGAGTTATTGGCAAATTGAAATTGTATTTCTTTTCGAGATATGTGGGTGGCCCTGAAAAGGGCCTTTTTTCTTTATGATGTAGGGGTGAGTTTAAGCAATCAACTTTAACTGCCTTATGCCTTTGCCACGGCCAAGGCCTACTTCTGGACTGCGTAATGTTGATGATGATGATAATGATTGGGTTGAAATCACTAAGGGTGGTACGGTAGGCTTAGTCACAGGGTTGACGTGTTTAGCTCGGGAAGGTCGTATTCTCTTCGGTCGTGATAAAGAAGTCTGATACATTTGTTTCAGACTTCTTAACTCCGCTAAAATGTCCAACAGTACCGTGACCGTTTGATTTTCACCCTCTTGTTTCTTTGCTGCTACTTCTTCTTGCTGTTGTTTTTTTCTTACCTCTTCTTCTTGTTGCTGTTGCTGTAGGAGAAAAGCCTGTTCCGCTTCCTTTTGTCGTTGTATAAATTTCTCCAATTCTTCTTTCTGTCTCTGTCTAAAATTCTCCACTTGCGGTAATGAAGAAGGTAACGAAGGTTCCGGAACAAATTCTTGCGAGGAGAGAAAATCGACAAAATCCCAATTCACCTCTTCTGAAAGTAAGTCCGGGTTCCCTTGGGCGGTCTCCCCTGCTGGTGCACCCCATTGGATCGTTTTCTGAGTTTCCGTCATGTTGAATCACTATCGCATAGATTGACTGCACACAAGCGCTAGCGAATCTATATAGACTACGTGACGTCACAGACTGCTCTCTTCGGATTGGATGCGGGCTGACTGAATTCTGTAACGCGTGTTAGGATTGGTGAATGAACTCAATCCGTTTCAATCCTTTCTGTCCCTATAAATAAGCGCAGTTCACTGCATTGATTCACCTATTGTCGGGGCCTCAACATGTGGACGGACGTTGAATCTTCAACCCTTGTGTCAACAGTGATGTTCAGGACGGACATGCTCATGTATGTCCGATCCAAGTGGACCGTTGTCCACAGGACCAGCAGCAGCCTGTGGATAAGAAGAGTCTATATAGAGAGACAAGGTTGCCTCAAGAGGACTCTGATGTATGGCCCTGCTGTAAGACGAAGTTTGAGGACAAGAAGATGTCGCAAATGCCCTTTATGTTAAGGGCATATTAACATAAACCAAAGGCCCTTTTCAGGGCCAGCCATATTTCTCGAAAAGAGATAGTCTTTGAATTGCCTACCCCTTTTTTATTTTTTAAAAAAAAAAATCCCATGTTCCATTTCCCTTGACGCTATACAGTCCCACCCTGTTTAAATTCCTTTGACGCTATACAGTCCCCTATTCCCATGTTCAAATCCCCTTGACGCTCAACAGTCCCACGATTTTTCTCCATGTTAATTTCCCTTGACGCTATATGTTCCCACGATTTTTCTCCATGTTAAATTTCCCTTGACGCTATATGTTCCCAAGGGGGTCTGTAATGCTAATTCCCATTGACGCTATAAGATCCCCCTTAACTACTATCGGCTCTATTTCCTGCTGATAATCATGTTGATCGAGTAAATAAATATGTTAAGCACGTTCACAGATTTAATGTTGATGGTACAAATCAACAGATTTCAAAGTTAGAACAATAGAATAATATATCAGTTAACGTGTTTGGAATTTATGATGAGTGTGTGTGTCTGTGTTTATATGCGTGTGTGTGTGTGTGTGTTTTATGTAGGTTAAGTGTCATCTATAATACTTTTGCTGCGTTGGATAAATCATAAAACACTTGGCTCTTGACAAAGGTTTTGAAGACATAATCAAAAGGAATACAATAAAATTATACATGATGTCTAGCCCTGTAAATAAAAGAATAAAGGAAATTGGCTACGTTACATTTAATTATTAAATAGTGTTTCCATAACCACTAGACATAACGTTCAGTTTAAAGTTTATTAGCTCGTGACGGATAGATATTAGTATGGGGGGGTGGGGAGCCTTTTTTCTATGCGGTTGTGTTTTCTTTTTCTTTGTTTTTTTTTTTTTCTTTTTTTTTTTTTTTTTTTTCTTCTCTTTTTGGATTTATACATAACTAGCAGTATTGTAGGGGGAGTAACTGTTGCAAGTTAGTTCTTCGTGCCATTTGTATGGTTCCTGGATTAATTTCGTGGTTGTTTCCCATGTGTTTGTAAAATTGTTTCCCATCAGTGGACTTCTATTTCAGAACCCGTCTAGTCCAGTTTAATATCGAGCTCACCATTTGACAGAGAGTACTCTGTCTTAAAATCAATTTTGTGTGGGGGTGGGGGTGGGGTGGGGGTCAATTTTCAATATTAGTTTTAAACCAGAATTTAGTTAACTCCCTATAAGAAATAATGATTAAGACAGGTTTTTATTTGCTGATACACTATTAACTACATTAAACCAAGAAAAGGGGACCTAATTGTTTGACTCAAGGATACATCCAGGAATCCGATCTGTGTTGGCTTGGACGGAGAGAGAGAGAGAGAGAGAGAGAGAGAGGTCTAACAGACAGACAGTCAGCCACAAAATATTATTACTGTATTTGTGTGGGGCTAATATTAATTGAAAGATTCACTGAGCAAGTAATTTGTTGATTGATTCAAATTGATTATTGATTTATTGGAGTGACTTTAATCTTAATAAGACATGTATTTTTCAGAGGGGTGGAGTGGATTTGTGTTTTATAGGTAAACCAACACTTTGGGACTGCAACAAGTATGGTAAGTGCCTTGTTCTTGGAACACACTACCTATCCGATTGTGGGTATCAAACTCTCACTCTACTGGTCACAACTCTAACGTCTTGACCACCGATGATCTGCAGCTTCCTACTATTATACCACCGAGATAATTTATCATTTTCATTTACATAACATCTCTCTCTCTCTCTCTCTCTCTCTCTCTCTCTCTCTCTCTCTCTCTCTCTCTCTCTTGTATACGCTCCTGCTGGCTTTGACTAATCTGAAAGAGAATTTATACATTGGTGAAATTTGAAACTCAAAAGTTGTAATAATTAAATAAAGCAAGAAAGAAGTCTCTAGCAGACATCCAGACGACACAATGTTTCGGCAGCATCTTCAAAGACAATGTTGCTATGACGCTATTTCGTTGCCTTCATTGATACAAACAACTTCATGCGTCGTTTTTGAAAATGATTACAAATTGCCGGCACAACTTGAATTTTATAACCCGTGACAAGAAGCGATTGCAGTATACAGAATTTTATATGAATGCTCATTTCGAATCAAGTTTATGACACGAGTGGAATAACTTATCTTTTGCGAGTCTTGGAGAGCAAAAGATTGAAATTATTCAACGAGATTAATACAGTTTTTATTAAAATGAGAATGATTTTAAATTATATTTATCATATAATGAAATATCAAGAGTTTATTTGACCAAGCCACAGAATAGTGCTGAGAAATTACCCTGAAAAGAATTGGACCTATCTGTCATTGCATGTTTCCACAGCATGACTTTATGATGTCATCTGTAACATGCTTTGTTGGTATTAAAGATGCTATATATATATATATATATATATATATATATATATATATATATATATATATATATATATATGTGTGTGTGTGTGTGTGTGTGTGTGTGTGTGTCCGCCAAGATGAGGGGGCAACCGGGGATATATCCCCGGGGCCCGGGCCGGCCCGTAAGATGGCCTGGGCTGAACAGCACTTTTTAATTTTATAAAAGAAAGATTTTGTTTCAACATGGCCTGTGATTCTACAAACTAAAATGTTTTGAATCATAGGGATCTCAATTTTAATCAGAATTAAATTGCTATATGAGGATAATAACGTAAATAACACTGCAGTCAAGTCATATATTAATAATCAAATACCAGGACCATTAGTCCTTTTTGGATGATAAGACTCTTTGTACATTTTCATTATCTATTAACAATAATTTTTTAATCGATATTATTTACATATTTTTGGTTACTTGTTATGCGTTGTTATTCTATAGTGGGAGTGGTAGGGGTGGGTGGGGGCGTGCTACAGTAAATTTTCTTTACAGTCAAATGGTTTAATCTATGCCCTGTAAATGCTTATAGTGCCTGAACTTCCGGTTACTTCGGCCCCTGGGCATGCTTCACGGGTTTCATCCTGCTGAAACCACACATACTTGTTCACGCTTATCCTCTAAACCATTTTTCTCGATCCACCCTTGTATCAATTACGAAATTTGAAAATATCGATACAAATACAAGAGAACACTTTTTATGGTGTTTTTGGTTTTTGTTTCTTTTCTAATGTCAGTCCACTTTATTTGAGCAAAAGACCATGTTATTACATGAAAGACGTTTCTTTTGTTTTACCTGACAGGTAATCTTTTATCGTATAAAAAATTAACTAAAAGTGCATATCACCACACAAAATGTATTGCTCTGGAAAATCAATAAACAGACCATCGCTTTTAACGGCCACCCGTCGTGAATGCGGTGATATTGATCTAATATTTAAGTCACGACGACATGTTTTAAAAATGTAATTTAATCAAATTTGAGTGGCCTTTTCTTGCAGAATAGAGTTCCGGTTCACTAATCGTTATCCTAGTTTAGTAAATTCCTTTCCTTGGAATATTCCATTATCAATATAGGGTTAATTCATTTTATATTGAAAGTGATGAAAGTGAAGAGTGTAAGATTGAAATTTGTTCAAGAATAATAGATAATTGACTGAGTATTTTGATGGCAAAATATTGAATGTTCTATTGTAAAATATGTAAATACAGTGTTTATGAAAAATAATAAACTTGGAAATATAATCAAATTGAACTGTATCGCCTACATTACAATGGTAAGTCCCTATCCGTTTTCTAACGGTAAACCTACTGGTATTTTAAGACGCGTGTATGTTTAGAGAAAAGTGCAATACTCAAAAGTCTCGCAGTTGTGTAGGACTGGGCCATTTTGGTGTCATTGCAAATATGTAGAGGGAGTTTAAGAATATATTCAGTTGAGTTGGAAACGGATGTTAAGTGTGTATAGTACATGAAGGAATGTCAGTGTGTTATGCTTGATAGCTTAATTTATACATAATAATGGAATTATTGCTATAGGATTGTACTACAAAAGGAAAACCCTTTGATTAATAGAACAGAATGTTGAGTCCCCTATCCAGGGGTTATGGTACTTGGAGTGGAAGGGTGGAATATAGCCAGCCAAATGGACCAAGTAGGGTAAGCGTGTTACCCTTATTTATGACATTTTCTCTGTAGACGACTTCCACTTTTTAAAAATCCTATAATAACAGAACTTTTTAAATAAAAAAGCATTAAAAATATTGGAATTATGAAATTTGTGGACATAAGGAACAGCATGTATGAAATTACCAGGATTTCACATTGTACATCAGTTAGTACATCGTGAATAAAATTACAAAATATTAAATATTCAGGAAACTTAATAAATTTAGCTTTAAAAAAAGGAAGACCATATTGATTAATCTGCCAAGATTTCATGATGGCCTTTTTCCATTCCATCCATTAATAGATTAGATCAGCATTCAAATAATGTAGTGTGTTATGGATATACACTGAAATGACATTTTCTATTGTGTAATGTTTTATGGATATACACTGAAATGACATTTTCTATTGTGTAATATTTTATGGATATACACTGAAATGACATTTTCTATTGTATAATGTTTTATGGATATACACTGAAATGATATTTTCTATTGTATAATGTTTTATGGATATACAATGAAATGACAATTTCTACTGTATAATGATTTATTCAAATACAATGAATATGCATGTCCATAATGCAGTGTTTTATGGGAATTTATGAAATGGCATTTCTATAATTCATTGTTTTATAGAAATACACTGAAATTGCATTTCTATAATGCATTATGGAAATACACTGAAATAGCATTTATATAATTCATTGTTTTATGGAAATACACTGAATTTGCATTTTCTAAAATGTAGTGTTTTTTGGAAATCCACTGAAATGTAATTTCTATAATGCATTATGGAAATACACTGAAATAGCATTTATATAATTCATTGTTTTATGGAAATCCACTGAATTTGCATTTTCTATAATGCATTATGGAAATACACTGAAATAGCATTTATATAATTCATTCTTTTATGGAAATCCACTGAATTTGCATTTTCTATAATGCAGTGTTTTATGGAAATACACTGAAATGTAATTTCTGTAATGCAGTGTTTTATGGAAATACACTGAAATGTAATTTCTATAATGCAGTGTTTTATGGAAATCCACTGAATTTGCATTTTCTATAATGCAGTGTTTTATGGAAATACACTGAATTTGCATTTTCTGTAATGCAGTGTTTTATGGAAATACACTTAATTGGCATATCTGTAATGCAGTGTTTTATGGAAATTGGCAATTTCTGTAATATAGCATTTTATGGAAATAAACTGAAGTGGCATTTCTATAATGCAGTGTTTTGTGGAAATACACTGAGTTGATATTTCCTATGAAAAATAAATTATATATTTGTAACACAAAAAAAAATTAACCCAATACATATATAACTAATATAAAAGTTGACGCTCTAAATTCTTTCTTTAAATACCACAAACTGAGGCGCAAAATCTCCCACCCTCACCCATATTTGAACCAGTATTATGACAAAGAATAAAATTAACTTTTTTTCCAGTTAATGTGATGGGTCATATTTGCAGGTTGGTTTTTGTCTTTGTAAAGTGGAAGTTGGGAGGAAAAGTGTGTGGAGTAATTAAGAAATAAATTATAGAACGTTGATAGTGCAGTAAATAACATGACTGTAAGATGATGCCTATTTCATTCTGGCTACAAACATTATAGCAGTATATATAAATATACTGTATTTAAAGATTTTGTGACAGGATAGTAGAATAAAAGATTACACACTACCCAAGTACTAATGTGCAGTTGTATAAACTGTCAAAGACTATTTTTTCACCTAATAACAATATATTAAATAGATTTCATCCATCTCTTTAATTGTATGTCTGTGGCAAGAATATTTTTTGTGATGGGCATATTATTAAATTTCATAGATTTCAAACTTTATGTGACTGAATTGAATTTATTTCTATCAGCCTTGTCATCTTAGTGCTTTCTCACTATCTATCATATACATGTAAGAGATTGGGGTTGGTAATAAATGTGATTTCATATTGGCATAACAACATAACCATAATTATTGCTCAGTTCAAAATTTAAGCAAAGAAAATGAAATGTTGAGGAATTTTCTTTTCATCTTCCTAAGCAAAATGATAAATGAAGAATTAGTTTGATTGTGAAATCAAAGAATAATGAAGTGATTTGCTTGTGTCTCAAGCCCAGTCAGATATGATTAAATTATAAGCAAATGTAAGTAAAATAAAATTGTTTTACATTATAACACTAAGTCAGCATACCAGCATAAGACAAATTGCCTATAACAAATTCATATTACTGAGTTACCATGCCAGCATAAAAATTTGCCTATAACAAATTCATATTACTGAGTCACCTTGCCAGCATCATTTTTTTTGCCTATAACAAATTCATATTGCTTAGTAACCATGCTAGCATAAAATAATATGCCTATAACAAATTCATATTACTGAACATGCTAACATAAAACAAATTGCCTATAACAAATTCATATTACTGAGTAACCATGCCAGCATAAAATAATATGCCTATAACAAATTCATATTACTGAGTAACCATGCCTGGATAAAGTACTGGGCTAAACCAGCTCATTTAGATCCAAAACTCAATTTTGGGAATTTTTTGTTATTTATTTTTTACCCTGGGGAAAAAGTGCTAGGGATGGCAAAAAACAGGGTTGGTCAGCTGAAGGATAATACACATATTTGGAGGGGGAACTTGCCTTGTCTGTGAGTCTATGCCTTGTCTGAGTCTATGCCTTGTCTATGAGTCTGTGCCTTGTCTGAGTCTGTGCCATGTCTGAATATATGCCTTGTCTGAGTCTACACCTTGTCTGTGAGTCTATACCTTGTCTGTGAGTCTATGCCTTGTCTGAGTCTATGCCTTGTCTATGTGTCTGTGCCTTGTCTGAGTCAGTGCCTTGTCTGAGTCTATGTCTTGTCTGAGTCTATGCATTGTCTGAGTCTATGCATTGTCTGAGTCTGCATCTTGTCTGTGAATCTGTGCCTTGTCTGAGTATATGCTTTGTATGCGAGTCTACACCTTGTCTGTGAGTCTCTGCCTTGTCTGTGAGTCTATGTCTTGTTTGAGTCTATGCATTGTCTGAGCCTGCATCTTGTCTGTGACTCTGTGCTAAGCTTATTGCTCTTAGAGGACATAATACTTGTCAATTTCTTAGCCTGGGTTCTGATGGCAGCTGTGGAGGTTACTGACTTGCCAGCATTTTTGCCCCCAACAAAATGCACTATATATCGATGTTTTTTCTGAAGGGTAGGCAATATATTTTTTTTTGTTTTTAGCTTATAAATAAACATATGATGGTAACTGGTGAAATAAATGCATTATTAGAGCCCAGAATTATTAGAGATTTTGTACATTGGAAGAAATCTTTATCTCCTTGATTTCTTAGGGATACCCCTTTAATGTTCAAGGATTTAATTTAACTTTATGATTGCCAATTAGCCAGAAGAATATTCTTGCCCTTTTATGTAGAAACAAGAATTAATTCTACTGATAAATTTAACTAAAATAATGAGGTGAAAGAAAGAGATATGCAGGTGATAAGTAAAATCCATGGCACCCCACCCACCACCCAAAATTAAATAGTCTGTCCCGTACTGAGAGAAGAACATATGGCTTGATACCTGAACTCTTTTTAAGTGAAAATAACAGCAGCATCAAGATTCACAACATCTTGTGTATGTAATAGGAGATTTCATCTCTCAGGCAGGATACCTGGAGTTTTACATCTGTCCTATGTTAACAGGTAGTACATGTATGAGCAGTTAATTTACTTTCACTTTGTTTACAAATGAAGAATCTTTTCGAAGTGGATAGCACTTCTCCTAAATGAACCAAGTCCTCATACTTGATAAACATACTCAAGATGAACCAAATAATCATACTCAATAAACATACTCAGTATGAACCAAGTACACATACTTGATAAACATACTCAATATGAACCAAGTGCTCATACTTGATAAACATGTTCAATATGAACCAAATACTCATACTTAATAAACATACTCAGTATGAACCAAGTACACATACTCAATAAACATACTCAGTATGAACCAAGTGCTCATACTTGCTAAACATACTCAGTATGAACCAAGTACACATACTCAATAAACATACTCAGTATGAACCAAGTGCACATACTTGATAAACATACTCAGTATGAACCAAGTGCACATACTTGATAAACATACTCGGTATAAAAATATGAACCAAATGATCATACTCAATAAACATACTCAGTATGAACCAAGTGCTCATACTCAATAAACAAATATATCTGAGAAAAGAGGCATTTATGCTTCAAGTAAAATTTATTTGGTTATTTAATACAACATGAACTGAGCTTTTCTGATGTTATTAAAAAATTGATACATGAGAGATGCAGAAAATTAAAAATGCAAGCCATACATAACAAGTAATAATTTATTGATACTAAGAATTGTGCAACATCATACAAAAAATTACATTTATAAAATACTTAGACTGGTGAAACAATTAGGAAATTAAAAATTAAAAAAAAATGATATTATAAAATTGTATGGGCAGTACCGTGTAACCTGTTTTGTGAGACCACCCTTTCTGCCAACAAAAAGCAGTCTCTAGACGTATTCTACAAACGGGTTGTTCAAAGGACCATTTTCCAAGGTTGAAATTCAACACAGTTTAAAAAGGAAAGATATCCACAGTCACTGTAGAGTTATTCTTTAGTCATCATCATTTTAAAATATTGCATGCATTCAACTGTAGATAACCCAGCATTATAGACATAAATCTGTCATAAAACATTCACATCTGCATTTGACGTCACAAGTACATGTACAGTGTATTAGCATATGAATTACAAAATGAACTAAGATATAATATATTTACTTAATCTGTCCATAAGTTAACATCACTTCTTTCAGTTACATGAGGCTTTCCTGCAGTGTTAGGCATTTTCTCTTTTTCATTGGTGATTCTGCCATTGATATCAGGGTATTATCAGTAACCAGTTGTAGTAATGACGATATCAATTTTGATTATATATATATTGCCTTCAAAATAGTTGTTGCTGGTAATGTTTTGCCAGTGGTTGTTCAGGACAGTGCATGCGTGTAATAAAATCAACCTATGCATTATGACTGAAGTCATAAATTACAGGCAGTTACTCCAAGCAGAGGCCACTCAAGACAGGTTTTACTGTACTCCGCATGCAGCATTACAAACCACACAATCTGGATGTGTATAAAGTACTTCATTCTGCTTGCAACACTGTATCATTTGTTGTAGGTATCTGAAATGAGAAATAATTTACAGACATAACATCTAAAATACCACATTATATTTATATGGTAGCAAGTCCAGTTGCAAACAACAAAGACCTAGATCTTCTGTTGCTTGATGCATCATCAGCGGATGACAGGCTGCTGGTATGTTGTTTGTTCTACTGACTAAAAAGGACCAGTACAATCATTAGGCAAGTGTTACATAAATAGTAGCTTGTTTGTAATCTATTTAGGGACCATCCATTTAATTTGGGAGAGGAGAGGGACCATGGATTTTTGTGGAAAAAAAGTACCCCCATCATGAAAAAATGTTCTTGATGTGATTTTGTAGAAAACAATTCTCTTCAATACATTTGTGTTAAAAAATGTATCGTGAGATAAAAAGAATAATTTATCCTAGTTCAAAAGAAACTGTGTACTCTTCCCCACACCGCAAAAATTAAATGGTTTGTCTCTTCAGTTGTTGCCTATCCATTTCAGTGTCAAATTTGAGTTGAAAATCAAAACTGCAATGTTTTCATATGTTTAGTGTACTGCCTGTAAATGTTTACAAAATATTCAACAGAGTAGTGTCTTAGATTGTCATAAGAAGCTGCAAAATGAATACAACAAATGATACATCTCTAAGCAAAGTGAAGCACTATATACATAGTGTCAGTGGATTACAATATTTTAAATAGATGTCTTCTGTCAGCCTAAGGAGCAGTTAGGGAAAATGGTTAAATTTCAAATCAGTTTGGTTAAAACAAAATTAGTTTTGTTATTGTATACTATGTACATTTTACAAAAAAGAGCAAATTTTGCAGCATTAGTAATTCCTAAGAGTTTTAACTTCTGTTACATTTTATGGTAAAAACTCCCAGGTCAAAAGAGAAATGTTAGTTATGTGTCTTAGGCCAATATCTAAGGTTTGAAACTTCTACTGGTTAATGACTTCATTTATTTATTTGTAAATGACTGAGTATACATTTTTCTTGTGTTGTAAAAACTTTAATTTAAACATTTTCATTAGGATAGGATGGAGTATTATTCACAGTATTTGTAAAGGTCACAAACGTCTATTGTACATTTCATATTCAGTTAACAAAAACCCGACATTACTATTGTACATTTCATATTCAGTAGACAAAAACCCGACATTTCTATTGTACACTTCATATTCAGTTAACAAAAACCAGACATTTTTCTATTGTACATTCATATTCAGTAGACAAAACCCCGACATTTCTATTGTACATTTCATATTCAGTAGACAAAAACCTGACATTTCTATTGTAGATTTCATATTCAGTTGACAAAAACCAGACATTTTTCTATTGTACATTCATATTCAGTTGACTAAAACCAGACATGTCTATTTGTACATTTAATACTGAGTAGTTGAAAACTAGACATTTATATTGCACATTTCATATATCCTAGTCAAAATCAGAATTTCTGCTGTACATTTCAGTTTTAGTAGTAAAAAACCTGACATTTCTGCTGTACATTTCAGTTTTAGTTGTCAAAAACCTGACATTTCTGCTGCATATTTCATTTTTAATAGCTAAATCCCAGAAATTTCAGCTGTACATTTCAGATTTAGTAGTAGAAATCCTGACATTTCTGCTATATATTCACTTTCAGTAGTCAAAACCTATAAATTTCAGCTGTACATTTCAGATTTTGTAGCCAAAACCCAGAAACTTCTTCCTGATTTTACTTTGGTATACAATAGTTAAAATACACTTGGGTAGACAAGTACATGGAAACAGTAATTATTTGTTATCGCACCAACTTCAGTTAGCTTTTGTTTGGTCTCTATGTTTACCACCTTATACATAAGGTAGTTCTCTTATCATGACTAAAATCTTTGTCCATTGTAATCACTCACACAAAGTCAGGTATGAGAGAGAGTGACTTTATAAAGCGTGGGTAGCAAGTGTGAGAGTTAATTGTTGTTATGATTGTATATATGTGAGAAAACTGGAAACTCAAAACAGAGAATAAATCATACACAAAGGTAATACGGAATGCCTATTCAGGTCAAACTTTTCAATGCATTAGCAAAACAAAGTAAATTGGAATTAACTAATATTCAGTTGCCAGTGTAATTTAGTCCTTAAATGCTGTGAAAAAAATGTATCTGGCAAAATATATGTTGTTATACTTTGTGTTACTGTAAAATAAAATGTGCACTACTGTAAAAAAAACAACTTTGAGAAATTTACAGTGTTAGTTGAAAGTACTATGTTTTATCTATCTATCTATCTATCTATGGTTATAGTTATAGTTATATCTATATATGTGTGCATGTGTGAAAGCATTTACTATAATAAATTTTGAAAAGAAAAATTAGTATGCTTCCTAAAAATTCCTTACTTTTGCTTTTCCATCAGTTTTCAAAATGTGTAGCATGTAGCTCTTCATTGATGAGTCCAAGTGTTAAGAGTCAGTTGAAATTGAAAAGATCATTAGTTCATAAGAATTTACCAGTCATGGATTTTAATCAGAGATATTTTACAGTTTTATACAAGAAAGTATGGACCTGTGATAAGCCCACCTCCTACTTTTTGCAAAACTATGTTCTAGTTTTATGCAAAAAAATTAGATCCTGTGGTGATAGTGTATTAAAGTCAATAGCCAGCTCTTGAAACAAATGATGAAAGAGTTTTTTTCTATAACAGAGTTCTAAAGCCCATTACAATCTTTAGGAGAAAAAAATTATGTACAAGTTTTATGTAATAAAGTTTTTCTTTGATAGAGTATTACAGTCCGTCCCAAGCTTTTGAAACAATTATGTACAAGTTTTGTGTAATAAAGTTTTTCTTTGATAGAGTATTACAGTCCGTCCCAAGCTTTTGAAACAATTATGTACAAGTTTTATGTAATAAAGTTTTTCTTTGATAGAGTATTACAGTCCGTCCCAAGCTTTTGAAACAATTATGTACAAGTTTTATGTAATAAAGTTTTTCTTTGATAGAGTATTACAGTCTGTCCCAAGCTTTTGAAACAATTATGTACAAGTTTTGTGTAATGAAGTTTTTCTTTGATAGAGTATTACAGTCCGTCCCAAGCTTTTGAAACAATTATGTACAAGTTTTATGTAATAAAGTTTTTCCTTGATAGAGTATTACAGTCCGTCCCAAGCTTTTGAAACAATTATGTACAAGTTTTGTGTAATGAAGTTTTTCTTTGATAGAGTATTACAGTCCGTCCCAAGCTTTTGAAACAATTATGTACAAGTTTTATGTAATAAAGTTTTTCTTTGATAGAGTATTACAGTCCGTCCCAAGCTTTTGAAACAATTATGTACAAGTTTTATGTAATAAAGTTTTTCCTTGATAGAGTATTACAGTCCGTCCCAAGCTTTTGAAACAATTATGTACAAGTTTTGTGTAATGAAGTTTTTCTTTGATAGAGTATTACAGTCCGTCCCAAGCTTTTGAAACAATTATGTACAAGTTTTATGTAATAAAGTTTTTCTTTGATAGAGTATTACAGTCCGTCCCAAGCTTTTGAAACAATTATGTACAAGTTTTATGTAATAAAGTTTTTCTTTGATAGAGTATTACAGTCCGTCCCAAGCTTTTGAAACAATTATGTACAAGTTTTGTGTAATGAAGTTTTTCTTTGATAGAGTATTACAGTCCGTCCCAAGCTTTTGAAACAATTACAGTGGAACCTGTCTTGAAAGACCACCCCTTCTGCCAAAACATAATGGTCTCTCATGACAGGTGGTCTCTCATAACAGGTTATAACACTATATAATCTCTAAATCTGTACATGGAGAACCTGGTCTCTCAAGACAGGCGGTCTCTCATAGCAGTGGTCTCTCAAGACAGGTTTTACTGTATGTACAAGTTTTATGTAATAAAGTTTTTCTTTGATAGAGTATTACAGTCCGTCCCAAGCTTTTGAAACAATTATGTGAGAGTTTTATGTAAGAAAAGTAAATGTCATTGCCGGCTTTGAAAATCTGTCTGAGTTTTATGTAAGAAGATAGGTTCTGTAATGATACAATATTAAAGTCCATCTCTTATGTTTGAAAAACTAAATCATATTTGTGCAAAGTAATATCCAATGATAAAACCATTCCTTTATTTTAAAAGCATTTATGTGACTGGTCTTAGGTTTGTGTCAAAGATGAATGAGGAAAGGAAAACATCTGTAAAGCCAGTCTTTATCCTTTTCCATTAAGACAGTTACTGGTAGGTGGCAATGACTGAAGTTATTCACTCTCTTTGTAATTTTGCATGTAAAAATCACATATGCAGATCTCCAATTGCTAAAATAATTTGTGTTAATCTATAAAAAAAATGTATGATCCACTGTGTGCACTAGTACAGCATGGTTGACTCTGGAGATTATTGGTCAGCAGGCCATAATGACCCGGAGCTTTGGTCAAGGTATGCTATCTTAATGTAAACTTATTGTTCAGAAACCGTTATTTTAAAATTAGATGTATCATGCGCATGACCTTGGATATTTAGACCCCAAGATTAACAGTTTCTCATTTATATAAAGTGCATGTCATCTACAAAGTTTTGTCAAGGCACTTACTTCAGAAACACAAGTTATTCAGCAAATTCATTTTCTCACCGAGTCATAGTGACCTTGAGTTTTGACTTTTAAAGTGCAAAATCAGAAGCCTTCTTCAATACCCAAATTGTAAGCCTTCAACAAACTATGGTCATGGTATCTCGTCTAGAACTAAATGTACAATGCAAAAGCTGTTAATCTTGTTTCAGTCATTGACCTTGACCTTTGATGTTCTGAACTCTAAATCAATAGACTTCATTCTTACCCAAAGTGAAGCTCCATACTAAAGAACATAAATTTGTGCAGAAACAGTTTTAATTTCTCAGTCATATAGACTTTGACCTTTTACCTTTTTTACCCATTTATAAATAGGCTTCTAATTTATTCCAAGTGCAACCCATTCAGAAAGATCAGTCCAGGTCTGTGATGTATAAGTAAATTTATTGTGCAGAAATAATTTGTCTTCATTCATTCTTAGTGACCAGTGTCAGCAGGATCAATAGCGTTTGTCCATACATCAAGTACAGTCTAACCACTAAGTTCGGTCTGGGTCTGTACTGTTGAAAAATGTTATTGTCATTACTTGAGACTTTGGTTTGATGTCTGCGGTGTGGCAGTTTATAGTCATGTCTAGCACTGGGGGCTTCATGCCACAGACACATAGCATCATATCCTATGCAGTCACAATATCCTGACACCAGGCTGACCAGTCCTAACACTAACCTCTTAATGTTGAGAACCATGTGAGGCAGCTGCTAGTATCATTTGTAGAAGTATCTTGTATGACTTGGCTGTGGTTCAAACCTGCATCCTCCTGCATCTATGGCAGAAGCTCTAACCACTTAGGCCACCGGAGCAGTAAATAAGTTCTGCCTTATTATCGTTGTTAAAAAGGATTACAGATATAGAGTTTCAAAATAATGATTTTCACTCTAAATATTTTTGTTTTTCAGGAGAACACCTTTCCAAGTATAGGTGAACGGAACTTAACTGGAATCAGCTTATCTGCCTCTGTTGGGACAAAATTATCAGCCCCTACAGCTCCACTTCAACCCCCACAACCACCCACCCGTGAACCCAGCTATGGCGAGTTGTACCTACCCAAGACCTACCTCACTCGCAAGGGGGCATTACTTCTTTTCACGGCTCCAGAATCAGAACTTGATGACAGTGATTTTAATACCCGGTGGCAAAGGCAGCGACTTTACAAAATGCGAAGAGATCGAGTGGCCAAGTTGATTGATCTAAGTTTACGACTTGGCAATTTGACAAGATTATCCAATTCCGTACTGCAGTATGGCAATCAGGTATAGCTGTTGTTATAAAAATTTGTAACATCACCCAAAAGAGTATGAATCAAACTAAAATATTACTTTTCAGACTTTTAGAAGCTACTGAATTTCTCCATGACTCCATTCTTACATGAAATTAGGTGCATTCTTCTTAATTTATATAAATTTCAAACTCTGGTAGCGTCACAAGAAAAAACACATATATTAGCATGTATAAAACATTATGCTTAAAAGGGGGTGGGTGGCATCTGGATCTGCCTGTCAGTAATTCAGTACATTTATCCATACATCCTTTGAAAGTGACTTGCAAGATGTCACAAAAAAAGACATCCAACTCTGTATAGACAAGTGAAAATTAGCTACATGTAACTTATCTGTGTGTATATGTTGGTGATATTGTTTGATTTGCAGGCAATTAGAGTAGGTTCATAATTTTCTTCTGACTTATTATGAAACTTTTTTGCGCTGACTTTGTTTTTATAAAATGCTTGTTGGTACATTTAGTAGAATCACCTACTTGGGATAGACAAATGAACTCCATTAGGTATGATGATACTTATATAAAGTTGGCCTGGATAGATTTTGAGGTTATTACAGCAAATTTTCAATTTATAAAACCTGTTGAACTTTTGCACTTAGACTTTGTTATGACAAAAAGCATTGTTAGCTTAAGTGATAAAAAAATCATTAAATAAACAAATTAAATTTGAAATCTGTATGCAAAGTTGTTGCACATATGTAGATGGCTTGATTAGGCTTTCATGCCATTATAACCATTGCTTACATTTTGCTTAGTTTTTAGACTTCTTGAACTTTGACATTTTGGTATGCAGTGGGTGCATGCATGTTTCACAAATGCAAATATATTCTTCGATTTTTATCACTTCTGGTCATTACCCTAAAGAGTGTATGCATTGGACCATGTGGTCTGTTATCCATATGTCATCTGATGTTCAGTTTCTGTCTGTTAGTACGAGTTTGTTATCACGGCTCCTCCTGTTACATTGTTCATTCAGAAGTTGCTATAACAAGATTTCAAAGATGGTCACAATGACCATCAAACTTAAGATGGTCACAATGACCATCAAACTTAAGATGGTCACAATGACCATCAAACTTAAGGTCTTGTCAGAAATATTTTCATTAGGACCAAGTAGATATCAAAATCAATCTTTTAGTTACAACCACATGTTTACATGAGTATCAGTATGAAAGAAAGTTGCAATAACAAGATTTTCAAAATGATTACTATATTGGAGGTCTAAAACCACATTTCAGTAAGACCATCTCCTTTTGTCATCATGCTGGAGGTCTGATCAGCATCATGCTTATTTTGAACCGGCTAGATATACTTTAAATCAGACCTTCAGTATCGTAACCATGGTAGCCATATTAGAGGTCTTGTTATACCAACTTCTACTCAGCATTTTGAATATTGACATTGTTTTGTATATTTAATTTATAGCCTGTGCTTGACCTTTGTCTGTGATTGAGGGAAGAGTTTTTGCCCACCTGTCTTTTGTCATTTTTCAAAGGTATTTACTCAGATTTGGGTTCAAGCCCACCTTGTTTATGGGCTTAGAATGTTCTGTAAACAAACTTGTTCACAATTTAGTAGAATCTTTCTTTGAAAATTTGGGAATTCCAGAACACTCTCTGGTGTTTCAGACAGGTGGGGTGTGTAAATAAAGAGGTTTGGCAAACAGTTGTTTACTACTGTTTTTTATCAGTCTGTTGAATTGATTTAAGAGGAATTACTTATTTAAATTAGTCATTGGATTTAGAAAGTGCTCATTTACATTATGAATACATTCATTCGTACATGTAACATTGATACACCACTTAAGGTATCTTATGAATACATTCATTCGTACATGTAACATTGATACACCACTTAAGGTATCTTATGAATACATTCATTCGTACATGTAACATTGATACACCACTTAAGGTATCTTATGAATACATTCATTCGTACATGTAACATTGATACAACACTTAAGGTATCTTATGAATACATTCATTCATACATGTAACATTGATACACCACTTAAGGTATCTTATGAATACATTCATTCGTACATGTAACATTGATACACCACTTAAGGTATCTTATGAATACATTCATTCGTACATGTAACATTGATACACCAGGTATCTTATGAATACATTCATTCGTACATGTAACATTGATACACCAGGTATCTTATGAATACATTCATTCGTACATGTAACATTGATACACCAGGTATCTTATGAATACATTCATTCATACATGTAACATTGATACACCAGATATCTTATGAATACATTCATTCGTACATGTAACATTGATACACCACTTAAGGTATCTTATGAATACATTCATTCGTACATGTAACATTGATACACCACTTAAGGTATCTTATGAATACATTCATTTGTACATGTAACATTGATACACCAGGTATCTTATGAATACATTCATTCGTACATGTAACATTGATACACCAGGTATCTTATGAATACATTCATTCGTACATGTAACATTGATACACCAGGTATCTTATGAATACATTCATTCGTACATGTAACATTGATACACCAGGTATCTTATGAATACATTCATTCATACATGTAACATTGATACACCAGATATCTTATGAATACATTCATTCGTACATGTAACATTGATACACCACTTAAGGTATCTTATGAATACATTCATTCGTACATGTAACATTGATACACCATTTAAGGTATCTTATGAATACATTCATTTGTACATGTAACATTGATACACCAGGTATCTTATGAATACATTCATTCGTACATGTAACATTGATGCAACACTTAAGGTATCTTATGAATACATTCATTCGTACATGTAACATTGATACACCACTTAAGGTATCTTATGAATACATTCATTCGTACATGTAACATTGATACACCACTTAAGGTATCTTATGAATACATTCATTCGTACATGTAACATTGATACACCAGGTATCTTATGAATACATTCATTCATACATGTAACATTGATACAACACTTAAGGTATCTTATGAATACATTCATTCGTACATGTAACATTGATACACCACTTAAGGTATCTTATGAATACATTCATTCGCACATGTAACATTGATACAACACTTAAGGTATCTTATGAATACATTCATTCGTACATGTAACATTGATACAACACTTAAGGTATCTTATGAATACATTCATTCGTACATGTAACATTGATACACCACTTAAGGTATCTTATGAATACATTCATTCGTACATGTAACATTGATACAACACTTAAGGTATCTTATGAATACATTCATTCGTACATGTAACATTGATACACCACTTAAGACATATTATGAATACATTCATTCGTACATGTAAGAAAATATTTTTGTTACCACTTTTTGGCATGTTCGAGTTTCTCAAGAATATTAGAGATGACTTCAATATCAACAGTCAAAGAAAATAAAACAAAAAGGAATGGACTTATCTTGGATTGCTGGAAATTCTATTCTTCCAGTACAGCATCAGTCCTTGGATGACAGTTGCATATGTTAAAACTTGGTCTAAATAGTTTACAAAAGATTTGTCTTTTCTTTATGCAGGTCTGAAAATTGGAGTAAAAGAACAAATTGTTTTGTTTTTCTAGTGTTCATGGTGGTGCCTGTAATGGACAGCTTTTGGTGACATCATTGTTAGCCAGTCAGTATCAATTGTTAAGGCCATGCTAGTTTTACCCTCCATTCCAATAGCTTTCCTTCCCATTATGGGATGATTATGTGAAAACTGATTTCAGTATTTATTTATATTATTTCCAAGACTTTTGTGTGACTGTGTTTCTCATATTTATGATGTAAAGAGAGATGCTTTCTTTTGGTAGGACTTTGATCCAGAGAATGCCAGCATACCGGACGAGAAGAATAAACAATTTCTAAAGTTCCTCCAAAACATGGATCAAAAGGAAGTCGACACTCATGCCAAACCTGGTGGGGATCTTGAATTTTACCTTCGCGATCTAAAGTCTCGAGGAAGGTATGGTATTCAAAATTTTTAAATTTTAACTTACCGAGGCATCAAATTCAAAATTTTAACATTTTAATTTTTCAATTTTATCTTCATTTTTAGCATATACTTTAAGGAACAGTTGTATATTTAGATGTGATTAGGTGAGTTGAGTATATCCCAACTTTTTCAATTTACAACAAAACATGTTAGTGAGACACAGAGAAAGCTTGTTTTTGTAGGCATAACAAACCACTCCCTTCATGGCTTGAAAACTGCTCTCCTCTTGTTATCAGGATGTAATAATTGGAGAATGTAGATGGGGAAGGACATGTGACTCTTTCCTAAACAAATTTTGCAGAAATTCATAATCACTCTTTACCATTTTTTGCCTCAGAATGTGTAGTGACTGGGAAATATTTCATGCCTTGATCTGCAAAATTTCTAACCCTCATAGGTGAAATACTGGATGTCCAAGTGAATAAATTACAACAATACTTCAGCAAACTTGCCCCTATCTAATTCAGTTTTATCTATAAATCACTGGCCACATATTTTGGTTCCTAAAAATCCATTTTCATTCCATAGTAATCAGACCTTTTAATGTTGCCCATCTCTGTTGAGTGGCTCAAGATATAGGTCACAACAGTGTCAGGTTTGGGGAAGACTTACTGTATTTTAGTCTGAGATGCAATATGTGGCAGTTCATAAACCTCTCCTTTGATACAGTCAAGATAAAGGTATAGGTTGAGTAAAGTAAAACAAAATCTCTTTTTTCACATCTTCATGCAAATTTACCTTAGTTGACAGATGAACTGGATGATAAACCGTTTGGGCATGTTTATATCCATGTACTTTTACATGGGGTCACAGGGTGTACAGTAAGACCTGTGTTGAGAGACCACTGCTATAAGAGACCACCTGTTTTGAGAGACCAGAATCTCCATGCAAAGATTTATTGATTATATAGTGTTGTGATCTGTTATGAGACCATCCATCTTGAGAGACCATTATTTTCTGGCAGAAGAGGTGGTCTTTCAAGACAGGTTTTACTGTATTTGTTGTTAATGGGCATAGACAGCTATAGTATGCTCAAGATAAACTTAAATCATGGTGTTTTGTCATGATAATTTAATTCATTTAGTAATTTTTCAGTGGCTAATTTTTCTGTCCCAGACTGGTTATTTAATTTCTAATAAAATGTAGAACTTATTTAAATCCAATAACATGCATGGAGCCAGTCTCAGAAGAATGATACTGCAAATATAAGGACTGATTGCCATTGTAAAAACATAGAGAATATACATTGCTATCACACTAAACATGTTTTACTATGTGAATAGAACATGGTAACCTAATTCAATTGATGTTATTTCTTGACTATGACTCAAACATTACCATATGAGTGAAAATGGTGTCATTTTTGTTAACCTCAGTTATACTATGTCACAGTTCTCAGAGACCATACTTTTAATGTTTTTCAAAATTAATATAAATTTGTGGCGATTAGTCCACCAGAGCGTCGTTAATATCTCTGCATGGTCTTACCCAAGAATAAACATAAAAATTACGAAAATGAAAAATTTATGACAATGGTATGTATGTTGCACAGTTTATTTGAGAGAAATGTACCTTGTATTTAAATTCAGCAGCAGTAGATCTCCCATTTTCCATCTTGGATTACTGTGTAACAACAGCGATAAAGTAAAAATTGCATTTGTTATAAGCATATTTTTCACTCATTAGTAGCAAGAAAAAATATTGTCATTAGAAATTGCAGTAATTATCATCAGCCAATCAGGGACCTTCATTTTCTTAAACAGAGTATGTAATATTCCCCCATACATAGAGTGGTTCCATAGATCACAGAACAATAAGCTGAATGTGACCTTGTAGTCACCATTTAATGACATGAAAGTATTATTATTATTATTGAGGTGGAGGAAACAAAGCAGAACAGCCTTGAAAAACCCACTGACTCTGAATAGGGTAGCCATGCATGATCACCTCTGAACATGCCAGTTCTGTTGATCAAACATGGAATGTCAGAGGTACAAAGTGAATGTCATGCATGATTGAATCGACCAGGTCTTTTGAAATGACAAAGGTTTGACACTTATTGCTGATTTAATACCAAAACATGGACCCAGGAGCAAAATTTACAATTTTTGTTTACCTAAAGTTGAGATTTTAAAAAAATATTTCTTTTTGCTTAGTTGGTAGTGATGATATTTTTTCAGTGAATATTTTTCAGACATTGGAAATTAAATAAAGTCACAATATTTTAAATTTTCAACAAAGATTCCAAGCTGTACAATTTTTAAAAAAATGGTGGCTGTAATTTCATTTGTTTTTAGAGGTACATGTATCCTTTTTTTTGTATAAACAAAATTCTTTTTAAAAATGACTTTTTAGTTGGTATTTTACTGACTGCAGAGAGAGAGAAGAGTTCTAACTTCTAGAGAAGACTGTTGTTAATTGGTTCTTTCAATTCATTATTTTATAGCATATGTAAAATGTACAAAAATCGTTATCATATATACTTAATTATAAGTCGTCTAATTGCAAGTAGCACAGACACAGATCTGCCATTGCATAATGTGCCAACTGATCTAGGTATATGCAGTTTGTTAGGATTGATCAATAAAGCAGACTCTGATCTGTTTCTGCATAATGTGCCAACTGATCATTGTCTGTTTTGTATGCAAGTACATAAATTGTGCTGCAATAAAATACTGAATTTACAGTATTTCACATCCCTAATATCTATTGTCCTTTTCTGTAGCAAATTCCAGATTATGTCCCTAATATCTATTATCCCTTTCTATGGCAAATCCCAGTATTTTAAGATTATATCCCTAATGTATATTGTCCCTTTCTATGGCAAATCCCAGTATTTTAAAATTATGTCCCTAATGTATATTGTCCCTTTCTATGGCAAATCCCAGTATTTTAAGATTATGTCCCTAATGTCTGTTGTCCCTTTCTATGGCAAATCTCAGTACTTTAAGATCACATCTCCAATTTCTATCGTCCCTTTTTATGGTAAATCTCAGTATTGTAAGATTACATCCATAATTTATATTGCCCTTCTTATGGCAAATCCTAGTATTTTAAGACCACATCCCCAATTTCTATCGTCCCTTTCAATGGCAAATCCCAGAGTTGTAAGATTATATCCATAATTTATATTGTCCCATCCTTTGACAAATCCCAGCATTGGAAGATTACATCCCCAATTTCTACTGTCCCTTTCTATGGCAAATCTCAGTATTTTAAGATCACATCCCCAATTTATATGATCCCTTTTTATGGTAAATCTCAGTATTGTAAGATTACATCCCTAATTTATATTGTCCCTTCTTATGGCAAATCCTAGTATTTTAAGATTACATCGACAATTAGTATTGTCCTTTTCTATGGCAAATCCCAGAGTTGTAAGATTATATCCATAATTTATATTGTCCCTTCCTTTGGCAAATCCCAGCATTGGAAGATTACATCCCCAATTTCTACTGTCCCTTTCTATGGCAAATCTCAGTAAGATTACATCCCCAATTTCTACTGTCCCTTTCTATGGCAAATTCCAGTATTGTAAGATTACATCCCTAATTTCTACTGTCCATACTTACTGCAAATGGCAAATCCCACTATTAAGATTTATCATCAGCCAGATAACTTAAATCTCATATTGAGAAAAATATATCAGAAATTTAATTGAACTAGGGATACATTATCCTGTTTTGTCCTCAAGTCCAACAGACAAGACTAAAAATGAAATCTTCTCTTGCCAACAGAAAAGTTCTTTTAAATTTATGACAAAGTACAAGGTGAACACAATTTAACAGAAGAAAGATCAAAATAGAGTAAGAGCTTTATTTGAGTCATGGTGTGCTTGAATATTATTTTACATGCACGGATTTGTCAGTAAAGGTGTGACATATCGATAATGAGTATAATGGTATGAATGATTTGACACGAATATTAATCACATTTTGTAGTGAGTTTCAACCTTGCAGCTCAGTTCTGATTGAGTTTCACACTACTCATTAATGATTTCAAATGTTAGAAAGGTTTAAATAGGGTATACTGGCATGGAGAGACATTACTCAAGTCTAAAATAAGACAGATATAGAAATTGTAGACAGGCAAGGAGGGATGTTACTCAAGTCCAAAATGGGACAGATATATAAATTGTATAAAATAAAAAAATGTTTGCTGATGCATACAGTAAGTCTGAATTGATTTTGAGATGGATTTGTTGGGTCTGTCACTTTATCAGCAATAGTTTGGTCTGATGGCAACATCCCATGGTTCCATGGTAACCATTACATTCTTCTGTGGCAACTATAATGGTATTCCATAGCATCTATTAATATAGTTGCATAGCAACCATTGATTGGTTCTTTTGTAACCACTACACATATCCATGGGACTCATTACAGCTAATGTATACTCCTCTCAGGTGGCCTAAGTGGTTAGAGTGTCTGCCTCAGATTTGGGAGGTTGCAGGTTCAAACCCTGGTCAAGTCATACCAAAGACTTAAAAAAATGGTACTAACAGCTGCCTCGCTAGGCTGTCAGCATTAAGAGGTTAGTTTTAGGACTGATTAGCCTGGCATCAGGATAATGTGACTGGGTGGGATAACATGATGCCACATGTCTGTGGCATGATGCCTCAGTGCTCGACATCAGTATACACTGCCACACTGAAGACATCATAGTGATATGACTGAGAAGATTTAAAAAATCCAAATCACACACACACACACTGA
Source organism: Sinohyriopsis cumingii (assembly GCA_028554795.2). Lineage (NCBI taxonomy): Eukaryota > Metazoa > Mollusca > Bivalvia > Unionida > Unionidae > Sinohyriopsis > Sinohyriopsis cumingii. The sequence goes on from CM068827.1 coordinate 45,516,328, forward strand.
CACACACACACATATGTACAACTAATGTGAAATGTTATGTGCATATTATCATAGTGTATGTTAATGTTCTGATTTAATCTAATTTTTCTGTTGGATCTTGTGTGTACAGTAACTTGTACATATTATCTCATAAAGTAGAACCATTGAAGCCCAAACATTTACAGTATACACTATTGCATAAGTTGGATCCAGCTGGAGATTGCATATACCCAGACGTACCATTGCATACACCCAGACATACCATTGCATAATGTGCCATCAGGTCTGGGTCTGTGATTTTTTTAAGAAATAATCAGTACAACAAATAACATAGACTTTGATCTACTGTGGAATTATGTGCTGGCAGATCAGGGTCTGTGTTGTTTGCTGTTGGACCTGCATTATAAGCAAGTATAAATCATAGGTAAATAGTATATTATTTGAGTTCCTTTGAGATATGGAAAGTAAAGCTTTAAAATCAATGCTAACCTCAAGCACTGGTACTGTCCAATTCATTAGTTTATGTTTACCCTTGCCTGAAAGTGCACTTTTCATTTTAACTTTGAGCACAAATTTATATCTTTCAACAGATCTTGTTTTATGTACCCAAAAAAACAATTTTAAAGTGTGTTTTCTTGTCAGTATTTACTTGGCTGGAGGGCAGATGTTATAATATACTTTTCTTCTAGGTTTTACAACCTTCCTTTGAACGGTTTGGTTTTCATTCAGACTGCTAACAATAGTTAGACACTGAGTGAATTTAAAACCATTGCATAGATTGAAACATCAGCAGGAATTATTTAAACTAGGTAAATTAAAGTGGCACTCTGCTATCATTCTATTGCTGTACTTTAAAAAGTACCAAATTTACATTTTTGGATAGTTTTCTTTTGTGCCATGTAACACATGACTGTGTATTTTTTAATGAAACTTTGGCACTGAAGATTGATTTTTCCCAAAACAGTTTGAAAGGATTTTAGAGCGTTTGTTCCCAGTTTCCTCCATGTGACATTTGCACCTTTTAAAAGAGTCTCTTAGAAAGATATATGTGTAGATTAACTTCTACTCGGTCTTAATATTGTTCAGTTAATATACAATCTTGAGCAATACACAATATAACAAAAAAAAATTATTGTCATATTTTATTTGGTTCTTGATTATTCCAGTGGCTCAGGCACTGCTGGTTGTAGTGCATGTTCTTTTATCATTGATTATGTAGACACGTCATAAAATAACCTATTGTATGTAAATTCTCTTTATTTTGGTGGTAGACTGTACAGTTTTTGAGTTGATCACTTACAGTGCACACTCTTTATATTGCTCATAGAATGTGTACAGTTTTTGAGTTGATAACTTATAGTGTACACTCTTTATATTACTGATAGACTTTGCAGTTTTTGAAATGATAATTTACAGAGCATACTTTTCATATTGCTGATAGACTGAGTGAATGTTGTTTAGTTGATGGCTTAAGTACATATTCTTTATATTGCTGATGGACTTTGAGTTTTGAGTTTTTGACTCACAGTTTACACTGTTTATAAAGCAGGAAGAATGTACAATTTTTGCCATGCACACTATTTATAATGCTGGTAGATTGCATACAGTTTCAGAATTAGTGACTTAACAGTGCACACTCTTTATATTGCTTTCATAGAAGTCATAAAATTGACCTGTGTTATAAGTGAGGGAACATTATATTTAGTGATGTTATAACAAGGACTTACCCTGATATTAAATTTAAATAAAAGAATCTTAATTATTTATTGATATGAAATTCAGGTATATTTAATTTCCAAGAGCCAAGAATTTAAAGTTAAATACAAATAAAAGGTAAATAAATTAAGGTGCAGTGACCAGTTCTGTTGGACCCATGACCATCCCCATGTTATAAGAGGGGCTGTGGTATAATAAGGGACTGTATATTGAGGAATCATGAAAGAAGAACTCTTGCAGAATCAGTTATATTCAGGATGTTCTTCAAATAAAATCCATAAAGAAAACATTTTTTGTTTACTAAGATTAAATTTTTATTATGTGCAGGAGACACTTTTTTATGTTGCAATAACTTACTCAGCTTTCCATGTAGTATTTCAGTAGTTTTTGAGAATCTTTTTTTTTGAAAATCCAACGCTTAAAATGTTTGTTATCACATTGTGGCCTACAAATCTTATCTCACTTAAAATAATTGCTTTTTAATCCCATCTGAGCAAAATAAGCCCCACAACATGATTGTGTTCTTATTAAAAAGACACTGAAATTTATTACATTGGAATTAATTTAAATGTTAAAAGTCACTGATAAATTTATCCTTAAAGTGCAACAAATCATGGAGTGTATGGGACAAAAGCAACCTGGGTCTCAAATTTTATCAAAGCTGCGTAAAGACGGCTCTTAAAATTATGTACCATAAAGTCATTTATTTTGACTTATCAGACATAATTGGTTCAATATTTCTCCTTATCGTGGACATCTTCTTGATGAATATTAAAGTTACTGTTGATATATGTTTGTTTCGGATTAAAGGATTTGAAACTATTGATTAAATTTTGATGTAAATATACTGTATTACAAGTCAGTCATAGACTCATTGCTTTGCTTTGATCAGCAGTTCCATGGTTGAATATCAACTGTGCTGAGGATTTTGAACAATGATGCTTAAGATTGCAATGTCCAACAAGTGAATTGAGAAAAGTCAATATAGTGGCAATTTATTTGTGAAAAAAATTGCTTCAGTTTCCATTTTGTGAATGTTTGGACAAAGGCACATCATAATGGCTTATGCAAGATTTGAGCTTAAATGTCAAAAGATAATCACAAGTATATTAGGATAGTATTTTTTCCATTTATATCAAAATGAAAGTTGCATGAAAGTCGATGTTCAGTATTTTAAGGGTATGAATTAAGGGACATTTAATTCATTTGAAGTAAATTCAAAACTGATATTCTAAACAGACATGTTGATATTTTTTTCAATCTTCAGAATTAAGCAAGAATACAAGAAGTTTATAAATAATCGCCATATCTTTATTGTGTCATGACTCAGTTGCTGTAATTTTTTTTTAATTAAGTTTTTTAAATTTATATTCAGCTTGCAAATTAGGATTTTAACTGAGAGAAAATCAATCATCAACACTAGGTGTTATAAATGGTTCAATGTTCTCCACATATTCAACAAATGTTGTTATCAGAGGATAAATAGAAATGCATTGATGGCAAGTATGTAAACTATTGTTGGTACATCTGTTCACTGGTGTCTATGATTTTGGTTGTGTGACTGTAGGCATTGGCAATAATATAATTTTTCTTCTGACACAATTTATTTGACATGGGTATAATGCTGTATTGTATTTGCTGTTTGATGTGGGTGTGAAAGTCTAAACTGTTTATGGGGTTGGCTGAGTGCTTAATTGGAAGTGCCTACTTTATTGTATTATAAGTTGACCCTAGAAGCATCTAAATCTGCCATACTTACTTGTTTAAAAGTCGTATCCAGCTGTGATCTGTACAAAAACTTAAACTCAAACTTATAGTCCAAAACATTTAGTCATTAACTTGATTTTATTTGGGGTCTCCCATCTAAACTGTAACTTTAACCAATATGGCCCATAATATTTCAATGAACTATTTCATGACAGAAAACAAAGCAACACTCCTGAGAGTTCTATATTTAGTTTTGGGATGGAAAGGTAGTTAGCTGAAATTGATTTTAAATTGGGAGTGTCGCTTTGTTTTCTGTCATGTAACAGTTCATTGAGATACAGTGGACCCATATTGGTTGAAACTCTGTGAATAAGCCTGGCCATTCTCAAAAATATTTGCTCACTTACTGTTAATATTTTAATATGATGCACTGCATTTAGGATGTTTTCAGCATTATCTAGAATGAGTATGCAAATTCTTTTGTAAATATTCATGCCAGAAGTGTCTCCCCAAAAGGGGATTTGAAGGGTCCTCATGGAGCCAATCAATTTAGCTTCTGTGCCAATATGAGATATTTTTAAATGGTTGTCAAAGGTAATGTCTGCCCTTTTATGCTTTTAAGCTACATACTTTAATGAAATTAGCAATTAGTCCATTAAGGAAGTTGGTCGATATGGTCAGACAAAAGTCAATTACTTTGTGACAAAGATAAGAAAGAATGTTACTCAAGTCCATGATTCAATCAAATTTTTCCCTTAATATACAAAAATACCTCACAGTCATGACTTTTGAAACTTATAGCTGTAAAGAATAATTTTAAAGCTTTTGTAGACATTTGGCTACCATTTACTAACAATACACCTGACAGCCAAATTTGTGAAATTATGCAGGTAATAATTTCCAATCGTTGCACACAATATATAATTTCAAATATTGTTCTATTATGCTTACACTGCATCATCTGACAGGGCCATGCTGCTATTGCTGATGTCCATATGCACGTCTATCCTAAGTCAATTTTAATATGTTTAAAAACTTTCCAACATTGAGCCTTGAAATTTTATGCACTTTATTTTGGTCATGAGTCAATGACCTGATGAGATTTTCAGATCATTACAACAGTTTTTCAACATTTTTCAATACATTTTTAACAATATTTTGGACCTAACTCATTTTAGACAAATATTTTGTAGCACAAGTAAGCAGAGTTGGAGTAATTGTACAGCCGAAAATTTATTTATCATAAGTAATGAACTTTTTCGAAGATCAGATAGATTACGGTGTTCTTTGGTCCACGAGGAATAAGAGCTTATTCTAGCATAGCTCTTTTTAAATCAGCAATACGATAGTTATGTCCCAAGTACTGTGACTTATCAGTGTTTATGCATGAGCACTTCTCTGTCTATCCAACAGAAAAATTTCATCCAACTCGGCTCTTTGTCAATAAAAAGGAACTGAATTTTGTATTTACATGTAGCTATTGATATTATTATTAATTATCACCTTTGGAGCACCTTCACTGTCTATTGATTGACACATCCAGCCGCTGAGATAAAGGAAAATTTAATTGAACCATTTGCAGGAAATAGTTGAGTGTTTCAGCAGAGAGCACACTACCTTATACACTCACTTATAAGATGAGTCTTACTGTAAACTGTACAGACCCAGATCTGCTATTGCATAATATGCCAGCAGATTTGGGTGTATGCAGTTTGTTAGGAGTAATCAGTAAAACAACATAGACTTTAATCAGTAGGTGCATTATACTATGGCAGAGCTGTGTCTATGTTATTTGCAGTTTGACATGACTTATAACTGAGTATATATGGTATTTCTTTCATAATAAAACTAATTTATACTCTGATATATTAGTCAGATGTAGGGGTTGGTGGCTTTTTGGCATATATACCATCTCTATTTGCTTGTTAGTTGATTCTTACTGTGAACAGTATAGTCCCTGATCTGCCATTGGATAATGTGCTGGCAGATCAGGGTCTTCGTTGTTTGTTCTGTTGATTACTTCGTTGATGTCAGATCTGGATCTCTGCAGTTTGCAGCTGGACTTATAAGCAAGTAAATATGATTGGTAATAAGTACCAAACAAACATTTTGTACAAATAAGGGTGGGGGTTATTATCACCCGTACAGAAATTTCTCATGGATTCCATATGGAATACTTATGAAATCTGTATGGAAGAGATGTGGACTGAAAAACTTATGGAATCAGACAATTTAATCCATATCAATTCCATAAGTAGTTCACAGCAAGTGAAAATTCCATGTGGAATAAAGTTGCAACTTTAATCCATAAGCACTTTTTTCCATATGGAAAGCAGGCTCATGTATTATAGCATCCTGGAAAATACTCTCTGAAGAATTAATAACCTAAATTATCTGATTCAAATATAAATATTGGTGGGAGTTAGAGTATATGTATATTGTCAGTGTAGCTGATGTGGAAGGATGAATATATACTCATATAAATTTGAAGAAACACATGTATGTCAGTTTTCTTTAATTTATTTCCACAGATGTTTAAAAACAAAGACATGACCAAAAAAGTTGAGAAAATGTAAACATGATCAGAAAATTAATATTTGGTATTACAAGCATAGATGAATCTTTGGACTTAGAAAATTTGGTGCAAGGTGGATTTTGGGCTTGATCTGATGTTTATTCTGAAAAGTAATTTTGTTGGCTTCCTATTAAAACATGCTCTACAAAAATCATGCCCTAGTGAAAATGTGACTTAAATTTCAGCAAAATCAATGAACATTTCTTGACATTCACTCAGATGTCCTTTTTCACTAAAATTATGGTATTTTAGATTTTACCAATATTTCTGAAAATATCAGTGAAATTTTGTGATTGAAATTTCACTAAGAGCTTGTCAAAAATTCTAAAAATAAGTGATATTTTGTGATTGTAATATCACTGACATTTTAATGAAAAAACATCAATAAAATTTACTTTTTGTTTCTTGTACAGTTTGAATGATTTTCAGCAGCATTTATATTCCCTGCTTCTGATAGCTGTAATTGTATTATTTTGGGCAAAATAACTTCTTTCCACATCTTTCTGTTTTATATTTCTTTATCAAATTTTGTTATTGTTGTTGTTGTATTTTTTTAAATTTAAACTGGATTTAACTGCCCTCAAACAAGTTTTCTTGTTTTCTGTTTTAAATCAGAATTTCGCTTGTCTCCTGACCTGAATCTGATTTTCCTAGATACGGACCCTTTTTTTTATTATTGTCTCCAAAACTTTTTTAAATAATGCTCTATACGGTCCCATTCTGCAACGAGCTTTCTAATAAGTATTTGTTCTGTTTATTATTTAAAGGATGATCATTGTAAAGAGCTTTCTGATTGGTCAAAATTTTGTACTTGCCCAATAAATCATTGCTTAACAGAAACTGATGGGAATGCTAAACATGGCGATTCGAGTGGGATATGAGTTTGAATAACCATTTGAAAAATGTGCGGCAATGAGAATAGCTTGAATGCAAAGTCGATGGGAACATAATTGGTCCGTCTGTATGAAAACTGAACGCCAGGACTAGCATTTTGATTTTTGTGCCATAAACAGCTCTACAGTAGCGGCTAATGTGCTAAATAGGACAAGGAATTAAACCAGGATGATTTCGGAGTCATATAACTCAAAACTGATTAACTTCCAGGATGAATTCAATGAGGACAATGTATAGATAACTGGTGGGAATTGTTGCGAAATACCCATGTCTATCAAAGATCATCATATCTTTGTGGAATTTTCTTGGCCCACACGTAGAATCATCGTTCAATATTGTGAGGCATTATTGTGTATATTATCAAAATATTCTAGGTGTGTTGGAATTCAGTGTAAAATAAGAGTACTTATATCATGATAAATGTTTGTCACGGCTGCTTATGGAACAAGGACTAATTCAAGAGACCACAACAGCATCATAGTCTGTACATTAATCAAAAATCAAGCTGCAGTACAAGTGACATGGCAGGCTTCTAGCATTTATTCTTTTCATGTCTCAAATGGATGCTTTTCTGTAATTTTGCATTATTTTCACAGTTGAATTTTTTCCAATGCAGATTAATATTTTATATTTTATATATGTTTATGTGTTCACAGATGTCTGTGCATATATTCCAGGCTTGATACTTTGATTTTTAAAATCACTTAGTTATTTAGTGTCAAGCCAGATTCTTCACATCATGTCGTATATACTGTAAATATTGTACATAAGAGATAGAAGGCCTCAAGGTAGATTAGTCCTGTAATTAATTATATTACCTTCTCTAAATAAAGTCATTATTATTATTATTATTATTATTATTAACTCCCATATCTCTAGACTTGGATGTCATATAATTACCACATCTGTAAAAAAAATTAGTGCAAACATAATATCATTTTGGTTAATAAAGTCCTGTTTAAGTTTATACATTATTAATCTGAAACCTTCTGAAATGTATGAAAAACTTATGAAACTTCAGTAAAATACAATATAATGATCAAAATTTTAGTGAAATCTCACAGAAGTTTTAGTCAAATATTTATGATATCTCAACAGACTTTTCAGTGAAATGAAAAAGACTTAAGTGATGCCATCATGGATTAGGCTTTGTATGCTAGAAAGAAAATGAGGACAAAAAAAACCCTAAATCTTATTTGATAATGTCTGTCAAAATAAAATTTATGATCCATTTTAAAAATTATGGTGAATATTTATCACTGATTCCCAATAATGTCTAAGAATCATTAGGCAGTTTAATAGAAATCTGAAGCAGATTGTTTTTATGGTTTAGACAGAAAGCGCTTAAAAAACCCATCTGAAATCCGCCTTAAGTATGCCTGGAAAATTTTGTATGGGATTATCTATTACCAAATTCCATATGAACTATTTACAAATTCCATATGGTATATTTGCCAACTCCATATGGACTATTCACAAATTCCATATGGAGTATTGCCAAATTCCATATGGATTATTCACAAATTCCATATGGATTATTGCCAATATCCATATGGAATTTTAATTTTATTCCATATGGACAACCTACAGATCTCATGGACTAATTAGCATATTCCATGAGATTTCCATACAGAGTACATACAGAATCCATAACATTTCCATATGGATACACTGAAATCCATAAGAGTGGTTCAGCTATAGAATAAAAATGTCCATATGGATATTTCTGTAAAAGTACATGTGGATTCCATAACCAATCCATGTGGAAAATTTCATATGGGCAGCCTTGGACTTATTTATGAAAAAATACATTATTAGTGGTTTACTTACATGTATTTTTTGGTGAATAAATCTAGACTGTTCCATTACATAGTGATGTCATAAAAAAAATGTAGATCAGAGTCTACTAAATTCTGTTCATTCTTTATGTATCACTTCCATTAAACAAGATATTGGAATGCTGTTTGTAGCATATTTGATTATTTTTTAATGTGATAGAGGCATCAGAAGATGTGTTTTCTTATCAAATTGATGAAATCGTTTTATTAGATCACAGCCATTAAAAAAAGTGCTCCAGTGGCATAGTGGTTAGAACATCCACCTTGGATATGGAAGGTCACAGGTTCAAACCCTGACCGAGTCGTACCAATGACTTATTAAAATGGTCTAACAGGTGCCTTGCTTGGCGCTCAACATTAAGAGATTAGTGGTAGGACTGGTTGGCCTGTTGTCAGGATAATGTTACTGGGTGAGACTTGATGACACCTGTCTGCTGCATGATGCCCCAGTGCTAGACATGACTATAAACTGTCACACTAATAACTGAGTTCAGTAATGAATGAAATCTATATGTATTAGTTAGAAAATCTTGTATCCGATTAACTGAACTTGTCCCAAACTGGAGTCTGTATTTTTGATCTGATTTTTATTAAACTAGAAATATATGCTTATATCATTAAGGTTTCAGACAAGATCAATAATGAGTGAGATCCTTGAATACTAATGAGTTCATCTAGCATCTTATTGGCTGAGCTTGTAAACCCAAACTTTCAGCCTATTTCTGATCAGAATTTGAATCGACTTAGAATATGTGTTTATATTATTATGACTTTTTGGTCTTAAACTAAATAACAGAAAAGAGCAAACTCAACAAGTTTTGTTAAATTCAACAAATCACTTATTTCCATAGAATACAAAGTGAAAATTTAAAAAGATCTTACAGAATTGCAAATTAAATCTCAAATAGTCCAAAAACTTTTATTACTAATCCAATTGAAAAAACTTCTAATTAAATTATACAGGTGTTTAAAATAAGATCCCTTGCCAAAGGTGTTGATGTGCCCGTAGACTAGACAGATCTAATGTACCAGTGTCCTGAAGTGTGATGATGTGCTAACAGTTTTTCAATCAATCATAATAATTTACTCCAAGATCTCCTTGTCTGAATTCACTATAATTCCAAATTAATGTTTCTGTCCAAGAACAATATTGAGCAACTTTTTAATTCCAGAGAATAATAATTTGAATGAATAATTCAACCCAAATCAAAACCTGAACACAACAATCCAAATTATCGTAACAAGATTATATATTATATAAAAAAGACTAACACAATAAAGTAGAACCAGGATGTTGGTCCAAAATTCATTTCTGTAAAATTCTTAGTTGTAAACAGACAAAATCTGTTGCTAAATTAATAATAAATATGGAAAAAGTCAGGTACAACAGGTTCGTCATGGGGAATTCCTATATCCTAGACCCAGACCCTAATAAATTTGTTTACCTTTATTGATATTCATCCTAATATTTAACCCACTCCTTGAGAAATATTAACTAAATATTATTTGTTTATAAAATAAAAATAACATCAATAATTCCTTGTCAGGTACACAGTGAACTTGATTTTTAGAATAGGTCAAGTGCAAAATACAAAAATACAATTATACGTAACTTATAATCATGGAGACAAAAACTAACAAATACAAATTAAATATACATAACGTTAATTATCAAGATTGCAGATTGATTCAGTAATGAATATCATCCAAGCATATTAATGAGATAATCTTGCATCTGATTGTCTGAGCACTCTACTGATCTAAAGGTTACGTTTCTTATCTGATTTTGATTAAACTTGGAAGATATGTTTATATATCTTAGGGTAACAGATGGATTCAGTAAATGAATGACATATTTACATATTAATGAGGTGAGTATGCAGTAGCATTTTTAAAAAGCATTGTTACCATGGTAAAAGTAAACAATTAATGTCGATGAAAGATAAATGAAGAACATGTTTCCATAGCATTCACTATTTTCCTACGTTAAAACAGGATTTCATGTCAACTCATTAGCCTGTGAATTTACATGAATCGTAACCTTCCATTCTTCACTTCCCCATTTAATTTTACTGAAACATTAAATGTAAAGTCATTAAGGCAATGCCCTTCTGTGCCGTTTGTCACAAGTTAATTGAGCCCACTCAGTGTTGGCCTGTGTTCCTAATAATAAACTCTTGATCCAGTTCATGGTAAAAAGTGACTTTTCACAGTCTGAACAAAAATTGAACATAAGTTGTATTAATGCATGTTCAAAAAGATACAGATTCTCTGAATCTTAATTAAGGGAATTATCAGGGACAAATTCTTCAAGTGTCAAGTCACTGATGTGTTCTCAAATAATCGTGGTAGAACAATCAATAGTATGCATATTATTTTATTATGTATATTATTTTCCATTAAGAACAGTATATCAGTGTCTTTATGATAGTTTAGCTACTTTATTAAACCAGTGTCAGAGAGAAAAAATACTGTTCAAAAGTTTAGAGTGTTTTATTTACCTGCTGTCAACACACTTATTACTACAGCAGCTAAAATATTATGATATCGTCACCTTTTACGATATTGTCAAAATATGGTCATGATGATTATTGGAGCAGCAAATTTTTATCTGCAAAGATCAAAATATGTTTGGCAATGTACAACTTATGCAGAAATAAAAAATTTCCGTTGATCATTGTCTGGAGAATTGTTGTAGACATGTATATCTAGTAATGTGGCAATGGAAATGTATTTATAATTAGCCTGGTGGCTGGCTGGCTGGCGTCTCAGATACATATGATGTCACCTATCTGTATTATATCCAGTATCATCACACCTAATCACATGAAGATAATAACAATGTCAATATATGTCAGCATCAGTCCTACACATAATGTCATGCTATACAATATAGTTTCATGTTTGATGTTAATGATGGGAGTAAATTTGATTCTTACTGACTGACTTGTTGAATTATAGTCGTGTTCGTCCTTTCAGACATGTACAACTGTTCTGATTTGTTTCCTGAGAAGAAAAAAATGGTAGAGCTATTTTAGAGATTGTAATTTTGGTCAGTAATTGTTTTTAGCAAATTGGTCTTATGTATGTATGTGTATATATATATATATACATAATAACTGTGAGAACTACATGATTGTAAGTTTTAGAAGTACCAGTTTTTTGTAAGTTACATGATTATTAGTTTTAGAATTACCAGTTTTGTTCCTTGCATGATTAGAATTAACAGAATTTTATTAGAATCAATAGGGTTTTTCTAACTTTGATAAGTCATTATGTGGTGTGATGTTAAGTAAAAAGATTCTTGAGCTGCAGAGCATAGACCTGTACTGGCATGGATTTGTACTGCAGGGCATAGACCTGTACTGACATAGACATGCACTGCAAGGCATAGATCTTTACTGGCATAGACACGCACTGCAAGGCATAGACCTGTACTGGCATGGACTTGTACTGCAAGGCATAGACATGTACTGGCATAGACATGCACTGCAGAGCATCGATCTGTACTGGCATGGATTTGTACTGCAGGGCGTAGACCTGTACTGGCATGGACTTGTACTGCAGGGCATAGACCTGTACTGGCATAAACATGCACTGCAAGGCATAGACCTGTACTGGCATGGACTTGTACTGCAAGGCATAGACCTGTACTGGCATAGACATGCACTGCAGAGCATCGATCTTTACTGGCATGGATTTGTACTGCAGGGCATAAACCTATACTGGCATAGATATGCACTGCAGAGCTGGCATGGACTTGTACTGTGAGGCATAGACCTGTACTGGCATGGACTTGTACTGCAGGGTGTAGACCTGTACTGGCATGGATTTGTACTGCAGGGCATAGACCTGTACTGACATGGATTTGTGCTGCAGGGCATAGACCTGTACTGGAATGGACTTGTATTTCAGGACATAGACCTATACTGGCATGGACTTGTACTGCAAGGCATAGACATGAACTGGCATAGACATGCACTGCAGGGCATAGACCCGAGCTGGCATGGACTTGTACTGCAAGGCATAGACCTATACTGGCATAGATATGCACTGCAGAGCAGAGACATGCACCGCAGAGCATAGATCTGTACTAACATGGACTTGTGTTGCAGGGCATAAATCTGTACTGGCTTAGACATGCATTGCAGAGGATAGACCTGCACTGGCATGGATTTGTACTGCAAGGCGTAGATCTGTACTGGCATAGACTTGCACTGCAGGGCATAGACCTGTACTGGCATGGACATGCACTGAAGGGCATAGACCTGTGCTGGCATGGACTTATGCTGCAAGGCATAGACCTGTACTAGCATAGACATGCACTGCAGAGCATATACCTATACTGGCATGGACTTCTACTGCAAGGCATAACCCTGTACTGGCATAAACATGCACCACAGGGCATAGATCTGTACTGGTATGGACTTGTATTGCAGGGCATAGATCTGTACTGGCTTAGACATGCACTGCAGAGCATAGACCTGCACTGGCTGGACATACACTGCAGGACATAGAACTGTACTGGCATGGGCTTGTACTGCAGGGCATAGAACTGTACTGGCTGGATATGCACTACAGGGCATATACCTATACTGGCATGGACCTGTAGTGGTGTGGGCTTGTACTGCAGGGCATAGACCTGTACTGGCATGGACTTGTACTACAGGGCATAGACCTGTGCTGGGATGGACCTCTGCTGGTATGAACTTGTACTGCAGGGTATGTACCTGTAGTTCAAACATAAGTGAAGGCAAATCTTAAATCAAACTTTTAAAACTTTCACACAAACAGAATGACTCCTTTTAGTGTTAAGTAGTAGCAGACATCTGCTTGGGAAGTACTTGTCAGTGTTTACCATGTAAACAGGTGAGAACTGAACAGTCCATGGCTGTTTTGTTTGACAAATTAAAATATGTATTCTGAGCTGTCAAATATTCATACAACTTCAGGCTGTGTAATTGAAAGTATTTTCAGTTTGAATTTTGGAGTACTATAAATGTTCCTGCCTATGAACTGGTAATCCTTACTTTCTTAAACAACATTGTATTTTTGGCATGTGAAGTTAAGTAGTTTATTTGTGAAAGTCATTGCAAATAGTTGACCACTTAAGGACAAGTGGATGGTCAGTTAATTCAGTATATTTGTCAATGTGTTATAAATGGTCAGATGACTAATTAAAAAATACACATTCTCAGGTGACTTTTGTTAAATATTTAATCATTTAACTAGAAGTATTTCAAGTTGGGTTGTTTTAGATGGGTTATCATCCTAAGGTTTTGTTCAAGTGCTGCTGAATTCTTTATATTTAATACTTTACTTTTAATTTGCCTCATGAAGCCATTATTGTGCTGACATGTAATTAAACCGTAATGCATGCACACACACACACACACATACACACACACATGATCACAAATATTTATAAATGCATCCATACATCGTACATCATACATACATAGATACATACACACATACGTACATACATACATACATACATACACACATCTTATAGCACAAATTATAAATGCATCCATACATCATACATACATACATACATTCATACGTACATACATACATACATACATACATACATACATATATACATACATACATTACATACATACATACATACATACATACATACATACATATCAATAATCATTCACAGAGCCATTGATTATTTATGAGACATGATTTGGTCATCAAGTCATCAAATCTGGCTTCCACTTATAAAATGTACACAATTATGTAATGTAGGTAAAAAAAAATGACTTGAAGGAATTTAATCAATTAAAAAAGTAAAATTTTAATGATGACAAATATTTATCAACATGATTTTAAAAATACTTTTACACATGTGTCTTTTGTATAGAAGTTAAATGTGCATATTAAATTAAGAGAAATTATTGTGTAGGTATATACATGACAGATTTCATTCTTCATTCTTCTTTATTCTGTAAACACATGCATCAGTTTCTGGAACTATACAATATTCATCACCCATCAGCGGTATAAACAGTCATTGTAAAACCTTGAGTTATCAGTTTATGCAACTTGCATGGCACAGTTTTATCATAATTGTTTGTGAATGGACCTTAATGAGATAGTTTGTTGTATGTTTGTCAGGTAATGCCAGATACAGAATTGTGTCTACTGGTAATATGTGTATATATGTGGAAATCCCTACTGGTACTGACTGTTCACTCTGGTTGAAATGCAAAGTGAATTTAATGAGTCACTTTACCTGGAGTACATGGTACGCGTACGGTACCATTTCTCCAGGAATATAAAACCCATTGGGCCCATGTTGTAAATATCCAAACAAATGGCAGTGGGCTTATCATCAATATATTTAATTAGAAATGTGCCCAAATTTGCAACAATTTGGTGTTTTCATTTCAAGTGTTTTTGATTTGTGACGAAAAGGCAATTTGTGTGCAAGATGTATGTTGATATGTTTACTTTATGAGCAACTTTGAATTCCATTGCATATTTTTAACTTGATATAAATTTTGGAAACATAATTAAAATTAAAAGTTTAAGCCATATTTAAGAGATCTCAAAGCTGGAAAAATGATAAATTAATATAATCTTAAAAGTCAGTGCTAAATGCATACATTTTTCAGTAATGTCTTTCCATTTTAGCTTTAAATAAAACAATTCTGTTTAATGTTTTTTTTATCCATTTTAGCAGTTCTAATATGCGAAACACTTGTACCAATATGTAGGGTAGTAGACCAGCCATTTTAAATATACAACACTCCCTCACTGTATAGCCCTTTATTATTACATGCTTCCAGTCATAAGGTCAAAGGTCAGTATCTGTAGTTGAAACATTTGCATAAAATATACTTCATTATAAGGCAGTCTCACCATAAGGCAGTATACTATATGGCTTTAATAGACAGTGTTGTAATAAGGGAATTTTTAAATTATGTATTTCATTATAAGCTCATTTCACTGTAAAGCATCATCTTATTAACCCCATTTGACAGTGTTATAATGAGGTAGTACTGCATATTGTATTTCATTATAAGTCAGTTTCTTTATAAATCAGTATACTATAATTGGCTTCCATTGATAGCATTATAATGAGGGGTATTTCATCATGTACTTCATTAGAAGGCAGTTTCACTATAAAGCAGTACACTGTGTGACTCCCATAGACAGTGTTATGACAATAAGTAATATACAGTTATAATTATTCCAATAGCCATCATTCATTTATGTGATAATAATAGCAATCTGTGAGAGTTGGTCACTGTAGCTATGTTTACTGAATTGCAAATATGCAAGCACTTGTTCAGAATTAATGCTTCTGACATTCTCAGATAATGTTTGAATAAAGTTGGAATCCAGACCATAAGCCTATTTACAATGGTAGTCTTTTTGGCTTCTTGTGTTTAGGTGGTAAAGGCTCTTGAACTATGCAAGATGAAAGCAACATGAAAAGCTGAGTTAATTTATAGAGTACCTTGTTTTCAGAACCTCATTTATTGCCAGGGTGCAATTTTCTTATGCATGGTACTTAAAGGTCTATTTAAGTGATGTGAAAGTAATTCTGAGATGTCACTGTGAAAGCTTCTTAACAGATGTGGATGCAGGCTGATGATGATTTTATCAGTAACATGTTTGATCCACTGCTTCTTGGATATTTTATCACTCTTGTAATTTAGAAGAGAATTTATTGATGTTTTTTATCACAGTTTGCAGGCATGATGTCTCAATGTTTATAGTACATGTACCATTAATAGTTCCTACTAATTAAGACAAGACCCACCTTTGTGGTAGGGCTATAAACATGCATTAATTCCCTAGGGCATTTTCCCTTGCATGAAACTTTGTAAAAGAGGTAATTTGCCATGGGCCCAACAGAGTTGCCATTTAGGTTATTGATCTCCAGTCCAATCATAATTGGCACACTTCCTCTCTCCTCAACATTGTTTATTTCACTGAAAAGACAATGCCATATCATCTTAACAAAAAAGATATTTGAAATGAAGTAAAACAAAAAGTCAAATAAGCTCCAGTTCACAACAAAGATATATATATATATATATATATATATATATATATATATATATATATATATATATATATATATATATATACTATAAAACAAATTTTTTGTTATTGGGTCAGTTTGTTTGACAGTATACATATATTAGCACTGTCCATGGATGTTATACTGTACTCTCTTTTCAAATAATTATTCCTCATTAAAAATGGTAGGTGATTTGCAATGCCAATTATGGTAATTCAGTTGCATATATACCAGACTATATATATACATGTATATATAATTGTGTGAGATTGCAAGTGATCTATGCAGCATGATTGAGGAATGGTGCAAATGTCCACCTTTGCAAATTTGCAGATGCAGATGCACAGATTTGTGTGATTTGTCATGCATTAGACTGAAAGTTTCAAACAATAAAACATAATCACAAAAAGTCCTTTGGTTACCACACACATTTAGTTGTACTTTCCATTTCTCTTAAATCAGAGACCAAAAAATACATCAAGATAGCATACTGACTTAAGTCACAATTTTATAATCTTCAGCACTAAAAGTGTTTCAAGTGTACAAAAGTCTATTTACTTTTGTTCGACCAGGTTTGCTTTATATATAGAATCCTATCAAGTTTGTACAAAAGCAGACGACAAAGACAAGATTTCTCTGTAGCAGTTATTGTATTGTATGTCATACAGAGTGTATGTTCAACATGAAATGAATGGTGAGAGTAGTGACTATATTATTAATTGAAAAAAAAATTGTCATTGAGATCCAAATGAATGTTTGGCATACTTGATTAGTTTTGACTACTGAGTTTATATTTTTCCATGAGTGTCTCTGTAACCTGCTTGCAACATGTATTTAGGTAAACAAAAATGTTGCATATGACAATATGGCAAATGACATTGGTTGACACTGTTGTCATTAATAGTGCCAAGTATGTCTAATTGTTATGATAATCAATGATTTTTAACTCTTCATCTAATTCTAGTTTCTGCATGATATTAAATATGACATTTGATTTTTTATGAACATGACCAGTTTCGTTTTAATACTGCATCATATGTATTGGTCTTGGGGACCTAAACTTGCATGAGTACATCGCTCCCTCACTATAAAGCCCATGATTATAAAACAGTTCCGTTTATAAGGCAGTTATGGTACTGGGTACCATGTCATTAAGTGGTATTAAAATGTTTATGTCTCATGTTCTTCATTACAATGTGGTCTCACTATAAGGCATTATACTCTATGGCTTCCGTGAACAGCAATATAATGAGGGATCACTGTATCATGTGGTTCATTTTAAGGTACTCATGCAATAAGACAGTATACTGTATGGCTACCAATAACAGTATTATAATGAGGGAGAACTGCATCATGTCATTCATTATAAGGTGATCTTGCTAAAAGGCAGTATACTCTCTGGCTCACATAGACAGCATTATAATGATGGAGTACTGTACCATGAACTTCATTATAAGATGATCTCACTATAAGGCAGTATACTGTATGACTACTGATCACAGTATTATAATGATGGAGTACTGTACCATGAACTTCATTATAAGGTGATCTCACTGTAAGGCAGTATACTGTATGGTTCTCATGGACCTTATTATAATGAGGGAACATTGTATTATGTCTTTCATTACAAGGTGATCTCACTCTAAGGCAGTATACTGTATGGTTCCCATGGTCATCATTATAATGACAGAGTACTGCATCATGTACTTCATTATAAGGTGATCTCACCGTCAGGCAGTATACTCTCTGGCTTACAAAGATATCATTATAATGAGGGAGTTATTTTATCCAACATAAGCAAAGTATTTTCAGAATGAAATGCAACATTTTCAGTTTGTGATCATTTCATCATTTGCCTAAGAATGTTATCTACTGTATCTTCAATAAAAATCCTCAGATCATAGAGTCTAAAACAGGTAACTGTAACCTACTTAAAGATAACTCGGAAACCTTATATCATGAATTTTTCTCCTATATTTCATTCAGTCAAATCATTGTGTTCTATGCATTTTTTCATACACATTTAATTATTTTTGCAGATGTACAAGTAATTATTGGCAAAATGAAAACAAATTACATATGAAAATTAACATGTTTTTAATAAGGTGAAATTTCTTTATGATAAAAATTAAACTACAAAATATAATTATGTTTCTAATGATTTGACTGTGCCTTACAAGTCAGAGGAAACAAGAACTTACTGGTATTATGCATATATTATGTTATCTATACCTCTGATAGGAGCATGTTTGGCTCTGGTGATTTATGAAATCCAATTAATTTCCACATTTAAATACAGAATGCTAAAATCCAAAGATTTTCTTTGTTGGATTTTTTCATGACCCAGTAAACAAGAGCGCTCACACCACTAACTGCATTCTTATGTTCTTTTCAGTGCCCGATACGTAGTCAGTGGTGACACCTATTTGCCAAAAAGCAGGGTATCCCAGGAGCTTCAGGCCCTGCTTCACGGTCTAGATGCAAATAGTCCACCCTCCTTTTCACAGGAAGCGGGCATTCTTGGTGAACGCAGTCACAGCCGCTTGTCCGACCAGTTTACACGTCCTGTATCCAGAGCTTCTTCAAGAGCACAATCTCCAGGGTAAGTTGTTAAGTCGAGTTTTATTTAGATGTACCAGGATATGGGCTGCACACTCAATATATACCAGGATATGGGCTGCACACTCAAGATATACCAGGATATGGGCTGCACACTCAAGATATACTAGGATATGGGCTGCATACTCAAGATATACCAGGATGTGGGCTACACACTCAAGAGTAGTTATTTAGCTGGATTTTAAGTTGTTGTGCTTAAAAAGTGGACCCTAAGAGATCTGATTTTCAATGAAGATGTCATGTAGAAATTGTACTACTCCAGAGTCGATTGACTGATTTCCATCAGTGATCATCTCAGAAGCCATTCAATATCTTTTAACTACATTATGCTTAAAATTGTGGTGCAGCAGCAGTGTTGTGGTTCTAAAGTGGACCCTAAAAAATCTTCTGCAATGAAAATGATGCAGAAATTGACTTACTCAAGGGATTGTTTGACTGGTTTCACTCAGTGTTTATCGCACTAGCCATCCAATATCCTTCACCGATATATGGTCAAAAAGTGACAAACCAGTCTAATATGAAGTTAATATTAATGAGTATTAAGTTGAACACAATTTCAGTGGGCTGAAAAGTGAAAAGTTTACAATGAGATCATGTTAGATCTGGCCTGAAAATATGGGTCCTTAAGGTTCACCTCTGGAAAATTGTACAGGTATAAGATTACTTTCAGATCATCTTGTGGGTATTGGATAGAAATGTGGATCAGGTTGAAAATATGGGTCCTTAAGGTTGACTCTGGAAAATCGTACAGGTATAGGTGAGATCATGTTGTGGGTATTATATCAAGGCATGGATCAGGCTTAAAAAGTTGGGTCCTTAAACTCTGGAAAAGATTGTACTGGTATACTTGAGATCATGTTGTGGATATTATATGGAGACATGGATCAGGCTTGAAAATATGGGTCATTATGGTTCATCTCTGGAAGATTGTACAGGTATCAGATTCTTCTGCTTTTGTTATGAATTAAATTTTTCAGTTGGAATGTTGCATGTTTTGTAAATTTGTATAATGTGTAATGTCTAGGTACAATGGTACATGTACATCTAATCCTTGCTAATCCTTTCATAATTCATTATTGCTCTATCCAGACAGAAGAGGTTAAATGTTTCCAAAAGGGTTCCATTGGTAAATTGATTCTAGTATGTGTGATACACTATAGTGCTTGCTCAATAAATTGTCAACTTCCTTGAAATTTCTGAAAAAAGCATTTGGGGTGCTTCAGAAAGATACATTAAAATGTCCATGGTATTTTTTTCATGGAAAGGAAATGGGACTTAGAAAACATTTTCTTTCATGTTTCTGAAATCTGCTCTGCTACCTATCAAGATTAATTTTTAGATATGTTTCCAAACTAATTGACACAAAGCAAGAAAATGATTAAAAAATATGTATGGGTCTAAATATTGTACATTGTGATCCTGTCTTGTTTGTCGTACCTGCCTAATTGAGTTAAAAGCTTGGTTCATCATTGTAAACAGCATAAAAGTTTTGTCCTAAAGTATGTGAAAGACACACATCTTATTTGTTTTCTGCAGTCAACAGAAATTTTGGTATCTTGTATTATATTACATAGATCTAAAGTTTATAAGCAGATGGTTAGCAGTGCATGTCATGCTTGTCTTATCTTCTAAAGCAGAAGGTATATTTACCTGTTGAAAACAATGTTAAAGGTTTCTGTTTCAGTTTGTGAAGTCACTTATTTTCAGCATCAGTTATGGTATTAAAAAATGAAAGTTTAGAGGACTACTGCTAGAAGTCTAACAATAATAATGATGAGGACTTTGTATAGCGCCTAATCTTTAGAAGTTCTAAGCGCTTTACAAC
The DNA here is from genome assembly GCA_028554795.2 of Sinohyriopsis cumingii. NCBI lineage: Eukaryota > Metazoa > Mollusca > Bivalvia > Unionida > Unionidae > Sinohyriopsis > Sinohyriopsis cumingii. The sequence continues at coordinate 45,537,528 of CM068827.1, forward strand.
TTTAGACAACACCTATAAGATAAGAAACATAATATTATTACAAAAACAAACAACATGAGATTAGAAAAACATTAAAAAAATAAAATAAAAAACATGCTGAGAATATTTCAGGTAGGAAACATTATTAGGTCTTTAAGTTTTTTCTTGCTGTCGAAATAAGTGAGTTTTGAGAGCCCTCTTGAATGTGATCACTGTGTCTTTGTGTCTAAGTTCAGTGGGCAATTCATTCCACGTTGCTGGGCCCTGGTATTCAAAAGAACGCTGTCCATATGACTTTGTTTTCATACTTGGAATAATGAGTATACGATTGTCAGAAGAGGAGCATAAGTATCTTGCTGGTGTGTACACATGGGTGAGGTCAGATAGGTATGTTGGACTAGATTCCGACAGTGAAACGTAGCACAGAGAACAAATTTTGTGTTTGATTCTGGATATGTTGGACTAGAGTCCGACAGTGAAACGTAGCACAGAGAACAAATTTTGTGTTTGATTCTGGATCGAATGGATAGCCAGTATGGGGTACAGAGCAGCAGGGAGGTGTGCTCTGATCATGGTACTCTAAGTATGATCCAAGCAGCTGTGTTTTGAACTTTTTGAAGTTTCTGGAGTAGATATTGAGATGAACCAGACAGAATTGAGTTACAATAGTCTCGCCTTAAAAGTACTAATGATCACACAAGTGTTTTAGTGGCATCAACTGAAAGATATTTGCAAATGGAGCTGATGCGTCTCAGCTCAAGATCTACAGCTTTGCATATGTTCATGACATGATGGTGCAATGTGAGAGTACTGTCCAGAGTAACACCTAGGTTTCGTACTGATTGTATGAATTTAATGGCGTTGCTGATATTTATTGTTTTAGGTAAAGGATGTGAATGAGAAAGTTTTTGTGTTGTGATCAGAATGGCCTCAGTTTTATCATCATTCATCTGCAGCTTGTTACAAGTCATCCATGATTTCACATCAGAAATGCACCTCTCTACACCTTGGATGGTAGCATCAACTTCAGCTGGGTGGCTAGATTTGTATGTTTGCGTGTCATCAGTGTACAATTGATGAGACACTGGATGATGATCTATGACACTTGAGAGTGACTGAGTGTACAGAATGAAGAGAACAGGTCCAAGAACAGACCCCTGTGGAACACCACAACATAGATCAACTGGATTGGAGTGCATTCCATTTGCAGATACAATTTGTGTCCTGTTGACCAAGTAGGACTTGAACCACAGTAAGGCTGCATCATGAATGCCAAATACATGCTGGAGATGGCGAAGTAATATATCATGGTCTATTGTGTCAAATGCTGCAGACAAATCAAGGAGGGTGAGGACTGTAATCTTTCTGCTATCCAGTGCAGAGAGAATGTCATTAACTACTTTTAAAAGAGTAGTTTCAGTACTGTGGCAAGGGCGATATGCAGATTGTACATTGCTAAAAAGACTGTTTGAATTTAGATGAGATACAAGCTGGATAGAACAACCTTTTCTAAGATTTTTGAAATGAATGCGAGATTAGAAACTGGGCGGTAGTTCTTTAAATCATTATGGTCTAGTGTTGGCTTCTTCAGCAGAGGCTTTACAGTGGCAGTTTTGAAAAATGATGGGAATTCCCCAGATGAGAGAGAGGTATTAATAACATCAGTTAGTGAAGGCAATACTGGATCTAAGCACTCAAGCAGCAGTGATGTTGGAATTGGATCAAGTTCACATGACTTTGGTGCACTCTTCATCACGATTGTACGTATGAAATCCATAGAGACAGGTTCAAATGCTGCTAATGGTTGCTGCTCAAATTCTGTATCGCAACTGTATGGTGACGACGAGTCAATTGAAGTTGTGGTGTCAAGCTTATCTCTAATGGTTTGTACTTTGTCACGGAAAAAATTTGCAAACATGTCCGGAAGATCGACTGTAGAGAAGGTAGTTGGAAGTGGTGAAAAGTCTACAGTTACGTGTCTATGCCGATATGCAAGAAGTTCATGTCTTATCTGTCTATGCTGACACACAGAATGTTTATGTCTTGCCTGTGTTTTCAGATATGCAGTAAGTTCATGTCTTGTATGGCTATGCTGATATGTAAGAAGTTAATGCCTTGTTTGTGGCGATATGCGAAAATTTCATTTCCTGCTTGTCTATTGCAAAAAGTTTATGTCTTGCCTGGATATGCTGATATGAAAGAAGTTCATGTCCTGTCTATGCTGATATGCAAAAAGTTCATGTCTTGTCTTTGCTGATATGCAAAACATTCATGTCCTGCTTGTCTGTTGCAAAAAATTCATGTATTGCCCATCTGTGCTGATATGCAAGAATTATCTGTCATGCCTATCTATGCTGATATGAAAGAAGTTCATGTTCTGTTTATGCTGATATGAAAGAAGTTCATGTCCTGTTTATGCTGATATGAAAGAAGTTCATGTCCTGTCTATGCTGATATGCAAGAAGTTCATGTTTTACTGTTTTGCCTTCTTTAGCATGATATTTAACAGTGTTTAATTTTTGTGTTAGATTATATGTGTTAGATTATACTGACAAGATTTCCGCTACAGGTGAGTGAGACACCAGTTGTCATGGAACATTTGCTTACAATTAGTTATTGATTCCAATGCCAGTATTTGCTAGAACATGAACTGTTGGTTAATTAGTGTTACCAGGTTAATAAGACTAGGAATGATAATGAAATATGAAAGTGCATAAGAATAGTATGTCAGTATTGTTTGTGGTATGGATTATCTACAAGCATGGATTGTTATCTGTCCTTTTGATAGAGGGGATTTTTACCTGTATTGATGATACATATCCCACCTGCACCAGCCAAGGCATTGAAAGTAAACACAGGTGTATGCTTGAGTACTATCTTTGAAAATTACAGAAGATTTATTTAGGATTCTCCTGATGAAGCATATTACCTGAATTCAGATGAAAATTGAAATGAAGAATTTTAACTCGTGATTTGTGCGTTCAGACAAAATTTAATCAATAAAATTCATTAGCTTTTATTTTTAATTAGAAATAAACAGTGTTCATATTGATTATTTTAAAAATATAATTTCAGGTTAAATTTTCAGTCTATAAGCAGGAACATCTTTGATGGCAAACAATGACAAATCCACATGCCTTTGCTGCACTGTTCCAATAGTGGGCCTAATTTAAATCAACATTGAAAATCAATATAATTTTAATGGCAACCTTTCATTTGAGAAACAACATGAGTTGATGTAAAAATACTTACTTCCCAAACCTCTCTCCTAGGCTACCCCATGAGCCCTGTTCCTTGTGGGCTTTGACCACTTAGTGATCAGTCTTAAAACGTCTGATAAGTAAATATATTGATATTGTCTTCTTGATTTGTGTTAAAAGTATTCATAAGTGTCATTCATAAGTGTCCCTATTATTGAAATTATGATTGACTTTTTAAGTCTTTCCTCGGACAACTCTGGACAAGGCAACAAGAAATAAATGTAACTTTTTTTACTCCCACCATAAGGCAGAGCACATTATGTGACACTCAGCCATCAGTCTGTTTGCATGTTACCAGTATTGTTTCTGCACAATAACTTGATGTTTCCAAAATATGTACCTGCCAATCTTTGTGAATGGCTTACACTTGGTACAAGAAGAAGCATATCATTTTGTGGTCAAAAGGTTAAAGGTCAAGCCCATTAAGACTGAAAGAAAGAGAATCATTTCTGCACAATAATATTAGTTCTACATTACATACCTGAGCCAAACTATGTGGACGGTTTGTGCATGGGTTAAGGAAAAGTGAATTGACTTCAGGATCAAAAAGACAAAAGTCCAAGTCACAATGACTAAAAGAAGAAGACTGGCCACACAGTAAAATTAGTTTTTCATCACATTCTTAGATCAAATAGTGCTTGCATTTGGGGTAAGGAAGAAAAGTTTATGCACAAAATGCCCCACCATGTAAGTTCACCAAAGTTTGTGTATGGCTTATAGATTGGATAAGAAATCATCCCATTTATTTTTATATCATAAGGTCAAAGGTCACAGTGAATGAAAAATAGAAACACATTTTGCAGAGAAAATGTACTTAAGGTTTGGAAGAGGTTTCATTACTTTGGGGTCAAAATGCCAAAGGTCAGGATCATCCCAGTGAAAGATAGATTTTGCATAATGATGTTTTGTTCTTGAGTAAGTTTCTTGTCCGAGCAATTGGATGGCTTGCTCATAGGGTGAAAGATATAGCTTTAGATTTTGGAGTAGAAAGTTAAGTCACAGGTCATGGCCAACGTAAGTCTAATAAGAAAGAAAAATGGTTTCTGCACAGTAAGTTTACCGTATATACTCGCGTATAAGCCAGTTCGTGTATAAGCCGACCCCCGCAAACTGAATTGGTAAAACTGTTATAAAGTGCATGACCCGCATACAAGCCGACCCATAATTTCTAGACTACCGGTACATCACAAGATGCACAAAGTGAGTTCTGAATACGTTTATTTAGGCAAATCACATTATTAAATAAAATGAAAGTAAGAAAGCTAACTTATATGTTGAAATAAAAACAATTCTAAAGTGGTAAGTCTTAATGGAAATTTAATTAATCCTCATTCTAAAATCATGAATTATAAAAGTTCTATCACTTTTAGAATCCTTCAAAATCTGGCTCTGTACCAGACTCGCCAAACAGTTCATGAAACTCGGCTTCTCTTACGGGCGTGCTTTCATCATATACATCGTCATTGTCATCATGGTCATCTGATAGTGTGTCGTTCTCCTTCTCGCTCTCCTCATGATTGTCAGATTGAAATATAGCATCATCCTCTGTTCCATCCATGGCATTGCTAATACAGCACTTCCTGAATGATTTTGCAATCATTTCCGATGGAATTGAGTCACACGCTTCTTTTACCCACTTGGTGACCAAATCAATGTCTGGCCTCATTAAATTCCTGCCTTTTGTCATTTTGTAATTATTTCCATGTGTGGTTGGTTATCAATTTGTATTTGATAATTATTTATCATTGTTGTTTATTTGTGTGTTTTTTTTAAACTACTGGTAGTGTGATTCAATTGATCAAAATATGATTGGTTTCAGCGTGGACATTATTCAAGTATTGTGACAGTTTATAACTTTGAACAGAAACCATGTCCACTACCATATCTCATTAAACAATACATCTGAGAGTCGGCATGTATTAGTAAAGTCATTGGCATTATGCAACAAAACCAACCTATTATCCCCGAGGCATTTACAACAGATTAAGCATATGGTAGCTATTGTACAACACTCTACCGCTAACAAACCACTTTGCTTTACAAACAACTAAACAACAGTAGTATATAAACTGTGGCTGCCGATTACTTCTAAAACACCTGTCAAAGAAATCCCACAAATTATATTGTTTTACAATTATTCACGCTGACTCGTATATTGTCCTGTCATTTACCCCTCCTAAGCATGCGCGCAACAAACCCCTATGGAGCCTCTCGCTATTGTTCCTTTAAGACTATCATGCATGTGTTTCTACTCTCGATCAAAATGTTTGTTGTATATACCTTCAGTATTGTAATTCTTTTATTTTTTTACGTAGATTCTTTTCATATTTACACTGAAATAAGCTAGCTTGCATTTGTACGATACCGTAGAGTTTAATGATTACTGATTAGCTGAGGGTTAAATACTTGACTGGAGATTACTAATAGGGCGGTTCTTTTGGAAAATACAAGTACCACCGTGGCTCAAATAACACATATGGCTGCATTTTCTGGTGGATGGACATCTATCAAATAGACGTCAAGTACGTTAAAACATGTTTTTCATTCATTATCCTACCATATAAGTTAGAAAAAAAATATTTATTTCACTTCACGACAGCACAGATCTTATGAGCCATGTGGCATCATTAGGCATGTGATCTCATCTTCGGCGATCAACAGAAACAATAAATACTGGAAATCGAGGGAAAAAAGTGTTAAAAAGTTCAGACTTGGACCTTGGCCTGCAGATAAGCCAAACCCCCTTCTTCCAGGCCTTATTTTTTTCCTACATTTTTTGGCTTATACGCAAGTATATACGGTAGGTCAAGACCAAATATGTTAACCAAAGGTCCAGGTCATTAAGATCCACTGATCAGTAATCACCAGGGTCAACCATGTCAAGCTAGTGCTTACAGAGGAGATCACTAAACTCTTATTGTAACCATGTTCCTGTAAGATTTATATTTAGTACTCCTACTGCCTTTAAAATATCTCTTATTTTCATCACATTCAGTAACACTTGTGACCAAGCCGTTTAGGCTGTGTACTGTATTTAATTTTCCCCACAGCATTTTAAGGGGTACATGCTTTAAGAAAACATCCATAAAAAGGTCACAGTCCAGGTTGTTGTTGTTGTTGTTGTTGTTGTAGGGTTTAATGCCATTTTTCAGCACATGATAGGCTATACATGGTGGCCAGTATTAATGGTGGAGGAAGAACTCGGAAAATCCCAGGAAAGAACTACTGACCCTCGAGAAGTTACTAGCAAGCTTTCTCACATACCCACATTGGCCAAATCTGAGACTCGAACCTACACAGACAGAGGTAAGATGGCAGTGATCCGTAACGGAGAGCGCTTTAGACCACTCGGCCACTCAGGGCCCAGTCCAGGTTGTAAGGGCTTCACTAAAGCCATCAAATAAATGAATAATACTGCATATTTAGATCACCAGGAAAATGCTTTTGAAAGATCATGATGCTATGCTACCACATATACAAGCTTATAAGTTGTGTCCAGCTACATACAATATAGACCCTGATCTGCCATAACATAATGAACTGACAGATCAGGGTATGTGGTATTTTTTCTTATGTCGATAACTCTTAGCAACCTGCATAGATCCAGATAAGCTGGCACATTATTAAACTGTACAGATCTGGGTCTGTACAGTTTGTATTTGGAAGTTACCAGTGAGTATATATGATATATTGAGATGTTTGCCTTTCTTGTAATTAATAGGGAATTAATGTAGGAAAATGGTCACTAAACACTACTGTACATTAGACATTTACTAAGGTATTGGTATATGAATAAATTTGATCAATCATTGTTTTAAGGTTGACTGTGAACCAGGTAGCTCATTAGCAACTTGTTTATGTCAAAAGATTCAATAAAACTGATCCAGTTTCTTTTTACTTGAGTATCTAATGAGTTTCTAATAATTTCACATAGGATGTACATTTCTCTTTTGAGCTTGGACATTTTTCATTTTAAATTGAATATTATCATTCCAAAAAGAGCTAGATAAGGTAGGATGGTATATACAACCAACCAAAAATGATTTAACACTCATTAGGGTTATTTTGAGACAGATTCAATATCATTTTACTGCAATCTAATATAAACATCATGTTGATATGTTATAATTATAATGGTGATCTGATATCATCATCATGGTGATTGATATAGTATAATGGTGATCTGATATCATCATCATGGTGATTGATATAGTATAATGGTGATCTGGTATCATCATCATGGTGATTGATATAGTATAATGGTGATCTGATATCATCATCATGGTGATTGATATAGTATAATGGTGATCTGATATTATCATCATGGTGATTGATATAGTATAATGGTGATCTGATATCATCATCATGGTGATTGATATAGTATAATGGTGATCTGATATCATCATCATGGTGATTGATATAGTATAATGGTGATATATAATTATGGTAATCATTATGGTGATCATCATGGTGATATATAATTATGGTAATCATTATGGTGATTATCATGGTGATATATAATTATGGTAATCATTATGGTGATTATCATGGTGATATATCATCATCATCATCATGGTGATCTGATCGTCATGCTGATGTGATATATTCATCTTTGTGATCTACTGTAATGATGATAGTGATCAGATAAAATCATCATGCTGTTGTGATATAATCATATCTTTGTGATCTGCTATAATGATGATAGTGATCAGATAAAATGATCATGCTGATGTGATATAATCATCTTTGTGATCTGCTATAATGATGATAGTGATCAGATAAAATCATCATGCTGCCATGGTAACTTTGTCTCAGTGAATGCTAAAACATGACTTGTACATTATTTGTCATTTAATTGATCATCAACTTGATTCAGTAAATTTTTCCTCCTATTAACATTTTTTGACTACTCTAGACACCAAAATTGACACCTTTCTTTCCCAATGCAAAGCTGCATAATCATTATTTACATAGGCACTTAATGTCATATTTTTTACATATACATTAGTATTATTTTAAATGATGATAGTCAGTACTTTTCATGTTTTGACCACACAGTTGATCTGACACAGCAATCTTGTATACTCAACTGATTTATGATTGTCAGTACTTACAATATATTGAATTTTTTCATGTAAAATTAGCTCACTGGTACAGTAATTAGCATTTGGGTCATTGGTATGCTCAATCTGGCATTTATATTTTGCAGAAATTCAATAGGAATATTTTGTATTATTTACTTAAAACCATTTTCAAAAGGACCTGATGCCATAATTCTTAATAGACTGATATGCATATTGACAAATCTTTACTGTATCTTGAGTGGAGAAGAAATCATTTTCAGGAGTATTTCAGTTGTTGCTTTTGTGAATGCTTGTAATTACATAATTGAGTCAACATAGATGGAACTTGAGCTATTTAATATTCTACAGTGAAAGTTGAACTATGCTAAACATTTATAGAGGACACATATGTAAAATACAAAATCGATGTACTATTAGACCTATTTAGTTAATATTTTCTTGACTGTATTTTAAAAGAGAGAGAGTTCTTTACATAATTTCTCAACTGTATTTTGCATAAAAGAAACGGACTTCAGTACACATAAATACTGTAACACCTAGTACATCAAAACACCCAACGAAAGGAAAGCCTTTAGCTAAATTGTATTGATCTGTCATCATTTAATCCATTGGGGTGTTCAGACGTGTTGAATTTTGTGTGATTCCCACTGGCATTAACATTAGAATTTATTGCAGATTTGATGAAAGACATATTGTTATGAACCCTTGATTTGACTTTCATACCCACCTACATACATATTAAGTTCTAACAAACATTGAATCATACTTAATGCACTGGGAGTCATACAGTTCTCTTTGCTACTAACGATTAGGTATGGAGCTAAATGACACTACCAGAGCTTTTGAATGCCATGGTGTAGACCCTAAGGGATCTTTTAAAGGTCCTCTGGGACTAAATTTAATATAGAATCAAAATAAGGGATTTTGATTTTTAAATATTGCAAATTACTTCTAAAATATTTTTATTTCCAATATGTGCATAGTGAAACTTTCCTAATCTGGTCTACATGGCCTAAGTGGTTAATTCATCTGCCATGGATGCAGGAGGTCACAGGTTCGAACTCCAGCCGAATCATAGCAAAGACTTATAAAAATGGTACTAGCAGCAGCCTCGCTTGGTGCTTAGCATTAAGAAGTTAGTGTTAGGACTGTTCAGCCTGATGTCAGAATAATGTGACTGGGTGGGACATGATGCTACATGTCTGCATTATGATGCGCAGTCTGCAGCATGATACCCAGTACTAGACATTACTATAAACTGCCACACTGCAGACATCATAGCAATATGACTGAAATATTGCACACACCCACACACACTAATCTGGTCACCTGACCTTCTTTCACTTGCAGACTGATCACATATTTTGGTTCAGATAAGATATATAATATAAATGGGATTGAGCACAGGACTGAGTGGCTAAGGATATAGTGCATGAAGACTATAGGTGATAATAAGGTGCCATATGCTAGGCACAGGTTTGATCATGCTTGGAATTTATAACTTTATAACCTGTTTGATTATATTTTTGTTGATCTCTCTTCCTCTCTTGAATTTTATTTTTCGCTCTCTTTTTATGATCCTGTATCAACTGAATTTTCCTTAGATAACCAAATGTGGCGTGATTGCAATAATTCATCAAATTGCTCTGTCATCATAGACTTTTCATAACATCACCTGTTTAATGTGGTGTATTGCTGAAATTACATTTTTACTATTCTGAAGCAAGATTATTTCTAGCTTTTTAGCACTAAGTCAGTAATAAAACAAAAGTAGACCTTTGTTGAGGTGAATATGAGGTTTTATGAACCATTAACACACTGGTCAATATGAGGTTAGCTGGTTCACAAAACTTATTTACCTGAATAGAGGTCCAACAATGTATATGCATACAAAAAATAACATCACATTTTAAAAACATGTAAAATTGTCTTCCTCACATTTGCAAATTCTTTTTAAATTTTTACTAATCAGTAAACAAGTGATTGTGTATTACCAGTGTCTATATTAACAGTGCAATTTGTACACAATTTCTCACATAATTAAGTGTCTCGGTGACCTATTTGGTACTGTAATTGGTGTTGTTTAAAAAAACAAATTCTCAAATTTTGGCAGTAGCGAGTTCATGTCCATGTGTTCATGATGAGTTTTCTTTCCCTTGTGCCTTAATACAACCCACAGAATAAGTCAAAAATCAACCCTTGGTTCACATAAACTTGATTGACTAAAGGTAAAAAACTGCACAAAATGTTGAACTGTTAGATGCAAAGGATAGAAATTTCAGCACCAAGATTTTGCCAGAGTATTTTTAAACAATGTAATGCAATTCGTTGCCAGTCCTAGAAGTTTTATTTACTTGAATGCAAAATAATATTGATAAATTTAAAACACCAAATGAAGATGAATGACCATTACAGTCCTATTCATGGTATTCTTGGATAGATCAAACTCATGGGTATGGACATGCAAAACATAAAAATAATGCAGCTTCGTCAGTGATATCATGCAGACAGTACAAAGACTTTACACAACAATTATGGTATCTTAGAGATTGATCAACTCTTTGTTGAATCAAATTGATTGTTAGCAAACATATTTCTTCACATATGTGATATCGCAGTATGCACACGCTTGTGCAATTCACTTGAATCATGGCTCTTCAGAACTATGTATTGTCTTAAGTGGTTCTTATCATGGTTGATATGAGAGTAAATAGACAGTATTGATTTTTTAAGTGTCACATTTCATGTTCTGTCTATAGTTAAATAACTTCAAGTGGGGCTTTATTATTTGGACCCACATAGCTGCTTGTGATAATAGTGAACACTGGCAACAAATAAGGATATGTGTTGAATTTTTCTGTGTGAGTTTAATGTCACTTTTAACACATTATTGTATATATCATGCTGAAGAAATGGGGACTTAGTCACTGTCCCAAGGACACACCAAATTAGGGTGACTTGGATGGGTATTGAACCCACAACCATTGTATTACATTAGTTTGACACTCTACCAATGGAGCTCTGGAAAGTGTTGGAAAAGAGATTATGCTAGAAAACAATGACATGTCTCTAAAACATGAAATAAAGTGCCTAAAACCATCCATATGGGGGGAAAAATAATTAGTTGAAGTACCTCTATATTCTACCAATATAATATAAATGTTAATTGGATTTCAGAGTAAAATGGGTCACGTAACATTACTGGCTTATGTGACAAGCCCAACTGCAAACTGCACTTACCCAGATCTGCTGTCACATAATGCACCAGCATAACTGGTTATATACAGTTTGTTAAGAGTAATCAGTAGAACAAATATCATAACACTGATCAGTAGGCTCATTACGGTTTGGTACATCAGGGTCGTTTTTGTTTGCACTTTGACTTGAAATATAAGCAAGTATATACCATACATGTTTATAAAAAAAACTAGCACATACAAGCACCCACCATTCAACATAAACCTGGCCACTCTTGGCATAACATTTTATTATGTTGATGATGTAATTTGGGGGTTAACTATATGTGATAACTCTGGTCTTCAGTGAGGCTCCCTCACTGAGACTGCATTTTCTGTACAAAAAGATGATTGTGATTTCAAGTTCAAGAAAAGGCTTCAGTTGCTTTTGTGAACCTTTGAAATGGCTGTTACATGCACAAGGCACATTATTAAATTTTAGCAGGAAAAAGAGAAAAATTCAAGCTAATCAATAATGATACCTTTATCTTTATAATTATGTCATGAATAAATTTAGGAGATGTAAAACTTCGCCCTTTCATTTGTTTCATTGCTTGGTTACTCATTCACTTGTTTATTTGTTATCTTCTCAGTATTTTACTTCCTGGCAATATCTTAGACCTGATTTTGTTTTTTTAATGTTATGTGAACATAATTTAAGAACACTAACTCAGCCATACTAAGACTAGGTCACTGTGACCTAATTTGCATGTTTTAGTGACTTTTGTATTTTCATTGTTTCTTTCATTACACCCCCAGTTTCTTGGGCTCAGTATACCCACACTAATGACAATTGGTATATCTCAACAAAAGCAAATCAGTCACACCAAAACTATGTATACATGCTTGAGTGATTGCCATTCATGTATTACATGATAAATATCAGGGACTTTTTTTCACATGAATATTGGTTATGTAGATTCATCTAACTTGTACATAACAAACTAGATCAGTTTTTGACCCAGTTTTAATGGTTGAGTGACTTGTATTTTCAGCTGTTCATTCATTACGCTTCCAATATCCTGCAACCTGTTTCGCCTTCACGTAAGAAAATCTGCATGTGAAGACAATTAAGTGGAAGTACTTCAGCCATGTCAAAACTAGGTCATTTTGACTTAGATTCATTGTTTGAGTGACATTGGTAATTGTTCCTTTATTTTACTCTTAACATCTTGGACTGTGTTTCACATGCAATTATGAAATTGCCATGTAGATTTCGGTGAAAGTAACACAACCATATTGAAACTAGGTCATTTTGTCCTAATTTGCATGCTTTAGTGATTTTAATATTTTCAGCTGTTTGTTTGTTACACACCCTATATATTTGGTCTCAATTCTCCTTATATCATGAAAATTTTCTGTGGATAGAAGTAAATTATTTTTATGTATATTTGATTTAATTTAAGTTCTAAAATAATCTTATTTTAGTTTCATTACATGTCAGAGTAATGTAATTTTGTTTACTAGGAATTTGATATTTTCCAGAAATTAGTTTGACCTGAATGTTTTGTTGTAAACACCAAAGCTGACCTAAGTTCCCAACCTTGATTCAGAAATCAGTGAGTCAAATAAAGAACTTCTATTTTATCTTATTCTTAGAATAAAATGATTGCTTAATTTGTCAAGGTCATACTGGGAAGACCTGACTTTGGATGTAAACAGCCTCTATTTCGCAATTCTGGGTTTTCCAAAATTGGATTTTTAACCAGGGCTTAAACGTGAATTCATTACAACATTTCATTACTAGGACTTCTAAAATTTAATTTGTGGCTTGTTCTTGGATTATTTTTGGATTTGATTCTTAAAACTGCGGGTTCTAACATTTTCATTTTTACATTGTTTTTTTTTTCCAAGGAAATAAAATATTCATTAAAACTTTCAAAGCTTGTTGCTTTCACTCTTTCTTTTGTTACTGTTTATTTGGGCCTAAACACATAAAATAAGAATTAACCATGACAATATTAGGTCATTGTGACCCAGTTTTCACACATCATTGACTTTTGTTGTTTCAACATTCAGTTTGTTGCAACCTTAATATCTTGGACCTTATCATAGCAACACTGATGAAAACTGCATCTCATAGAACTACAACAGAGAGCTGTGGTGACTTTGTGTTTAGCATGCCAGATGTATGACTTAATTTTCACTGGTCACTATCCATTCATTACACACTCAACATCTTGGACTAGATTTCACCTACACTCATAAAATTGGTATGTGGATGTATCCCAAAGATTGTAACTGAACTATACCATTCCTAGGTTAGTGTGACCATATAATTATGCTAGAGTGACTTTTCAATTTCTAGCTGATTCTTTCATCTCCAATACCTGGGACCCTATTTCGACTACACTTATGGAAATTGACCTGTGGTTGCATATAAAGGTGACTAATCCTAAGTATAAAACTAGGTCATTGTGACTAATTTTCTTGCTTGAGTGCCTTTTGTTTTCAGCTTTCAATATGTTACATCCTCAGTATTTTGAATTGTTCTTTACCTACACTCATGAAACTTGGCATGTGATGGTCTCTTAATGAAGGAGCTCATATTTTACCAAAAGTAACATGACTGTGACATTGTTTTTATATTTATATTACTCAGATACTTTCCTAAATAGGGGCCCCGAGTGGCCGAGTGGTCTAAAGTGCTCTCTGTTACGGATCACTGCCATCTCACCTCTGTCTGCATGGGTTCGAGTCTAGAATTCGGCTAACGTGGGTATGAGAGAAAGCTCACCAGTAGCTTCTCGTGGGCCAGTGGTTCTTCCCTGAGATTTCCCACGTTTTTCCTCCACCATTAATACTAGCCGCCATGCATAGCCTATCATGTGCTGAAATATGACGTTAAACCCTACAACAACAACAACAACAACTTTCATTTATAACCCTTTTAATATTGTTTTTTACTCCAATATTTCCTCACCTTGCAAGGTGATTCATTTTTGCAAGTAAATGCCTAGTTTATTGTATATATTTTGGAAAAACTCAAAACAAAGAAAAGAATTCTTTATTAATATCTCCACAGTATCTCTAGCTAGTCTAATAATGGATGGAAGGAAAGGTTTATTGGAGAAGATTCAGTATACCTAATCATGTTTTACTAATTATGAGATTTAAAAGATTAATAACCTGCACATCCAGCTTCCACACAGCATTGTCTCAGAAAATATCTGTTAATGTGTGCTTACGTTTTGACACTAAAATATACTGTATCTACATATCTGCATATGCTTTATGCAATGGCAGATCTGGATCCATGAATTTTACACTTAAACTAACTTACAATCAAGTATATACGGTATGTTGCATTTTAATTAACATGTTGTTTATATGAAGTCAGTTAAAAGAGAATATTGTTTGTGTTGGTCATAACAGTGGTTGATTTGGGTCTGTGAGAAGTAATTCTCCAGGTATTTGTACAGTTAATGAAATTTCCAAAGCAGTTTTTAGTCCTCTGTTTCATGAGTTAAGGACATACAGCTAAATGCATATGGTATGGATATAAGTTTGAATAACATGCTTTATTCAGAATTGTTGGTGTAGGTATTGATTTTCAGTATCAGCCTGGAAACCAAAGGGATAGCCACTTGACTTAGGGGTTGTCTGTCTGTCACTCATAAATCTCTCTTAACTGTATTAGTCACCACTCCATGACTTTTTTAATTTATTTGACTATGTATTTTGACAAAATAGTAGTTTTAAGGACTGTAAATGTTTAGACAACATTAAACTTTGGAAGAAGATTCTGTATATGCTCACTTAAAAATTGAGTCCAGTTTGAAACAACATAGACCCTGATCTGCCAATGCATAAAGTGAAGTTGGAGCTAGGTCTATGTGTTTATTCTACTGATTACTCATAGCAGACTGCTTAGACCCTGATCTGCCATTGTATAATGTTCTGGTCAACCTAGATGTACATGTTTTTTCTACTGATAACTCGTAGCAAACTGCATAGAGCCGGATCTGCTGCCACATTATACAGTAGCAGATCTGGATCTATCTGGATCTATGCAGCTTGCACTTCGATGCAACCTTAAGCCGGTATATGTGGTATAGAAAATGCTTCAAGTAGCTAAATTACAAGGCACCTTATAATACCAGACCAAAAAATATGGATGGAATATAAAAATACTGTCTAAATATTTTAGATCAGTCACTCTAGATCAAGGCCTAAATTATAACCAATATAAACACAACAATTATGAATCCTTTAAATGTTATCAAAATATGACATATTGGTTACATGGTAGTACCTCTTTTAGAATGTAATTGACCTTGGCAAAATAGTTAATTTGGTGATACACTCAGTTGCCTCTTGGACCTTGGGTCACAGTCATTGTCCCGATGATTCGCAATAAGGATTTTGTTGCTTATGTTTTTAAAACCGCTTGATGAATTCTCTATCATATTGGTATGAATCATTATAAGCAAAGCTAATTCATTCTGAAACACACCTTCTCCCAGTGACCTTTATGTGTTGGAGTCAAGTTTTGGTTACATTTTTCTCATTTTCTTATATTTCCATAATCTTTTCGTAGAAAGCATCATTATAATGCAAAGATTACTTAATTTTGCTGATCATTTTGACCTTAGGTCAAGGTTACAGGTGTTTACAGACATATTTTAAACAAAAATGTGTGTTCAACTTGCAGGCACTGGCCTTCTGGTTGAGGGAAATAATTTGCTTACAATAATGATAGAGCTATAAGATACCAGTAGATTAGGAAGGATTATTATACAGCGGAAGAAACTCTTTAATGATAATTTAGGCTGGAATTGTTTTAATGCACACACCATATCTGTGGAGAGAACACAGTATAATTGTCATCCACGTCATTCTGTTTTGTAACATTACATCATGTCACGTCAAGTCTCATTTCTACTTAGTAACTTTTGAAAGACATCATGGGTTCAAGCCAGATGTGGTGAAAAGTTTAAAATTAAAAAGATCTAGGTCCAGTTCAGTACTGACCATTCTTGGACACTATTTAATGGAGTTACAGCTCCAGTTTAGCTTAGAACTACATCTTTTCTGTTGCATTGTTATTTGGTTTCTGCTCACTTTTGATTTGAAGAACATCATGAATTGAAATACAAATTGGAATGTTTCCAATACTCTGGAACTCTGCTCTGGAATAGTATTCCAGTTGAGGTTAGAAATGCCCACTCTATTTCCTTCTTCCAAACACAATATATCCAGAGGCTTCAGAGATGCAGCTTAAATAAATAAATTCCTTTGTATGAGGGCCTCAAGGTAGATTAGTTTTTAGCTAATTGTGTTACCCTCTTTAAATAAGGTCATTATTATTATTATTAATATTATATTATTATTATTATTATTATTATTATTATTATTATTATTATTATGAGTCTTTGCATTAAATGATGTAGGTCAAGGTCAGTTTTTACTATTTTTACAAACATATTTAACTTACTATTTTCCTGTTCATTGCATTTTCATTTCCGCTCAAGACCATTTGAAGGACTTAATGGTTCTGAACAAAATTAAATTTTACATTAAAGAAAACCTTGGTCAGATTTGATTTTAAATGTTTATGCAAAATTTAATGGATATTTCGTCCAATTTTGATGTAGAACTTTGTTGTTTTCACCTGAAATTCAAGTAGGAAACACATTTTGAAAGCTATTTCTAATACATCCAAAAACAGCAAATTCCAGATGATCTTTCAATAACATACTGCCTAGATGTGTTAGAAACATCGTTTTTCATTGGCTATTTGGCTCGCGCATGAGCAGAAGGGTAAAAGTTGGAGTTCTTTTCTTTTTTTTGTGCTAAACAGACCCATTATTTTTGTATCGAGACCACTCTTTATTCCAAATGCCCATCTTATCCTACTTTTTGCAAAGGTTCATCTGTCTGTTTGCAGTTCAAACCGGTTTGCCTTAGATCTGAGACCAAAAAGTCTAAAATCCAGACACAAAATCAAACAAATTTTGGGTAGAAAAAAATCGGGTCCAAAAAATGAGGCTTTTCCCTCTTTATTTTGTAGTGCAACTAGAAATTCCAGATTATTTGATATCTTTGTAGAGCTACATCTGTCTACCTTTCTATAATACCACCCACTTTAGTGTGTCATGCATGACCATAACGCTACAGAGCTTGGCAGTAGGCTACTACCTCCTGCCATGTTAATTCGTCACCAGGGGTTAATGTGTTAACAAGGATTTTTGAATTTTTTTTTCAAATCATCAAGGAATGGCTAAATTTGTAATTTATATGCAGTGTCGATGCACAAATGATTAAATATGCAAGGAATATTCAAATTTGGTGATGTCATCAAAATGCACCCATTAAGGAAACCAGTCAGATTATCCTTTTCTTCTGACAAAATCTGACAGAGTTATGGTTCTTTTTCCACTTTAAACTTTGCCTATTAATTGCAATATATTGGCAGGGATATCTCTTTCACATTTATATATTTCTTATTTTCATTCTTAGGAGGCACTGAATATGAATAATAAAGAAAAAGTATATACATTGCCAAACTGTCTGAAAAGCTGTAATCCATTTTGAAAAGTGTATAAAGGTGTATAAAAATATATAAATTTTAATTAAAGCTAGGAATGTTTTGTACCATTCTTATAAGTAAAAATTTTCTTTGTTAGCACATTTGAAGTATTTGCCAGCTGTTAGTGAGTACATCCCTAGAGCTTGCCTAGTTTTCTCTCAATGATTATTTTTCAGATACGATACACTGCCAGGAAACGAACCCTTGTTGGAAAGATTCGGTATCCCTTAATCCTCATTGTCAGCCAGATTAAGTAGGCTACCATCTTTATGGCAATTGATCTGTTTATTGTAATCTTACTTCAGTTTTTACATTCTTTTGAGGTTTTGCTTCAGCCTAGTACAAAACCTGTATAGGGAATCATATACCGACCCAGAAAAGTAATGTGTCACTCTTTAAATCTAAACTGTTAATTCATACTACATAAGTTAAAACAAAAACATTAATAGAAATATATTGTAATTTGCAAGTCTACTATTAGGTGACAATGATTTGCACTTTGGTTTGTAAGTCATAGAAAAAATTCATTTTTGGTGGAGCAAATGCATTTTCCAAAATAGTGTTTCATTTTGTGGAATGAAGGGGGGGGGGGAAGTTAGCATATATATAATAAATTTCAGGAAAACTCTACAAATTCTTAAATTGTATGTGTAGTTAGCTCTTCTTCAAAGGGCTAGAAAAGATTCTCTGAGTTATTTTCAGTTTGGTATCTTTAAATTATGTCAATATACACACAACAATAGTGGTGTCAGTTTTATTGACTTGAAACATGATTTCATATGTGCAAACAATTTTGGCCAAAAATATATCCTATAGAGAAAAATGTATAAATTCAACAATATTCAACAGTTGTGGTCATTAATTGGCTTGCAATAATATGGTTAAGAACTCACTTGACATTGTTGTGATCATTGGTAAAATTTTGGTGTAGTATTCGTTTGTCTTTAAGGCATTTTGGACTGTAAGGGTACAGCTTACACTGCTCTACTTTTTAAAAGTATTTAATTTTTGGTACATGATTTGTGACACAAGTATGTAATAAGCCTGTGTTTTTTGGGCAGGGATTGGTATATTGTATCCTATTTCACACTTAACTATGATGACATTTATTGATGATATGTTTGTTATGTGACAGTTATTATTCTGAGGTGATGTTATTATGTTTGTTATGTGACAGTTCTTATTATTCTGAGGTGATGTTATTATGCAGATTTTATTGTTCTGTCATAAAAGTCTGACAGAATATCATGCTGAATGATCGAAGATATAATAGAATTTGCACGACTTTGGTTTTGTTAATATGAAAAGCATTGAGATCAGCCCTCGATCGGTTTAATGTACTTAATTGACATATTTAATAAAATTTTCTGTAATGACGCTCAGTCTCACACTCACCATCGACACAAAAATACATTTAATGGTACTATTTTGTCTAAAATTCATTATACGTTTTGTTTTATATTGAAACTCAGTAAACATATTGCTAACAGTGTTGTGTAATTGCACAACGGTTCAAAGTCTGTGGCTGTTTTTCGTTTTTGTTCAGATAAAATTGCAGGAGATTTTGAAGATTATATCTCCCGTGTTCTAGACCCAGTTTAATGCCAGCCTTGTGATACCACAAATCCCTGTATAATATCCAGGGAATCCATTGTGGCCCATATGGGAACAAATGATTGTATATCATATTGACATAGTATTATTGAGTATTTGTTTTTTGTTCTTTTGGATAATGCAGTACTTAGTAACCAGTTTGCATGCAAATATTTAGTAAGATTTTCAATAACAGCACTCATCATGTTGTATTGAATATTACAAAATTGATTATAAGTAATGATGACTCGTTACAGCTTTGTATATGTCTGCCATAAGGCAAAGCATATTTGGTCATAATGTCCATCTGAAAAATCTCTCCGAATATCTGGCGATAGTTAATTTTGTTTATATACAAGAATTTGATCTGTTATGAAATTCTGTTAGTGGTTTGTGTTTAGGGTAAGAAAAATCTCAGCAGTTTCCAGGTCTAAAGGTCAAGTCTAAAGGTCAGTCACAATAGTTTTTGAATAATAGCATTATTTCTGCATAACAGAGCTGAATCATCTTTTGTGGATGGCTTGCACTTGAGTATGGGAGAAGCCTGATTATTTTGAGAAGGTCAAAGGTCAAGGTTAATGTGACTCTAGGAGGGAATATGGTTTCTGCAAACAAATTTCAGTTATCTACACTGGGTAGGCCAGGGTTCCCATGCTACCGAGAAATCGGGGAAAAGTCGGGAGAAATCATCATTTTTTCCCAACCATAAAAAATCCTTGAATTTCGTAAATATTGATGAAAGTTGGGAGAGACCTGGGAATTTTCCGCCAGAACATGACGGCCAAAACAATAACATAATTGAATCGTAACTAAACTGATCATGAGTTAAATTTATCGAGTTCTAACCAGAATATTTGGAGGGTGCAGTGTGGATTATTTGGATACTCACAATAAACATATATGCTGAGTAAATCCACTGCTCAGTGGATTAGATTCGTCTAGTAGATTTTTATTTTCAAAGTCAGCTCAATATCTGTATCTTTTCTTACATGGAAGGTATAAACACCAGTCTAGCATCATGGTGGTGGCAAAGCATAGCCACTTACTGGATGGCTCTGCAACCTTTAAGCGTTGTTAGATCAAGAGATACATGCATGAAATCAATATGAAAATTATAAAAACCAGTCTAGCATAATGGTGGTGGTAAAGCATAGCCACTTACTGGATGGCTCTGCAACCTTTAAGCGTTGTTAGATCAAGAGATACATGCATGAAATCAATATGAAAATTACCTATTTTCTCAGAAATTGTGACTATTATAATCGTTATGTCTTTAATTTGCTGAAGGTCAAGATAAAACTATGGCATCAATGAAATGTGACCTGGTACTCATGATTTGCATTGCTAGTCGCATGAGTATACAAATCTAACAACCCACATTATTCAAATGTTGTAGAGAAAAAAAAGTTAAAAAAATATTACGTGAAAGTGGTATACTGGTTGTAATAAAATTACAAAAATGAAAGAACACAAAATTTTCCATATTGATGTATTCCGAGAACAACTTCTGGAGTGACTACCACGTTGACATGTGCTCTCTGCTTGATAAAATCAGACTGGCCAGATTGCTGATATTTACAAAAGGTTTCAGACTGTCATTTAATCTAATTCCTGTACAACAACATTAAAAAGGAGTTTGTTGTTGATATCATGTAAATATTGGACTTCTGATGTCATTGTTTGAGATTTGTGAAGTCATGTGACTAGTAATGCAAATGGCGAGTACAGGGTCAGGTTTTATCTAATAGTTTTGTCTAGTCTGTCAGCAGATTATGGACACTATGATTATAATACTTGCCATTTCTAAGAAAATAAACCATGTTCCTATCAATTTCATACAGTTATAAGTCGATATAACATACATTTAAATTTTATAGGCCCATTGGTAAGTGATTACCATATGTCGCTAGCACACGGTGGCAGCAACTTCCAAATTTTCGATATGCAATTGCAATGACCCCACACCCAAATGTCCAAATAGGAAAAATGGGGTGGGAATATTTGGAGAAAACCCAGATTAGATAACGAACTGCTATTTGTTTTAAGCCAAATTTGTAGTCTAAATGTTTGAATCTCAGAGCTGAAATGAGAAATTGTTGTCCCTTTTATTATATATTAAAAATGATACGAGCCCCTGTATCAATACAGGTTTGGGAACTGGTTTAACGAATTACAAGAAGACAAGCTGATTTTACAGAAAATTCAGTCCTTGTTTATACAACAGTATATAAATTTGAAGGTCTTTTGTCAAAATTGAAATCAAATCTTTTGAAATTGTTTTATAAATGATGGATTTTTAACCAGATCATCTTAAGGAGATTAGTTTGTTTGAAAAATCTTGTTTGGAGTTTTATTGGCACAGATAAATTCAGGGTTAAACTCTTTTCGTTACAAGACAAGATTCTAATTATTTGCATTTATTGGGTTTTTTTATGTACTGTAATAGGCAATGTTTACTTTCTATAAAATACATATATATATTGCTAAAGAATTCTTTATAATTAAAGGTTTGAAAGGAAACAAAACTACTTTGTGTTCATTAAGTTGTTCCCACTTAGCAACCTAATGCAGGTCAGCAAAATAATGTTAGAATTTATATTCTATACATTGAAATGACTTTACATGCCAATTTTAGGAATATAATCAAACTTGTTTCATGTGATACTATTTTGTGGTTTTGTACATCATCATCTTTTCTTACTTAGATATTTTGGAGAGTCTTGAAAGAGAAACATCTTTAGATTTAGAAAATGCATGTGTTACAGTCTAAAATATTCTTTAATTCAGTTCAGTAATGGTCATATGTGAAACCTTGAAAAAATAAATTTCATCCTAGAAAAACCCTGGAAATGACCTGGAAATTTATCTTTAGAAAAGCGTGGGAACATATAATGTGATGTTCACAGTACTTTTATTTTCTTATAGAAGTATAGTGCTGCAAGGAAGTAAATTATTATAAATCTGTTTGTAAAAAAATAACCAATACATGTACCTTCTGGTTTCCATCATCATAGTTGGAGCATACATTCAGTAATTTAAACTCATTTCAAGAAAGGTTATTATAGTATGGTGTAGTCTGTTCATTTGGCTATATGTTTGTATGTTTGTCTCTAACCATTGCTTGTGTAATCCATAATTTTGTAATGGTTGGGTATATATATATATATATATATATATATATATATATATATATATATATGTGTGTGTGTGTGTGTGTGTGTGTGTGTGTACAAATCATATGGTGAATAACAATCCTTTCAAGTGCACTGGATCCAGCAAGGGATCACGTGTGTCAGGGATTGATTAAGATAAATGCAATAAATTTACAGCAAACAGTGTGAAACTAGTATCTAACTAGCATGAGCGCTTTAGACTTTTTAATGAGTCTTTTTCAAAGGCAAATACAAAACATAGACAAGACAAACCAATAAAACAGAAAAACAGTTATGTTTGCAAAACTTTACATTGCTGATTTTACTGGAATTAAACCTTTCACTGTATTATGTTTCAACTAGCTTATTTCAATTTGTTTATGATACTGGAAAATATTTTTATTGACCTAGACATTGATGAGCCATAACGACATCTGTTATTTTATGGAAATTTATGTAAGTGCAATATCCTGGATAATTCATTGTGACAGTAGTTATTATAGGCTATTTAGGAAATTTAGAGAATTATTTAAAAGAAAATGTGTCGGCTGCAAAAGATTATTTTATTTGTGCAAGGCTGACTTTTTCTAGTCTTCTTGATTTAAACTGTTTGGTTTCAGTGTTCTAAGGTGGTGCATCCAGTAAGATTCCTTTTCTTTCCCAGTTTGGGAACTCCAGTTGGGGTTGTGAGCAATTGCAAAAAGTGTTGTATCACTGAAAGTGTGGCCAGGGGAGGAGGAGTGTTCTGCGACCAAACTTCTGTACAGCTTCGTCATCCAATCAGATCTATGAAGGTTGATCCTTTTGTGTAGCTTTTCAGTTTCTCAGACATACTGAAGGCTACAGATCTTACATGCAATGAGATAAATTACATTCTCTGTTTAGTTTTTCTCTAGTCACTGTACTAGAAAATGTCCTGGTCTCTATCAGATGTTGAC
The DNA here is from genome assembly GCA_028554795.2 of Sinohyriopsis cumingii. Lineage (NCBI taxonomy): Eukaryota > Metazoa > Mollusca > Bivalvia > Unionida > Unionidae > Sinohyriopsis > Sinohyriopsis cumingii. The sequence goes on from CM068827.1 coordinate 45,561,302, forward strand.
ATGTTTTGTACCTTTTATCACCACAGGGGCCAGATTGACTAGGAAGGTCTTGATTAGTGATTGGCGTTAGCTTTGCCTTGCCTTATAGGATGTCCCTGAGGTTTTTTGGTCTCCAGTAGGCTACAACAGGTTTGTTAGGGAAGATTAACTTTAGTGAGTCTGACGATTCCACGATGGGCCAGTGTTTCCCGATGATTTTACCTACTTTGGGGTTGTCCGGATGGTAGGTCAGGATAAATGGCATCTTATTAGCCTTTACATTCCTTCCATATTTTAATAGGTCATCATGGTTTGTTTGTTTAGCCCTTTGGGTTGCCTCCATATTCAGGTCTTTATCATAGTCTTAGTAAATTAAATGTTTAGATAGCTGTTCAGACCTTTTTAGGAATCATCTGAGGAAATTCTGCATATCCTCAGTGCCTGACTATATGGGATGTTCATAATGCAGTGTTTTGGATGACAGCTGCTTGGGAGGAGATACTGGTGTTTGTCGGTTGGTTTCAAGTAGACATCCATATGGAGTTTGTTTTCTACCAGTATGGTTGTTGTGTCTAGGAAAACGTGGTTTGAGTTGGAGACTTCTTCCTTGAATTTTGTTAAGGGATGCAAGTTGTTTGCCTTTGATAAATTAATCATCCAGACTTTCTCTTCCATGTTGCCACTTCATTTCTATATCATCGATAAAGCGTACCCACTGGTATGGTGTAAGTTCAACCGATGCTAAAAGTTGACCATATGCAACACCAACATGTAGAATGTGTGACTGGTTTTGCTTCATCAAACTCTTAATATACCAAATACGGTATATCCAAAAGGTCTAAATTCCAAAACTCTATGCGACATAATTTTTAAAAAATATATGTTATATTCTTTAAACTATGTTAAGATTGGTATTTCAGTTATGTCCCCATTTTACAATTATTCAAGAATATTTTTATTTTTATATTATTCTAATTTACAGAATAACTTAATGGAGAAAGTATAAACTAATATCATAAAAATAAGTTTACTAATTCATTAAAAAGAAGAGAAATTATAAGCTAAATTTTCAATACATTATGACTAATTATTTATAGAATATTTATTTATATTATTATAAGCATTATGCAGATCATAATTTTTACAATATAATTTGAGTTATGACGAAATATTGAGCATTCATCAATAATGTGTCAAGATTAATGTTATTTTTAAAAATAATAAAATATAAATAAAACAGCCTAGTCCCAAGTATAACTTTTGAACTACTAAAGATACTTTAGTGAAACTTTGTCCAAATATATGTTTTGATGGTGTACTGCTTATGATTGTGATGTTCCCTGTTTGAAGCTAAGTGCCACTGCAAGCAATATGTAATTATAAAACTTACATCTCTGCTTGGAATATAACATTTGAACCACAAAATATTTAGATGAAACTTAACATAATTATGTATCATGTATAGTGAGCGTGCTACATACCATAGCATGACCCCATGTCTAAAGGTCAAGGTCATGTCAATAAGATGTAATTCTATGGCTATCCTTGGCCTGAGGAAAACTTTTAAACCATTGAATATATATATATATATATATATATATATATATATATATATATATATATATATATATATATATATATATATATATATATATATATATATATATATATATTCATGGGACTTTGCCCAACAATATACCATGTTTATGTGTGTCATATACAATAACCATGCCTCCTGTTTCAAAGTCAAGGTCATGGCAAAGGAAAATTCACTCTTGACTTATCCAGAGTGATGCTCATTAATCACTTTCATATTTTTGATGACAGTTTAATCAGGTCCATACATTTTGTTGAATCACTAGTTCTAAGGTCAAAGTCAATAGAAGGAAAACAGTCACAAGATGGGCAATTTATTATTATGTGCCATTTGTGATACTGTTATTTTTACTTGTCTTTTCAGTTTTATTAATATGATTTGCCAAAGAATTTACATGAAAATCAGATAGGGCTATCAACAACAGAGTAACAACAATCTTGCTTTTCGCAATCTTTGGTCATTGATTTAACACATTGAGTTGGAACATGAAAGTGTTAATGACCACCTATCCAGAGTCAGTGGTGGCCAGAGTTCTCCAGTTCCCTCAATTTTTAGATTGCCAGATGTCAATAACGCTGTAGCTTTTAGAGATACAAATTGTCATATGATGAGTATAAATCGATATATAAGTACTGACATAGCCATTCTTTTCTTCAAAGTTCAGTTTGCTTTGATTTTCATCTACATCTTTTATATTTTGTAATTACACAAATTTGGATATAATTGCTTTGACACGTACCTGCTATGTTTGCATCTATCTTTCTAAATAAAGATCCTCAAACAAGGGAGAAAACTCCTGGTTAGAGATAAAAATTACAGTCTCTCATCAAACTACCTGACAGCTGCAAGGCAAAATTAATGTTTCTAGTCTGTGTATTGGACAAACAGTAGTGTTATAACTATGCACATATAACATCTCAGAATGATTATTTGAAGTACATCCCCATATTTTTTTAAAGAAAACGTGTAGCTCTCTGGACACATATGGTTCAAAGTACATGTATATAAAAAATTGTTTTAGAGTTTTTCTTTAGTTTTTAATCTCCATATTTAGATGTTGCCGCCAGAGTTTCAAAAAGTAATATTTTTTGTATTTTAATGGAGTTTTGAGCACTTTTGTAACAGTTGGTTTGGTTTTGTAGGTGTTAGCACCATTTTCAGCATGTGATAGATTATATATAGCAATAAGTTTGAGAAAGCCCCTTGGAAAAGCCACCAATCCATGGAAAGTAACTCACAAGCTTTCTGTTATATCCATTTTGGCTGAGCAGAGACTAAGACTCATGCAGGTGAGATGTGTGAGTCATCTGTAAAGGTGAGCACCTTAGATCACACAGCCATCCAGGGCCCCACTTTTGTAACAACTTTGATTTGTAGCCTTTCTAAGACAGCACTGACATATAGGCAAATTTGTTCAAATCAAATGCAGTTTTAGGATCATAGATTATCACATAAAGTTAACATTTTTGGTTTCATAATGTCTGGCTGTAAAATTGATATGTATGTAATATATTGTGATATAGCACTTAATTGTAATACTGTAATATGATGCTTAATTGTTATCCATGATTTAGCACTTAATTGTTATACTGTGTTGTAATACTTAATTGTTATACTGTTGTTGTTGTTATAGGGTTTAACACCATTTTGCAGCACAAGATAGGCAATATATGGCAGCCAGTATAAATGGTGGAGGAAGAACATGGGAAAACCCCGGAAAGAACCGACCTTATTGAAGCTACCGGCAAGCTTTCTCACATACCCAAATTGGCCAAGCCCAAGACTTGAACCCATGCAGACAGAGGTGAGATGGCAGTGATCTGTAACAGTGAGCGCTTTAGATCGCTTGGCTACTTGGGGCCTCTGAATTGTTATACTGTGATTTAACACTTAATTTTGAATACTATTACAAAACAAATAGTAATAATGCTGTGATATAACACTTAATTGTTTTCTTCTCATATAAAACTTAATTGTTAGACTCTTTACAAACATTTGATTGCTATTCTCTGACAAAACACTTAATTATTTTACTCTGATATATCACTTAATTGTTATACTGTGATATAACACTTGTTATATGTAACATAACAGTTTTTATAATGATATAACACTGACTTATTTTACTGTGTTATAGCATTTAATTGTTGAACTCTCCAATAACCTTTAATTGTTATACTGTGATACAATACCTAATTGTTATTCTATGATATAACCCTTGTCATACTATGATATAACACATAATAGTTATAATTTTACAGTTATATTCTGATGTAATACCAGTATTTAATTGTTGTACTGTGATATAACACTTAATTCTTATACTCAGACGTAACACTTAATTGTTATAATGTGATATAATACTCTGTTGTCATACTGTTATATAACACTAAATTGTTATATCTTGATATAACACCTAATTGTTTTACTGAGATATAACACCTCATTGAGTAATGCAAAATGTTGAACCTATCTAGTAAACAGTATCACAAACTTGTGTCCATCTTGTGTGTAATTTTTTGAAACATGGTTTAATAATATGACATTTTAGAAGCTGTATGAAGCCACAATGTATCAGAATGTAGTTTTATATCAATAATTTATAGATGATGTTAAACAATTTTTATCATAATAAATTCTTGTAGATCTGCTCCTCCACCAACACCGAAGTCATACAATGTCCTGTCCTGCAAGAAGTTGACAGCATCTATCAAGTCATCTAACTATTTAGGAAGACCCTCATCAACAGGTAAAATAGTGACGGATTATCCACATTCATTTACAATTATTGATTATGAAGCACTGATCAAGATAATTTAATTTCATAGTAACCATAAAACTGGATAAAAAGTGACAAATTTTCATGTCAGAATCCTTAAAACCCTTGTATGTGTGTGTTATTTGGAGTTTTAACAATTTTTCAGCCATATTTCTATGATGTCTTTGGTGTGGCAGTTTATAGTGATGTCTTTATTATGCCATTTTATAGTGACATCTTGCACTAGGGCATCATGTCACAGACATGCAGCATCAATGTCCCACCCAGTTATGTTTTCCTGACACCAGGCCGACCAGTGCTAACACTGACCTCTTAATGCTGGGCTCCAAGCGAGGAAGCTACTGATGCTATTTTTATAAGTCTTTGGTATGATTTGTCTGGAGTTCGAACCCATGACCTCCCATGTCTGAGAAGAACACTGTAACCACTTCACCCACTGGAATGGTCTACATATTTGTAATAAAATTAAGAGTCTTTTTCATCTTTATATAATAACTCATTAACTTCAAATTCAGTTTAATCTAACTTCAGTTTACAATCACAGGTAGATGTATAAAATATTTTGCTTCTTTTTCATACATTTCACAATGTGGTGTAAAACTAACAGTATACAGAAATATTTCAATATCATTGCAAGGTCATTAATTGTTATTTATTCCAGAAGATTTGCAGTTTTGTATCTCTTGATATAAAATTTGGAAACAATGCAAAAAGCTAAAAAGAAATTCCACAGAAATTTAAACAAATGTGCAAAATTGATGATGCCATTGCAAAAACTGTGGTTTTGCAGAATACTGTGCAAGTATGTTGTCTGGACAATTGTTTGTCTGTTTTATATAATCAGTGATAGCTTAAACTCAGATAACAGGTAATTAAAAAGACCATGACTACTGTTCCTCTTTACTTACAAAGAAATATAAAAGACCAAACTAACTTTTTGTAATTTACGCTTTGTCTATTTATAAACTACACTAAATTATAATCCTCAGCTTCGATCCATTCCCAAATTAAATTTTATCATTCTGGACAATGTTGAGGATTTCTTAGGTCCAGGAAAATGGACTGGAATGTCATGGAAAAGCTGTTGAGTCATGATTGTTTTAGTTTCCCAGAGTTGACAAACCAGTTTTATGAATGAAATTAAATTGCTGTACTTTTACAACTGTATATACTCTATACATATGTACCCATCTGGAAAATGCACAGACCTAAGTCAGACAGATCTGGATCAATGCAGTTTGTTAGGAGTAATCACTAGAACAAGCAACAAAGACCCTGATATGCAGGTGAAGCATGGAATGGCAAATCAGGGTCTATGTTGAATGCAGTTGGACCAATTATAAGCATGTATATATGGTAATTTGTTCAAAAAACATTTTGCCAATTTATACCATATATATACACAATTATAACTCTGATCCAACTGCAAACTGCATAGACCCACATCTACCATTGCATATGCATCTGCAGATTTGGGTCTATACAGTTTATTAAAACACACAGTAAAACCAAAATTATAGACTGATCTTCTGGTGCATTATGCAATGGGAGATGAGGATCTGTTTTGTTTGCAATTAGTAATGACTTATAAGTGAGTACATATGGTCATTTGTGTGTTTACCTGGAAGATTGAATGTTTATTTTATCCAGGGCTGTATTGTAAGCATTTTGAAAGAAACCGAACTGCAAGATAAACTGCACTAAACTGTTATGGAAACATGAAATTTTGTTTTAGAATTAATAGCCTGAAAAATGGCCTGAAAAAATCATTTGCAACTTGATAATTTCTCTTATTATTATTATTATTATTATTATTATTATTATTAGTTTATTTATTTATTTTCATGAAATGTTATGCTTCCAGAGCCATTACAAGAAGACCCTCCAGTGCAAGATGTTATTGGTGGTGGAATATCCCCAGCTGAAGAAGGGACAGATGGCAGTGGCTTGGAGGGATATACCTCACCTCTCACTCGTAAATTGTTCCGCATGCCAGGAACTCAACCATCTGTGGCAGGAAGTAGTATTGCTGAAGAAGAAGAAAGTCTGGATCATTTAAGTAGGACTTTAAAGGAAAGGGCTACTAGCCCTGGCATGCCTCTTATTTATCAAGGTAGAGAGGTCAAGGGTTGTAGTGGTGAAGGTAAAGGTGATGGTGAAGGTCAAGATTTGCACAAAGGTGAAGTTGATAAGTTTGAGTTTGAAGGTGAAAGGGTGACTGAGGTAAAATATTCTGAACCAGATGATGTTATCAATGCATTTATTGAATCAGATCCTTTAGATGAGTTCTCTGAGGATAAACAGGAAATTACTGAAGTTTCAACAGAGATTTCTCAGAAGAAATTAAGTCAGGAAGACATGACAGTAGTGGAAGATGATAGCATACATGCAAGTGAAACTGACAGAAGTGGAACAGTAGATCAATCAGATGTTCATATAGTAAAAGAATCTAGTGATCATGAAGCTGAAGAACATGATGGTGCTCACCGAATAAAAGAGCAGATTGATAATCTTCCAGAGGAGACTGTGTCCAATGGCTACTTCAGCAGTGTAAACGAGGTAGATGAAGAACAATGTACTGAGACCCATTCCATGTCAGAGAAACTATCCCAAAAAGAAGATGATAAAATGTCCATGAGTTCAGGACAGACTGACTTGACAAGTGAAAGAGTGTCTGTAAAGATCACTGGGGTCAGTCATGTAGAGATCAAGGTCATAGACGAAGTGGCAGGGGGCACAAAGGAAGAAGTAGATTTAAAGGCAGAGTCTGACCTTGTAACTGAAGAAGTTGATAAAAGCAGCAAGGTTATTACTAACCAGACAGATAATAATCAGGAAGAGGTAGATGTTTTAGAGGTGGTGAAGGAGAAGGAGGAGATGGAAGAAGAGGTTGTAGTGGTGTTAGATGGGGAACACATGAAGATGGGAGAAGGTAAACCGTTTTTAGGTTCCCTACATTGAGCTGAACATTTCAAGCTATTTTAACATTTCAGAAATAATTTAAAAGTTTTAACTATTATATAGGTATTGTGAAAGAAATCTTAAGAAAAAGGATCACCATGTTCTCTAGCCCTGTGTAATGTAAAGGCAATGTATAATTTTATTTCAATTGATGTGTATCATTCAAGTGATGGATATCATCTGTTGATTGATAACTGTACTGGCAAATTTGGTTTAAATTTTCTTTTAATGAACTTCATATGTTGCCATGTAATTAGGGTGCAAAGATACCATATAATTTGGAACATGTAAGTTACCACATAATTGGGATACATAGTTACCATCTAATTAGGGTACATAGTATATAAGTGGGATACATTGTTACCATTTAATTGGGATACAAAGTTACCATCTAATTAGGGTACACAGTATACAACTGGGATACTTAGTTTCCATATGATTGAAAATACATAGTTACCATGTAATTGGGATACATAATTACCATATAATTGAAAATACATTTTTAACATATCATTCGGATACATAGTTACCATATACAGTGTGACCCTGCTATAACACAGTAGTTGGGAAACATAGTACCTGACTGTGCTATAGACCAAACCGTGCTATAAGCAACCAGCTAAGTTAGCTGAAGAAAATGATGCATGTACCCCCCAAAAAAATTGCAAGGACGGGGGTAGGTAATAAATGCGGGCACAAAAATATGTGCTTCATTGGCACAGTTACCATCTTAAATCGATGTATATTAAGTGAGAATATGCCTGTAGTGAAAACAGAGAAGGCATACGTAATATTTTACTTTATTCAGGGAGCCAAGCATTGGTATATATATATATATGTGTGTATGCTGCTTATATATACATGTCTAATGTATGGCATGAATAGAGTATCAACACCGTGTACTCACCCATGAATCTCATCACATACATTAACTTCACAAGCAATTCCATCAAATATATGCACACAAAGAGATTTAAAATAGTCAGTAACTTTGTCACAGGTCATATAGGTCTGAATTTAGTGGAAAGAAATAGCACAATCACGAATGATGAAGAACATTTACTTTTAAGTACATCCTAAGTCGGTTAAAGATGGTTTACATTTTAATCCACCATTGGTAGCGTTTGTAAGCATACCCTTTTTTACTGCAAAAAGAAAACTTTTACAGCACAGTAAATGTGTTCCAGTCACGTTGAAAAATGAAACAATCCATCAGATTCCATTGCTTTTAATTAAGTTTGGTACTGACTTCCTGTGAAGAAAGTTTTAATTTTATTATTGAAGATTGTAGTCGCTTTCTTTGATAAAAGGTGCATGAGTTATTGAAGTCACTGCTAGAGGCCAACTTTGGAGAACCAAACAAACGCCCATTTCTTATTGTCATGGCAACATCAGATAATTGTATTGCATGATTGAGACCAATGTTTTTTTCATTTGCTTAGTATGTTTTCGTAACATTCAGTACTTCAAAGGTTTTGTTTTCTTTGAAATTTCAGCAAACTATTTTATCTGGGTACATTTTTAAAAAGGAATTAGCAATCATTTAGTTGATTTTAGATACCATTCCTCACTGCGTATTGAATAGACAAAGAAGTAAGATTCTTTTTTTTATATTTATGATAGTGGAGTGATGCTGCATTCTATACACGCATCAGAAATTTAATAAAGGGTAAACAGAGAATAGATATGCAGGTGTTCTGGACTGATTACAGGGATTACAACAGAAAATGTGAGTGTTCTGAAGGACTTAATTTTGAGTGACAAGAAGAGGAATTTTACTTACCATCCACATACAAATGTCAGTCTGTGTAAATATATTAATTGCTTTCGAGCAGCTGAAAATCTGATGAAAGATAGATTATGAGATAATGACTCATCCAGTTGACCTCCACTGCCAGAAATGTCAACAACAACAAAAAAGCAGATATCTCACATCATACAGTACTCATGTTAGATGTCAACATAAGCGGATTATGATATAACAATGCACTGTTAGGATGGTTTGCCAATATGGACAGATAAATTGTTTATGTAACAATAGATAAATTTCAGTACATTTTATATCAAATTTGCTTCATCCTTTCATGGGGCCTCTGAATTTCTCCACTCCAAACCAATGGCTGTATGAACAAATTTAAACATCTAACGATGTTACCAATAATAATAAAAAAATCGCCAGATGGTATATTTTCCCACTAGTAAGGAAGAAAACCAAGTTTGCAACATTGGCAAAGCCCTGCGCAATCCCTGAATAAACTTTATACACATTATTTTTCGTACTTTTAAGAAGGAAAATCTTTTTTTGTGTATGAGAAAAATACATGCAAAATTTAAGGAGCCACACCATGATCATCTTGTATTATTCATACGTGATCTCTTCCCCAAAATGATAATACTCTTTTTACGTTTCTTTGGTACTTTTAAGAAAGAATTTCTTTTCGTGTTTGAGAAAAATACATGTATTTGAAATTTTGGGAGCTGTACCATGGTCATGTTATATCCGAATTCATATTATAATGGAGCATACTATAGCGGGGTCACACTGTTATTGGGATAGATAGTTACCAGTCTCTCACTATCAAGCAATTAAATTATACATGCAATAGTATGCTTTACTGAATCTTTTCAGATGTTTAAATGATTTAGGAGAAAATTTGATTAATATTTATAGGAACAACTTAGAAATAGTTGAGGTCCACCAGACTGGTGCTAGTAATATGTACAGCAGACTGGTGCTAGTAATATGCACAGCAGACTGGTGCTTAGTAATATGTACAGCAGACTGGTGCTAGTAATATGTACAGCAGACTGGTGCTAGTAATATGTACAGCAGACTGGTACTTAGTAATATGTACAGCAGACTGGTGCTAGTAATATGTACAGCAGACTGGTGCTAGTAATATGTACAGCAGACTGGTACTAGTAATATGTACAGCAGACTGGTGCTAGTAATATATAACACATCCATGGTCATAAAAGATCAATCCTAGACCTCGGATGACTACATCTTTCAAGTTCTTTAGATACATCAGGCTAGTCAAAGAATAGTTACCCATAATTTTGATAAACAACTAGTTAAAACTTCATCCAACAGTAAGGGAACTTTTCGAATTCATGTCTATAATTTAATTGCATATTTTATTTCTTTTGTACAGATTTTGCATTTTTGTGGAGTTTACAGTGTATGATCTCTTATTCATAATTTGTGTGATTTTCATTGAGGTTTGCAAGTTTTATTAACATTTTGCGTGTTTCATTTGCACTAGTTTTGTGTTTTATTTTAAAGCACACTGACATTTTCACAGAAAAGAGATAAAAGATATAAAATTACTTTTCAAACTATATTAGAACAAGGATTAAAATTATAAGAGAGTTGCTCAAAAGGTTTGCAACAATTTTGAAATTTTCCTAAGTAGATTGCAGGAGGAGTGTTCAGGAAAACATGGGGAAAAATTCCAACAGTATAATAAAATATCATATATTTGGTTTTTTCTGGTACCCTTCTGGAAAAAATGACTATTACTGAACTAGGGCCTTAGATTCCTAACACCATTGGTGTGTTTTACATCTTAATTTGGCTGATTTGTTCTCTTTTGTTCTTATACATTGCAGTGTATGCACAAAGTCAAAGCCAATCATGATGGCTTTACAGTAAGAAGTTAGCAATTTTGACAGAAACTTGTTGAGAGCTGAGCACAAACTCATGGCAGCAAGATGCACTTAAGAAATACAATGGTCCAGAAGTCCGTCGAAAACTTATTAGTTTTTGGATGTGGTCCTGCAAGTTGCAAATGCTCAGAAGCATAGTGACTTATATCCAGTGCAGACTAATAAATATGTCTTGATAACAATGTATTTATGCTGACAGTAGTTATCGAGACTTGTTAGCAACTTTAGGAATAAATAGATTGTTATCACAACAGATTTAATTGATCTAACAGTGTCATCACCCCTTGCTGCTGGCAGAAAAATGTAATTAACCCTCCAGGTTTCTTCCAAGTCAAAGAAAATTAGGCAAAGTAAAGCCCCAAATACATCACAGACCAAATGTTATTTTTAGTACTGTATATACAGTAAAACCTGTCTAAAGATACCACTGCTATGAGAGACCACCTGTTTTGAGAGACCAGAATCTCCATGCACAGATTTATTGATTATATACTGCTATGACATGTTATGAGAAAACACCTGTCTTGAGAGACCATTATCTTTTGGCAAAAGGGTTTGTCTTTCAAGACAGGTTCTACTGTACTTGCTTATAAGTCGAGTCCAACTGCAAACTACACAGACCACGATCAGCTGTCACACAATGCTCCAGCGGATTATGTTCTATGTACATGTAGTTCTTGGATGTAATCAGTAGAACAAATAACATACACCTAGATATGCTGGTGCATTATGCAATGGAAGATTGTTGTCTACATTGTTTGCTGTTGGACTCAAAAGTAAGTATTGTTATGTTTCAAAATAGGTACTTGCTGATTTGGTTATAGAGAAGTACATTTATTTGCAATATCCTCAAATATGTATATACATATTGTTATACAGTCTCTGTAGCACAGTGTACAATGATTTAATACATACATATGGTGATACAGTCTCTGTAGCACAGTATACAATGATTTAATACATATGTATGGTGATACAATCTCTGTAGCGCAGTGTACAATGATTTGATACATACGTATGGTGATACAGTCTCTGTAGCACAGTGTACAATGATTTAATACATACGTATGGTGATACAGTCTCTGTAGTACAGTGTACAATGATTTAATACATGCGTATGGTGATAGTCTGTAGCACAGTGTACAATGATTTAATACATGCGTATGGTGATACAGTCTCTGTAGCACAGTGTACAATGATTTAATACATATGTATGGTGATACAGTCTCTGTAGCACAGTGTACAATGATTTAATACATACATATGATGATACAGTCTCTGTAGCACAGTGTACAATGATTTAATACATGCGTATGGTGATACAGTCTCTGTAGCACAGTGTACAATGATTTAATACATGTGTATGGTGATACAGTCTCTGTAGCACAGTGTACAATGATTTAATACATACGGATGGTGATACAGTCTCTGTAGCACAGTGTACAATGATTTAATACATACGTATGGTGATACAGCCTATGCTGCATAATGTAAAGTGATTTAATATTTAAACATAATGATACCATCTGTGTATCTCATTGTACAGTGGTTTAACATTTAAACATGATGATATTGTCTGTGTATCTCATTGTACAGTGATTTAACATTTAAACATGATGATACTGTCTGTGCATCTCATTGTACAGTGATTTAACAGTTAAACATGATGGTACAGTCGCTGTAACACAATTTACAGTGCTTTAGCATATTACTGATGCCACACTTTCAAAAATCAGGTGAAATCTTTAATTTCTGTGAAGGAGTCTACTAATTCACAGTGCTTTAAAAGTATTTTTGTTATAAATAGACATTAGTGAATCATAGTTTTTTTCATCTTCAGTATAGTTGTTTTTAAAAGAAGTCATTAATTATGATCAAAATATAATCTTCTTAGTAGATATTTTCATTAGATGTTTGATGTCAATAGTTTGTTCTTAGGGGTTTGTTTTGTTTCTATTTTCCCTCATTATTACATCTACATATATATCATTGCTATGATTAAATTTATAAGATAGAAATTTTCTGACAAAGTTGAAAGATATTTTAAAGGATAAAATTAAATCAAACGGTAATCTCTGTTTCACTTACAAATTTTAATAAATTAATTATGTTGAAGGTAAATCCAGATTTTAACAATTTGAAAAAATGAAAAGACTGATGTTGGAATAAAAAAACGTGTAATGTCTTTGATGTAAAATTTATGTGATTTTTTTCACAAGGTTAATATAATAATGTTGTGTTTCATTCATATAATGTATGTAATGTACAAAAATTATAAAAAAATTTATCATTCTTTTAGTAACTGGTGAGGAGAGTGAAGATGAAGACAAAGTGGATGAAGTCCTCCTTGGTAAGGCTACATGGAACAAGTTTATAAGAGTTGTCTCCCATACTCTGTGGTGGGAATGAAATATGGAAAGGATTAGAAAATATTTTGATTAAATTTGCACCTAAAATGTTCCAGAGGTTAAATTATTTTTTAATCTTTAGTGAGTTGAAAACTGAAATAAGACTGCATAATAGATCCATAGAGAACAGTGTTAGCAATGCATTCGGCAGAATTTCAAGTGAGAAAGGAAAAGTTGGAGCTCATTTTTTAGGGTATTTGATAGTGATCTTCAATCCACGTTAAGGAGGTATTTTATTTCGTATCTGTCATATGAAATGTTTGCAAAGTTTTGAAACCGTATCAAGGTTTAAATGGGTCTTACTATGAATTGCCTGTGTATGCATAAACTTGACACTTGCATTATCTCAATTAAATGCTATATGTATATACTCACTTATAAGTCAAGGCAAACTGCAAACCGCAAAAAATACAGATGTGCCTATTAACAATATGCACCTGCACACCAGGGTATATGTTGTTTGTTTTTCTGATTACTCCTAACAAATTGTACAGACCCAGATCTGCTGGCACATTATACTATGGCAGATCTGGGTCTGTGCATTTTACAGCTGGACATCTTATTGTAAGTGGGTATATATGGCAGGTACAATCAAATGTCTAATTTGTTTTGTTTACAGCCTGATATACTTGATTGGAGATCTAGGTAAACTTTTGTATCTTGGAGAGAAAATTCATAAATAATGAGCAGATAATCAGATATACTATAAAACAGCCATTATAAGCATGCAAAAAATTCAGCACCTTCATCGGATGATGTTTAGAATTTTTAATGCAGATTAATTTGAGCTATGTTAGCATGTGACTTATTCAAGAAATGAAAAGTATTAAGCAAAATATTAAATGAAAATGTCAGCATACTTAGGGTTGCGCACAAATCACCAGTATTTCTCAGGCATCAGTATTAGTCATTTTTACAGCATAATGAATTATATGGGATTTCTTATAATTATAATATTTGCTTACTTTCTTACTTAACACTTACCTCACCTAAGCACTTTTGGACAGCTCTAAAACATTTCAGAAGAAGTGCATTTCAGCACCTTGGACCAATTTGTATACAAGTGCATTTGGACACGTACACCATCTGCATAGAAGTTTGTTTTGGTGCAGCAGAAAACATAAGCCAATTTGGTGCTGGTTTTCATAGTGCCATCTTCAGGGAAAACCCCTTATTAGAAACTACAGGCAATGAGGTAAACAACCATTACGTCAGATCATGTGGTTGCAATTTAAGATATAATCGTGATCTGCTATTTAAGGTAATTGGGTTAGGTTTTTCACTATCCCAAGCCACCGATTTCATTCAGCACTTTGTCGAGTTTGAATGATTAAAATTATGGCTATGAATACTTCAGTTAGTCAGATACTGGCCCAGTTATCAGTGTGGGCACCAAAGATTTTTAAACGTTATCAGATTTAGATGATTGAGTGATACAAATGTAGACAATGAACCAGTAAATTTGGAAACTGAGAAAGGTCTGCTATGGTAGGTCACACAGCTTCAAATGACTTGACAGCTCTGTAGCGTCAAGGTCATGTATGATACACTAAACTGGGTGGTATTATAGAAAGGCAGACATATGTAGCTCTACAATGGTACCAGATAATATGGAATGTCTAGTTGCACTACCAAATACAAAGGATAAAACCTCATTTTTTTTAATACAATTTTTTTCTACCCAAAATTCACCCGTGGTCGAAATCCAATTTTATGTCCTAAGATTTTAGACTTTTTGGTCTCAGACCTAAGGGAGACTGGTATGAACTGCAAACAGACAGATGAACCTTTGCAAAAAGTAGGATAAGATGTGAATTTGGAATAAAGAGTGGTCTCGATATGAAAATAATGGGTCCGTTAAGCAAAAAAATAAATTTAAAAAAAAGAAATCCAACTTTTACACTTCTGCTCATGTGCGAGCCAAATAGCCAATGAAAATCGATATTTCTAACACAACTAGGCGATATGTTATTGGAAGATCACCTGGAAGTTGATGTTTTAGGATGTATTCCAAAATAGCTTTCAAACTGTGTTTCCTACTCGAATTTTAGACGAAAATGACAAAAACCTCCAGGGGTTAATATGTTAAGGGTTTTAAGATTTTGAATAAATTACATTTAATGGTCATCAATGGTGTGGACACTTTCTGGCCCAGATTTATATTTCAATATTTATTATTTATTATTCAGCTATACTTTAATTTTCGTTTGTTAATGCCTTTTAAAGATTTATTTTCTTAACTTATAATAATATGAATCTTGTGTTTCAATCATTTATACCTGGTTTTTAGCACCTGGTTGCCATGGTTACTGTTTTGGACTTGTTGTACATTGATTTTTCTATCTGCAACTCAAAAATATTGATCTTTGGTTTTACAACTAGATGTTGTAGTGTTTCAGATAGATCTTATTACAAATTAGTTTAATCAGATTATTGTTGATAATTATACTTGGATCGAATTTTAGCAAAGAAATATAAAAGGTAAGCTGTAAATATTGATTATAAAGGTAAGGTGTAAATGTTGTTATGTCATGTGACTAGATTTGTGGATGCTTTGATAAACACTTCTGGTTAAATGTGACAATAATTTTTGCTCCGATCGACCAATTCTGATTTTGATCATCATCTGTACATTAGACTTTAGCTACAATATATGAAGAGAGCAAATAATTCTTGCTACACTTTTTCATATGTGAGACCATCATGCACCATATGTGTGATCATTCCAAGGTGAAAATGCAGGAGATTGATGTTTCCTATGCAGGAGGTTTGTGTTTTCAGTGCAAGAGATCTTTAATTCTGAGACTTAATGACATATAACCCAATACAAACTTTTTCACTCACAATTTTAAATATGCACATAATTAGTACATTATTCTCCAAGCATTTAAAAAGAAAAATGAAGAAAAAAAAATGGAAAGAAAAGAAAAAATTAAAAAGAATTTTTTTTTATATCTTAATCAGCTTCTTGTGGAATGCTTTAGATGAAAAAATAGTCACTGGTGAAATCAGTCAATTAGACATACTTTCCTGTTTTGTCTGTAATTCAGTCACTAAATATGATTAAATATAGATAACATGATATTAATTGTTAACTAATCTAAGTTCTACATCTATATGCCAGTTAGATAATTATATTTTACCAATGGCTAAATGATAGAATTACGTGAAGTGAAAAATGGTTAAGATCTTTAAAGATTTTGTGATTTTAAGATCTTTAGTTCAAGATTATTTACCCTAAGTAAATCTCAGATACACACTGTATTTATTTTCAGGCATGTATCATACGAGTTTGGATAGTAATTGAGCTATATAATTTGCTCAGTGTAATTATAAGACAATATATTTGTCAGTTTCTTAGCTTCGGTTCTCAGCAGTTGTGGTTGCTACTGACTTGCGGTGTATTGGCCCCAAACTGTAAATAAGTATTTAAAATTGATCTTCTCTGACATCTTTAATGCTCAGTTTCAGTGTTAAGTTTGAAACAGCCATTGTTTTCCTTTTGTGAACCTGTCATGATATGCCCTGCATATTCATGTACTGGTAAATGATATTGAATGCCCTGCATACTCATGTACTGGTAAATGATATTGAATGCCCTGCATACTCATGTACTGGTAAATGATATTGAATGCCCTGCATATTCATGTACTGGTAAATGATATTGAATGCCCAGCATACTCATGTACTGGTAAATGATATTGAATGCCCAGCATACTCATGTACTGGTAAATGATATTGAATGCCCAGCATACTCATGTACTGGTAAATGATATTGAATGCCCTGCATACTCATGTACTGGTAAATGATATTGAATGCCCTGCATACTCATGTCCTGGTAAATGATATTGAATGCCCTGCATACTCATGTACTGGTAAATGGGTGCACAAAGGTAAACAGCATATTTGTCAAAACACATTCTTGTCAAGTTCATCAACATCTGCCAAGTGAGATGCATGTTTTCTGATGTGTACTCAATTAAGAAATTTTACTGTGATGTACCAAGGAAGAAATATTTGACCTTCAGAGAAAATCTGGTTGTGATAAAAAAAAAATTCACAATATTTTTTTCATATACATTTCACAGTCTTATGGCATCATCTACTTGTATATTTGGTTTTGTGATACTTTGGCACCAATTAATTATTATTATTCTGTTAAATGCTAATTCATACACATGTTTCTTCACTTTGACAAACAATTACCGGTAGGTGATAAATTTAATTGAACATTTTCTGAAAGACATTTATTGTCTGATTTTTTTAAAAAGAGGAAATATATTCAGTACATCATGAAATATCAATAAATACTTAAAGTAAACAAAAATAGATTTGGTTTTGGATACCAGGAATTTCACCAGTATGCCAGGAGCCTTATGGCAATTCCAGGAGAAATCACATGAAAGCACCATGTATTCCTCCTCCTGGCCCATTTGTTAAATAACTTCAGCAAGATGGGATGGGTTGTAACAGATTCTTTATGGAAATTATTGCTAATAACAAATACAAATTGTAAAGATTCACTGTAGCATCTGCAGTAACTTTATATTGGTGGTATCTCCCCCAAATATAACATATAGAATCCCTGTCAAAACATCTCAGCTTTTCATAAAAAAAGTTTTGATGTTTTAATGTTCATTGCTATATCACAGAGGCCAGTATATATATTATTTAACATGTACATCTTTCCACCCACCCATCCATCCATCAATCACTCCATCCATCCACAAACCCATCCACCCATCCATCTATCCACAAACCCATCCATCCATCCATCTTCACCTGAAATGTGAGTAGGAAACATATTTTAGGTCTGCTTCTGAATACATCCAAATAAATCTACTTGCAAGAGATTTCTGATTAGTCTGATGCCTAGTTGATAGAAACATTGATTTTTATTGGCTATTTTGCTTGTGCATGTGCAGAAGGGTAGAGGTTGGAGTTCTTTTTTTTCTTTGGCTTTTTGGACCCATCATTTTCATGTCCTGGTCACTATTTACTTACCGCTCCGGTGGCCTAGTGGTTAGAGCGTCCGCCTCAGATGCGGGAGGTCATGGGTTCAATCCCCGGCCGAGTCATACCAGAGACTTAAAAAATGGTACTAACAGCTGCCTCGCTTGGCGTTCAGCATTAAGAGGTTAGTGTTAGGACTGGTCGGCCTGGTGTTAGGATAATGTGACTGGGTGGGACATCATGCTACATGTCTGTGGCATGATTCCCCAGTGCAAGACATCACTATAAACTGCCACATTGCAGACATTGTAGCAATATGACTGAAAAATTGTTAAAGCTACGTTAAAAATCAAAAATCACATCACATCACATCACTATTTACTTCAATTATCCTACTTTTTGCAAAGGATCACCTGTCTTTGTGCAGTTCAGACCAGTCTGCTTTATATCTGAGTAGATAAAGTCTAAAATTTGGTGTAAAAAATTGGGTCTAAAAAGACATGTTTTTTCCACTGTATTTTGTAATGCAAATACAAAGTCCAGATTAACTGGTATCCTTGTAGAGCTATGTCTGTGTTCTTTTCTATCTTAAATGACACTGACGCTACAAAACTCTTAAGTAGGGTACTAACTCCTGACACACAAACGTGTTGCCAAGAGTTAATGAGTTAATGTCAGAATTGATTAATAGGCTTTTAATGTCTAAAGTGGCACATAGGTTTTTAAAATCTAAATGGACAAATAATATTTCAATGTCTAAATTTCGCAAATAGGTTTTTAAAAACAAAATGGGCAAATAGGCTTTTAATGTCTAACTTGACAAATAATCTTTTAGCATCTAACTTGTCTTATGTTACATGTTTAGGCTCAAATAAACAGTAACAAAAGAAAGAGTGAAAACAACAAGCTTTGAAAAATTTATCAAATAATTTATTTCCCTGGCAAAAACACTATAAAAAAATGAAAAAATAGGAACTTACAGTTTTAAGAATCAAATCCAAAAATAATCCATGAATTAAATTTTAGAAGTCCTAATAATGAAATGTTCTGATGAATTCAAGTTTGAGTCTCAACCAAAACTCCAACTTAAGATGGAAAGTGATGACGTATACTGTAGACACTATAGAGCTAATGTATACAGTCCTTTGTGAACTACAGAAAACAATATTCCGGTGTTTGAATTCCAAATAAAATTTAAATAAATGTCTTTGTCCAAGAATTTTTTATGAGCACTCAAATATTTCCAGGAAAAAGAATTAATCTTTTAGAATCTAAATAATTCGAATAAAATTAAAATGTTTTTCCCAAACTGGTCACAAACACATGCTTTTCAGTGTAAACAAGAAATATCTCTATAAACAAAGATTATACAGTAACTTGAAATGCAAAACAGATTCCCGAATGAGGGTCAACTTTCTGGACTCTTTGAGAAGTATTTACATCTAAAAACACATAGTCCCAGTATGACCTTGACAGAAACCAATTATTTTACTCAAAGAATAAGATAAAAATAAAAAGTTGTTTGCTTGTCTCAGTGATTTTTTATTTCAAGCTCAGGAACTAGGTCAAATTTAGGTGTTCACAACTAAAGAGTCAAGGTCAAACTATTTTCTAAAGAAATGTCAAGTTCCTAGTAAACAAAACTACATTATTTTGACATATAAAGAAATTAAAATAAAAAGATTTAAAACTTACAAACAATTAAATTAAATCAAATATAAATTAAATCAAGTATACCGTATTTTCTGGTGTATAAGTCGATACTTTTTGACTTGAAAGTTCGGTCTTCGTCTTATACTCTGAATCGACTTATATGTGGATTGTGTCATTGAAATTGCATCGACTTATATATGGATTACAGTATCCGGTATGCTATTGACATTGCTCTATAATCGGCATAATCGAAAACAGGTCACATAGAAGTACAAATTCATGTTAAATTACTATGTCAATAAATTGTCATAAACTAATATGACTGCGTTTATATTTGTAAGTTTTGTCATTATTTATTTTGCATACTGCGTGTTTTTTCTTATTTCTCAAACATAAAATAAAAGAGAACAATTTACCGTACCGGTAAAAACTTCACCGGGCCGCATAGCACACTTACGGTCTATACTCTATAGTGTACTGTACTAATTCAAAGCATATTGTTTGTTCCTAAAAAAAAAGATATAAAATAACTGGTCCATTAATATTTGATTTTCCAGTATAATGTTGGACACACGTGAGCAATTACCGGCATAGCTTTTTAATTGATCCTACAAAGGGATGTAATCCATATTAACTCGAGCGTTCTATGATTATTTATAAAATAATGTAGATCATGCATTCTACTGAATCCCCCAAATCATATGTTTCTAATTGTATTTGACAAAGTTTCTCAAATAAATTAGGTTTAAACTACACTAAAATCAGATATATAGATGGACTACCAGTACTCATAGATCATCAGTGATCCATGATTTTTAGTTTCGCAATTCAGTTTAAAGCAAATTGTAATGTTAACACTTCACCTATATTCATTCTTAACCAGCTGACGATTCGGTGTCTCTCTTTGATTATACTGGTTGTTGATAAATTGGTCTTTGGTTTCCAACAACAATCAAAGCCAGTTGCCGCAATTGTTTAGACCTTGATATTGGCTTTAGCTACCGATACTAGTTACCATATTGCCGGTACCCCATTGTTCTTTATCATTAATCCGCATCAATTACGCTACCCGTTTTTAATATCAATGGGATTAAGTACAACAGGAAATGATGCCCACTCCCTTCTCTAGATGTAAATAATGAATTTAGCCATGGGCATTGTTTTCATTGCTATAGTACGGGCACATTTTAATGAGTTCGGTATATTTTGATCAATCTTTTCATAGCATATACAGCCACGTGGCTCTTGTTGCAATGGATATCATAATTAAAACAAATATGGTTTAAACTAAACTAAAATCAGATATATTGTGAGCGCGCGCATGCTTGTGTGTGTGCGCACATAAGAGAGAGAGTGAGAGATGAAAAAAATTGTCCGTGTACAAGATCGTTCTTTTATTCAGGGCGGTTTTTATTTGTAGCTTTTGCAAAGAGAAAAAAGACGGTATTTTGAGTTACCTGACGATTGTGATAATCCTCATGTATTACGAGCCTACTATATTCCATTATCAATAAACACCTCTAAATCAACAATTCATTCTTGTTTTAATTACGATGTACATTGTCACAACAACCACATGGCTATGCAGTGTTATTTACATGGTAATTAAACATGCTTAGCGCTTTAGCTATAATTGAAACCAGATTGAGGGCAAGAATCGACAGAATAGGTCAAATCAGCGAGGCTGCCAGTAAGGAAATGAGGCTTTTTTTAGGGAAATGAAAATCTGTCAACATTTTATTAAAGTCAGTGTCCATACAAAATTTGTTATAAGGACAAGAGATCATACCCATTACTTTGTATTCGAACTCGCCGATAAAGATAATAGTGGGGTATAGCATTGAAAAGATTAGTAATAAAATGTTAATTATATCCAAGTCCAAACAGAACAAACACTTAAAAAATAGTATATATATATATATATATATATATATATATATATATATATATATATATATATATATATATATATATATATATATACGAATCGATTTAACGGAGTCCGTGACTTTCAAACTTACGATAGAAAATGACAAGTTTGTATAAGTTATGTTCGTAACTACAGGTAATAAAATGAACTACAACATGGATGTGCTTTCAATTATAATAAGACAAGCATGGACTGTTTATTCAGCTGTGTCAATTGATAACAAAATATAGCAGTTCAGAAGTAAAATCACAAGCATGTTAGCATCGGTAATGCAATTTCACGATTGCCGGTAATATGGAATATCATACAACGATACCATCAATATTCATGCAACCGGAAGTTACTACCGGTAGTATAAAATACAAAGCCAAGTTATTGACCTGGTCTCATCTTATACTCCGAATCGACTTATATATGGACGAAGGATGGAAAATTTACAAAATTGGTCAATTCGACTTATACTCCGCATCGACTTATACGCCGGAAAATACGGTACATAACAATTGACAAATAAGCTTTAAATGTCTAACTTGTCAAACAGGCTTTGAATGTCTATATTGACAAGCAGGATTTTAATGTCTAACTTGACATATAGGCTTTTAACATCTAACTTGAAAAATAATCATTTAATATTGATAATAATAAAAAGGACTTTGTATAGCGCCTAATCTTTAGAATGTCTAAGTGCTTTACAACATTAGACAGCACCTATAATGATATGATTACAAAAAACAAGCACCACGAAATTAGAAAACATAAAAAACATGCTGAAAATATTTAAGGTAGGAAACATTATTAAGTCTTTAAGTTTGTTCTTGCAGTCAAAATAAGTGAGTTTTAAGGGCACTCTTGAATGGGATCACTGTGTCTTTGTGTCTAAGGTCAGTGGGCAATTCATTCCATGTTGCTGAGCTCTGGTATGCAAAAGAACGTTGTCTATATGACTTCATTTTCATAGTAGGAATAATGAGTATACGATTGTCAGAAAAGGAGTGTAAGTATCTTGCATGGTATGTACACATGGGTGAGGTTGGATAGGTATGTTGGACTGGAGTCCATCATTTAAATGTAGCACAGAGAACAAATTTTGTGTTTAATTCTGGATTGAATATACAGCCACTGTAGGGTACAGAGCAGGGGCATGTGTGATCTGATCGTAATACTCTTATGGATGATCTGAGCAGCTGTGATTTGAAATTTTTGAAGTTTCTGGAGTAGATATTGAGACGAACCAGACAGAATCGAGTTACAATAGTCCAGTCTTGAAAGTACTAATGAACACACAAGTATTTTAGTGGCATCAGCTGAAAGATATTTGCAAATGGAGCTGATGCATCTCAGCTCAAGATATGCAGCCTTGCATATGTTCATGACATGTTGGTGCAATGTGAGAGTAATGTCCAGAGTAACACCTAGGTTTCGTACTGATTGTGTGAATTTAATGTTGGTGTTGCTGATATTTATTGTTTGAGGTAAAGAATGTGACTGAGAAAGTCTTTGAGTTGTGATAACATATAACTTAACAGATAACTTGATAAATAGTATTTTAACATCTAACTTGTTGAACTTGGCAAATAGACTTTTAATGTATAACTTGGCAAATAGGCTTTTAAGGTTTAACTTGGCAAATAGACTTTTAATGTATAACTTGGCAAATAGGCTTTTAATGTTTAACTTGGCAAATAGGCTTTTAATGTCAGAATTGACAAATAGGCTTTTAATGTATAACCTGGTAAATGGGCTTTTAATGTGTAACCTGGTAAATGGGCTTTTAATGTATAACCTGGTAAATAGGCTTTTAATGTATGACCTGGTAAATAGGCTTTTAATGTATAACCTGGTAAATAGGCTTTTAATGTATAACCTGGTAAATAGGCTTTTAATGTATAACCTGGTAAATAGGCTTTTAATGTATAACCTGGTAAATGAGCTTTTAATGTATAACCTGGTAAATGGGCTTTTAATATATAACCTGGTAAATGGGCTTTTAATGTATAACCTGGCATTTAGGCTTTTAATGTCTAAACTGACAAGTAGGCATTTAATGTATAACTTGACAAATATACTTTTATCATCTAACTTGACAAATAGGATTGTAACATTTAAATTGGTGAATAGGCTTTTAAGGTTTAACTTGACAAAGGGGTTTTCAACATCAAAGCCTTAGGTTCTGTAAGATCCATGCATATTAATTAGGTTATATAGCATCATAGTGTTTTGTTCTGAGTTTTCAGAGTGAGTTTGATAAGGCATAGGTATACATCGAGATCAAAGGCTAAGACATCTTTGCATTTTTGTACTTAAAACATTACCCATTGTTTACACTTTTAAAATATTTTTAGCTTCTCTGTATGAATAATATTCAAAGCAAATTAGGATTTATAAAAGTTTGATTCCCTGCATTTAAAAATAACAATGCATGAACATCAAGGAAGACACCAAAAGTAGTTCCAATATGGGTGTATGATACAGATCAAGCGTGTAAGATTAAATGGGTATGAGATAAAAACTTAATATCATGGCAACCTTGGATGGGTTTGATTTTGAGTGAGAACAACACATGTTAATTATGCCTTTTACTTTATAAAAAATTTGTATGATACTTTAGCTATATAGGTAAACTTGGCATGAAATGGAGAAAGTTTACACACGGTTGTTTGCTTAAACTTCACCATAAGCATGCTTAGTCTAATATTTAAGTTGTGTAAGCCATATGAGCAATATCATGGCCCACTTGTGCATCTTGTTTCTTGGGCCTTATTTAATAATTGAGTTCAAAAAGCCACAACAAGAAGAATAAAAACTACAGTAACAACAAACATTGGTTCACAGGTAGAAAATGTATATTGTTTTGGTTTGTTTTTCATCCATTTCGAGTAATTTTAGATGAGTCAGGGTTCTTTTTCAAAAAACATTCTGGACAGGGTAACATCTATAGTTTCCTTACCCAATTACTTTTTCCTGAAATTGTTGAATAAAATCGGTGTTATTCATTGTAAATGAATGCCTAGTTGGAAAAGTTTCAGTCTATTGACCTTTTAGAGTTTCTAAAAACTGTAATAGTAGTTTGTATGTTATATCTTCCACATGATAACATTTCTAAGACTTTTTTTCTTTCTTTCACAGAGAGATTCAGAAAGGGTGGATCACTTTTTTCTATGCAAAGGTATATCTTTTTATATGTTTATTCATATTTTCACAAGTGCTGTTAATAAATTGATTTTAATTACAGCTATGTTAAGTAGTCATGGATAAAACCCCAAAAATAGTGATTTCCAATAATCGTATTTAGCTAAAAGGGATTTCAGTTCCTCCATATATATGGCAATGTATCTATTCATTTTTACTATTTATAGTTTGTATTACTAATAATAGTAACAAACAGCAAGAACTAACCAAATTTAGTAGCAAAGTACAGATCTGGTCTGACCTTTCAGGTAAATTTTATATGTTGAAGGAGGAAACTGAAATTTAGATAAATGATTTGATCTCCTTAAATATTGTTCCACTGACAGCAATACTTGAACAATAGCAGAAAATGCTTTTAAAAAGAAAAAAATATTCTTCAAAACATGGTTAACATATTAATACAAATCCTCCAAGTGACAAATTTTAAAAAATTAGAATAATATAATAAAGATTATTTCGAACTCTCTTTTTATAAAAATACCCTGAATAACAGTATCTCTTGAGCTTTTTTCCACCTGATATTTTATAAATTAGTATTACTTCGACCCACAAGCCAGTATTTTCAGTCCTTTGATTTTACAAATTGATGCTGTACCCTTTTATAGGTTTTGTACCTTTCTTGTAAATAACAGTTTTATATCATGAAGGATGCTTCTGGCATTATTAAATTCCCATATTAAAATCTGGTTGTGAAACAGAAGCTTTGTGTTTATACATACATACATGCATGCATGCATGCATGCATACATACATACATAAATACATACATACATACATGCATACATACATACATCAACCTCTCCCTCCATAACTCATGCAAAACAGGGTCCATGCACATAGACCACACTATAAACGAGGGTGTGAGTTACTGAGGGACCTCCCAAAAAATCTGCTAGACATCGATAAAACCATGGGGGGAGACTAGGGGGTAGGGAACTGGGCTGTTTAATGACTTTATCCTTATTTTGTAATCACGTTAATAAGTCCGTAATAAATGTTAAAATAACACACTTTTTCTGATGAAGTTGTTTGTGATTCAGTATAAATTACAAAATTTTCAAAATATCCAGCATGTGAAAGACCACTAACATTGATCCAACTGGTTTCAACAACCATCATGTGTACACAAAAACATCTGTGTATTACATCACTGCTTTTTGTTTTGTTGATTAGCCTGGTACCCAGAGTGGTATTTAATAATATAGTACTAAATAGGGAGTCAGTGTTGCATGGAACTAGACATAACTGCCCCACCAAAAAGGATTCTATTTGTTTATAAAAACTAGTGACATTTATTTCATGAGACAATTGTCTACATCAAAACTCAATTTTTTTATTGTTCAGTTAGCACACTATTGATGTCGTGATTTCAATGGAAGTAATAGTGAAACTTCTTATCATCCTTGAGGATATCTCTGAGTGCCAGTTCAGGAATTCTCTGAAACTTGATTGCTTACAATGGTCCATATCTGCAAAAGCCAAGCTTTTTATTTATTCAAAGCATTTGTTTCACTTGGTTGCCTTGCTGCCGTTGATCACAGTTATGAATGAGTCAGTTATTTTAAGGTAGTTTAATTATGTTACATGCACAATAACATTTGATCAAATGAAGTGAATTCACCCAACATATGACTGGGGCTGCTAGATTTTAAGTATGCAGGATTTACATGCCTTTTAACTTTATTTTATTGCACCTCCTTTATTTGATTCAAAAGACATAATTAATGTGACAATACAAAGGAGGCCAGCTTTTAGTTCAGTGTAACAATACCACAAATACTTCTGTATCAAAACAGGTCAGCACTTAATTAGGTTCTCAGAAAAACACTTGAGGACATAGCTGTTATGGTAAATTTACACATTTTACGTTTAAAAACACATTGCATTTATGATGATTACACTTAAGAAGAACTAAAAAATAGAACTAAAACACAAATTTCACTTAATAATTTTTTTAAAATTGGCATTTAAATATTAATGTACTGCCTACACAGGCATAAGTGACATTCTTGTTGATCAAAATTTCCGTGAATATTTTTAATTATGGTATATTAAGTATGTCATTTGGAAAGAAAATGTAACAAATTATATGACTTCTTATTAAAAGTTGATAATTTCATAAAGCTGAGTGAAATTTCCAGGTCCTCTCTACTGTTTCTGACCATAAAATGAGCAATACATGTATATCAGTGTTTTAATTACCAATTTCGATCATGATTTTCTTCAAATTCAACAAACAGGGATCAATTTTGGGGTATTTTCAGGTTTAAAAAATGGGATCCATGCCTGACCACACATCATAAGCATGCTCACGAGTTATCAGGGCACAAGTTATCGAATTGAGGGAGTGATGTGTGTGTGCTTTTATATATATATATATATATATATATATATATATATATATATATATATATATATATATATATATGTCTCCCAAACAATTGTCCATGCCAAGACCTGTGGGCTAGGGGATGTAGAATAGTCCTAATGTGCTCTCCTGCATGTCATTAGAGGTAACTAGTGGAGTTGGGAGCCACAGTGGTGCAGTGATTAGTGTGACAGACTTGTGACAGAAAGGTTGGAGGTTAAATCCTACCACTGACTCAGCCCAGGTCAGCTACCATGGTGTCTCCATATATTTGTACTTAGATAAATTGTTCAATTTTTTAGGCAATTTTGGAATCTTTAAACTTGTAGGCATTTTTTTAACATTATGAACTTTTTGACAAAAACATTTTTAGTACAGTTATGATAAAGCCACTTGAGGTGGACAGTTGACATTTGTATGAATGTTTGTATGCATTTGTAAATGACTTATATACACAAATGTAACATTATTTATAGTTCTAATTTTTTTTATATACTTCTTTTGGTCTTCAGATTGGAATATTTGTTTCACAACACAGATCATGTTTGTTATTTGCAGTTTTTGTCCATCTTTTATTAAGTGATAATGATTAGTTCTTGTCCATGATAATAACATACCTGTATTTACCTGCTAAGAATTTTATTTTTAAGTGACACCATATAGCCAGCATTTCACAGATGTGCTGTTACTACTACTACTACTACTACTACTACTACTAAATAACTTTATTCTTATATTCCAGTGAGGAAGTTTTGGCACAGTATCAAGGTAAAAATGTTAAATATATATTGACAAATTTAAAGATGATTGCTGTGTTTTTATAGCAATAAAGAAAAGGTGTAAATATCATTAAGATACATATTTTGTCACACATAATATAGTTTGCAAAATTTATTTTGTATTTGTTTTAGTGCAGGAGCGGGAATTATGTGTGTATTGGAGTTCTGCAACATCTATTTTTGCTGATTGATTTTCATAGTAGCAAATATTGGGTGTATTTTATGGCTGTATTGATCAGTCCATCAGATCTGCCTGTCTATGAGTTTCTGAACATATAGTTCTGGATAGTTCCAATATGTCAGTCAACCAGAATGAACACCTGCCTATCAAATTACTTAAGATTAGTTAAAGGACTATCAGCTTAGGTGTGGTGCAGGTAGATGCACCTTGTTACACAGTGTGTAATTTACATGTGGGAAAGGTTCCAACAACCTGGACAAAAATGTGGGAAATATATGATACATTTTAGTCAAAACTATCTTAAATAATTTCAGCTTTGATATGTTAATTATGAAATTGACTTTCTTACAGCTTGTTAAGTTGGTAAAATGCCATAATTTTGGGTGCATTAGAAACAATTATCTTCCACAAATGAATATGGGCAATACCCGGTATATTCAATATATTGATTAATGTAAAAGTCTAAGTTCTACAACATGCCCATTTCTAGGCCATTTATGAAGAGTTCCTGCATGGACATTAATCTTTGTCTTTGGGTTACAATTACCACACAATCAGAAATTAACAAAGGATATTTCCAAGCCCTGGTAGAAGCTTTAGAAGTTATTCTTGAAAGCATTTTGTCTTTTCTGTCATATCAAAACTGACCTTTCCATTTTATAACCTGAATTTTGTAATTTACACTTTACCTTCTTCTGCACATCACAACTAATTTGCAGAAAATGATTTGAAACAGACTTTTATTTCTTGAATGTTATGACCCTATTTTAGCAATGTTGGAACAAGCATTCACCAGGTTAGTGCTTTGCCTCTAGAGCAAGACATCCACTCAGTCCTGTAAAAGTTTTTGTGTTCAACTGAAGTCAATAAATTGGACCTTTCTGAAATTTGTCCAGGTACCGGTATATTATATTTTCATAATTGATTGTACTAGACATGGGCATGTTGTAGAACTTCTTTTACATTAATCATTATATGGAATATACTCTACACATTTTTCATTTCCTGTCAAGTTTAATTTATACGATACTGTTGACCTTGCTTTGCTTGTATGTTTTAGAGAATAATTATCATGTCTCAAAATACTGAGTGTTGACCCAAACAATTAAGCATTATTTTAACATTATTAAAGAAGGAAAATTTCAAATTCTCCATGTAGATGTGGATATCGCATCCCTTATCTCAGGCCGCACTGGAGGTAAATTTTCTACTGTTATAGTAATATTGTCTGGTCACATGATAGCATGGATTGTATGAGGACTGTTTGTCTTCACACTGCAGTGAATTTTATTTCTTTTGTCTCAAAGCACAAATGGTGGATGGTACTGCAAGATTTAGTTGAAAATGCATTTCTGATTTCATGTTGCATGTTTATTGCCTGTTCTGTAAAGATTCATTTTATTTGGTGGAATGCATTGGGTTTCCTTAGGAACTGGCCTAGCATTCAATATATCTTTGACCTTAGGAT
Organism: Sinohyriopsis cumingii; assembly: GCA_028554795.2. NCBI lineage: Eukaryota > Metazoa > Mollusca > Bivalvia > Unionida > Unionidae > Sinohyriopsis > Sinohyriopsis cumingii. The sequence goes on from CM068827.1 coordinate 45,591,217, forward strand.
TGTTGCATGTTTGTAGAAGGTTTTGCCAAACCAAAAATGAAAAACAAATACAATTGTTATGAACCACATTTGTCTAATCAAAATAATGTCATTTAAATAAACCACCAAGATTAGAGTACAAAAATTCTTAGTTGCATATCTGTTATCTATTTTAGGTATGATATTGCTTCTTAATCAAAGTAAACGCTCAGAGAAAAACATTTTTCAGTAGTTTTGCGCTTGGTTTATTCCATGTTATATCTTTATTTTCTATTTTATAGTGGACTAATCATTATAAAGTAGTCATGTGATTTTATTCATTTTTTATATAATATGTAACATAGTTTATTTATAACTAAACAGTGCAGTTTAATTCTTTAAGCCAGATATCAGCAAATTAAAAAAGATTATATCAATACTAGGTCAGTCCAAATGCTAGAGGCTGTCTGGTTTTAGACTTTAGACCTGAGCTTGCCTTTTAGACTGGTGATGGTGATTTATAGCATTGTATCTGTACCAGTACATGCATTTAAAACTAAACAACCAGTCTTTTGTAGTACTTTGATGGTTTCCAGAATTGTTTCAACGTTGCTTGGCATGATGAATGTGTTTGCTGGCACAGAAACCAGATGGAGGAGGAATGCATGCATAGTTTTATAAAACAAGTCCAAAACTATCATTAAGAATTTCATATTTGCATGAAATGCTTTATTGTCTGTCATTTTTGTACCATGCATTTTTGTGTACCAGTGATCCATACAAATCACAATATTTGTTTTTCAGTATTGAATATCATATACTTGGGCCTTACAAAACTTAACAAACTTTCAATGTAAAAATAAGCTGAAAACTGTAATTATTATTTTACCAAAATATTCTCTACATTCAAGCAATATTAATAAAAAGTGTGAAAAATGACAGACAGTATGTTGTATGGTTATGGTTGTCTCTTTGTAGCTTGTGCTGTTGTCATCCATTGCTGACAACATTAAACATTAATGTGTTGCTGATCACTTTTTCAAGCAAAGTATTGTAATTTAGTATTTAGGGCAACATACATGTTGAACATACACATAGCATAAACCAGGTCTAATTCAACTCCCAAGTATTGTGGATTCCTTCCCAGTGTAGTTCAGAAATTTAGTTTGTCCTAAACTTAACATTCCTAACACAGTATAATAATGGTAAAAACGGTCAGTTGGATAATAACTGCAGTTGTATTAATGATACAAACAATCAAATGGATAACAACTACAATTGTAATAATGATACAGACAATCAAATGGATAAGTACAGTTGTAATAATGATACAAACAATCAAAAATGGATAGCAGTTACAGTTGTAATAATGATACAAACAATCGAAAATGGATAACAACTACAATTGTAGTAATGATACAAACAATCAAATGGATAACAACTACAGTTGTAATAATGATACAATCAAATGGATAACAACTACAGTTGTAATAATGATACAGACAATCAAATGGATAACATCTACAGTTGTAATAATGATACAATCAAATGGATAACAACTACAGTTGTAATAATGATACAAAAACAATAAAATGGATAACAACCACAGTGGTAATAATGATACAGACAATCAAATGAATAACAACTACAGTTGTAATAATGATACAAACAATCAAATGGATAACAACTACTGACCAGCATGTAGGTAGCTTTAACATATGGAGGGGGGAGGGGAATAATGAGCTAAACCATGACATCGGGATTCTTACATTTGAAAACGTGCTGAGGAAATCACATGTATGATCTTAAATGGCAAACCTAAATATTACTTAGCAATTTTTGTAACATTTGTAAAGTACTTCTTTTTATATGTTTTTTTCTAAATGATTAGTTATCATTAGTTATCATGCTGTGGATTTAGCAAAAGTTATGTCATTTTGAGATAAAAAATTTGTGAAGGTCCAGTTTAATGGTATTTTTTTTAATCACCATGTCTGCAAGATATATAAGAGAAATAATGTAAACTTTTTTTTGCTAAAATTATTGTAATCTTTTAACTTTTCATGTAATGGGTCAGATTCTATATTTTCAGAACTAATTTACCTCTGTCACTATATTTTCACCAAGGGTATCTCAACAACAAATATGGCAAGTGTCTCTTCTACACATTGTTCAAATGACAGAACTCTTCTAAATAGATATTAAATAAAATATCTATGCATTTTTTCTGAAAAACAGTTGTTTTATCCCATGGGTCTGAATTCTCTTTTCAAGGAATAGTTGTCTCAGTCAGTGCATCAACTAGTGAGCTACCTGCAAGAAAATAATTTTGGTGACACCCACTTTTTATTCATTATTTCCACCATATTAATATTGCTCTTCTCTTGGAAAATCATAGAAGCAGTTCTCTGATAGATCCAGCTACACCCTTTGTACTTAAAAGAAAAGTAAAGACTGTGAAATAATTCCTAATCATGTGATGCAGATAATTTGAACATAGATTGCAGTAATCAACTGTAAAACTGAAGTCATATTGATCCAGTTAAACCTGTCTTAGCACATACCTCTATATAAAAGACATATGCTTCTCTATAAATTTTCTTAAAACTTCATTTTTTTAGTCATATATATTTAACCTTGACATGGAAGAACCCTGTTGACTAAGAACACATATATTTTCATCTCTTTAAGAGTCCTAAAGAGTTCCATTGTGCTTGAAAAAGTCATAAGCAATGCATTTACTTAATTTATCACTGGTTCAAAGACACCTAAATGTTTATTTAAAGCAAAGTATATGCTATAAAATCCTATTTTATGAACTATCAGAGACCATAGATCAACCGTCAACAAGAGACAATCTTGAAAGACAAAATGAAGATTATATACCAAAGATTGAAACCAAGGAGGAAGAGGTTAAAAGACCACAATCAGCAAAAAGAAAAGCTTCTGTATCATCAGGATCGTCTTCTGCATCTAGACCTACATCCGCAAGGCAGAAGGACCAAAGTGTTCCTTCTAGACCTTCCTCTGCAATGAATAGGAATGTGGCTGACAAACTAGAAGCAGAAGAGTTAATGAATCAGAGCATGGATATGGTTTCTAAAAAGCTTGTAGAAAATGAAGGCATGTCTGGAGTCCTTGAAAAAGAGCTTGTAGAAAATAAAGGCATCTGTGAAGTCTTTGAAAAAGAGCTCATAGAAAATGAAGACATAAATGAAGTCCTTGAAAAAGAGCTTGTAGAAAATGAAGACATATATGAAGTCCTTGAAAAACATACAGAAAACACAGAGGCCGACACAAAAAAACCTTTGATGCCAGAAACACAAGTGGCATCCCTAGGTGAGGAAAAAATAGATGATGACAGAAGGGATGCTAAAAATAATGAAGAAGAAATTATAGCAAATAAAAATTTTGAGGCACCCAATAACTCTCAGAAAACACAGAATATGAATAAAGAGACACATGATGAAAAGGAGATTATTTGCTTGATGGAAACACATGAGGTTTCTGCTAAGTCAGAAGTGTCTTCCATGAAAATTACTGAAGGTGGTACTAAACCAGTTTCAACTGAAAATGATCAAACATCTCAGCAAATTATATTAGAACCATTCAAAGGACAGGATGTTAATACTATGACTTGGAATGGTAAAGCCATGTTAGATGTACCTGAAAACAAGATTGACCATCAAAATTATTCATCTGAAATATCAAGAACCAAACAACCCATTAAAGAATCTAAAATTAATCATATGGACCAGAACATTACAGATGTCAAATCAGGTAAAATGCAATGGCCTCCATCTTCTAAACCTATAAAATCAGAGAGTCATTCAACACTGGCAAAGATTGCTGCAAAATCACAAGAAGCAAAAAAGTCAGATATCAGGAAGCCAGTCATGGCTTCATCTATGAAAAGAAATGAGACAAAATCTAAGATGAACTTGAAAGTAAAAATGGATTCCAATAGCAGCATTTTGAAGCAAAGGGAGATGACTCAAGTACATAAAAAAGATGAGGCAAACAACCTTGATGGGGCATCAAAGCAACTAGAGACAGGTAGTATTGAATTGGAGCAGAAACAAGGGTGTGGGAGGGATGATTTCTATGATAGGAAATTACAGAGTGGAGGGGTGCCACACTGTTGGCTGAAATTAGATGTCATTTTCAATTTGGGGAATATTTAGTACCCAGTAGGATTATCTGCAAATTTAACAGTTTTTTAAATATAGGATTCCAGGGTTTTCTTACAAACCTCCACAGGAATAACTAGCAGATTATGAAAATTAAAATGTTGTGAAGTTGTAAGAATTTGCAAAAAAAGAAATTGGTATAATAGATAGTCGTTAACTTATTTGTATAATTTTTTACATGGTTGCATGCAGTGTATAGATATTTGTGAAAAAGTTACAATGTATATTGGCTGTAAAAGAGAATGCATGAACATAAGAACATTGCCTGTTTTAAAGTATGAGTTGAGTACCATGCTGGGGTGGTTAAGTAGTTCAAGGGTGTTTCATTTTTTGTACAAATGAGAATACCGTATTTGGGATTTGGTGGTCACTGAGACTCGAGTACAGTAGAACTTCAATTGTCCATCAGGGTGCAGGAGCGAGACCATGACGGATATGAGAATAAACGGATAATAGAATATATACATTAAAAGTATTATACAATATACCGGGTCATCAAAAAATCATAATATCTACATATATACATGTACCTGTTTTCATATTTTGACATACAGTGCCCTAACGGTAATAACAGAGACTGATTGTTAATTGGGTGCCAGATAATCAAAGTTCTACTGCACAAGTATTTTAGTGTTGGTGGTAGCCAAGATTGGAGTACACTTGAGTAGATGGTACTGGGATGGTAGTGGTAGCTGAGATTGAAGTACTAAAAAGTAGATGGTATTGGACTGGTGGTGGGAGAGACATGAACATATATATATATATATATATATATATATATATATATATATATATATATATATATATATATATATATATATATATATATATATGATAGTAAAATAATTCACGAGCAATTCAGTAAATGCTATAGATACTTACAAACATGAAGTTTTAAAATATGCTATTTCCTATTTTAAGTTTAGTACATAAGTTTAACATTTCTAATACTAGCGCATATTTTTTTAAGCTATTTAAAAGTATGCAACCTAATTTCATACAGAGAAATAATTATTTAATTTCATAATGTCAGTAGTTTCATCCTTCTTCAAATTGCATAGCCTTAGCTAGGGCTAGATGGGCTTTAAACCCTGCTTGTATCCAGTCATAGTGCTCTATTATTATTATTATTATTACATAGTTGCTTGCTCAGTAGTTTTAAATTTAAATTGATATATAAACTGCTATTAGGAATTAATATTTCTATGGCAGTCATCAATAATTTTTAGTCCTCCTGATCATAGATGAGGAAAGCCTATAGGATGATGTGTTGTTTTTCATCCTTGCTGTCTGTATACCCAGTTACACAAGATTTTTATTGCTTCCCCTCCTAAACTACTTGGAGAGTTTTTGCACATATATTCATCCTGTGGTCTACTTGGTACCTAAATGAAAATTTAAAGCTGCTGAATGAACATCCAATATGGCCACCAGAGTGGCCATCTAGAAAATCTTGGTATTGAAATATGTCCTGAATGGATAGACATATCAGTATGGAGTTTTCATTAAAAGTCTCTATGTTAAGTTCTTGTTGTACCCAAATGAAAATGCTGCCAATCTGATGTCAATTATAGCCACCCAGCAGCCATCTTGAAAATCTTCTTGTCTCTATTTCTGAGCATTCTGATGTCTAATTGTAGTGCTGATCTGATGTCCAATATTTCCAGAATGTCAGCCATCTTAATAATCTTGTTATCACTGCTTCTTCTTAATGGAAAGGCATACTGACATGGGGTTTTCCAAAAGAATTCTAATTTTGTCTGATTGGTCCTAAACGAAACATGCTGCTCACATATCCAATATGGCCACCACAATGACTATGTTAAAATATCTTGTTATGGAACCTCTTTCTAAATGGATGGTGATAGCAACATGGGGATTTCACAGAAAGACTTTGTAGGATGTCTAGTTGTACATAAATGAAAATGGAGCCAGTCTGATGTTCAATATGGCCACCCAAAAGCCATCTTGAAAATCTTGTCATCTCTATTTCCAAACAGAAAGTCATATTCCGGAGTGATTTTCACCAAAAGGTTTGTTTTAGTTTTGTGGATTTAGTGCCATTTTTCTGTAAAAGGCTATACATGGTAGCCAGTACAAGGACCAAAAGACTTCTTATAATGTCTAGTTGGTCCTAAATGAAAATGGTGCAGTTTGCTTATCTGATATGACCATCGCTGTGGGCATCTTGAAAATCTTGTTACCAATACTTCTCCAGAATGGATGGTCATATTTACATGGAGCTTACACTAAAAGACTTCTTAAAATGTCTAGTTGGTCCTGAGTGAAATTGGTGCCACTCTGATGTCCAGTATGGCTGGCACAGCAGTCATCATGCAAACATTGTTATTACTGCTCCTCCTGAATGGATGGTCATATCAAATGAAAGATTTCTTTTGATGTCAGATTGGTCCTGACTGAAAATGATGCCAGTATGTTGTCTACTTTGTCCATCACAATAACCATCTTAAAAATCTTGTTATTGCTACTCCTGATTGGATGTTCATGTTATCATGGGGTCTTCACTTTTTAGATCTAGTGGATCCAAAAGGAATTGTTGCAAATATGATTTCCAATATGACCACTATGACTGACGATTTAAAATTCTTGATACTGCTGAAGAATATCAGAGATGATTTCAACACACAGCACATAAATGGTTGAAATGGTCTTATCTTCTATTCCTGGAAATTGTTGTCAGCCAGTAGAGATTCGGTCCTCAGCAGTAGAGATTCGGTCCCTTTTGTTTTGTTTACTTTGCAAGGATTTTATAACAGTTTTTCTCTTCCTGTGTGTTTCAGTAGAAACATTTGGCACATTAGTGTGGTGTATCACAATGATATAAAACCTTGTATTTAACTTTTCTAAATTATTAAATAAGTGTAAAACACCAACTGTTGTTTAATACATTTTACAGACAAGGAAACCAGATTAACTATAGAATTTGTAGGCAATATAATAAACATGTATTCTGATCTTTTTCAGCAATTTATTTTGTGTTTCTTTAACTTTTACAAAGAATGCTATAATAATGGAAAGATAATCTATATGTTTATCAGAAACAGATGCAAGTTCCAAATCGGAACTATCACACTTGACACAACTTGCCCAAAGCATAGGAGGAAAGGTTCCAAAAGCTCCAGGAAAGGTAAAGTACTATCTTTAGCTTATTTAAATCAGCTCTTCACTGAAAAAAATGAGATTTGAATGTTAATAGAACATAAGGCCAAAACGATTTTTATGCTCAGAAGATTTAGAATACAGCACCAGATGCCAGAATTCAACATGTATTATCTTCAAGTACAAGTTTCAATATAAGACATTTGATTGTACTGTCAAGGAGTCAGATGCTAGATTCTTGATTTGGGTCTGATACAAGTGAAACTTCTGTGGTGAATTGCAGGTGGGTCTGATACAAGTGAAACTTCTGTGGTGAATTGCAGGTGGGTCTGATTAATGTCCAATTTTGTTGTTTTTTTGCCTGTTTTCACCTGCCTAAATTTTGTATACATAAATAGGATTTGTTTTTCTTAATTGTTATAATACATTTTTACCATGCATAATTTTCAGGGTAAGAAAAATATGGGTATGAAAAATCGACAGAAGTCCAGCGCATCTCTTGACAAAACGGACACAGTTTCTGAGGTACTAATAATACTGGTTTCCGTGGTGATTGTTTGATTATTTATGCCATTTTTAAAAACAGATTTTGTCTACTTCAGACCCATAGATTTCAGATATTACCTTCCCAAACTTTTCTGAAGCTCATTTTTCACTTTGTCATCTGTGTGTATTTCCGAGTCAATCCATCTATCTGTCTTAATTCATCCATCAGTCCATCCTTCAATGCCCAGGATTAACCTTTGGCATATTTAAATAGTGATTGTTTCATTATAAACAATACAGTATTATCTACCATTTCTATTTGCTTATAAGTCAAGTCAAACTGTAAACAACAAAGATCCAGATCTGTCATAACATAATGCAACTGCAGATTAGGGTCTATGTTGTTTGTTATACAGATTACTCCTAACAAATGGCACAGAACCAGATCTGTCAGCGCATTATCTGGGTCTGTGCATTTTGCAGTTGAACTCCTCTTATAAGTGAGTAGGTAAGATACTCAAGGTTTGGTCAAGTTTGCTTTGGTGGAAATACAACAATTACTTTCATGCCAGGTGTGTGTGACCATCCATCCATCAATCAATTCCTATTCTACATTGAACTGTGTACAATGTGTAGTATATATATGTATGTTTTACATGCACTCATTTGGAATGCACTTTTGCCATCTGCTTATGATTGGAAAAACACCTTGAAAATGCTAACTTTGGAGTATACGTTTTTCAGAGTTGAGTAAGAATATAAAGTTTATGTAAGTTCAAAGAGTAAACAAGAATTATAATTGGATGGATAGATTAGATGCAAAATTAGAGCATATGAAATTTGTGGGTAATGATGGTACAGTGTGACCTTGATATAGCATGCTCCGTTATAACGCAAATTTGGATATAATATGGTCGCAGCGTGGCTCACAAAAATTTATATACATATATTTTTCTCGCACATGAAGAAAAAATCTTTCTGAAAAGTACGAAAAAAACTGTAAAAAGTGTATTATCATTTTGGGGAAGAGATCGCACATGAATAATACAAGAAGTTCATGGAGTGGCTCCTGAAATTTTATATGTATTTTTCTCATACACAAAAACAAAGTTTTTTCTTCTTAAAAGTACCAAAAAAAAGTGTAAAAGGCTTATTCTAGGATTGCGTAGAGCTTCGCCAATGTTACAAACTGTGAGTTTATTTTCCTAATTGTCGGCAAAATATAACATATGGTGATTTTTCTTTCATTGGCGACATTGTTGGCTGTTTAAACTTGCATATACAACCATTGGTTTGGAGAGGAGAATTTCATAGGCCCCATGAAAGAAAATTCAAACCTGATATAAAATGCACTGAAATTTATCTATTGTTAAATAAACAATTTCTTTGTCCATATTGACAAACTATCTTAACAGTGCATTGTTTATCCACTGAATTCAGACCTATATGACCTGTGACAAAATTATTGAATATTTTAAATGTGTGTGGATTTTTTCAATGGAATTACTTGTATTGTGGATTCAATGTATGTGATGAGATTTGCGGGTGAGTACACAGTGTTAATACTCTATTCATGCTATACATAAAATATGTGTATATAAACATTTTGCACGTATGTGTACCAATTCGTGGTTCTCTAAATAAAGTAAAATATTATATATGCCTTATCTGTTTTCACTACAGGTGTATTTCTCATTTAATATGCATTGCTTGAATCTTTGAACTATTTTGAAACCTCTTTTAAAAAGAACAAATTTTTATTATCTTTTTGGATTTCCTTTGCATGCTCAAAGTCTTGTAAAACCTTTCATTAGACAACCTGTTAATGTGTGATTAAGAAATCTTAGAGAAGTATGATTTGGTCCTACAATATGGAAAAATATTTTGTACTGTTAATTGCCTGATCAGATTGGTATTAAAGGTAATGAAAGGGGATAAAAAATCAGTTGACAATGTCCAAAAATCACCCATTTCTACATGGATGATTTTTTATACTTTCTTTAAACCTGATATAGTTGCATTTTGCCTGTAAAGTTGGCAAAACACATGTAATGAACACACTTCACAAACAAGCTTTGGAACATTAATCCCGTCATTGGAGAGTGGCATATCTCGTATAGAACAAAACACAGAGATGGCAGCGTTTGTGCTGATTGCATATGAAACACACATACCTGACCAATGCATACATATTAAAGGGTGAACCTTTACCAGAATGCATACCCTGCCAGTGTCCACTGACAGCAGAATCATTCATTTGACTTATGCCTGTTTTTAATTTGAAGCCCTTTAAGAAATTTTCTGATGATATACTGTCAGAAAAATTATGGACATTTTGACAGAATGTAGATTACAAAACAACAAATTGTATATTTTTATGATTTTTTTACCTTTACATTTTATATTATATACCTGGGACAGAATGTTAGCATGTGACTTTTATCTTTAATTTTTTTAAATATGTTTATTTGGAAGATTTTGTCTTGCAAGAAATTGTAGTTCTTTATCTTCATCATTTTAGAGCCTAACTTTTGATTGGCACCATTTAACCAATATTGTGCTGACATGCTGTTATACATAAATATATACAATGATTGTGGCTTTTAAACATTGAAGTCATTGTTACACTGTTCTATAAATAAAATTGTGATAAAGATGATGTTAAAAAAAAAATTGTTCCCATTTCAAAGAAAATCTGATTTTTTTTTCTGGATACTACCAGTATGCACTCTGTTTCATGTTTTCTAAAAAGAGTCAATATTCCCTGAAATTTTGGTCATGGTTCCCTTGATTCCCATGACTTTTTAAAGAGTCTCATTATTGATGGTTTCAGTTGGAAAGGTCTTGAATAAACTCTACAAAGAATTTCATTTTCAAATTTATAGGCAAATACAGAAGATCAATAGAAGCCTTGCAGGTGGAAGGAAATTATTGCTTGTGTTTTATGTTTTTTCATTTCCCATAATGTCTATCATTTTACTTCTTCATCATCAAGGCTTGTTATTATAATACATTTCTAGGCATTTATAAGCAATAACTTAGAATTGCATGGCTATAATTAGTAATTAAAAATTCATACAAAATCAAAATTTGTTTCATTGAAATATCATTTTTTAATGAACTGTCTCCAATTAATTTAAGTATTCTTTAGAAATTTCCTTAATTCATATGTTATAAATTGGTTTATGTAGATGTTGGTAGTTGTGATGTTCATTTTCATTTGGAACCAGTTGCCACTGTATATGTACACTTGATTTGCAGACAACAAGTTCAGTTGGATCAAAGAGAAGAGATTCTTTAAAGATTCCTGAACACATGAAGGATGCATTGACTCGCAGACCAAGCTTATCCAAGGAAGAACTAGAAAAAGAAATGGAGAGAAGTAAGATTCATATTTTTATTAACATTCTTTATCTGCAAATCACAGAAATTTATAAATTTATATCATACAAATTTTCCTCAAAACAGTAAGGAAAGTTGCAAACTTGCTATAAATGTATATCCACATATATTGCAAATTATTTATCAGTGTACAAAGTTTAAATTTTCTTGCAAGCAGCAAAATCAAGACACTGAGTCTATGTTTCCTCCCAATAACTTGCACAAAGTTTTTCATAAATTTTCGTATGGAGTTTTTGTGCATGATATTTAGACATTTTTTATTTTTCATAAGCAGACAACATTACAAAATATATCTGCATAAAATTATAATGTTTTGTGAAATTAAACTCATGGTCTTTACTTCACTTTAGTTTGCATGTATACAAGTTCTTAATAATTGCAAAGTTTTCTTGTTACATGTTGGACAGTTTTATCTAATTACATAATACTGAATATTGGTAACATTTTTACACATGTCACAGCCAAACCTCATCTTTAGTTCTATGTTAAAAACTTTTTCTTAATTAATATCAGATCATTGGAAATAAATATAAATGACAAAATTGAGTCCATCATTTCTTTTATGCTTATAATTATATTTCTTGACAATGAAACTAAACCAGCTTTTTTATATTTATCAATGAAATGAAAGAAAATTTGAGATAGAAGTACAGTAAAATTACATCATCAGAATCATGAATAGTGTGTTTTGATTGGTTGACATCAGGGATGATATTAATGTTGTTAAAATCTTGGACAGGTTAAGTGAATGAAAGTTTTGTCCTAATAATGAAATGATAACCATTACTGTATATGTGTGCTTCTAATTCAACAACTCTTTAGATACAGTGGATTATGAAGAAAAAAAACTAAAAAAAGAAAAGCTACATTTTAAGAAATACCAGATTTTAAAAAAAAGAAATATTAACTTTTAAGGAAGACTTGATAAAAAAATTCTTTGTTAATTGATTCAGCTAGATTTGGCTTTTTCAAGCTGTTTGGATAAGTAGTTGCACATACAAAAGATAACACAGTGAATGGATAATCAATGAGAGTGCATTGCTTAAATAAGAAAGTGTGAAGGAAATTGAATGGTCAAGTACTCTTAGTTAAGGATATTTTTTATCAACTGTTGAAAAGCATAATCTCAAATTTACCTTCATGATGTATCCATTGCAGGAGGGTTCATTGTAAATGGAAAAGGTATCAAGTTTTTGATTGTAATGGTTATGGGAATGGTTTGTTTGATCAAATTACATAGCACTGGGATTAGTCACTTTAAATTTGTCATCACATACAAGAAATTCAAGAATTATTATTCTGGTGAAGGTCCTTATCAGTTTTTAATGAGAAGCTCCCATTCATGCCTCTGTAAGGATAGTAGTGGTGTTCCAACTACCAGATGGAAAAAATTGATGAAAAAATAACAAAATTGCAAATGACAGAAAACAAAATCTGTTTTGCCTATTGTTAGCTCAAATGGCCATAAAGTTGAGTGAACCTTTGGTATATCTCATCAAGCATCCACTGTACGTTATCTGTGCTATTTTTAAAATCCCTTTTCTTACTTTATTTAAATATTGTACCTTGTATACAGAAGACCTGTATTAAAGGGACATCATTCAAGTGTCCTTTATTAAAATGTTTCAGTTGGGTATAAATCCACCAGGAAGATGCCTAAACAGTGTGAGCTAGGCTTTCAGTAATGAGGTGGGAGTATTCTTCTTTGTTAACTACCAAATGCTGTAATATTCGAAAGTTACACTTTTTGAGATAATAAAGAAATAAAGGAAAAGAAGTTGGGATGTTGTTGAATTGCTGTTAATGCCTTGCTGTACCATTTCCATGCTGTAAACACTGGCACCATGGTTTTTCCTTGGAAATAGTGTTCATAGTAACGGTTTGAGAATATGGACAGTTTTCCAATTTCATTTTAAATATCTGGAAATTAGAGGCTTGAAAATGCCTGTGTTGTCCATGGAATAGAATGGTCATTTTCCATCTTGCCTCTGGAATAGAATTGTACATTTTCTATCCTGACCATGGTATGTCCATGGAACTAGTTGGACTTTCTCCATCCTGTCCATGAATAGGCTGGATATATTCCACTGACTGTTCTGGAAAAAGAATAGCCATCTTACATCTGATCCACGAAAAAAAGAGTGGACATTTTTTACATTCTTCATGACAGGTTGTATATTTGCATACAAAAAAAGAGGCTGGAGATAGACTGGATAATGTGTCTGTACAGTAATTACACCCTAGAAAATTTCTAGATGTTACATCAGCATGATGTTGATGGGCTGTTAGGTTCATTGTTTTATAATATATGTGCATGTATGTATGTATGTATGTATGTATGTATGTATGTATGTATGTATGTATACAGACCACATACATTAAAAATAACATGGATGTATGAATGACGGTAAAGCATAAAGCAAATTGATATACCAGTACTATTGGTGCAATGATCTGAATATACAAACATTCTTTCAAATGCAGACATATAGATCAATGATGAATTTCCTCTCATTAATCAATAATGACATAAGAAAATAACATTAAACAGTTTTAATAGTCCCTTTTTTCTAAATGGATTTAACATTGTACATGATTTCATCGCAATCCTTTATTTTTTCCGTTCCCCTCTCCCTTGTCATGCATAAGGGGCAACATATGTAGGAAATATGGAGTGAGAGAGAAAAAATATTTGGGTTGGATGAAAACCTTAAAACTGAACTTGCACTAAGTAACCTACAGGAATATGGTTCATCATGACGGTATGTTTACACTTTCCTTGGGATTTATCTACAGTGTTTATAATATCAATGATACATAGTTGTGATAACATTTCGACACTATAAGTTAAATTTTTCAGTTATGAGGCACACACACTGTAACAATTTTAATGCTTTATTGTTGTTGTTTCATAATTGTTTCTATAACCTATTATAATGTTCTAAAAATCAATTTTTATTATTTAAATATGAAAATGTCCAAACGGCGCCCCTGCTGCCCCTCTCTTTCTTTTTCTCTCTCTCTCCCTATCTTTGGACCATCGTATCAAGATTGGGGATTTTCACTTGTGTCATACAACATTGTCTCTGGACCTATGAATGATGGTAAAGTTAAGTTAATCTATCCAAAGGAAAAGGAAGGAGAGAGAGAGACAAACAGACAGAGAGACAGAGAAAATTTTATGGTCAATAGTAATAAATTTAACTAAAGCAGAATAATGACTTAGATCAACTGTAAATATATTAAAATGTTTTAATTACTTCTTGTTGATTCATCATTTCACTTTGTTTCTATTCGACATTTAATTTTCATATGCCAGTGTGTGAATACCTGAGCGTTCAGTGTGTACAAGAATTTAGCATGTTCATAGTGCTCTACTTTCTTCCTAAAAACAATCTTTCATGATTGAATCATGAGTGTGTCTTATATTGATTTAATCAATGTGAATAAAAATATAAACTTAAAAAGACAACAATCAACTTATGAATTTATAAATGTTATTGTGAACAACAACAAAAGGTGTAGAGCTACGTTATGTAGTGGACACACTCACAGGGATGTGAGGAGTTCATTCACTCAGTCAATAAACAGTTGCCCGAAGCATATATTAACTCCCTTTCCTTGTAATGAAACATTTATACATCTCATGGTATACCATTGATACAGCGTACATGCTATATATATATATATATATATATATATATATATATATATATATATATATATATATATATATATATATATATATATAAAATCATGATTCTTGTAGAGATGTGGTTGACTACAAATTACAGTTTTTAATTACTTATGATTATTCACATTGAAGGCACATTTGCAGGTTTAAATTATTTTTCTCCAGGCTATAAAAATATCTTATATCTACAATGTGATTTTTGTGTGCATGGAGGTAATTGTACAGTTTTATCAGGTGTGCATGGAGGTAATGGTACAGTTTTATCAGGTGTGCATGGAGGTAATAGTACAGTTTTATCAGGTGTGCATGGAGGTAATGGTTCAGTTTTATCAGGTGTGCATGGAGGTAATGGTACAGTTTTATCAGGTGTGCATGGAGGTAATAGTACAGTTTTATCAGGTGTGCATGGAGGTAATAGTACAGTTTTATCAGGTGTGCATGGAGGTAATTGTACAGTTTTATCAGGTGTGCATGGAGGTAATGGTACAGTTTTATCAGTTGTGCATGGAGGTAATAGTACAGTTTTATCAGGTGTGCATGGAGGTAATGGTACAGTTTTATCAGGTGTGCATGGAGGTAATGGTACAGTTTTATCAGGTGTGCATGGAGGTAATGGTACAGTTTTATCAGGTGTGCATGGAGGTAATGGTACAGTTTTATCAGGTGTGCATGGAGGTAATGGTACAGTTTTATCAGGTGTGCATGGAGGTAATGGTACAGTTTTATCAGGTGTGCATGGAGGTAATGGTACAGTTTTATCAGGTGTGCATGGAGGTAATGGTACAGTTTTATCAGGTGTGCATGGAGGTAATGGTACAGTTTTATCAGGTGTGCATGGAGGTAATGGTACAGTTTTATCAGGTGTGCATGGAGGTAATGGTACAGTTTTATCAGGTGTGCATGGAGGTAATGGTACAGTTTTATCAGGTGTGCATGGAGGTAATGGTACAGTTTTATCAGGTGTGCATGGAGGTAATGGTACAGTTTTATCAGGTGTGCATGGAGGTAATGGTACAGTTTTATCAGGTGTGCATGGAGGTAATGGTACAGATTTATCAGGTGTGCATGGAGGTAATGGTACAGTTTTATCAGGAACATTTTCATTTTGGTGACTGGGTATTATACATTTCCATAAGTTATGATAAAATAGGAATTAAACTTACCAGAATGTATGACTTTGCTGTAACTGCAATATCCTTACATCTTGTCTCTTTGCACATATTTTCAGTCAAAATTATTGAGAACATTTATGTTATAAATATTTACTCCAAAAATGCACTGATGGAATAAAATGTTGATTTCTCTCTCCACTGTTATATTTGATATGGTTCAATGAAATATGCCACATGACTTTTTCACTTTCTTTACCCTGAAGTATAGTTCCAGGCATGCATCTGTTGTTGGGTCAATTTGTACAAGTGTCACTGTTTACAGTCAGTATTGATCCTTGTACAAGTTTCACTGTTTACAGTTTCCATTCTTGTACAAGTGTCACTGTTTACAGTCAGTATTGATCCTTGTACAAGTTTCACTGTTTACAGTCATTTTCCATCCTTTTTAGCCTCATATACAAAATTAGGTCAAAACTTGATTTGTAAAAAAAAGTTTGGTGAATTTTGGTGCATTTTCCATGCTTTTCACCCATACTTCGTGGATAAAGCTCAGAAACATTCATTGGACAACTTGTACATGTACCAGTATTTCTAGCCATGAATTTTCCAGGGTTTCCATGCTTTTTCCAATGAAAATAAAATTTGTCCTTGAAGAATATACATCTGTGTGGAAACAGTTCACTTGTACTACAAGCTTTCATGTTTGTGCACAAGTTTGTTTAGCGGGGTTTATTTTGTAGAATGTTTTTTATCAGGTTATTTTTCCTTGGCTTTAATGACTTGTTGAGTTGAATTTAAATTCATTTTGTCTTTAACATATTTATATCTTTGTCCTAACACTGCTCATAGTATATCAATGTTAATTCACATATACTTCAACCATAACACCACTGCATATAGCAACTGGTTCCTTTTCAAAAATTTGTCACTGATACAACTGCAAGATGTAGGCATCATATGGAATTCATTGTATCTGTCTGCCAATATATACATTCTCATTTGTGGCTATATTTCTTGATCCATCTATCTATCCATCCCTTTTCCATGTCTGGGCTAAAATGCAATGCACCTATTGAGCAAAACTTCTTGTGTGCATAGTTATGTCTAGTGATAAATTAACAAGTCATATGCACTAAATGATATTATGTATGTGTTCATCTGTTTGTATGTGTTCATATGTTTGTATGTGTTCATATGTTTGTATGTGTTCATTTGTTTGTATGTGTTCATATATTTGTATGTGTTCGTGTGTTTGTATGTGTTCATGTGTTTGTATGTGTTCATATGTTTGTATGTGTTCATGTGTTTGTATGTGTTCATGTGTTTGTGTTCATTGGTTAATTATGCCCATAATATCTTTGACCCAGTTTCACCATCACTCGTGAGGATTGGTATTAGGAATCATCTCAGGGAATGTAACTTGGCCTTATACAAAGTAGGTCACTTTGACCTCATTTTTAAACACTAACATCTGGATGCATTTGGCTTAAAGAAGAAACCTGTTAATTGTGCATCAAAAGGTAAAATAATTAAGGCCACTGCGACCAAAATAAAAAAAAATGGATTCTGTCCATTAACATTCTATACCACAGATCTTTTATGGATAGCACATGGTATATGGAAGAAGCCTCTTAGCTTTGGGGTCAGAAGGTTATGTCACACAATGAATTGTCTTAATTTCTTTTGTTTGTATGTGCTCATGTGTTTGTATGTGTTCATACGTTTATATGTATTCATATGTTTGCATGTGTTCATATGTTTGTATGTGCTCGTGTGTTTGTAAGTGTTCATATGTTTGTATGTGTTCATGTGTTTGTATATGCTCATATGTTTGTATGTGTTCATATGTTTGCATGTGTTCATATGTTTGTATGAGCTCATGTGTTTGTATATGTTCATATGTGTATGTGTTCATGTGTTTGTATGTGTTTATGTCTTTGTATCTGTTCATGTCTTTGTATGTGTTCATATGTTTGTATGTGCTCATGTGTTTATATGTGTTCATATGCTTATATGTGTTCATGTCTTTGTATGTGTTCATTTGTTTGTATGTGTTCATATGTTTGTATGTGTTCATATGCTTATATGTGTTCATGTGTTTGTATGTGTTCATGTGTTTGTATGTGTTCATTTGTTTGTATGTGTTCATGTGTTTGTATGTGTTCATTTGTTTGTATGTGTTCATGTGTTTGTATGTGTTCATGTGTTTGTTTGTGTTCATTGGTTAATTATGCCCATAATATCTTTGACCCAGTTTCACCATAACTCATGAGGATTGGTATTAGGAATCATCTCAGGGAAAGTAACTCGGCCTTACAAAGTAGGTCACTTTGACCTCATTTTTAAACACTAACATCTGGATGCATTTGGCTTAAAGAAGAAACCTGTCCATTGTGCATCAAAAGGTAAAATAATTAAGGCCACTGCGACCAAAATAAAAAAAAATGGTTTCTGTCCATTAACATTCTATACCACAGATCTTTTATGGATAGCACATGGTGTACGGAAGAAGCCTCTTAGCTTTGGGGTCAGAAGGTTATGTCATACAATGAATTGTCTTAATTTCTTAGTAATTTATCTCAAGTGCGCAGAAAACCTTTAAGGTGTTTAGGAAATATTTGCAAATTAAAAATTTTAACTACTGGTAAACCGTAACAGACTTTTGATAACGGTGACATTTGTGCTGGAGAAGTGACTGCTGTGTCTTGCTTCAGACTAATGTGGGCTTGACAGAAATGTTATTTGCACAGTAGCTTTAGTTCAGATTCACATAGCAGGTCTAAACCCTGTGGATGGCTTGCGGTTGGAGTAAGAAACAGGTCTATCAGTTTGTGGGTCATAAGGTCAAATGTCACTGACAGAAAAATGAACCAGTCATTTCTGAATAATAATTTCAGTTCTCAACCATGTACCAACACCAAAGTTTTTACATGGCTTATACTTGATTTTGCAGCCAACAATCAAGATCTACAAGTCCAAATGAGAAAAATGTTTTCAGCATAATAACTTGACTTTGAGATCACATATCTTTACCAAAGTTTGGAGAGGGCTTGTTTTGCATGATGATGTTTGTTCTAGATATTAAATTCCTTGACTTACCCTTGTGGATTACTGGCACTTTAGGTAATAAAGAAAAAACCTGTAGAGTTTGGCGCTTCAAAATAAATGGTCTAGGGCATGTTGAGTCTAATCAGAAAATAATAATTTCTGCATAATAAAAGGTCAAGGTCATTGAGACCCATTGGTCAGCAATATCCAGTGCCAAGCATCCTTTCAGCCTGTGCCTTATAATGTAGAGGACTATTAAATATAATTATGGTTGATAGAGCTCTTGTTTATGCATATTTTCCTCTGTGTGTGTGTGTGTGTGTGTGTGATTTGGATTTTTAATGTAGCTTTAACAATTTTTCAGTCATATTACTATGATGTCTGCAGTGTGACAGTTTATAGTGATGTTTAGCACTGGTGCATCATGTCACAGACATGTAGCATGATGTCCCACCCAGTCACATTATCCTGACACCAGGCTGATCAGTCCTAACACTAACCTCTTAATGCTGAGCACCAAGCGAGGTAGCTGTCAGGACCATTTTTGTAAGTCTTTGATTTGACTCGACCGAGGATCAAACCCACAACCTCCTGCATCCAAGGCGGATGCTATAACCACTAGGCCACCAGAGCAGTCTCATATTTTCCTCCATTCCAGGCTGTATAAAATGTACCATTTTCATACAGCTCATGTCTATGCATATTTTGCCCCATACCAGTCTGTATATAATGTATCATTCATAGAACTCTTTTTTGTGCATATTTTCCTACAGAATATGGACTAAGGTTTATGCTTGAAAGGTTTTACACTATGGCAGATATATTTATTTTATCACCTTCCTTTTCAATATGTTTAAGATGGAAATGTGCATTTAGTTTGAATTGGAATATGTGTTATAAAACATTTTTGTTACAATGCAGTGTCCGAGATGGTGGATGCCACATTGTCAGGTCCAACTTTACATGGCATCGGAGAGGGTCTGACAGAGGAGGAGTTAGAGCTGGCTAAACAAATTCTACAGGTAGGATAGTCACACCTCAGACAAAAATGTCAGTTAACAAATTCTACAGGTAGGATAGCCACATCTCAAACAAAAATGACAGATAACAAATTCTACAGGTGGGATAGTAACACCTCAGACAAAAATGTCAGTTAACAAATTCTACAGGTGGGAAAGCAACACCTCAGACAAAAATGTCAGTTAACAAATTCTACAGGTAGGATAGCCACATCTCAAACAAAAATGACAGGTAACAAATTCTACAGGCAGGATAACCACACCTCAAACAAAAATGTTCCACAGAAAAGGATAACCTAAATCCTAAAAAATTAGAAATCTGTAAATCATTTTATCACAGAAATTTTCATGAATGGGTTGGTTGTATTTTTCCAGTATAAATTTAAACTTTAAATACTTCTCAAGAATGGAATTTTAAAACGCTTAAGTACTTGTATTAAGATTTAATACTTTGGGTTTTCCTTTTCACATGAGGATGAAAAATGTCTGACAACATAATAATCCTCAAAGGAGAAGAAACGGTTGAAAATGATAAACTTTAGCGAAATGAATTTATTACACCCAACCACTAACAACAACAACCATTCAGGAGGGGTCCAGTAATGGCATGGATGGATCATATGACCAAAAGGATTTAAGAAATGTTATAAATTGCTGAAACTAAAAATAGTTCCTATTGTAACTGGCTCTCCAGTTGATTTGTTTCTGATGTCTGATTATAATTTGTGATTCATAATGTATTTTCTGGATGTATTCAAACAGTTTAAGATGACTGAAAATGAACAGTATTCAAGACATCATAATACAGTGTGACCCTGCTATAGCATGCTCTGTTATAACACAAATTTGGATATAACACGGTCATGGTGTGGCTCTCAAAATTTTGTGTACATGCATTTTTCTCGTACACAAAAAAAAAATATTTCTTTCTTAAAAGTATGAAAAAGATGCAAAAAGTTTATTATCATTTTAGGGAAGAGATCACATATGAATAGTACAAGATTATTGTGGCGTTGCTTCTGAAATTTTATATGTATTTTTCTCATACACAAAAAAGTAGTTTTTCCTTCTTAAAAGTACAAAAAATAACATGCAGAAAAGTTTATTCTGGGATTGTGTAGAGCTTTGCCAGTGTTGCACACTTGGATTTTTTTTTCCCTTTATGGCGGCAAAATATACCACCTGGTGATTTTTTTTTATTGGCAACATTGTTGGCTGTTTAAACTTGTATATACTACCATTGGTTTGGAGTGGAGAAATTCAGAGGTCCCATGAAAGGAAGCTGCAAACTGTATATAAAATACACTGATTTTTATCTATTGTTACGTAAACAAATTCTTTGTCCATATTGACAAACAGTGCATTGTTGTATCATAATCCACTTATGTTGACATCTAGCATGAGTACTGTTTGCTGTTAGATATCTGCATTTTTGTTTTTGACATTTCTGGTAACGGAGATCAACTGGACGAGGCATTATCTTGTAATCTATCTTTCGTCAAATTTTCGGCCGCTCACTAGTAATTATTATATTTACATAGACTGACATTTGTATGTGGACGGTAAGTAAAATTCCTTTTCTTTTCACTCAGAATTCAATCCTTCAGAACGCTCACATTTTCTGTAATAATCCCTGTCATCAGACCAGAACACATGCATCTCTATCATCCATTGACCCTTTGTTAAATTTCTGACACATGTGGGAGGCAGCATCATGCTGCTACCACAAATGTAAATAAAAAAGAAAAGAAAAGAAAAAAACACATCTTACTTACTGGTTTATTCAGTAGGCAGGGAGGAACTGTAACTACAATCAACCAAACGATGGCCAATTCCTTTTTAAAAATGTACCCAGATAAAATAGTTTGCTGAAATTTCAAAGAAAACATTACCTTTGAAGCACCAATTGTTATGAAAACATACTCAGCAATGGAAAAAAATTCAATCTCAGTCATGAAGTATAGTTATTTGATGTTGCCACCACAATAATAAATGGGCATTTGTTTGGTTCTCCAAAGCTGTCCTTAGCTGTTACTTCAATAACACATGCACACTTCATCAAAGAAAGCCAACTACAATCTTCACTAAAATCAAAGTACTTTTCTTCAGTGGAAGTCAGTACCAAACTTAAATAAAAGTAATGGAATCTGATCTATGTTTGCATTTTCCATTGTGACTTGAACATGTTAACTGTGCCTTGAAAGTTTCCTTTTTGCAGGGAAAAAGGTTATGCTTCCAAACGCAATCAACAGCGGCTTAAAACGCAAACTAACTTTTACCAACTTGGGACGTACTGAAAAGTAAATTGTTTTGTCACTCATTACATGATTTTGCTATGTTTTTCCACTGAATTCAGACCTATATGACCTGCAACAAAATTTATTATTTTAAATCTCTGTGTGTGCATATTTTCAATGGAATCACTTGTATTGATGATTCAATGTATATAATGAGATTTGCTGGTGAGTACACGGTGTTGATACTATATTCATGCTATACATTAGACATGTATATATAAACAATATTCACATACATGTACCAATTTGTGGTTCTCTAAACTATTATATATGGCTTCTCTGTTTTCACTACAGGTGTATTTCTCATTTAATATGCATTGATTTAAGATGGTAACTGTGCAGATGAAGCACTTATTTTACTGCCTGCATTTATTACCTATCCCTGCTGCAAATTTGTTGGCGTACATCCATCATTTTCTTTAGCTAACTGACCTAGTTGCTTATAACATGGTTCAGTCTATAACATGGTTGGGTTCTATGGTTCCTAACTACCATGTTATTGCGGGGTCACACTGTACTGTGATTCTGAAAGTATAGCTGCTTGCATAAATTGCAGTCAATGGTGGGAACACATTATTAAATGAGGAAAAATAAAAGTAATATATGCCAAATTAAAACAGTGATATACTGAACAATTTACCAACCCAATACACAAGCTTGAAAATAGATTTGCATACAAAAAGGTATATTCAAGTCACATGGTTGACCAGTAACAGGGCTGTGGATACAAATATAAATAATTGACATTGGATGATGCCATCTTAAAAAATGCATGAGCTGTAAAATAAAAACTGAGAAAGGGAGAAGACATTTCATTTTAATTTCCAGATCATAACGTAAGTTGTGATGAACAAATTTTAATTTTTTTGCAACATGGTATGGTTAATATATTCTCTTTAATTTAGGGAATAACGCAATTGATTTTGAGGTCAGTGGCTCTAAGATGAAGGTTATTGGTGCTACTATAGATAATTGCCTATGCATTTCAATTTTAGAAAACAGAATTCAAGTAAATATAGCACATTTGTAACCCATAGCCTCAATTTTGTAATTTGTAATTAGCAAATTCCAATAGCAGAAAATAATATTGTCTACAGAATTTAAAATGGTTCAGATGTTAACCTTGAAGTATTAGTTATAAAATCTGTTTCAGATTATTTTCCATTTCAATAAACTAGATTTACCTGGTGGGAGTATTTCATTCTTTGAGCAACCTGGAAGTAACAGCCACTGTAGAGATAATATTATTTGGAGTTACTTCATTTCATTGAAAGAAATAATGCATGGATAGCTCATTTGGTAGAATGTCAGATTAGTAATCCAAGGATAACAGGTTTGATACCCACCCAGGCCAGAATAACAGGTTCGATACCCACCCAGGCCAGAATAACAGGTTCGATACCCACCCAGGCCAGCTCTGACTAGCTGCCTCTGTGTGTCTGTCAAATATTCATTTCGCTATCGTTTCCTCAGCATGTTGCTTTAACAGTGTTGTTCAAACATAGAAATAAACAAAATTCATTCATAGGTAATCACCACAGACAGATTATGACTGTCACTTAGACCTCACTTGAACAACATGGTTACCATTGTCATAGTATCAGACATAAGTGCATACTGGCATTTAACAATTTATATATGTATTAAAGGTTAAAAATATTTGAACAGGTGCATTTCTTGATACATTGTACATATTTTAGTATGAGTATTAAGATCTTAACTACATACATTGCCGTGTTTAGGGAAATTTTTGAATCAGTGAAATATACCATGATAGCTTTTTCATATATATTCATCATGGATGATACTTTATTCACTTTTTTTACTACAATATATCCCTGCTTACAGGCTGATTCTGACTGCAAACTGCACAGACCCAGATCTGCTGTCACATAATGCACTGGCAGATCTTCAGTATGTGCAGTTGGTTAGGAGTAATCAGGAGAACCAACAACATAAACCCTGATATGCAGGTGCATTATGCTATGGCAGATCAGGATCTTTGCTATTTGCAGTTTGACTTGACTTTTAAGCAAGTACATACAGTTATTCTGCAAATGCTTGTGTCCTTAACAAATTGGAGTAAAGTACTATATATACTCACTTAAATGTTGACTCCAACTTCAACAATATAGACCCTGATTTGCAGGTGCATAATGCAGTGGCAGATCTGAGTCTGCACATTTTGCAGTAGGACCTATGTTGTTTGTTCTGCTGATTACTCATAACCAATTGCACAGACCCACATCTGCCAGCATATTATCCAACAACAGGTCTGGGTTTGTGAATATTGTAGTTGGACCTGACTTTAAACAAGCATATATTATATGTCCTTTGACTTTTTTTTCCAGTTCCATATTTTAAAGATTTTTCGTGTTATATCTTTTACTTTTATTTATATACTTTTTAGAGAGTCTTCACTTCATTATCTTTTACCTTTTTCATTTAGAACTTTGTTTTTGGCGAAGATGTTTCCTTCCGATATGTTAGCTTGGGTTCTTTTTAAATACGTGCTTAGAGCTTTACTTTTAATCAACATCATATAGCCAGTATTGTGCTAACGTGTTATTAAACCTTACAACAAATACTATTACTGGTACCCATTCCACCTTTAGTGATGCTAATTTATCCTTACTTAGAGGCAACACAAATCAATGAAGCAAATACAATGTATTGCAAAATTCTATGTTCCCAAAATAATGATAGACCATTAGAATTTTTTTAAAAAGTCCTCTTCTTTTTCAGAGTAAATACAATGAAATTAGGGCCTTCTATCACAGTTATACATTCCTTTGTACTGACAGTTCAAAAGTCTTGGAGACAAAGCCATTGCAACATCCTCTGACACCATCACAATTCAGTATTGTAGAAAGAAACTATTTTTATCACCGAAATTAAAAGCATACTCAGATCTTTGAAATGCATTGACACTTCCTTCCATCAACACGTCATTTTTGGGGATTCCTTTCCACACTAAAAGCCTTGCAAAATCTGAAATTTGACAATCCATTAAATATTTTATATCTTATATAAATATTGTTTTGCTCATGCAATCTAGAAAAAATGTATTCTGTATTCATGGCTACCATGTCACTTTGGTATTAAGGTTAATGAAAGGGCAGATGAAGCAGCCAAAGCTACCCCACAGTCAAACATTTCCAAATGTAAGATTCCATATTTATGTACTGACTTAAAATATGTAAATAAGACTGGTCTTAATACCTGACAAATCATGAAAACTCCACAGATAAACTTCAGAACATCAAAGCCATGATTGTCGAGTGGCATCAATTATTGCATGGATGAGGTGGTATAATGGTGAACATGTATAGGACACATATACACGTCTCATGCATGGCTCCTAAAGTATAAACCTCAACCAGAGTGCTTACCAATTCAGTGTCCACAGATAGTGGAATAAATTCTTCTAGAGTGTGTGAACCTTCATCCTGTGAGATGGAAGTATTTTGGTCTGAACTCAATGAAGAAACTTCATTATGACACACCATCAGAAAAAAATCAGACTTTTTGAGGGATGGTGGTTTATGTAATTAAATTATGATAGTATGTTTAAAATTTTTACATTTTTATATTATTTTTATATACCGTTTTACAATATATTCATTTCTTTACTTGTTAGCTGTCATTGTCTAGTACTTTATGTTGATGAGGTTTTGGGGAAGCCATTATCTTGCTATATGTTTCTTAAAATTCTTTATATTTAAAACTTTTGAGCTTTACTTTGAATCAGCAACATATAGCCAGTAGTGTGCTGATGTGCCATAAACCCTACAACTGAAACACTGTTGCTTTATTTTATTGTACTTAGTGTCATACAGTCAAAATCATTCAAAAGAGTTGTTAACCCAGCTGTTGGTTTTCACACGGACATGGGTCATCTTGTCAATAACTGCTTATTTAGGTTTCTAATGTTACATCCCCTGATCATGGTACTTGGAGATTAAAGAAGATGGTAATACATATTGTTTTGTTCATTTGTACTCCAAATATACTGAAGGGAATATATTTAAACAAAGAACCTTTTTGTTAGAGGTGTAGGATGTGCAACACTCTAATAAAATTATTTAAAAACACTTTATAAAATTCATCAGAGACACATCAATACCTTGCATCTGTCTGTCCATCCAGCTCAGCTGTCCATTACTACTTCTTCTAAACACCTTGGTAAAAATTCACGAAACTTTGTACTTATGTTTTCATTGAGGTAAACATCTGTATATGAAGATAAATCCTTCGCTACCAAATCCATGACGCCCACGCGTGGGATTCCAGGGAGTAAGTCAACAGTTAGATAATCAGAAATTTAAATTACAATTATAATATCTTTAGGTAGAATTTAAAATATGCAGGCAGTCTGAGTTTGTGGGAAGATGCTTTATATATATATATATATATATATATATATATATATATATATATATATATATATATATATATATATATATATATACATACATACACACACACACACACACACACACACACACACATAGATTTTGCATTAGGACTCTATGGTCACTCTTGGGTCACAATCTGGGACTGGGTGGTGAATACAGGGTGGGTGGTAGGTATGTTTAGGTGGTTTGAATATGCAGTTGAAGCTTTTGGAATTTGTGATGGTGAGCCACTGTGCAGTTGCTCCAGTTGAAAGTAATACTAATAATAAATATACATTTAAAGCAATAATTGTTAAAAGTGTTAATAGTCATTCAGGGTTTTGCTGTAATACTTTTTGTGTTGTTCTTTATCTGACCATTTTCTACATGAAAATCCAGTCATCTTGTATTTTGGTGTCTGCATGAAATCACAAAACAGAGTAGTTCAGGCTGTGAAATTGTAGACAAATAATAAATTCAGAATAATGCAGTATATCTTTATATAGAATGCATTTAGTACATATTGTAAATAAAATAAACCATTTTATTGTTAGATTCCTCTTCAGATATTTACAAATGTTCTGTAAAAAAAAGTTAAAGTTCTCACAATATTTCCTAGTGGATGCATTTAAAGCCTTTTGACACCATGCCAACTTGGTTGATGTGAAAATAAACATTTTTCTCTTTTACCATATGATAATGCAGAAAATACAGTACTCCCTCATTACAACACAATGCCCATGAGATATGTAACACAGTATGCCTTATAATGAGATTGCTTTATAATGAAGTAGATGAACATGTAATGTTACTGCCATTTAATGAAATGGATCCATGCATGTACTTGCCTTATAACAGGAAGTGTATTGTAATGAGGGGCTTTATAGCTAGGGAGTGTTGCATACACTTAAGCCTGTGCTAAAAACAACCTATATTATGAAACCACCTATTTTAACAGACCACAGAATCTGACCCTGCATCAGACACTTAAAATGTTACATATTACTTAGTCATACTTGTCTTCAAAGACCACTTGCAGAGTAAATCCTATGGATGGTCTTTTAAAACAGGGTTCATTATACACTCAATACATTTCTTATTTGAATATATTTGTCTTCTAGGAGAAGTTGACAGCAGCTAAGGAGAAAATTGATGACCCAAAAGGTCAGGGGAAGAAGAGCCCAGTTAGCAAATCTACCTCCAGCCGAAAGAGCAAGAAAAAGGATGATAAATCAGATATTGAGAAAGAGCAGGAGGCGATAAAAGAAAGACACGAGAGGGAAAAGAAGGTACATGATTTTATTGAATAAAAAGTTCCTTTAATTTTACTGAAGCCTAATTTCCCATACAGATAGTGTGGCTTTAGGTTGTCTGTAAATATATGATATTGGCTGATTCTGTCAAATTATGTTGAGCATCTTTTTTTGTAAAGATGTTGAAATGTTGTTCTATTTTTAGCTGTGTTGGGCCATAAGGCCAAGCAAACTTATGATATATCTATGTATTCATTGTGTGTTGTGCATTTTGCAAACAATTGCCATTGTAAACTTCTTTTCAAAACCAACCAGACCAATTTTAACCAAATTTGATATAGAGCATACCGGTATGAGGGGCTTTTAAATTTCTACAGATGATGATGATGATCTGCCATCAGATATAGCCTCCATTACTAAAAATAGTAAAATCTTAATTTTAACAGATTTTACTAAAAGCATTATGGCAGGAAGGCATTTAGAGTTTGTACAAAATTTTGCTACCTTCAGATATGGCCACCATTACTTAAAACAGAAAAGCCAATGTTACTAAAACTAGATAATTCATTTTACAGCTTCTTCTCCAAAACCACTGAATCAAATGTTACCAAAATTGACATGAAATAGATTTTAGATTTGTACAAAGGATGCTGACCTGCCATAATACCTGGCCACTGTTACCAAAACTTAAAAGAATTGTAACGACCATTTCCACAACAGACTTTGACCAAATTTGACAGACACAGTTCACTATTAAATATGGCCAATGGAAATAAAAACAGGGACGTCTTTAAATGACTTCTTTTTCAAACCTGCTAAATAGAATTTGTCCACTGTTACTAAAAATAGAGAAAAATAAAAATAACATTCTTCACAAAAATCAACATTCAGAGCTTCACCAGTGTTGCACCTTAGGGTACTTTATTTGAGAGACTTACATAAGTGGATATTTCAAGCAAGGAGTTCCACATCAAGCCAAAGTCACAGGTTGCCAGCAGCAACCACAAAAGTGCCATTTAAGTTATAAGTACCTAGACTTTCTGCATAATTTTTACCAATTACCTTACTGAGTTCGTGTCAATGTGTTGTCTCTGACAATTGCACACAGAAAGTATGGATTTTTCACAAACTCTGTGTGCTCACCTTGTCAGAAACTAATATTTTTAAATATCTAGATTTCTCAGTCCATAACTGAATTCCATTTTCATTTTTGTATTATGTATAATTACATAAATTTGACAGAAACACTTAATGAAGCGTCTTAAAATGAGTTGGACTGGATGGAAATATTTAAAGAACAACTTGGCTGTTCAAAATAGTACTTCCATCCTCCTTTAATTTGCAACTACTAAATTTTGTGGTTTTCATATGTCAAGCTACTTTATTGGTAACCAATTTTGTAATCTGCCACTACTTGTATATTTTTATGTTTATTGTGAAAATACATTTACACCTAATTAACTTTGGTGATGGATTTCCTTTATAAATGCAAGGTTACAGTAAACAGCAAATAAAGGTCGATGTACTGTGTATGAATTGACATGTTCATTATTTTTAATTATTATTTTATGTATTTTTATGTTATTAATAATTAATCGTTTAAATTTAAATTCTGTAAGAAATGGAAGAGAGGTATGACCCTTGTCATAGGGATGAAGGTATGATATAGAGTTATAATTTTGAGCTTATTACAACATTTTCTTTGGTTAAACCTTAGGATAAATGCTTGCTAACATTTCAAACAACTAACTTTGCAATGAAGATCAGAAAATTTAGTTTATTATTAAATTTAAATTTGTTTTATGGATTTTTATATACGCACCATAAGGCAGATAATATTATCTTACAAAGTTGTCAGTCTGTCCATGATTCAATCTGTTACCAATTTTGTTTCTACATAATAACTGAAGTAGTCCACTATCATCAGTTACCAAACTTTCTGGATGGGCCGTATTAATTTTGGGGAGAAAAGGTCAAAGCTCAAGCTCACTATGTGACTGAGAGAAGAAATACCTAGTTGGTAAAACTCCCATTTAACATATTAGCTCATCAAATAAAAACATACAATTTATTTGTGAGAGTGTTGATCTTAGGTCATTCTTGTACTCATCTGCTTCCTCAATTCTTCCCACTTCAATTTCCTTCTCCCACTTTTATTCCTTTCTTCCCACTTTTATCTTTTCTTCCCCCTTCTGTCTGGGCTGCTGTTATGCTGGCATCATGAATGCTTCCTTTCAAAGCTCTCAGATTCCATATTACATGATCTCTAATGAGTTAATCTGATCCCACACATTACTTGGAGTGACTTTCCTTTGAACCCACTTCCACATACCTTCCTTGTGCCTGGAACATGGTGGATACCTGTCCGTCTCCGAAATCTATTGTGCACTGCCAAATTGAATGAAATCTCCTATGAATGCTCAGGTTTTGCACTTAACTTTTTGGACTCTGACCACCACCCCTCCCCAATGCCTTGTTAGTTTACTTTATCTGATTGGTTTCGCTCACATCCTTTGAATTTTGATGTCGGTACATCAAGGCTCTAAACACCAGATGTATAAGAACTCCTAATGTGCCTCTGGCATTATTTAAACTAAGAACAAGGGATTAGATCTCTTTTTGAAGTATTTTGGCAGACCAAGATTGCATAACAACAATGTAGGGACTCACAATCAGTATATAGATTAAAATCAATACACAATTTATCTGGACACAAAATTCTTTTAAGAACAAGAGCTCATTACATAGGTGTTTAGTCCTGTGGAACAAGAAAACTTTGAAATATTATTTTCGAGAAAAGGTGAATACATGAACTTTTGATGTTATAACCATGTCTGGAGGCTGTAATGAGGAGGTTGGGAGAGGCTGGGGTTGCACCAGAATTGAGAAAACTTGCTACCAACTTGCAGTCGATAGAGAAGTCAATGAATGTAAAAGTTGTATCATGAAAAGCCTTTAATTTAATGACCACAAGACCATGGTTTAATGACATTCATTGTTTCATGTTTTGGTCCCTGTACTGGGACTCAAGGGGGTTCTGTGAGAAGATTCAGATCCGTTCCATACAAAGACCTCATTATTTTACACCCAGTATGACAAAGCTAATTTTTGAAAAACTTGTTACATTTCTAAAATTAATTGCCTAAATCAAGAGAGAGGATTAAGGCCACTGTATGTATTTTTTGTGTGGCCTGTAACCATGCCATAGGACCCCCTTAAGTCATAGAAATTTGGAAACTGTACTCAAATCTTTATCCCATAAGAAAGTCATTTGCCAGATCTGACATCTGTATCATGAACAGTGTAAGGATTATGACACAAATATATGGATCTGTGGAATTTGGAGACATGAAACTAATACTGTATGCACTTGCTTATAAGATGAGACCAACTGCAAACTGCACAGACCCAGATCTGCTCTTGCATAATGTGCTGGCAGAACTGGGTTTGTGCAGTTTGTTTGGAGTAATAAGTAGAACAAAAAACATAGACTCTGATCTGCAGGCACGTTATTCCTCAGCAGATCATGATCTTTGTTGTTTGCAGTTTGACTCAACTTACAAGCAAGTATAGATGGTATATCCAATTTTTCCCCCAACTTGGATGAAATATATACTAAAAAAATTCAAAATATGATTGAGGATTAAATTTTACTTCATGCAATACTTAGTAAATCATGTGCAACCAGTGCCATATTTATATGTATGTGTATGGTATCCACACGACTTTGAACAACTCAGATGCGAATATGTCAGCACAAAATATACCAGTAGATCAGGACGATTGACAGCAGTTCAGTGCACATCATACACAGCTGACCATATTTATCCAGTACTAAGTGCATGCCTGAAAATAAGACCACCACAGAGATTACGATATATTCCTAACCTTATAATAAGCCCATCTCATATTTTTTGAAAAATGTATTAAGCTGTATCATGGTCTTATCATGGTATTATGCACTGAGCTTTTTATTTTTGAAAGACCTAGACTAGACATTTTGTTATGTAATATAGTTTTTTAAACCACCGTATATATTCATGTACAAATCAGATCCAATTGCAAGCAACATAAACCTTGGACTGCCATCATATAATGCACTGGCAGATTCAAGTCTGTGTTTGTTTGTTCTACTGATTAGTCCTAGCAAACTGCATGGACCCATATCTACTGGCACATTATGTGACAGACCTGGGCCTGTGCAGTCTGCAGTTGGACTTGTATATGAGTATAGATTGTACTTGTAGTTGCTTTTTCTTCATAGATTTTATATCTTGTATATACAGAAATGTTTTTGTTGGTGGTATTAAACAAATCTTTTGCATTGTTGTAGTGAAAAACATATTCCAACAATATGTTGCAGTACAATTGTTTATAATTTGCATTTCACAATTTGCTGAATATTTTCATTTTAATTTTGTAATGTACATTTTTCACTTAGAATCAAAGAAGTTATTTTTAAAGTATTAAAATTTAAAATTTTTTTATTAATATTAGGAAATAGAGAAAAAAATATTCTTTGTATGATTATTAAAGCTGACCACAGAATGTTAATCTAAGTTTGAATTTGAGATAGTTTTCAAAATGGAAAACAATTGAAGTATTTTATACCAATTTATAAGTTATGACAGTATCTACAGAAATTTTGTATTGATGCACATCTTGTAGAAACCATGATGGAAGTTATATAGACAGGACAAAACCCTATGAAGACTAACATGTGAACATATTTCTAAGGTTTTTCAGGGGTAATTTTGAGAAATTCTGTGATTGCAAAATTTTGGACAGGATGACATATAAGTCTATAGCATGTACTAAACATTACAAATACCTGCTATATTTATTTGTGTATAGCATTCAGTCAACCGCAAAACAGCATTGACCCTGATATGCAGTCACATAATGGTACTGGAAGATCAGGGTCAGATTAGTAGCATAGCAGAAGGGAACCCACATCAAAATGGAGTGTATTAAATGAACCGACATAATTGTCCCAAGAAGAGGCAAAAGTAAAAATAAAATCAAAGTAAATGTTGTTTTTCCCCTATTACCAAACAAAACAACCAAGTGTGAAATCACAAGTGTTTTTAATGCATTAATTGTTCAGTTCTAATGCATTTTTCCACCAGATATAACATGTATGCATATTTACATTGATATTCACATTATTTGGAGCTCTAACTATGCATGCAGTATTATCAAAGTGTATTATAACCAACTGTATAACAGCACTAAAATTATTTACAGAAAAATAACGGGGGACTGTAAAATGGACTGGCTGCATACATGATCATTGTGAACATATTTTTGACAGGCAGGACTTGATCATTATACACATAGATCATTCTCTTTTGTGTACTTTCAACTAACTTATAGATATTCTTGTTTCAAATGTACTGTTAATAGGTCATCTATGCTTTCAGTAAGTTTATTAAGGTTAAAACACGTCAGATTCATTGAGATGACAGTGTTCCACATTTGGTGTCAGAGAAAGCCTGAAAATATAACCTTTATTTTCAGAATATTTTTCATGTTTCAAAATTAAACAAAACAGAAATAAACACATTGTAGCATTTAAATATAATTATTATCAAATCTATCAATATGTTCATAAGTATAAGTGTACCAAACAATTAGGATATGGTCCTTTAGTTTCGTGGAAATTGTGTAACCTGTGGTGGAGTGTGTAGTAGTTTGATCACAGCAAAAGTTTATTCAAAACCATGTACGTGATAGTCATGTAAATGACCTTGGCTTACTATAAACAAGAGACTCAGTAGGTAAATGAACAGGTTATTTTGCTAACTAAATAAGAATCGGACATCCTCGGGGATAATTGTTCTGCCTCTGTTACATTATGTATTTAAATAATTAACACAGATTAGTACAAATATTCATTATTAGCCAGTATCAATTGCACAATAACCATTGGGCTTCGATCATGCTTCATCATACCCAGCATGCATTGGTTACTTCAGGTACTAACACAGTATATAAAAAAGCATGTGTTATGTAGATCAAATCAGATAAAAATCCATAAGCACTTGATTTTATTCTGAATTTGTATTTATTTTCTGCTTTGAAATATAATTCTACCTTTTTCTGACTAAAAAGTTTTGATTCTTATTTACGTTCCTCATTCAGAGCAATATCTTTTGTTGAGTTTTATGTTGCAAGTAAAATTCTTGTACTTTTTTTTATTAAAACAAATATTTATTCTCATTCTCCAACATTTTGTTCTGTCAGCAGTCCAACATATACCACATTCTTAATGCAAACATCAAAACATGCCTCACACAGAATTCTTTGAGATTTGATTTCAAATTTTTGACTCCAGTACATTCAAACTTAAAAAACAAGTGGCCCCAGTAACTTGCACAACTGGGCTGTATTTAGCATAATGTAGTCAAATTAATGCAGTATTTTATTGCAAACTAAAAATACCACACATGATTATTCTGCCTGTACATCTACAATAGACAGTAGAATGTTTGTATCCATGGAAATTTGAACTGTTAGTATCTGGGAAGAGTTAAATGACAGACATTGATGCTTGGTTTGTGATGCCCCTGCCTGCTGACCATAGAGATAAGGTAAATAGGAATCATCGTGTCCATCCATTTGTCCATCACACATTCTTGTTTCTTGTGAACACATTTAGTCCTCAAGTTTTTGATCATAATTATTATGGTCATCACCTGATCATGTGCATGTCAGCAAATGTTTTATTTTGCACCTGTAGATTTTATAAGATACATATGTTACCCAGTTTTTATTTGCAGATTACTGCAGTGTATAACAGAATCTTGTGAATGCAATTAGTCTCAATTTTAAGTTCAATGGTTGCCATAAAACTTTGCAAATATTACAGACATGTAAGTGTATTTTTTTTATTTTTAATATAGCTTTAAATTTTTTAGTCATATCATTATGAGGTCTGCAGTGTGGCAGTTTATAGTGATGTCTAGCACTGGGGCATCATGGCTGCAGACATGTAGCATGATGTCCCACCAAGTCACATTATCCTGACACCAGACCGATCAATCCAAACACTAATCTCACCAAGCAAAGCAGATACAAGTACTATTTTTATAAATCTTTGATACGACTCAGCTGAGGTTTGAACCTGTGACCTTCTGCATCTACGGTGGATGCTGTAACCACTTAAGCCAACAGAGTGGTTTGGCATGATCATAATTGGAATATGTGCAATT
Source organism: Sinohyriopsis cumingii (assembly GCA_028554795.2). Classification (NCBI taxonomy): domain Eukaryota; kingdom Metazoa; phylum Mollusca; class Bivalvia; order Unionida; family Unionidae; genus Sinohyriopsis; species Sinohyriopsis cumingii. The sequence continues at coordinate 45,626,407 of CM068827.1, forward strand.
GTCAATAATAAATACACTGTGCTCTCACAATTTTTGTTAGAGTTATTGCCCTTTAGGTCTGCAGTAGAATACAGTGTTAGACAGAATCTTGTGAATGCAACTTGTGATACAATATGGTGATCATCTTAATGTGAGCATATTGACACATCTTTGTGCTATAATTTGTATAAGAGTTATTTCCCTTTTTTGAGCTTCTAACTTGATGCAATGATTTGTAACCAGAATGATGTGGATTTAGTATCCACCAGTAGATTAGTCCTGATCAACTACATTGATATGTACTTACTTGCCTCAATGCAGCATGACCTTCAAGTGTTGCTGTGTCATAAAAACACAACCAAACCTATTACCCAATCAACATTACACATCTGAATCAAACAACAGTAATTTGAAATATTTGACACTTTTTGTTTCTTCAGAATCGTGAAGAAGAGGTTAGAGCCTTGCAGGAGAAGATAGCAGAAAGAAAAAACATGTTGAAACAGCAAAAAGACCTTAGTGAAGCTAAAACTAAGGTAAATGTAGTTGACATTAAATCAAAAAATTAAATACTGCAATTGTGATATATTTGAGATTGTTTAATTATAATTAAACTTACAGTCAAGTTCTGATATAACGATTTTAATATTTTGCGAACCATTTTACATTTGATTTGGGAAATAGAGGAAAGATTGGTTTAAGAAATAGTTCATTATATTACATCCATTTTGAATTCTGCATTTTACTAGCATCAGTCTGGCTATTATCGTCTATCAGTATTAAATATTTCTATTATGCTAAAGGTAACTAAGTAAATAGTTAAACATGTGACTCCATAATAGTTTTATCTTTTCATTGTAAACAAGCATAACCTGCATACTTGTTTACCTTTTGACATAGGTGACATGCTCTTTTCACTTTAAGAACCTGAAAAATATAAATATTTTTGATTCCTGCATATGAAGCCTACAGGCCACTCTGCTTTAAAACATAGGAATTACACATGGTTTGCCAAAGTCCATGGGCCACCCTGTTTTATAACATGGGATTCATACACAGTTTGCTAAAGCCCACAGGCTATAAAGTTTTGTTAAGATGGGATTCATGCATGGTTTGCACAGGCTACCCTATTTTGATAAAATAAGAATCATATTTGAAAAAGCCACCCTGTTTTCATAACATGGGAATCATACATGTTTACAAATTTTAGACTATGAACCATAGGAAACATACATGGTTTATCAATTCCCATGGTCCATCTTGTTTCAAGACATGCTTAATCATATGATTTGCTGAGTGCAAATATTCATGGAGCATGGGTTCAAAGTCATTCTTGAAGACTCACATAATCCATTACTGTATACATAAATTATATATAAGATACAAACTATAATTGCTGAAGTGCAAAATAGCAGATAGAACTAGCTAATAAGAATGCACAAAAAAGCACACAAGTTGTTTGGTTGCAATCAAAAGAAAAATGTTCTGGGCAAGAGCAAAACTGGATATAGCATTAATGTTAGATAAATTTCTAACTACAGGAATTACAAGAAGAAATGGATCGACTACAGCAAGAAGCTGATGAGATTCAAAGAACAGAAGATGATGTTCGTGCCCAGTTGACAGAGATGAAACGAAAACAGCGGGAGGAGCGACAGGCAAGGAAAAATGAGATGTTGGAGAAGAAGAAACAAGAAATTGCAGCCAAGAGAGAGAAAGAGCGGAAAGAAGCAGAGGAAAAGAGGAAGAAGGAACAAGAAATGCACGAGAAAATTGCTGATGCTGAAATGAGGCGACGTTTGAGGGAGGAGGAAGAGAGGAATAGAGAGGAGGAAGAAAGATTGGCTGAAGAGAGATATATGGTATTATCATCCACAAAATATATTTTGAAAGATATATAACAGTTTCCTCATGAATATAGTGGTATATCACTATAACACTGCTCAAGGTCCCTTACTATAACACTGTTCAAGGTTCCTCACTGTAACACTGTTCAGGGTTTCTCACAATAACACTGTTCAGGGTTTCTCACTATAACACTGATAAGGGAACCTCACTGTAACACTGTTCAGGGTTCCAAACTCTAACACTGTTCAGGGTTACTCACTATAACACTGCTGGGGGCCCCTCACTATAACACTGTTCAGGGTCCCTCAACTCTGTTCAGAGTTCTGCACTATAACTCTTCAGGGTCCCTCCCTATAACACTGTTCAGGGTCCCTCACTATAGCTGTCCAGGGTCCCTCACTATAACACTGTTCATGGAACTTGTAAGAGTGAACCATGTTTTAAGCAAGATGACCTTTTACTGAGATAGAAGCCATATTATAATTATTCATCTAAAAAAATGTGATCTGTGACCATACCTTTCTATAAAAAAAACAAGAATTATGATGACTAGCATAATTTGTCTTATTGGAATGGTCCATGCTATACTGGGGTGTTTTATAGATAGGAACATTACTGATATGGTTCATGCTGTACTGGGGTGCTTTATAGATAGGAACATTACTGATATGGTCCAATGCTGTCTGGGTTGTTTTTATAGATAGGAACATTACTGATATCATCCATGCTGTACTGGGGTGCTTTATAGATATAAACATTACTGATATGGTCCATGCTGTACTGGGGTGCTTTATAGATAGGGACCATATTGATATGGTCCAGGCTGTACTGGGGTGTTTGTTTAGATAGGGACCACACTGATATGGTCCATGCTGTACTGGAGTGTTTGTTTAGATAGGGACCACACTGATATGGTCCATGCTGTACTAAAGTGTTTGTTTAGATAGGGACCACACTGATATGGTCCATGCTGTACTAAAGTGTTTGTTTAGATAGGGACTACACTGATATGGTCCATGCTGTACTGGAGTGTTTGTTTAGATAGGGACCACACTGATATGGTCCATGCTGTACTAAAGTGTTTGTTTAGATAGGGACCACACTGATATGGTCCATGCTGTACTAAAGTGTTTGTTTAGATGGGGCCACACTGATATGGTCCATGCTGTACTAAAGTGTTTTTTAGATAGGGACCACACTGATATGGTCCATGCTGTACTTATAGTGTTTTTTAGATAGGGACCACACTGATATGGTCCATGCTGTATTAAAGTGTTTGTTTAGATAGGGACCACACTGATATGGTCCATGCTGTACTGGGGTGTTTGTTTAGATAGGGACCACACTGATATGCTACATGGTAAAGCATGATTAGTTATAAAAACCAAAAGAATTAAGATGACTAGCCTATTTTATTTGCAGGTGACTGAAAAATTACTTGATAAAATATTAAGTATTCAGATCTTAAAATGAAAACTGAAGAATTAATGATTCAAAGCTATATTGATGCTGGCAGGTAATAATATGGCAGTCTGTGGAAATCATGTCTTTTTCACAAATTGTGCTCTGATTAGGAAAAGCCACATAAAATAAAATTCTAAAATCTTGACATGTTTGCAAACACCACAGACAGACATGCCTACATTTGACTATATGCTTCAGGTGATGCTAATTTTATCATTTTTCCAAATGGTCCAAATTATGATTAAAAAATAGCGTAAACTACCTGCATTTAAATATAGTTTTAATCTTGTGGTTTTTTTCTTGAAAACTTTAATGATTTTTATTCACTTGTCCTATGTTGGGTGTATGATGGTATAGCATTGTCAAATCTGTTAACATTTACTCTACAAGTGCTTGAATTTGTAACAGTTGGAGAGATTTTCATGAAACTTTACCCAGGTATACATCATGGTGGGTCACCTACCACAAACTGGCCTCCTGCCTCTATGGCAAAGTTAAGGCAAGGGGAAATGTAATTTTGTGACTGGTGGCCTATACAGAGTATAACATTTGAACCACTGAAGATAATTTAATAAAACTGTACTGATATGTGCATCGTGGCTAGATTGTGTGTGCCATGCTATAGCCATACGCCCTGCCTGATAGTCAAGGTCACAACAATGGAAATTGTAATTTTACAACTTTTATTCTTGCCTGGAGTGTGACTTTTGAACCATGAAAGATATTACAATGTAACTTTAGGCAGTTATATGTTATGTATAGACAGTGTTTTGCATATTATGTATAGACATTGTTTTACATATTATATATAGACAGTGTTTTACATATTATGTATAGACATTGTTTTACATATTATATATAGACAGTGTTTTACATTTTATGTATAGACAGTGTTTTATATATTATGTGTAGACAGTGTTTTATGTATTATGTATAGACAGTGTTTTACATATTATGTATAGAGAGTGTTTTGCATATTATGTATAGACAGTGTTTTACATATTATGTATAGACAGTATTTTACATATTATGTGTAGACAGTGTTTTACATATTATGTATATACAGTGTTTTACATATTATGTATAGACAGTGTTTTACATATTATGTATAGACAGTGTTTTACATATTATGTGTATACAATGTTTTACATATTATGCATATACAGTGTTTTACATATTATGTATATACAGTGTTTTACATATTATGTATAGACAGTGTTTTCCATAAATGTATAGACAATGTTTTACATATTATGTATAGAGTGTGTTTTGCATATTATGTATAGACAGTGTTTTGCATATTATGTATAGACAGTATTTTACATATTATGTATAGACAGTGTTTTACATGTTATGTATAGACATATTTTTATTTTCTTATGTATTCAGTCATACACCCTGCCCTTAAGATCAAGGTCACAGCAGTGGTTAATACCAATCAGTGACCTATTGCCTTGTCCAGACTGTTACTTTTTAACCCCTGAAAATATTTTTTTTTGTGATGAAAGTCTACCCAGGTCCATACCTTAGAGTAGTTGAGACCCTAGCTCAGCGGTCCAGGTCATTATTAGTTATAGGTTAAGCTAATGGTTATTGTGGCATTTGTGATACTTTTATTAAAGTTTATCAACACAGCCATAACCTGATACAAGATTATATGATACAAAAATTTAAAAACTTGAATAGGGAAATTGCAAGTCTTATGTACAGACTGTAGTACAATAAATTATAATACATTTAATTAGTCATGATGCATATCAATACATGGTATACAAAAATTTAGATGATACAGAAATTATCTCTATTCAATGTAAGTGATGTTTGATGGGAAACTTGAACACTTAATGCCAAAGTTGGTGTTTCAGTGTTCCATGTTTTCCATCAGCACTTCCCTTATACTCAATAACTTCATGTTTTCCATCGGCACTTCCCTTATGCTCAATAACTTCATGTTTTCCATCAGCACTTCCCTTATACTCAGTAACTTCATGTTTTCCATCAGCACTTCCCTTATACTCAATAACTTTATGTTTTCCATCAGCACTTCCCTTATACTCAATAACTTTAAAGCCATTTGAGATTAAGGGATACAATTTATACATCGTCAGTAGAATGGTGAGTTGCATACCACATTGCAGAAATATTTAAAGTCATGGTCACAGCTCAGTATTTACATTTTCTATCATGTGATTTTCTATTTTGCTCCATAATTTTAAGATATATGCATTTAAGATCATGGGATGAAACTAATGGTATATTTATACATCACCATAAGGAGCTTTGTCTTCTAATCTGTTGGGGTGCCTAGCTTCAGTATCAAGGTCATTTTAAAAGTATTTTGCATTTTCCATTTCTCTTTGCATTATAACTTAAGAGCCATTTGAGATAATGGGATGAAACGTTATTTGTACACCATTACTTGAAGGTATATTGTTTGCCACATGGAGTTTCTATCTTCAAGGTCAAGGTTCATATTGTAGTTTTCCATTGCATGTTACTTTCATCTCTGTATCTTGAAACCCATTTCTAATTGGGTTAAACATCATCATTAGGAGATACAAAGCTGTCTTGAAGGTATCAGCTTAATATTTTAAGTATTACATATTTTCTTTATTTCTATAATATTAAATTTGTGTGAGATTAGGGGATGAAACTTGTTATGCTTCTATATTGCCATGATTTGTTGTGAACCCAATGCATTATTCCTATTTTCAAGGTAAAGGTTGTTATCCTGGATGTTAATACTAAATATTAAATAATTGTTATATTGACACATCTTTGATTTAATGTAAATATTGCTTTATGTGTCTACAGGAGGAGATTAAGGAACAACAGAGACTGGCAGAGGAAGAAGAGGAAAGGGCTAGAGAGCTTGAGAGACAGGTCAGTACATTTGTCATTAAACATTTCTGTACTTGACATTACATATAATTAAACATTGAGCATTATATTCACTAGCCTTTGTAACACTTAGCATTACATGCTTACACACCAAACATTATATTCACTAGCTTTTTAACACTTAGCATTACATGCTTACACACCAAACATTATATTCACTAGCTTTTTAACACTTAGCATTACATGCTTACACACCAAGCATTATAGTCACAAGTTCCTATAACACATAGCATGATATACTTATAAATAAACAGTAAGCATTATGGTTACTAGCTCCTATAACATACTAGCTCCTATAACACTTAGCATGATATACTTAAATACTGAGCATTATAATTACTAGCTCATATTACTGTTAGCATGTTATTGTCTCTAGCTCCTACAATTTTTACCGTTAGATACCTTTTAAACAGTGAGTGTTACTCACATAACACAGCTAATATTACACACATCTGCAAACCTGCTAACATGTCATACCCTTACAAAAATATATGTAATTGCAAGTGTGTTGTCAGTGTTGTACCATGGTATTTTCAGTGTAAAACATGTGTATTTTCAGTCTATTACTAGATCTGGGAGTAATTATTTCATAAACCAGTGTATTGTTAGTCTACTACCAGATCTGGAAGTTGATTTGTAATTATTGCTTGAACCAGTGTATTGTCAGTCTATTATCAGAACTGAAAATAGACCAGTAAATATTACATAAAGCAATTACCAGTGTATTACCAGATCTGGAAATAAGTTGGTAATTATTACATAAAACAGTGTAATATTGTTGTATGAATTTTCCAGTTTTGCTATTAGACTGGTAATTATTACATAAACCAGTGTATTGTTTGCTTATTATCTGATGTGGCATTAAACCAGTAATCATTATATTAAATTTGTTATCAGTCATATCTGATATTTTACTTAATCAGGTTATGGTTTGTCAAGGACATTTTGTTTATATTTTCATCACATACTGTCAGCATATGAGAGCTAAAGCTTTCCACTTTCTGACAAGAGGATACAAAAATCACACTGTATTTCTATACACCGAAATGCACTTACAATAAACTGGAATCATAATGTTGCAACTGGAACACTTGAACACCATATTGATAATGGATAGTACTTGCTATTTTAAAGTGTATTTTCACTGTGATGTCAAGCATTCTTGTAAAACCCTGACAGCATGCTGGCAAGAATTTCTAGCTTAAACAAACACACTAACAACAGGTTAATTACACAATACCACATCACTAACAATAGGTAATAAACTGACTAAGATGTTATATGGTACCACACTGACAATTAGACTAATAAATGGTTTATGGCACACACTGGCAATAGACTGACTAGGATGTTTTATGGTACCACACTGACAATTAGACTAATAATTGGTTTATGGTACCACATTGACAATGGACTAACTTAGATGGTTTATGGTACCACACTGACAATAGACTGACTAGGATGGTTTATGGTACCACACTGACAGTGAACTGACTATAATGGTTTATGGTACCACACTGACAATAGACTGACTAGGATGGCTTATGGTACCACACTGAAAATGGACTAAGAAGGATGTTTTATGGTATCACACTGACAATGGACTGACTAGGATTGTTTATGGTACCACACCGACAATAGACTGACTAGGATGGTTTATGGTACCACACTGACAATAGTCTGACTAGTATGGTTTGTGGGACCACACTGACAGTAGTCTGACTAGGGTGGCTTATGGCACCACTCTGACAATAAATAGATTCCTGCATTAAATTACAGTTTATTTCCTATGAGACCTGAGATAAGCTAAGTACCACTTTTGTAAACATTCAACTAAATTGGAATGGAGGAATCCAAAGATAAGCTTTTATCTGAGTTCCTTCTACCTTTAAATTCATTTAACCTTCAAAAGGTTTTAAATTATAGATTCAAATAAGACATCATTAGGCAAGTACTTTTGTAAAATTTTCATTATATTACAATGAAATTATAGCTATCATCACTTATCTTCCTTGCATTTGCACATTGACTATTAGACATTTGTCATTTCTCATTGTCTTTTATGGGCCTACAGTATCAAAGAATAATTATTTCCCTTCTTTTCAAACTATTCAAAGTGTTGTCAGGAATATCCACTGTCTCCTCCCTAATTTTGGCCTTATTGATGGAAAAGTATTAAAAACATTTCAGGCTGAGGAGGAGGCTATGCAGAGGTTGGTAGAGGAGAGGAATGAAGCAGAGAGACAGAAGAGGGTGTTGATGGAAGAAAAGATGAGGCTGGAGGAACAATCACTAAGAGAACAGTATGATTACTTAAAAACTTTATTATTTCTTTTTTACTGAGCCATGGGTTTTAAAATACATACATTTGTTTATGTATTTACTGTATAACATACTGCATAAATTAGTTTTAAACACTCTTTTAATGGTGCTGGAATCAGTTGCATTAGAAAAGCAGTCAATACTCCTTCATTATAACACTGGCCACTGGAGCCGTAGAGTATACTAATTTTAGTAAAACAGTCTTAAAATAAAGTCATTAATACATAATAAAATGTGATAACATGACATTTAATGTTATAATGAAGAGGGCTATCATGAGAGAGTTCTAATAAAGCTCATATGTTTTTGTCTCCTGAGCTGATACTACTGATGATTGTGTTTCACATCTCGTTAACTGATTATATGGCAGTCATTTTGATTTATCCCCCTTTAAGGGAGTTTGAGCTTGAGAGGCAGAGACAGCTGGAGGAAGAAGAACGGAAGAGGTTGGAGGAAGAACAAGCCAGAAAGGATCAAGAAATGGCTAGGATAACAGAGGTGAGAGATCACAAGAAGATATTTCTGACATGATAGATCCAGGGAAAATACTTCATATATATTTTTTTTAAAATGTGCTCGGCCTGTCATAAACAAAGTTTCATAAGAAGGGTTTATCAAACGCGTGTGCAGGTGGGAAGTGGGCTTGTCTTCCAGCACTACTTATCATGGAAAAACTGCAGCATCACAGTTGTTACAGACTCCCTCTGATTTGGATTGGTAATGTTACTAGCCATTATTGCTTGAAAAAGTTGTTATGATGATCAACATATCAAATAAGATTGTACAAATAGTTCATATTACTGAACAAAATGATAAACTGCATCATATATATATATATATATATATATATATATATATATATATATATATATATATATATATATGTATATGTTATGACTCTGGGTCTTAAAACCATGTAACAGAAGTAAATGTTCAAGAGATACTACTTACAGTATTGTGAATTAAATCCCTAATAATCCTAAATATCCTATCACAGGTTCAAAAATATAGAATATTCTGTATGAATTCCAATAGTCTTAAATGTTATGATATACTACATTGATGTAATCTAGAATGGCTTTGAATGAGTTCACAATAATCCAAAATAAAATTGTAGTCCAGTAGTCAATGAGCACTTGGTTAATTCCAATGAATATTTTGAAATAATCCCCCCAGATTATAACTGAACACAACTGTAATTCTGAAAACAAATTTATTCCAGAGACTGATGTAAGGAATGAATTACATGTTTATCAAATCTGTATTTATACACATTTTCACTTGACCTACATCATGTTGTTTACAATTTACAACCATGGACAAAAGTTAAGGACAAAATTTAGATTATATTTATATATGAATTAAAGATTTCTGAAATTGTTGAGGAAAATCATCACCTTGTAATTGTTTATACATGCTTCTCATTATGCAATAGCAGCATAGGTATATTTGTTTTCAATGTATATGGTATGTATTTGTTGAGTACATCTTGGCAGAACATGGCATAGCAATGACTTTGGTATCAATTTGCATATCCATGCATACATCTGTCCACACCCTTGATTATCATCAGTATTAAACTTGTTTATTTTCTTTATATTTTGATACCATTTTATTCCACCTTCTTCAGATTTGGAATCTAGCATTAGTATGGGCTGAATATAGCTTTAGTATGTACTGACTATAGCTTTAGTATGTGCTGAATATAGCTTTCAAATGTACTGAATATAGCTTTAGTATGAACTGATTATACCTTTAGTATGTACTAAATATAGACTTCATATGTACTGAATATATCTTTCATATGTACTGAATATAGATTCAGTATGTACTGAATATAGCTTTAGTATGTATAGCATATAGCTTTAGTATGTGCTGAATATAACTTTAGTATGTACTGAATATAGCTTTAATATGTAATGCATATAGCATTCATATGTACTGAATATAGCTTTAGTATGTGCTGAATATAACTTTTAGTATGTACTGAATATAGCTTTAATATGTAATGCATACGGCATTCATGTGTACTGAATATAGCTTCAGTATGTACTGAATATTGATTTCATATGTACTGAATATAGCTTTCATGTGTACTGAATATAGCCTTAGTATGTTTTGCATATATCTTTAGTATGTACTGAATATAGCTTTAGTATGTACTGAATATAGCTTTCAAATCTACTGAATATAGCTTTAGTATGTACTGAATATAGCTTTACTGAATATAGCTTTCAAATCTACTGAATATAGCTTTAGTATGTACTGAATATAGCTTTAGTATATACTGAATATATCTTTCATATGTACTAAATATAACTTTAGTATATACTGAATATAGCTTTAGTATGTATTGCATATAGCTTTAGTATGTGCTGAATATAGCCCTTTACCTCATAGAGCATAGCGACAAAGTGTAGCACACTATAAATAGAACACCTGTTACCTTGCCGACCGCATTCGCATAGCCATGCCTGTGAATTGTTAAGCAATGTAGTGGTGTTACGTTTAACAGCAGTTTTAACCATTTTACGTTTTAGGTAGACATTTATTATATGTGGAAAAATTTAAGAGTAAAGTCCGATTGTTATAGCTGTGTAATTATTTTTCACGGAAGAATATTTTATGTGCGTTAAAATCGAGAGAGAACTCGTTCACCGTCATGTCAGTGAGGCCGCGTGACCGACCATAGCTGCTATTTCCCATACTCGAAATTTACACGTTTTTCGTCTGTGTCTACATCACTAAGTCATCTGAATTTGATAATCAATAAAAACTAATTGCTGCTTACATAAATATCAGAGCCTTTACCAAAGTTATTGAATCTTTCGTGGTTGTGATTCTAATCGTAAAATCTTCGTAAGTACTGAATGAAATCCTGCCTGTGAATTGTTAAGCAATGTAATGGTGTTACGTTTAACATCAATTTTAACCATTTTACGTTTTTGGTACACATACATTATATCTGGACAAAATTAAGAGTAAAGTCCGATTGTTATAGCTGTGTATTTATTTTTCATGGAAGAATATTTTATATGCTTTAAAATCAAGAGAGAACTAGTTCACCGTCATGTCAGTGTGGCCGCGTGACCGACCGTAGCTGCCATTTCCCATACTCGAAATTTCCGTGTTTTTCGTCTGCGTCTACATCACTAAGTCATCCGAATTTGATAATCAAAAAAAACTAATTGCTGCTTACATAAATATCAGAGCCTTTACCTAAGTTATTGAATCTTTCGTGGTTGTGATTCTAATCGTGAAAACTTCGTAAGTACTGAACGAAATCCTGCCTGTGAACTGTTAAGCAATGTAGTGTATGTTACGTTTAACATCAATTTTAACCATTTTACATTTGTGGTACACATATATTATATGTGGACAAATTTAAGAGTAAAGTCCGATTGTTATAGCTGTGTAATTATTTTTCACAGAAGATTTTTTTTATGTGCTTCAAAATCTTGAGAACTCGTTCACCGTCATGTCAGTGAGGCCGCGTGACTAACCGTAGCTGCCATTTCCGATATTCGAAATTTACAAGGTTTCCGTGTGCGTCTATATCACTAAGTCATCTGAATTTGATAATTTATAAAAACTAATTGCTGCCTACATCAATATCAGAGACTTTACCTAATTTATTGAATCTTTCTTGGTTGTTATTCTAAGCGTGAAAACTTCATACATACTGAATGAAATCCGCGGCTGCCATTTTGGAGACAGGAGATTATGACCCAGTTACTTTAAATAGCAGATATCGACCAGTGCATGAATAGTGACCACGTGATCTGATGTAATTGTCATTCGCAGAAATGAATGTAGTATCTACTAGGGGGGTTTTCCCCGAAGGTGGCGCTACGAAAACTAGCTCAAAATGGCCGATGTTTACAGCAGGCGTCAAAAGGCGCCTCCATGCGAATCTTGTAGAGGCGTCAAAAGGCGCTTCCATGCGAATGGAGTAGAGGCGTCCAAAGACGCTTGTATGAGGTAAAGGGATAGCTTTAGTATGTACTGAATATAGCTTTAGTATGTATTGCATATAGCTTTAGCATGTGCTGAATATAGTTTTAATATGTACTGAATTTAGCTTTTGTATGTAATGAATATAGCTTTAGCATGCACTGAATACAGTTTTAGTGTATACTGATATTTTTCTAGCTAAATAAATGGACTCATTATCAAAGCTTGGATGCATCATCAACAAGCAAGCCATAACCCAGCTTCTTGTTAACTCACAACATCAATCAGAATCAAAACAACTTTTAAGTAGACTGTACAAAATTAAGACAAAAAGATCCAACAAAATTTCAAAGTTCAACACCAACTAAACTTTGGAAACATTTACCTTGCTGTTTCTTAGCAATTAATATTCATTTTAAGATGTTTGATAACCTGAAAAATAGTAATCAATAAATGTCAAAAATGCATGTGTTTTCATAAATATGAAAAAAAAATTGAATTATTATAATTATTTATATGTCCTCTTTGTCTATATTGTGATTTCACAGATTCAATTTTCATCAGAAACTTGTTTATCTTTCCGATTCTATTATACATGTAAGATTGTCATGATAATGCATGCCATTTCATGATGTTATGTCAATGACATAATTGTTTATAAATATTGTTTATGAATATATATACATCATCCATTTCTTTCAGAATATTTTGTGCCTGTAGAAGCATACAGTAAATGTAAAGCTAGTTACACAGATGTGTCTGTGGGTTTTTTAAATTTCAGTTAGTGATATAAACTGAACCTCAATGAGGTCAGAATGAATTTGCATAGGTTAGATGATATGAACTGTCTGTTATTGAATTCTTTTTTGTCTGCCTTAATGTTAAGTATGTTTTGGTAAGTTTGAAAAAGTGGAGGAGATGAGCCCTCTCCTTACCACATTGTAAAGAATGTTTCCATAATTTATTGAGAATATTACTTATGTCTTTAATATTTTGTATATTTTGTGATATTGTATATAATCTCTTTTAAGTCAAACTGCAAACAACAAAGATCCCAATCTGCCATAGCATCATGTTCTATGTCATTTGTTCTACTGATTACTCCTTACAAACTGCACAGACCCAAACCAGACAGGGTACCCAAATCTATCCCCTTTTTTCATTAGCCTTATTAAAAGCATTGCACTTTTCATTAACCCATTTTCAACATTCTTTCGAATGTGTGTGGTTTATGAATGTGAGTCATGCCTATATAGTGAAACTTCTGGAGACAAGAACCCTAGTAAACTGAAATCCCTTTGAAACAGAATCAAGATTCTGATCCTGAAGTTTTCTTTCATTAAACTGCAACTTGGTAAATGAAAAAACCCTATAAGCAAAAGAAATGTTTGGTCCAAGAGTTAAATGAAGCCCATAAAACTGACCATGTGGTCACCCTGCCAGTAATCAATCCAGAGCACATTGCCATGCAGAGTGAAATAAAATTCAACATTGAAATACATTAAAATTCAATGAAATGGTAGTTTTGATAATCAATTTTGAAAATTGACTGGTCATTGATTTTTTTCTAAATATGAACATTTACTTGTGAAAGGCCACTTAATAGATCTCGTTTTGGGTGAAAAATAAAAACTGAAAACACTTCAAGATTGAAGATTAGATTTGGTCATGTGGAACTTTGGTCTTTCACTGTATTTGCAAAATAAATATTATGAACTAGATTGAATAGTTTTGTTGCTAATTTTATAAACCTGACTTCATGTGACAGAATCCCCTACTGACACACCACAAGTAACAAGTAAATATCTCCATAATAGTTAACAGAGATTACTAACAGAAATGCTGCTTTTTATCACTTCAGTCATCAAACATTTGAGCATGATATTGGTAGCAAATTATTCATTACTTCCTTCACATGCCACCAAATCCCAGACAGCGTGATGCTTTCATCGTCGCAGGCTGATACCATCTTTAAAGCTACAAGGAAGTGATTCTCAACAGAACCTCACTCTGTGCATGAAGATTTCTTTGCTGTTCTTCTTGTTTGCATTTTCCAAAGATATTCTCTTGCAAATTAATCAGATAAAATTAGATAACTTATTGTAGATGTTTATTTCTAGTGATTCCCCAGCTAGTTTGTTTCTGGTGGTTGATGTCATCTGGAGATAATTTTGCTGAGTTTGCATTTTTCTTATTGTAGATGTTTATTTCTAGTGATTCCCCAGCTAGTTTGTTTTTGGTGGTTGATGTCATCTGGAGATAATTTTGCTGAGCTTGCATTTTAATGCCCTGATCATGATAGTGGTTATGATGTATAATTATTTTCCTGTTCAGTATTCATTTGATAATGGGTATTATGGGCATGCAGTAATTGATATTACATATCATTAGATAATATAGGTAAAATTATGGGCATGCAGTAATTGATATTACATATCATTAGATAATATAGGTAAAATTATGGGCATGCAGTAATTGATATTACATATCATTAGATAATATAGGTAAAATTATGGGCATGCAGTAATTGATATTACATATTACATAATATATGTAAAATTATGGCATAAAAAGGACAAAGGGTACCAGTACCTGTCATTGTAACGTGAACACCTATTTGATGATATCAGGATTTCGGCAAGCAGAATACGATCACTTAACATTCTATTCTTTGATAAACAAAAATAAATCAGCTTCTTGCAATCAGCGTACAGGAATAGCAAATTAATATCACTAAAGAATGCCATATTTTAATAACATTATGGTACTTTCAAACCTACTTACATTTTGTGACCACTCACAGAATAAAAAACAGACCATCATGATAAACAAGCCCACTGCATGTGTCAATCTGTGAAATCAAAATGTTCATAAATATGAAAACAAATAATATATAAGCATTGTAAAAAAACAGTAGCTCTTGGAGGATGGGGTGGGATTGGTATTAATATTTGGGTCATCTTGCATAAAAAATACATGATTATAATCATTGTGTTGCATTTTAGTTGCGGATGATGGAGGAAAAGGCAAAGGCAGAAATGCAGATTGCATTAGAACAGAAAAGAACTGAGGCCATCTTGAGGCGAGATAAAAATCTGGAGGCTCGACAAAACATATCACAGCTAAGGTATCGACAGGCCATCACACGTGCCTGGGTCTTCTCCTACTTCATCAGATGGCCTCGAGAAACATTTGAACAGTAAGTAACTATTTAGTTCAAATCAATGTCCATCTGCACATTATCTTTGTCAGTCTGCTTACACATTTGCCACATAAAATAGTCAGATCTCTCATTAATTATTTTCTCATCACACTTCAAAGGTAGTTGTTGTTGCTGTAGGGTTTAACACCATTTTTCAGCACAAAATAGGCTATACATGGTGGCCAGTATCAGTGGTGGAGGAAGAACCTGGAAAAATCCCAGAAAGAACCACCAACCCCCCCCGAGAAGCAAGCTGCTGGTGAGCTTTCTCACATACCGACATTGACCGAGCCTGAGACTCGAACCCATGCAGACAGAGGTGAGATGGCAGTGATCCATAACGGTGAGCACTTTAGACCACTCATCCACTCAGGCCCTCCACTTCAAAAGTAAAATACCTCTTAAAAGTTATAATTCTCTTCAGAGATGGATACCAAGATCAGTGGTTAAGGTTACTGGAAGTAATGTTTCCATATTGTGTCTTACTGGAGTAATGTTTCCATATTGTGTCTTACTGGAGTAATGTTTCCATATTGTGTCTTACACCACAATTTACAGTAGGTTTACCTCCACCATTTTTAACATAGGTAGCATTGTCATGTTTTGCCTTTGGTAGATGCAGCTCTTTTCTGAGTTTGACTTCACTGGTCAAATGAATGCATGGTTTACTGGAGAGAAATTGTTCTTTTATTTCAAGTTGAGTGTTTTTCAACCATTCCTTGTTAAAAATTTAGATGGGGTCAGTCAGAGTTGAGTTAGGAGTCAAAAGATTGTGGTTAAAGTTGCTTTAAAATTAAAATACTTTTATCTCCAAAAGTTGTGATCATTTAGATTGATTACTCAGTATAATAATTTATTTTCTCATTTTGGGAAATTTAAAATATTTAACTTGTGTGAAGAATTTAGCCCCTGAATAAACTAGTGTGAAGAATGTAGCCCTTGAATATTCAGAAACTACACTGAGTAGATGGTTAGTGAACTGGATCCTGCCATTGCAATTCAAGACTAATTATTTGGATCTAATGTAACGTCACATTCTCTGCCATGAAAAGAGTTTGTCAGGAGCCATAGATTGCAAGAACATAAGGTTTAGTTGTAGATTTATTTAAATTTAAGTTGCTGAATATGTAGTTAAAATTACTTTTTCTGAAAAAACTATTTTTGAGTCATTAGATAAGCATTGGAAACAAATGTTTCCTCTCTACATTTTCTTATACTATGAATATATTACTTTACTGATATACTTATTCAGACTGACTAAAGTGTTTACCTCTGCAGTGCAATGGGCAAAACTGCCTTTCAAGAACAGGAAGAGTGTACTTGTAGTCTGTTTTCAAAAATAGCTAAAGTAAATTGTGGAGTGGCTTCCTGCTGCAGGAATATGCTGTGCATCATTTCTGCTAATTTCATTCAAATTCACACCATGAAGTAGACAGTATGTTCATTCTGAGCAGCAATTCACCAGTTGTGGTCATATAATTGAGAATTCTGCTTTCTTGAAATGCTCTATACTTAATTGGTGTGATGAGAGTTGTCTGGAGTTGTAAGTTTACAAAGGCAGCCACTGCTGCACTCAGTCTGAAACTAAAGTGAAATGGTTAGTCTTATTTTATTTATGAATGCCATCGAAACTTGATTTCTGTTTGTAAAACAAACCAGCACATGTCCCAACAGCAGTCCAAAAAGTCCATGTCCAGAAACAAATTTGAAAATGTTTTAAAATTAGAATAATGGCATGAAAATCTAATGAGGTCATCGACAGATGTAATATGATTTTTGCTTCATTATTTTGAGATGGTTTTTGTATAAAAAACAATGAGGTCAAAAAATTGATCAGGTGTGTGAAAGAATTAAAAAGATGTAAAGGCCTAAAAATATACGGTTATCAACATATGAATAAAAATATGTCTATCAAATTTAATTTCTCAATTTTGAATGATTTTTATATGCCAATCTAATGTAAGGTGTAATATGTTCTGGTATTGGTAGTCCATTTGTACATCCATTTGTCCATTAACCTTTGATTGTCTGGCTGTTTACTTAGTAACAATTCAAGATATTTTCATGAACTTTGCCTTATGATATTCAATGATGGTGGTTCCAGTAATGTATGCTTGGGACCTGGGGAAGGCACTTTTAATTTGGAGTAGTCACCCATATTTGCAATTTAGATTTTTGTATCATTTTCATATGAACTCTCTGAGTAATCTGAGTACCCTGGCATTTTGTTTTTTTAACATGCCTTCTCTGGCATTATGCAGGTGTAAATTACATAAACCTGAGTAGAGACTATCACATAGCATAATCACTCCACCTGCCTGAAGGTCAAGGTAAGAGAAAATGTATTTCTGTAACTTGTATCTTTGTCTTGAGTATAATACATGAACAGCTGAGGCTAGTTAATGAAACCTTGCCCAAATGTACATTGTGAATAATGGTTTGTTGCTCTACCTGCCTTGATGTAATTCTATGACTAGTAACATTGTCCTGACCATAAATGTTGAACCACTAAAAATATTTTAATGAAACTTTGCCCGAATATGTACCATGACTAGTTGGTGTGTTGCATACAATAGCCATCACCCTTCTGCTTCAAGGTCAATGTCATTTCAAAGGAAAATGTAATTCTGTTACCTGTAGCCTTGTCTAGAGAATAACATTTTGAACCACCGAAGATTTGTACCTAAAACATTGCCTAGGAATATATCATGATTTTATGTGTTACATTCAGTAGCTACACCCTTTTCAGTGAAGTCAAGTTTGTGGCAAGGGAAAATGTAATTCAGTGAGTTGTATCTTTCTGAACTACTGTAGATATTTCAATGAAACATTAGGCAATACTGTCTTGACTTTAAAGTAGCTCACATATTATCAGCCATACCACCTTTCTCAAGGTCAAAGTCACAACAATAAATAATGTAAGGCAGTTGACTGTTTCCTTATTCAGGCTGTTTAACCCCTGCATTTATTTTTATGAAACTTGACTGAGGTCCACATCTTATTATAAATTAGTCTAACTCAGAGGCAAAGGTCATTAGTACGGAAAAGGTCAGGCGGCAGATGTGTCATGTTCCATTTGCAGAACTATTTTTTGCTTCATTGCACTACAGAGGTTTTGGCAAAGTCCAGAAAATTAGAAAATATGTCTCAAAACATAGAAAAGTTAATGGACTGAAAATCTAATCAGGTTATCTACATAAGCATAGGGACAGATGGATGTATAGAAGGACGGATTGACAGAACCAGTTTAAGATCCGGCCCCACTGCAGGCATTTGGGACATAAATATAACCTCAATGTTTAGCATTTATTATAATTATTGAAGATGTATCCTTGGTATCATGAATCTGGTGAATAAATTTTAATATTCGTATTGGTCTGTTAAATCCGTGTTATGATCGATACACTGTATGTATACATTTGCAAATATGTCCGAGTCTAGCTACAAACAAAATAGACTCCGATATGTCATCACATAATGCACCAGCAGATCAGGATCTCAGTGTTTTGTTATCCTGATTAGTCCAAGCCAACTGCATAGACCCAGGTCTGCTGGTACATTATGCAGTGGCAGATCTGGGTCTGTACAGTTTCCAGTTGGGCCTGACTTGCATGTGAGTATATATGGTAATGGGTTTGTAGTTATGCACATTGTACAGGATTATAATATTTATCTTTGCTTATTGTTTTGTAGACCCATTGGTGGAAAACAAAAGAAAAAAAGAATGCCGAGAGCTAAAACACCCAAACCTGATTCAGCTGCACAGAAACCATCCTAAGTCAGCACATCCAAGACTTTTCTTCATTCCAGCACTCTTAATTGATGGATCTTATTATTTATATTTAACATGAACTCAGCTACAAATAACATAAACTAAGGTCTGCAATTATATAATGTGTTGGCAGATCAGGGGTAATGCTTTTTGATTGAAATCTCAATTAGAATTACTAGTGTAAACCTTAATGCATCAGTCCATTATATTAAGGCAGATCTTGGTCTGTATTGCCTGCAGCACTTCAGTCACAGATAAAAGAATATGGTATCAACATTCTCATGCAATGTATGGGAGACTCAAAAAGAAAAACAGAGCATGAAAGTGTGTCACTTACCATTGCTAATAAATACTGACAATATTTTCAGTCTTAGCAGCAAATTATCAAGTTCATACAGTAGTTATTTTTTAGTGAAACCTCTTTATTTCTACGCAAAGATATTTTCATAAGTGTACACGTTATAAGTCTTGTTAATTGCAGTCGTGGAATCATTGTAACTGTTTTACTGGATTCACAGAGCCAGGATAATTATTATAGTCTTAGTCTCATTTTGGTGTTTTACAGCACAGCAACACTGGTAGGCTATTCAGTACTTAGGCAATGGGAGTAAAATGTCATGCCCAAGGAGACACCACAGTAACCAACCAAGGCTGATTTGATTGTACCAGATTTGAACTCGCACCCTATTGGTACAAGTCTGTGCTAACCATTGAGCCATTGTGGCTCTGAAATATTCAAGTAATACTAGGTCAGTAGTATTGTTTGATTTACAGTTAACCTGTGGTCAAAGATTAAACTTCTGCACAAATCATCCAGTAGAATTAGGTCAAAGATGAACTGACAAGCTGTGTTACTTTGTGAAATTTTTATTTTAATATGAATTTTACCAATCATTTCATCAAGGAAACAAATTATGGGTAAAAAATGTCAAATAATTAATTTATTAACAAAAGAAGGATAAATATTTCAGAGCACCATAGTCACTACAGTACATCCTCTCATGAAATATTACTGCCTTGAGAGACCACTTGTCTTGAGAAACCATGTTCTCAGTGCCTGGATTTATTGATTAGATAGTATTATGACCTGTCATGGGTGACTGCCTTCTTGAGAGACCAATGATTAATTTGGCAGAAAGGGTTGTCTTTTAATACATGTAATACTTTCTAGAGTCTTACAGCACAGGAATCCATTGAAGTGCATGCTCTTTGATACATTATAAATTGTATATGTAGTACACTAGCGCAAATCATAGTGCATGTTGCTTCATACTATATAAATTGTATATACAGTACACTAGTGCAAATAGTAGTGCATGTTACATCGTACTATATAAATTGTATATATAGTATACTAGTGCAAATAGTAGTGCATGTTACTTCATACTATATAAATTGTATATACGGTACACTAGTGCAAATAGTAGTGCATGTTACATCATACTATATAAATTGTATATACGGTACACTAGTGCAAATAGTAGTTGCATTATATATCAAAGTTCATTACTAATCCTTTAAACTGATACATTATTGGTATTTGAGTAATAGCAGTCAGATTTATTGAATAAATTTTCCATTTAGTGCGATTTTTCAGTGGAGTGTAAATGTACTTCATGTAGTTCAATAATAATACTAAACCTCGGGTCCTATGAACTAGATGCTTTCCAGTTTTTTCTTAAAATCTTGAATGTTTATTGTGAACTTTTTGTAAAAATTTAAATGACTGTTGTCAGAAATGAGCTTTCATATGTTTATTTTGACCATTTTCAGTAATATGGAGAGTAAATTTTAATAGAAGTACTTGCAATATCTCAGAGTACTTTTGTGACCAATGTTATAGTGTTGACATTTTAAAAATAGACATGAGGAATAGACTGTATACAAGGGAGGGCATGTTTAGGAAAATTGTATGGCAAAGGCTGAGAAAAAAAGATAATTATCACCTATGACAAGATACACATCCTCAGAAAATATATGTATGACTGGTACATAAATATAAAGTGATGTCTGATGGCTTTCATTTGTGATATTCTTAATATTATAATAGTGCACTGTTGACCTATGAGATTAATCCATTTGTTTTCTATCCAATGCATTTTTATCAACAACTAAGGAAAAAATAATTATTCTCTGTTAGATTGCATCTGTTATGAACACTATGTAAGCTACCTCAACCTGAAAAGATTCCTGTTATAATAATGTCACAGCAAAGGGAAGGAAGTTAGATTTTTCATTTTTAAATGAAATTACTTGTTCAGAGTAATTTCCCCTTTAAACCTGTAATCGAAATTAGATGGTCATATAATGGCCATAACATGAATGTATCCACAAAATGATAACATAACATGAATGTATCCACAAAATGGTAACATAACATGAATGTATCCACAAAATGATAACATAACATGAATGTATCCACAAAATGATAACATAACATGAATGTATCCACAAAATGGTAACATAACATGAATGTATCCACAAAATGGTAACATAACATGAATGTATCCACAAATGGTAACATAACATGAATGTATCCACAAAATGGTAACATAACATGAATGTATCCACAAAATGGTAACATAACATGAATGTATCCACAAATGGTAACATAACATGAATGTATCCACAAAATGGTAACATAACATGAATGTATCCACAAAATGGTAACATAACATGAATGTATCCACAGAATGGTAACATAACATGAATGTATCCACAAAATGGTAACATAACATGAATGTATCCACAAAATGGTAATGTCATTTCACCTTTAAATCCCTTTTCTCTCAGATTTCTTTTAACATTTAATAGTAAAACATTGATTTCTTTTGTAATTCAATAAAACATCAGTTATACAGACATATCAGGAGACCTTGTCTTGTCCAGATAATTGTTTTTCTCACCCATGTGACAGAGAAATCTAGCTGATTTGTTAACCTTACTTTTTTATCTCAGCCTGGTTGTCTCAGTCATATTGTCTCAGTCATGTTGTCCATATGCTAGGAATGACTTTTCATGGGCAGAAAGCATTGTTTTCTGCTGTGCCTAACAGAGTTGTTTTAAAATCAAAATAACAACAGTGATATAACAAAAGAAATTCACTCACAAAGCATCTTTAGGTCTCTCTAACTTCGATAACACACCATGTAAAACATTTTGACGCACACACACACACACACAAACACACACACACAAACACACACATGATGTCATAATTTGGTAGAGCTCATAACTAAAAGTTTAAGATATAACCCAAAACTGATCAGTATTGATGACATGAATAAACTTTTTGAATCCTCATAGTTGGGTCTTAAGACACCATCAACTTAATTAAGCACTTTACGGCTTACAAATATGTTGCATTTTGGGGGACAGGGAATGGGGTTGGTGGATTAAAAACGCAGAAACATCAAGTGGGGTGTTAGCTCTTGAAAGCAAGATCACGAATTAGAATATTTTGAGTTTAATGAGAGACAATCTTGAAAAGCAGGACAGGGGAGGATGTAAAATCAGAAGGAATGAAAAACCAAGTATATACACTAACCCCCCTCCACTTCCAAGCTCTCTCCCTTGGACATATTTTCATACAAACACAGTATACAGTTACTTTTTATGTAAGAATAAATTTGACCATTAAATATTAAAAATCATAATGGCAAGTAGTTACAAATTTAACTATCACTTCCAGCAAATATCAGTTATATCCATTATAGACTTCAGGAAAAAGATTTTTTTTTCTCCATTATATATTGCTTTTTTTCATTATATATTATTATATATATTTTTACTGAGCTTGCCATGGAACTTGACATGCAGCCTGCTTTGGCATCCATGAGCAAGACCATCCATCCATCTGTCCACACCCTTGAATAGACCATCCATCCATCTGTCCACACCCTTGAATAGACCATCCATCCATCTGTCCACACCCTTGAATAGACCATCCATCCATCTGTCCACACCCTTGAATAGACCATCCATCTGTCCACACCCCTGAATAGACCATCCATCCATCTGTCCACACCCTTGAATAGACCATCCATCCATCTGTCCACACCCTTGAATAGACCATCCATCCATCTGTCCACACCCTTGAATAGACCATCCATCCATCTGTCCACACCCCTGAATAGACCATCCATCCATCTGTCCACACCCTTGAATAAACCTAGTTTTAGACTTAACCTCAGTGCAATTTGTTTTTACTTTGTTAAATAAATTGGAGATTACACAGATATGAGTAATATTTACAAATAAATTAAGAATGGCATATCTAAGTATTAGATGTTAATTATTTCCATTGTCAAATTATGTATACATGTTATGGAATATATTCAGTAAAATATGTATATTAATGTTATTTAAAATAATTATAAATAATCATCTATCATAGTGCAAAACCATTCGAAAACTTTGCCAGTAATATCAGGGTGTAACTATCATTTTCTTTTTTCCCCACTGCTGCAAGATGTACAATGGACAATGTTTATTTGCATCTTTTTCACTTCAGATTTTCAGCAGCGAATCATGGGACTAACCATCTTTTTCATTTAGCTGAATTCCATTTTTTTGCAACAACTTATTCCAACACTGGAAACTATACCATATTGTCAGTCTAATTGGTAACTATTTCATGAAATGCTATGTTTACAAAGGGAAGTAAGCTTGTCACATGACTGGTTATAGTCTGGTACCCATTCAAATATGTCTCATGATCTAACAGAGAACCATGATGGCTAACATACCATTCTTCCTATATGGTCAGACGTTAACACTGATTTGAGCTGAACAATACTGTGGATCTCAGCTGTTAATGGTTTGGTCATCTTTATGATTATTGTGGTAATAATAGCCAGTAATTGTCCAAGTGACAAAATCTGACATATAAAGGACTGATAGCAGTATGGATAATTTGATTATTTACCCTTTGTATGGACCAAAGTTAGGTACTATATTGGAATGTTGTAACTTTTTAATTCATTGGTACCAAGGGATCCTGGCCACAAACAGTGATTGGTCAGTGGTGATATGAGTGTGGAGGTCAAGCAAGAGGGAGACCTGTGTACTTTTGAAAACATAAAATCCACAAAAATGATGATTTTACAGTATACTAGAGTCTTCAAAAAGTTGATTATTTTATAGTAAACTGGAATCCACAATAGGTAATGAGTTTAAACTAAATTAGAATTGACAAAAAGATGATGATTTTTGTAGTAAATGGTAAATTCTACTGCCTTTGTATGCTATTTTGTTCCTCTTTGAAGATAAAATGTTGGTTTTTAGCAAACTATGCTCTTGTAGTGCAATTTATGCAATATAGCTTTTTATGTATTGAAAAAGTTACAAATATAGAAAAGCCAAATATATATTCATTGGTCTTAATTATTGTCTGTTATGTATTTGTGTGGGTAACACGAACATTCAATGAACACATGAATATGTAGTAAAATATTTACATGTATTTATTTATAATTTAGATACAGATTTTTAGAATTGATATTTAATGTTTTTTAAATTGCACATGTTCAATGTATATAGTTTACATTTATATCTTCTCAAATTTATCTTGGATAAATCACTCTTCATACATTTCATGCTAAAAATACAGTTTTAGAGTAAATATAAATTAGACTTTAAATAAATAATTTTAAACTAAATTATACTGCAACTTTAAGTAAACTTGCCAAATTTTTCTTCAGTGTTTCCTGAGTTGCTTTGATGAATGAATTTTATTTGATCATTCAAACTTGATTGTAATTTCAAAACTAATTTGTGTTCTTTTGGCAATTCATAAGAACAAAAGCATATAAAGAAAGGAAAATAATTAAAAGTACCTTCTTTTTATCCCTTTGAATATATATATATATATATATATATATACACTGTTAAGATGTGACAAGAAGTTACAGATGTCATCTTGAGTAAGATTAGTATACAAAACAGTCCATAGAAAACGTTTGGTGATTGTATCTTATTGGGAATGATGATAATATACTTCTTCCTCATTATAACACTGTCCATGAATGCCAAGGGGTATCCTGCCTTACAGTAAGACTGTCTTATAGTGGGACAGCCTTATTGTGGGACAGCCATATATAATGAAGTAAATGATAGATGTAATTCAAGTAATGAGTAATAAAAGGGTATACATGGCTATACTTGCCTTAAAACAGGAGCCATGTTGTAATGAAATGCCATTTAGTCACCGAGTGCTGTACTCAGATAACTTTTAATACTCTGCATTTTTCAAATTACTTGCCATGTTCTGTGTTAAGAATTTTCATGTCTGCAATTTCAGACAGCGTGAAACTACCAAATACTCGAACTGAAAAAATTGTCTATCAGAAGTTTTAAGAGTTATATTGTTATTTTTGGTGATACAGAAATTGAAAAATAACTTTCATATAATTTTCTGGTTTTTGTTTTAAAAGTTGATTATTCTTTAATAAAGATGTTATTATATTCTCTCAAATTTTGAAGGTGTTTTGGTGATATTGGACATTTTGTGACATAATTAATCTACCTGTGATACACTTTTTTAGTTATTTTGCAGTTTTATTAATTTTTTTCTTTAATGTAATTTGAAGATTTTTTATGCATGTACAATAGGTTTTGCAAGTATATTGGTATAAATCAAATAATTTCTGCACCTTCTATAATATCTAAGTCAGTTTGCTTGTCTCATTTATCCATATGTCTTGTTGCTGTTTTTTTTTTTTTATCTCTTTCACTGTTTAAAATACATGTAAATCTGGAGACATTTTTTAAATTTTTATAAATTTGGGTTTTTAAAATCATTTACAAACAGTTTTTCTCAAGATTGCAAGAACTTTGAAGCAAATTTATCAGTCTTGGGCTTAAAAAGAATTTTTGTATTATCTGTAATCACTTTAGTATAAATTAAATTTACCCTTATGGCATTAAACTGTCCAAAGAATTCCAGAGAAAACATTCATTTTGAGGGGAATAAACCTACACACTGTTATCTAGTAATTATTATTTCTATGATATATTTCTATGATATATCTATGATATATTTCTATGATATATCTATGATATATTTCTATGATATATTTCTATGATATATCTATGATATATTTCTATGATATATCTATGATATATTTCTGTGATATATCTATGATATATTTCTATGATATATCTATGATATATTTCTATGATATATCTATGATATATTTCTATGATATATTTCTATGCCCTTGCCATATACCTCAGAGTGGGTATATAGTGTTATCTATATTTACATTCCATTAATCATGGTTCTCTTTACAAGTCTTCATGGACCAAATTTGTTATGGTCTTGATGTTAAAAATGCCCAAGCAAACTTCAGTTTCATCAAAATCAGAGCATGCAGTTTTAATCTGCATTAATATTACAACTCCTTGAATCCTATCTTTAAATTAGAGCAGGGCATGCCAGTGAAGTAAAAGTACTTCAGAGTTTACCCTTGCACCTTGAACCAATATTGGCAGGGACATCCCAGTTTATGAGACACATTTTGTTGCCTTAAAATCATGACATCATGCGTATCCGGTAATATTGCAGCAATATTTGGGCCTTTTTAAGTTTTATAACTTGTGCAATACTTACCTTGCTGTTCATAATTTCAAATATATCAACATCATTGCAAAAGACTTGTTTAGGTACTGTGTTCATCTTACTTTCACACACAATGAAATTCAGGGTATAACTTTATTGAACTGAATGTGCTGAAATAAAAGCAAACTTATATCATCTTCATTGCTTTTTTAATGTGTACATTAAGAGATATGCTGGACATAGGTATCACACACAGTTGCAAATTTACTATAGATTTTCACACATATAACTTTTATTTGTTTTGAACTAAACATACACGTTATGAATACTTACTAAACAACTGAACTCTAGCGATGGGAAGTGTTTGTGTTCAAAATACTAATGCTGACTGTTAAAGTCTTAGACATGTGGTATACACCAAACATTTTGAGACTAAAATGCATGCATTCAATTATAAAGCAACTACAATGTTTTGTGGATCATATCCAAGGTAAAGGTTATCAGCTGAGATGTTTATTTGAAGAACATAGAAATTTCTAAGATGTTTACAAACTTCACAGAAATACAGGAACAATAAACAATATTTTTCTAGGTTTGTTTTTACATTATTTTCTTGGTGATGACATGCAGCTGACCATGTCTGCATGATACATGTTTGCATACACACATATATACATACATACATAGATAAATAGATACATACATACATGCATGCATGCATACATACATACACACACATGCATACATAGATACATGCATGCATGCACACACACATACATACATAGATACATGCATGCATGCATACATATATACATGCATCTGTGCATACATAGATACATATATACACACACATACATACATATATACACATACATACATACACACATGTACATGCATATATGCACACATACATACATATACACACATACATATATACATACATACACATACATACATATATACATGCATACATAAGTAGATACATATACACACACATACATACATACATACATACACACACATACATGCATGCATAAATAGATACATATACACACATACATACATACATATACACACATACATACATATATACAATCACATACATACACACACATACATATACACACACACATACATATATACATACATACATGCATACATAGATACATATACACACACATACATACATACATACATACACACACACACATACATACATACATACATACATATGTACATACATGCATACATCCATCCATCCACACAAACACACACACATACATACACTAAAGCATTTTATCAGATCTACACAACACAATCAGATGATTTAACTATGAACTTCTGAGACTGGCATAAATGTGTTTCATGATCTTGTGCCAGGTTATGGATGGTTTCTTGTATTTTACTCTGTATGTAAAAGGTAGACACGTTTTTTAATAAAATTTCACTGTGCTGAATATTTTTCATGCAAAAGAGTTCTAGCCACGTCATTTTACAAGCATTCAATGTATTTCAAAAGATAAACAATATCCCCAATATTGGAACATTAATCAGAATAAGGTAGTATGGAGCCTGTAAAAACAATCACTCTTGACTTCTGCTTTAAAAAAATGCTTAATTCTTTTCCAAAGAAATAAATTGAAGAAATCTTGCTATATACAGTTGATTTTTTAAAGCCATGATATTGTATCCTCAACCATGACTCCTAAAGTTTTTCATGAGTGAATATTCAAGCTTGTCATCTCTGTGGTATACAGTAACATCCTCTTGCATTCTCCTTTTCTGTCACTAACCGATGTACCTTTGTTTTCTAGAATATA
The DNA here is from genome assembly GCA_028554795.2 of Sinohyriopsis cumingii. Classification (NCBI taxonomy): domain Eukaryota; kingdom Metazoa; phylum Mollusca; class Bivalvia; order Unionida; family Unionidae; genus Sinohyriopsis; species Sinohyriopsis cumingii. The sequence goes on from CM068827.1 coordinate 45,655,230, forward strand.
TGCAAAAAAACATTTTGGGTGCACCAAGTTGAAAAGATGGAGATGTCAGAATTTAGCTTCCTCATATTAATACATCAACTTGTTCATACAAGTTTCCATTGATAATAGTAATGAAAAGATTTCAAGATGGTGGCCATTTTAAATGTCAGATTGGCACCATTTACATTTAGGACCAACTAGACATCATACAAAGCCTTTTGCTGAACACTCCATGCCAATATGACCAAATAGGAGGAGAAGCAATAAAATGTTCACAATCGGTTAAGTACCATTTTCATTTTAAGTCCAACTAGACATCAGAAGAAGTCTTCTTATGAAAACCAAATACCACTATGACATTTCATTTTAGGATGAGCGGTGATAACAAGATTTTCGTAATGGCTACTATGGTGACCATATTTGATAGGTGCCATTTTTATTTACAAAAAATTAGACATTGTTAAAATATTTTTTATATATTGAAAATCCCATGTTGATATTATGGTGTTCAAACTTCAAACTTGGTACCTTCCAGTAATTAATGAATTCTCTAGTAGCATTGGTAAATAATTAATGATTTTCCCATTTATTTGCCATCTGTAATTTCTGATGGGTTTACTGTTAAAAAGGTAGGGTTTGTTATTTTTGAATTTGATACAATATGTGTAAAACATTTCCAAACTCTTTTTTTTAACATTTCAAAACTCTTTTGTATTACTGATACATTTTATATGTAAAATTTAAATCAATTTTACAATTTCTCAGATTGATCAGGATGCAGGCTGTATTATAACAATGATGGCCTAGCATCAACTGATGTCTGATCAGTTTAAATATTCTACATGTTCACAGACTGTATGCATGTATAAGAAACATCATTGATACAGTACTGTAGAGAATCTGAAGATGGCAAATCTAGGTCTATACGGCTTTGGTAAACTCCACAACCTTATTACCAGAGTGCAAGGATATTGGTGGTTTTACCCATGCATATCAGCCTAGATGTGTACTAATTGTTATATGTTGACAATGTCATATACCCATGCATATCAGCCTAGATGTGTACTAAATGTTATCAGTTGACAATGTCACATACCCATGCATATCAGCCTAGATGTGTACTAAATGTTATCTGTTGACAGACAATGTCATATACCCATGCATATCAGCCTAGATGTGTACTAAATGTTATCTGTTGACAGACAATGTCATATACGTATGCATATCAGCCTAGATGTGTACTAAATCTTATCGGTTGACAATGTCACACATCCATGCATATCAGCCTAGATGTGTACTAAATGATACATGTTGACAGACAATGTCACATACCCATGCATATCAGCCTAGATATGTACTAAATGTTATCAGTTGACAGACAATGTCATATACCCATGCAAATCAGTCTAGATGTGTACTAAATGTTATCTGTTGACAATGTCACATATCCATACATATCAGCCTAGATGTGTACTAAATGTTATCTGTTGACAATGTCATATATCCATGCATATCAGCCTCAGTGTGTACTAATTGGTAAATGCTGACAGACCACGTTATATACACAGACTAGGGTTTTGTGTTTTAAATTTTGACAACACAAGTAAGCATGGTAGAGAATACACACAAAAAAATCACTAGGAAAAGGACACAAGAAAGCTGATAACAGTGAATACTGAGGAAAAGGCTGGAGACTGTGATAACACTGAGTACTGTGGAAAAGGCTGGAGATTCTGTGACAAGAAGTTTGCTACATAGGATATTCTGTGCTTTTACCTGTATACTGAAAATTTGGGTACATTATCATATGAACAGGGTCATTATACTATGGGTACATTATCATACGAACAGGTCATTATACCATGGGTACATTATCATACGAACAGGGTCATTATACCATGGGTACATTATCATATGAACAGGGTCATTATACTATGGGTACATTATCATACGAACAGGGTCATTATTATATGGGTAAAAAGGGGGTGGGTGGATAAATTGTTCACAAATGATGAACAAAATGTACATTAAGCAATTAATAAGAAAAACACCATCCATTACTAACAATGAAATCATAGAAAAATTGCACATATTAAAGTTAGTAGGACAGTAATAGAGCACTATTGAATAGTTGTGGTGAATACACCAGAAAAGTTGGAGAACAGCCAATACCAATAAATTTAACCTCAAAACATGAAGTACACCAAAGTATATTATTACTGGGATTATCAGTTGCAACAAAATGCATACAATCATGAATTTTCATGAAAAGTCATTTTTTAACCAAAGAAACCATTTTTTTCAGTATCAAATTCAATCCAAGTGAGGCTGTGAAACTGTGACAGATTGAATCCAACTGGGTGCAGATCAATGCAATGTTAAGTTCGTTCCAATACAGTGCACAAAAAGGGTGATCAGAAAGAGTCTAAAGGCTGTTTAACACCATTTTTCAGCACATGACAGGCTATAAATGTCCAGTGTAAGTGAACGCCTTAGACCATTTGGCCACACAGTCTAAACAAAAATGAAATTTGATTGGTGTGTGTGTGTGTGTGCAACTGCAGTCTGCAGGTAAAAATATTATGCACCTGACTGGCATAGCAAGAATGTGTGTATATCTGTGTCACTTGGGTGGGTGGGGAATGGGATAATAAACAAAGCACCATATAATAGCTTATGTAAGATAAATGTTTTTTTTCCACTTCATTTAATTTTGTCAAACAATAGTGTTTAAAACAGGGAATATTGATATAATGCAATGTAGTTTTCTTTCAATCAATATTGTCATACAAGACAAATTCAAGTACAATAGTTTTAATTTTTATCACAGAGCTCACATAGCGATAAATACATTATATCCAGAACCACATTATGACAAAGGGTAGTTTATATATATATATATATATATATATATATATATATATATATATATATATATATATATATATATATATATATATATATATAACACCTTGGAACCAGAAATTAAGTCTGGAGACAGGTGTCAGTTAAAAAACAAATTCCTCACAAAGATCCTTCCACATATATAACTGCATGTATTTTCTTCTCTCTAACAATGATTCATTAAATATAAAAGAACGATTTACTGTGATAGACATTTTTTTGAAATTCCTGATTCTAAAATGTCTTTGACAACCAAGTAATAAAACTCGCACAAGTATTCACAGCTATCATTGTGTCACATGGTATAAATAATATCCTTTATATAAGTAAAATAATTAATAATGAGCAAAAAACAGCATCCTCTGTTCACTTTAGGCAAGTGTCCTACCTATAGAGAATATTTATAAGAGAAGCTTCCTTCACTGCTCCATACATTTTTCAAAGCTCTCGTCCTTGAGATGAGTGAATTACAGCAGTCATTGTCACTGTCCTCATTGTACTCAGCACAGTACACTTCTCCAGTACACTGCTTACACTATCACTAAAGGAACTGCAGGTACCTGATGCAAGCTTGATACTAAAATATTCAAAACCATGAGTATATTGTGTTCTAATACACATCCCCATCAATAAAAGTATATTAAGAAACAAGATTTGTAACTTCAAAATTGCCCTTGATTTGTTATTAACAGTTACAGTGACACATTTCAGTAATAAAGGTGCCATTTTAGTGTCAACAAATTTTCCTTTCAACGAGGTATAATGCATCTTTAAGAGCTAGACATACAAGAGAAGTTACAAGAAAGATATTTTGTACGATTTATGTCTGGTCTGTGACTGTTATGCTGCAACAGATCACCAGTATTTTCAAGACAGTGCAGCTTTATTCATACAAAGCCAAAGAAATGACACCAGGAGATATGTGATTGCTTTTCACAAGGAAAATGTTGATAACTTGCAATCGAAAGAAAACTTCCATCTGTCTCAATTTCAACCAACTTTTTTACTAAATGATCCATTTTTGTCAAGCCTCCCTTCTAGACAACCACTCAAGAGTACCATTATAGAGAAGACTGCTGATTGGCTAAAAGGATTGGAACGTGTCTATGACACAAATTAAATATGTTCTTTATATACAGACTGAAATTGAAATGGCATGTGTTGTGTGAAAGTTGACAGAAATCATTGTAGTGACTTAAAATGCTTATTTCCAATGTAAGCTAGCAACATTTTTATTGAGGAAAGTAATTACATATTTATAGAACTATCTGCTGGCATCTTCTCTTTAGCATCATGATGTATCAAGCATGCTTCAGTCTTTAAGATACTGGTAGCATGGAGCAAGTATAACGGTGTCTAACCAGATGAAAAATTGCACAATTATGACATCTTCTGTATCTTAACATCTCAGAGGTTTAGCTCATAAAGATATGTGATAGCCTGTTGAAAGGAACTAACTCCAAATCCAAATAATGCCTAAATTACAGAAAAATTGTCACTGTAAATGCAAATACCATCAAGAAATTGAGGGCTAGCTATGAAACTGAATCATAATATGTTCATGATTTTTACCCAATTAAGTATAAAGATTACATCTGGTACCTGTGTTAAAAAATGAAGTCAACTTTCTCTGTAATGTTATAAACTGGTAATAAGCAGCCAAATTAGATGCAAGCATAAATTAACAAATAATAAATAACAAGTGATGCTGCATTTTGTATGCATGTTAAGTGTATAAAAAGAACTCAAATTTACTCTCAAGATTCAATATGATTCTACTCAGCTCAGGGACAAGTACACAGTCAAGTTTTACTCAGCTCAGCTAAGTTTTACTTGGTCAGGACAAGTTGTTTTCCTGAGCACTGATCCTTTCATAAGACTATCCTTTTGTATTTACACTAAAAATACATGTTATAAAATGGTGAGCAATTTGCTCAAGTATATATATCTCCCCAACAACTGCAAAAACCATGCAGGTTAGCAACGTGATTTGTTATTTAGATGATCATAATATTTACCAAGTTTCATGGCAACGGGGAGACTAGCTCTGTTAATGAGCTTGTTTTGAATGGATAGAAATAAGGATTCCTGTAAACCCCAAACTCTATGGAGTCAAGGATATAACAAAAGTGGAATGAAAATATCACAGATTAGAGCAATGTATATGCTAATTAAACTTTCGCCATTAATATGAAGAGTGAAATTGTGTGATTTGTTTCCCAATACTACTCTAACAACAAGTACTACAACAACATAAATCTACAAAAAGCAAGTTTATATTATAAAAATGCAACTTTATTCAAATGAAGCCTATACCATGGCAAGAGATGCTATGCATTACTTGCATAAGACTTGAAAAACTTTCTTTATTTTAGAAGCTGTATATATATATATATATATATATATATATATATGTGTGTATATAAAAGCTGTTGGCATCATGTGTTTACTGATTTACCAAGATAGAGGGTGCCCTTCTCTGCCTTTATTACTGTTTACTGTGCTTCTTTCCCCAAAAGAAATTAAGTATCTCACCAAAACCTTATTTTTGTATATCTTCACATTTTACTATATTCCCATTACAACTGAAAATATGTTTTGTCTGATATTATGACAATTAATGTCAGAAAATAAGAAACTGACTGCAATTCCTATCGTCTAAAATGTCTTTTATATTCTGACAAACCACTGAATTTAACCAAAAAACAATCTGTCTTAAGTACAGAGATTAAAATTTACTTTTTTTCTTTATCACTCTTGATACAAATTTTACCAAAAACTTTTACTCTGTTGGCTACTTGCAAACCATTTATATGGCATATGAACAAATAATATATTTCACAACTGACAACCATGGTACAATTTATGATACAATTCTGATAAAAACTAAAGCTTATAAATACAATTCTCTTTTGCAAGTCAAGATATGCCATTTTGAAAATGTCTACATTCAAGGAAAATCATTTGTCATATTCATGAAGCAAATTTTATAGTAAATTATGTTTCTTCAAAGAATATTTACCTGATCACATTAATATTAAGATGTAATCCTGCTACCTTCCGAGTCCAGGCCAACTAAAACATGAAAATTTGTCTTTTCTGTCTACATCATATACACAAAGGACAGTATCTCTTATCCATTACCTCCCCATGACACCACTGGGTGTCACCCATTTTTAAGCTGAGCTAACTACCAATGAAGATAACAGGGTGGTTGAAAAGGTCTTCAAAGTAATGTGAAAAACATAATTAACTATAAATCTGCTTTCTTCTTTGAATGCATTCCCAATCACATTGCTTTAGGGGATTAGGCAATTGGAAGAGGTAGCCCTGAGCATCCTACCTATACCTTTGGTATCCTTCTAGGGAAGAAAGAAAGATGTGATTTCCTATGTAAACAACAACCCATTCTCCTGCTAAATCAAAACAGCGTATGATTCAAAAGGGACAGAGCATCATTTCTGCCTGCTCTTGAGGAGAACAGCACTTCCCATATGTTTTTGGAGGAGATCATCCAGACACACTGCATTGCCATGACGTTGATCGGAACAGGATGACATAATAAATAATTTTGGTTAAGACCCACAGGTTCATGATTAGACAGAAGGGAAGGACTCAAAACTGGTAAACTCTTTTGTGGTTAGCAAACAGTAGAAACTTTTGCAACATGGAGTGAATACAGGCATGAAATCCATGTCTTGTTGAAAACTCATCCTTCAAATGGAGAGTTGGACAGATCTTACCATCTCCATTTTGAACACTGGTGGAATAATCAATTTGTTGAAAGGACTCAAGTGTATGATCAGCCTCAATCTGCCACTGACCTTTTTGATAAGCAACAGCTGTGAAGAGATCCCCAGAGATCATTGTTTTCATACAATCTCTGCCACCTGTTTCTCGATGAGTGACTGTATATCCTGCTGAAAAATATGGGAGAGAAAGAAAGAGGAAGGGTTGAATAAACAAAATCTGAAGCCCTTCTGAAATGACTTGGGTCACCCATCCATTTTACAGTAAAGGTTCTTCCAATTTGGCAAGTTTGGCATCTGCCAGTAGGCTGTCTACAGACAATGAATATGTTAAGTCAGTGTCAAAAGTAGGAGGCTTGGGAGTTTAAAAAAAACTTGGTTTCCTACCTCCCCTGAAAGATTACCTATTAGACTGGTTTGGCTGTTGTCTGCTGACATAAAGCTGATATCTGACTGCGGTGTAAAAGATCTGTTTTACCTGGCTCGCCTGTCATCCATCTCTTATGGAAGGGATGGCAGGTCTCTAAATAAGGTTACTGTAGGAGTAGCCAGTTGGAGGGATAGTTTCCAAACTGCCTGCCTATGAAATTTGCCCCCAAAAAGCAATGGGTGAGCCAAAGGGAGACATCCTTGCAGCCAGGGTATGATACGGTTTTAGCAATGTGGTGCATAACATGGATCACAATATATTAAGTCAAGACTGGAAGGGGCAGTCAATGCATCAGCCACTATAGGATGAGCTGCACTGCCAGAGCAATTTGTATTGGTTGGCTGATTTTTCCACCAAATTGAGCACTGAAGATGTGATAACATCGTTTCAAACCAGATGTGGCAAGAAATACATTTTTATCCACCTGATAGAAAGGCAGAGCAGACATGTTAACTATTATTACATTCTTAACAAATGCTGGAAATTCAGTATGGTAGGTTTTGCATTCCCTAGGTCACATATATATTTAGACAGCTGATCATTAATCTCCTTGAGTTCTGCTGACTAGGGAAGCAGCTAGAAAGATGGACTTTTCCTTATTGTTGTTGTCAACAAAACCTTTGACTTTTTAGTCATGCCTGGCAGTAGGGGGCCAAGGGTATTCCAAATTGGTTAACACCCAATATACCTCTTTGATGGGAGCCTAAAAACTAAACTCCATCCTCTCCAAAGCTGGATTGGAGTAGGGGTTTTGATCAAAAGTATCTTCAGGATCTTCGTGCTCACTGTGTGAATACTCTTGGTCCTTGTTTACTTCCATTTTGGAATGATCTAAGCAACTAAGTAATTCGATCATCTCTCAAAAATCCACTCCTATAATACGCGATACATGGCAGCTAGTGTAGCTGATGGAGAAACAACCTGGGAAACTGGGAAGAACTACCAACCCATGGGAAGCTACTGGCAAGCTTTCTCACATACCCACAGTGGCTAAGCCCATGATTCAAACCCATGCAGGTTGAGTTGAGATGGCAGTTATTGGTAAAGGCAAGTACTTCAGACCACTTGGTCATCAAGTGCCACTTAAAAATGGAAATACAGATACAATTTGACCTTAAGTCAAGAACTGCATCACTGTCTCCTGCACCAGTCAATACATCTTTTGCTACAAGGCTGGTTTATAAAACTGTGACTGCTACATATCTGCATTAGTCTCCCCCAGTCTGCTGATGGCTGAGTAGTGGAAAGCATCATCCTTCTGATTTGGGAAGCATGACCTCAATAGCACCCACAACACATTCTGTATTCTGTACTGGTCTTGAATGATTTTTCCCTCTTCTCTTTGTCTTTTGCTAATTTTTACAGTATTGAAGTCCAGGTGTCCTTGACAACAAATTGCACATGCTGCAGGGAGAAGAGGAGGTACATCTGGTACAAGCCAGGCAGAACTTATGCATGCCTTCCTTTGCTTTGAATTTCTTGCATCTACTGCATTTATAAAAATGGTAAAATAATAGAAATATTAGATAAATAGCAACATCAGTGTGTTAACAATTCACTAAATAACACCTGTAAGACACTGTTATGAAGAGTGCATGAACTAAAGACACCATTATAAACAGAGTGCATGAACTAAATACAACATGCATGAACACTTGAAAGTCAACATGGATCAAAGATAGTGTGGTCTAAAATTAATCAAATCCAAGAAAGTGATTAATTAAAAAAAATATCAGGCCAATTAAAACATATGCAAACCACCTGTTTATGAAAGAATATTCATCTAAAAAAGTACACAATTTGGAATGAATGACTTGAATTCACAGAAAACGTCTTGGAATTAATGGGAGGCTTATTACATACAATGTTTTGCATGGAAGTAAAGATTTAAAACTGGTCACATCTAATGGTAGCATGAGGATGAGATGGGCATGAGTTCCTGCCCTTTGTCTACATAATACTGACAGAAAGACAATTTTCATCTTTTTGTATGGCTGAATTCAGAAGGTAGCAGGGTTATTTATTAATATCATCATGGAATGTATTCAAATGTGAAATGTTGACATAATTTTCTACAATTTATTTTACACATTTATGCTCTTGTGAAGAAAAAAAATGAAAAACCTTCACAAGCAAAACTTTCATAATTTACAAAATATTTACATCATTACATAACCTAAATATGCTTCAATGATTCTAAAATAAATTCATTAACCTGATATGCGAATAAATATAATGAATGTAGACACAATCTGTGGTTTTCTTGAGTAAATAAATAATTTCTTAATTATTTATATCAAATTCATCTAAATTCTTCATTCACCATAAAAACACCAATCTATGAATATACTTGCAAATTATAATTTTCAGTCTTGGGGTTAAAGTTTATCGTAATAATTACACAAGGATGATGTCATAAACAGTACCCCATCTTGAATATTTACATGCCAATGTACTGAACTCTCCACTCCCTAGGTTCATTTTCCATTAAAATGGCAACCAAAAAAATACCAGTAATTGCCATGTTTTGCTGCTTTTTACCATGAAGTGAAGCTTTAGCAATATATCAGGGAGGCAACAGTGAGTTTTGAGCAAATAATGATAATCTTGATGGGTTTCTGCAGCCACTTCCCTCTTACAAGGTATGTAAAGAATGATCTCTGCAGTCACCTCCCTCCTACATGGCACAAAATGAATGACACAGGTATGCTAAGAAGTTTTTAAATAATAGTTGACCAGAAGGTGGTGTGTACACTTCCATAATGTATGTGTACATCAAAGACAGTAAAAAAATGAATAAACATATGAATGAAGCCAGAAGAGAATATTGTCAAATCAATAAAAACAGCTGCTGTTTGATATCAATAGAAGAGGAAACCATTATCTAATGATTGTATAATACAGTTAACAATATTGTGCAAACCAGTACTGTTACACATATAATCACAGTCTTTCGACCGGAATTCTGCAGACATTTAAGAACAAGTGAGAAAGAGAAGAAAGAAAAACTTTGAAATAAAGTGGCACTATGAAAACTGAACAGTTAAAACAAAAGACCCTAGTGGGTTTGAGATCACTCATCTGCTTATTAAACAGAAGTTGGCTGAGAAATGTGAAACTGATGACCTCCATGACAGGGTGATCGCCATCAGATCTGATTACGATTATTCAATTTTTGGAGACTAAACATTTAAAGATTTTCCTTTTATCATGAGTGGTGGCCATACCTGATAATAAACATGGGTCTTTTAAACACACCTGAACATGATGATGCCAGACAAATTTAGTTGAGAATGGCTGACTGGTCTATGATATGAAGTTAAAAGAATGGATGACAATAGGTCAGGCATATTTATGACAGATGCAGGACAATATTATCAGCCTTTAGGATACAAATATTTCACTCCATTCTGACAAACATTTTAACATTATAATTATGTATGATTCAAATATCATATGGTTTATAATATGAATATCTAATACATCCTCACATAGAAGTATATGTGCTACCATATTCATTATTCAGTATTATATTGTCCATGTATTTCTCAGTATCGTAACAAAGTCCTCTTCATCATCTATGCTGATGCTGAGACCCTCGTAATATTCCTCAAATTCCACCCAAGACACTTCCTCCTGATGTGATGAGGCTGTTACTGCCTCCAGGAATGCCTCCATGGCACTAACCTCTCGCTCTTGTCCTGTAAGGATGATAGATAATATACATAAGTATGAGAAAATGGGCAGAAAGATGAAGATTAAAATGATACACAGATGATCTCATAATAAATAAGAATCTATTTAACATGGAATGCATGGTAAGATTAAGCATGTAGCTTAATATTTTAGAGCATTCATGAAATCACGATGCTTCAAAATCAATTACACTCAGTTAATTGCTGTAGTGAGGGGAAGGTCATTCATGTGTAGTGTGTAATCAATTGTAAATTCATGATTCCAGTAATATATGAAGTTCAATTCATATAAATACAAACACTTATAAAAATAATAATGAATATAAAAGATAAATAACATAACTATATCTAAACCATTGTGTAAAAATACTGTCACAGATCACAAAGACACATGAATAATCAGGTAGTTTCTGTCTGGTATTATGAACTAATAATTAATAGTTTTCTGTAGCACATGGCATAATTGTAACTAATCTAAATACCTGTTACAAAGACACATGGTGTAACTGTAGCTAATTTAAATGCCTGTTACTTAGACATATGGTGTAATTGTAACTAATCTAAATACCTGTTACAATGGCACATGGTGTAATTGCAGTTAATCTAAATACCTGTTACAAAGACATATGGTGTAATTGTAACTAACCTATATACCTGTTTCAATGGCACATAGTGTAATTGTAGTTAATCTAAATGCCTGTTACAGAGGCACATGGTGTAATTGTAATTGATCTAAGTGCCTGTTACAATGTCACATGGTGTAATTGTAGCTAATCTAAATGTCTGTTACAACATCACATGGTGTCATTGTAACTGATCTAAATTCCTGTTACAATGGCACATGGTGTAGTTGTAACTAACCTAAATAATTGTTACAAAGGCACATAGTGTAACTAACTAATCTAAATGCCTGTTACAAAGGCTTGCTAAAATTGTGTAATTATTAAACATGAGCTGCTTGAAGCAAGTGGCATCCTGGATCATTCACTGAGTTTAGTAGATTTCAAGTCAAACGACCACAAGTTTGGAATCCTAGTTATATCATGGAGTTGCAAATGCTTTATATCATTTTACGACATCGATTAGGTTCACTGCAAGTTATGTGTTACAATATGAGATGATATTTGTAATCTTATGATAATATTATATTGGAACATTCAAAGTGCTGAGATACTGAGGGAAATTACAGAATGTATGCAGCGTCTGTTAAAGTAATTGGTCAAATCAGTGTCCCACACAATTTGCTTGTTTCCATCAGTAATTCCTTGTGAATGGTTCACTAATTTAAATCAGACTAAAACTGGTATATGATTCTTGACTGATGGAAACATAATTATTGGTCTAATTACTTCATATTCATAATAACCAATCACTGTCCATTCATTTTCATGAGTATCAAGTACTGCAAAAAATGGCATATTTCATCTTCACGATATTATACTAGCTTAAAAATCGAGTGTGACTGCAAACTGCACACACCCAGATCTGCCATCATATAATGCACATGCAGATCTGGGACTATGAAGTTTATTAGAAATAATTAGGAAAAAAAACAATACAGACCCTAATCTGCTGTCACATTATGCAATGGCAGATCAGAGTATATGTTGTTTTTTGCAGTAAGACTCAACTTACACCCAATTAATTAATTCATAGCTTGGAGAAGGAGGTCCCATTGTTTAGACACAAAAGGATAATTATTCATTAGGTCTTTAAATATGTTTTTTTTTTAGCAACTATTCAGTAGCTCAATTTATACCCAGTGAAAAATTGTTGAATTCACTGTAATCAAGGGCTGAACTTTGCAGCTTAAATGGTGAAAAATGGACAGACAGAACAAACTCATTATAGATGGGACTCTAAATAGAGCATCAAAAAAAGCAAGTAAAAATAAAAACAGAACGAAATTAAGTACTATGATGTATCCCCTTCTTCATTAGTGTTAAATATGAAAATTAAAATCTGCCATCTCTTTCTCCAGCTCATGTTTTAAAGGCTTTTATAAAACTTTCGCATTAAAAACACGAAACCATGTTACATTTCCACCATACAGTCAATCACACAGATACCCCACCTTAAGATGTGAACAGCAGAGAATGTTGGAACTTAACTGTCATGAGAAAGTACAAATGAAATGAATTATCTCCACAAACGTATCCAGTACAGACTTGATCAATGAAATTATAACAAGGAATTTTGAGTCAGCATACTGCTGAACATCATAAGCAATTCACTGGCATTAATATAATTAGTGTCTACACTGATCAAATTCATCAACGATTCAATGGCATTAATATCATCAGTGTCTACACTGTTCAAATTCATCAACGATTCAATGGCATTAATATCATCAGTGTCTACACTGATCAAATTCATCAATGATCCATTGGCATTAACATCATTAGTGTCTACACTGATCAAATTCATCAACGATTCCCCGGCATTAATATCATTAGTGTCTACACTGATAAAATTTATCAACAGAGTGAATGGCATGGATCATGATTAGCTGTCACATTCTATGATGGTAGTCCTACAATGGAAGACATTGACCCTTATATGAATGGGGTGTCAATGTCTTACTGCCATAACAATCAGAGCTGTATGGCTCTGTTTTGACATCAACTGGGTAACTTGGAAGCCAACTTTCAATAATATCTGACATAGTAGGCAGTCCATATTACTACTGTTGCACAGCTTTCAGTCTAACTGCATCATTTATATTACACTTACTATGATGTCTTTTTCATTATTCAAGTAAATCCAGGCACAGTCAATTGGTTGCATTTCTCAAACTTTGCTGACTGACATTTCACTTGCTTGAAGAGCGATGGTAGCCAAAAATGCCAAAATAAATTAAACTGGAATGCATTTTCTTTAATGCAATGAATACGTTTTATCAAATTCAGCTGAATGTGATTCAACATATTCATTTAATTATCAGCTACCATCACACTACAACCAACTTAAATGGCGTTAACTTTTACATTCCTTGGAAATAAACCACAAGATTTGTACCCAACCTATACTTTTTGCATGAATATGCCCACAAAGAATTTGATATTTTGGACTAAATTTTAAATTTATGCGGATTTTTACAACTGAGTAACCCAGATGCAACCCTTGTATTCTCAGAGTGAGAATTTTGATACCACAAATACAAGTTTTCCAATAATGGAACAATTACTGCATGGAACATGGATGAGGACTTGCACTTAAACAGCATTACAACAGCTAAAACTTTCTGCTTAAATAGACAAGACAGGAGCTTCAGGAATATCAGAGTACACACTTTAGACATCAGTAATATTCTATGCACGTTCAAATTATGTACAACTGTATTAACTGATGTTAAAAATATGTAATGTTCAAAACCTTAACTCAGCACCTTTTCGTTGATGATGCAACTGCTGCTGTCACAACTGGAAAAAGTGATATGGTCCAACATCAAGCCATTCAGAAGCAATATACAAATATTATGTGTAAGATTAAAGGTCTGGATAGTGCTGTCGTCCCAGGTTCAATTCCTAGTTATGACACATACACAGCAGAGGTTGCACATCCAAAGTTGGTGTTTTATCTTGTTTTCTCTACCTCCTGGACAGCCATGCACTAATACCTGAGTGAGTGAGAATCATTAATCTGAGTTAGGAAAAACTGTCTACAATTCCAACAAAAAATAAAATTCAGTTCGAAGATTAGGATACTAAAACTGTACTGCACAAGAATTCTGTTTTTAATTTTGGATGATGTCATATGACAGTTGCCTTTACATCTGTAACAATGTTATGCAACAATGTTGTAACTTGCAGTATATACTTTGACAAATTGAGTCTTCCACATGATGCATTTTAATATTCTTACAGTTTTTCCACTTTTTATCATTATCTTTTTAAAACTTAAACAAAGCATAAAATATTCTAAGTAACAGAATATACACTTGGACAGATTTTATCACTGAATGATTGAAGATGCATAAGATGGCTGCTCTTGCTGAACCGTCTTGAAGCAGCTGTTCTGTTTTGTGTGCCGTTTTTCATGATATATGTGCTTGTTGCCTGTCTTCATCTACGTTACCGTGTTCATCATGCATTGGTTGTTCAGTTCGTATGTGTTTCTTCATCTCCTTGTTTTCAAAACAAGAACAATTAGATTTTTTCTCAACTGTCTTGCTCCACTCCTACAACTTCGTTTGTTGTTGAACAAACTGCCATCACGTGATACTAGCCAGTCAACCAGTTTATGCTATGATGGACCCTCATTAATTGCTTTAAATGACCACTCCTTGGCTCTCCAGACTACACTGTGCTCTAGACTAAACAAACTGGGACTACATTCATCATTACTTAAATGTAAACAGAAGCAGAAAAAGAAAACGTTTCAAAGCTGGCCGGTGTAGAACAGGACGAAGAATTCCAGTTATCTCCCTTATACCCTTTCCAGCTCAACAATTTAAAAATTTGACCGTTAATTTAGAAAACCTAATTCAAATCCCTATTAAATCATCAACCTTTGTGTCAACTTTCCAAGAGATACCTCTGCATATTGCAATATTCAATGACTTATCAGTAGGACCACCGGGAAAGCGCACAGAATAGTTAATTTTATCAACAATCAGAATATTGACGTCTTTTTCCTGACAGAACATGGCTAAAAACATCAGGCAATGAGCCCAAGTGTGCAGATCTAACACCCACCGGTTACTCCATCTAGTCGTTCTCCCGCCACTCTCGTGGAGGTGGAATTGCTGTCATCACAAAGAACTTCATGATCAAACCTCTTAACCACACCACAACTTTCAATTTCTACCACACATCATTAGTCCAAACCACACTTACACTGGAAAAAAGGTCAGTCCATTTTTTCTGCCTATACCGCTCTCCTCCTATTAGAAAAAACAAGTTGACTGAATTTCTCTTTCTGGAGCAGTTTCCGAATATCCTGGAGTATGGAAATTTGATAGATGGCAACCTGATTATTCTTGGAGATTTCAACTTTCACTTTTACTGACCCGGAAACCAAACACATCAAAACTCCTATATTCCATTAATGTTTTCAACCTCAAACAGTCAGTTAACCAACCCACCCATAAACATGGTCACATTTTAGACTGGATTCTTCACAGACCTGATGATAATATTCTACTTTCCTCCCTGGTATCCCACGAACTTGCATTAGATCACCTTGCATTACATGCCATCTTGAAATATCAGTCCCTAACCCTCCACCTTTATTTGCTACTAAGAGAAACCTCCATATGATAAATAGAACCAAACTAATGCATGACATCCAATCAAACCTAACAACCTGCCTACCTCCTACAGCAGAACAACTCGACAAACATGCCCCAGCCACCAAGTGCAGAGTATCAATTCAAAAGTGTTCTCCATGGTATAGCAGTGTTAGAGACCAACTTCGCACTGCTAAAAGAGACCGCCATAAAGCTAAGAGGCTTCTGCTTTCCACCAGACTCACTATTCATAAGCAAATCTATGAAGCTGCAAAGAAGAAGGTCACAAACATAGTCCATGCAGCAAAATCAGCCCACTACTGCAGTAAGATCATGGAAAGTTCCAGCTGCAAAGAGCTCTTTGAGATTACTAACAAGCTAATGTCAAGGAACAAATGTACACCACTTCCAACTACCTTCTCTCTAGTCAATCTTCCGGACCTGTTTGCAAATTTCTTCCATGACAAAGTACAAACCATTAAAGATAAGCTTGACAACACAATTGCAATTGACATGTTGTCACCATACAGTTGGGATACAGAATTTCAGCAGCAATCATTAGCAGCATTTGAACCTGTCTCTATGGATTTAGTATGTATAATTGTGATGAAGAGTGCATCAAAGTCATGTGAACTTGATCCAATTCCAACATCACTGCTGCTTGAGTGCTTAGATATAGTATTGCCTTCATTAACTGATGTTATTAATACCTCTCTCTCATCCGGGGAATTCCCATCATTTTTCAAAACTGCCACTGCAAAGCCTCTGCTGAAGAAACCAACACTCGACCCTAACGATTTAAAGAACTACTGCCCAGTTTCTAATCTCCCATTCATATAAAAAAATCTAAGAAAAGGTTATTCTATCCCAGCTTGTATCTCATCTGAATTCAAACAGTCTTTTTAGCCATGTACAATCTGCAGATCGCCCTTGCCACAGTACTGTAATTACTCTTCTAAAAGTAGTTAATGACATTCTCTCTGTTTTGGATAGCGGAAAGATTACAGTACTCACCCTCCTTGATTTATCTACAGCATTTGACACAACAGACCATGATATATTACTTTACCGTCTCCAGCATGTATTTGGCATTCATGATACAGCCTTACTGTGGTTCAAGTCCTACTTGGTCAACAGGACACAAATTGTGTCTGCAAATGGAATACACTCCAGCCAAGTTAATCTATGCTGTGGTGTTCCACAGGGGTCTGTTCTTGGACCTATTGTTTTCATTCTACAGACTCAGCCGCTCTCAAGTGTCATAGATCATCATCCAGCGTCTCACCAAGTGCATGCTGACAACACCCAAATATACAAATCTACCCACCCAACTGAAGTTGATGCTACCATCCAAGGTGTAGAGAGGTGCATTTCTGATGTAAAATCACGGATGACATGTAACAAGCTGCAGACGAATGATGATAAAACAGCGGCCATTCTGATCACAACACAAAAATTTCTCAGTCACATCCTTTACCTCAAACAATAAATATCAGTAACACCAACATTAAATTCACACAGTTAGTACAAAACCTAGGTGTCACTCTGGACAGTACTCTCGCATTGTACCAACATGTCATGAACATATGCAAGGCTGCATATCTTGAGCTGGGACGCATCAGTTCCATTTGCAAATATCTTTCAGTTGATGCCACTAAAACACTTGTATGTTCATTAGTACTTTCAAGACTGGACTATTGTAACTCGATTTTGTCTGGTTCATCTCAATATCTACTTCAAAAACTTCAAAACACAGCTGCTCGAATCATACTTAGAGTACCACGATCAGAGCACACCTCCCCGCTGCTCTGTACCATACATTAGCTATCCATTCGATCAGAATCAAATACAATTTGTTCTCTGTGCTACATTTCTCTGACTGACTCTAGTCCAACATACCTACCCAACATCACCCATGTGTACACACCAGCAAGATACTTACACTCCTCTTCTGACAATCGTATACTCATTATTCCCACTATGAAAACAAAGTCATATGGACAGCATTCTTTTGCATACCAGGGCCCAGCAACGTGTAATGAATTGCCCACTGAACTTAGACACAAAGATACAGTGATCACATTCAAGAGGGCTTTCAAAACTCACTTATTTCGACTGCAAGAACAAACTTAAAGACCTAATAATGTTCCCTACCTTAAATATTTTCAGCACGTTCTTTTTTTTTAATTTCATGGTGTTTGTTTTTGTAATAATATTATTATATATATTTTGTTTATGTTATAGGTGTTGTCTAATGTTGTAAAACGCTTAGAGCTTCTAAAGATTAGGCACTATACAAAGTCCTCATTATTATTAATAATTTATTATTATTATTAATATTATTAGTGAGTTTATAGAGCATGCAAGCTGAAACAGACATTTAATGTAAACAATGACAGCTGAACATGAATATTATTAACAATTAAACGTTGCTAACAAGTTTGGTTTGGTATTGAATGGCACAGCAACACATGTAGGCTGTTCTACAGCTGTAACAACTGGAGTAAATGCCTTGCCCACAGTAGCCAATCGAGGTGAATGGTAGGAATGAAACATGTATCCTTTTGATCATGAGTGCTGAATGCTAACTACTGAGCCACTGTCGTGCCTTTGCTAGAAAGACAACCCACAGGACTAGATAAAAAAAGAGGTCTCATTACTGAGGCAATCATAGTAATAAAGTTGGCTGAATATCCATTGACAAATTCTGAATGTTTTTAAAATTTCTGACCATTTTACAGGGTGATCTTGAAATTGGAGTGATTATAAGGCATGGTTCAATTGAATAAGATAAAATAACATTAAACTGATGGTTTAAAATGCAAATAAAACAACAAGCTCTCATCTCTTGACAAATTGATATACAAAACTAACCTGTTCTACTGCTAGGCTGGAATGTTGCATTGAAGAATTTCCTTATGTCACTGACAGTCAGGTACCCCTTCTTACCTGTATCTATCTTCAAGAAAGCCTAAAAGATAAAAGTAAATAGACAGATATTTACAATTGTTCATAAATATGTGCAAGTTTGTAAATTTTAATCCTATTCAGCCATATGTCTGAAAGCACTGAACCAATGTACTTTTAGAAATATGAAAAATACTTCATTTTTCAGATTTTTAAATGCTCACAAAAAAAGAAGTATAGAAAAAAATGTAGTAAAAATGATATATTAAAACAATTTGATATTCAAGATAGTAAATACTGTTACCAAAACAATGAAACTTTAACCTTTGAGGTGCATTAATATCAATATTAGGACAACTGAAAATAAAAACAGGAAGCTTAAAAGGTAAATTAATAAAACTGTCATCATCACCATTAGCTTAAATGCATTTTCTTTTATAAGCATGTGAGTTTTTTGGTGAATTGTAGATAAATCCAGAAATTGCCTTCTATTCCTGTCCCATACCTTGTAAATGTCCATAACATTATTTTCATCTGTATGAATAGAGAAATCTTGACAGGTTCAGGTTTAATGCACATGTATGCATGAGAATACAGTGTAATAGTTACAGATATGCAAGATTCAATGACTGCAAGACTGACTATAGATTAGCAATTTGGTTTATAATGTGAAAATGGTCTACTAAAAAACTATAATTCAAAGTTTTACACAAAACCTTGAGGCAAAGTTTTAATAAAGAAAAAGTTTTAACACATAAAATGTAAAGATTAACATAAGTAGTTTGACAGAGTTTGAACATAAAACTATGCAATGTTTTAACAAATTTTAACAAAGTTTTTACACAAAATTGCATCAGTGAAAACTGACAAAGTGATACACATCTCTCTCCATGCTTGTGCTGAAAAAACAAAAAGCATTTTTTCCTCTTACTTTTCTGACAAGAGATTTTCTGAATTCATTCATTTCTCCAATCACTCCTTTCATGTAAACTTGGTAATCTAATTCTCCTTTTTCCTCAGGATCTAAGATCTCAAATACAGTATCCAATGCCTGGGGAAGAAAACAAATGTTGCTTTTAAGGTCAGATGCATATAATTTATTGCATATAAAAATCTAGATTGGATTCATAAATATATGTTTGCTAGACTGCACTGTCTGTTGAACATTTATCTACATAACATGCACAGCTAATCAACTGCCAACCTCCACATAAGCACCTGTATATCACAGAGAGTCAATCAGATATTTTGAATTCAGAATTCTAGAAGGCAAATGACCATCCTTACTTCAGGTGATGTGTAAATCATTACAAACTCAACTATGACAGTGCTCAAAGAAATCATTTCAGATACAGGGCCATATTTTTTTTAAAACTATTAGCCCTGACTCAAATTTCACTAGCCCACTCCAATTTCATGTGCCTAAAAGGGACCTGCTTTTTACTATTATTTTCACTCAATGTTGAAACTGCTGTACTTTAAGTATGAAAAGAAATAAACAAATCATTAAACTGAATCATGTGTTGTTCTGTCAATGTCCTTTTTATTGGATCAGCAGAATTAATAAAATTCATTAGCATCTGAAGCATGGGGCAAGTTTCTTTTAAAACTGTCACTTGCCCTGACCTAAACTTCACTTGCCCAACAAGGTGATATCTTTTACTATTTTTGTGATACTCCCACCCCTTCCAGAAATTTAAATGATAGTATCTTATATTTCTGATATTGTTCATGAGACTGAACCCTAATTCACATTCTGCTGACAAGGGGCTCAAAAGTAATGAAATTTCCAACAATTTCGCAATTTCTGCTTGCTCTAGTAATAATTTCTGAATAAATGTGGCATAATCTCTGCTCTTGCCAAACTGTACATCTTTAGCTGTACCATCAGGTCGATGTATAGTCTGTGTACATCATTATGATCTGTAGGGATGAATATCTGGGGACCTTGGAGAAATTTTATTTTCTAAATGTTGCAAAAATCTCCATGTTTCTCAATCAAAATTAAAAGCAGAAATGAAGTCGCTAAGACACTGGTATTTTTTTAAAATCAGTCAGTTAAAAAGTAGCTAAAATTTTCATAACTAGTTTGTTTGATTTTCCTGTCGATGTGTGACAATTAGAGAAAACAGAAACAGCAGCTACCAACTTCATTAACTAAACAGATTAAACATAATGCAATGATCTCAGTTCTTTAAGGGTGCAAAACTTGGATTATAGGGTCTTTATAAGTTGATAATACTGTAAAACAATGACATAGATACTGTTGAATATATTTAACCTGCAATGCTTTACCAAGTCAGCATGAGCAAGGAACAGCTTACTGTTATTCATGCTGTACAAGTGAGCACTAATTGGAGTATGGAGAAAAGAAAGAGTACTGTTCTTTGTTCATAGGTTGCATGCTTTGCTTTGTACACACAATGTTTATATAGCTTTTGTGTTATATTTGATTTAATTTATATCTGATTTGATAATATCTTTCTATTTTTTTAATTTTATTATATGTCAAAATAATGTAGTTCTGTTTACTATGGACTCGTACTTTTTCCCGAAAATAATTTGACTTTGATTGTTCATTTCTGTAAACATAAGGCTGACCTGGTTCCCGACCTTAATTCAAATTTAGTAACAGTCATGTCAACAAGTTCTTTTTTAAATTTATTTTTATTGTAGGAGTAATAAGAGTGAGATCAAGGCTGTATTGGATATGTGACCCTTGACTTGTAAATAGTTTTTAGTTAAGTAAACAACATTTTTTTATTCTTAGAGTAAAATGATTGGTTTTTATCAAGATCATACTGGGGCTATGTAATTTTTTATACGTAAACATGATCACTTAATCCTCTATTTCGTAATTCAGGCATTTCTGAAACTACGCATTAGTTAGCGTTAATAAGCGATTGTTTCCTTGTAGAAACACAAAATAATAAAAAAACTCCTATATTGGAATTTAGTCAGTCTGGGCTTAAAAACACTTGATGTCAAGTCGTTTCCTTCTGTTGAAGCCAGTTTTCAAATTATATGTTAACTTTTCTTCAGATTATTTGGATTCTAAAAGAATTCTTTATTCCTGGAAATAAACATGTGCTCATACGAGTTCATGAACAAAGACATTTCTATAAAAAAATTATTTTGGATTTCCAATATAGAAGTTTTTTTTTATTTTGTGTTTCTACAAGGAAACTACACTTTACTCATTCTACTCTTGTATATAGTGATTGTCATAATTCGAGAGATTTAGTTTCTGTGTTCAATAATCTCAGCATGATCTGAAATATAATGGAGAGTTCCAACGGCAGGTGAACAACTGAAGCACAGTATTATAATTTACTAGGAAATGTTATTTTTAGCTACAGAATTTTGAAAAACTCATGATTTTTTTTAGGATAATATCAATATATTGCATAAAATGAACAATGCACTAAGAAATAATTTTCAAGGTGGGTGAGTGAATTTTCAACCCGTGCATTTATAAAATATTATCATACTGATCCTATCTGGCCTGGTTGTCACAACAGCCATTCAAAAATGTTGCTACCAGATCATGGACAAGACAACATTGACTCCAAGATGAAAATCAGGTTTTTCATTAAAATTTATAAATAATCTTACATAAGATATGCTTGATATTTCTGGAACAAGATATAATGTCTCCATGAAAAATTTAACAACTTTTTTCATATATAATATCATTTGGAAGATTCTTAACATTAAGTTCAATAGGTAGTCACTGGGATAAATCCTATCAAACACAGGATAAAAATAATACAATCGAAGAATGTAAACAATTATAATTAATTCAAATAGTTTATAAATATTATTGCACTTACATCTGGTGGTAGCTCAATACGGAACTCAAAAAGTCCTTTTTCCAACTCAAATCTGTAGAGGCGTCCCTGTCCTGATGCATCAGCTTTACGATAGTATCGTCCCAGGCCTGGAATAGTCCGTATCGCTCGCTTCTTGATTTTCTTCTGGATGGAACCTACCGCAATTATTGTCAAAGAAATTATTCTACACTGAGAAAGGAACTTTTACCTATAACATTAGAAAATACGTCCACAACCTCCAAATCTAACCCTCTATTATGGCTGGAAGATCTTGTCTACCAATCATGTAGATGAAGGGACGTAGCTCTTCCAGATTAACTTCCCTTCCCCTCACTAGCTGACCACCCATATCCCAGATTCTGCAAGATTTACTTGAGCAAAAGCTGCAAGTGGATGCTCACATTTGTGTGCAAGGGTGAGAGGGACTGATGCTAATGTGATCGGGTAGGTTTTCCTGGAGAAATATAATTTACTCAAAAAATTTCTTACCCCATAAGATAAATTACATGTTCACCTTAACATTACGAAAACAGGTAAGAGAAGGAAATGCATAAGCATCCCAATTCTACTTGCATCATTCTACAGGAGCATGGTGATCATCCTGCAGGAGTATGATAATCATCTTGCAAGAGTATAATGATCATCCTCCATTGAGTATAATGATCATCTTGCATGAGTATGATGACCATCCTTCAGGAGTATGATGATCATCCTGCAGAAGTATGATGATCATCCTATAGGAGTATGGTGATCATCCTGCAGGAGTATGATGATCATCCTCCACTGAGTATGATGATCATCTTGCATGAGTATGATGACCATTGTGCAGGTGTATGATGATCATCTGGCATTAAGTATCATAATCATTTTGCATAGTATGATGACCATCCTCCAGAACTATGATGATCATCCTGCATTGAGTATGATGATCATCTTGCATGACTATGATGATCATCTTGCATGAGTAGGACGATCATCCTGCATTGAGTATGATGATCATCTTGCAGGAGATGATGACCATCCTGCACTGAGTATGATGATGATCATCATCTTGCAGGAGTATGATGACCACCCTGCAGGAGTATGATCATCCTGCATTGAGTATGATGATCATCTTGCATGAGTATGATGACCATCCTCCAGAAGTATGATGATCATCCTGCATGAGAATGATGACCATCCTGCATTGAGTATGATCATCCTGCACTGAGTATGATGACCATCCTGCATTGAGTATGATGATCATCTTGCATGAGAATGATGACCATCCCACAGGAGTATGATACTCATCCTGCATTGAGTATGATGATCATCCTGCATTGAGTATGACGATCATCCTGCATTGAATATGATGATCATCTTGCAGGAGATGATGATTATACTGCATTGAGTATAATGATCATACTGTACTGAATATGATGATCATCCTGCATTGAGTATGATGTCCATGATTAAAGCAAAGAACTCCTTTTAACACAAGATGTGCCTGACAGGATCTAGGAATAAAGCAGTGATTTCTCTGGACATGGATGTAATAATGATGACCTCAGCTACTTTAGCAGTATTGGGTTGTAACAAGCCTTCTCTTATCCCATCCACTTGCCAATGACTGCTGAGAAGCATGGCAACATGTGTACCTCCAACTCAACAAACAAGCATCTCTACAGACTGTGACTTGTGGATGGGGAGCTTCCAAGGGTATTTCTACTGCTAACCACTTCCATTTTTGTTTTTATTTTGAAGCAGGAAGTCTAGGTATACCATCATTATGGAAAAGGATGTCTTCAATGGGGTTACAGTGCAGTCAAACATCACTCTATAAGCCCAAGGGCAAGGGGTGAGGCCAAATGTAAGGGATCAGAATTGGTACACTGTCGTAATTGCAGCCAAGCAAAGGAACTTATAGGATACTGTTAAATAGGTACACAGAAATATACATCAGATAGAATGAGACTGATTGTTTATTTGTTGCCCAACACCAACAGCCAAATGTATGTGTCAATTTTTAATACTGGGGCAACAATAAATTGATAAAGCCATCTCAAGTCTATGACTGGTCACGGTTTTCCCCTGGCTTTCATGACAAGAAAACATCTGGAGTAAAAGCCTGGATAAGCTGGTTTTCTGGATTAACTCCAATGCCTATTCTATAAGCAAGTACTCTGTCTCCTTCTGTAACATGTCCACCTTCATGTGATTGATTGAGAAAGTGAAGGGACTGGAATAAAGAAGAATTGGAGCTTCTCAATGTTAACTGAATCAATCAATCATTTATCAAAATGAAAACCATAGGAGACTGGCACCCATTAGAAGAATGCTGCTGGGTAAGAGGATGGTAAATCATTGTCCGCTGGCAGGAGACATGATGGTAGGAGAAACTTTGTTTTCTCTGCATTTCCCTGGCATGTCTGTGAAAGTCAGAGGCATATGGCTGCCTAACATTTGCCTGCCCTAGTAAAGGTTGTTGCTGCTGCTAAGTGCCCTTGCACTAACTTTGGAGATGATCATCCTTTCTCTGATACAATCCCTGACAAAGTTGAAATGAGGTTTGGGGCCTGCAACTTCTGAGTTGTCACCTGCTCAAAATGGTAGCTAAACAAAAGGGGAGAATTGAAAGGGAAAAAGCACAGGATCACTGCATGGTGAGGCTTGAGGGATGAAAATCACAAATCAGCATATCTTTTTATCTAATCAAGGTTGCAGGGAGTAGTTAGGACATTCACCATTGTGTGGTGAGCCTCTCTGTTGACTACACTGGCAATATGGCAGATTGATTTCCAACCATGGCCACTCCCTGCCTTTGCATCTAGAAGAAAGATCACTAGTGACATGGAGACATTTAGGAATCTAGTCAACACAACATACCACTCCAAATCTGAATGTGGCATGAAACACCTGTCTGTCAACCTTGTAACATAAGGGTAATTGCAGTTTGGTCTTTATCCAGACTAGGCATATCCAAATGGTGGTTGTTGTTGTTGCTATGGGATTTAATGCCATTTTTATGCACAAGATAAGCTATACATGGCAGCCAGTATAACTGGTGAAGGAAGAACTTGGAAAAACCCAGGAAGAACCATTGACCCATGAGAAGCTACTGGAAAGCTTTCCCACATACCCACACTGGCCAAGCCCAAGACTTGAACCCAAGTACAGACAGAGGTGAGATGGCAGCGAGCTGTAACAGTGAGCACTTTAGACCACTCGGCCACTCTGGGTCCCTATCCAAATGGTAAGCATTGGACTATGACTTGTACCAGTGGGCAATTAACCCACTGAAATGAAGGACTTTGAATTACTGGGTTCACAAATCTTATCCAAGAGATGACCAGTAATTTCTGCAATCTTTGCCAATTGTGTCAAAATCTGGAAAGACTGATGCTCATTCTCTTCATCGTTATTTACCAAAACTTTGTAAGTGGTATTAACTGCTGGAGGATGAAGGTGTTCCAAAGGCAGCAAAAGTTTACCTGTTTCTTCTATTGCTGACTTAAAACTTAATTCTGTCTGTTCCAATAAGAATATTTAGGGATGTCCAGGTCATCCCCCTCATCAATAGGATGGTTGTTCTCCTTCTGCACCTCTTGCATCCAAGGATGTAACATGCTGAATGGCGCAGACAACACTGTGTTGACCCTGCACAGTGTTGGCTCTACTTTTCAGCAGTACCACATCCAGCATGAAATGTGGTCCAGCTAGAGAATAATCATCTGGGACAACCAGTTGTGCTTGGGCAGATAGTTGGATGAGCAACACAAATTGTGAGGCCACACAGCACATTGCATTGGTATAATTTATTTTGTCAAGCCAACCAGCTGGGCAATTGGTGGGGCATAGTCTGACGTTGCTGTTGGGACTATCAACTGATACGCATTTCACCAGTTCAAAATGATAGTCATGTCTATCAAACCCATACTGTGGTCTGGTGGAAGGCTGGATGTGTCAGTTAGCTGCAGGAATGGCATTTAGTATATGACATATCAGACTGGCTCACTCGTGAAGTTGGACTGTAATCATGCATGCATAGTTTAAATGGCATTGAGACCATGCACAGGTACACAGGCATGGGTAAGGACTTATGACTGGTGGGCAAGAGACATGTCTTGTTCTGACAGTTCTGAACTTGCCCTCTTCTTGTGACCCTTTAAATGCCTTTTGTGATGCTGGAACATACTTTAACCCAAGACATACAGACACTGCATGGGTGTGACAATGAACATTATGTAAATGCAAAGCAAGTCTCATGATTATCTTTGATGACTCTGAAGCACTTGCATTTCTTGCACTTGCTTGACAACCCTAAATTTACAGTGAGAAAAAAGAAGTATGTACAACAAATATACAAATTATATTCAATTACACAAACTCAAGCTACCAAGATGACCTATAGAATGATGCATAATAAATCAAAGCTTAAAAGAGCAATTCAAATTATGATAGTGAAAACATTATAAGTTATAATAAATGAAATCACATGGACAATAATAAACACCAGCAAGAATTAAAAATAATATAAATGTTATTTACAACAGGTATATCATCTTTCTGACTTACTAAAACAATAAAAGCAAATTTGCTATTTGATCTAACAAGGATGAAATATTCCAGTAAATTTCAGAGGCACTGTTAAAAGTCTTACAGCAAACGCTCAAACTGGTAAACAACAGTCATATGGGTGGTCACCTAGCAGGAGCAGGGGAGGGTAATATAAGAGTTACTTCCCTTTATCTATATAGCATATAAAAGACAATGTTACATCATTCTGGGAGGGTTGGATTCAAATGTAGTTGAGGTTATTTACTAATGCTAATGTAATTGGTAAATGTATTTACTTGAGAAATCAGTAATTTCTGAGTAATTTACTCCAGAGTAGAGATATGGTTTCATGACTACATTAGTCATATATATTTCCGATTAATGCGAACTTGATGTGATGCAACAGTTAAGTTTTCTCAATCAGGTCTTGTGCAGCTTCTCAGAACTTTTATTTTCTATTGATCCTGACAGAGGTTTAAAATTTTACATATTTTATCTTAATTTTTCCCATTTTTAAGAATCTCACATACAAATACATCAGCAACTGGACACATTATAATGTATAAGCACATTGTTTAACCAAAGAATAATATATCAAACAGCACATGAAATGCCCATTCTGGAACCTTGTCTCTATTAATGACTTCGACCTTTAAACTAGGGACCTGACTATTGCATGATAAAGATGTGGACCTTGGTAAAGTTTTACTAAATACTGTTGGGGTTAAAATGTGACAATCTGGAAACTCAAACATGGCTTACCCTGACTTATGCTATCATTACTCTGACCTTGACTATGGGATAGTGGGGATGACTGTAACTACCTGAATGACTGTCACGTTAAGACATATTAAAATATGAAGTATTATTAAAATATCTATATTGTTTTACAAGTGATACCTACACACTGACACAGCTCACTGATTTTATATTTTCCCTTGCTGTGACCCTGACTTTGAGGCATAACAATATCATGTGACACACTGCCTATACATGGTATATAGATGAGTATGGTTTCATTAAAATACCTTCAAAAGTTATACTCTGGACAAGGATAGAAATAACATAATTATGTTTTCCCTTGCTGCATCCTTAACCCTGAGGCAGGGGAATGGTTAAAGAACAAAGAAAAATAAACATAAGCATAATTTCAATCGAATGGAAGACAAATTTAAGATTCTATTTATCACAATATGAAAAATGTATCTTTTATGCAATAAAAGAGCAGAAAAATTACAAGAAATTTCTTTTCATAATATTTGGAAGTATCAAATGTTAAACTTTTATCATGTATACCACCTGTGATGTCATATTATGTTATTATATAAACAGTGGTCCACCTCATGAACTGCCCCCCTGACCAGCGGCCACCCACTTTTTACGGCCAGAATCCCTTGTCACAGACAAGTTTGTTTTCAAAAGTACCCCTCAAGAAAGGCCACCCCTCTAACGTGACCAGTGGACAACATATTTGTGCAAAAATGTCAAATTTACCCCTCACAAGTGGCCAAATATTTTATTAATGTGTACAGAACCAATATTTAATTCATATGGTAAGTAATCCGATTATCTTTCCTGATATCTGTTTCCAGCTGTCAAATTTTCGTTAATCAAAGAAGTGTTGGCTAAAGTATATGTACCACTAAAGTTAGTATTATTAATGCCAATGTTATGGGGAAATGGGGTCAGCAATGTTATGATGGAGTTTTGGGCTTCACACAGCAAGGTTTTTTTTTGTGTTTTTGTTGGGTTTTATACAATGATTATGACTGTATGTAATTGTCAAGATCATACCATGCTCAATATAAGCTAAATACAGATTTGGTAGATTGACACACACAGAGAGAAATTTACCTTGAACAAAACAGGGTACCAGACAAAGACCATAAAGTCATGTGACCATACAAGTATATATCCTTGATAAACAACAAATTTTGTTTACGCTACAAAAGTTTTGTCTGCATGATTAAATTGCAATTCTGTACAATTAGCAACAATGGAATAAATTGTTACAAAACTTTAACATGTCATTGCCCAAACAGAGAAATAATACTCCAGAAGGAAAAGTAAAAGCTATTCAACTTGACAACAATGGCGAGAATTCACCTGCCTATACATTTTATGTCAGGAAAACTCAAATAAAAAACATCGTAACAGATAAGGAGAATATTCTGAAGTGGTGGGAAATTGGGGTGAATAGGAAGAGAATTATTTTAAATATGAAACAATGTACGTATCAAGATTTAAATAAATGTTTTTGAAATACCCAACTCACATTTCATGTCTAAGAATAAGAACTCTTAATTTATGTTACCTTGAAATAAGTCTGTTTTTAAGACAAGAAAAACATTTTAATAACTAATGCCACTTTTAAATGAAGATATTAACTGCTTTAAATTATATGCAGATTTCTTATTAGATACACGTGCATATACATACACATCCATCACATAAATATAGTCCCCCTCTGGAAAGGCCACCCGTTTCATAAGGCCACTTTCCCAGTGCAGAAGAGGTGGCCATATAAGACATGACCACTGTCTATATATAATATGTTAATGGTTATAAAGTTAAACACATCAGTCACATGATATAAATTCTGTTCTTTCTTCAGGGAATGTTAACTTACTCTGGAGATTCTTCAGGAAAACTTTATCTGTGTATTCTGTCTTATTTGGAATATGAAGACGTGTGTACACTTCATCTCTCTGCGACAAGGGAACATCTGGCATCCTGTCAATACAAAAATAACACCTTCCATCAATTACCATCAAATTATCTCTTATTTTAGTATCAATAAATTCAGCAACTATTGTGAAATCATTGATTCTGAAGATATGTGGAATATTGTGGAAGGGGTTTATTACGGAAGGGGTCTTATCATATATTTACAAAAATAATTGTTCATTGGGCATTTAAGTTTGTGGTTTAAGCAAAAACATAATCAAAATAGCACTGAATATACATTATTTTATTCTGGTGTCATTAAAGTGCAGAAGCCATTTTGTTGCTCAATTTAAACTTTGATAATATACATGTAAACTGGTGAAAATATTAACTGTTAAATGTGTTAATTTCTTAACACACTGTTCTATTACACAGTACGTATAATAATGAAGCCAGTATGGTACAATGATGACACTGGCTGATAATTTATGCTAATGAATAATTAATGAATGGATTAATTATATCTTACTATCTGTAATACATTTCCTACTTATTTGCTGCCTATTAAAATTAGTTCACTGTAGTGTTGACGGTAATTTATTTTGTTCTACCTTACTAATAACTTTAATACATCTGTCCATACTTTTCTCTTTTTGCTATTTCAATCTTTTGTCACATGTATTATCTCCTTCTAAAAAATTTATAGTTTAGTGTGTTGATCTTTTTCCTACCAATGTTATGTGTAGTATTAAAAAAACATTATCAATAGGCAAAATATAAATTATTTGTGACACATTCATTGAACTGCGAGTCATTGAAAGTGAATAAGTAACCATAGAAACCATGATAAATACTTACAATAGTCGTTCTTTTTCTTCCTGATCTAAATCTGTGACTTTGAATGTAATCTGCCTGACTTTCTTTAGAGTGTCTGGCAGAGATGGTTGGTTTTCAGAGGAGATCACAATGGTAGCACCCTAAAAACAGTGAACCTGATTAGTCTTTCGATCAACACAGCTAGTATAAACTAGTCTTTCAAAATTTATGACCAACTGCATACAGATAGAAATGTTTCATACAATCATATGTGAAGAAATCCTCTTGTTATGAATTAAGAAAGGCTCTTTTAATAGCTCCATTACCAATATTTACAAACGTTTGGAATTTAATTTTTATTTTATGTTGACTGTACATCCCATTTTTATTCAATTTACACAAGGTCCTCATGACAGTTCCTGTGTTGCCATGCAGTGATCTTTGAAGCAGACATGAAGCTGGCCAAGTGTGTAAAATAAATGAAAATTTCCTGTAATGATCTAAAAGATACAAATATGAAAGAAAATTTGTCTACATTTAGTTGTTTTTTAACTCTAATAAACAATCTTCTCAGGATGGACAGAAGGAGATATGGGTTGCACAGATAGTTATATGGACATAATAAAATCAAGATGTCCCCAAAGTAAACAATGGAGAGCAGGTGATAGTAAAGCTTTGAAAAGTTACAGATAAATTGTGTCATAACAGATTCATGTCAAACTTATCCTGGTACAACACTGACAACAACATCACCAACAACTCTAAAGTGATCACTATGCTTGAAAATGTTTTCATATATTTTATTTTATTCTTTTTTTAAAATTTGGGTAGACTGTGTACATGATTTTTCTGGTGCCCAATTACTGTGAATACATTTACTTTTGTGAGCATTACCCCTTGCTGTTTTGCAGAATAGGGCCTTTTCCATGGTACTTTAATTCACGGACATGTCTTTGATGTGAAAAATGGTTCAAATTGTCTTCAAAGTTGGATCTTTATTCAGTGACATCTTTAAATTCATTGGCTACAGTAACAACAGTTTACCAAAAATCTGAAATCTGAATTATATTATTGGACTTATGGAAACTTCAAATTGTCAAGATGAAAAATTGAAATTCAGATGCTGGGGAACAGGAGCGGAGTAGAATGTGTAACTTACAGGATATATATCTATCAATGCATATGGTTCACCCTTCCTTGGACCACTTAAAATGGGGTATTTTCCCCTCTGTATGAATGGTAAGGCCTTGGCACTGGAAACAGAAAAGAAAGAGATCATGTATAAACATACAACAAGTGTATACAAAAGTATATTCAATTACAAACAATGAACATGTACAATTCTAAAAATTATTAATATAATGTGACTTTCAGGTATAATGTCAAATACTGTATATACCTGCTTATAAATTGCACCTAGCAGGAACCTGCTCAGACTCAGACCTGCCATTGCAAAAAGCAATCGCAGATCTGGGTCTGTGCAGTTTGTTAGAAGTAATCAGTTGAACAAACAATACAGACCCTGATCTGCAGGTGCATTATGCTATGACAGATCTGGATCTTTGTTATTTGCAGTTTGATGCAAATTATAAGCAAGCAAAGATGGTATACATATGATCAATATCATGTACACTTGTAATGTTCAAGCTAAGTTAAAGATGGTCACCATAAATATGTTCAGGAAAAAGAAACAAAATTTATCAACGATAAATGACACATGGCATCAATTGACATTGTTATTTTATACAATGTGATCATAGCAAAACTTTTTGATAAATGCATTAATGATTGTTATAATAATCCTTAAAGTGGTTTTTCTAATTTACAGGCACTTTTTCCTTATCTATATGTAAACATATGTACAGTAAAACCTGATATGAGAGACCACCCCTTCTGCCAACCAAAAGCGGTCTATCAAGACAGGTGGTCTCTCTTAAGAGGTGTGTGAAAATGGACTGGTTTCCAGGATCAATAGCACTGTTGAAGAAGAAAAAATACCCATACTCACTGTACTTGTATCATATCCTTCATTCATAAATCTTGTTAAATATTGCATGGATTCCTATCAAAATAACTTTATATACTAAAGATATACATTTTCAAACAATGTGAATCAAATTTTTACTTGAACATCACATGAATGTTCTTCCTTCCAGTTTAGAAATTTTTTTTATTTCATCAGAGGTTCTACCATTGTTACTAGTGTTGACGTAATAACATCTTGATATTTTTGGTTTTGATCAGGTTTTTTGGGGACATGTGGAATAAATATATATTATGTAACAATGAATGAAACCAAAAGACATAATTAACTCATCAAGAAACAATACATTTATTTTGAGACGAAGTTTAAATAATCAACATTATAGCTCAATAAACAAAGGTTGCGACCATCTGCACCTGGGTAAACAGATGGTGGCTTGGTGAAGCACTGTAACAAAAGAAATTTAAAAAAATAAAAAAGAATCCAGAAATGATTCTAACTTATTAGTATCAAAGACAGAGCTCATTTGCTCCCCCCCCCCCGGCATTACGGATTAACTGGAAAGACAAACGATGTACTCAACCATACACTGAAGCCCTTTTAAAAGATTTCTCACTGAAACATTAGGACTATTGGTGTTGTGTGGGTTTTCACAAAGATAAAGAAAAAATACAAACATCTAAATTGACTGTGTATGTCCATTACTCCCTTTGATGAAAAAAATGGTTAATCTTACTGGCTATTCACATGACTTTGGCACTAAAATGGCAGTTAGTGACATGTACTTTAGACTGGTTTACTGCAGTTTACAAATAACACCATAGGCTGGACTTGTAGATTTCACAAAACTGGTAGCTAGCCAATTTTTTAAACAAATACCTTATTAAAACAATCTTTACTATTATGCGGTCGTTGTTACAAAGGATTAAATGATGGTTAGTGGTGTTCATCTTGCTATATGGTTCTTCAACTGTAGTGTTATTTAATGTGCACTTTGTCTGCATTGCCGGATTAAACCCTGTGGAGGCCCTTAGGTCCTTAGGCAGTCAACATTTTGGGGTTCCTCTCGCAAATTATCTCCTAATACATTTTATCACTATTATTTTGCTCCATTGTCGCGGGGCCCCTAGGCCAGTGCCTACTCTGCCTATTTGGTAATCTCGCATTGTTTGTTTGCATACTATATGTATCCTGAGCTCTCGTGTTTACAAAGAATTAAGTCAAGGTCATTGGTGTTGATCTGTGTTTTTGCAATGCAGTCATTCATAGCAGTGTCGAAATGCATATTTTGCCAAGTCATCGTGGTTGCTGGTCGCGTTCAGCAGGTGGTCACTCATAACAGAGCGTTTATATAATAAAATATGTCTGTGCATTATGACTGTGGATGGAAATGGCAGGTGGTTGCTCACAGAAGAGGTTGCTCATAACAGTTTTTACAGTACTACATATATTCATTTAGTCGAGTCCAAGTGCAAACTGCACAAACCCAGATTCACTGTCACATAATTCAGTGGCAGATCTAGACTTATTCAGTTTATTAGTACAAACAACACAGGTCCTGATCTGGCTGTGCTTTATGCAAGGGTAAATAAGGTTCTATGTTGTCTGCAAGCAAATTCAAATTGTGTGTGTGTGTGTGTGATTTGGATTTTTATCATAGCTTTAACAATGTTTCAGTCATATCGCTACCATGTCTGCAGTGTGGCAGTTTATGTCTAGCACTGGAGCATCATGCTGCAGACATTTAGCATGATGTCCCACTCAGTCACATTATCCTGACACCAGGCCAACCAGTCCTCACACTAACCTCTTAATGCTGAGCACCAAGAGATGCAGCTGTTAGTAGCATTTTTGTAAGTCTTTGTTATGAATCGGCCGGGGATCAATCCCACAACCACCTGCATCCAAGGCGGACATTCTAACCACTAGGCCACCAGAACGGTCTCAAAGGGAACAAATGGTACATGAATCCACATCACATAGTAATGATAATAATCGTATAAGTGACAGCAGTGGGGTTATTCTGCTGGACCTGGATACAAATGTCTTTACTGATTAATCAACAGTAAACTGTATACTGTACATACTAAAAGAATAGTACCATAAAACATAATCTGCACTTAAACAACTGTTTAAACAAGAATGGAATAACAGTGTAGTGAATAACATTACTGAGCAGAATACTGTATATACTTGCTTATAAGTCAAATCAAAGTACAGACTGCACTGACATAGATCAGCCAGCGCATAATGCACCAGCAAATTAAGGTCTGTGCAGTTTGTTAGGAGTAAATAGTCAACAAACAGCACTGATCCTGATCTGCCAGCACCTGATGAGATGGCAGATAAGGGTCTGTGTTATTTGCAGATGGACATATATAAACAAATATAAATGGTACCTTTTCCCAAACTGTCTGAACTCATAAATGGTCATGGTGTTGTCTACATGGAAGAAGAAACCAGTAAGCTCTCTGGTTGCATCATGTCCATTTCTGAAAAATGAAATCAATATTTACATATGCAAACAAAATGAGATGAATGAAAGATTGGGTAATACTAGGTCTTGACATGAATAATATGGGTCTTGACATTATTTAATATAGATCATGACATTAATAATATGTGTCTTGACATTAATAATACGAATATTGACATTAATAATATGGATCATGACATTAATAATGTGTCTTAACATTAATAATATGGGTCTTGACATTAATAATATGGGCCTTGACATTATTAATATGTTGTTATTGTTGTTGTAGGGTTTAATGCCATTTTTCAGCACAAGATAGGCTATACATGGCGGCCAGTATTATTGGTGGAGGAAGAACCCAGGAAAACCCCGGAAAAACCACTGACCCACGAGAAGCTACTGGCAAGCTTTCTCACGTACCGACATTAGCTGAATCCGAGACTCAAACCCATGTAGACAGAGGTGAGATGGCAGTGATCCGTAACGGAGAGCGCTTTATACAGCTTGGCCACTTGAGGCCCCCATTAATAATATGGGTCTTGACATTAATAATATGGATCATGACATTAATAATATGGGTCTTGACATTAATAATATGGATCTTGACATTAACAATATGGGTCCTGACATTAATAATATGGATCATGACATTAATAATATGGGTCTTGACATTAATAATATGGATCATGACATTAATAATACGGGTCTTGACATTAATAATATGGATCTTGACATTAATAATATGGATCTTGACATTAATGATATGGGTCTTGACATTAATAATATGGATCCTGACATTAATAATATGGATCATGACATTAATAATTTGGGTCTTGACATTAATAATATGGAGAATAATCTAGCTAAGGAATAGTTTTACACATTTTCTCTGATGGAATTTAATCTTACACATAGTTGGATACCAGAAATCTTGAAAAGGTCACTATTGGGACATAAAAGTTTGAAACAAAAAGTTTGATTAGCATTTGAAAGGACTTACTGGGGCCAAATAAGCTCCAGTATTTCTCTTCCTAAAGGACTGCCTTCGAAAAAAAGACATCAGTAAATTATACAAGATGCAAAATTTGGAAGATGTGAATCATATTGTTTGTATCATTAAATTTTCTCAAATTCTATGTATTTGCCTTTTTCATGACTCAGATGTATGGCATTTTCTGTATTGACAAGTCTCACATATACTGGATAATTTTTAAGTTGCTATTTAAGTGAATTAGTTTGATGTGAATTAAAATGACAAAACTTTAATGCTCATCAGCATCTTATCTGTCAGAGTATTTACTGACAAATTTTAAATTTAGAAAAGCTGCAAGAATACACACAGATATTTACCTTGTGACAACTCGGGCACCAAACTGAACTCTTTTAGACAGCAAGTTTTCTGTGGCAGTTGAATTTGTACGTACTCTGATAGGCAATACAAAAAAAAGAATTTTCCTTTTAATGAATTGAAAACAGTAAAATATACTAGATATCAAATTATACTGTACTTGAAAATTTAAGAATGTACCACAAAATTTATGTTTGATGTCACAAATGGAGTTTCCTTGCTACTGCATCAACATCACCTTAACATGGATATTTGTAACAAAACTTTGATCTCCATTTTAATGTCTGAAAACTGTATGCAATTACAGTCAAAACCTCCTCAAACAGCCACCTTATATAGAAGTCACCTGGGATCAATGGCCATTCCAATTTTCACTTGTTATTTCCTCTATAATTGTCATGCATTAGATGGTCACATACTTTCTGCAGTCAACAGCAGGCATTTCAATGCTTTATTTTCCTCATGAACAGATTATCACAGCTTCAAAATCGTAAGCACCAATTCCTGATATGCAAACAGTGTTGTCTGTGTATTACTTAACACAAACAAGAATAGCATTGATTGTTAATTTTATTCTCTTTCCAAAATTTCACCCATCTATAGTAAGCGGGAGTAAAAAATAAAAAAGATGCCAGTGTATGCTTATTACATATATTAAAAATGTGCCAAGCAACTTGTCTGGTACATTCAATTCCTAGAATGATTTTTAAAAAAAGAACATCCAAGAACTTACTTTTGACATCTGGACAATGATCCACTAAAAGGTCACCCCAAAACTACTAAAGAGTTTTACCAGTGGTCTCTTTCATAATTATGCATATATCTCAATTTACCACATTGATGTAGAATTAAATAATTCAAAGACACATCTAACAGACTAATACATGGACAGAACTCTGGCTTCATTGTGGAAAGCCAAAGCCCATAAAATTAATACCTTGAAATACAGCTTTATTGTCATTAATATTTCCAAAGAAACCAAGGTGAAATCATAGCAGTAAACAGTTATGCTGCATAACCCTAAAATGATTTGTACGAAACAAACTACAACACAATAAGCAAGAGATTTTGCATGTGTGTGTGTGTGTTTGTGTGTGTGTATGTGTGATTTAGATTTTAAATGTAGCTTTAAAAAAGATCAGTAATATCGCTATGATGTCTGCAGTGTGGCAGTTAATAGGGATGTATATCGCTGGGGCATCATACAGTAGACATGAAGCATGATGTCTCACCCAGTCACATTATCCGGACACTTAAGGCCAACCAGTCCTAACACTAACCTCTAAATGCTGAGTGCCTAGCAAGGCAGCTGTCAGTACCATTTTTAGAGGTCTTTGGTATGACTCGGCCGGGGTTCACACTCATGATCTCCTGCATCCAGGGTGGATGCACTAACCACTAGGCCACAAAAAAAAAACGGTGACATTTTGCATAGTGAGTTTGAAAACATAATAATCTTTTACACAAGGTAAATCTCTTTTCTATTAGTGAGGTTATTTTTTCAATTAAATCTTCACACTTTATGATAATTTTCTTCTTTTTTTTGCACAAAAGTAAATAGCAATTTCAATGCTTTATAAGATGAAAACAAACATTAAAAGTAGGAGCAATGAGGAGAAAACAGTGTTAATTTTAATGAGATATTTAACAGACCTAGAGAAAGAGGCAAACAGGGGGCAATGAAAGAAGAAATAAGGGGCATCCCCCATGCTTCTGTATACATTAAGAAATGGTA
Source organism: Sinohyriopsis cumingii (assembly GCA_028554795.2). Lineage (NCBI taxonomy): Eukaryota > Metazoa > Mollusca > Bivalvia > Unionida > Unionidae > Sinohyriopsis > Sinohyriopsis cumingii. The sequence goes on from CM068827.1 coordinate 45,693,519, forward strand.
CATGATAATTTCTTTTGTTTCGAAAAACATACTTGGAGTCATGAAGGGACCTGTTACTTCCTTTTGCCCATCTTGTGTCTGGTGTCTGAACATGTGGGCTCTTTATATTCTGCTCTGGTGCACTTATAACAGCTCTAAAGAAACAGAAAAAAATAATAATCCAATTAAGTTTATAATTTCAAAGCTGGATTTTAAAAATTTTGTAAAACTATCATCTTGCATGTACTGATACACTGCAGCCCTAATAACACATCAATAAATAAACCCCATGGTCCTCCACTTCTTAACTTTTTAACCAATCCATTCCTCTGCCAGTATGTGACAAACCAGATAAAAATATACCAGGAAATGGAAGATACAGCACATTTCATAGTGTTTATCAAACTATCCCAAAAAGTAAACAACAATCACCCAGTGACATTCATCTGGATTCATTTGGATACCTGAATCGATCATCTATTACCTATCCACAGACATACAATATGATTTGTTTAAAAACTTCTAAGCTGCTAACCATTGTGACCATGACTTTTGACCTTCTGACCTCCAAACCAGTAGTAATGTTTATATGCCATGATAGCAATCTTCACTATTCATCCATGGCTAACACATAGTACTGCCTGATTATAAAAATGAAACCACTGACCACCCATCAAAAATTTTAACACTGCTCTATTTGACCTTGACTTTTAACCTCCATGCATTACAAAGTTATAGAAGGTACCACAGGCAGAGTTCTTTGGAAGATTTTGTCAATGCAAGTCCAGGACCATATTTCTCCACAGAGTCCACTATATAGAAAACTGTTTATAACCAAGTTTAGAAACTGAGAGTCCAGGACCAAGTACAGGAGGTCCTGGAGGAAAGGACTCACACTAAAGAAAGCAATGTTAGATCTTAATTTTTTCATGCAGCTAAAATTTATTACATTTATGTTACATTAGAATTTGCTCCCTAGAAAGTTATATTTATTCCTCAATTTCTAACATAACTGCAGGTAATGGTAGTTTCAATCGGTATGGGTTAGAAACTAATGGGATCAATTCAATCCTTGTACATCTTACCGTGCTAACTGGTCAACCATGACTGTCTCTATCAATTTCTGCTTCTTGTTGTTCTCTAACATTTCCTCCTAAAGGGAAAAAAAGAACTTTTTTCAATCTTGAAATAATTCCTGAAGAGTAATCATGGATGTATAAATGAAGAAAATTAATTTCTGTTTTTGTTTCTAATGCATTTGAAATTGTCACACAAAACAGCCTCAATATGAATCTACAGACTACACATACCATTTCTGGATATTTTCAAGTATTTCTTATGGAATTTACTCCTTACAAGTCTCCCTTTTCATATGGACTGAGGACATATTTTTTAACCACCATGGCCATTCAATTCATCCTAGATAAAATGGATATTTTATACTACATGCATGATTCTGTATATATCCACACACATGTAAATATAATGAGCAGAGCTTCCTAAAGACTATTTTTCAAATGGCTACCTATCTACTAAAACCACTTCATATGGAGGATACATGCCAGATAAAGTAGGCAGGACTATTTAATTTGGAAGGAATAATAGTAAAAAGATATTATTATATTAAGGACAACAGTAAATTAAGGGCAACTGTTTATTGAAGTCCCATGTACTACTTAAGGAAAAGGACATCTGTCCATTAAAGAAGTCTGCTTTGGTAAAAATAAATTTTACTGCACATTCCCCCAAAACTTATACATGTTTAAAGAGCATGGTTCCCCACTTTTCTAAATATAAATTTCCAGGTCTTTTCCAGTATTTTTCCAGGATGAAATTAATTTTTTCAAGGTTAACACAAGACCATTACTGAATGGAATTAAAGAACATTTTGGATTAAAACACGCATTTTTCAAATCTGAAGACGTTTCTCTTTCAAGGCTCCAAAACATGTCAGAAAAGATGATCATGTACTAAAACTATAAAATGAGTCACATGAAACAAATCTAACTATAAATTGGCATTTAAAGCCATTTCAATGTACAGAATACAAATTCTAACTTTGCTTTGCTGACCTGCATGATGTTGCAATGTGGAAACAACATAATGAGCATAAATTATTTTGTTTCCTTTCAAACCTTTAATTCTAAAGAATTCTAGAGCAATAAATGTGCATGTTATACAAAGTAAACATTTCCAAACACAGTATGAAAAAAACAATAAATGCAAAGTATCAGAATCTTATCTTGTAACGTAAAAAGTTTAACCTGAATTTATGTGTGCCAATAAAATCTCAAACAAGATTTTTCAATCAGCCTAATAAAACTCCTTAAGACAATTTGGTTAAAAATTCCATCATTTAAAGACATTTACAAAAGAGTTGATTTAAATTTTGACAAAAGACCTTCAAAATTATACATTGTTGTATAAACAAGGACTCAGTTTCCTGCAAAATCAACTTTTCTTGTTGCAGTTCAATAAACCAGTCTCAAAACTTGTATTGCTACATGGGCTCTTATCATTTTGTATATATAATAAAAGGGACGAAAATTTCTCATTTCTCCTGCATTCTATTTAAGGTCCGAAACAATGCTTCAAGCTACATGTCACTGTGTAATAGTTTTGCACCAAAGTTCAGCTCAGAGATTCAAAATTTTTCTAATTCGGGTTTCCTCTGATATTCCAACTCCATTTTTCACATTTGGACATTTAGGATGGAGTGTGGGTTCACAGCAATTACATATAAAAAAATTGGAATCTGCTGCCACCGTAAGATAGCTTACCAGTGGGCCTAGCAAATTTAAACTATGTTATAACAACTTATACCTGCATGAAGTCGATAGGAATTTATTTTCTTTCTTCTTAAATAGCAAGTACTACTGTATTTCATGTTATTTTTCATACACGAAAAAATAATTATTAATTTCAGTGTATGAAAAATTATTTGCAAAATAAATAATGATCATTTACTGGTACTGCCCATGTATGAAAAATAAAGGGATTGTACCTTAACAAGTTCTACGGAACATACACTACTCGACAACCTAATGGTACAAACGTACAAAGTAAACATATATTTCTGTCTCATTCTGTTCTCAACTCAAGAATCTAATTACAATAAAAATAAAAGTACTCCAAGATTTTTGTTGTTATTAGTGAACAAGAGGGGAGGGGAGGATTAGGTCTCAGTGTGCAAGCCCATCTGCATTTAGAGCATATGTAGCTGTTATGTTGTGTAATGTTGGCAAAATGATTAAGATGGTTTGAACATGTATTAGTTATGGGTATTATTTATTGGTAAATTGTATGCAACGATATGAGACCACATTGTCAAGAAATTAAATGCAACTTGTATTTTTACATTAACAATAAACTCATTATCAAATTGCAATAACATTCAGGGTGGTTTTTACATGTAGCGTTTGCAAAGAGAAAAAAAAGACTGTTACCTAATGATTGTGATAATCCTCATGTTTTACAGCCCTACTATATTCCATTATCAAAAAACACAGCTAAATCAACAATTCATTCTTGTTTTAATTACGATGTACATTGTCACAACAACCACATGGCTATGCAGTGTTATTTACATGGTAATTAAACATGCTTAGCCTTCGGGTTATTCCAGTTGAAACCAGATTGAGTGCAAGAATCAACAGAAGAGGTCGAATCAGACAGGCTGCCAGTAGGGAAATGAGGCTTTCTTTAGGGAAATGAAAAACTCGCCAATAAATATAATAGTGGGGTATATCGTAGAATAGATTTGCAAACATTTTTTTATTATATCCAAGACAAAACTGAACAAGTACTTAAAAGATAGCATATGTATATATACAAATTGATTTAAGGGAGTCCGTGACTTTCATATTTACGATAGCAAATGACTAGGTTTTTATATGTTATGTTTGTATGACTATAATGAAACAATAAGACTAGTTAACCAATGGTCTGTGGCCTTCACTTTAGCGTGTACTGAGATGTCATTTTTGTTGGATAAGAAAACATCAAAGGTCTTCTGAACTAATTTTAAAATGCATGTGGTGTTTTGCTACAGTGACGGACTTGATAAGGAGAACTAATTAACAATAATATTTAAAGGTATGGTCTGTGAAGTCCTTTGTCCATTTGTTAATAAATACCATTAGATATTGTAATGACAAGTAGAGAGCTTATGCACATGGGCACCTGCAGTTTTTTTTGCAAGGGTGGGGGCAATCAGTCACAGCCAGGAGAGTTAGTATAGTAAGCAATCTGAAGTTAAAGCTAATATTTACTAAGCGTTTTGAACAGAATCTTATAACATATTTTCAGCTTCATTTGATCAAGCTTGTCAAATGGGGGATCACATGATCCCCTTGACTTATGCTGCAGGCGCAAATGCTTATGCATCAATCATTGTATTTTCTCACCAACAATTAATTATTAATTTTTGTACAAACAAAATGGCAATATGATATTTTTGATCTTTTATTGCAAACGTAAACCTTCTTAGAAATTTTATGCCCGATAATTTAATGTATTTTTTAAAAAAAATACAAGGCGATATCATATGTAAGAAAAATTATGATACATTTAAATAATTATTATTTTGATAACTGGATTGTGTACGAAAAATTTAAGGGTACAAAAAAATACATGAAATACGGTATAATCGGTATTTCTTTAATCCGCTGAGAGACTAGACGTAACTCGGCATGGATGAAACCTGACCCAATATTCATCTGTTGCATTAATAGTCACATGACTTCACAAATCTCAAACAACATCGGAAGTCCTATAGTCACGCGAGATCAACAACAAACTCCTTTTTAATGTTGTCGTACAAAATTTCAATTATATTGAATAAAAGTCTGATACCTTTTGTAAAAACCAAAAAGAACATATAATTCTCAACATATTTATTTCAAGAACAACTACAAGAAACTTGGCCAGTCTGATTCATCAAGCAGAATAGTCTGGTTCCCTGCTTCGTATGCTCCCTGCTTGAGACAGCACATGTCAATGAGGATGTCACATGATACAACAAAACTCGGGAGGTTGGTCTCATAATAAATATAGAGAATTTTGTGCTCTTTCATTTTTGTATTTTTATTACACCAGCAAACGACTTTCGTTTAATATTTTTTTCTATAATATTTGAAAATGACGGTTGTGAGATTCTGTGTGCTCATGCCAATACCAATCGAAATCACTACTACCAGCTCAAATTTCATCAATGCATTAGTTTTATCATCTTTCAACAGATTAAAGACATAACAATTTTAATACTTGCAACTTCTGAGAAATTAAATAATTTTCACATCGATTTCATGCAGGTATAACTCGATTTAACAACATTTAAGTTTGCTAGCCCACTCGTAAAGCGGCTATGCTTTAATGCCACCATGTAGACATCTTGTGATGCTATACTGGTTTTCACACCTTCCATATAAAAAAGATACGGATATCGATCCGTCCATGAAACAAAAAGTCTACTAGATGAATCAAATCCACTGTGCATTTGGATTGTCTCAACAAATATATTTATGGCAAGCACCCAAATGATCCATACTGCAGCCTCCTAATATTCTGGTTAGAACACAATAAATTTAGCTCACAATCAGTTCAGTTATGACTCAATTACATAACTGTTTTGGGCTTCAAATTGTGAGGAAAGTTCATGGGGTTTTCCTGACTTTTATCAATATTTGCAAAATTCAAGGACTTTTCATGGTTGGGAAAAAAATTATCATTTCTCCTGACTTTTTCCCGATTTTCCCGTAGTGTGGGAACCCTGTAAGAGTTACATATTCCAAACTTTCAGAAGCAATCATAATGAAGAAAAAAAATTCTCCAGTTGTTTGACTGTCCCTTCCTGATAAATTTCTCTATACTTACAGCATCTAGCTTTTTCATTAGCTGTGATTTTGAATAGTTTTGCTTCTTTGTCCAACTTTTCTGTATGATGTCATCTTCATCCACAGATTCTGTGAGTTTAGGGTAGGACTTCTTGTACTCATTTACTGCTTCCTCAACATCCACCTTAATTATACAGAACAATAACTTGATTTTTTTTTGTCTATATCAATTTAAGTGGATTTGCAACAAATGAAATTAACATCATTACTGAAAATTTAGGAAGGGAAAGAAGTTCTTTCTCTTCACCAATTGATCATTGTGATTTGGGTCTTTTAATCTGTGATTTGCAGTAACAATAAAATTCACAAAATATTGTGCCACATAATTCACAAGTAAATTCAATGTACCATCTATACTTGCTCATAAGTCAAATCCAACTGCAAACTGCACAGATCCAGTTCTGCCATTGTATAATATACAGCCAGATCTGGGTCAGTGCAGTTTTGTTAGCAGCAATCAGTAAAAACAAACAACACAGATTCTACTCTGCCAGCACTTTATGCAATGGTAGAATCAATGTTTATGTTGTTCAGAGTTGGACTTGACTTATACAAAAGTACATATGGTATGTTATTTGAACATGGGTAGGATTCAATGAGTGCTGTAGACTGGATTCCAAAAAATGGTGATGAGCAGGAGGGGGAGAAGGGTAAATAAATAATTAAATTATTGATGAGGGAGTAAGAAAAAGACAAAGAGATTGAGAGAGATAAAGAGACAGGATGACACACACAGACACAAAGCAATACTACCTTCAAAGATGCTTGTAGAATTTTTAATCTACGTTATGAGACCCTAGTACAAGCATTCCATTGTCTGCATTTCACTAGAGACTAAAACAGTCTTGTTGACAAAAAAAATTCATCATTAAATACTTGGTTAGTGCTCAACAATTTCAGAATATGTTACAAATATAATTCAATCTGTTACAAAAACAACGGAATATACTAGTACACTTGGCAAATTATCCCACCTCTTGCACTGCTAAAGGCTTGCTCTGGGCTTTGTAGGCTTGCTTCATTTCATCCTGGTACTGTTTGTACATCTCCTTTTGTCTTGCAGAGGGCTCTGGTACATTGTCGGGGACTGGCACTTTATCCCAGGCACCAGGCTGGTTTTTACATGAAAGCAATTAAAATCTATACAATGGGCACCAATATGTTAAAGTGTATCAAAATCATACTGGAATTAACATGAAAACAACTAAAATCTATATAGTGGGCACCAATAACTTAAAGTATATCTAAATCATGCTGGATATATGTATGTGATAATGTTTTCAATGCTCTATAAGCCAAATATCTGAAAACAGTCATATGATTGGGAAATGTATGTCACCAGTGTTCTCAGCTTGTCTTTATAGGCTGTCACGCCTTTCAAGCTTTCCCACAAGAGAATGTGAATTGCAAATTATATGCTCCACCAAGTGTCATAATCTTCTATCTAAAAATAAATTCTTTGTGCAAAAAAGAATGTTTTTTCTTTCAATCACAATGACATGGATCTTTCAACCCAAAAATCGATGTGCTTCATACTTACTCCAAGTGTAAGACATATGTAAAACTAAATGTTATTTTGCAGAAACCATTTTTCTTCTTTCAGTCATAGTGACATTGGATTTTGACACTGACAAGGTTTTTCCTTATCCCAAATACAAGTCATCCACAGAATTCTGTAACTGTATATGATCAAAAACTCAGATTTGTGTATGGATACCATTTTCTTTTGTTTTTAGTGACAGTCACCTAACTTTTGAACTTTTGACTCCAAAACTGATAGGACTCTTCTATTCTCCAAGTGCAAGTGATCCACAAAGTTTGGTTCTTCTAGAGGGTGGGCAACACAAGTTACTGTGCAGAAACAAATCTAGCAACAGAGATGCAAGGACAGAAAACATCATAACAAAATATGCCCTGCCTTATGGCAGGCATATGTTGTTGTTATTGTTGTAGGGTTTAACGCCATTTTTCAGCACATGATAGGCTATACATGGCGGCCAGTATTAATGGTGGAGGAAGAACCCGGGAAATCCCCAGAAGGAACCACCGACCCTCGAGAAGCTACTGGCAAGTTTTCTCACATACCCACGTTGGCCGAATCAGAGATTCGAACCTACGCAGACAGAGGTGAGATGGCCGTGATCCGTAACGGAAAGCGCTTTAGACCACTCGGCCACTCGGGGCCCCATTATGGCAGGCATATAAAAATCCTCCTGGACATTCCCTGTGAATTAGGTTTTATGTTATGCATGGAGTTTGACTCATTAAAATGATAACTGTTCCTATAATGATATACTAAGACTTTAATTAACAGATGAAAGTGTTAGTATTGAGTTACTGGTATTAATATAGGGCTTCAATTCTTGTATATTACTAATTTTCAATAGCTAGTAATGGTGATTACTGTCATGAAATTGTGCATACTTCATAATCATTGCAATATATAGGAATGAAAATGTAATTAAGTTTTGTTGCTGTGCATAACATTACCTGAGAGTGGTTAAGTTTTTGCCGTAGCTTTTTCAAAACACTGAGTTCGGTTTCCAACTGCAGGACATGCAGAGTGACTGCAGCGAGAAACCCCAATTACTTTTAAGTTCCAAGGCAGTGGAATTTCACCATGTTAATCGGATACTTACAGAGTAAATACCTGCTACATTATCTCAATACGAATTTTGTCAGGAAGCTGTCCACTTTATGGAAGCAATCTTTGCTGTTGAGGTATGTAAAGTATAAAACTGTATTCTTTCTTGCTATTTGTTTTACATTATAGAACTGTTTTATATATTAAATGATTGGGAATTATTCTAAATTTTCTAGAATGTCAAAACTACGTTACATAATGCCATGCTATCAGACAGACTATATACTGTTTCAAGACAGATATTTTTATAACTGAGCAGTGAAACTGAATTCAGTTTTGTGCTACATGCATTAAATAATAAGTAACATTCAAATTGTTTTATTCCAGTGTGATTATTCTTGTTGGACACCTGTTCAGATAGGGAGATAGTTATCATAATAAAAATCTTGTACTAGAGTTCTGCTGAAACATTTTAATGTGCAATGAAGCCAATTCATGTACATGCATTAGTAAGGTATACTACTGTACTCACATTTAACCATTTGTCACGTACTACATGGCTTAGTTATTGTATATTTTTAGCAGGTCTTAAAAAGGAGTCATGGAACAAAGTGGGGTTTCTTGGTGACACTAGTTCAAAGGACCAGTGTTTGGGACAAACTGTTCTGCAGAAAATTAAAAGTCTTTCAAGGGATCCTTTGCCAGACTGGGAGGGGTGGGCCATGTGCGATGGCTCCTTGACTATTCAACCCAAGCTGTGGAACTAGAAATACATCTTCAACTGGTTGCCATGAAATACACATGTTCCATTTTTGAATCAATATTTTTTAATACCACTATATGAGTGAAATCAATAATTCAATAGTGCTATATAAGCAAAACTCAATTTTACATACAACTTACTTGTGGATAAACAATACTATTTTCATATTTGTGTATCAATTCTACACAATGATCACCCTTGGTGACAGAATTATACATTGTTCACATCTGTGTATAAATTGTATGTATACAATGATCACCCTTGGTGACAGAATCATACAATGTTTACATCTGTGTATAAATTGTATATATACAATGATCACCCTTGGTGACAGAATCATACATTGTTCACATCTGTGTATAAATTGTATACATACAATGATCACCCATGGTGACAGAATCATACATTGTTCACATCTGTGTATAAATTGTATATATACAATGATCATCCTAGGTGACAGAATCATACACTGCTCACATCTGTGTATATATATATATATATATATATATATATATATATATATATATATATATAGATATAGATATATATAATTGTTTACATCTGTGTATGAATTGTATCCATCGAGTACAGATGGTAAATGATTCATATTTCAATCATATTTGTTTAAGAGTTCCATACATTGATTCTCATTTTATTACTCAGTGAAGTTAAATTACAGGATTAGTTCCATTTAGGAATGATACCATTTTCCTATATCTATTGTTGAACTCTGTGTGCATCATTCTGTTTAATCCATTGCTAAACTTCAAGCACACAAGTATGGTGCCAGATTCATTCATCATTTACTTACATTATAAACAAGCTTCTCTTTCATAACTTTGTGTTCAGTGTCTTTGCCAGATCCAATCCCAACCCAATATCATCCTATTATAATAATTACCACCTCATTTTGTAATACAATAGTGTAGAATGACATTTTGAATAAATAAAAACAAGTTTTGCTCAACATAATGTCATATATATCTGAGATTGAAATATACAGAGAAATTCTAAACTGACTTGCTTATAATTATCAGTTTTCAGTGTTAACAATGAGAATCAGATTCTAACCACTTAATAAGAACACTTACACTGATCAGCTAACGATGGAAAGAAACAGAATGCACCAGATCTTATACACTTCAGAAATGTGAGGTATTTAATTAAAAACAAATAGAAATTTTTGAAAATTGTGATGAAAGGTCATGAAAGAATATTAAAGAGACTCCCAAAATTTACATATTTTCCTACTTGAAACAGATTAGACATGTACACACAGGACATTTTGTATCATTTACCACAGACCTTTCAACCATAATAAGACCCTCCCTGTAAGACAGTCAAGATTACAGCAATTTTCAGTACGGCATAATGAAGTATCAAATACTTTAATTGCCATCTTGGAAAACATGAAAAAGTTCAGAAGTGTAATCTGAGGCAAAGGCAAACATTATGTTAAACTAACAACTTTGTATAGTATACACTTAGACCTGAACTACATACAGACATCCAAGTTTCAAACTGCAGTTCCAAACCATACTGAGCTCAATGACTTCTAACTAGATCTCACAACCTGATGTAATCATTGAGCTTCATGATCACTGGGCTTGGGTATTTTTTAAATTTTACACACATGAAACCTCATCTGGTAGAGTGTCAGACTCCCAATTCAATGATCATGGGTTTAATACCCATCCAGGCCAGCCTGTGATGGATGTCTTGGTGTGTCCTTGGGGAAGGCACTTAGGTCCCATTTCCTCTGCATCATATAGTCAATACTGTATTAAAACTACTGTTGAAACCAGCAAAAAATGAACAAATTTTTTAAAATTTCACATGGAGATGACTATCATCTCACACCAAGACATATTCAAATAAACATGATTACAGACGTAACTGTTGACTTTCCTGCTTTTATCCAATAATCTAAAGATTACTTTTATACTTCTGTGCCGACTGATTGAACCTTTTTAAAAGCCTGAATTCCCCTTAAGCCTTCAACATGTTTTTGTTTGTTGGACAATATTTTCAGAAATGCTATAAACAGCAGCTTCATCATGATCACATTTTGCATGAAAATCATGAGCATATTCAACCAACTGTGGTTTTCTTGTAAAGTTTGTCTGCTTACCCCACCAACTCAATTGAATTTTAACATTAAACACAGATCCAGATCACAGCTGACAAGCCAATGTCCAGACCTTACAGCAGAAACCATATTTTCAAAGTCTTTAATTAATGTAAGACTTTTGCTATAAAAAAACAAGGTTGGCTGGTATGTTATTCCAACCTATAATAGTACTGCACATAAATGTTTATTTAAGAACAAACTATAGTCACATGAGAAAAGATAAACTAAATATTGAAATCAAAACTTTACGATATAATATTAGTTCTGTTCTTCTGAGCTTTGGGGTTATTTTAAAGCTGAATTTTGTTTTCTTTTCTTTCACAATCAAGATTAGAAAAGAGAAAGTAAGAGTTATTTATTTGCTACTTAAGTTCTATCTGTGTTTTAATTTTTCAAAACAGCAACCGTATATAAGAAAAAGCAACGCTTTCAAAGAAAGCCTTCATGGACCACATTTTACACGAGATGACTCCATTTCACAAACCAGGCTAAAATCCAATTTGTCATTCAAAAGTGATAAAATTACCTCACATAATAAATGTACTTACTTGTAAGAGAAATTGTGCTAAATGCAAACAATAATGAAACGTTATTGTTTTGATTTGCTTTTAGAGTGTTGAGAAGTACTTTGCAAAATAAATGCACCAATAAAGATTAATAACTTCACAAAGCATTAAAAGTAAACTAGAAACATTTGACAATGCCTTTGAAACAAAAATAACGACAAAGGTAATAAAGACACAATGGGAAGGACAATATCTCCATCTCAACTATGCATGCAAGTCAGACATTTCCAGTGTATAAATAAACTGTTCTCAATTTTACAACATGTCTAATGAATGCTAAAGCTCCCACATGAATTCTGTAAATTCTGCTCCTGAGAAGGAAACCTTTAGTAGAAAACCATGCATTCAGTGTTGCATATTGAGCACTGGCTCACAGGTTTCCTAAACATTTTGTCCTATGTCTCCCAAATCTTCACTCAGAAAAAACGTTTAAAAATAAGCCAACAACTTTTCATTAGTGGATGTCTATTCTTGTCTCTGTTGGTGCTAGCAATGTCCAAAGTCACAAATGGTGATAAAACTGTAAGATGACAATAAACATCTATTTTAAAACAATATATCTGTCAATGGAAACATTCACGAAATTGGAGATAGTTGGCCAAGCTGTATCGTATAGTGTTTTATAGCACTTTTTGTGCATTAAGTTGCTCTAAAATGGTGTGTCCCCAAAATTTGGAGGGACAGGGACATAGTGTCAACTGCCCTTGGGATATTGTGTGCAACACTCTGCACTACAAGCAGAATGTAATTAAGAAATATGAAAACTTTAAAAACAGCAAAAATGACTTTGAAACACAACCTGTGGACCCAACATTTCAAACATCCAAGCTGTCATTACTGGGTAGGACCATGCAAGTAATACCACTTGAACTATAAAAAAAACCATTATATTTTGTTATATTCCTTGATGCTTTCATTGTTAAATTCAATTGAAATTGAACTAGAAGAAAAGAGTGCATGTTTTATTAGTTTTAGATGTACCTCTTTAGGTAGGGGGATGGGAGGTTTTTTGGACTGCTCTCTCATGGATGTATCTCCATCCCCAAGATGTAGTCCAGGAACTCCTGCAGGTCTGGTTTGTCTCCCACTGCTCACATTCTAACAGTAAGCAAAACCGAGTATACAGTATGCTAACAAAGATATATCACTTAAAATTTTAAAAATATCATACTTATGAAAGCAAACTTGAATGAACCATGACATGCATTTTTTCAAACATTCATACAGTCGATCCCAACTTGAAAGACAACTGTCAAATTACAACCACATTCTTCATGCATAGATAACGTTATCACATAATGTTATCTATTAAGAGACCATCTGCTTGGAGAGACCTGGTTCTATATGTAGATAAGATGGTTTTTAAGGACAAATTGTGCATCACTTACAGGAAATGAAACATACAGTTTACTCAATCTATGTCTTTAAAAAGATTTGCTTATTTTTATTTGTTTCCTCCTTCTAAATACAAAAATGGATTAAATCTCATACTTTTTTGGTCTCCATCCTAAAGAGGAAAATAATTAACTACTACAACCTTGTCATGCACAGGTGAATTTCTACAGCATATCTTCCACACAACAAAATTTTCATACATTCTGGGTTTTTGCCTTTCTCTGATTTCTTTCATTCATTTACAAAATATACAAATATGGACATGCAAAAATTACTAACGTATCCAAGTGCTTGTCATTAGACCTGTATGCATTTTGTGCAAAAACCTGCATCCAGCCCTTTTATTTGCAAATCTCTCAATCTGAATTAATAAAAAAAAGCTCAAAATTTCCTTCTGCCATGAATATCTTAAATTGTCTGGTCAACAGTAACAAAACTGTGAAAACAAAAAGCTTCAAATAGATTTCTGGCCTGATACACCCAAAACTACTTGAAACAAGTTGAAAGGTGTCTGAAAAATGCAGTATTATTTATTTTGCTTAAATCAGTCAAGAAATACCTCCGACAAAAGTAATACAATATTCCATATTGCTGGGATATGGTAACTGCTGAACATAACTATGCATTGGACTATGCTCAAAGTCCCCCCCTCCATTCATATAACATGGAACTTATAAGCTATGGTAACATCAGCTATTCCATACCTTGGGTGTTCTTGTTGATCTAACACTGCAAGCTGAGCCAAAAGGTGTGCCCCAACTAAAAGAAAAAACATCAGCAAAAGTGAAGGAAAAATAAAATGTTATCAAACTGGAGTGTCAAAGGATAATTAGAAACTGCAATGCAGATGTCATATATCAATTCATGTAAGTATCTTGAGAATACAATGGCTTTTATTGAAGTATTATATTTAAAAACATATTCAACCTCCACTGTGCACAGTTCATTATAATATAAATCATTTAAGCCAATAAAAATTCTAACCTTTCTCACCCCATGTTAGATAATTACAGATAAATTCTGTTATAATGTGATTCATTATAATGCGATTCTGCTTATAATGCAACATCATCATGGTTCCTACTTTTTTATTTAAGGTGACCTCTCTTTTTAACATCCTAAATACGTGCTCTTGGAAATGCTGATTATTCATATCCCAAGCAGATTTTCAATCCCAGCACTGTGTTTAATGTTGCCTTAACTTCACTGTGTACCATTTCTGCCATATTGGCAGGTTTACAATACAAAACTGAAGTATATTGGATGTCTGATGAAACACGGCAAACAAAACAAATGATATATGATCAAGAGGTTAGTTAAAACTGATGACATTGAAATTTCAATGCACATTTACTATGGGGAAGTTTTTCAACACAATTTATAATGTGATCCCACTTATATCACGATGTTATTCTTTGTACCCTGAGCATCGTATTATAATGGGGTTTTACCTGTATGTTGGGAGCATGAGGTCTCAATATATTCATTACTGAAAGCATGGAATTTGCCAAGATAATGTGGTTGCAGATTTGGTTGCCACTTTAAACAGCAACTAGCAAAATTATTAACATTTTATCAAACCCAACCAGCATGGTATCAATAGGCAGAATATTATCTTCTCATTCATAACAGTTATGACTTATTTCATCTCTTTATTAAAACGTATACACAAATCAGATTCACGATTTACAAACTAGACATTGCGCTTTACCATTTCTTTCACTGCATCACAGTAAGTGAGCCAGTAATTATGGATTCATATCCAAAAGTTAAATATTCTCTTACAAATATGGCGACTAATGTTTTTTTTGTATCACATTCATCATCCATGCCAAAAAGTTTTTTGTATAAAATATTGCGAAAACCTTGAGCTAAGATGAAACTGAGATTGTATTATTTTAATTATTCTTTCTCTGTTTCTTTCAAAATCAAATGAATTTGAAATCCATTTAAACATATTTGAAAAAAGGAAATATTAGCAAATTACTTTTTTTTCACTCAAAATGTCTTCCGCATTAGATAAGCCCAAGTTATGTTACAAAGGTTCAGGATTGTCTATCTATTTACCTATCTTTTCATCCATCGTTCAATCTATTCACTGTATCAATCTATTCACTGTATCAGTCTATTCATTGTATCAATCTATTCACTGTATCAATCTATTCACTGTATCAACATTTGTATTTGTTGCTTACCTTACAGTCGATGCTGTACCAGGAGTAGCAAGGGGATAGTCTTTAAGCACAATAGGGTTACTGACATAATCTGTGTCCTTTAGGTAATCCAAATTTAATGTCGGTATTCTGAAAATATGAAAATTAAGACATAAAAATACAGCATAAAAATTATAAGTGACATAAGCTTGCAGAACTTTATCATAGAAACTGTTCTAATGATGAATGAAAACAAAATCTCATGCAAGTAGTCTATTTCAGCAGAATCAAACTGGTTTACCCTAGCAGGTTTCACAAAAATAATTCACTAAAGTAAAAAAAAATAGAATTTTCAGTAGTTTTGAGCAGGTAAATTAATGTCAATTTCAGTTAGATGTATAATTTAAAGTATATGATGGCAAACATGAAAATACCTGTAAAAATTGGCCATTTTTAAAACTTAACTGTGGGTAATTTTCTTCAAGGAAATGTGGGTAAAGCTCATAAAATCTTCTACTTGCACTGGTTCACTCCATCGATCAATTAACACTTTTGCAAATGAGAATATAATATCAGCCAAGCCCATAATGCCTAGCACAATATTACACCCCAATGATATGTAACAATGTGGCTGACCTGGACAAGAAGTTCTGTTGTATATGCCATTGTTTGCTGAAAGTCATACTTCAAACTGAAACAGACATCTATTTACCTGCCGCAATTAACTACGCAATGCAAATGGCAAATTAAAAGTTACAGACAGCTGGTATCCAAGGATAATAAACGTAAGACAATAGAACTTCATCGCCAATTATGAGATTATTTTTTACTCACAAGACACATTTAACTGGAAAGACTGAATTAATCAAAATTATATAACTCTATCTTACCCTATGCACAAATCAATGACAATTACAGCAACTACTAATGTGCAAACATGTCAATTTCAATTGCTACCTTCACTATATTTTCCAGTCTAATGAATGCCCTTTGAAATGCAACTGTGCCCACTATAAGTGGATGAATAATGTAAATATATGATTTGTGATGGGTGAAGTTAATAACCTTTCATGTGTTTGTGAGATGGATTGAAAAATCCAATACTTGCAACTAATGTTTGTGCTAGGGATGCTAGATCTTGCTCCTAGTAAAACTCTAACCACAATGGGTTGTGTTTCCTATTCTACTGATAAACATAGAGGAGTTTCTATTAATCTTGATGTGCAATATTTTTTGTAATTGGTTCTTGCTTTTATAAAACATGATACATGTAATTCTCTGCCATACCATATGCCCCATTTTGACCCTATAAGACTCGTGCGCTAATCAAATACCTCATTATAGACAATACCGCATTAATGTGGACCTATAACAGTCTGAAGAACCACTTTAACTCAGTTTCTGCAACTCTAAATTATAATTAAATTAAAAACTGACATTCAACAATCAACCTGATTATCGGAAAACTCAGAGATTCAAATTCTTAAACTTGTCAAAAGAAAGTGAGAAGAAAAATGGAATCTGCCTAAGTCAATCAAGAGATTAAGCATTAAAATTTGACCCCCCAAAAAACTGAATAAAAGAAAATGTATCCATATAGATAATGTACACCTATTCCAGAAATAAAATGTCTTAACAATGGCAGAAAGGACTGTTACCCTTGAACTCTACTGTATGTAGAAGCTGGTTCATTCTTTTTTTTGTCAGCTGCTTTCTCAATCTGAGTTTCTTCTCCCTACAAGAGACAAAACAATTAGTGATTATTAAGGACTATAAAACATGATGTCCACACAGCCCAGAAAACACAGTAGCCAGGATTAACAAATTTTAAAGTTTGATGATAGCCTGGTAAATAAAAAGTCAGGTAGTAGTTTAAATTTAGCAGCCTTGATATCATAATCAAACAAGAAATTGTTAGATTTAAGGCTTTCCCTCTTCCTTGATTTTAGTCATTCATAATTAATATCCATTGTGAAATATTTTCGTTTCCATATTTTACCAAAATATTGAAAAAGTCATGATGCTACATGCATGCAGTAGCCAACAAGGTTACCTAACTTCAAAAATTTGGTAGCTCAGGACCAGCACTGTGGTAGCCTCTGGGTTCTGGGAATAAAAATTGTCATACCCTTTCTAAATACAGCTTTAATACAATGCAGATGATATGAGCAATACATCACACGTTAACTAGCTATAATATCCATTAATCTGGGGCACCTTCATAGTGATCATGAAAAATAATTTCGGACACATGTACACATGTCATCGACAAATGACTTATTAAGACTTGCTCTATGTAAAATTCTACTTACCTGGAGGAGTTTCATGTTCTACCTTACAAAAACAACAAACCCCTCCCCCTCCCCAGGGAATCTAAAAGAAATATCTAGACAGACACAAAATGAAAGATCTTCCTATTTTTTTTAAAGCACTCTCTAAAACCAAAAGACATGGGTACTAATTCACACGTGGGGGTCTTTGCCCCAAGTCCTATAAAGAAATTGAGTTTCAAGTCCAAAACAACAACCACTACCCTTGGTTCTCACAGGCCTGTGAGGCCACAGGAACAGTTCTCTCCCCCAAAAACCTGCTATTTACTTCTGCAGTCAGACACTACCATTCAGTTATTGATAGAATATTTCATCTAATCTGGAATTAAAAAGTCTGACCTCAAAACTAAATAAAAATTTCCCTGATTTAGTGAAGGCTGGGTTAATCATGACAGAAAGACAATTAACACATTTCAAGAAGGCGTCAAAGCTTATACATACTGTAATTGGGTTCCTGTTTACTGTTGGTTTGGCACTTGGAGGACGACCACTGCCAGGCCGCATATTCTGAGCATTTCCTGGCAAATTTCTCCCACCTGTGTGAGTTCCGAATATTCCAAAACTCATCTTGCAATACTATATTGGATCTGAAATTCAAAACATGCATTGTGCAATTGAGTTTTATGGAGACAGAGAGAGAAAGAGACAGACAGAGAGACAGAGAGAGATCCACATGAACTGTTTATACTTTACAACTTCATCGTACATTATCAGACCAGATATAAAGTTTGCAGTTGACCGTATACTAGAATCAGTTAAAAATCACTTGAAAATGTGAGCTGACCAACGTGTGTAGGAAGAATTCATATGAATGGTCACTGATTAGTAGAAATACTTATGGGGGATCCTCAGATAAATCATGTGTACAAAAACATTGCAGCCAACATCTTAGCAGTTTGAAAACAGTGTCACTCAAGTATGTAAAGTTGCTACCATTACTTTCTAGCATTATTATGTTAGTTTTTTAAGCATTCATCATAACCTATTTACTTTGTTATAACTTCCAAATACTGTATGCATTCTTTCTTTTACTGACAATATCAGCAAAACTTCCATGCTACACAAATTGCTTTGAAAAAGCTAGAACATGCATATCCCAAAATACGTCATGATGTCACAACATTAGTCAGTGCAAATATATCACTGTATGCTTCACTCACACTTTACTTGTTTCATGTTATTAGTAAGTAATACTGAGATGACTCAATCTGACAAAATGGTCTGACTTAGCCATATATGCACTAATTTAGCCCTGTCAAATGAAAAAAAGTGAACACAACAGGTTCATTTATTTTGTTTTAAATTGATTTCCATGGCCTTTTTCCAAATAAGAAATTTCCAAAGTGTAAGCATAAACCCCAACTGTAGCAATTTATTCTAATCTGATTTTAATTTTTTTCTCAAACTTGACACTGATTAGCCATATTTTCTTTGGTGAATTCAGTGGCAGGATTATACATTAGTAGTTTAAAGTTGATTTATAAGAATTATGTTTACTGTGGTCATCATGGCAGTTACTAACAGTAGCAAGTTCAGGCCTGACACCTCCATATATTTTCAAACAACTTTCAAACGAAGAACCATCCTGATCATTTCTACATGTGACTCTGATTCTATGCAAAGAAAGTGACTGCATTATTCACCAGAGGGATTTTTAACTATTCTCTTCGTTGCTTGTTAAATTAATTACTTACGGCCCATATGTTTTTCTCACAGAGATACATAATACAGTGTGACCCTGCTATAACACGGTAGTTGGGAGCCATAGAATCCGACCGTGTTATAGACCGAGCTGTGTTATAAGCAACCAGGTCAGTTAGCTGAAGAAAATTATGCATGTACCCAAAAAAAATTGCGGGGAGGGTGTGTAGGTAATAAATGTGGGCAGTAAAATATGTGCTTCATCGGCATAGTTACCATCTTAAATTGATGCATATTAAATGAGAAAAACACATGTAGTGAAAACAGAGAAGACATAATAGTTTACTTTATTTAGAGAATAACGAATTGGTACATATGCGTGAATACTGTTTATACATACATGTCTAATGTATAGCATGAATAGTATCAACACTGTGTACTCACCTGTGAACCTCATCATATACATTGAATCCACAATACAAGTGATTCCATCGAAAATATGCAACACAAAGAGCTGTAAAATATTCAATAATTTTGTCACAGGTCATATTGGTCTCAATTCAGTGGACAAATATAGCACAATCACGTAACGAATGACAAAGCACATTTACTTTTCAGTACATCCCAAGTCGGTAAAAGTTTATGTTTTAAGCCAACGTTGGTAGCGTTCGTAGGCATATACTTTTTCCCTACAAAAAGAAAACGTTCATGGCACAGTTAACGTGTTCCAGTCACATTGGAAAATGCAAAAATCCATCAGATTCCATCACTTTTATGTAACTTTGGTACTGACTTCCTTTGATGAAAAGTTCTGTTTTTCTTGAAAGATTGTAGTCAGCTTTCTTTGATGAAGGGTGCATGCATTATTGAAGTCACCGCCAAAGGACTGCTTTGGAGAACCAAACAAATGCCCATTTCTTATTGCAATGGCAACATCAAATAATTGTACTGCATGATTGAGACTGATTTTTTTCTCCATTTGCTGAGTATGTTTTCATAACAATTGGTGCTTCAAAATAATCTGTTTCCTTTGAAATTTCAGCAAACTATTTTATCTGGGTACATTTTTAAAAATGAATTGGCCGTCATTTGGACTATTCTAGTTACTGTCCCTCTATGCCTATTGAATAAACCAATAAGTAAGATGTAGTTTTTATTTCTTTTTTATATATTTCTTTTTTTACATTGGTGGTAGCAGCGTGATGCTGCCTTCCACGCATGCATCTGAAAATTAACAATGGGTCAATGGACAATAGAGACGCAGGTGTTCTGGTTTGATGACTGGGATTATTACAGAAAATGTGAGTGTTCTGAAGGATTTAATTCTGAGTGAAAAGAAGAGGAATTTTACTTACCATCCACATACAAACGTCAGTCATTGTAAATATATTAATTACTAGCGAGCAGCCAAAAATCCAATGAAAGATAGATTACGAGATAATACTTCGTCCGGTTGATCTCCGTTACCAGAAATGTCAACAACAAAAAAGCAGATATTTCACAACATACAGTACTCATGGTAGATGTCATGATAAGTGGATTATAATATAACAATACATTGTTTTGATGGTTTGTCAATATGGACAAAGAATTTGTTCATGTAACAATAGATAAATTTCAGTGCATTTTATATCCAGTTTGCAGCTTCCTTTCATGGGGCCTCTGAATTTCTGCACTCCAAACCAGTGGTTGTGTAGTAAAGTTTAAACAGCCAACAACATCGCCAATTAAAATAAATCACCACGTGGTATGTATTGCCGCCAATAAGGAAAAACAATCCAAGTTTGCGACATTGGTGAAGACCTACGTGATCCCAGAATAAACTTTTTATGCGTTATTTTTCATACTTTTAAGAAGAAAAAACTACTTTTTCGTGTACGAGAAAAATACATAAAAAATTTCAGGAGCCAAGCCACGATCATCTTGTATTATCCATATGCAATCTCTTCCCCAAAATGATAATGAAGTTTTTACATTTTTTTTCGTACTCTTAAGAAAGAATGTTTTTGTGTATAAGAAAAATACATATATATGAAATTTCATGAGCCCTACCACAACCATGTTATATCCAAATTCGTGTTATAACGAAGAGCGCTATAGCGGGGTCACACTGTATAAGCACAATGCCAGGTATTTTTCTCTTTTTTTTATTTTATTGAATTTTCAGTCAACTATGAGTAAAGTTCAGCTTCACATATGATTTACAAATTGAAAGTGTTTGTCCATCTTTGTTGTGCATAAACAGCTGTAATATTAATAAACATAATTGAAATTCTACACCAATTTTTCCTAAAAACATGTCTGAAAATAGCCTTAATATTGACATTTGTTGTGGGGTTTTTTTGCAGTAAAATCAAATTTTTTATTTCTGACCAACCTGTGTGCAAATCATGTAATACTGACAGAACAAAAACGGCAGTCATAAAACTTCAAATTGTTTCATAATTCTTGTGTATTGAGAAGATAGCACTCACATGCACCTAATTAAGTTAAGGATTATGTATAATTTGATTACTTCTACTTAACATATATGCATCTCATTAGCAGAATTAGCAGTAATAGTAATAGTACTATTTTGTCTAGGAAAGTTATACACTATAACATTGCTTTGCTTAAAATCAGATTTTGAAAGAATCTACACTGAGTGCTGTCAATAGCAACAGCAATATCAGATCAACAATAAGGACCAAACCGTTTCCTTTCACATCAAGTGCTAAGTTCACAGGTCACCGTAAGCAAGTTGGCATGCCACAGAGCATACATAAAAGCCAAGATATGAATAAAGAATCAATATTATATAATGCAGAAGAAAAAAATTCAACAAAATATAAATATAGCACTATATAAAGATATGAAAGTACATACATGTACTAATATATTACAGACCCAACATACTATATAACACATTGTACATAAATATTTATATATTTTGATTATGTCAGAATTTCAAGTTGGCAAATTAAGCGGCAATAAAGAAGCTGAATACAAAATATTATCAACAGATGTGGTGCAGCTACTTCCAGCACCAAACCTGTCCCTTGCTGGCTCCGAAATATATTATGAATTTTAAACAGAGAAATAAAATTTGTTTGTCTATCCTTGTTACATGAGTTAAATTATCTACCCCAATAAAGTTTTAATACCAATTTAATGGAAAATGAAACAATGATGCATCCGTTGTTGTTGTGTGCTAATTGCAAATGGTCACTAACATCTTAAAAAATACTAAGAAAATGTTTCACATGAGAATATTTGTAAATTCCTAATGTAATGTTTGAAGTTGTTACTTGATGGATTATCATTAAATGACAAATGGACCCAAAAAGATGCTGCTGATGCTTAATTATTATCTGGATAATAATAGAAATAATCAGTTAAATATCTAATTTGTCTGTCCTGTTACGCAAGTTACTCGTTAATGACAGAAATGCTCTGACAAACAATATTTGGAGAGGAAAACTGACAGTTATATTCCCACTGTTATTTTATGGACAATGGATATTAGACCATTGATTAATAGCAAATCTGGTGTGAAAATGAAGCATTACATTTTCTGGTATTGGTCCCACAGGATTGGCTTAGCATAGTCTTAGTAACCTTCCAATATTGTGCACACATACCATTACACGCATAAGGATGAAACAAAATGAATAAGCATTTTATAATGTTCTGATAATGAGGTTATATTCTTGCCCAGAATACTTATTCACGGAAATATAAATAACTAAAATTTAAATCTTATTTGCAATGTAAAGACTATTTCCATAAAGATTCTCACTAAGGAGAATTGCTATACATAGGCAACAACAGGATCTGCTATATTTTTAGACCGACATGCAAAGTCATTCAGAACACACTCATGACATACAAGCTTTGACTGCTTCTAGGTTTTATCGATTTCATATTGTTATTATCATTATCTTAATTCTTTCAACATCACGAAATAAGATTGTCACCGAAAACAGGTAATACACAGTATCGATCAAAATCATAACGGAGAATTTTCCTGTTAAGTGCAAGCAGTCAATCTTTTCCAAAACAATAACCTGTTATATTAATTTACGAAGATGAAGTTTCAAATTAATATACGCCTCAATGGTATCTTCTTATTAGGAAATATTAATAAACAGTCCCGTAACCAAACGTTCTCTCAGGCATTTTCTATGCAACGGAAGTAAATAACTGTGTAACCGTAATCCCGGGTTGCAACGAAAAAGAAAATTAAAAGTAGCTCCTAAAATTTAAAAAGATCATGTTAGGCTTGATTTTACTTTGAGTTTATAATTATAATTTCTATTTCTTTATAAAAGTTTAGTTTGATAGCTAATAATAGTTCGTATAAAACAACCAATGGTTAGTTTGGCGTACAATTATTTCATATTTAGACTGGTGTCCTTCATGTTAGAAACGGTGTGAAGATAAAATTTATAACCTCTCTTCATGGCTTTAGCAAATTTGTGTTAGAAAACCTGTATTTTGCAAGTAATATTATGGTATATTTCAAACTGAAACGTAAACAATTACATTGCGTTTATAAGAGTCATTGTATAAATTAGAAGAAAGTGTTAAGAAAATATAAATAAACCTGTAGAAGAGTTATGAACTAGCCAGTATTACTTGAACACTTTGTTGACTTAATTGTCGTTGAAGGATACATTTCCTCAAGTACTCACCATTAGAATAAAGCAAATTTGTACAATAAAAGATTAAATAACGCTGGTATTCTTTAATCTAACAAGCATTTGCATAAATTTTTTTTGTTAAAAAGGCAAATTTATGTATGTCTATGCAAACGAATACATGGAAAAGTGAAAAATGTATTTTAGAAGTATTACTTTTTCCATTAATGCCTCGAAAAAGAAGGATTTGGAGAAAGAGAATTTAGGTCAGGAGAGGCTCATGACTCCGTGAACATTTGCCAAGGAGGTAATGCAAGGTGACGTGAAAAGGTGTTGATGGGTACAAAAAACAGATCTGAGGCATAGTAAATCGATTTAACACCAAAGCGATTTAAAAAGAAACACCAAAGCGATTTAAAAAGAAACCCCAAAACTACTTAAAATGAAACCGCAAAGCGATTTAAAAAGAAGGAAAATACAAACAAACAAACAAATAAAGATCCAGAGAGCAATCAGTTGGAAAGATTGGGGGGATGTCGGGTCTTGGTGGGACATTGTACATATTCCTATGTAGAAGTGTGCATAATGCTGGTTCGTGGCGAATTATTAGCAAATTATTGAATATCAGTGTTTAATTACGACCATAATATGGGCTGGCGCCATTTTTTTCATGCATGCTAATTTAATGACTCACTATAAAATACTACCAGTATAACAAAGAAGTAAACTACTATAAAAATTGTTTATTAGGCTCATCATAAATTAATATTTCATAAATTAGATTCAAACAATAACTAGACAAGTAGGTCGAAAGGGTAGAGAAATATATAGTGTTTGTCATGCTGTTATGAGTTTGTGCCAAGATTACGTGCTATTTATAGCATCAATGCAATATACAATATAATCTATACCATTAACGTGATCTGAGGCACAAGTAATGGTTTATATAGGAATCGCCAATGTGTGTATATATATAAATGTGGGAATGACAAGTTATTCTTATGGGTTGGCTAATTTAATGGGTAACATTTGGGCCATTATAGTCTGAAACCATGAAAAATCCTATATTAAATGAGTCCGTTATTGTTTGTTGTGTTTTTAGTTCTTTGTTTGGGGTGGGTGGGCTGCTTAAATGTATCACGTACCATCTTGATGCTATAGAGACCTATTATTCCTATGGACAAATCTTCACGTGTCTCTATAGCCTCAAGACGAGAAATGTAATGTTCAAACAACTTAAAATTCAATACCTAGCTAGCTATTATCCAATATATAGTTATCTACTATCAAATATTTAGTCACCTACTATCCAACCCGTATTGTGTAGTGACCAACACTTAGTCATCTACTATCCATCACCAATCCACTATGCCATGAACACACTGTGGGAGTGACCAAGACCCGTACACTTACTAACCAACGAAAGGGTAGGCGTGCTTACACACATTCTTCTGACATACAAACAAACTTAATGTCGTACTAGAGGAATAGTATGTAAAACAGCTGGATGAAATTTACACCCAAGAGGACGGTGATCGGGTGTATCTATCTCTCTTGAATAGGGTCAAACGATCAGAGGCGTCTACGGGAATATAACATAGGCGGTATTTTGGTTCATAGCTTCAGAGTAGTTTCAACTGAAGATCTGCACTAAAACAGAAATTCCACATGTCAGGTTAATCTATCTGCTTGTATAAAAGTGCAGCAAGCGTTTAGTTGATGTGACTGTGTTTCCATCTCAATGAAATGCTGTAGAGGAGTACTGTGCTAAATAGGGTCGAAAGTTTATAGCAACGAAAGGCCGAATTTTTACGAAGACAAACGGGATTTAACACGAGATCGCAGAGTTGAACAGTACAGCATGAAGTGACAGTCTGTACTCGAACTGAAATGCCGTATAAGGACGTACGTTTCACACGAGGAGTCGGTTTGGAATATGTTTGCCGAATTTAAAGGAAAATGTAATGGGTTAGAGTGTGTCAACCGGGAAATGGAAGTTTGTCTGTACTCTAAAATAAATGAAATACACTGTTTTAATTTTCTTTATAACAAACCAAAGTAGTGAAGGGGGCCACTTTACGGACAATGGGAATTAGCATTAAAAACACCCCTGGGCCACTTTACGGACAATGGAAATTTAACATGGCGAAAAATCGTGGGCCACTTTACGGACAAGGGGAATTTAACATGGCAATAAATCGTGGGCCACTCTACGGACAAGGGGAATTTAACATGGGATTTTTTTTTTTTAAAAAAAAATTTTTTTTAAAAAAGGGGTAGGCAATGGAAAGGCTATCTCTTTTCGAGAAATATGGCTGGCCCTGAAAAGGGCCTTTGGTTTATGTTAATATGCCCTTAGCATAAAGGGCATTTGCGACATCTTCTTTTCCTCAAACTTCGTCTTACAGCAGGGCCATACATCAGAGTCCTCTTGAGGCAACCTTGTCTCTCTATATAGACTCTTCTTATCCACAGGCTGCTGTTGGTCCTGTGGACAACGGTCCACTTGGATCGGACATACATGAGCATGTCCGTCCTGAACATCATTGTTGACACAAGGGTTGAAGATTCAACGTCGGTCCACATGTTGAGGCTCCGAGAATAGGTGAATCAATGCAGTGAACTGTGCTTATTTATAGGGACAGAAAGGATTGAAACGGATTGAGTTCATTCACCAATCCAAACACGCGTTACAGAATTCAGTCAGCCCGCATCCAATCCGAAGAGAGCAGTCTGTGACGTCACGTAGTCAATATAGATTCGCTAGCGCTTGTGTGCAGTCAATCTATGCGATAGTGATTCAACATGACGGAAACTCAGAAAACGATCCAGTGGGGTGCACCAGCAGGGGAGACCGCCCAAGGGAACCCGGACTTACTTTCAGAAGAGGTGAATTGGGATTTTGTGGATTTTCTCTCCTCGCAAGAATTTGTTCCGGAACCTTCGTTACCTTCTTCATTACCGCAAGTGGAGAATTTTAGACAGAGACAGAAAGAAGAATTGGAGAAATTTATACAACGACAAAAGGAAGCGGAACAGGCTTTTCTCCTACAGCAACAGCAACAAGAAGAAGAGGTAAGAAAAAAACAACAGCAAGAAGAAGTAGCAGCAAAGAAACAAGAGGGTGAAAATCAAACGGTCACGGTACTGTTGGACATTTTAGCGGAGTTAAGAAGTCTGAAACAAATGTATCAGACTTCTTTATCACGACCGAAGAGAATACGACCTTCCCGAGCCAAACATGTCAACCCTGTGACTAAGCCTACCGTACCACCCTTAGTGATTTCAACCCAATCATTATCATCATTACGCAGTCCAGAAGTAGGCCTTGGCCGTGGCAAAGGTTTAAGGCAGTTAAAATTGATTGCTTAAACTCACCCCTACACCATGAAGAAAAAGGCCCTTTTCAGGGCCACCCACATTTCTCGAAAAGAAATACAATTTCAATTTGCCAATAACTCAAAAAAACTCACCCATGTTACCCTTATAGTACGTGTCTGTGTATGAGTGCGTGAGTGTAGCTTCTTATTTTAAAATCAAAACTCAAAGACTCTTACCTTATATCATTCATTTATTCTTTTCTCCATTTTTTACAATCCAATTCACAATTCACAACGCAACACTTTAATAAAAAGTTCATTGATTTCTTCTTTTCTCCTTGTTTAGTCTCTCTGTTTTTTGAATTTCTTCACCGTCACACTCTTTTCCTCTTCTTCTTTCTCCTCGCTTTCTTCCCTTCTTCTTTTCTTCTCGTGTTTCTTTGCCTCATTTAAATAGAATTGTCTTTTTTCTTCCTCTTCTTCCTCTGAAGAATCCCTCTCTTCTTCTGAAGAATTCCTCTTTTCTTCTGACTCCTCTTGTTTCTTTTTTGGGCAATCTGGAGACCAATGTCCTTTTTCTTTACAATAATAACAGGTATCTTGACTTTTGTCTTTTTTATCCCCTGTTTTTTTTTCTTTTTTGACGGTCTGGACACTCTGAAGACCAATGCCCTTTCTTCTGACAGATATAGCAAGTATCTTGACTTTTATCTCTAAAGGAAGGAGAGTAGTCCGTAGGCTGGTCTGAAGAGAATTTTCTAATGACCCCTCGCAAAGCTCTGACGAAACGTTCCATCTGGTTAGTCTCTTCCATCGTTGTGCTTGGCTTGAGAGTGAAATGAATAGTGAAAGGACAAGACACACACCCTTTTATATACGCTGGTTTGCTATGACTATAAAGTAGTTTATGGTGTTTGAACTTGAGTCATTTGACTTTTTGCTTTCAAGATGAAACGATCCCATTCATTCGAGAAGAAAGAAGAAGAAAGTAAGAGGCAGAAACGTGATCTATCGCCTCGTACCAGGGCTGAAATCTTGGCACAAATTCATGCCAGTGATTTTGAAGAGGACATGAGTGAACCAGAATCCGAACCCTCTAAACCAAGTTCACCACCCTTAGTCAACCCTGAAAAGTACTATTCCATTCGAGAGACGGAAAAGCGCTCCTCTAGAAAATTTAGAACCACGGCTTACAAATACACAGTGAAGTTTAAAGATTTCAAGGCTGAAGTGCCGTTAGAGAAAGCAGAAGTGTTCATCACCGAGGTGTGGGATTCTTTGCTCACTGCACTCAAGCGACAATGTCAACCCAAAGAAGACGATCGCTTGAGACTTTCCATACAACACGACGGTTTGAAATCCCCTGTTTGGATCGAGTTTAGCACCCCTGCAGAATTGACTGCTTCCAAAGTCATGGACAAGATTCAACACGTACAACAATCTAATGATCAGTTTGACATCACCGATGGTAAAGCCACACTGGACATGACCCACGTCTCTCCTCCTCAAGGGACAGGACGCAAAAAGATGTTATTGGTGGACGACCTTCGCAACACCAAAAAGAGTCTCGTTCGAATTAACAACCCTCATGACCAGATGTGTTTAGCCCGTGCCATCGTGGTGGGACTAACCTATGCCAACAAGAACGACACGGTAGAATGGAAAAGAACCTGGGACACTATTCAACGTTCCGACCGAGCCAAACAACGAAACGAAGCAGAACTCCTGTTACAACAAGCCGGATTGCCCAAAGACACACCCTGTGGCATTCCCGAGATGCAAAAATTGCAAGATGTCCTAGCTCCACGCTACACCTTGAAAGTGCACCCTCAAGAAATGCGCGGGCCTCTATTGTTTCGAGGCCAAGACTTTAAGGACGGAAAATACATTCACCTTTATCATCACGATGACCATTTCGATACCATTACCAGTATCACTGGATTCCTGGTATACAGATATTACTGTGAGAAATGTGACCAAGGTTATAATAATCGAGAGCAACACAAACATTGTGGATGGAAATGCTCAGGATGTTTGGCCTCTTCACCCTGTCTGAGCGAAGAACCAGTGCCTTGTTCCACTTGTCTGCGCACGTTTGTCAGCCCTACCTGTTACCAACAACATCTGAAAACGCAAGGTTCACAGAAGAAATGCGCGTGTCAACTGCTGAGATTGTGCTCTACGTGTGAACAAGTCATACGTACCAATAATACCAAGGCACACGTATGTTCAGGAAAGAAAAAATGTCACATTTGTCACCACATCGTGGACTTGGAACACCAATGTTACGTGCAAAAATACCAACCCCCACCAGAGAAAGAGGACGGTCACAAGAAGAAAGGCAATTTCATCTTTTTCGATTTCGAATGCATGCAAGAAACCGGCATTCACATTCCTAATTTCTGCGTGGCTCATCGAGCGTGCGAGAAGTGCATTCAAGAACCTATCTTCAGTCATTGCCCTCACTGCAGCAAGATTCCCGGAGGGCGTGAAAAAATCTTTCGGGGACCAAACACGTTAGCCGATTTTGCCCAATGGGTCTTAGACCCCGTCGACAAGACATGGAGCCAAGAGGACATCGAACGTTACCGAGATTGTCATCGCCATGCCACAGTGATGGCTCACAATTTCTCCGGATACGATGGACAGTTTCTTCTCAGATACTATACGGAACAAGGCACCGAGCGTCCTAAAGTCACTTTGAACGGAGCCAAAATCATTTTCATGCAAGTGGGACAAGTGCAGTTTAAAGATTCTATGAGCTATTTGGCCATGCCTTTGAGTCGAATGCCTAAAACGTTTGGAATGACAGAAATGGCTAAAGGGTACTTTCCACACTTTTTCAATACGGAAGCCAATCAACACGCCGTTCTACCCCATTTGCCCGAGGCTCACTATTACGACCCCGACAACATGCGTACCGAACAACGAGAAGCTTTCTACGCTTGGTACCAGGCTCACGCTTCGGACCCTTTCGACTTTCAGGAAGAAATGTTAAAGTATTGTCGTTCCGACGTGGACATTTTACGGCGTTGCTGTGGAAAATTTCGAGAACTGTTCATGGAACACGGAGGGGTCGATCCTTTGAAAGAAGCTTGCACCATTGCCAAAGCGTGTTCCTTAGTGTATCGACAACGATTCATGCCTGAAAACACCGTGGCTGTCATCAGTCATCAAACGACCCACTATGTCAAGCGTCAATACTCGGTCAAAGCCCTACGTTGGTTACATTACTTGTGCGATAAGGAAGACAAGTGGATTCAGCATGCCCGCAACGGAGGGGGCGAAAAGACCATCGGAACGTATTCGGTCGATGGCTGGGACTTAGAAAACCCCAAGATCGTGTACGAGTTTAACGGTTGCTTATTTCACGGATGTCCCGTCTGTTACCCTGACCGTGGCACTAAAAATCAGTTTTTACAACGAACCATGGAAGACTTGTACCAGGACACTTGTCAGCGACGCCTAAAGTTAGAACAGCAAGGATACCAAGTGGTGGAAATGTGGGAACACGAGTACGATCACCGTATGAAAACCGATCCCGAGTTTAAACGCCTCGTGGAAAGTTACCAGTTCATGGACCCGCTGAACCCGAGGGATAGTTTGTACGGAGGAAGGACCAATGCCACCTGTTTGCTGTACCAAGCCGACGAAGAGAAAGGAGAAGAAATCAAATACTTGGACGTGTGTTCGCTGTATCCCTACGTGTGCAAATATTGTCGCTTTCCTGTAGGGCACCCACAATTGCTGACGGAACACATCGACCTGGTCAACATTCGACAATACGAAGGCTTGATCAAGTGTAAAGTTTTGCCTCCCACGAACCTATACCATCCCGTCTTACCTCACCATTGTCAAGGCAAACTGATGTTTCCCTTGTGCCGTACTTGTGCCGAAACGTGCAACCAAGACCAACCTTGTCAGCACAGCCAGGAAGAACGGGCCTTGACGGGAACCTGGGTCAGCGTAGAATTGTTCAAAGCTCTGGACATGGGATACCAACTGTTAGAAGTGTA
Source organism: Sinohyriopsis cumingii (assembly GCA_028554795.2). NCBI lineage: Eukaryota > Metazoa > Mollusca > Bivalvia > Unionida > Unionidae > Sinohyriopsis > Sinohyriopsis cumingii. The sequence continues at coordinate 45,724,910 of CM068827.1, forward strand.
CGAAATTTGCCACTTTCCCAAGACAGAACAATACCGCAAGGGTGACCCCACGCAGAAAGGCATTTTCGCCGACTACGTGGATGCCTTTTTGAAACTGAAGCAAGAAGCCAGCGGCTATCCTTCCTGGTGTCACACTCCCGAAGACCAAATACAATTCAAAGAGAAATACTACGAACAAGAAGGCATCACTTTAGACCACATCGAGAAAAACCAAGGCAGGCGATCGTTTGCCAAAGTGATGTTAAATTGCTTGTGGGGTAAAATGGCACAACGACCGTGTTTACCCAAGACGGAATATTTGACAGAACCTTCCCGCTACTTCCAGATGATTCACGACAAAACCAAATACATGAAACACGTGGACGTCGTTCGAGAGAATTTGATCTTGGTCAATTACGAAGAAGATCTGGACTTTGTACAAGACGACCCTTTTGGAAATGTCATCATTGCGGCTTACGTGACAGCCCATGCTCGCTTAAAATTGTACGAAGCTTTAGAACTGTTAGAAGAACGCGTCCTGTACTTTGACACGGACAGTTGCATTTACATCCATCACCCGATTCAACATCACCCTAACATCGAAGGAGACCGTTTAGGAGCCTGGACAGACGAGCATCCCGACGACAAGATTCTAAGTTTCGTCAGTGGCGGTCCCAAAAATTACGGCTACGAATACCGTGACAAACAAGGAGAAGTGCACACGACGTGCAAAGTGAAAGGACTGACTCTGAATTATCGTACCAGTCGTGTGGTCAACTTTGGGGTATTGAAAGAAGCCTTGCAATCGGGAGAGGATGGAAACTTTAAAGTGACCACCTATCAACCGAACAAGATTGTACGTTTACCTACTCACCACATCGTCAGTCGACCTTTGGAAAAAGTCTATCAAATCGTGTACCAGAAGCGAGTGAGACTTCCCAATCATTTCACCTTACCGTACGGTCACGTCGGTATTGGTCTGTATATAAAAAAGGAACCCTAGGCAAGATCGATAGTTCATTGTGACTACCAAGACCGAGCGAACAAGATGAATACTTTGAAAGAGACATCGTTCCAGTTTGGGGATTGTAAAAAAGTTGTATCTTCCTCTAGTGTGACTAATACTGGATGGATAAGACCCATGCATTGCGACGGAAAATGTCCGGAAGGAAACTGCGATTGTCCATGTGGTTACCATTGTAATTGCGTAACGGAGTTTGCAGATGAGTGCGATTGTGAGCCTTGCGATGGATACGATGCTGTACCTTGTGACCTGAGCGATGCCGTAAAGCATCATGGGAACTTTGTTCTCACTGCCCCTGTCATGGAAAGTGATGCTGTGCGTGTCAAACCTGAGGGATGCGAAAGCGATGCCGCTCGTCCTTTTAGACATTTTACCGGGTTTAAAGGGGAATGTTCACCTTCACGTCTACCCCACTACGGATGTCATCCAGCCCTGAGCAAACTCCTGTTCCTGTCACCCAACCCTCATCGAAACGAACCTGTGAAAAACGAATATTCGTTCCCTGTGCGTTTGTCGGAATACTGCGACTTTGAAAATCGTCTTCAATCGTTCAAAGGAAAATGGCCAAAGTATCTGGGAGGACCGACCCCCGAAGAATTAGCCAGAGCCGGATTTTTCTACTTGGGCGAAGGAGATAAAGTCAAGTGCTTCAGTTGTGGTGTGTCACTTCACCACTGGGAACCGCAAGATTCGGCCTACGTTGAACATGCTCGATGGTCACCGAATTGTCATTACTTACCTTTAGTGGGACCGAGACATTGAAGTAACTTTTTTACCATAATAATTTGTTCATGGATACTTTACAAGAGAACATTCGTGCTTTGCCTGTGGAGTTGAGAGAACGCATTTATCGAGAGCTGGTCAAAATACAAGTGAAACGTAAAGAACAATTGCATCCGTTACGTCACCGGTGTTTGAACCACTGGTACCTGAAGGCTATACAAGGACTGATTCAATTGAAAGTGTTCCATTGGACAGACATTGATCAACGACCTCCTGGTTATAAAAAGGAATGGTTTGGTATGGACGATTCTATCTACTACATTGTAAACGTACTGCATCGAATTCCAGAGGAAGAGTTAACGAATTACCAACATCTTGAACACAATGTCAACTTGGTGAAACAGGAAACTTCTGAACGAATTGTAATGTGTAGATTAGTGACTCAACGATTTAAATTCGACACTGAAGTGAAACCATGTTTGTGCAAAGAGTACATTTCTTGTGTCAGACCAAAGAGGATTTAGTATGACCTATTCATGGATACTTTACAAGAGAACATTCGTGCTTTGCCTGTGGAGTTGAGAGAACGCATTTACCGAGAGCTGGTGAAAATACAAGTGAAACGTAAAGAACAATTGCATCCGATACGTCACCAGATCTTTAACCACTGGTACCTGAATGGTATAAGAGAACTGATTCGTCAGAAATTCTTTCAATGGTCAGACATTGTTCAAAACTTTGAGGTCGCTAATGATCGACATGTTCATGATTATGGTTACTTCGAGATTCACCTAGTGCAATGCATTGAGGAAGACAAGTTAAAGGATTACCAACATATTTTACGTGGAATCTACTTAGAGGAAGAGGAAACACCTAAACGAACTCTGACGTTTCGGTTACAGTATGCAAGATTTAGATTCCCTACTGGAGAACGAAGATCTCTGGCTAGAAAGTACGTCTATTGCATCCGAAAAAAAGAGAATATAAAAACAGGCTGCCATGCCACGGTTTATGTCACATGTCATCCAACAGATTCCGTGGAAGGAACTCAATGACCATATTCAAACCGTGGATCATTACCATCAATTATTACAAGAACTATATCCATTCAATTTGGGACGACAAGTGGTGTGTGTCTTAGTGACTTGTTTTCTGGGATTTCGTTTACCAGCCGATTCTTTGTGGACTCTTTACGATCAGTACTTACCACCTCCATGGCCTTAAATGGTCACGAAAAACTCCTTTTGCTCAAAGCCTTGCGTTTTCATCTGGATACTTCTCGACCTCAACAGGAAAAAAAGATTCGTCAACTTTTAGCTACCCAAGACGTGTATGACGATGTGTGTGTAGCTTGTGACTTACATCCCCATTGGACAGATGTTCGTGATTGGAAAAAGGGGGGTTTTGAGGCTTGGACCCAAGAAGTGGCCCAGTATGCACAAGAGTTGTTCAAGGAAAAAAGTTACTTTTCAACCTGTGTTAGTGACGGTGCCAGAAGAACCCGTCACCGAGAACAACCACTCGCTTCAGGACAGGACTGTCATGGACATGCCTGAAAGGTCATTCCGGGAGGACACTTGTGTGACAATACCTCATGTAGAGACTGTAAGAACATTACACACTGTCCCTAGGACATCTTGGTTAACCAAAACATGTTGTACAGACACTTGTTTATATTCCACTTTGATCGCTTTGCTGTGTTTTATATTCCTGTACATCACTATTTGGGTTGTATGTATTTTTGTCTTTCGTGTTCATATTTGAAACATTCAATAAACGTGTTCTGAAAAAAGTATATAAACTCTTGTCTTGTTTGTTTTTTCGTGTCACAAGTGACATTTCTCATACCATGGCTACCTCTGCTGTCTCTGCTCCCTCTTCCTCTACTGTCAAAGTCATCGACGAACACTTAGATCGTGCCAGTTGGGAGGCTTTGTATCTTCGCCATCCCTTTAACATGCTCATTGCTGGACCTAGCGGTTCAGGCAAAACCGAATTCGTCAAACGTTTGATCGAACATAAACATCATTTGATCGATCGGCCCCCTCAACGGATTGTGTGGTGTTACAAAGAGTGGCAATCGGCGTACAGCCTCTTGCGAGAAAGTCAAGGCGATTCCATCGTGTTTGTGGAAGGCATTCCTAAAGAAGACGACGGCATCGTCTCTGACTCCCGTCTAACCCATTTGGTCATTTTCGACGACATGTTAGGAGAAGACGAAGAAGAAATTAAATTGTGGTTCACGCGCAAAGGGCATCACCGTAATGCCAGTGTCGTTTACATCACCCAAAATTTGTTTCAACAAAGTAAAGCCCATCGCACCATCAGTCTCAATGCGCATTACGTGGTCTTGTTTAAAAGCCCTCGAGATAAATCGCAAGTGCAAGTCTTAGCCAAACAGTTAGGAACGCCTTGGCTGACTCAGGCGTACGACGATGCCACTCAAACGCCACACGCCTATTTACTCGTCGATTTGAAACCTACGACTCCCGAGGATTTGCGATTTCGTACCCACTTGTTTCACCACTGGTGCCAAGACGGAGGGCCTGTCCTGTACACGTCTCCGTCCTCGACTTCATTTCACTCCCCATGAAAAAAAATCTATAAAAACCTCAGACCCTTTTTCGTCTGTCTCACACAGTGTGAACATGACGTCCCTTCAGTCGCATCTTCCCGTCAAATTGATTCGTGCCTTGTATGGCATCAGTCGAGAAAAAGATCCACAAACACGAGCCCGTGTCTTAGAAGCTAGTCTCAAAGAAGTCTTACGATGGTTCACGGTGACGGCACGTCAATTACTCCAAGGAATCATTCAGATTCCTCATCAAACTCAACGCTTTTTCGATCGAAACAAAGTCGCTTTGGTCCAACTGGCCGATCCCCGCATCGACACTCAAACCAAAAAACAAATCATTTTGAAACCTGGAGGGAGCGGTACTCTAGGAGGGGTCATCATTCGCTCACTCTTAAGATGGGATCCTAATGCCCCCAAAGTTATCCCCAAGACAAAAGTTCAACGAAGCCCCAAGAAGAAAAAGAAAAAGACCAGGTCCCCAAGAAGAATAACTTCTCCAGTGGCGGGACCCTCCTCTTACCAGACACCACCCCGGAAAAAGAAAAGAAGCCCCCAGAAAAAGAAACAGAGAAAAAGTCCCCAGAAAAAGAAAAGTCCACAGAAGAAGAAAACTAGTCGCAAGAGAGGCACTTCGGCCAGGACGCAACCTTACACTCGCAAGCCACGACCTGCCACAGCGGTGACTGCGTCTCCGGCAGCCTCACGTTTGTCCACTTCTCCGTTGATGTCACCAGGAACTGAAGAGTACTTGGAGACGTTGATCACACCAAGAACTTCTCCGTTGATGACCCCCAAAAGAACTTCCCCAGTGGCAGGACCTTCCAATTTAGCGGCAGTGGCTGCTGCTCTCAAAGTACCTTCTCCCAAAATCAAAGTCCAAGAAAGATCGGGCATGTTACAAAGTTTACTGGATTTGTCCAAACAAGAACTGGCTCGATTTAGTCCGTTACGTACCCCTGCACGACGTGTCATGCCTGTCCTCAAACTGATAAAACGTAAAGACAATCAGTGGCGACGCGTTCCAGTATAAAAAAGGCCTGTGACCGAGTAGGGTATCAGTGTTTTTAGGTGCTCCTAAAGACTCAAAGATGTCACCCTCCAGAAAACCCCAAGGAAAGAAAAGGAAAGGACTGCCACCACGTTTAGCCAAACATGGGGACCTGTTATCTGTCCTGTCCAAAGCTTCTCCACCCCTACGAAAAAAACTCATTCAAACGGCTTCCAAAGAGGTCATCGATACCGTGTGCGAATGTTGTTTGAACGTTTTGAAAGGCACGATCCCTTTGTCCAAACACCAGAAACAATGCTTAGGCAAACATCGTCACGTTCTTTGGAAAATGGTTCAAAAGAAAATTCCCATTCGTCAAAAAAAGAAGATGTTGGTCCAACGTGGAGGCATTTTACCTCTCTTGTTAGGCCCCATACTGAAAGGAGTCTTGGGAACCATGTTGGGAGGACTGATGGGAGCAAGATAAAAAGGCCTTCGGAAGTCCCAAGATCTCAGAATTCACCCCTGACAACCCCATGGAAGGACGAAAACTAGCTTTAGTGCCTTACAAACGATGGATGGAATACCATCGGTGGCAAGAACAACGCACCCCGCATTTACCTCCCAATCCCAATTTGAGCGAGATGTCCCAGTTACAACACGAATTGCAATCCTTGCTGGATCGCCAAGATTTGTCCGAAACAGAAAAATCGCAAAAGTACGGTCAACTCTTGCAACGACTGCAACTCTTTCACCAGAAAGCTTTAGACGAAACAGCTTTACCCACTCTAAAAGATTTTAAGACCTTGATGAAAAGTCCAGCACCATCATCATCATTACCACCACCACCACTACTGTCATCCCCAACCGTCACCAGAGATGCTACCTCACAAAGACCTGAGGAAGAAGAGACGCGCGAAGTGTTTCAAACACCGTCAGCAGCTCCCATTTCGAGTAAGATTGCAGCATCCTTATTGACCCCGTCCCCCACACCCCAACGAGAAGAAATGAAAGCTTGGGTTAAAAAGATGATGTCCACGCCTCCTTCGACAGAAGTGAAAAAGAAAGAAGGGAAACCAGAAGCGAAAAAAGAAAAGAAAACCAAAGCCATTCCATTGCCACCTCCACCACTGCCTTCGACTTCTACTCCCGTAGCCCATCGGACACGTAAATCTGTTTCCAAACCACCCTTTCGACCCACCCAAAGTAGCATCACCGAAGAGTGGGTGACTTATTAACACACCAACACAAAAATGGAAAAAGTCTTAGCCAGCATTTACTACGATCCCTCGCATCCTGCAGGTTACGCAGGAGTTCAAAAATTGTATCGTGCTGCCAAAACGCGACTGAAAAGTCTCCGTTTACCTCAAGTGCAACGATGGTTACAAGAACAAGCTACCTACACTTTACACAAACCCATTCGACGCAAGTTTGCCAGAAGTTGCACCCGAGTGGAAGGCATCGATCATCAATGGCAAGCCGATTTAGCCGATGTCTCTCATTTGGCCAGCTACAATCGTGGTTACAAATATTTGTTTTGTGTCATCGACGTCTTTTCCAAATTTGCCTGGGTCGTGCCTTTGACTTCCAAATCGAGCAGCGAGTTAGTGCGAGCCCTGCAACGGGTGTTGAAACAAAGCGGTCGTCACCCTCTTCGATGGCAAACGGACAAAGGCACCGAATTTCTGAACCAAGCTTTCCAAAAAGAATTAAAGAAACGTGACATTCATTTTTTTACCACCGAGAATCCCGAAACCAAAGCCAGCATCGTGGAACGTTTTCAACGCACTTTGAAAGAACGCATGTGGAAATATTTTACGCATCACCACACTCTGAAGTACATCGACATCTTACCGCACCTGGTGCAAGCGTACAACCAATCTTACCATCGAAGCATCGGACGTGCCCCGCAAGACGTGACTCCCGACAACGAAGTGCTGGTGTTTGAGCGCCTGTTCGGTACGTCCCCGACGAGGGCTGTCCCCAAGAAAAGTGGAGAGTTGACCGTAGGAGATTGGGTGCGCATTGGCAAAACCAAACGCACTTTCGACAAAGGTTACTTACCTAACTGGACGACCGAACTGTTTCGCGTCACTGGACGAGTACATGGCCGTCATCCTGCCGTCTATAAATTGGAAGACATGAACGGAGAAGTGCTCAAAGGAAAGTTTTATTTGCCCGAGTTACAACGTGTCACCAAAAAAGAAGACGACGTGTACGACATCGAAAGCATTCTCGAACGCAGAACCCGTAAAGTGGGCAAACGACGTGTCAAAGAAGTCAAAGTACGTTGGAAAGGATATCCACCCAGTTTCGATTCTTGGATCGACGCTTCGCAAGTCATCGACTATAAAAAGAAGAAGTGACCATCATGCCCTTTCACACAGCAGCAGACGCAGCTACGTCGACCACTCCTTCTTCCCCTAGTTCTTCTGTGCAAGATTTACAAAAACAACCCTTGTGGGTGTGGTGTGGAGAACGTGTGCCTAAAACGCAAATCGTCTTTTTCTGTCAAATCTTCGTGGTGTATTGTGTCATCGGGGCAGCCATCGCCAATTTGAGTTTGCAACAAGGAGACAAACAATTGTGGACCATTTTATTGAGCAGTTGCATCGGTTACCTACTTCCCAATCCCTCCCTGAAATTCTCCTCGAACGGGAACGTTGTGTCCAGTGCCAGTGTCAGTGCCAGTCACCACTCCAACCACAACCAAAACCCCATTTTGGGCGGAGACACGCCTCTGACGTCCAGTAATATCCCCTCGGACAGCCACAGAACTCTGGAATTATGAGTCACCAAAACCAATTTTACTTAACCTTACCCAGTGACAGTTCCATGGAGGTGTTTCCCAACAACACGTTGTGCTGTTACACAGCCAAATTACCTCAGGCCATCCCCTTAGATCACGAAGCCCATTGGGAAGTGGCTTTGGTAGAAATAATTCACCCAACCCAAGTCTTCAATGTCATTAACAATCAAAGTAAATTTACGGTGGAAGTTTATGACGAACCATTGCAAAAGTGGATGAATGAGAATAACAAATATCCCCATAAAACAAAAAACAAAGTCAATCCAAATTGGATGGACTATGAGTTGTTCATTCCCTCGGACTATTATTTTAGTGGTCAACATTTGGTCAGCGCCATAGCCTCCAAGTTTAATGGTGTGTTTGGGGAAGCTTTTAAGACTTTCAAGTCCAAAGCGGTCACCCTGGAATACCACAAAATAGCTCGTCGCTTCCTGATGAAATTTCCTGAGGGGGAAAAAATCTTGGGTTTCTATTTTAATGATGAATTGTTTGACATGTTGGGTGGTAACGTAAAGATGAGGAAGAAAGTAGAACATACACTAAAAGAAAAAACCATCATTTACAGCAACGAGTCTTTTGGCCAGTATTTTCAGGCCCCGGTAGAACTGAACCAAGGACTGAATTTGATCTTTGTGTATTCCGATGTGGTGGAATACAACGTGGTGGGACACACCTCCGTGCCGTTACTGCGTGTCATTCCTTTCAAAGTGGACTCTGCCACAATCGCTGACGAGGAAGGTGGAAACACTTACCACGTCCACCGCGAATTTGTCCATCCTCACTATTTGCCCGTCAGCAAGTCGTATTTGGACACGGTCAACATTACTATAAAAGGAGATTTGGGACAAGATATTCCATTCACCAAAGGAAAAGTCACGGTGAAACTCCATTTTCGAAAACGGTTCTCTCACGACTCGTAAGTAAGTAAGTCATGTATCCAGTGTACCGAGGGGTTGCTCGACAGCGAGGACACGGTTTAGGAGACATGTTAAAATCGGCCTTTCGTTCGGTGGCTCCAGTCTTGAAACCGATGGTGACACGAGGATTGCACGCCTTGAAAGATGCGGCACTGACGCAAGGCAAAGAATTTCTCCAAAATGTCATCATCGACAAACAAAACCCTAAAGAAGTCTTCATGAGGGCAGGCAAAAATGTCTTGCTGCAAACGGGCAAAGACATTTTAGGCCGACGAGACACACCTATAAATGCCCTGCACGCTACCGAGTCAAGCATTCAGCAAGGACAAGGCAGAAAGAGACGACGAAGAAGAAAACACCCTTTCACCAGACTTCAAGCGAGAAAGGCCAAAAAAAGAAGAACCGTTCGAGACTTAGACGTTTTCGATTATTGAGACACAACAAAAAATGATGCACCGAGAGTCTTGCGCCTGTTCCAAGACGGAACTGGATCTGTTTGCCATGCCCCCTACCATGATGACGATGCAAGAATCCCAATGGGTGGAATTTCATCCCGTCTCCTCATTGGCAGCCTCAGCTCCCATCGAGTTTGAAATCAAAGGACAGCCCGAAGATTACATCGATCTTAATAGCAGTTACTTGTACTTGAAAGTCCACGTTCTAGATCAGGATAATGGTGGAGTACATGCCGCTGAGATTATAGCTCCCGTCAACAATTTCATGCATTCCTTGTTCAGCTCAGTGGACTTGTACTTGAATAACAAACTGGTTAGCAGCAGCATGGATACTTACCCTTACCGTGCCTACCTGGAAAATCTCTTGACGTACGGACCAGATGCCAAGACAAGTCATCTCAATGCCTGTGTGCTGTGGGCAGATGACGAAGCGGGCAAGTTTAAGATAGCTGACGCAGAAGACAATGACGGCTTTGTGGCAAGACGAAACAGAATCACAGGCAAAAAGAGTTTAGAACTGATGGATCGTTTGCATTTGGACATGTGGTTGCAAGAGAAATATTTGCTGAACGGTGTCAATGTGCGCCTGAGACTGAATCGTAGCAGTGCCGCTTTCCATTTGTTGGCTAATGCTGATGCTACTAAGACTGGCAATCCTAAAAGTCAAATCGAAGTGGCCAGACTCTACGTACGACGCGTGGAAGTGTTACCTAAAGTGGGAAATGACATCAGTCAGACGTTGAGCAGAACGACCGCCAAGTATCCCATACGACGTGTGGAAGTGAAAACGTTCACCATTTCTACTGGACTGAAATCCATAACCGAAGATCATCTGTTCCAAGGACAGTTACCCAAACGTTTGATCCTTGGTATGGTCTCGAATGCAGCCTTCAACGGAGCCTTCGCTGAAAATCCTTTCAACTTTCATCACTTCAACGTAAAGAAAATCGAAGTCAGTCGTGATGGCAAGACCTTGTGTACCCGACCTTTCGAACCTAGCTTTGAGCCCCCAAACATGAATTACTTGAGATCGTACTTGTCCCTGTACGAAGCCACCGGTCAGTTAGGAACCAACACCAGTCACGGCATTGAGTATGAGGATTATGCAGGAGGCTATGCTTTGTGGGCTTTCGATTTCACTCCAGACCAAGGCAGCGACGAGGGACATTTCCACCCTATAAAATCCGGCCAGATTCGTGTGGAACTTCAGTTTGCAGAAGAACTGAAACAGACAGTGAACGTCATCCTGTATGCAGAATTCGATAATACCATAGAAATCAACAGTTTGAGAGAAGTCATTCTAGATTATTAGAAAGCCATGGAAGACTGTTATCCCTCTTTACCTAGTGGAGAAACTTTGGAGATGGAATGTGAGGAGACCGTGGAAGGAGAAGAATCTCAAGACAAAGACGAAGAAGTTTTGATGAAGTCGAGATGGCCAGAACAAGAAGCCCATTTAGTCTCCTGTTTTGCCAAACACTTGGTCGACAAAATGACAGAATTGATCAAGAAAAATTGTTATGGATGTCAAAACGATCATCCCAGTCAAATTCAACACGATAAATGCCTGATGTTAAGTCAAGAAGAAAAATTGGACGAGTATCTGGACGAAGCTTGGAGTCTCATCTCGAACAAAGACGTGCTGCACCAGTGGTATAAAGACTTGCGTGAACATTCTTGTCCAGCATTAACCACTCAAGAGATCCATCGTATCGAAGCTCTCCTGAATCAGAGTGAGGAAACAGAACGAATAACCGTTTATTCGTCAGACATTTTCAAGCAAAAAGTCAGGATCGAATTGACGACTTATTATTACCTGTGAAGAAGAAAACAAACACAAAAACAATGGACACCTGGGAACTTTATTACCTTTTGAACCACAGTTCGTATACGTCTTCTTGGAATCCCGTCGTCTGTGCTAAAGATGAACTCCCTCATCGCAAACCTAAAGACCATCAAGCTTACGTGATCAACACGGACGATAGTCATCTCCCAGGAACCCACTGGGTAGCCGTCTACTTTCCTCAAGAAGGATGTGTGGAATATTTCGATTCGTACGGATTGCCCCCTTTGGAAGACGATATCATCGACTTTATGAGAAGAAATGCTCAAACCACCCGATTCAATAACGTGAAATTACAAGGCACAGATTCCTTGGTGTGTGGACAGTACTGTGTGTATTTTCTGCATCATCGCAGCTTGGGCTATTCCTTAGAACATTTAGTGACTCATTTCGATCCTCGTTCTTCTGCTAGAAATGATGTGAAAGTAGATCGATGGTTTTGTGACCATTATGCTTATCTTTTGTCTCAAGCTAGGAAACGTAGTGTCCATCAATGGCCTAATGATTTCCAACAGTGGAAATCACAATTTCATTCACAACGTTGTCAGCCTTGTTCAAAGTAGTTAGTAATTGAAGAAAAAAATGTTTGATGTTATAGTGTTGGATTATTGTTAAAAATGTTAGAGTTGTTGTTTAGTGTTAAGTGATTTTTGAATAAAAAATGTTGTGTTTTGAAAAAAATGACTTTGTGGTTTGTTTAGCTATAAGAATGTTGGATTGATGCTCTTTCATTTCTTACTATCCCTCTCATGAACGTTGCGGCTCGAAAACCGTGTGGGGATGTTTTCCTTCACGTCCGCGCTTTCACTTTAAGAACCGGGTTGTTCCCAGTCTAGCCATCCATTGTCGACTCATCCTCCTAAGAAGATGTGCTCCAAACTAGCTAAGCTCAACGAAGCCTACGTGAATTTGCATAGGGTCAGACACAGTCTGATACCGAAGCCAGAAGAAATAGAGAATGTGAGAATGTTAAAAATCACTGAAGACCTGATAGAAGAGCTCTTCAGAGAAGAAATGAACAGGGAGAAAGAAGAATGGACAGAGAAGTACAGACTTCAGAGACAGCAGCAACAGCAGCAACAACAGCAACAGCAGCAGCAGCAGCAACCTGAAGCTGACAGAGGCTTTGTCGATTGTCGTATCGACACCAAAGAATTCTTCTTCTCTTTCCGAAGAAGCAGACCTATCGCCAGAAAGTCTATCCTCAGAGGACATCGCATTCTTAGAAACTAAAAAAGAATGCCATAGCAAAAAAACCCAAAAAAAAACAGCCCTTTTCAGGGCTACCCAATACTCTAGAAAAGAAATAACGATCCATTTGCCAATGTGTGTAGGTAGAGTAGTGTGAAAATAAACACTAACTCTTGCTTTTAAAAATGTGAGGGTATGTGTTGGTGTGTTTGTGTTAGTAAGAGCTAAAGTAAGTTGGTGTGGATAATAGATTAAAATGATGTTTGTTTTTTGGTGTTTGAGGTGTATATTTGGAGTTAGATTGAATTGCTTTGAGTATGTGGATAGTCTATTGAAGTGATTTATAAAAAATTTTAAAATAGTGATGGGTAGCATAAAAAGTGAGTGAGTGTTTCTTTTAGGTCCGCGCGTTGTTGTTTTTTTGGTCATGATCTAGGTAAGATGAATTTTATGTTATTAGGGGGATGTTTTCCATCACGTCCGCGCTTTCAGTATAAATTGAAACTCGTTCGGCAGTCCAGCTACCCTTGCTGATTGATCAACACCAAAAAAAAATGAACACGAGACTTGAGAAACTGTTGGAGCTTCATGTGCATCTGGAATATGCCAGGTGCATATTAAATGAACTGGCCGCGGAAGCCATTGTCGAGGAGGGAAGGATAAGAGAGGAGGAAAGAAGAAACAAAGAAGAGGAGGAGAGAAGATATAAAGAAGAAGAAAGAAGATATAAAGAGGAAAGAAGAAACAAAGAAGAGGAGGAGGAAAAGGAGAGAAGAAAAAATTTCAAAATCCCAGAGAGCGAAAATTGGGATTCTGAAGCGACATATCCTGCCTCTGCTCTCTCCCCCCAAAAGGTAAAAAGTAACTGGGGGATAAGATGCGTATGTGGCGCCAGGCCTGGAAGGTGCCACCATTAACCAGGTGCCCATGAAGTTCCAAACAAAACAGCCCTTTTCAGGGCTACCCAATACTCTAGAAAAGAAATAACTATTAATTTGCCAATGTGTAGGTAGAGTAGTGTGAATATAAACACTAACTCTTTTTTTAAAAAATGTGAGGGTATGTGTTTGTGTGTTTGTGTTTGTATGAGTAAAGGTATGTTTGTGCGAATAGTAGATTATGGGTTTCTTTATTGTTTCTTAGCAAATGTGGAGAGTATAGTTTGGGTTATATTATATGAAATGAAAAAGTAGGGGATGTTTTCCTTCACGTCCGCGCGTTGTTCGGTCATGATCTAGGTAAGATCCATTTTATGTTTTTAGGGGGATGTTTTCCTTCACGTACGCGCTTTAAGTATAAGAACCCACAGTATTCGTCGTTCAAACCATTCTACATAGAAAATGGCTTCAAACCACCTGGATAAATTTCAATCATTGCAAGACGTCCTTGACAATTTGGGCATGATAGAACAAATGCTCGTACGACTCGTTGAAGACCACTATTCTTATAGTCCGCATAGAGTAAAAATGGAAATTAACAACTTAAGAAAAGCAAAGGACATGATCAGTGGTGTGATGAAGGAAATAAAGGAGGAGAAGGAGGATGAAGAGGAAAAGATAAGAATAAGAACATGGAACGAAAAAATTGAAAAAGAAGAAGAAAATGAGAAGAGGAAGAAAGAAGAAGAGGAAGAGAAGAAAGAAGAAGAGGAGGAGAAAAAAAAGAAAGGGAAGAAGAGAAAGAGTGTTGGAGATAAAATAAGAAGTTGGTGGAGGAAAAGAAGAAATTAGAAGCAGAAGAAGAAAACCCAAAGGCCCTTTTCAGGGCCAGCCATATTTCTCGAAAAGAGATAGTCTTTGAATTGCCTACCCCTTTTTTTAAAAAAAAATTTTTTAAAATTTAAAAAAAAAAAATCCCATGTTCCATTCCCCTTGTCCCTAAACAAGCCCAAACTCTATTCCCCATGTTAAATTCCCCTTGTCCGTAGAGTGGCCCACGATTTATTGCCATGTTAAATTCCCCTTGTCCGTAAAGTGGCCCACGATTTTTCGCCATGTTAAATTTCCATTGTCCGTAAAGTGGCCCAGGGGTGTTTTTAATGCTAATTCCCATTGTCCGTAAAGTGGCCCCCTTCACTACTAACCAACCATTCAGTTGGCTAATATCCAGTTACCAGTTATCTACTACCAACCAACCAATTATCTACTATCAACCAACCAAGTTATCTACTATCAACCAACCAATGACCTACTATCAATACCCAGTTATATACATTCCAACAACCAATTATTTACTATCTATGGACCAATTATCTACTATTCGCCAACAGGTGAACCACGAATCAATTATCAACTTCAATCAACCAGTTATCTACTATCCAATAGACAAGATATATACCCCTTCTAAATGAAAGTAATGTCCCTAACCATCATATGATCGTTCTTACAAATTAAGTAGGCCCTTATTTACCTCCCTTTTTAATATATCTACTCTATCCCGCTGTATTTATTGAAACACAACTACCTTCAGTATCTCCACTAAAACCTTACAAAGCGAACCTTATTCAACAGGCTACAGACCATATGAATCTCTTCTAAATGAAAGGAGTAATCATAACCCTAACCTTTATGATCCCTGTGATAAATAAAGTAAACAGTTATATTCTAATCTACAATTTCCCTACCATCCTATTTTAAACATCTGTCTATTTATTACATTCTTTTTAGGAGTGAAAATATGAACTTTTCTGCACTCTAAATCAAATGACTTCTTTTTACCACCAAGGTCAATACACTCGTGACAGCTTGAATTTTATATTTTTAAATATAAACGTAGAGTATATTTGGCAAAATGTAATCTGCTGAAGTTAATTTTGGTTTCCCGTTCTTGAAAACGACCAAACCTTAAGCATGCGTGTACATGTATGAAGCAGAGAGAAATATTCCTCCTCCTCCTCCTCTTCTTCTTCTTTGTATTATTATTATTATTATCATTATTATTGTTATTAATATTTATAATAATAATAATAATAATAATAATAATAATAATAATAATAATAATAATAATAATATTGTTATTATTATTATTATTATTATTATTACAATTATTATTATTATTATTATTATTATTATTATTATTATTATTATTATTATTATTATTATTTTCATGACGTGTGCTTGAATAAAGTGACTTCTGACCAGAGAGAGAGAGAGAGAGAGAGAGAGAGAGAGAGATGTTACGTATATTTGATTTAATTGATAATTTTAAAATCCTTTTATGTGTAATTTCATTAGATGTCAAAATAATGTAGCTTTGTTTGCTAGGAACTCGATATTTATTCAGAAAATAGTTTAACCATGACTCTTCAGTTGTAAATACATAAAGCTAACCTAGTTCCTGACCTTGATTTAGAAGTCAATGAGAGAAGTAAACATTTCATCTTTCTTATTATCGGAGTAACACTTGCTCAGTTACATTGCTACGATGTCTGCAGTGTGTCAGTTTATAGTAATGTCTAGCACTGGGGCATCATGCCGCAGACATGTAGCATGATGTCCCATCCAATCACATTATTCTGACACCAGGCCTAGTACTAACCTTGTAAATCTGAGCGACTAGCGAGGCAGCTGTTAGTATCATTTTTATAAGTCTTTGGATGACTCGACCGGAGTTCGAACCCGCGATCTACCGCAGATAGTATAAATAACTAGGTGTTGGATAATATATAAAAGTAGGATATTATATAAAATAGGTGTTGGATAGTAGATTACTAAATACTAGATTGCAGATAACTAAGTGTTAGACAGTAGATAACTGAGTGTTGGTGTAGTATTGTAGATGATTAAGTGTTTGATAGTATATAAGTAACTCTTGAGTAGTAAATAAGTATGTGTTAGATAGCAACTGTAGTTTTAATATTACACTTCCTATTTTTTTCATAGAAAGGCCTACAGTATTAAATTTCGATTATGCCAAACAGCGGTGCAGATAATGTTAAATTTCCCGTATGCCCCAGATCGGGCCATGCCTGTTAATCTTCGTTCGCAACGTCTCTCCTGTTGGTGCTACAAAGTATCTCACATGACAATTTCCATTACAATTTATATATTTAAACATTTGCTTACATTCTCAAATTAAATTTAAACGTTTAGCACGCTCAATCTGATACATTAATTAATTATTATGACCTTTGTGTGTGCATGTTAATAACAAACTTGTTATATTTCTTATAAGGTATCAAATATATGCATTTAATGACGTGTTATATATGTACATACGTTTTAAAATTTTGTATAGATTTATGTTGTATATTGTTGTTTTGTCTTTAACGCTAATGCTACTGTTAGCATTGTAATTTTCTGATGTTATGTTATAATTAACATATGTACTATCCGTGGGCCTGTCCTTTGAAATACGTAGTGTTTGTTTTATGTCGTGTCTGTAAACTATCTAATCCATTCCAAGTGCTTTATGTTTTACGAATTACTGAAGTTAATTAAAAAATGTATATTGTATTGTTCTTGTTAACGTGTGTTGATTCGGTCATCTGGGATGCAATAGTATAGAGGAGTTAATATATTAACACTGAAGGAATATAAAGTTAACCAGTCTAGCATCAGAAAGCCGCCATCACCCGGTACGTGAAACAAACGTGGGCTATATAAATCAAACAGAATGGCGTACAAAGGAGGACAAAAAGTGCAGAAAGTGATGGTGCAGCCCATCGTATCCTTTGTTTACACTCGAACTAGACAAATCGTTTACGAAATCAAACGAGGATATTCCATTTATTTTATTCATTTTTGAACGGGTGGGTGAGGGGCACTCAATACACAGTTGAGGTAGTCCTACAATGTAAGACATAGCACATGTTGTTTTTGTTTTAGTGCTATGTCTTATTTCCCAAATAAAGTGCTTGTATAGCGTGTTACGATGTCAGTTGACATCGGAATGAGTAGTCAAACTTTCAGGAATATCTCACTTGGGTAGTCCTACGTCACATCACCTGATATTTTCTTTTCGTGGTGGGGGAGGGTGATGGGTTTTTATTGCCGAACTAACGGCGCAGTGTAGCGTGTTTTGATGTTGACTAACATTGTAACGAAAGTCAAATTTTCAAAAATATCACACAACTGGCAACCAATAACGATGCTTTCCTACAAAGTAAAGTTACAATGATTTTGTCAGACTTTACTTACCCTGATGTCTTTTGTCGAATAAATTCAAATTCTCACAAAAGAAATGGACTTGTTTTCAAGTTTTGTTCACCTATATTTTAGTTGGCTGGAAAGTGGTGGAATGCTGAAATCAGGTTAAGTTGAAATATTATTCTTTAACGAAACGAATAATACCGCTCTGGTGGCCTAGTGGTTAGAGCATCCTCCTTGGATGCGGTAGGTCGTGGGTTTGATCCCCAGCCGAGTCATACCAGAGACTTACAAAAATGGTACTAACAGCAGCTTCGCTTGGCATTCAGTATTAAGAGGTTAGTGTTAGGGCTGGTCAGCCTCATGTCAGGATAACTTGTCTGGGTGGGACATAATGCTACATGTCTGCGGCATGATGCCTCAGTGCTAGACATCAGTATAAACTGCCACATCGTAGACATCATAGCAATATGACTGAAAAATCGCTAAAACTACGTTAAAAATCAAAATCACATCACGAAATGAATAAAAATATATTATGCCTGTTGGAACTGTAAGCAACATTTCGTTTCATTCAAGAAACATATCCCCCACATGTACCTATATAAACGTACTTAGGCATACCTTGACTGCTGTCGCATTGCAACAAATTCAGATGTATGTCAACGGAACATGAAAATGCGTCCATTTGCTGGTGTCATATTTTCATTCCACCAGGATAGACAGCACATTTATTATATTAATTAAACATAAATTAGTGGAATAATGTTGTCATGGGCTGCCAAGTGAGATATTCCTGAAAGTTTGACTACTCATTCCGATGTCAACCAATATCGGAACACGCTATACAAGGCCATTATTTGGGTAGTAAGACATCGCACTAAAACAAAAAACGTGCTATGTATTACATTGTAGGACTAACACACTTGGCAGCCTATATCGACACTCTTTCACTAATTTATGTGTAATTAATATACTTACTTTGCTGTCTTTATATAATACAGGCAGCGACTTACCGCTGCCATGTTTTAATTCGGTATTGTCAAATCAGAAGATAACTCTTTCTGTCGCTTTCTTATCGAACGATTTACAGTTCATTTTATAGTCTGACTATACCTATGTTTGTTTGTATACCCCTACCGATTTCAATTATGGTAATCTTTAATGTGATAAAAAGTGCACAAAACTTAGGCAATTCATTTATTGATTTACAATTTCTAACCGACTGCTCCAGTGGCCTAGTGGTTAGAGCATCTGTCTTGGATGTGGGAAGTCACGGGCTCAAACCCTGGTCGAGTCATACCAAAGACTTGCAAAAATGTACTAACAGCTGCCTCGCCTGGCGCTCAGCATTAAGAGGTTAGCGTTAGGACTGGTCGACCTGGTGTCAGGATAATGAGACGGGGGGGGGACATCATGCTACATGTCTGCGGCATGATGTCCCAGTGCTAGACATCACTAGAAACTGTCACATTGCAGACGTTGAAGCGATATGACTGAAAAATTGTTAAAGCTACATTAAAAATCTAAATTACACACATAATTTCTAACCTTAATGTGAACAGACTGGCAATCTCTGCACCTTTCATGCTTAAAGGACTTTCTGTATTTACACGGTGCCATGCTGTGTACACTATGGGCAAGCTGATTTCCTAAGAATATTGTGACATAGTTCATCCTGTTCTGTAACTGCCGGATGATTCCATAAATTACTATAATGTTGAGAGTTTAGAGTTATATCCTTTGCACAGATGTACACAGAAATTATACCGCTTGTTAAATCCATGTGAAAGGCAAATTTGTAATTGTCATTCTTTTCCTTTGTTTGATTCAACATTGTAAATATTGGAAGCAGACAACATAGTATTTTCCTTTTATGTACATACATGTGTCGTCGTACATATATCCCATCTCTGAAAATGGACTTGGCCAGGAACTGGAATTGACTGGTGAACAGGTCATCTTTTACACTGAAGACATCCATTTCGAAATGAGCAGACGATAACACCGTTCCCACCTGGGCATAATTGGGTTTGAAATTTTAGATCAATAAATGAACTGACTAAGTTCTTTGTATGTTTTATCTCATTTGTGCTTTTCATCTTTTAAATCACAGACAGACAGACAAACGGTGAGGTATATGCAGACTGTAATCCAAGTTTATTCTGACCTGTTGTATGCAGTGTTTCATATTTGGACATTTAGTCAGTTTGTCATGCTGTAGAGGCATGCTATCTTCAGGCAACTTGAATCTGCTTCTGAAAATTAACACAAGACCCAAGACTTCGACCCTGATATTTATGTTTCGGGCATCGAGGTGTTATTACATGAATAGCGGCACTGTAGCTTATTTTGATGTTGACTAACATCGTAACAAAAGTCAAATTGTCACGAATGTCTCACACACTTGGCAGCCCATAGCGTCAATTTGTTACTAATTAAAGTCAACCCTGGCTGTGTCATACCAAAGACTTACAAAAATGGTACTAACAGCTGCCTCGCTTGATGCCCAGCATTAAGAGGTTAGTGTTAGGACTGGTTGTCCTGGTGTCAGGATAATGTGACTGGGTGGGACATGATGCCACATGTCTGCGGCATGATGCCTCAGTGCTAGACATCACTGTAAACTGTCACACTGCAGACATTGTAGCAATATGACTGAACAATTAAAAATCCAAATCACACACACACATATATACTACCTAACACACACATTTGTTGTGACTGAACCAGTGTCCTGTTGGTTAGAGCATCCGTCTCGGATGCAGGAGGTCATGGGTTCGATCCCCGGCCAAGTCATACCAAAGACTTACAAAAATGGTATGAACAGCTGCCTTGCTTAGCGCTTAGCATTAAGAGGTTAGTGTTTGTACTGGTCAGCCTGGTGTCAGGATAATTTGACTGGGTGGGACATCATGCTACATGTCTGTGGCATGATGCCCTAGTGCTAAACATCACTATAAACTGCCAAATCTTCCATTGGTTCAATTTATTTTAAGAATTCTAGTGAAAACCACTTTAAAAAAGAAGTAAAGTTGGCTTCCTCGTGTTGGCTACTTTGTATTTAAAAAAGAAATGACACTTAAAAGAATTCAAAGTCATTTTACAGGGTGATCTTGCTTTGAATAAAATAACCTTTATATTTGATATCCAGTCGGTAAGTTATTACTTGCTGCCAGTTGTGTTTATCATAATTGATATAAATAAGCATTGATGTATGCAGGGTAAATATTAGCACTTGCTGGATTTGCTTTTGTCAGGAAATACACTTATACCGGACTAGTATCTTGCAAAATTGTACTTAGATGACCATAAAAATTAATATTCTGGAATGTTGGTCTATGGGATTTGATCAGTCCTGCTTTAAATGACTTTTTTTAGACACCGCGCAACAGAATTTGACTTGACAGAAAACATTCTCCCATAAAGGCTTTTCTTCTTATTCGGACAGATGATATTGATTGACATGCCTGCAAAATATACAAAACATTGAAACAGTTGTTTATAACTGCTTATGCGTTTTTCTGTTAAGCAGATATCTCAGAAAGAGTGGGTCTTTGGTTTATTTATGTGTACATGTTTTATTCAAGCATGTACATTTTTGCAGCTCTCCGAATGAAAATCATATGTGATAGTGCTCACAGTACATCCAGGGTTTATCATTGACCCCAAAGGGAATGTCCCTGCCACTAAGTATTATCTCAGTGCCAGGTTGGGCTTATAATATTTTTTTAAAGTGCATTGGAGCTTTTAAGGGCCTACTCCATGCTAAAATTCTAAAAGGAACCCCGAAACAAAATCCATATGTTTATGTGGCAACTTCACTCTCATTTTCCACTTGACCTTAACTAAACGTCAGAACCTGATCTTCAGATACCTACAGAATGTGAGTATTCATCTTGTTTGAATATTTTTTTAGAGTTTACATTTTGAAAGTTGTATTTCAAATTGAGCATTAACTTGTTTTGTGGAAATTAAATTATTTTTGTTTTACATTAATGAAGCAACAAATAAAGATTAATGAAGTTTGAAGCAGGTCAGTCATTCCATACTCAAGTTGTTTTGTACCCAATGCTATGGTCATTTTGTACCCAAAACTAGTACTGTTTATTGCACACATTGAGGTACAGATATAACCCCCAAGATTATATATTATTTCAGACTGTTACATATTCAATTTCATTCATTGCCTTGGTGACAGATGTATGCTGTATTACATGGGGTGCATTACAGACATTTTATTGCTGGCAGAATCCATGCATGCATAAGTTTATTCAATTATTTAAAACATTAAATATATAGCTTTAAAATACAGAAGTAAAATATATGTAAAATGCAGTGCCAAGTTAAATTTACCCCCTCCCTCTTTGTTTTTCTCTGCGAGACAGAGTATTTATGTGCATTATATTTAGGAGGATAACATAATAAAACAGATGCCAGGACATGGTTACAAATTTTCACTCACCTATTTCAGTTTTTTCAAATGAGAATTTCAGTTATGTCACTAACTTGTTAGCTTCTTGTGATTGGTGAAATTGTCCAAAACTTTTGCACAGCAGTCTTCAGAAAAATGTCTTGGCGGTCTGGATTGTATACTGTGGTCTACAGTTTGGGTACCAAGGAGTAACAATAGACAAAAGTTGAAATTAACACCAGTATTGGTCATTGGTGATGACAAACATAATTAAGCAACACCGTTTGATCTGCTTTCAGCCCATTATTAAAAGATCGCCAAATTTATAGTTGTTTTTAGTGGCTAAACATTTGTAATTGTTTCAGCCATGTTAGTCTTTACTGAATAAAACCAAGAAAAATGGTAATGTTTGTCGATTAGAATGACTTCAAAAGAAAGGACTTGTTCAATTATTTAAACTTAGTAATCTTTTCTTTTTCTTTAACTTGCAGAGAGATGCTATTCTTCAGTGAAAACACTGCAACTGTTTATCATTCAGACATGGTTTTTCTCCATTTTAAAGTGGAATTCCACTTTTTTCCTAACTTGAATAAGATTTTTCTTGATATAGTCCGTTTTTATATCATGTCCTATCCAGTTTTTTTAAAAACAGTCTGTCCACTCCCATTCCACAATGACCCTTGTAAATTATTTGTTCCATATATTAGTTAGCACACGAATCTTGTAAAGAGTATTCTGATTGGTCAAAGGTTTAATGTCTTGTCCACTGAATGTTCATGTAATGGAAACTGATGGCAATGGAAAGAAGAAGCATGCTTGCAAAACATCGCATCCCAAGTTGTTGAGAGAGACCATGACATGAGAAGTTTAGATGAAGGTTTAACAAAATGTATGGAAATAGGAATGGCTGAAGTGAAAACCTGACTGTAATTAGTTGGTCAGTTTATAAGAACACTGAATGCTAGAGGGCTGGCATTTTGTGACCTCTGCAATAAAGATCAGAAGTACGATAATCGCAGTTGGAAGAGTTTGGAACAGCATGTACAAAAGAAGCTGCATAAGGAAAAATTGAAGCTTAGAAGGCATCTGGAAATTTTAAAGTTATTTACTACAAGAAGAAATATTTTTTGCATGAGAGAACATATGTAGCACTGTTAAAATATGCAAACTGCATGTCGCCAAGCACCAGTTTGAAAGGAAAAAGACTCATTCGGAAGGAAAGGAAACGATTGCACATTGAGCCATTAAAGTCAGTGGTGAAAAAAAGAAGGCTAGAGAAATCTTTGCCAAAGCCACAAAAAAGAGCTCAACTGGCATATCAACAGGTTGTGTCCATTGTAGAGAAAGACAAGTGAATGTACGAGATTGTATATAGTTGATGTACTGGGGGTGTTTATTTTACAGATTTGTTATAAAAAAGAGGAGTATAATATATTTGCTGTAAAAATTGAGAAATTATTATGACTTAATTATGATGTGAACACTGACATGCACATGAAATAACCTCAGCATCAATAGTATTGGAGAACAAATTCATGTGACTATAATTAATATTGTGAAATTATTGAATTCGAGGTGAACATTTTTGGTAAGTTTGTTAGTTCTTCAAATGATTTTTTTTGGTTTATTTTATAACCATAAGTTGCATTAGGAGCAGTTTTTTTTAAAGTATAAAATGTGTTTTTGGCCGGATTGGGGGTGTTGCCCCTCAAGACCCCATTGGGGGAGGACCCCCAAACCCCTCTTAATATTTTTTCAGCTTTTTTTGTGGAAGACCAAAATCATGTCTGATCATTGCTTTAACAATTTTTTGCCTGGATCTGCTTTACTCATGCAACAGGAACAGTTTATTAGACAAAAGATATGTTTTTAATTAGAGAGGGAGCGGTATATGTGACAATATGGTGTAATTGACCATATATAGTAATGGGTTTCAAATTGAACATCGTCTTGGGTATGAAACAACCATCACCTCAGGTATGAAACAAACATCACCTTGGATACGAAACAACCAGTTTCTGCTGGGTACAAAACGACTTGGGTATGGATTGACCATAAGCCTATGAAGCTAGTTTAGAAATGCAGTATGAAAAGCTAAAATCACAAGGACAGGTATCTTCAGGTGATCAGATTTTAATATGCACAAACATGGCAAAACATGTTTTCAGGACGAATTATTTTCTCACTCATTCATATCACAAAACAAGTCAGTAATGATTTATGATATATCTTTTTATCTTTTTGTGAAAGGTTGAATTGTCATGAATATCCCTTGCCAGTACATGTTGATGCTTATTTTTATTAACGTTGTTTATTTATAGACTTTGCAATTATTTTTTCAACAGAGATCTAGAGTACAGGTTTGGTTGTATGAACAAGTAAATCTGAGGATAGAGGGATGTATAGCAGTAAGTACTAATCATTTTTATAGATTTAGGACATCGCCATATATGATCGCTTTTAAGTCAGGTCTGCAAACAACACAAGATCCTGACCTACCATAGCATAATGTGCCTGCAGATGAAGGTCTGTGTGTTTTGTTCTACTTATTAGTCCTAACAGAATGCACTGGCAGATCTGTGTCTGTGCAGTTTGCTCTTGGACTCAAGTTATAAGCTAGTATAGACAGGATTTACATGATTAAAAAGGTTTAGCTTAACTTACACATTGGCTATTTTCCACTGTACACGTGATTAAAAGATCCAGTTCATGATACAGTGCACTTTGATGTACAGTGACCTACACAGCAGCTCAAGTTTAGCATGGTCAGTTCACAATGTTGAGAGAAGCTCTGTTTTATTTCTCATGATTGGAGGAGATTTCGGCTAGAAATGGGACTTCTTATGCTAAACGGAGCTCCTGACAAGGACCGATTATCTTGATCTGTTTACACCTTACTATAAAATTTAGCACATAAAAATGAGTAAGAAATGCATAAATGTTTGTACGTTTTCTTCTCAACTTTATATGGAAAAAATACATGGGAGTGAAATTATGAACAGGTCTTTTTGCGACCTATATTTCTTTTGAAAAACCTGAAGCAGTTCGATATTTTGAACATTCTACCTAGGCTTTGTGAACATAATTGGCCTGGCCCTTTGTTTATGGGTCTGAATTCCCTTGCTTCTTAGTCAATCAATCCCTGATGCTGTACTTGGTTATGGCTGTATTTTACTTAACATTACTTCTTAGTCAATCAATCCCTCATGCTGTACTTGGTTTATGCTGTATTTTACTTAACATATCTTAGTCAATCAATCCCTGATGCTGTACTTGGTTTATCGTTGTATTTTATTTAACATTACTTAGTCAATCAATCCCTCATGCTGTACTTGGTTTATGCTGTATTTTACTTTACATATCTTAGTCAATCAATCCCACATGCTGTACTTGGTTTATCGTTGTATTTTACTTAACATTACTTAGTCAATCAATCCCTGATGCTGTACTTGGTTATGACTGTATTTTACTTAACATTACTTCTTAGTCAATCAATCCCTGATGCTGTACTTGGTTTATGGCTGTATTTTACTTAACATTGCTTCTTAGTCAATCAATCCCTGATGCTGTACTTGGTTTATGCTGTATTTTACTTAACATTACTTCTTTGGCTAACTACTCAAAATGTTTACTACCATGTGAACATGAAACACGGAAGTTGCAAATAAGACATTTCTGTGATTCGCAGAATATTAATTAGTCTTGATGCGCTGGAACTGTTCTCTGCAGTAAAGTAAGACATATAGCAAGCACCAAGTTGTAGCTCGTACTCTATATGTATTGCGATGTTAGCAATTATGAAGTGTCATATTGTATGGGGTTAACAGAAAAATGCGCTAAAATTTTGACCAGTTTAAGCTCTTTGTCTGACCTATGTATTTGTCACAAATGGCAGGTTTAATAGAATGATGTCTGTTTTTGAATCTTAAGGATGGATTGTTAAAGCACATGTGCTTATAGTGATTATCCTCATATTCGTTTATGTTTCATAAGCACTCATAGGATACCTACATGTTTGGTAGTTTGGAAAATTGGTAGAAAGTTTTTGCCAATTCTTCACTTAAAATTGCAATCTCTTTTCTGTTTTGCTTCAAGATGACATTGCAGCTAGTGTTTTAATTGATTTTAAAATTACAGTTTACTGGGTACAGGTGAGTGATAACAAGCATTGCTTGTAAATGAGCAGGTGTTGTCGTTATATGGGTGATATCATCAATTAATGCAGGGTTTCCAGAGGAAATTGATGCTACGGTTATTCCTGATTTGGAATCTTCTAATAACTTTAATATATACCAGATATAAAATTGTGACAAGCACTTCGCCATGGCTGACACATTGTCTGATTTGTATAGGTTCAGAATTAGTGCCATATATAGTTGAAATTGCTAAAGATGGAGTACGATTCTTCTATTACAGTGAGGAGATTACTAGAAATATCCAATAGGGAAAGCTTATGAAAAGGCCCTTGTGCCATACAATGTCAAGCACCTTCCTTATATCCAAATCTGCGGCATAGACTTTCAATTCTAATTGCAGGTTAGTGAAGATAGCTTCATGTATGTTAAGTGATGCTGTTAGTTATGCAGCTCAATCCCATTTGGAAGCCCTGCTATTGAGTATTTGGAAAATGTAATCTCAGGGCCTGGTGAGGTAATGTCAGTTTTTCTGCTGCTTTTTCAGTAACATGGCCGCATTTGGCAATGAATGCTAATGGCATTTGACTTCAGTTGTAAATTTTAGTAGTTAATTTCTTTCTTAACACTAGAATGCTGAAGCTACTTGTAAACTATTTTAGGGCTTTGATGAATACATGAACTTGGTCCTGGATGAAGCGGAGGAGGTCCACATGAAGACAAAACAGAAGAAGACATTAGGTAAACGAGTATGATTTTGGACCAATATATATTCATGGGAACACACTATCAGAGCTGATGGAAAGCTATTTAATGAATTGGGAAGCATACTCCTGCTTTTGACCATTTTTATTGTCTTCAGAATTTCAGTAGGGAATGTTGCTAACACTGAACGGTGCAGCTGATGATGCCTGATTAAGTTTTAACAAAGATGGTATCATACTTTTGATAATGCATTAGATAGTTTAATGACCGACTAATCTGGTGTGCCATCAGTTATATGGTTTTCCTAATGAGTGTTCTCACTGTGATCAAGTTGTGTCATTTTAAAAATGAATGGAACATCTGTAACTTTTTCCAGCTGCATTGTTTATATGATGAAATTTAGCATAATACAATATTGACCAGGGGCTATCAAATCCCATAGCTCAATATCCCGGGCTTTTCATTTTCAAATTAGGACAAGTAAAGTTGTCCGAAGTGCTAGGCCAGGACAAGTGCTTTTTTATTTCAAACTAAGTTTAGCAAGCACTAATTTTCATAGTTGAATCACTTTATCGACCTTTATCTGGCCATTCATGCCCTCTGGGTATACAGAATACTTGAATCTAACTTCTCCATTTATTCGTTCACATTGTGTGATGCTGCAATAAATGGTCATTGACAATCGTCTCTTGTGCATGAGTTCTGTTACTGCATGACTGAATGTTGGGCAAAGCAACCAAATTGTCAGTCAATGAAACACTTCGAACAGGATGTATAATTGGCAGTGATTTTAAATGACTTTGCTTTTACTCAGCCCAGATTTTGAGCGAGTGGATTGCCATTATATTTCAGTCCACAGAGTCAGTATGATGATGTTTTTCAAAGGCACTTTACCCATGCAAGTTTCCATGACCTTTGTGAACTGACTAAATGATAGTAATGATATGTTAATTTTGTTAATTGATTATATAGAGGATGAACGTCAACACAGGATATTGTGTTTGAATCGATTATGTTAATTAAGGTGTGGTTGGCATTTCCAATTCAACAACAAAATATTTAATATGGTCATTTTAGTAGAAGTTGCCAAATGAGGTCATCTTTCTAGTTTGGATCAAACAGGTTTACTTGGTTATTTTTGCAAGGATGGTCATCAGTAAAATGCATAAAACATTATGCCACTTTGTCTTGAGCTAACTATTTTGTCAATGAGACTGGGAGCCAAAAATATCAAATATTACACACATAAGACACAAAGAAATTAAAGCCCCATTGGGTTGATAATTTATCATGGCTTCAATTCACTGACTCTTGAGGACAGATGTTTGTAGCTTTTGCAAACAATATCCCGAACTGGCATGTGTTGGATATTCAACCAGTGCATTTGTTAATGTAACTGCCAAATTCAGGATTTAATCAGTCATGTCTAGTGATGGTATTAAACCTAATAAGTTGGTGCAACACAGAATAAGCGCGATGGTTTTCAACCTAATAAGTTGGTGCACCTTTTTGTATATGCGAAACATCTGCATGATCAAACTGTTGATTTTAGAATTTTAAAAAAAAAATGGTAAACAGCAAGTGATGCAAGTTTAAGATGAAGGGACAGTAAGCCTCTTGAAAAGTGTTAATAAGCTAGACAGAAGAATAAAAAGGAATATTCAGATTGTTGTGAATAAAAGCTGGAAGAGACAGTTACGTTTATTGGACATCACATGCCAATTTGAATATGTCTTGTGGCGGGAGATATGATTGCCATCATGTGAAATGGAAAAAAATTTCCATGAATTGTGTCAAGTTGAGAGATAGCAACAAGCCATTGAGCTGCATAGGGTTTGGAACAAAAGTTTGTGCAACTGTACTGGTGGCAAATAAAATATACGCATACTTTACAAGCTTTTCAGTTGAACATAATGTTTATCATCGCTGCATGTTTTGAATACCAAAGTTTTAATTATGTTTTCTGGCTTTACATTAGCATTTTATGATATTTTGTTACACCTTACTGAAAACTGGTAAATCTTATGGGAAAAAAATCAATCGTCTTACTGAGATGGACTCGTCTGGGTTGGCAGGTCTTTGTTTTCATTTTAGTGCTGTAGTCATGCAGTATGTATGAACTGCCATTACATCAGAAATATCAAGTCTCACTGAACAAGGCTTCAAGTGGATGACATTGGAATTGTCTCTTTCCAGGTAATAAGATGAAACCCTTTTAAGTGAGAATAGACTTTAGGTCTTGGGACATTGATACTTCTGTGAAGGATATAACAGCACTGGCTCACAAACTTTCTATTATCTGCCAGTCTATCATGTACACAGCAAAAATGTTACTAGGCTTCAAGTAACATCGATTGTATGGAATTTTTCAAATATATTTTTTGACATTTTACACTTTGCTTAAGAAACTATTTTGAGTCTGCAGAGGAATACTTTTAATTTCCATTTTTGGGGGGAAAGTGGGAGGTCTGACAGACTGCTGACGAGTTTATCTCTTGAGTACCACTGGGAAATATGCAGGCCCTGGACCTCAGACCACCACTTTTTTCAGGCCCTGACATTTTGCAAGGCAGATCTGTTCACAATTGATGAATGAGTGAACAGACAGGCACAAGGAATCAATATTCCCCAAGCATAGGAGGCAGGGTTAAGAAAACCCTTATTATAATGATAAATATGTACCAAAACAGCCCTTCAAGTAAATTCTTGTCAGATGAGGAGTTTTTGCAGCTCAACTGAGAATACTTGGCTCAGTCAGATTATATGTTCTGTGGTGGTTATATGAAAGACTGAAAAAAAAAATATTTACCATAAGCATTAAAAAATGTATTTTTACAAGTTTTATTTGGGAAGCTTACTTTATGGCTTGATACACTAATCCTAAACACACATTCAGCCCAAGGTCTAGTCCTAAATAAAAATGGTGAAGCACAGACATCCAGTAGAATTAATTGCCATCTTGAAATTAAGTTGATCAGTAGAGTATTAGTCTTTTCAAGAAATTCATTTTATGTCCAAGACCAATTGTAACATAAACCCATTTTGCCGCCTTGTACGATGCATAGAGATAAGGGGCATTTTACTATAGATACCACTTTATAAAGAGCACATGTGTCTGCAACATCAACACTTTCCTATGACTAAACATTACAATGTCATCACTGGTGCACTAGGTGATTAAAAGTGCAGCATAAAAATCCCTCGTGTATTTAGGGATCAAAATAGACACCTTTACGGTTTATTTAATAACAAAAAGGAAGAAACGCTGCTTGAAGCAAATTAGTTTCATTTCTGTTATTTCCAGAGAAAAGACACCGCCATGCACCATATGCAAATAAGTACAATCAGCAGAGAACTTAATATTCACATTCACACAGCAGCACTAACTTGGAAGCATATTGTGTTGTGCATCAAGATGCACTGAAGTATCAAGAAATACTGCACAGTTTTGACATGTTGAAATAATTGAAAAAATAGTGTAAAATAAAAATATGAACAATGTGTGTAATACATCGACTCCGTTTATAATCGCATAATATGTATGATTTTATGATATATGCTGTTTGTTGATCTTTTTTTAACATGTGATATCATATGAACAGGGTACATTCTTATCTTATGTGTACATCATTGCAAAAGGCCTTGGTCTACAATAATTGTGGTCACGTGTGCACTAGATACAGGTGAATACAAAATATAATGATTCTCATACTTTTTTTATATTTTAGGTCGGATTCTTCTGAAGGGAGACAACATCACATTGATTCAGGCCGTACAATAGTTCTCTTTGCACAATCATCATGTGAATAGACTCATTTCAGCATTGATTCTCATGGGTGTCAATCCTCCAGAAGAAGGTGTGCAGAGTGAAGGCTGCATTGTCTGAGCTTCTGACTGACATGTACAGTAAAAACTGTAGTTGACTGAAAAAAAGTCATTTTTCATGGGGAAAAAAGAAAGATTTCTGGCACAAACTTTGTGTTTAGTCGTCAAAAGTTTTGCCATTTATACATTATCCTAACAAGGTAATGTCCAGAAAGTGAGGGTGTACTTTGTTGCTAGATGATTTTTTAAGTTCAGTTTTCTCCATTTTAATTAGAATCAGCAAGCTTGTTATACCTAGCTGACATGAAGAAATAAAGTGACCCTTTCACTGAATATTAGATTTTGATATTATATCCATGGAATACAACTGTAAGCTGCATAGAAAATATTTTTGTATAATGGTTTGATGTGAATAATACTTTGATTAAACACAAGCTTTTTTTCTCCAGAAGTAACTATTGATGGAATTACGTCTCGTTTCTTTGTATCAGTGGTACTTAACCCATGAGTTGGGACCCAAAAGGTGGTCACAAAGATCATCCTTAATTTTAAATTTCTAATGCTAATTAATTTAGCATTTGATGGGTGGAAGGTGACACCACAAACCTAATCCCCACCTAAAATGTTTAATTACCACTATTTTAGGTCTTAAAAAAAAAAATGAAAATAATCTCTTTTGTAAGGGTCCTGTAGTGATCGATTCCTTATCTGCTTCTGCGTGTATTCACATGAATAAGCACTTTGTTGTATTTTCAGAACACATTAAATCTGTGAATCACTTTGATAGCAAGTCATTAAACTTGTTTATAGTGTAATTTTGTGTTATAATTCAAACTATGTAGTCATGTCATATGTAAATAACATTCTCACACCTACTGAAATTATGCAGAGCCTCATTTGTTTGGATGGTTTCCAAACCTACACCATGATGTTCATCAAAATGGTAATTGTCATTCACATTTCACTACACCTGTGTTAATCTTTCATTTGCCTCATGTTCATCATCATCATCATAATAAACTTTTATGCAAGTGTTTTGCCTTGATTCTCCTTCAATTAGTAAAATATTTTAAGAGAACAAATCACCGTAAAATCTTATTTGTAATTAGGAAAAGTACAGAAGACTATTATGGCAACAGAAACCTTTATTCTACACTAAGGAATAATTTTAATTTACCTAATAGTGAATGTTTTGCATTTGTCCATAATTTAATACATGATACTTTGACAAAATGTAGTTCATGTCATTTCATCATTATCTTTATTCTGGACTAATGGAATATTTTTTTATTTTTCCAGCAATGTTTATAATAAAACATGTCATTTGACGTCATCATTAAAGGTTAGATTTTTTCATTTCATCACAGATTCATGTGATCATGCATCAGTCTCTTGAAAATTTTAATGATTTTCAAAAACCCAAGTGTAATGGACTTGAAAGTATATGCAAGATAAAATTGTATTTCCATTGCCAAATCTTGGAGATATACAAGAATATTACTTTTGTCAATAATGATGTAAATAATAGCAATAGTGCAGAAGAATTTGATCCAAAAGATGTCAAATTTCTGTTTACAGAGAACATAATATTTGACTGCATTGCTTTGAACATTGGTCTTCAATAGTATTTTTAACACATTACTGGTTATCTTCTGTCAAGGAAATGAGTACCAAGTGTCTGTCAAACCGAGACAGCCTTCCCGGCAGGTGTCAAATCTGCAACTCTTGAATTACTGATCCAACACTCTATCAACTTTGGTACTGCAGCACCTTAATGTATTGGACCGGAATTTAAATGCACCCTTATCAACCTCTGCTGTTTAGGATGTCACTTCTATTTTTCTCACTCATCTGGGCTCTTAGAAAGTCAGCTGGTTTATTGCATAAAAGTTCACAAACTTGACAAATGTAACCAAATTTTCTCCAGGTTTTTTTGTGTGCAAAATTATTAAAGGTCCAAGTAACTTCATGGTATAATTCAATATTTATTCCTAGTTCCTATCAGCAGCTCTGCAATTTTAAATGTAAGCTCTACAATAATTGTCCCCCATTGTCTTTTGTTTTTGCCTGAAGAGTATAGATGCTATTTAAAATTTACAGTTACGTCATAAAATATAATTTTGGAGAATATTGTCAGTTGTTTAATATATACTTGGTTAATTCAACTTGTCCTCTTTCTGTAACAAGTCGGAGCAACATCTGCTGAAATCAAGCTGATAAAAATCTACACCAATCTAATATTCCAGTGTTGTGAAACATGGGCAAGTCACAAGTTTTTAGCTCACCAGGCTGTAAGGCATGGTCTTGTATCAATATTTGCTTGCTGACACACATTGGAGTCCATATTTCGGATCTGTGCATATTGAGATCTTGATGTGATTGACTTATTGTCGCTCTAAAGGCCAATTTTCTAGTTTTGATCAGACTTGGAATATATGGTCTTATAATTAACAGTTCAAATTCAGTAATCAGGAAGATCCACATGCATTATTTTTAACTGTATCAATTTATGGAGTTACATCACTAAATGATGTATCCTTATTTTATATGCAGCTTGACATGTGTTCTAATCTCATTGTTCTGTTGTCAGTAGTGTCAGCCTTATTTTCTTACAAACATAACTTACCTTGTTTATCATCATCACAACTGTCATTGACAAAATCACACTCAAATCACTTCCAACAAAAAAATGGACATTATTTCCTGGAATTTTCTTGTTCAAACTTGTAAAATTACTATGCCAAAATTTTAATAAAAGAAAACATTTTCTTTTAAGAGTTTAATATACGTACAACATGAAATAGTTTTTTAGACTTGGCATTGTCAAGTAATATCACCACACATGCTCACAGTCCCATACATTAAATAAAAAATACACCAAACTTCTGTCCTTAAAATCCATTAGACAATGGAAGTCTTTATAGTAGTGAGGATGAAGATAATACAAATGTTGTGTGTTTATCTTAGTGCTCATTACAGACTATCCATTTATGGGTTGGATGGAGGTTAGGATTTTTACCAAAATATAGCCCTCAAATAGCTTTAAAAATAATGCTTTGAGTCATCAAAAAAGACCCCCTGGCACTGAAACTTTGTAGAACTTCACAAAAACATGAAATTTTGGTACAGTTTTGCTAGCCATGTGATGCATGTGTTGTATATCAATTCAAGTTAAAATGAAGCAGTAGTCTCACTAAATCATTCACTTTGAAATGCATCATGGAGATGGAATTCTTTGCAATCCAAAATGGGTCTAACTTGACCAGGAAATTTCTTACCAACCCAAAATGGGTCCAGCTAAAACATGAAATTTCTTCTCAACCCAAAATGGGTCTAACTCGACCAGGAAATTTCTTCCCAACCCAAAACGGGTCCAACTCAACCAGGAAATTTCTTCCCATCCCAAAATGGGTCCAACTCGACCAGGAAATTTCTTCCCAACCCAAAATGGGTCCAACTCAACCAGGAAATTTCTTCTCAACCCAAAATGGGTCCAACTCGACAAGGAAATTTCTTCTCAACCCAAAATGGGTACAACTTGACAAAGAAATTTCTTCCCAACTCAAAATGGGTCTAACTCGACCAGGAAATTTCTTCCCAACCCAAAATGGGTCTAACTCGACCAGGAAATTTCTTCTCAACCCAAAATGGGTCCAACTCGACCAGGAAATTTCTTTCCAACCCAAAATGGGTCAAACTCAACCAGGAAATTTCTTCCCAACCCAAAATGGGTCCAACTCGACCAGGAAATTTCTTCCCAACCCAAAATGGGTCTAACTCAACCAGGAAATTTCTTCCCAACACAAAATTGGTCCAGCTAAAACATGAAATTTCTTCCTAACCCAAAATGGGTCTAACTTGACAAGGAAATTTCTTCTCAACCCAAACTGGGCCAGCTCAACCAGGAAATAAACTTCCAAATATTCAGTATCAACAGTTGTATGTTACCGTAGGAAATGCAAATTCCATTTGTTATTTTATAAAATACCACAACTTTCTTTTGGTCAGTGAATTCTTTTTACCACTACAGTATATAGCAAAATGTCACTTAGGCTTAAGAATTGTAATTTCAGAAAATTGATATTATTACTTTTGTATCCATTTTACCAACAATACATCAAAACTGACCAAAGCAACCTTAAAACCACCACTTAAGTCTTTAAACCATCACCTAAAATACTTTTTTCTCACACAATTGTACCTGCATGCCGACTCCCATACCTATTATTTTGTATATATTGATATCACTTCCTTTGATTTCCATGCTCCAATTCAAACATTAACATGATGTGGTAAAGCTTCTCAGCACTGTTGGGAATGTGTATATAGAAAAGAAAAAATACATTATTTGATATGATAGAATACTTTAAATAGAAAAAAAACATTAATTGCATTTTGGATGCAGTGTTAAAATAAAGAAATTCCATAAAAAAAGACAATCTGATATGTTTTATGATACAACAAACAATGAATTATTTTTAATTTTAAAAAATAGGCATACAGCAATGCCCTTTCAAAATGACAAAACACCAAGACAAAGCCATGTGATATTAAAAGTGAGTACTTGCCAGCAAGGGTTTTATAAACTGAACTGGCATTGTAAATGTTAATATTTTGTTAATAAATCAGAGAGTATGTGTTTGGCCTGTCCATTTGAACATATCTTTTATCGTTGGGATAGACAGAGCAGATAATTCTGTGTACTCTTCACCTCAAACGAAAACAACAGCAAGATATTGCCCATTCATAATGCCTTTAACCATAATGTAGTGCTTAAAACAATATTGTTGAACAATTATAAAAGATAATCTCGCATCATTTTTTTTAAAGTGAGTTTCTAGCATTATTACCCAAAATGTGATTTGTAAATTTTGGGAAAATGAGTGGCAGCCTTATATTCCCATAACAACACAGAAGAGTTATTGAAATGTGAGGAACACAGGTCAGTGGTCATGTAGCATTAAAGTGCAGAACATCTGAAAAATGTATAAAGGTCGATAATTGTTCCAAGACAATAGAGACTTGTACTACGTATTTCCTTCTGGAGGGGCTTTTTCACTTTTTTATTTAACAGACTATTTCAACACTTTTGTTGGAGAGGGATTTTGATCTCTGGAAAGGGCATTTTCATCTCTCTTGGAAGAGAATTTTATGATCTCCTTTTGGAAGGCGCATTTTCATCTCTCTTGGAAGAGGGTTTTTCATCTCTTTTGGAAGAGGGTTTTTGATTTCCTTTGGATGGGTTTTTTTCATCTCTCTTGAAAGAGGGTTTTTCATCTCCTTTAGATGGTTTTTTTTCATCTCTCTTGAAAGAGGATTTTTCATCTTCATTGGAAGGGGCCTTTTCATCTTTCTTGAGATTAGATTTTTTGTCTTCTTTGGAAGAGACTTGTTCATCTCTTTTCAAAACGGGTTTTTCATCTTTTCTGATAGAAGATTTTTCATCTTCTGTTTGTGGGGCTTTTTCATCTGCTGTACGAGCTTCAACAACTTTGGGGAAAACCATTTCATCTCCATTTGGACTGGCTTTTTCATCTGTGCTATGATGGCGTTTTTCATTTTGTTTCACATCTACCTCTTGTGGTGGCATGTCATATACTGTAATAGTCATGTTCATGTCACCAAAGGTATCGTATAAAATCTGTTCAACTTTTGACCACTCCAGTCTGTCCAAACCACAACCTAATCTGGGCACAGAGAGATGAGCCACCTTAGCATACACACAATGCTTTTTCATATGCTGAACACTTTTCTTGAAATCATCATATGTAGGTTTATCAGTTGCCTTCTCCTTGGTGATGAGATAATAGATGTATCTGCCATCTTTGTCGAGGTATGCGACTTCTCCAACCTTTTTACCTTCAGTGAAAAGAAAAAATGATAGGACATTTACTGAAAGTAATGAATGTTCATGTAGTAATCAGTGTTGTATCTAGTGTATCAGTATCATAAGTAGTGTATCAGTGTCGTAAGTAGTGTATCAGGGAAGTATCACGTGTTTCAGTGTTGTATCTATTTTAAGCTTAACATCCAAGTGATGGTGATCAGATGATAATGCTGGAGTATTGTTCAAACACAACCAACAACTTTCTTTATAACATGTAGTACTTAAATTGTAACATACCTGTTGATCTTCAATTAGGCATTAAACTGGGCTTACTAATTTACATAAATCTTCAGAGACAAGGCTAATGGGGAAGTGAAGTCTGCAATAATGGAATTTCACTTTTTGCAGATGTCTCCAATAATGGTCCTTTATATTTTTTTAAATTTGTAACATATCAAAGCGTACAAGATGACATGCAATGTTTAACCATTGAAGAGATTTTGTCTCCCTAATGAGTGCTAGACACTTCAAGAATATAGAAGACTCCAGCAAATACCCGAGATATTATTTGGTATGCAATGCAACCATGAAAGATAAATATTGCTGGAACATGTTTAAAATTGTACATACCCTAAGTATTATTGAACTAAAGGTATTTACCAAACTTGCCATCAATAAATCCATGCAGAAACAGAAATCGGGTCTTTTGAATAGGGGCAATAACTCTTGAACATTGTGATAAAAAAATGAAAACCAAAAATACCTAGATGTGGTAAA
The DNA here is from genome assembly GCA_028554795.2 of Sinohyriopsis cumingii. Lineage (NCBI taxonomy): Eukaryota > Metazoa > Mollusca > Bivalvia > Unionida > Unionidae > Sinohyriopsis > Sinohyriopsis cumingii. The sequence goes on from CM068827.1 coordinate 45,762,182, forward strand.
ATCATTTTATTACATATATGAATCTTCATACAAAATTATATTTCAATCAAAGCAAACTTCTAGCTTATATTGTATAAAAATTACATGGGATTTATCCTCTGCCACGTCAAATTACACAGCAGTAGGTCTGGGAACTGCCTAATACAAAGTCAATATTAGGAAATACACCAGTAAGATATGGCCTAAATTTTCTTGAAATTTATATAATCAAAGATGTTACTAACCATGAGCTTCATAGCTAATATAATTAAAAAAGATAAGCATACTAGTTTTTATATGCATTTAAAATATTCAAAGTCGATCAAGAACTTTGTTAAATGTCGTCCAAATCCACTGAGCATCTAACTTCTCTGAGTTCTTGTTGAGTCAAGCTTTTCTGAAAATGTTATTGATATCAAACGAAAGATGTTGATGCAAGTGTTCAAAGTACTTTAATATGCATACTGCTACATCAGTAATGGTCCATAACTCTGTAAAATGTGTGTGTGTGTGTGTGTGATTTGGATTTTTAACGTTGCTTTAACAATTATTCGGTCATATCACTACGTTGTCTGCAGTGTGACAGTTTATAGTGATGTCTAGCACTCTGGCATCATGCCGCAAACATGTAGCATGATGTCCCACCCAGTCATTATCCTGACACCAGGCCGACCAGTCCTAACAATAACCTCTTATGCTGAGTGCCAAGCTAACTATGTAAAATAAAATGGCATCATCAAACTTAAATATGACCTTGCAGAGGAGAATATGACCAGCAAACGTTGCTGAAGAAAAAAGTTATGCTAGTGTTTAGAAGCCAGCAAGATGTGGTTTAAAGACCATAACATGAAAATATATCAAATTCTAATCTTGTGACCTTGTCAAGGTCTAAGCTGAAGCTATACAGTTTGGTTCAAACTGAACAGATAATGTTAACACTAGAAATGCCAGCATAAAAAGAAATCTTGCCATCTTCAAACTTGTCCAAGATGATGCTGAGCTAAAGCTTCACTGAAATGTTTATGAAGTATGAATGCTAGTGAGTTCATAAGCCATAAAGATCCTCATGGCATAATATATAAACAAGAGCAAAATAAGCATAATTAGCTTATTTTCATGATTAACATCAATGTCAATGTAAAATTTCGTTCAGAACATCATACATAATGATATGAAAATATAAGAAAAATAATTAAAGGTGGTACTCTACAGTTTTGTATTATGCATAAGGTTAGAATTTTAAAGAAAAGGAATTTCCCTGAGTTTCCTCACTGGTTATACTGGCTATTTAAAAAAGACCTTGTATATCACATATTTTGGTGTAAGATTGATGGAGGTAATATGTGTTATAGAGGATACAGTTTGGCCTTACTCCAGATGTGCACCTCAAAAAACTGCTAGCTTGTTTTCTTAGTCATTTTCACTTCCTGGGCTTCAGAGGTAAATTATTAAATAAAGAGGTGGTAACTTTTTTTCATATTTCATATATTTGTTAATTCATTTATTGCTATTTCAGAAGCTGGTATTGTATTATCTGGCAAAATTCATATTCCCTATTTTAATAACTCTAAAGATAGTGTACTTTAGACTCATTCAAGCTTTTGGGGGGTGGGTGGGGGGGGCACAATGGTCATTGTCAAGCACAAGTAGTCATTTTAGTTGTGTGCTTTGTCATATACAATTTCCACATTTTCAATATCCAAAGAAAATTCAGACACACTATATGAAAGTAATATAGAGGTATGCTAACATTCTCTCCATTATGCAAACTTCATCTTACACCTGCCACTCTCTGAGAAGTTTATAATATCTGTAGAACACCCCCTAAAGTGTTCACAAGACAGATGAAGTATGTACAGAGAGAAACCATATATGTACCTTTGCCCTAGCAGTGTGGGAACACAATGGAATGAAAGACAAGATGGATATATTGAGGAACATGATGGCTGGGCAAAGGTAATACTATTATGGTCCTTAATGGCATCTAACAGGTGAAAACAATAGATAACCATATAAAAAGTATGTTTTTAAAAATTAAAAGGACTGGGAAACCTTTTCTGTCCAACATCAGGAAAGTGTAAACAAGCCAAGTTTTAATTCTGTAAATTAGAACATGATATTGTTATGTATATTTAATTTGTATTAATGGTTGGTTTTCATAATGATTATATGTTACATACATTTTTTTTTTTTAACCTGATCTTTTCCAAAATAAAGTTAATGCTGTACGTCACTGGCAACATTTATTCTGTAAACAAAAGGATACATAGCTAAAATTTTCTTGGATTGTGGATTAAATATTCAGATCATTATTAGACGTTGTTATTACTGTTGTCTTAAACAAAGTAACAGAAAAGAGTGAAAACCAACAAGTTTTGTAAAATTCATCAAATAATTTATTTCCCAAGATATACAAAGCCAAATTTAAATTATCTTTTTTTTTAATCGTATTGTAAATTAAATCCCAAACAATCATATAATTACTAACACAAGGCCCTAATGAATGAAGTTCAAAATAATCTTAAGTGGTATTCCAAATAATTTCCAATGCTGAAGGTGTTGATGTGCCTGAAGTGCCCTGTAGTCAATAATACACTAATGTACCAATGTCCTTAACTGTATTGTCATTCCAGCAATCTTTTGTTGAATCACAGTAATGTAATCCAAGGTTGCCTTGTTTTGAATTCTCTCTAATTCCATGTACATGTATATCTGTCCAAGAAAATTATAATAGAGCACTTTGTATTTCCAGTGAATAATATATAATTTAACACATATCAAAATCTTAACAAAAAACATAAATGATTGCCCAGATGTTATCACATGAATAAATAATTTTAAATGGAATAAACTGGACAAAATAGAATAACCCAGATAAGGGCCAAAAGTTCATTCTAGAACAACCTTGGTTATAACTGAAAGGTCTTAAATTATAATAAAGAATACAGTAAACACAATGTCCTTGACTCGGACCAAGATAAAGATCTGAATATTTATCCTTCACTCAGAAAAATGGAAAACGTTTCCAAAATTGTCACTGATTTTGGACAAGGTCAGCTGCTAGATACAATATTACATTACCCCCAGAATATAATAAATAAAAAAGTTAACAAACAATGCAGATTAAATACACATAACATGGTAAACATGTTTACTTCGATTTGAGTTAAAGACGGTCTAAAGTCTGACTTTAGAACTTATAGAATGAAGGTTTCCATTAGTTTTAAAAAGTATTTTCATAATTTTGGCCTAAGTCAACAAGTATATAATCTTGTTTACCTACTCATTCTTGCCAAAACATCTGAAGCAGAATCAGTCTTATTGCTGCATTCAGTTTTTAGTTTATGTGGATTTATTTATTCCGATTATTATTCACTGGAATTATACAGTGCTCAATAATATTCTTGGACAGAAACATTGATTTGGTATTATGGTGAATACAGACAAAGACATTTTGGAATATATTATTGTGATACATCAAGATATTGTTAATACAATGCCACTCTCCAGATCATTGGCACAGTATCACATTCAAGACTACATGCACAACAACACATTCTGTATCAAAATGTATTAGGAATGCCACTGGAACTCAGTGGCAACTTAATAGATTTGGACTTGTAATATAATTTTTAGGACTTTAATTCATAAAACTGAAAATTCTTTTAAATTTTCAATTTCTGTTCTAGTGAAATAAATTATTTGTTGAATTCTACAAAACTTGTTGGTTTTTACTCTTTTCTGTTACAAAGTTTAAGACCAGTGTTATAACAATATACTTGTTTCATCCATCTCAAAACTGTGGCCTGGCTGGCTGGCAGAGTAGCAAAAGTTAATATGCACCCTTTGCACTTTTGCAGTCCCCACTTTGATAATGCTGTTCTAACATCCTCTTCCCTATGCAAGGGTTGTACATCCACTTGATACCTGGATAGTGAAAACCCTTTAACATGTGCAAAGGTATGTGGATACCTTTATAACCAGGGGTCAAAATACGTGGCAAAGTGGGCAACAATGTCATCTAAACAATTCTAAACTTTACATTCTTCTGTTAGAAAAGTGAAATAACTTCATCATATGATCTTTTAAACCTAGAATTCATGACAGTAGTTTATAACTTTTGAGATGTTCCCTCACATGAGGTAGTTCTGACACATGTAGCGCAAAATGAAATGTACTGCATGTGGTGTTGATACCAACTGCACCTACAAACAACCTCTTGCATATTCACATGTGTTGTAATACCTGACTAACTATTAACCATTTCCCGAGCAAGCTATCACTGCTTGATTTGCACATGTTACCATTTGATGATGAAAACCCACCAAGTTGTGTTTTAAAAATTAAACATCTGTGTTTGTGTTATTTTCTTTATAAAATCAGTTTGAAACCGTAAATGAATCTGTCATGGGATAATAATGGTGGATATCACTGTGTCTAGGAAGTACCACTTTATTAGTTTGTCCATTTTTGTAATATGGTTCCCCACGCTTTTCTAAAGATAAATTTCCAGGGTTTTTCCAGAATGAAATTACTTTTTTCAAAGTTCACATATGACCATTACTGAATGGAATTAAAGAACATTTTAGATTACAAAACATGCATTTTATTAATCTAAAGATGTTTCTCTTTCAAGACTATCCAAAAGCATTGAAATCAGAAAAGATGATCATGTACAAAACCACAAAATGTATCACACGAAACAAGTTTGATTATACTCCTATAAATTGGCAGGTAAAGTCATTTCAATGTACAAAATAAAAATTCGAACTTTATTTTGCTGCATTATGTTGCTAAGTGAGAACAACATAATGAACATAAATTATGTTTGGTTTCCTTTCAAACTTCTAATTCTAAAGAATTCTATAGCAATATATATATGCATATAAATAAACGCAAATAATTAGAATCTTGCCTTGTAATGAAAAGTTTAACCCTGATTTTATCTCTTCCAATAAAATCCCAAACAAGATTTTTCAAACAACCTAATCTCCTTAAGACGATCTGGTTAAAAGTCCATCATTTGAAAAACATTTTCAAAATGGTTGATTTAAATTTTGACAAAAGACCTTAAAAATTATATACTGTTGATTAACAAGGACTGAATTTTCTGTAAAATCAACTCGTCTTCTTGTAATTCCTTAAATCATCCCCAAACATGTATTGATACAGGAGCTCATATCGTTTTTAATATATACAATGCTGTCAGGCTATAGGCTGAGAAATTTTGTGAGAATCCCATGCTAGCAACAAGCTGACATGTTGGGTAGCAGACGATTCTGTACGTGTGGGACAACTTCTTGCAAAATTGGAAACTTTGATTAAGATGCATGATTTTTTTAAGGTATACATTTCCATCTTTTTAATATTTTGTTATATTGAATCATGCCTGCAAGAAATCGATATGAAATTTATTTTTTTCCTCAGAAATGGCAAGTATTATAATCGTTATGTCGTTAATACTCTGTCAAACAAGACGAAACTATGGTGTAGATGAAACCTGACCCAGTACTTGCCATTCGCATTGCTCGTCACATGACTTCACAAATCACAAATGAGGACATCGAAAGTCCAATAGTCATGTGATATTAACAACAAACTCCTTTATAATGTTGTTGTACAGAAATTCAATTACATGAAAGTCAGATACATTTTGTAAAAACCAGCAATCTGGCCAGTCTGACTTATCAAGCAGAGATCACGTCAACGTGGTAGTCATGTGATACAACAATACTCCAAAAGTTGTTCTCAGAATATATAAATATAGAGAATTTTGTGTTTTATCGTTTTTGTATTCTTATTACAACCAGTATACGACTTTCATTTAATATATTTTTTTCTTTTTCTCTACAACATTTGAAAATGTGGGTTGTTAGAGTTGTGTACAGTACTCATGCGACTAGCAATGCAAATCGCGAGCACCAGGTCACATTTCATCAACGATGTGGTTTTATCTTGTCTTTCAGCAGATTAAAGACATAACGATTTTAATATAATTTCTGAGAAAATAAATAATTTTCATATCAATTTCATGCATGTATCACCTGATCTAGAAACATTTAAAGTTTGCTAGGCCATCTGGTAAGTGGCTATGCTTTGCCACCACCATGTTGGCCTCTTGTGATGCTAGATTGGTTTTCATACTTTGTAAGTAAGGAACGATACAGATATCAAGCTGACTTTGAAAATAAAAGTCTACTAGACAAATCTAATCCAGTGGTCGTTTGGATTGACTCAACATATATGTTTATTGCAAGCAACCAAATAATCCATACTGCACACTCCGAATATTCTGGTTAGAACTCGACAAATTTAACTCATGATCAGTTTAGTTATGACTCAATTATGTGATTGTTTCGGACGTCAAGTGGTGGCGGAAAATTCATGCGTTTTTCTCGACTTTCATCAATATCTGTGAAATTCCAACGACTTTTCACGGTCGGGAAAAAAATGACCCTTTCTCCAGATTCTTTCTCGATAGTGTGGGAACCCTGTTGTAAATCATTGGGCAAACAGATGCAGGAAAATATATAATTTATAGAAAACAAAGTCTAACTATTACCCTAAAAATGTAATCACATAGATCATAACTGTAGCTGACAATGCCATGTTGTGGAATTTGATAAGCATGATATGGTCAAGGTTGTTTTCTCACAGCACAATTTTGTAAAATGCAAAAACAAGCAGTGAAGCAAATACTATTTAAACAGTGCATGACATTACTGAAAGTGCATAGATAAATAATTAAACCATAAGTTTGTAATCCTATCAATCAATTTTTGCAATGATGGTGAGTGGCTATAATAAGAAAATCTCTTTCTAAAAATAGATGCACTCACGTCATGCAAGGTGCCATATTTGTTCTTGGATGTGTCGATTCAGTTGGAAAAAAGGGTCTAGTTCATTCATATATCAACTTTAATGCTTCAGTGTCTTGTCTATCAATAATTACAGTAATGTTTTATCATAAATACTGAAATTAAAATGAACAATATGATATGAAGACACTTATGAATTTGCTTTCATGTACATCTTACATGGGTTGCTTCAAACTAGTTTAAAAATCTTTTCAACTGCTGCTTCATAGTGAATTTTTTTCAGAAAGTAAAAAACAAAATTGTTTATGTGGTAGGTGATTCTTGAGTAATCATTATCACCATCTTGCAATCATAATACTGTAATCTAATTACTTCTATCAGTTAAAATTAACTACAAAGGAAAGTTTCTGCTGTGCTCTTTTAAAGTCATATGGCCAGGATATGCAACATGTCACTCCATCAGAACACTTTCAAGTATGAGTACACTGCATATGAATATGATAATTTTATACACATACAAAATGTGTTTATAATAAACATACAACAGAGAATTTTCTAGATGAATATAATGTTTTGCTTAAAACCAATGCTAAATGCAAATAGCCATACTGAGAAATAGAGGGCATAATTCAAATAAGAGAATGAAAGCATACACACACACACACACACACCTCCCTATATCTTCTCATTGTTCAGGTGTCACTTCTCCCTACTCTGTCCAAAAGAAGTCACTTCTCCCTAAAAATTTAAGTCTAGCTTGACCCATGATAACACTGAGTTTTTTTTATGGTTTCTCTAGTTTCATCCACTGCTTCTTGCATCCACCCTGTTCCAAGATGAGTTTATATATATATTTATGTTATTTTGTACAACCTATAACATAAAATAATAAAGACAAAAACACACCCAGCTTTTACAATTCCAATAATTTACCTTGACTTTTTAAATACTCTACTTGACCAAATGTTTTCTTGAAAGTGACTGCAATTCCTTTCCCCATTTTTAAATCTCTGGAGACACAGTGAGCCAAGGAATCTGTTTTGGGACAGTCAAACAGATCACCCTGTTGATACTTGAGGATGAAGGACTACAAAAAAGAATAGAACAAACTTTAAAGATTTCAATAGAGTATTCACAATTATTTTCCTTGCAGTTACTGAGATGATCCACCATTACAAGTCCTGAACTTTTAATACATTACTCCCTAATGATAATGCTGTCCATGCAAGACATAATGTATACTGCTTTGAAATGAAGTACCTGATATTGTAGTCCCTCATTATAATGCTATCATGGAGGTTACATAGTATACTGCCTAAAAACAAGATCACTTTATAATGAAGTAAAGATACAGTGTACAGTACTTTCTCATTATAACAGTGTCCATGAAAGCCATATAGTATACTGTTTTATAATGGAGTACAATATACAGTACTAACTTATTATAACACTGTCCATGAGAACCATACAGTATACTGCCTTATAATGGAGTACAAGACACAGTACTAACTCATTATAATTATGTCCATGAGAACCATACAATATACTGCCTTATAATGGGGTACTAGATAGTGTATAGTACTCATTATACCACTGTCCATGAGAACCATATAGTATAATGCCTTATAATGGAGTAATAGATAGTGTACAGTACTCCTGCATTAAAAAGCTGTCCATGAGAACCATACAGTATACTGCCTTATACTGGAGTAAAAGATACAGTACTCTTTCATTATAACACTGTCCATGAGAACCATACAGTATACTACCTTATAATGGAGTACAAGATACAGTGTATAGTACTCTTGCATTATAACTGTTCATGAAACCATTAGGTATACTGCCTTACAATGGAGTACAATATACAGTGTACAGTACTCCGGCATTATAACACTGTCAATGAGAACTATAAAGTATACTGCCTTATAATGGAGTAGAAGATAGAGTACTAACTCATTATAACACTGTCCATGAGAACCATACAGTATAATGCCTTATAATGGAGTACAATATACAGTGTACAGTACTCCGGCATTATAACACTGTCAATGAGAACTATAAAGTATACTGCCTTATAATGGAGTAGAAGATAGAGTACTAACTCATTTTAACACTGTCCATGAGAACCATGCAGTATATTGCTTTATAATGGAGTACAAGACACAGTACTAACTCATTATAATGATGTCCATGAGAACCATACAATATACTCCCTTATAATGGAGTACAAGATACAGTGTACAGTTCTCCTGCATTATAACACTGTCCATGAGAACCATGCAGTACTGCCTTATAATGGAATACAAGATACAGTGTACAGTACTCCCTCATTATAACACTGTTCATGAGAATTGCTGTGCTGTATACTGCCTTATAATGAAGTACATGATACAATATTCTCTCATTATAATGCTGTTCATGACAGCCAAAGTGTATACCATCTTAAAGTGAGCCTGCCTTATAATGAAGTACAAAATACATAACATTGTACTCCTACATAATGAAGTAGGATTGATGAACATACTATCATATATCAGGAATTGTTACAATAAATGGACCTATAGTGAAAAAGTGATGCACTATATAATGCAAGGCAGAGACTGATTGCATCACAATATGTACAGTAAATTTACCTTTTTTTGCAGAAGCTTGAAATATATTTAACATAGGAAAAGCCTGAAATTGCACCAGAGATTTTTCACAATGTAGCACATTTGTGTTCTTAGTGTGTACAACAGTAACTACATGTATACCACATTGCTCTGAATATCTCTTGATTTTTTTTCAATTTGTGTTCAGTTTGGTACATTAAAAAAATCAATAATTCTAATCTCTGACTGTTGTGTAAACAGACAGACAATATTTCCTTGCTGATGAGAAGAGATTGGTATCAGTCTAGTTCATCTGATTCATGAATATTGGCTTCTTTTTTTCACAGTGCTCAACTCCATAATGATATCTCAACCACAAAGATCTGGTTGATGAATTTTGTTTGAACATCCACTGTGGACAAGATATATACTGATACGCATCATGTCAAATATATACATTACAAATAACAAATAACATGAACAGCGCTATACAGCCATAATTGCACTGACATGCTGTTCAACACTAAATAACAAGAAATTAGCATTATTCAAGTACAATGCTATATGACCTAGCCAAATGTTATCAGCAGTTGGTCATACAATTTTGGTCTAAGGTGCTTGCCTTTACAGATCACTCATGTATCTCACCACTGTCCCCATGAGTCTCAATCCTGGCTTGACCAGTTGTGGGTATGTAAGAAAGCTTGCCAGTAGCTTTCCATGTGTCATTGGTTCTTCTCAGGGTTTTTCCAGGTTCTTCCTCCATTAAATATATTGGCTGCCATGTATCATGTGCTGAAAAATAGCATTAAACTCCACAAAACCAAACCAATCAACATTTCCAAGGGAGATAAATCTAATTGCAGCTAAAATTTCATTGCACGCAAGTTTGATCTTCCTGCATCTATTGCAAAATGTTCCAAAAATGGCAGTGTTCCTTTCAGTTGTGGTAAGTAAAAAATGAATACATCACGAAACCTATTAAAAGTCAAATATTTTAATACTTGCAATAATGTTGGGGAATGATAATTTCATATTTCCAGCACAAATTTTAAACTTATATCATTTCTAATAAATTAAGCATAATTTGTAAAAAATTGGCATGGATTTTATTTTATACAGGTGAAAGACTGTATATTCATATATAAATCAAATCCAACTGCAAGCTGCATGGACCCAGATCTGATTTTTATAATGCACCAGCAGATTGGGCCTATGCAGTTTGTTTCACCAAATCGATACAGCAAAGTACATATTGTATATACTTGCTTATAAATTGACTCTGACAAAAAACTGCACAGACCCACATCTTTCGTCACATAATGCGCTGGTAGTTCTGGATCTTTACACTTTGTAAGGAGCATTCAGTAGAACAAGCAACATAGACCCTGATCTGCAGGCACATTATGCAAAAACAGATTAGGATCTTTGTTGTTTGCAGTTTTCCTCAACTTATAAGTAAATATATATGGTACACCTTGATCTGCCCAGGTAAACGATGAGAGTTTGCAGCTTAAAGATAAGTAATGGACAACTTTTACAAATGGATGATGTCAATACATTTGTGTCACAAAATTATTAGTAGTCCCTCCAGAAACTCGTACTATCAAAGCATTTAAGACATAATGCTAATGATATACTGATTTTACCATCTTCATTGTGTTTAAAGCAAAGCAACTTTAAACTGTGCTCTATGCCTTTTTATTAAGTTTAAGATCTGATTTAAGCTTACTGAACAGGGATTAATTAGCTGTCAACAGTATTTAATTAGCTTATTCAACAGCCATTAATTAGCTTATTCAACAGCCATTAATTAGCTTATTCAACAGTGATTAATTAACTTATTCAATAGCATTAATCATCTTATTTAATTAGCTTATTCAACAGCCATTAATTAGCTTATTCAACAGCCATTAATTAGCTTATTCAACAGTGATTAATTAACTTATTCAATAGCCATTAATCATCTTATTCAATAGTGATTAATTAGCTAATTCAACAGCGATTAATTGGCTAATTCAACATCCATTAATTAGCTTATTCAACAGTGATTAATTACCTTATTCAACAGTGATTAATTAGTCATGTCAAAAGGCTGCAGCTGTTGGCGGACCATGTGTACCCGGAATCCCAGTGCGGCTTCAGAGCAGGCAGGTCGATGACAGACATGATCTTCTCCCTATGACAACTCCAAAAGAAGTGCAGAGAGCAAGGTCAAAAACTCTACATGATGTTTATTGACATCACCAAGGCTTTTGACCTGGTCAGCAGGAAGGGCCTTTTTGAACTTCTTAGTAAGATCAGTTGCCCCCCAAAATGCCGCAGCATGATAATCTCTTTCCATGTCGATATAAAGGCAACAGTCCTGTATGATGAATCCTCCTCAGCCTCCTTCCCAATCAACAGCAGTGTGAAGCAGGGATGTGTGCTGACGCCAACCATTTTGGGGATCTTCTTCTCCCTGCGCTTGTCCTACACCTTTGACTTGTCCACTGATGGCATATATCTACACACCAGGTCCGATGGGAGGCTGTTCAACCTGGTACTTCTGTGCTCGAAGACCAATGTGATGTCAGTACACATCAGGGAGATGCTTTTTGCAGATGATGCTGCTCTTGTGACCCACAATGAGGATGCCCTCCAGAAACTGAAAGACTGTTTCGCTGATGCCTGCAAGCAGTTTGGGCTCACCATCAGCCTGGAAAAGACAAATGTCAGCGTGCAAGATTCCACCATTGCCCCTTCCATCAGAATTGACAGTGTCACCCTGGAAGCAGTCAACAGCTTTACTTATCTGGGGTCAACCATCAGTAACATTCTCTCGCTTGATGTGGAGCTGGACAGAAGGCTTGGAGAGGCAAACAACATCATAGCACGACTAATGAAGAGGGTGTGGGAAAACAACGTGCTGACAGAGCATTCCAAGATCTAAGTCTACCAGTCCTGCGTCCTCAGCACCCTTCTATATGGATGTGAGACCTGGAGCACCTACATGAGGCAAGAGCCCTGGCTCAACTCCTTCCACATTCGGTGCCTAAAACACATCCTGTAAATCAGCTGGCAAGACCGCATCCTACACAGCAAGATCCTGCAGCGTGCAAGTACCCCCAGCATGTACTCCCTGCTCAGCAAATGCCGCCTTCAATGGCTGGGACAAGTCCGATGCATGGAGGATGGGAAGCTGCCAAAGGACATCCTATATGGACAGCTGGCCACTGGCATGAGAAGAGTCAGCCACCCCTCACTCTGTTTCAAGGATGTGTGCAAGAGGGACATGAAGGCATACGACATTTCACCTGATGGCTGGGAAGTGCTGGCCAAGGACCCAGGCACCTGGAGACTGACATTAAGCATGGGCATAGCAGTCGCTGATGTGAGGAGAGGCCAGTTGGCGGCAGAGAAAAATGAGAGAAAGAAGAGTGCGGCAGCAACACCAGTAACCCAGACTTCCCAGTATGTCTGCACCAACTGCAATAGGGACTGTTACTCACACATAGGCCTGCACAGCCAAAGCAGATGATGCCAACACCCCAGAGACAGAGGACACTCCAAAGGCGCTATTTGCATGGTCTCTCGAGACTAAGCCGCCACTGATGATGATGATGAATTAACTTATTCAACAGTGATTAGCTATTTCAACAGTGATTAATTAGCTTATTTCAACAGTGATTAATTGTATTGAACAGCCATTAATTACCTTAGTCAATGGTGATTAATTAGCTTAGTCAACAGTGGTTAATTAGCTTATTCAACAGTGATTAATTAGCTTATTCAGCAGTTATTAATTAGCTTAGTCAACAGTGATTTATTAGCTTATTCAACAGTGATTAATTAGCTTATTCAGCGGTTATTAATTAGCTTATTCAACAGAGATTTATTAGCTTATTCACCTGATTAATTAGCTTATTCAATGGTGATTTATTAGCATAGTCAACAGTGATTAATTGAGCTAATTCAACAGTGACTAATTAGCTTATTCAACAGCCATTGATTAAGCAAGTGTTCAAGTGGTTACAGTCTTCTCTGATTATTATAAGTAATATTTTCAGTAAGGAAAAATAGTGCCACAACCAGTTTACTAATAAACAGCTTGGGTTAAAACATCAATGCACAAGAATTTGTAATGATACGAACTGCGATATGGCAGTGTGCTGATATGTACTAATAAAGTGATATATCATTACACCAATAGTAACAATATCAAAATTTTAGAAATGGACACCATGGTCACTGTACAGAATGTTCAGAACCAATTAGTCATCACAAAAGGTCTTCTGGTGAAAACCCTATGCCAAAATTACTTTCCATATATCAATTGGAAGACTTTCAAGATGACTCATGGCAGCCATACTCTACTCAGATCATCACCATCTTCATTTAGAACCAACTAGATAAACTGTCTTTTGTTATAAAAAAACTGTTGATATGATCATCCATCCAGGACAAGCAGCAATAATAAAATTTTCAAGCTGGCTACCATATTGAAAATCAGACAGGCACAACTTTCGTATAAAACCAACTATAATTATTTTAGCAACCACATGTCAATATGACCAGCTGTTTAAGAGGAGCAGAAATAACAAGATTTTCAAGACAGCCACCAAGGTGGCCATGCTGGATGTCATATCAGCACCATTTTGTAGAACCAATGTGATATGATGATCTGATTAGAGATAGTAACAAGATTTTCAAAAGGGCTGCCATGGGTGGCCATGTATGAAGTTCGAGGGACACAATTGTTCTGAGCCAACCAGGTCATGAGATGAATAGGTCAGTAACGTTTGGTGTCAATCCTCTCAGTAAGTTAGGAGAAATAGCTGTTTTCTTGATCAGAATTTGATCCGTTACCTAATTTAAATACATCTGATTCTATTGGAGGTGGCTATCCACAACACATACAATTTTAAAGATGAAATCTACCGGTAATGAAACAAATCTAAAGATTTTAATTCTTTTTTAAAAATAATTTTTTTTAATACACATTTCATTCTGATATTACTGAAATAAGAATGAACAGTCTGCTGACCTGAGGATAGACCAAAACATGACTCCAGCAAAAACACTCAAGTTAGTATTCTGAGTTTTTATATATTTTATTGTTATTACATTGTGTAATATGCTTTTAGAGGAATATATTAGGGCAGCTCATATATTTTTTCCTTTAATTCATGTCCAAATGTGTTTTTTCCCAATGCTAAAAAAACACTGGCTAACAAACATGAGAGTCAAGAATACATCTGAAGTCTAACTCAGGATCCTCCTTACTGGCTTGAACTTAGCTTGGAAGAGTATTGGCAAGCAGTTGGCAGCCTTAAAAACCCAGCCACTACAAAACTCGTGTTTGAACGTCTTTGCAAACTGAACATGGTTTCATCTCTATCACATTGTAATACTGATACAGAAAGTACATTTGCCATTCTTTGCAGAAAAGTCAAGGACATTCAAGGGGAAATCTAGACCTGAAAACTACTGAAAGCATGTTAGGTGTAAAACTTAATAAATACAATGTATGTCCCCAGTGGTCACCAGTCAGTGATCTTGTAAAGGAAACTAAAACTGTGTGTGTGTGTGATTTGGATTTTAACGTAACTTCAACAATTTTTCAGTTTTATCGCTACAATATCTGCAGTGTGGCAGTTTATAGTGATATCTAGCACTGGGGCATCATACCGCAGACAAGTTGCATCATGTCCCAACCAGTCACATTACACCAGGCCGACCAGTCCTAACACTAACCTCTTAATGCTGAGGGAAAAACAAGGCAGCTGCTAGTACCAGTTTTATAAGTCTTTGTTATGACTTGGCCAGGGTTCCAACCTGTGATCTCATGCCTCCAAGGTGACTGCTCTAAATACTTAGGCTACCACAGTGGTTACTAAAACTGTTTGTGGATTTTTAAGAAAGTATCTGCAGTGAACTATGATGTATACAACTCTTCCTTTCTCATTTAATTGATAATACACTGATTATCATTCACTAATTATTACTGTAACATTTTCCATTAGAATCTGATTCATGTTTAAAACTTGCTGTTTTATTATAGTATTAAGATAATACATATTTCACAGAAAAAAACCCACTATGTTTTCTTTTCAATCCCCCTTACAAAACATACAATTTATTTAGATAAAAATCAAATGGTTTAGAAGCCAATCTAGTGATTAAAATTCTTAACTTCACTGGTTTTCTGTTCTGGTTCTGTCAGATGTATAACTTTCTGTCAGCAAGTCAAACATGAATTGGGTTCACCGACAGCCTTGCACCTATTACATAAAAAAATGTATTTAAAGTTGCCATTGCAAAAGCACACATTTGATAGCCAATCAATATTTAAAGCAACATTAAAAACAGCTGATATGATTACTATTCCACGGACTTTCTTATTTCACTGACAAACAAAAATGAACCAATTACATCATAGGCAGAGGCTCGATGTGGCAGAGTGGACTAACGCTCTTGCCTTTACAGACGACTGACAGCTCACCTCTGTCCACATGGGTTTGAATCTTGGGTTCAGCCATCATGGGTATGTAAGAAAGCTTGCCGATACAAACATTCCCAATATCTTGGCACTACAATACAAACATTCCCAATATCTTGGCACTACAATACAAACATTCCCAATATCTTGACACTATTTTACTAAACAGGGTACATGATAAAATTTGTTTATTTAAAAAATCCTGGAAGGATTTAAAGTAGTGTGCTGAATGGTGCTTACTCACACAGGTTTTCAAAGTGAATGTGAAAATTGTCAACTGATCAAAGCTTGATATTAGGCACTCTGAGTCTTCATAACCTTATCTATTATGGTTTGGCCAATATGACATCATCTGACACCCTAAAATTCAAATGAACCCTTTTTGATAACATAGACACCATATGACTAATGGTTGTTTTGTTGGAACAGATCAAATGAAAATAAAATTCAGCTAATAAAACCCACTTGCATAAAGAGGACTCAAGTATTGTAAATTGTGTCCAAAATTAAAAATATACAGTTTTTTATAAGGATTTCTGTGTCCTTGCAAACCTGCTTTGGGACTTGTTACAATTAAGACACGAGCCACGTAATGAATATTTTATATTATTTTTTAAAGTATATCTGGATACTGCATCAAATATGGTCCATAGGTTTTTTCACCTTTCCTTTAAATCCCCTAAAATATATCACACATGAATTAAGCTTTAAAGAGAATGGTTCACTAAATGTGTTTTTCATAAACTGATTTTTTAAAAAAGAAAAAGTACTGATTTTAAACTTTTGTTATTAATATTACCACCAACTTTCCTCCAGATGCCATGGTTCTCTTTATGATCCAATCAGTTCCTCTCAAAAATTCTGGAAAAAAAAGTTGCATTAGTTTATTGGCAAGATGGAAGAAAAATAAGAGTCCCTCTAAGGGCATTAATTTCAGTCTTTCCTTTACCCAGATGGGACAAATGTGATTTTTAAAGATTGGATCTGGTAGGAAAATATTGGCAAATAAAGTTGAGTGTGTGATTTGGGTTTGGGATTTTAATCTAGAGAAATACTGCCAAATAAAGTTAATGAATAAGGCAACTTTAAACTCTCCACATTAATGTATTCTTGGCAAATGATGGCTCTTGCCATAAAGGGTGTAGGGTATGGTGGAAAGTACCACCAATTCCCCAAATATCCATGGTCACTGATGCTGATGAACATAATACCACACAATAAACAAAATTACATTTAAAGGAATCTTGTTTGGAATTACTATAAGTAATTTTGGGAATTTCTTACAGCTCATATGATTATTTAAGATAACTGCATGATAATAATTACTACATGTTCTTACACCAAGCAAGGAACAAAATAAGAAACAATAAAATTAAAGAAATGCAAATTCCAACACTTAAGTTGTGAAAGAAGGGTAAAGACAGCAGGCAGCTTCTATTTATAATGAAGTAATGCAAACAACTTGACAATGTTTGGGACCTCCTGGCGTCAATCAGGTAATAAAGTAAAGTTGTGTGCATTTCTTATAACCTTGATTCCTTTTGTTCTTAGATTGGAGGATGAGGGGATAAGACAAATGGGATGGTGTGTGAATACTTCAGCACTTGTGCATATTCATGACTCCTATTATTGCATGCAAATATAACCATATATCATGTGTATTAACAACCATAATGATATTAGTGATATAAAAAAAATATTCGTGTATCATGGGGGAGGTATGAAGTGTCTGTATCGTAAGAAAAGAAAAATCAGGTACAAATTGTGATGTTTAAAATGTATAAAATAGTACCAACTGTAATGTAGATATCCTATTTGGCCCTAGAATTAAACCAACATCTGTTGATTTAGGGCATTTTTGTAACCACTAGTTCATGTAACCACAGAGGTTCGTTACAAAGAAAATTAGGAGTATCCGTCAATGAATCAAGGGATTGGGGGGTGGGTCTAACCTGTAACAGTACAGACACACACACACACACACAATACGATCCCTTGATTCATTGATGGATACTCCTGAGTTTCTTTGTAACGAACGCCTGTATTTGTAACTAACATAACCAGTTTGGTTATTTTCATTTTCATTTTACCAGCAAACAATACCTATAATTGGAAACGTGCCCAACCGGTCTAAAATGACAAGATTACTCTTACAAAATGACAAGATTACTCTTACATTACCTGCGAAAAATAAAATAAAAATTCGTTGTGAGGTCAAATTGCGATGGATATTATTAAAGGTCTTGCATGGAAATCTGACAAACATAGATATAACATTGTACACGGGACCAAATCTGGCACACCTGTCTCTCGCCTGGCAACCTCAATATATTTAATATAACCAGTTCTCAATGGACCTGATAAATGTGTCTGGTACCAGACAAGCACTGTAACCAATCAGATTATCTTCGGTCTTTTCCGTCGAATTAAGGATAAGTGAAACGGGGGACCAGTCTAGCCCACTATTAAGGTGGAAGGGGACAGTTTCATAAATTGGCCATGCCAAATTTCTTAACTTTAAGGCTATAGTGTGATTTTTTGAGCCATTATTGTGTAATAATTAAAGATATGGATATATTTGAATTTAATCTTTCTGGCTCGTGTTGGACTTGAAATTGATATGAGGCATGTTCACCTCATATAGTCACTGCACAAGCAGCAGAGAGGGTGGACAGACCAATGGTCGAAAAACGTCCAAATGTCGAAAATAAGCCTTCCTACAAATGATCGAAAAATAAAAA
The DNA here is from genome assembly GCA_028554795.2 of Sinohyriopsis cumingii. NCBI lineage: Eukaryota > Metazoa > Mollusca > Bivalvia > Unionida > Unionidae > Sinohyriopsis > Sinohyriopsis cumingii. The sequence continues at coordinate 45,780,792 of CM068827.1, forward strand.
AAGAGTCGACAGATTTAAAAAAGCGTCGACACCTTACTGAGAAAATCTCTCAGGGGTTTGTCTAATTAATATTACTTCATTGTCGTTGGTGATTTTTTCAAGTTTATTATGTACGCGTTTTATGCAATTACGTCATCGCGAGGTCCCCCACCCTCTCTGCTGCTATTAATTTATCCAAATATTTTATCAAGTCCAATACGATATCTTGTTCTAGGATCATGTAGTGCTATTGTTATAAATCCATGCGGAGTAGCTTGCGCTCGTGAAAAGAAATTTTTGAATTTAATTATATCCATGTCACCGCTGCACCAAGTTTGATGAATATTTCTCATCGTGTGTGTATCAACTCCATTAAACACAACTAAAATATTACAGTTATCTCTGATCACTTTTGGTATTTGTGTGTATCGTTGAGTAACATAAATGACATCAGTGTTTTTATGTCTACCACGGGAAAAAATCCTAGCTGGATTTGATTGTTTATCCAGCATCACATCATCGTATTATGTTATCTTTATCTATTCGCGCGTTTTCATTAAAATCCTTGAGCACATCATAACATCGTCATCAACTGACGGGGCTACCAGATACAATTTATTCCACTTTAACCATCTCATTATAAGATTAAGTAACAACTGTGTCTTTCCACTTCCAGATGGTCCTATTATTATCATTCTGATGGAATTTGGTAACGCAGGATGGTGCTTGATAGATTCTCGTTTTCTTGTCGCTGAAAAATCAATTATATCCATGCTGTATAAAATATCCATGGATTTATATTGTGTGAAGTGCAGGACGCGTACCCCGACGGATACACTAACAACTATTACCACAAAAAATAATAGATCAGCGGTTACGGGTAAGTGTACGCGGTGTGGTACAAAGAAATTTAAATTTATCTCCACGCAGTCAGGTGAAAAACCAAAGCAAAAGCCAAAACCAAAGCCAAAGTCAAAGCCAAAGTCAAGTAAAAAAAAAGCAACGCGGAGGTGATATTGCAGCAAAATTAACAAAGTTACCGGGAACTCCGTGGGCTAAATACCCAGGAGAAAAACATCTACCAGGATATAATTATTGCGGTCCTGGTACTCGACTCGATATCAGGCTTGATAATCAGGATCAACCAAAACCAGGCGAGGAACCAATAAACGCTATTGATAAAGCATGTCATGCTCATGATGTTGCGGATAAAAGCAATGATCTACAACATAGGCATATTGCAGAAGTGAAATTAATTCATGCGTTAAATGCTATAAAAAATAAAAATATCAAAGAAAAATCAGCTAATTGGTTAGTAAGATCTGCGATGAAAGGTAAATTAGCACTAGGTGCAGGTAATATATAAAATGGAATCGATTTATTATTCACCAATTGGATACTGGAAAGGTAAAGCAGCAATTAGTAAACTTGCTGATGCAGCAGCGGTTAAACATTCTACTGCTAAAGCGTGGTTATCCAAACAGGCAATATGGCAAATTTATCTACCGCTACCTGAGCAAATTCGATTTGCACATTTCGATGTTAGTGTTCCTAATGAAGTTCATCAAGCTGACATTCTGTTTTTACCACATGATACTGTACGTAGAAAAACGTACAAATACGCGCTAACCGTTGTTGATGTTGCAAGTAGATATAAAGATGCAGAACCGCTATCAACGAAAACAGCATCTGAAGTAGCCGATGCTTTTAAACGAATTTATCAACGAGGTGGTCTACGATGGCCACAGCTGCTACAGGTTGATCCTGGCAAGGAATTTCTTGGCCCAGTTTCATCGTTGATGAAACAGCATAATACCAAAATACGACGAGGGCATACTGCAATTCATCGTGATCAGGCAATTGTTGAACGATTTAATCGAACGCTAGCTGAGCGGTTATTTGGATATCAATACGCGAAGGAATTTATTCAGGATACGAGATCTCGTGAATGGGTGGCATGATTACCAAGTGTGATAGCAGCGTTAAATAATGAGATCACTCGAACAACCAACATGAAACCTATTAATGAAATTACAAGCGCGCATATACCTACACAACAACGTGATCTTTCAGCATAGCCAGTATTAGGTAATATCACAGTAAGGTATTTATATGAGCCCGGTGAACCTGAAGGCGGTAAAAAAAAGAGCGACTGATCCTATTTGGAGTGTTACCACACACAAGATATCCACCGTAACAAGATCCTCAGGTAGACCTGCAATCTACCGATTAAATTCAACTGCTCCTCAACGTGGATTTGTACGTGAACAATTACAAGTAATTCCCGAGGATACACAATTACCACCGCGATCACTTAACTAGCTCCGTTACGTCGATTACACTCAAGACAGGTCAACATAGTATTTTCTTGTGTATGACGGCGATTGTTATCTTTTCTATCTATGGTAAATTGTCTTGGATTATTATTTAAATAGCTCCATAACATCACACAATTACAAATTGTACAATGATTATTCTGTTGTTGTTTCAGCGCGTTAATAAATTCAACATCAAGATCAAATTCTCGATTATTTTTTTTATCAGACTGTTTATAACCAGCTAATTTTTTTTCTTATTATATCACTTTGACATTCGTCAATATCGTCACTAGTCACTGACTCGTCCAAGACGATTCGTCTCAATTGAGATAGTTTTCTAACTCGAGACACTGCGAGATAAACTAGGTTCGACCATTCGATACGATCATCGACGATCCAAACAACTGTATCAGTAATGGTTAATCCCTGAGATGAATGAATCGTCATTGCGTATCCAAGCGTCCACGGGGATTTATCAGCACGTAGAGCATCTTCAACAACATCAACATCAACTGCGACAATATCATTCAGCACAAGATTCTGTTTCCTTGACTCTGTCTGTCCTGGTATATCAACGTCAATATTCTGCCGCCGTGTATCTGCTGGTCGATAACATAACGGAACAGGCAATGTTGGATATTTTTCTTTATGTAATTGAAATAATTCCCGTTGAAGTTTATCACGAATTATCTTTCTACTTGCAACTATCAGATCATTTGGTCGCCATGTTTGTAGAAAGTCATTCATGGGTGTTTCTGAAATTATTCCACGCATTACTTCACACTGAATTTTATTCGGTTGTAGTCTGATTAATTTTTTAAATTCCTTCAACGTTGCATCAAGTGCTCTATGATCATCAGTTATTTCTTCATAGTAATCAACGTATTTACTCTGGTCCTTACACAGCAGTGTGACATTTCTAGGACATAGTGTGGGACAGGGACAAGTTGAACCTATTGATGCTAACGTAAATTCTATCTCTGAATTCCCTGTGTCTATCAGTAAAAAAGCAGCTGATGCGATTTTTAGGTATGGCTGGATATTATCGGAAATTTTGCTCCCGTTTTTCTATAACTGCTGAACCCCTGATCCATGTCTTGCGCAAGAAAACAAAGTTTCATCGGTCTTAAAAATGTCAGGAGGCTTCGATCATTTAAAAGCCATACTGAGGAGTGCATCGGATCCTTCAGCTCCAAATTTCAGTCAATCATTTAAAATGTCTGTTGATGCAAGTGATGTTGGGGATGGCACAGTATTGTTTCAAGACAACAAAAATGACGTAGATCATCCAGTGTGTTATTTTTCTAAGAAATTAAACAAACACCAGACAAATTATTTCGCAATTGAGAAGGAATGTTTGGCTTTGATATTGGCTTTGCAACAGTTTGTAGTTTATATTAGTTCTGCTCCTCCGATTCTTTGGGAAGGTGAAAAACAAAAATCAGTGATTATTAAGGTGGAGTCTGATGTTAGCCGGATTAATTGGTTTTATTTTCATTATGTAAACAACTAAGACATAGTTCATTTCTTTGTGAGTGTAAGTTAAATATTAAGATTATTATCTTAGCCTAAGTCATGGACATAATGTTTATCATGTTCTTTAGAATAATTTTAGTAACAGACCTTCTAAGTATAGCTTAGATTGTTCTAGAAATGATCTTTTGGCACTCATCCGGGTTATAGTTTTGTTTATATATATATATATATATATATATATATATATATATATATATATATATATATATATATATATATATATATATATATATAATAGTGTTTTTATTACATGCAAAATCACAAAGGCACACTTATAGGTAACTAATACATCATTTACTATGCCCACGTGCACAATCGCAAAAACATTCATCTCAAACATGCATCTAGAACATATACTAAAACACATGCAAGCACAGTTAAATAGTTAATAAAATGTATTACAAACGCTTAAAAGCAGGTACAAAGACATCTAACAATGATTAAACGTACTACCATCTAATGAATGCAATAGCAATCAAGCAGTACATATACAAGAAGAAATTCGTTCATGATACAACATCAGCCGGTTGAAGGCCGTAGAGAGTGATCACGGGCCCTGGGGTAAGAAACACCCGGGCCTCTCCTAGTTCTTGTTCAAACAAAAACAATTCTGTTATAAAATAAAAAAGTGAATATATCCCCGGTTGCCTCCCCCTTCTCTTGTCGGCCCTAAGCAGATTGACAATGGCCATGCTTAAATTTGGCAAAGTGGAAAATTAGGTTTCCCCTCCAGCATGACGTTAAACTGTACTGGCAACGAGGATAATATAGATTTCACTCAAGATTTGATATATTCTGGTGCTAAATCATTACCGCTTTTTTATACAATGACACGTGTGAAATTTAATACTATATTTAAAGTGTAAGATATTACATTTTTGAAAAGGTATTTGCTTGCTGTAATAATTGAATGATTTAACACTATTCACAAAACCAGGTTTGCGTCTTTGTTATGTAACATCTTTTCGTTATTGCCCACCAAATAAGTGCACCATAATCAAGAATGGGGGTAACATAAGCATTACAAAAAAAATATTTTTTGCGTCGTCAGAAAGATATTTGCTAAGCTTTCTTAAGTAAAGCAGACACAGAGGAGAGTTTGGAATATACATTTCTCATATGTTTAGCCCATTTTAATGTTTCATATATCAACCTAATATTGTATTCGACATCACTGCATTTATAACGGATTCGTCGGTGAAAAGATTGAGAGTTCAGCGTTGCTAACATTTGTTGGCTACTAAGTCATACGCAGGCAGTTTTTTGTTTTGTTTATTATTTACCATGTTGCTGTTATGACACCCTTACTACACCATTTATGGCATTCCATAGATGCATGTCTGTTTCAGTAAGTATATTTAACTTTAAATACATGATAATATCAAGAGTATGTTCGTCATTATTAGATTCATAAAAAGGATCCAAGATACTTATCTACAGGGTGGATGGCAATCGAAATGACATTAACACAATACTTCTTAGTGGAGAGCAAGATTAAACGCATCATTTATGAAAACAAAGCTAGGGACGGTTAATTATGAAAACTGTTGTACGAACAATTTGGTTGTATAAGTGTCTTGAGTCCTTTTGGCGTCATTGATATCGTTATGTCATAATCTCAACAATGGCATTACTATCGCAAAGGATGAGACAAAAAACATAACAGCTTGCTGTACGCACATTTTTTTCTTCTTCTCGTCCCTATGCAAATATAATCTAGGCAGGGTGAGATTATGATAAAATTGATCTCCAGTGATGTAGGTAAAAAAAAAAAAAGCGCAACTGCCTGCGAAGACCGTGTTACCTCGAGATCCGCTGAGTTTTAATTGTCATTCAGTCATTCTGGTGAAAAAGAGAAGATGAAACATTAAAACTATTAGGGCTTGAACTGCTGGCTAAAGGCATAACACTTTTGTATTTTCCTTGATTTTTCCACAAGAAAGAAAACAAACAAAACAAAAATATAATACAAGATTAGAAGTTTCTGCAAGAAAGTGGATTCGTGCTTGCATTCGAGTGAAGCGAGAGCAACAGATAGGGAGCGATTTGAGATGTGATCAGTCTGTACAAAAATACTGCTCCGAATGTTGCGCTCTAGCTCGTCCGAAGACGCCGTACTCTGCACGCTCCTCACAGCTCATAATCTTTTATCTCTGCCGAAAGTCGAAACCTTCGGCCCACGACAGTGAACATTAATGCACGAGCACGTTGTCTGGCAGCTACCTTATATATGTTATCACAATCTGAAATCCAAACAAAAACGTTAAAAAAGAACCAGACTGTGTTTGGAGGCACAAATGCGCTATACACCATCGCCGTTAAGTAAGCGTTTCTGTAATCTAGCGATTTACTATCCAGTTTTGGATATTATCCCTACACCAAGCAAATCAGAGGACACTTATTTACGCTAAGAGTAACATAATAGCTCCAAACACTTGGTCCTGTAACTTTACTTATTTTCATGAATTGCTAAGGCCAATATGACATCGGTCTTGATTGTAGTTTAAACTGGATAAAGCTCATCGTAAAAATGTTAACATGCGCTGTTTTTTTATTTACGTCAGGCCTTGTTTTGACTTTCCGTTGCTCACGGATGACAGGGGACATAGTTCGGGTGGTGGCCATATTTCCACACCAAGGACTATTTAAAATTGCACATATATAGGCATCAACAGCTTAGAGAGTTCATACAAAGATCTGCCTGAATCAGCAAGAAACAAGAAAGCTCGTATAAATGTAAAACATAAAGACAATCTATGTTTCTTTTATGTTCTGGCATTTGTGTTACATATACGAGGTGATCATGCATACAGAATTTCAAAGTACAGTTTGGATATATTTTGTTACGGGTATGATTGATATCCTGCAAACACTGATGCGTTTCAAAAGTTGAAATTGAGTTTGATATATCTGTAAACGTTAATGAGTTTGTTGAACCATGTTTTCATCAAACTGACTGGGATAACAAAAATGGAGAGGGAAATTCAAGCTGATATGATAATCATATATGAGTATGTTGATCCTAATTATAATAAAGATGGAAGGTACCACTACGTTCGAATTAAAGATTTTTTTTTTAAAGATTGGTGTCATCGCAGATAAAACAAACACCATGGACGAAAACATATCTTTATAAAGTATTCAATGTTTTATATCAGCTGGAAATATTATCAGAACACAGACTTATATGTTACCATTTAGATTAGATAGACAAAATGCTCGAAAAGGGATCAGTGGAAAATATTAAACCTATTAACATCAATTAAAATTCCGTGGGTTATTTACTGTATCACAGAGACAATGTTGACGGTACATTGCAACAAAATATTATGTCACAGGCAGCAAACACCAGCAGCACACTCCTGGATATCTAACCAGCTATTTTTTTTTCAGCTATAAGTTTAAATGGGGCTATTTAACTGGTTCACACAAAGATGCATTATTATATTTAGATCGTCTTTCATAAAAGTAAAGATACTGGTTTAATCTCTGTAAAAATATACATGAATCCGTACGGTGTACAAATAATATTTTAGAATGTAACGTGTCAAGTGCTCAGTATTACGATATCAATATTTGGTGGGGGAGACAGGGAGATCTCCGTAATTCCAGTACCAGATAAAGTAAATATAGATAATGGCTATAGTCTGATTGGAGTATTTAACGACAAACAACAAATGCATGCAAGACGATTTTAGTCAGTCCGGTTACAATATGTTAACATTAGTGATGATCTAGACCATGAGCAGGCTGTCTGCTTTGCTAAAAAGTAGAACCTTACCTCGCCATTCCCCAAACATCCCATACCGCCAGTGGCAAACTAGTATTCATCGTTGAATTATTCAAACATATTCAGTAATGATCATTAGTATGCACATGATATCACTGAATATTCGGACCCGAAAACACATGATATCACTGAATATTCGGACCTGAAAACACACCATATCACTGAATAGTCGGACCTGAAAACACATGATATCACTGAATATTCGGACCTGAAAACACAGGATATCACTGAATATTCGGACCTGAAAACACATGATATCACTGAATATTCGGACCTGAAAACACACCATATCACTGAATAGTCGGACCTGAAAACACATGATATCACTGAATATTCGGATCTGAAAACACATGATATCACTGAATATTCGGACCTGAAAACACACGGAAATCTACACGGCTATTACGTAAGTAACGGAACAACGATGTTAACTAACAATTTTAATACAAATTTGGTAACGTGTTTATGACAAATTACAAATTACACCTGCTAAAAAATGGACTGTTCCCGGATTAGTATATGGCACAAATTTAAATTATATCACGTACAGAATTAGGAATGTTGGGATACTATGATACAGTTCTGATTATTGTGAGTGGAATAACAGGATTTTTGGAAGACCGTGACAAAATTCTGATGATTGCGAGCAGATTAACATAATTCTCGGAAGACTATGATATGTTTCTGATGATTTTAAGTCGAATAACAGGATTGCTGGAAGACCAGTTTATGTTTCTGATAATTGAGACTGGAATAACAGATGGAGTTATCATGATAATACACTGACAGGAAGCAAATTATGAATACAAAGATAAATAGAAAGAAATAATTGTTGTAATTTCGGTACACGTGCCGACCCAGATAATGAGTAAAGAGGTCAAAGTTAAAGTCAAAGTCATTTAGTTTGTACACGGATATCAATAATCCATACGTATTGGTCATGAACCAATAATGTTGGATTTATTTGCTTCATTTTTTTTTTGTATGTGAAAATGATTATCAAACGAATATTATATAAATCAGTTTGCTAAATTGGCCTGACGACTGTGATTCTAGAAGTGATTTAGCGTTTTCCATTATAATTCATCATTGGCGACTCGGTCTCGAAAGACCATGCGAATAGCGCCCTTGGGGTGTTGTCTGTCTCTGTTGGCATCGTCTGCTGTGGCTGTGCAGGCCTATACGTGAGTGACAGTCCCTACTGCAGTTGGTGCAGACATACTGGGAAGTCTGCGTTACTGTGGTTGCTGCTGCGTTCTTCTTTCTCTTACGTTTCTCTGCCGCCAACTGGCCTCTCCTCGCATCAGCGACTGATATGCCATTGTTTACCATCAGTCTCCAGGTGCCTCGGTCCTCGGCCAGCTCTTCCCAGCCATCGGGTGAAATGTTGCATGCCTTCATGTCCCTCTTGCACACATCTTTGAAACGGAGTGAGGGGCGTCCGACTCTTCTCATGCCAGTGGCCAGCTGTCCATATAAGATGTCCTTTGGCAGCCTTCCATCCTCCATGCGTCGGACGTGACCCAGCCATCGAAGGCGGCGTTTAATTAGCAGGGAGTACATGCTGGGGATACTTGCACGCTGCAGGATCTCGCTGTGTGGAGCACGGTCTTGCCAGCTGATTTTCAGGATGCGTTTTAGGCACCGTATATGGAAGGACTTGAGCCGGCGTTCTTGCCTCATGTAGGTACTCCAGGTCTCACTTCCATATAGAAGGGTGCTGAGAACGCAGGCCTGGTAGACTCGGACCTTGGTGTGCTCTGTCGGCGCGTTGTTTTCCCACACCCTCTTCGTTAATCGAGCCATGATGGTATTTGCCTTTCCAAGCCTTCTGTCCAGCTCCATATCAATCGAGAGAGTGTTGCTGACGGTTGACCCTAGGTAGGTAAAGTTGTTGACTGCTTCCAGGGTGACACCGTTGATTTTGATTGAAGGGGCAATGGTGGTATCTTGCACGCTGACATTTGTTTTTTCCAAGCTGATGGTGAGACCAAACTGCGTGCAGGCAACAGCAAAACGGTCTCCCAGTCTCTGGAGGGCTTCCTCGGTGTGGGCCACAAGAGCTGCGTCATCTGCAGAAAGCATCTCCCTGATAAGCACAGCTCTCACTTTGGTCTTTGAGCGCAGTCGTGCCAGGTTGAACAGCCTCCCGTCGGACCTGGTGTGTAGATATATGCCATCCGTGGACGTGTCGAAGGCGTAGGACAGGAGCAGGGAGAAGAAGATCCCAAAAAGTGTTGGTGCCAGCACGCAGCCCTGCTTCACACCACTGTTAATTGGGAAGGAGGTTGAGGAGGATCCATCATACAGGACTGTTCCCTTCATATCTGCATGGAAAGAGATTATCATGCTGAGGAGTTTTGGGGGGCAACCGATCTTACTCAGAAGTTCAAAAAGGCCCTTCCTGCTGACCAAGTCAAAGGCCTTGGTGAGGTCGATGAACATCATGTAGAGTGGTTGACCTTGCTCTCTGCTCTTCTCTTGGAGTTTTCGTAGGGAGAAGATCATGTCTGTCGTCGACCTGCCTGCTCTGAAGCCGCACTGTGATTCCGGGTACACACGGTCTGCCAGCAACTGCAGCCTGTTGAGTATGATGCGGGCGTACACTTTACCAACAATACTCAAGAGCGAGATCCCTCTGTAATTATTACAGTCACTGCGGTCGCCCTTGTTTTTGTAAAGGGTCACAATTGTGGCAACACGCATGTCTTGGGGGACTACTCCTTCCTCCCAGCAGCGGCAAAGTAGCTCGTGCAGTGGTTTAATCAATGCTGGTTTTCCACATTTGATAGCTTCGGGTGGGATGCTGTCACTACCTGGTGCTTTGTCGTTTGGAAGGCAGTCGATTGCTTTGCTGAGCTCCTCTAAGGTTGGCACTTTGTCGAGCTCTTCCATGGTGGGCAGATTCTTTATGCTGCTGAGGGCTGAATCATTGATTGACGTTTCTCGGGAGTATAGTTCTGAGTAGTGCTCCACCCATCTGGCCATCTGTTGCCCACGGTCTGTGATCTTCTCTCCCGTCAGGGATTTCAGGGGAGCGACCCCTTTCACTGTAGGGCCTAGAGACTTCTCGATGCCACTGTACATACCTTGGATGTGTCCGGACTCGGCACTGCGCTGGATCCCTTCACACAGTTGTTGCCAGTACTCGTTCGCACACTGTCTAGCAATGCGTTGGGTGTTACTTTGGACACTTCTGAGATCAGCAAGCGTCCGTTCATTAGGGCATTTTTTGTAAGCTATGAACGCTTTTCGTTTCTCCTCGATTTGTGGTTCCATCCTTGATAGGTGTGCATTGAACCAGTCCTGGCTGGGTCGTTCCTTCTTGCCAAACGTTGACATAGCTGTACTGTAGATGGCACCCTTCATGGCGTTCCACTTGGCTGTAGCGTCGTACTCAGGCAGGTCCTGGAGAGCCTTGTTCAGGGCAGACACATACTCCTCCACCTTGGCAGGGACTGACATCTGCGCAGTGTTTATGCGAGGACGTCCTTTTGGTTTTGAGCGGTGTAGCGTGTGTGGCTGTAGTCGCACTCTGCTGTTCACAAGGGCATGGTCGGAGTCACAGTCTGCACTGTGGTAGGTTCTGGTGGAGAGGACGCTGTTGAGGGCAGAGCGCCTGGTGATGACCAAGTCGAGTTGGTGCCAGTGATGAGATCTGGTGTGTTTCCATGACACTTTGTGTTGTGGCTTACACTTGAAGAAGGTGTTTGTGATGCACAGGCCATGGTAGGTGCATAGCTCCAGCAGTCTCTGGCCGTTTTCGTTGGTCTTTCCAGTGCCATGATATCCGAGGCAGGTAGGCCATGACTCGTGGTCCGCACCTACTCTGGCATTAAAGTCGCCGAGGAGGAATAGTGGTTCATTTTTGGGGCATCCTTTGATCTGTTCGTCCAGCTGCCCATAGAACTGATCCTTCACGTCTTCTGATGACGTGAGGGTTGGGGCGTAGACACTGATGATGTTGACAGGACCTGAAGCAGTGGTGAGGCGGATGGACAAGAGACGCTCAGTGCCCCCTGTGGGAGGTTCAACCGAGGCCAGGAGATTGTTTTTGATGGCAAAGCCCACTCCGTGCTGACGGGGCTCCTCAGGTTCTCGACCCTTCCAGAAGAAGGTGTAGTTTTCCTCTCTGAGGGAGCCACTAGAGGCGAGCCTGGTTTCCTGGAGGGCAGCTATGCTGATATTTAGTCTGGTGAGTTCTCTATCGATGATGGCCGTCTTTCTGGTGTCGTCCACTTCTCTGAGGTCGTCGGAGAAGCCTGTACACATGGTGCGCACATTCCAGCTTGCAAATCGAAGAGCTGGAGTCTTCTTTATTGGTTTCTTGTTTCTTTTGTCTGGTGTGGAATTACCGTCTGCTTGTCATGCTGAACAACACACTGAGCTCCAGACACCCACTGGAGCAGGTAGACGATGGCGGGTCAACACCTTATTGACCGGGGGCTGCCCGGCTTGAGGCGGGCGATAGTTGGCCAGTGGGACACGATGATCCCTCCCACCGTCAAAGCTGACCCGTGGCGCCCCTTCCCTACGCCAATCTGGTGGGACTTATAACCCGTAAACTGTTAGCTTCCGTGTTGTTTCCTCACTCAGTAGCGAGACTGGAGTGTCCTTTCCAGGGCGCAAGCCAGGGCGTGGGGTATGGAGATCCTGGGCTGCCCAGACGTCACGATCCCCCTCTCGTCCTTGCTGGTGGAGTCCAAAGGAATGCTGAGCATGACATTTGGCACCAGTTTGGGTGCAGGAGCTGCCGGAAGGAGGCCGTAGTCGACCCCCAGCCGCCTTAGGGGCTCCACTCCTGATTTTCTGTCTGGGTTTACTCCTGTAGCCTTTCCTTCTCCCGAAGATATCCACAAGGCAATGGAGCCATAATCCAATGGATGGGACTTGGTTGGTTTTGAATCAGAGTTTCCTTCTCCTAGATGAACTGCCTGACAAGGCTAACGAGCTTCATCTGCTCGGGTTTGGGGTCAGAGTTTCCCTTCTCTTAGACTGGTTGCCTGCCAAGGCTAATGAGCCCAGTCTGCCCACCCAGTTATACCGCCGGGTACTCGGTCGCGCCACACAGCAGGCTGTGTTAAAACAGGGGGCACCGCGTGAAGGTGCTGCTGTGGACACAATAGTGTAGGAGAGGCCATATGCAAGTAACCTCCTGCCCCGCAGAGCGAGACAGTGGTCCTGCGGCGATCACTACACCTGTGAAGGAGAGGCTATGAGAGACGCTTCACTTTCCTTTGGCAAGCGCGACGTCAGGCCCAGGCCACGCACCCCCCCCCCCGCCATTATAATTATATAACAATTTTAAAGACATAATTTAGCTTCAGATGAATTAATTCCAGATAAAAATGATTTATCATAGTAACTTAAGAAGCCGATTTATAATTGCATACGTATAAAGTCTACTCCCTCAAAATAATTTTCTGCCTTGAAAACAAACAGAAATACGTTTTTTTTTTCTGTAGAAACATAAAGCTTTGCATAAAACGTAGGACAAAAAATATGCAAAAAGGTATCGCGTTTGGTTAACAGCCAAGTTTTTAAACTTCACGTAGACTTAAATATAAATTTTTGACAAAAATAAACAAATAAACAAATGAGTTCAACAAAGTCTTCTTCAAACTGATAAACAACAATGCCTTTGGTAAACAAGTAAACATATCAGAAAAAAGCAAAACGACAATTAAAGTATATGAGATGGCAATAAATGTTTCCAATGCCAAACAGATCTATCATTTACAAGGAGAACAATTGTCAAGATTTTCTTAATTGTTAGCCAAGATTTTCTTAATTGTTAGCCACTGAATTTATTTCTTGGTACATGCACTCTTGTCCAACTTCTGTCACGATAATTAATTTATTAGTAATTTTTCATGCATTGTATTCTCTCTCTCTCTCTCTCTCTCTCTCAGTATAACAGTGCCCTTTAAACTCATTCTCTGAGAATCATGATTGAAGTACTGTCTGCTATGTTGATAATCTTCCTTGTGGCGTAGTCATCAAAGAAAACAATTCCATTTCTCTATTTGTCATTTTGTAAATGCACTTTTGATTTAGAATTAATAGTATCAAACTGCATGCTAATGCTTTCCAATTGGCTGTATTAATGACCACCTTCTATCACTTCACTGTCTTTCGCAAGTGTTTGGTTTAATTTAAAATCATGTTATAAACACAAGGGAAACAGTAGACAATGTTCTGAAAGTCAAGTTGTAATCTAAAATTATTTTGCTAACCACTGTGAACTGTATAGCTTAAGTATCAGCATTTAATTGCGAACGTTACCTACCCGTTTCTCAACGTTTCATTCATAATACTTTGTTCTATCCAAATCAGTTTGCCACCAATCATTAAATCATTGTGTGTCACCTGTTTTTCTTGAGTCATTGTCAGCTGATCTAGCAAATTTGACATCTCCAAGTTGTGTTGCAAATTTAGCCAAAACTAATACGTAATTTGATCATTGTTCATACCACAGTTTTAAACATGTTGATAACAGGGTTACTGCTATCTTTTTCAATGCTATCATTATTGACTGTTATCTGTAAGTCTTTAGTAGTTTTCTAAAGCAATCGAGCATACGATTTTTAACACTTGAAATAAATAATTAATAATTTTGTTCTATTCAATGTTATTTTAAACACAACTGGCTTTTAATAAAGTTTTATCCCTTTCAAACTTGTGAGCCAATAGGCATTATCTTTTCCTACGGACAATTTTAGTTTTATGTTAAACTCATTAAATATTTATCAGAAAACCGTCAAATTCAGTATCATATAGCTTTGCAGCTTTGTTCATGATTTACACACATTCCACATTTGAACTATGCGTAGGTTTTATAAATTACCTCGGCCTCATGGATCAAATGATGCAATGATTTTCAAATATTCTCGATGCTTACTTGTCTTGTAATTGTTACATTTTGGCATTTAATGATCTCGAATACATATGCGAAATGGTGCTACACAAAAAAATAAGAATGGTCATTTTAATATTGGTATTCTCGTACGAGATGGCAATATACAAAGTATGAGTGGTCTATTGCTTGGTCAATAATTTTTTCCAACTGGTCCTGAATGATCAAAATGCAAGCAATAATAATAATAATAATAATAATAATAATAATGAGATAATGAAGAAGTAGTCGTAGTAGCAGCAACCGCAACAATAGTAGCAGTAGAACGATCATATTTCTCAGAATAAAGAATACCTGCAACCCTCTCCCTTACCCTTTAACCCCCCCCCCCAGTGATCGGGAATGCATGTCACAAGAGCCCACTAATGAGAGATCCCTTTGCTCAGAGATGTGTCGTGATGATTCTCCCAATAAAAGGTCATGGACCTTTTTTTATAAAAAAAATAAAAATAAAGTCTTGTTTATGTCAGACATTGAACTATGCATGTGAAGCATTTTACCTCATTTTTGTTTTATCTTTGTGTTGTATTTTCTGGAGTTGCTCAAAATATACGGCACTGCATAGCTAGGATGGTGCTAATGTGCCGTTAAACCCTAATTATGCACACACACACACATCCATACATACATGCATATAAATACTTTTCTTCACGCTTTCTGTTGAAATTCATGCAATGGTACACACACACACACACACACACACACACACACACACACACACACACACACACACACACACACACACACTCACACACACAGTTTTGCGTCTCGATGATTCCTCTGAGGGTATGTTTTGGGTTTATAAACGAAAGAAGAAAAAAATGAAATAAAAAATGAATACAGCGAAAACATTATTGACAGTTCCGGAAAAAAGAAAAATGAATTCGAAGAAAGTGTCAACCTACTGTCTATACCTATGTATAACACTTATATATCTATGATCAGCATCTACCTAAACCAACTGTTGCATAAGTAGCTGCATACCAGATCAAAGTCTATGCCGGGCTTTCTATATATGATTTCAAACACACAACAAAGATTAGTTTGCTCTTCGAAGTTGGATGCGATATATATATATATATATATATATATATATATATATATATATATATATATATATATATATATATATATATATATATATATATATATATATATATATATATATATATCGGGAAGGTTTTATTTGACACTAACATTGACATGAACATAGAGACAAGACAACCGGCCTTGAGCGAATATGTTTTTATACGAGTATCATCAACTTGTTTTCCATTCTCTCTTGCGATCTATCTATCATTTTCATTCGGTGTTACCATTGCATCTGACTAACTATGTACCTGCTTACAATCGTTCCGTTTTTAGAATGTTGTTAACGCTGAATGGAATATCAAGCGTAATTAAAACTGTTTTTGTTCGGCATGTTTAGGGAGTCTTTTCATACCTTAGCATATATCGATTTCCTTTGTCAATTGATATAAATCTCATTTATTGATCAATGTGCACAACGGGATCAGATATTTTCATCTATAGTTTGACATACGATGCGCGTGTCATGTGTTCATTATCATTTGTGCTTTGTCACTGTTTTGGATGACGCAAATTGTAGTGTTCTTGCCTTTCCAATTTATATAAAAATTCTGTCGTTGGGTGATTTGGACAATGCATTCATGACGATGTTCAATTTTACAAATTGCTTTGAGCGGATATTAAAATTACACCGAGCGGCTACCTACTTCCCTTTGTTCTTGCATCTACCACTGCCACTGGAGACCCAGGTGTTTTTTAGATTTTTCGGTCTATACCAACCTACATACCTAATGGTCGAGCTTGTAACCGCCTAATTAAGAAACAGGTTACACCTACAAGGATTAGGCCTTTATCTATATACCTATATTTAAATTTCACCGATATTATGGCACTTCAGGGGAAGAAGATATTGCTTCGTACATAGAAATCAATGAATACAATGTTAGTAAGTAAAATATGTAATTTACCGTTCTTCCCCTTCTTTCAGACTCTGTTCTTTGAAATGTAATCCTAAAGGAGCCAGCCCTTAGATTTACAACATAAAGTTACTTAATGAAAAGATACACAAAGAAAAAATATCTATCCACTTTTTCAAATTTACTTACTCATCCCGTCATTCTGCAACTATTTAGGTAATCATGCACTAATGTATTTTTGTTTCCACTTTAATGAAGCAAGGCAATCTCTCTCTCTCTCTCTTCATTGATTTATTCCGCTAGCCATCCATCGTACTTATCGTACTTTCTTGTCTATTTTCCCAAGCACCTATCTACCCTCCCACCCACCTACCACCCACCCTTCCTACTTCCACACCCACCAGCATAGTATATTTTGCTCCTAGTTACAAACAAACATAAATACTTGGAGGCAGGTGCGTTGGGTGGATATTTGAATCGACTGAATGACGGGTGAATGACGGGATATACGTTGAGCAAAGATATTTGTATAGCAACGAAAATTCACGGCCTATAGTATATAGGAGGACTTATAAACCAAGTTTTAATTAAATTCATAGTAGTCAATAATAGTATTGATTAACTGATCCAAGACTTAATTGCAATGATGATGAATTATCCGATGAGTTATTTGATACTGCAGTATCTGCGAAACGCTGACATGCAACCGAGTTAAAGTATCTCCAATCAGAATTGATAAAAACCTGTATTTACATTCTCAGACACACACACACACACACACACACACACACACACACACACACACATACATACATACGTCATGTATAAATCCTATTCAAATACTTAGATTGGTAAAATAGCAACTACTTTTTTATGCTTTGCAACTCGATCAAACAAGTGTTTTCTTCTACAACGATTGCTTACGGTAAAATTTGTATATTCATATGATATAATTTAAATCAATAGTTTGCCTTTCATTAATACTTGTTTGTAACAAAACTTGAAAGCAGCCGTTACAGACACCCCGTGATTAAGCATTCGGACCAAGGAATTTATTCATACACAATATTCTCTCCGGGAGGATATTTGGTTATTACCGGCATATTGGAGCTATAGACTTAGAAAATAATTTAGATTAAATCTCACGCCACGCATACCTATAGTACACAATTATAACGGGTCAATTTTTTTTGTTGTCAGCCGTTCGGTGCGCATAAGACTATGGGGCGCAGATGAAACAAGACAGCAAATGGACCAAGGAATTTTACACATGGACTATTTACCAAGTAGCTTGGAGAAGGAAAGTGGAGGAGGATGATAGCAGGGAAAAAAAATATAGAAAGAAGAAGATACAGTTTTTATATAGATGTTTAAAGGTTGCTCAATGCCATGCAAAACAACATGGTGGCCGGACAAAAGAGTACCGGACAAAATGTCGTGGACAAAATGGCACCGACAAAATGCAACTGACAAAATGGTATACGTATTAGATTTAAATTTATTTACATTAAATATCATTAAGTTTTCGACATACTCTAATGTTGCAGTTAAATATTGATCATTTCGATTTGATTCCTTTTGGCAGTCTGACGAGTTTTCTTGTAAATATTCTACCTACATAATATTTTTAAAAAAATACTTTTACCCTTCTCTTATAATGCTTCTGTTTTTCTTGTTGGCGTGTTCATTCAAAGACTTTTAGTAGCTGCATCTCAATATACCATAAAGTCAAAACTGATTTCATACTCATCGGCATTAAAAAAGCTATAATTAGCCTAGTGAGTTTAAACATTAGCTTACTGCAAACTGCTGCATATAATTATACTTTAAGTACCTTACTGAAACCAACACTTATGCTCATTTTTTTCTCCGTTATGTTTACATTGTAGGAATCATGCAGTATTTTACGATCTTGCACTCGAGTGCGCTTCATATTGCACTCATCTGTACTCAGTATTTGTATTAGGAACTACTTTGTAAACAAATCATTAACACTCACGCAGTAGACGCTTTACGTGTTGGTTGATTGAAATTCTTTCTGAATAAACTAAAGCAGGTGTTTCGTTAACTGCCACAAAGCTGCTGCTTTGTCATATTCCGGGTTAACTTTTTGATACAATGTTTCTGATTTTGGCTAGAGATAGACGCCAGACAGGTCTTGTTCCCTTCAAATAACATGCAAATGACAAGGCATAAACGCGTCGTCTTTAGCTGGTAATAAGAATGGTAAAAAAATATACTGACAGTTTTACATCCTGAATGTCCTCAAAATGTACTTTATTGGTTCTGCAAATCCAAATTACATGAGCCATGTCATGGGTTCTAAATCTTGATTACACATGTCGAAAATGCACTGTAATTTCGACTGCATTCGAAATCCAATTACATCCTCCTTACTGCACTCAAAATGAAATAAACATTATATCCCATAGCGTCTTTTTGAAAATTACAATTGAATGATTTTATATTTTTTCCATATGGTGATTCCTAACACTCAATGACAAAGTAGAAACAATTGCAGACGTCAACACACTGCTCCGTTGCTGCTAAAATTAGATGTACTTCATGTGGAATCGACACAGATAAATCCAGTCATTATCACGAAATTTAGTAGAATCGACAAAAATACCAAACCCTATTTATTCCAGACTAAATGGAAAAGTTGTTGCAATACACATTCATTCACAATATGACTCTAAATTTCAATTTTAATTAGACCCAAACGCCATTTTCTTTCAAAAGTGATGTCTAGCGCGCGACTAACTTCAATTTTATGTGGGCGGAGTTATGTGCACAATAATAATGTTGTTGTGTACTTAGTTTGGAATACAGCATAAATTCAATTACTTTGTTTCTTGTAGTGTATTTACGTTGTTTATATAATTAAGCCTTAGGTAGGGTAAGAAAATGAGCATATAATAAAAAGGTTACTGCATTTGTATAGGAAAATATGAACTCGTTTTGTCGGACGGATATACTGCACTCAAGCATATCCATCCGAAAAACTCGTTCATATTTTCCCATACAAATGCAGTAACCTATAAATACGGTGAGTCTGTTCATCTGTAAATATTAGTCGAATCAATTAGGTGAATACTAGTGTACTATAAATCTCCTTTCGAAACGATCAACACTGGTACGAGATATACGACGACATCGTCATAAAGCGGGACCAAACGATCAAAAAGACATCTCAATCCATTCTCAGACGCAGAGTGCTCAACATTTTCTCCGTATAGAAACCGATGACATGCTGATCTTTGTTGCCGATCATTATCTAGAATTCCTTTCTCTGTGTGATCATTGGTTTGCAGAAGGAACATTGACAGTGAGTCCAAGTGGGTACGATAAACTCTGTACTATACGTGTTTTTATCAACTACTAAGTGCAAGAACTGAAACAATATATCATTGGTTCCACCAATATATTCTTGCCTTGAAAGCAAATCTGATTCAAGTTTCTCTTATGGTAGATTTTGAACTAAGTGCAATCCGAGCTTCCCAACGGCACCAATCACCAGTTTTATGTTTGACATCGGTCGGTGCATTTGGCGACAATTGCATTCAAAAGGTTCATCAGGATATTAAATAGATGAGCCTGACTTTGCACATCATACCTAACGACATTGCCACCTGCTGATGTCATTCGGGTATTTGAAAGTCTGATAGGAGATAACATTAATGTTATCCGTGAAAACATAGAAGATAATTTCTTTGGCAGGTCATGAAGAAGAAGAAAACCTCCGAGATTTTCAATCCAATTCTGAAACCAATATCTCCGAGTCCTCGACAACTTGCCGCGCAGCAACAACGCACAATGCCTTCAATAACTTCGTTGGTTTTGCCCATTCGACGACAAGAAAATTCAAACACAAACTACATCACGACCATTCAACTACAACAAAACTCGAGCACAAACTACATATGAGAAACACAGCATCCAATTTCTTCGCCGTCAATTGGCACTGGGAGTAAGGGCTGGAAGTTAGAAGAAAACTTGCATCTTCATCAAGGAAGTACTGCACACTATGGTGTCCGACTACAACAATCTAGTTCCATTTGCTAACTTTGGAGACATTGCGCGTATTCTCAATACTAATGTTGTATGCTAGCTTGTAACACATTGTTCATTAGCTACTGTTAATGCTATATATATATATATATATATATATATATATATATATATATATATATATATATATATATATATATATATATATATATAGACTTTAAAACTAGTGACTATAATTTTATACCACTTTCTGAAATTTTTGTTTCTATTAATCTGTCTGGACTCTCTGCAGATTCATTTTAAAACAGATTTATTTTAAAATCAACAACTTTACAATTTATTTTGGTCAATACAATTTGTATTAGTCCATAATCTCCACACCATTTTGTCCATACCATTTTGTCCGGTAACATGTTTCCTCATAACATTTTGTCCTTGACATTTTTGTCGGCTACCATTTTGTTCTAATACCAAACAAACAAAGGACTGATGGCTGGAATGACTTCATTTGTACATACGTGCATATGTACGAATATAGACATCTCATCTTTAAGACAGACGTTGCTAGAGGTAACTTGTGCAAGTAATGTGGACAATACCAGTTATAGCACAAACAATTTCGAGTCCTCCGTTTCAATTTTGTTAACAATGGCGATGTTGGTGACAAAAGAAGTGTAGAATAACACTGTACAGAGGAAAATCCCAAATCTAACGTTTAATGTATTTCTTTAACAGCACGAAACACTATCATAAGCAGATTTCTAAACGGGGATATCGCCAAGTACATATGGCGACTGACCAAGTTATCCACTATAGTCATCGTCTCTGCTTACAGACGGAATGTGTAAAACAGAATGTTTTCACTCACATTTTTCCTCCGCTGAACACGACTGTCACTAGTCAACTTACAGCATAAAGTCTATTTGACTCATGACTGTCACTAGTCAACTTACAGATTAAAGTCCATTTGACTCACAACTGTCACTAGTCAACTTACAGCTTAAAGTCTATTTGACTCATGACTGTCACTTGTCAACTTACAGCTTAAAGTCTATTTGACTCATGACTGTCACTAGTCAACTTACAGCTTAAAGTCCATTTGACTCACGACTGTCACTAGTCAACTTACAGCTTAAAGTCTATTTGACGCAATGAAATAAAAAAACATACTCGAACGTCTTAGAAAATTCAGTTTTCTTTCACTGCACCGCAGTGTGTACTAAAGCGACAGCTATTTCCCGTCACTCTTTCGAAGTTTTAATTCGCGAGTTCAAGAAAGATAAAACATTTGAGGCTTGTGAGATTCAGAAAAGGAAAAGACCGCGAGCAATGCTATCAGCGGAACTAGATAAGTCAAAAGATGGAATCTGACTTAATTTTTAATGATTTTATTTGGAAATATAAAAATGCAGATGCTGGTAACAAGAAAGTCACAAAAAGGCAGTCAGAAGACGTAATTAGTCAAGTTATAGGAGGTTCCATTTCCCCGCCCCACTTGCTACAAACCCTAAGTTTCACTTTTGCATCGGTACATATACAATATCACTCGATGACAGTCGGATCAGACTCGCCGATCAAAAACGATTTGCTAAAAAAGAAACACACACGCGCTCATGAATGCATACACATGCAAACAAAGGTAAACACGCGCTAATGATATCCTTATTATTATTATTATTATTATTATTATTATTATTAAGTTAATCCAAATGTGTAGTTTTCGGTGAAGGATGACAATAACCAGTAATAATATTTTACTTAGGCCGTATTTATGGTTCTCAGTATATGTACCCTTTTACTGTATAGAGTAGTTTCTACCTACGGCCATTCATACACTTCTATGATTCTTAAAACTCATATATTACACTAGGCACGAAAACGATCTTGACACCAACGCGTGGGTTCCAATCACGACCATCGGTTTCAGGTTCATGTTTATCATAGACCAACCATTTGTGACCCACTCGACTATCGGCACTCACACCTAACAGGGGGACAATTACGTATCGTTAACGAGTATTTATAGTTTATATTTCTTATAGTCGTGATCGAAAGTGAAATGGAAATTCAACAACTTGCCTGAACAAAACTATGAGTCTAATTATACATATGAATTTATGAAGATTATTGCCACTTCCTGAAAGTCGAATAAATAACGTTACTTTGCCCCTAGGATATCACATGTTGAATTAGCTGAAACTAAAGCAAACTTTCTAACATTAGTTAATCAGGTATACATAAAAACAAAACGGTATAAATTTGAAAAACTTCTAAGGTGAGATAGCTGTTTCATCTTCTTGAATGGATCTTCATCCAGGTAATTTTCTTTGATATAAATTGGTTACTTCCCAATTCTTCTGATTCAGCAGAGCATGCAGATTTAAGAAAAATAATATTTAAAAAAATAAACAAATAAAAAGCCTCTTTACGCTCAAGTACGTAGAGTTTATTTGCTTGCGAAAACTGAATACCGGATGCATTGCATGAAGTGGTGAAAAACTTTATTTTTACGAGATGAAGGCAAGCAAATTTCGATTTTAGTTAATGCACAAACGCATTGGCTAGCAATATGTACTGTGTGATGTCTGTATAGCAGATTGAAGTGGCAGATTTGTTACTGAATAGCGCTCGATGAACGCAGTTTACCGTTTATGTTCTGTTGTGTTTTGTGATAATTCACACAGAAAATGTAAACAGTAGCATCATTATCTTTCCCAATTGAAAATGAAATAGCACACTAAGAAGAAAAAAGTATTCGCGCCTTGCTGGATTTAAAGTGGAATCTACTTTAACACGAGGAAGTTATTCTATGACACGGCCACTGAAGTATCCAAGTATAACTTCGAATTTCACGCTTTTCTTGTTATCGTTGCGGCAGTAAAAATTTTTCTCATAATTCACTCCAGTGAATTATCACTTTTATTAAACTTGGAAAATACAGTAATTCAAGGCCTAGCATAAAATAAATATAGTTAAACTTAATGTACACGACGATCACGTCATCTTTTGCCAAGACAATCGCAGATAACATATAAGGTCACACTGGGTCGATAGTAGAACACAATACAAACTGTTTACTGCATTTATTAAAAGCCTCCATGTAGTGTTTGTACAAAACCTTTTGTTTTAAAATAGGATGATTTTATATTTGAAAATATATTGGCTTGTCTAAAAGAATATTGTTAGTTTGCCACTAGACCATTAAAGATACAAATTAGGATGCAACACACACACACACACACACACACACACACACACACACACACACACACACAATTTATGTGTTTATGAGAGACAAACCTGTGTATACATATCAGTCAATATTATGTGTTAAAGACAAAGTTGTTTTTAAGTGCAGAATAAATAAACTCCCGCAAACGTATATGTTTACATTCCGGAGATTTTCGGTGCAATAAAGCTCTCGAGTCTAAAGGATATATACACTCGTTCTTATTTGATAGCTTGTATTGTAAATCCCATTGTCAATAAACCTTACGACAAGTAAACTACAAGAAATAAAAGACTTTTGACAATGATGTAATTGGCGTGCACATAAACAGTACATAGCTGCAATGCCTCTCCTCAGTACGGTGTACATGGAATAAGAATTACATTACAAGCATTTTGAATAATACAATAATATATTCTTACTAATCACAGTAATTAATGACTCATACATACATACATACATACATACTTGCATGTATAAGTGCATAGGTGCCTACGTACGCATGTACATAAAAAACTGAGGAATGTTTCCTTGCAGAAGTTGATAGATTTTCGAATAGAACTGCATCACTGAAGACAAGCATTACAGCTCCTTTACATTGTATACATTATTTGAAGATTGGCCATTGTTACCAGTAAATATTTAAATCAGAGTCAAAATGTGTTACATTAACTGTAACGTTAGGTGACTATATGCGCTACTAATTCTAGTGTAACTTTATTGGGAGCACACGCGTTACTGTTTTAGTGATGTTTGCGGCTGGATTGATTTACAGCATGGGCTTTCAGAACACCCAGCTGAAGACGAACTAGACTCAAGATCATTAACTTCGCTCAATATTTTCTAGCCGCTATTTTCGTCAATGAATGCTAGAAATTGGAATGACATAATGATCTTTTTAGTATGGCAACGAATGGTATAGAGTAAAGATGACGTCGCGAGTCTGATCTAGCCGCTCTTTTCGTCAGTGAATGATAGAGAGTGGCATTTGGATGTGAAAATATGAACGAGTTTTTCGGATGGAAATACTGCATGACCTTGAGAGTGCAGTGTATCCATCCGACAAAACGAGTTCATATTTTCACATACAAATGCAGTAACCTTTTTATTATATGCTCATTTTCTTATTCTACCTAAGGCTTAATTATATAAACAAAAATACACTACAAGAAACAAAGTAACTGAATGTTTGTGGTATTCCAAACTAAATACACAAGCGCAGATTCATCATTATACAACAACAACATTATTAATGCACATTTAACTTCGCTCACATAAATTTGAACGCGCTAGACATAACTTTCGAAAGAAAATGTCGTTTTGGTCTACTTAAAATTGAAATTTGGAGTCATATTGTGAATGAATGTCCATTGCAACAACTTTTCCATTTGATCTGGAATGAATAGATTTTGGTATTTTTGTCGTTTCTACGACATTTCGTGATTATGGACTGGATTTATGTGCCAATTCTACATTAAGTACATATGATTTCAGCGGCGACGGAGCAGCGTGTTGACATCTGCAAGTGTGTTTCTATTCTGCCATTGAATGTTTGAAATCATAATGTGGGAAAAATATGAAGTCATTCAATTTTTAAATATAGAAAGGCGCTATGAAACATAACGTTTATTTCATTTTGAGTGTAGTGAGGAGGATGTAATTGCACTTGGAATATAGTCGAAATTACAGCACAATTTCGAAATGCGTAATCAAGCTTGAGAACCCATGACATGGCTCATGTAATTCGGATTTACAGAACTAAAAATGTACATTTTGAGGAAATTCAGGATGTAAAACTGTAAGTGTATTTTTGCCATTCTTATTACCAGCTAAAGGAGACAGTTTATGTCTTATAACTTGCATATTATTTGTAGGTACCCACCAATTGTATAAAATCTGCCGTCTATCACCAAAGTCCGAAACATTGTATCAATAATAGTAATGCGGATTGTAGCAAAGCAGCTGGTATGTGGCATTCCACGCAACATCTGCTTTAGTTCATTCAGTAACAAATTTAATCAACCAAAACTTAAAGCGTCTGCTACACGAGTGTACATGATTTGTTTACAAAGTAGTTCCTAAGACACTATTGGGCACACGTATCCTGCACGTGAGTGCAATATGAAAGTGTGCAATATCGTAAAATACTGAACGATGCTGACAATGTAAAGTTAACGGAGAAAAAAAATGAGCATATAGTAATTATGCCTTAAGTATGGAGACGAATGTTATGGAGTAAAGATGATGTAACGAGTCTGATTTTGACCTATTTCGTAACACAAATCTATCATCGGGCAGCGTTTGATACCTTTAAGGCCCGTGTTTTTACTAAACATTTCAAATTTTCTTCCTCAAATGAGATTTGAAATGATCTTTTTACTTGTTCGGTTAGCAGCAATATATTTTTAGTTAACACTCGGAGAGCAGCTGTAATTAAAATACAGTTAAAAGTATCTTAAATTCAATTTACCAGAAACGTGTCTAATTTATCTCTAATGAGGAATTTGGTCTATTATAACCTTTATCCAAATGGTCTTTTATCCTGTCCACTATAATTGCCCCTGTATTGTCAGAGGTATAATAAAGAAGACAATGTCAAATGTACATTTTAAGGGAAAGTCTGGAAAATTCAGTGAAATCAAGTCTGAGTGATGAAACTATTATATACATACTATAAGTCACGACAAAGGGCTCGGTTCATTAATACTTTATTTATTTCATATCAGTTGTACAAATTTATAGTGCCATACAGTACTTATTATGAATTGTTATGATGTTATTTTATTGATGTTCGATATTGTATCATCAAACTATACAAAATTTATTATTGCAAAAATTAACTAGAAATGGATGTTTTTATTGTGCCATGTTAGAGGTCCTCATCCAGTTCGATTGGCTAGATCTGTTCGTACGGTTCTCACCATAGTCTCGGACAAATATAACCGGATTTGGGCTAATACAACGGGCATCGGACTGCACAAGAAAAGAAATGCGAAAACATACATTTAAAAAAAGGAAGATCTTATTTATATTTACCATAGCTAGTTATTTCTTCGTCTATATGTCTAATGGTCAGTTATTTGAGAATATTTAGCCCACGTGGACCGCTGGGAAAATGTTATGAAAATGCTTGATTCACTATATGTATATATAGTAAATTAACGCTATCGTTTCTTGAAGAAAATATACTTTTTTTTCCACCGAACACCAAGCAGCTCAATCTTCCAAACTTTTCATTTTTTTATACCCGACTTAAGTCGGGCTTAATATGTAATATGTCTGAAGGTCGTCTGTCAGCCGGTTCGTTACCATGTACTCGTCCAGCCGATATTTTTTACAAAGGTCAAGGTCAGGACAAGGAAAATGTGTACTGTTGTGACTTCTACCCCGTTCAAAGTATAACGTTTGAACCGCTTAAGATGTTTAAGTGACACATCAGGCAAAATAGCGCTGTTTCGCATGCCACCAGCCATAATTCTAAGATCAAGTCTACGACAATGAAAACTGTAATTCTGTAACTTGTACAATGATTGTCCGGAGTATAACATTTATGTGATCTGTATCATTTTCCATCATTCTTGAACCAAATACGATATGTTAATAAAGTTTTAGCCGCCTATATATCATGTACATAAAACGTGTTCACACCGCCACGAACCTCGACATCAAGAACACAGTAACTGAACTTCATCTTTATCCAGACCATAACTTTTGAATAATGTATAATATTTTAATAAAACTTTACCTAGCATATGCCATATCAAGACGATGTGCTGAGAACCGTAACCAAGTTCATTTTCCAGGCAAGGGAAAATGTCATTGCTTGACATGCATCCTTGTCTGGAGTATTATCAAACTTTAGTTAATTATGTATCATTCATATACGGTGTGTCAGGTACGACAGCGACCTCTTCCTGTCTCGAAAGCAGGAGCACTGGATTTTAGACTTCGGGGTTGTTTTAGTTCAAACTTAATTTCTGTAAATTTAATTCAGGCCAGTTCGTGTAATTTGAGATTTGCGGTTATGGGTCGTAAGCAGGTTTAAATTCCACTTATACGTACTGATTAAATACTTTTTGTTGTACGAAAAGAAATATTATAGTTGATGATTTGTCCAATATACATGAAGTTTAATGTTATAAGAGTAAGACTAATACATTTTTAACTATGATTAAACGTTTCCAGAACAGCAACTACAAACCTTGAACCATCAGTTACAGACGTATTGGTTGCACGTAAGTATGATTAGAGACACTCGTGGAATAACATTTCGGATTGTAAATTTGTCTCATTTGATCCATATTCTTTTATGTTTAATTGGAAATCCAAACTAATTCTGGTAAAGCAGGTATCAGCCTGAGATCATGTTTAATGTGATTGCATTAAACATGATTTCAGGTTACACCCTTATAGTCAAGAAGTAAAGAGCAAATCTCAAATCAGGATTGTGCTTTTGTGCTATTTACACATCCATATTTCTCATATATACTTATTCTTTGAATAAAGTATTGGTGATTAACGTATAAACTGTAAATGTTTAAAATAAAGGGAAATCAAATAATTCTAATAATAACTAGATCAATTAAGACAGTTGTTCCCAACCATTTTTGGTCCCGACCCTAATTTTTTTTTCTTCTGAGCCGCACGAACCCGATTTTCATTTTCATAAGTTTTTTCACCCTCAAAAAATTTAAATCCTGACGCCCTCCAAAACCCTCCAGAACGTCCTTGCGACCATGACTTGGGTCACGACCTGGGGAATGGAAACCATTGAATATCAGACACCTGAATTAAGATGTTTAAATTATTAATTTTACCCAGTTTTCGGGGAATCAAACATTTCTATTTTATTTTCAATCAGATTACTAAAGTGGTATTAAAGTATGGAAACATTCGTGCAGGTAACAAGGAATCAAACACAGCAATAACGCAACAATAGCGTAACAATAAGGTTCAATCTTAACAACCATTGCGATACTCAAAGATAAAACATACAAAAGTGTGACCAGTGAAATAAAACTACGGTGCATTATTATTTATATCATGTAGATCAGCGAATTTTCAAACACTATATAATGCGTCATTCCTATTTAACATTTTCATGACTTGGATAACCGGGTTGTAAGTTGTAGTCCTTATAAACAAACAACCCCGTATCCCCAATGTTTCAATATAGATTTTTTTTTTACAGATGGCGCACCTAGTCGAGCTCTTCACTTTCTTATAAAATGACGGAGATAATGTCTTTCGTAGGAATGTATGTAGAAATCAGAATTGTATTATTGTGATTACAGTTTGTATTTTAGAAGACGGTTTTCAGGCTCAAGGAAAATAAGTGTTTTTTTCCTTGAAAACATAAAAACATAAACATTCTGTCTTCAAATGGTTGTGCAATATTTTATGCTACGATACTACAAAGTGTGCGTTTTATTTTCTTCATTATTGCAAGATCTGATTTAAACTAAGTATAATTACGAACAACAGTGTAACAAAAATGGGGGTGGGGGGTGGCAGCAAAATTAGCTGATACTATTGAATGCAAAAAAAGAAAAACATTGCTTGAAAACAAAACAACAAACACTAACTAACTCAATTTACAGACTTGTTCAACAGCCAATCCCTTTTCCTATGAATATTGTTTATGTTTTAATTTATGTTACCTCACGAGGACTATATTTTGTCTTCAAAGCATTAAGTGGACTGAGCCTTTAATGCCGATAGATTACCAAAAGGTCTGAAGATAACTTAATGAGTACATTAACCAGTCTCTTCCGTTGTCCATCGTAGCTTTAATTCGTCAGCATTTTCCTTATCTAATCGTTGTATGTACTGAGTAACCTTTTCATGACTCTTTTGATATTTTTCTCTTTCCAAGCTGAGGACGTCTCGAATTGTCAATACTTTCGTTGTAATACCTTGTTTTCTGAGTCTTGCTCGTCGTCGAAGTTCCTGACGAAGCTGGTATGCGGCCTTCGATTTGTCGAAAAATATGTCTGAAAGCCGTGGTCGAAAGATGACAAGTTTATCGTTAGATTCACCATTAGTAGCATTTTCGTCAACACTTGTAATCTGTAAATCTCTGGGTGAAGAATTTTTGCTTCCAGTCATATCAGTCCTCAATAATGGCAGAGCACTCTGGTATCTTGTAAGATGTGTGTTAGGAAGTTCCGGTATTTCCTTATAAGGAACAGCCGACAAACTTCTAAATCGGAAATCGTCAATTTTTGCTGAATTACCTCTGCTAGAGCATGCGCTAACATTATCATCCTTTTTGATAGAATATTTGTTGTTTGTTTCAATGACGTCATTGAACACAGAAAATTTTACACTAGGTTTCTTAGCACGGGTAATAATTCCTTTTCTTCTTGGTGTATTAATACCAGACTCCGATTCGCTTTCCGAACCGGAATTTGACTCTGTTCCACAAACGTTCGATTCATCCTCTTTCTGGGTTTTAGGGGTCATAGACCTAGGAGGAGGGACCGTGATAATAGCTATCGGAGTGTCTGCTCCAGTTGGCCTGGAAGAGGTTTGAAAATATTTTGAATTCTTCTGTCGAAATTTATGAGTTTCGTATCTGAAGGTCTTTTGCATGGTGCTCTCCTGTATAGATATGTCATCCATTATCATATGGAAACGAGTCAAGACGACGCGGTTTCTGCGATATGCATCCTTTTCATTGTCACTCCAGTAAACACTAGGCGGGGGTAGTTTTCTTTTCGAAATATCCATATAAAACTTTGAGCTTTTCCGTTTCTGTGAGGAAACATTTCCTCTGTCATCTGCCATTGAAATTATTGAATTTCAGACAACACCATATTACAATTTGAATTGAACGTTTCTACCTTTTGTACGAGTCACGCACTTACTGTCAAGAAAAAAACATTATTCCGAGACCAACATCAATGAGTATATGATCATTTCCTAAACGTTTTAGCAGAAGCACGCCAGGCACAACAACATATATAAACATAAGACGAAATAACCACGTTAAAGTTATTGTATCGTCTGACGCGTTTTATGAATCTTCATATAGAATCGAACATTATTGGTGTCCGTTATTAGAAATTCCTCTGCAAAAATGAATACCCAGAAAAAGAATAATAAAGATACATCCTGGATTATATTTGAATATTCAAACTTGAATCGATTGTAGCTCATCAATCATTGAATGTTATCCATACTTACTATGTTTTATAAGGTGAACGAGGAGTTTCATATACATTCACAATAATTATGTATACTGTCCATATGAAACATACAACTGTCACCATCAGGAGGTTGATAAATTCTACAGCAATGTTGAATATGCTGTCGTCGTAAGTTTGGAAGTCTTACTATTATAACCAAACTGACACAAGACAAAGAGTATTAGATTCGAGATTGCATCAAGTTTCGATATCACTGAATCGAACACTGCGTTTCAGTGCAAGTCGAAATAATATCCACATGTAATGTTTGAAGGTTTCCTTTTTATATGAAATAAATTACTCCTTGCGACATATAAGTCGTTTCGATTCTGTATCTTTACGATCGGATATCTTAAATCATGACTGCTTTCCCGCATGCATTCTGTCCTTTGTATTTGAAATCGTCGTCGTCTGTTGATAAGAAACTCTTCAAATAATGGGTACACAAATGTCGTTAGCGTATTTGAAGCACTCATTAGTAACTGGGTTGAGGAAATGTTTTTAATACCCAGATCATCGATGAATCAAAATACAGTTTATCTTGTCAATATTTTCCCTCCATTCGCTTTCGTCTGCTATCGTTTGTTACCTGACTTTCCGTGCTGATTTCGCTGAATCGATTGTCCACGTCAAAAAGGGGTGGTGTGATAAACTGCACTGAAGCCATACCATTTGTTTCCGTATAATAAAGTAATATTCACGGCAATGGGCAAGTAAACGTCGTTAGCTAAGCGTTTTCATATCACATTCACATGGCGAAGTTTTCATATATCTTTGTATAAAGAGACAGTTTATACAAATACTATCTAGAGACATTCATTTCTTTGTTCGGCTCGTCAACCGGACTCTCAATACTTTTATAGGAATAATGAGCTTATAATTCAGAACCTCGTGTATATATGTACGGCGCCTTAAATAATAATAACAGAGTAGTTTAATCGATATTGAAATTTATACCTATTATTTGACAGTCCCAACTGACACAAGGTTGCTAACTGTAATACTAATTGTACAGAAATTATTCAGCGTATGTTATATAATTTTCCTTTATATCTGACTTAAATAGTTGAAATGATAAGGTTGATATACTGAGATTCGCAAACACGAAACAAAATCACACGTTATAAGTGTATGCTGACTGAATCATATCATGCTTGCATTTGACAAGATTTTGAATTTTAGGTAAATTATATTTGTGATCTCGACTTAAAGAATTAATAACAGCAAAACGACCACCACTTGCCAAAGCACAACGCGTGGCAATTTATCAGCCAGGAAAGCAAACGCAAGATTATATTCTTAATCCTCCCTAAACCCACTATTAAATGCATTTATATAAAATACAATTACAAGTGGAAAATAATTATAAAAATCTTGAACAGTGTGAAGGAGTAATAACCAAGTTACGGGACAAGTAATAATTTCGAACACCTTGTGTACCTATATTTACTTCAAAATCAAATTATACATTGCTCAATGGAACTCTCTCATATGAGCAGTTACGCGTGGCATGCGTCAGACAAGCATAAATCCTGTCAATATCCTGCATAAACGTTTGACTTGACAAAAGAATTTCATTTGAAATTAGAATTTAATCTATCTCAGTGCGCTGCTATCCAACATTAAAATATCGATCGTTTCAGAGGCTAAACTTTTGACTTCGTATGCATGCTATCATGAATTAGAGGCTTTTTTCTTCTGTTGTAAAATGTTCATTCAAGATTCCATCAATATTTTCTATCGGCATTGAAACAACTAGCCAATGCAGGATCTAAAATATATATCTAATAAACATCACATGAAATATTTGAAAATTACCCTCATTAATTCTACTCTTATTCGTGTCGAATATTTACCACGTTCTCGCAAGCACTCAGAACTCATAGGACGGTTATGGTGTAACTCCAGATGTATCTTAAAGTATTCGAATTATGGACTAATTTCGGTTGTGACCTGGAACAGTTTTGTTTATACAAAAACACCAAAAACTTAAATTGACAAGTATAACACACACACACACACACACACACACACACACACACACACGCTCGCACACACACGTATATAGCAGTGCACGTTAGGATTATAAAAGGTGTTGAAGTTACTAGCTTGCAAATGGCATTCATTTAGCATGGGGATACGTAAATTTCATTATAGAGCAGTTATCTGGCATAATTTGATCTCAAATGCACTCTTTAGACGAACGAAGCGATACTTTAAAGCTTCCTGTGAAATTTTCTACAAATACTCGTAGTTGTTCTGTAGGAAACCCCAGTAACCCATACCAATTTCGATAACATATTTACAAGCCATTGTCCACATAGATATATGTCTGTCTTCTATGACATTTTACCTTGGCCAATTTACCTAACTGTGGCGTGCTACCCTTGCGCACTTCCGTCATATATCGCAAATAAGATTTA
This sequence comes from Sinohyriopsis cumingii, assembly GCA_028554795.2. Lineage (NCBI taxonomy): Eukaryota > Metazoa > Mollusca > Bivalvia > Unionida > Unionidae > Sinohyriopsis > Sinohyriopsis cumingii. The sequence goes on from CM068827.1 coordinate 45,814,130, forward strand.
TATGTGATACGCAAGTGTGCAGCGGGGCAATACACGAAACTCAGTTGCGACGTAATTGTCCGAGGAATTCTGAGTGCGATCACATTCAATGGATACCTTTGAATTTAACCTTGTGGATTGACCTCAAGAAATTGCTTGAAGGTGATGTGATCCTTCATCTGAGACCACGCACGAAAGCCACGTGTAACGGAGAGCTGCTTTTGCCAAAATTGCATAATTTTATATTTTGTATTAAAATAAAACGAAAAGACCATTGATGCAGTAAAAAAAAATTGAACATATTTGCTGATATAAACATTCTTGCATAGTAGACACGCCCGCAAGACGACACGGTAACGAAATCGCAGATACAAAGACAAAGCGTACCTCTCTACACTAAAGCCCCAATGCCGCCGTTACTTAATCTGAAAAGATATTGGTTCTAAATATCGCTTAGTTCAATTAAAATCACACAATATCCACGTTTCATCACATTATGAGCCATGTAATGACTCCCTCGAACTGAGAAACCTGGTTATTTTTCACGTGTACAAATTAATCCGATGTTGATCGGCAACATCCTTGGGTCAATCAATTATAGTCGAAAACTGGAACACACGATTTGATGACGTCACCGTTTAAACCTAAAAGCTCACAACTCTATTTATATTACCTGGGTTTGTCATCTGCCTCAGAGACTGAATTACTGGATGGTACCTCTTTATTTTAAACTGAATATTTGAATTTAAGCCTAACATCTTGATTAATTCAAAGTACGATTTATGTCAGCTAGCATTTTAAACAAATCATTTCCTTCCTTCCAAACATTAGTTAGATTGGAGGAATGGTGAACATTTTAATTGAAAGGGAAGTTGTTGATTGATACATTGTTAAGTTTATGTCAATGTAATCATGTATGTACATTTGCTCAAATATTAATTACTGTTCGAATTTAAATACTGTTTCATCAAAGTCAGTTTCATCCTGGTTTATGAATAATATACACTTTAAAAAATAACAAATAAAAAGACTGAGATGAAATTATTCATCATTGTGGAGTTTTAATACGGAGGCTAAGTTCTAAATTGGATCTGTCATAACAAATAACAGGGTAGTACTATATTATTCTTTAAAACATACACATTTCGTTATAGCATCACAGTGTATATCATTCAATCCGGTTTGTAACGGATTACACCTTTAGGCGTGCCTTATCCCAAAATGACAAATACAAAGAAATGTGACCGTATGCGAATCGTAATAATGTTAACAATCGCCATTTAAATGTATGTGTAATCAAGTTGTAATAAATTACACCAATTACTGAAATGGTCGATAGTGAATGCCTACGTGACCTTTATGACATGTACTTTATCAAAGATTAGTTTGACTCTCTCTCTCTCTCTGTGCATCCATTTTGTATGTTTTTTTATTATTATTTATAAATCATATTTATTTTCTATAGTTTCTGTGCCTTGTAAATCTTTGAATGTGTTCAGATTTCTTTATTTACTTTGTATCGTAGATAATGCCTGTGGATGAGAACTAGATTGGCTGATTTACAAGACTGGTGTCAGGTAGAAAGGGTTTCAATCTTTGTCAACATCAGGTGGCCACAATATTTATGATATGGTCAGTGTTCCATGTTTCTGTCGCCATTTTATTTAGCTGTAGCCAGAAGTAGGTCATCGAATGCGGGCACTTCTTTTAACCATATAAGGAAATGTTGAATATTTTTACTTAACTAGATATTGATTGGTAGCAATAGCGTTAAATTAGTGGGGCGAATTAGGAGGTCAGTAAAGCTAGACTGGTGTTTAAATTTCTCAAGTAATTGCCAACTTTTCCATTAACGGCTTGTCAGATAGTTCTTTTAAAAAATCATTTCTTTCCGTCTAAACTTTAGTCAGATTGGAAAAGTGGGGAAATATATGATAAATGTCGGCCTTTGGACTTTAACTTATAAATGCTTTGATTTTTGTCATAGGAATTCGGAGTGAATGTGTATGAGATGGAGTCAGTTTGCTGGGTCGTCATGCGGTTGTGTCTGCTACGTATTACTGCTTATACCAGAGACTAAATTTAATCGTATTTTCGGGAAGTGTGCACTGTCGACAATCGGTATAGGGGTTGTTACGTGCAGATAAGATTACTGCTGCTGTCATCCGAATACCTGCAAATGCTGGACATTATTCAACGAGTTTCAAAAATTTGATATTAAATCATTAACTATTTCAGATTCTTTTTATCACATATTTTTTTTATTTCCGTGGAAATTATTTAGATAGAAAGAAGAACGAATAATTCGTTCATTCTGACAGACGGTGCACCTTTCATTGGTTGTGCATGAAATATAGTCCTAAACAAAATTTGAAATAGTAAAAGTAGATTGTACATATTTACAAACTATAAATCAAAGAAAAACCTTCCATCCGAATAAACAAAACATTTTATAACGACAAAATCATTTTTCAAAACAGAATGATTAATGCGATGTGATGCCACATTGATACGGCAAACATCAGGCCTAGAGGACATGTTTACGCTAAAATGTCACTTACAGAACTAAAAGTTACATTGTTGCGATTTTGATGTGAAATAGGATTACTGGATGCATTCCCACATTTACTGCAATGCATTTGTGACCAGATATTTACAGTATTTGACTGGAACAAGAGACTATACAGAAGACGTAAACAAATTTCTTTTTGAATCAGATTAGCATCCCATATCTACTGCGTAAAGATGCTGTGGTTGGATAAAGTTCTGTCAGTTAGGAGACCCATATATGTCCAAATTCTTCAGTGAACAGAGGTGAGTTTATTTACTTCTTTAAGTTAACATTTAAACCACGCTTAAGTCGGATTCTATATCTATGTTACAGATATAACGCTCCTTCTCCCCACCCCGCTATCAAATAAGCAATACCCTTAGTTTTACTTCTTATTGTTGTTCTTGTCTTGTAGTTTTACGCCATGTTTCTTATTATGATATTGTTATACATGACATAACAAACCCCTGAGCGGGTAACATATCCATATTCAGACAGCGGAGATAATTTTTCTTCAATTTCCTTTCGCAAGTTAAAAAATGACCGCCAAAATGTTTATTCAAAACCAAACATTCAAGAAGGCGGGGTTAAAAACGTTTACCCAGGATCACAGCCATTCAGTAAAGAGAATACTGCACAATAATTTCATGGCCTTAGTTGGACCAATGAGAATCACATAAAGTGATATTTTAACATGTGGTAATATCAAAAATATGTAACTGCACATACTATAGGAAAACTATATATATATATATATATATATATATATATATATATATATATATATATATATATATATATATATATATATATATATATATATATATATATATATAAAGAATACAAATCATATGCCTGATAACAATCCTTTGAAGCGCACTGGATCCAGCAAGGAATCATGTGTATCAGCGATTGATTAAGATTGATTAAGATAAATGCAATAAACTGACAACGAAAAGTGCAAAACTAGTATATAGCTAGCCTGAGCGCTTTCGACTATTTAATGAGCCTTTTTCGAAGGCAATTACAACACATAGACAAGACAAACAAATAAAACTGAAAAACGGTTATGTTTGCGAAACTTGATATGGCTGTTTTTACAGGAATTCAACCTTTCACTCTATTATGTGTCATCTAGTTTATTTCAGCTTGTTGCTGATACTGGACAATATTTGTATTGACCTAGAAATTAATGAGCCATAATGACATCTGTTATTTTATGTAAATTTATGTAAGCGCAGATTATATCGCGGATATTTCATTGTTATCGAAGTCATAGGCTATTACGCAAATTTAGAGAATTATTTAAAAGAAAATTTGTCGGCTGCAAGTGATAATTGTATTTGTGCATGGTTGTCTTTTTCTAGTCTTCTTGGTTTAAACTGGTTGGTTTCAGTGTTCTTTTGCGGCGTATCCAGTAAGATTCCTTTTCTTTCCTGGTTTGGGGAATCCAGTCGGGGATGTGAGCAGTTGACCTATTGCCACTTGTCAATCATTCTGCTCGATTGACCAATCGGCGAGCGCTATTATACACACCTTTACGTCCGCCATTTTCCTCCGACAAGCTGCTTCTGTCGATATCGACACGGCAATTGTATATATTTACAAATTTTGCAACGGTTCGGAGAAGTCGCCCCAAGGATCATATATAGTAATTCTGAGATGTCGCCATATGGTTAAGGCTTTATTTATTGTTGATTTTCTTCAACTTAATAACTTATTAAATTTATAAAATGTGCAATTTTTCAACTTTTCCATTTGATCAACTCCGCTTCTGTACTTAACGAAAAATAAGCGTTATCTGTCCTTTTTGCTCTGCTCTTCAAATCATTAGATGCATTTTAATAATATTTGTAGGGATAGTGTTATCAATATTTTTTATTACCTTTACATCTAAAAATGAAGCATGTGTACTAGATGTAGTATAAGTAAATTTAATCGTCAGGTGAAAATGATTTAGGCGATCAATAATTTTTTTCACTTCTTCAGTTGAATGCTTCCAGATCATAAATATGTAATCTAAAAATCTGAACCAAAGAGATGGATTAAACTTTTCGTTTTAAATAAAATCCTTTTCTAATTCACCCATGAAAGGGAAGAGTATATAGGAGCCATATTAATACCCATTATCTGTATGTAATCCGTATTATTAAATTGAAAATAATGATTTTCCAAGATAAGATTATTTTACAAATATCTTCGCTAGATAGTGTGCTATTATTAGGATTATTATCAAGAAAATATTTGCACGCTTCAATACCATTTGCATGCGGAATGTTGGTATATAGTGATGTTACATCTAATGATACCAGGATTTAAATTATCAGATAGATGTGGAATAGACTTCGACTTTTTAATGAAAGTAGTTGTATCTTTAATGTATGAAGGAAGTGATTTCATTAAAGGTTGTAAAACACTATCAATAATATTTGGATAGGTTTTCAGTATATGAATTACAACCTGATATAATGGGTCGTCCTGGAAAATTTAAAGGTAAATTATGGTCAGGATTTGTATGAGTTTTGGGTAATATGTAGAATTGAGGTGTACGTATGTTAAGAGGGAAAATATCAACTTCATCATATACGGAATTATTATTTTTGAGGTGTACGTATTTTAAGAGGGAAAGTATCTAATTCCTCACATACGGAATTATTATTTTTAGCGATCTCATTAATGCATGTTGAATTTTTTTATTTAATTTCTAATTGACGTTCAACTTCTTTAACATAATCATCTTGATTCACAATAATAATAGTGTTTGACTTATCGTCCTTTTTAATCACTATACTGTCGTCATTCATTAGATTATATACAGACTTAATTTCGTCCCTATAAATATTACTATGATATTGCTTTAATTTAGTTAATATCTCTTTTGTGATCGCGTATATATAAAAATATAAATATGAATAACGTAAAAGATGACTTAATTCTGTTATGAAAAGGTTATTTGGGTGACAAGTTTTGGGATGACTTCTCCAACCAATTGGGGCGACTTCTCCAGATACATGGGGGCGAGTTCTCCGCATGCCGACGTAACTTAGAGAAGTGCAAGCGATGGATAAATGCTCTCGCTTTCTGTCTCTGTCTCAGTGTTGTTTCATCTGGCAAATATTGCTCACCAATATCGTCTGGTATATATTTTAATGTTATCACGCCCGCCATTTTCACAGAATGTTTGTCGGAGGTTAAGAGGCTGTCAAGTCACGTGTTCGGTAGGCGGAGCGATCTACCTTCTGGCGTAAGGTCAAATTGATTGGCAATAAGTGTAATATCACTGAAAGTGTGGCCAAGGGAGAAGTGTTTCGCCACCGGGCTTCTGTACAGCTTCTTTGTCATCCAATCCGACCTATGAAGGTTGATCCTTTTGTGTAGCTTTTCAGTTTCTGCAGTGGGTACAAAAATGGCCCTTCGTATGCTAATACCTTTATGGGAAAATAACAGATGACGATATGGCTCATATATTTCTAGGTCAATATAAAATATCTTTCAGCATCCTCAACAAGCCATAGTCATGTAAAGTTTTACAAAGACAACGGTTTGTCTGTTTTATTTGTTTGTCTTGTCTATGTTTTGTATTTGCCTTTGAAAAAAAACTCAGTAAGAGTAGAAACCGAACTGCTTAGGCTAGCTAGATTCTAGTCATGCACTGTTCTTTGTCAATATATATATATATATATATATATATATATATATATATATATATATATATATATATATATATATATATTAAATAAACAAATTGTAAATGAAATAAAGAGGAAGTTATGGTCCCAAAAATATTTTTAATCAAAACATCAATTAGAAAATTAGAAACGTAATAGATGCAGAAAACCATTGGCTGACATGCACATAAGGAGTCAAAATAATGTGTTGGTTAGAGTAAAGTAAATACATTGAATGTCAACAATATATATATATATATATATATATATATATATATATATATATATATATATATATATATATATATATATATATATATATATATATATATATAAAGACCAAGGTACCTGTAGCATGTTCGTATCAATTAGTAAACGCGTGAATGCAACTTTCCCACTCTGAAAGGCAAAGTATTCGATTTCAAGTTGTTTAGCGCCAAGCAGTTTTGGACCCTTATAAACATTTCACAATATAGAAAGGCATGCTTCAGATGATTCGATGGTGTGAACGTTGGTGACAAAATTAATGGGTCTTTATGTTGCTTCAACCATTTGACTGAGAAAAAAGAACGAATATATATATATATATATATATATATATATATATATATATATATATATATATATATATATATATATATATATCAAACAAAGCTAATTTGTGTTCAGCTTGCATAGAGGTCAACACGCTTTTGAATGATTTTTGACGTATATTGGTTAAAAAATAAGTCAAACAAGAGAAGGCACATGAAAAGAGAATAAACTTTTTTAAATTATATATATTTTTTTACATAACTTGTGTAGTTAGACGAATATATCTTTTAGATCACTTTTTTTCAGCTACTACATAATTTTATAAGGAGGGTTTCCCCTCGATATATGTTACACAATGCCTTAAAATATAAAGCTAATCAAGTAATATATCCATCTAACATTTCTTCTATTGCTTTCTTACTGACTGATAAACACTGGTTCTCTTTTTCAGATATTTCGGCCACTGTAAAAAATTTAATTCAAAACAGGGTAAACTGTGTACATATTCACAGATCACTGATATCTTACCTATGGTTCTAGTCTCGGCTCGGAAAACGCTAGGTAGGCGAGTACCTTCCCGTCGGTCACTGTTTTTCCTCGGGCACTGCCTCCATCAATATACTGGCCACTATGTATTGACTATTATGTGCGAAAATCGTGTATAGACCAGCAACCCCCCCCCCCCACCAACCCAATCCAAACCAAACTAGTAATTCAGTCTATAATGAAAATTGATAACTAAAATAGTTGAGAAAGACGTAAGAAAATAGACAATATGGATAAAGTGATAATGCTTACTACCGATGTAAACAATACGCATACATACATAAAAAGGATGGTGGGTATTACAGGGCTTACTATTTTACATGGAAAATCATTGATGATTAAATGTTTACATGCAAGTGTAGACGATAAAATATATATCGTGTAAATAATATTTTTTTTAAAAAGTACACTAAAAATATGAGAAAGAGAATTCACACAAAAGGAAATAAGAAATATATGAATAAATAAATATAGATAAATATAAGAGGAATTACGTACACTAAATGAAAATAAACAAAAAGGCAAGAGAAAATACGAAACTGTTCATGATTCAGTTAAAAGTATACAGATGTATAGAAAAAATCTTACCCTGAATAAAAAAGCAGGAACCAAGTTGTTGGATGGATGTATATCCTGGCTAACTCATTTCGCTGTCAAGCTGATATACCGTTTATAGTTGTCTAGTAAGTAACTAAACCGATCCATCTAACGACTGGCATGTTCTGATTAATATAGAGTGCAAACAAAAAAAAAACAACAAAATAACAATAATAATAATAACAACGTCGTCTGTGCTTTGTTTTTGTCGTTAACATATTCTGAAAAATAAAAATATTTGCATATCAATGTTTTTTTTTTCTTTCTTTCCGGTGATATCCACCTTTTAATCTTCTCAGAGAGAGAGAGAGAGAGAGAGAGAGAGAGGGCAGGTTGGTTGACATCTCCAAGTCCGTATTTAGTTTGTTCACTTCAAAAATTATAACTAGGTTAGAATCACGGAACTTTCGAGATGGTTTTAACGTTGATTTCTCCTATAAATTTTCAATGACACATTTATGCTCGAGTTATCTCTTATTTTGCAAGGGTTCGAAAACGACGGGGCCAGTTCTGATGAACAGATGCGGTTTAAAAAAAGTATCTAAATTCATAAATTTCCCCTCTTCCACCATTACATTCTTATTCAAACAGTTTCTCCAATAGATACTAACGAGATCAAGTTAGTTTAGATATAATTAGTACAGTGTTTACACACTAACCTGAATACGTGACGTATATTAAGGTACTATTGAAGATTCAGTCAACATTTGATATCGGCCTTTTGATATGTTTACTTAAATGAGAACGCCAAATTGATTGGTATCAATCCATGAGGTTCTATAAACAAAATAGAATTGTTAGTGATACCCACATCCTTCCCATTGTTAGGGGTATTGTCATGTTGAACCGTTTCTAGTGCCTTTATTTATTTTCACCGCATGGACGAAATTATTAATTATATAGCTGCAAATTTACATATTATTTCTAAGGATAGTCCAGTGTAATTATTCAGTTTGAAGGTGATCGTCTAAGTATATCAGTTTTATATTCCGAAAGGAAAACTCCCTGCGAGGCCCCGAAAGTTCTTTATCTCTGATTCCGATGAAATTTCTTCTTCCCTTTTCTGACGATCCGATAGGAGTAATTCTGCCAAGCCACGTAAATAACACTGAGTAGAATCATTACATACAATAAATACAATATTAAATATACAATATTAAATATATAATATCACAAATAATTTATTTAATATACAAAAAATAAAACATACACACTATTAAATATTCAATATTAAATATGCAATATTAAATATATAATATCAAATATACAATATTAAATATAACACTTGTGCTGAGACGATGTGTGTGTGTGTGTGTGTGTGTGTGTGTGTGTGTGTGTGTGTACTTTAGATTTTTAATGTAGCTTTAACATTTTTTCAGCCATATCGCTACGATGTCTGCAGTGTGGCAGTTTACAATGATGTGTAGCACTGGGGCATCATGCTGCAGACATGTAGCATGATGTCCAACCCAGTCACATTATCCTGACACGAGGCCGACCAGTCCTAACACTAACCTCTTGATGCTGAGCGCTAAGCGAGGTAACTGTTAGTACCATTTTTGTAAGTCTTTGGTATAACTCGGCCGTGGATCGAACCCACAACCTCCTGCATCCGATGCGGACGCTCTAACCACTAGGCCACCGGAGTGGTGTGCTGAGACAAAGAATCGGCTGTAAATAGGGTTTGTGATGAATAACGCAAACAGGAAAAACGGAAAATATGTAAAACCGCCATGGTGGCGTTCGCAAACGTAAATTGTACTATTGTTTTCATAATATTTCTAAATGAGAAACAGCGAGAAATAAAAGTAGATGAATGGTACGTTCAGTTCCAACAATGCGTCATCATTTAGCACCCTTACTCTCGGGTCGGAGTTGTTTCTTGGCTTTCGATTGGCCATTCTAAACAACCTGTGAAATTTGTGCTGTAGCCGAAATCTACACTGGAAATTGACAATAGGGATATGCTCAGATTTCATGTATATGCAGCAACAAAAAGTATTCGGTGGTTTTATTTGTCATAAACATATATCACCGAAAACTGCAAGTAATAATGAACAAAAAAAATACTGTTTCTCATAAAACCTCGCAAAGCATTATTGTTCAAGTATGTGCCAATTATGTGTTAGTGACATTTTATTTTAAATTATAATCGTTGTAGCTAGTGCAAGTTACCTAATTGATCTTTTTTTTTTTTAAACCTAGCGTACAAAGTGTACTTAATATTTTCGAAAATGTTACCCTTGATCGGGCAAGAATCAGCCGTTACATTTGCTGGTGTCCTTAATCATGTTCACGCGAGACTAAATAATAGTTTTTTATACGGCGAGACGAATGGATCAAAGTTGTCATCGTAATAGGTTTTCGGACCAAAATGGAAATTCCGAGGCAGTTTGATTTTCTTAACGCTTAAATGAGTCATAAAGAATTTTTCGAGATGGTATCTTGGCTTGAACGTGCTTCTAGTGCGGTTACATGGGCCCATCGGTTTAATAAGATCAGCTACAATGAATTTGGCTTTGAGCTGTGGAAGGTAAAATCGGTCTGCTGCATGTCGTGGTGTTCTATTAGCCAATTGCAGATGAACGATGCCAGCGCGAACGGACATTCACCGTATTTTGTACGTTTAAGATATATATTAAATAGCTGACTTTCTCCAACGGGCTTTGGTGGGTTAGTTTTTTAACCCTCTGGTAGCACCTATAACCAGCAGATCGTCTTCAATATGTTGTCTTACGGTTAAGGTGCAAGTCCGCAATTCCACTCTCTTTCGCTTGCTCGTAACGTACTGCAGGGTCTATTGACATAAATTTTCTTCAGACTTTTTATTTTCGACCTCGACAATAGGCAGCTTCCGTGCTGATTTGGCATGGGGTAGGAGCTGCGTACTCACTTCCGCCTGTTGTTTCTTTGCCTGTTGTGTTTCCTCTTTCTCTCCTCATATCTTTCCTGTCTTACGTACACTACCCATTTTTGTCGATTATCGCTTACCGTGCTTTGTAGTGATGTTATCGCAGCGATCATTCTGGGTTGTTAGGTACGGGAGCCAGGCGTAGGCTTGGTTTCTTGCGTTTGCTTAATCAGCGCATGCGGTCTTCCTCCTTGTCTCTCCTTGAAGCCCTCGTCTGTTGTCGTTTATCTACTGTCTCCGCTGTCAAGATAAGAGTTGTTCTTTTTTGCCATGCCCGTAAATTCCACTGTGTTTCAATGTTGATGCATAGACCTTGGAGTGCATTCAGCGCTTGGATAAGAATCATGGTTTACATCTCTAGTGCTATTCTGTGCTCGCTGCTCAGCTCTCCGAGATTGTGACAATGAATGAAAAATCAGAACTGATGTTTGACAGAGTTTGAATTAACGTCATATGTATGTTTTGGGCCATTCATAAAAACTATTTAAATATACGCACAGTGTACTAATGAAATTAATTCTGATACAAGTTGGTAAAGGCATTCCCATAGGAGCAAAGAGGTAACCGAATCACGAATTTAAATTGCGAGTTACACTCTTTGTCAAATTCTGCATTAATTTGTTAAAATTCGTTACTCAGGCTGTCCCCTTCGGTCAAGTATTTGTTTGTCACATATTTCAGTAGTAATCATTCATATTTGGAATTAGTGTACAAAGTGTACAAAATATTACCAAAATATGTAAATCAATATGGGGTATAAGGCACTATTCAATAATTTACTTACTTTGTTTATTATTCCAATTTCTTGTCCAAAAGTATATTACTGTTTTTGACGGTTGTTCGGAAAAGTAAAACTTTTAATGCTTAAATAAAGGATTTTGAAGTCATTTTGAACACCCATATACTCGGCCATGTTCAAACAACTGGTCGCATCATATGGGGTGTGGTGTAGGAAGAATTCGACACCTCCATTCCTCTCCCGACTTGCCGCTACTACTCCAACCATTCAACCATTGTGTTTTCCTCGCTTTAACCACTGTGACTTGTTTGAAGAGGTACCGTGACTATTGTACATGAAGTCCAATCATCATTTTCAGATCCTTGCCTTGCTACTTCTGCTATCGGGCTACAATGTGAAATTAGGTCGACTTTACTGCACGAGCTATGGTAGGTCGTCCCCCACCCCCATCACGTACAATGGCTAGACTCCCACGATATGCTGTCTCCGACGGATGGTGGCAGACTATGTGAGTGTGGAATGTGTGATTGTGTTAAGACAACCTTACTGATTTTGAATTCAAATCATTTGCGGTTTTTAGTTCATGTACCGACTGATCTTCGATTTGAAACGTATGAGGTCATTCGGCCATGTTCGTCTACTCGTCGAATGGGAAACAGGAGCCACCAATCAACGTGATTTTACCCCTAATTTGAGTGCAATCACTCATTTCGGGGGTGAATTTAAAACTGCGCACGACCCACTAATTAATAGCTCGTCGAGTGGGAAAAGAGCCACCACCCGACGTGTTTCTACCCCTGTTATGCGTGCAAAGTACGCTCTTCGGCGGTTAAAATAACCATGCTTTCGAACAATCATGTCTGAGCGAGGAAAAGGATAAGTCCTACCGGAAGCCACCATACGTCACTAAACTCCCTTAAACGCCATGGGTATACAAAGGTTCCAGTTCTGCCGAAGTTTACCTAAGTAGGGCAATCCCTAAAAACCAATGATGTGTAAGCCATATATTTATTTAAGACAGTCCTATAAGTTACAAAGTTCATTAGGTATGAACATTCTAGTTTGAATTTTGTGTGCAAAATCTGCAGCAGTCCTCCAAAATTATAACCAATCCGAGAGCGAAGGTTACTCATTTTAATTTAGTATCGAACATTAATTTATAAATGTATAGATGTATTTTTGACTGTGGCACCATAACAATCAAATTGGTGATTTAAAAGAGCATTATCAAACGGGGTTTGCAAAAATCTGAAAAGAAAACCACACACAGTCAGGCAATTTTAGTCAGTCTGCCACTGGAGAAATCCACCTATACATCTTTTCCAGATGCATCCTCAGGCGGGCTAATCCAATTCCAGTCCTCTTGTGTGCTGCAATCCCAGGATACTATATAGCGGTATTCTCCCATTGGTTGATGCACGCCATTGGTCTGTTATTTGAAAGTCCAGAACACTTCTATTCACCTTTTTATCGCTCTTTTTCCCTAGCCTGATACACCTCTAGATTGGCACCCGCAGCGTCTGATCGTTTGGACTCCTCGACTTCGGTGTGTGTGTGTGTGGAGGGGGTGGGGAGGAAAGCAGGATGGCCATCATCTGTGTCGTTCTACCAAGTATACGCAGCTATGCTCGTGTCTTCCCTCTACGAGAAGCATGTTGGTCATTAGCTGCACGTGGCAGCAAGGGCCTATCGCATCTGGTTCCCTCCCTTCTCCTACCACAGCAGGAGCGATGTTGTTGAGGCTAGATAGCTGGTGTCTGACTGGAATAAATGAATGAATATTATTGAATGGAATCATGTTAAGAAGAGACTAACTGATCATTTGTCATCCTTGTTTATGCATATTAGGATTTGCTCGAGTCGTTAATGTCAGCACCGCTGACCTTTTAATTTATCTTCGGGTGAGTATAAGAACCACCGCCCGCCGCTTTCAAGTGTGGACGTATACTTTTTAATTGCCATGTCTGGTCGAGGCCACTAAATAAAAGGGGGCAGGCGAGCCGCCTTGACACCACTTGAAGTCACTCCTTGATCCTGGCTTATTGCTTTGATGCTCGTGGTCGAAAATGTACAGGTGTCATCTTGCCGAAAATTTTGAGAACGTGAATATCTATGTTATTTTCGTAAGTTGTAAGGAGTAAAGAGTATGAATGAGGTAAACATTATAAAAAGAGACGAATGATGTAATCATTATAAAAAGAGACGAATGATGTAATTATTATGAAAAGGGGGCCCCGAGTGGTCTAACGCGCTATCCGTTACTGATCACTGCCAGCTCACCTCTGTTGGGTGGGTTCGAGTCTCAGATTCGGCCAATGTGGTTATGTGAGAAAGCTTGCTAGTAGCTTCTCGTGGGTCGGTGGTTCTTTCGGGGGGTTTTCCCGGGTTCTTCCTTTACCATTAATACTGGCCGCCATGTATAGCGTATCGTGTGCTGAAAAGAGCGTCAAACCCTACTACAACAACAACAACATTATAAATAGAGAAATTTTAATCTGAGTTATTACTAAATATATATTAGTAAATTAAATTATGGAACCATTGACCCTAGGTTTGGGGATCTGAGCGTATTCAGTTTTGATCGCACCTAAATTTTGCACCTTACATGAATAGGCCTGTTGGTTTTGGGGCATAATCACCTTATACAATCTAATTGTTAGGGTGTACGTTTTGGTCATCAAATCTAGCGGGTTTAATGTTTCCTAAGATTATTTTATTTCTATTTTGTTTTGCTTTGTGCAGAAGGCCCTGATTGTTTATGGATTTGACCACATTTGGTCTCATTGGGGGTTATAAGTAAAGTAATCTAGATCATTTTAGTGTATGTTGCTGCCTCCTTGTGCAGCTGGGCCTGAAGGTCTGGGGGTTTGAACCATCTTATTGTTACGATAGCCACTCAGTTCTTTTAGTACTAAGGAATCCTATTTAATGAGTGTATCTCAATCTTGGCCACCTTGTATGGATAGACCGGATTGCTTGGACTTCTTCAGTCAATTACATCTTTTCAGTCATAAATCTCTTGATATAACCATCTTAGCATGCACAAGTATTAGTCAGTATTAAGAGTCGATAAAGTAAGAAGAATTTCTTTTTTACACGGTCGAATGCAACTCGTATTCATTACAATTGTAGCAATGCGTTTTTATGGTGATGTATTTGGAAATAGTTCACAGATTTGCCGCCAGAATCTGCTCCTAAACACAATCCATGAAATGTAATCACCAACACGCACAAGACACGTCGCGCAAACTTCCATGGTATCGTCTCGTCCTATGGAGTCATTTCTTTTATAGCAGTTGGTAATCCACTAAGTCTTGAATACAGTCAGTGACTTGCGCGGAATTTGGTTAATGCTTGTGACAGAAGTTGTGGCATGGCAAGCTTTATCATGTCATTGCATTTTCTCAGTGTCTGACCATCTAAACATTTTCAAAGTAATCATTGTTAGTAAAGCATTCCGATGATCAAGAACTCTATACTATTTCTAATGCTACATGATGTTTTTGTTCATTTGAATCGCGACAAACTCACTGTAAATGCGTTCACGCAGCTCCAAATGCAAACTGCAAATCTTCTCCTCTATTAAAATATCTAATAAGCGGATGGTACTCTAAACCGATCAAAGATGGTAGTGATAGCAAGGAGACATTTGGGCTCATCAAGTAAAGCTGCATCGTTATAATCCCGTTCGTGAAGAGTCACCCCACAATTGAAACACTGTACT
This sequence comes from Sinohyriopsis cumingii, assembly GCA_028554795.2. Lineage (NCBI taxonomy): Eukaryota > Metazoa > Mollusca > Bivalvia > Unionida > Unionidae > Sinohyriopsis > Sinohyriopsis cumingii. The sequence goes on from CM068827.1 coordinate 45,829,379, forward strand.
TGTCCGAAGGAGAGAATCCTGCTCTGGCTGAAGATTTGGGAATGGGCAGAGTGACAATGTCATATTGCATTAATGGTGTCGCTGGGTGCAACATCACTTTGGTCGCACAGCACATTATCATATTACATTTAATGGAACTATGAGTCAAAATTGGGATCATCAAGCCGTTTCTTGGCTGACTTCATCATTCGCTGTGAACATCTGTACTCAAAGTAATCTCTCTTTAGTTTGTTGGAAAGTTTTTCCTTTACTGGAGATCGGTATGCCCGTGAGATAACGTTCGGCGATCGGAAAGTCAAACTCATATATTGTAGACGATCTGATACACTTTTTCAGACGGGCGTCTTACCATCTAATTACTTTTTTGAGAAATATATACTTCTTGAGGTTCCATCGTGCTCGTCTAAAAGGCGTGATCTTGACCAGATATTAAAGTTTATTCAAACACGCCAAAAGGTGATCATCCGACTCTAGTTATAGTTTAACGTCCATCCTTTGCATTTAATATGAGGTTTTTCTTTCAGGTCCCGGTACATCAAGCCGTAATGTTTAGGTCCGCCATTGTAAAAACTCAAATTAGTCTCTTCGAGATGTTTGTCGGTCGACGCGTGGCTGATGTCTATCAGGGCAATTTATGTAAATAGTCTTAACAACCATTGCGATACTTAAAGAAAAAGCATACAAAAGTGTGATCTATGAAATAAAACTACGGTGCATTATTATTTCTATCGTGTAGATCAACGAAGTTTCAAGCACTATATAATACGTCATTCCTATTTAACATTTTCAGTTTACTTGGATAACCGGGTTGTGATTTGTAGTCCTTATAAACAAACAACCCCTACCCCCAGTGTTTCAATACAGTTTTTACAGATGGCGCACCTAGTCGAGCTCTTCACTTTCCTATAAAATGACGGAAATAATGTCTTTCGTAGGAATATATGTACAGATCAGAATTGTATTACTGTGATTACAGTTTGTACACCAGAAGGAGGTTTTCAGGCTCAAGGAAAACAACACTATGTTTTGTTCCTTGAAAACATAAAAACATTAACATTCTGTCTTTAAATGGTTGTGCAAATATTTTATGCTACGGTACTATAAAGTGTGCGGGTTTTTCCCCTTCATTATTGGAAGATCTGATTTAAACTGAGTAAAAACAAATGGGGGGGGGGGCAGCAAAATTAGCTGATACTATTGAATACAAACAAAAATTGCTTGAAAGAAAACAACAACAAACACTAACTCAGTTTTCAGAATTGTTCAATAGCCAATCCCTTTTCCTATGAATGTTGGTTATGTTTTAATTTATGTTACCTCATGTGGACACTATTTTGTCTTCAAAGCATTAAGTGAACTGAGCCTTTAACGCCGATATGTTACCAAAAGGTCTGAAGATAACTTAATGAGTACATTAATCAGTCTCTTCCTTTGTCCATCATAGCTTTAATTCGTCAGCATTTTCTTTATCTAATCGTTGTATGTACTGAGTAACCTTTTCATGACTCTTTTGATATTTTTCTCTTTCCAAGCTGAGGACGTCTCGAATCGTCAATACTTTCGTTGTAATACCTTGTTTTCTGAGTCTTGCTCGCCGTCGAAGTTCCTGACGAAGCTGGTATGCAGCCTTCGACTTGTCAAAAAATATGTCTGAAAGCCGTGGTCGAAAGATGACAAGTTTATTGTTAGATTCACCATTAGTAGCATTTTCGTCAACACTTGTAATTTGTAAATCTCTGGGTGAAGAATTTTTGCTTCCAGTCATATTAGTCCTCAATAAGGGCAGAGCACTCTGATATCTTGTAAGATGGGTGTTAGGAAGTTCCGGTATTTCCTTATAAGGAACAGCCGACAAACTTCTAAATCGGAAATCGTCAATATTTGCCAAATTACCTCTGCTAGAGCATGCGCTAACATTATCATCCTTTTGATAGAATATTTGTTGTTTGTTTCAATGACGTCATTGAACACAGAAAATTTTACACTAGGTTTCTTAGCACGGGTAATAATTCCTTTTCTTTTTGGTGTAATAATACCAGACTCCAATTCGCTTTCCGAACCAGAATTTGATTCTCTTCCACAAACGTTCGATTCATCCTCTTTCTGGGTTTTAGGGGTCATTTGCCTTGGAGGAGGGACCGTGATAATAGCTGTCGGAGTGTCTGCTCTAGTTGGCCTGGAAGAGGTTTGAAAATATTTTGAATTTTTCTGTCGAAATTTATGAGTTTCGTATCTGAAAGTCTTTTGCATGGTGCTCTCCTGTATAGATATGTCATCCATTACCATATGGAAACGAGTCAAGACGACGCGGTTTCTGCGATATGCATCCTTTTCAATGTCACTCAAGTAAACACTAGGCGGGGGTAGTTTTCTTTTCGAAATATCCATATAAAACTTTGAGTTTTTCAGTTTCTGTGAGGAAACATTTCCTCTGTCATCTGCCATTGAAATTATTGAATTTCAAACAACACCATACTACAATTTGAATTGAACGTTTCTACCTTTTTGTCAAGAAAATAACATTATTAATGTTTATGATCATTTCGTAAGTTTTAGCAGAAACACGCCAGGCACAACAACACATATATAAACATAAGATGAAAATAACCACTCTAAAGGTATTGTACCGTCTGACGCGTTTTATGAATCTTCATATAGAATCGAACATTATTGGTGTCCGTTTTTAGGAGTTCCTCTGCAAAAATGATTATTTTTGAATATCTAAACTTGAATCGATTGTAGCTTATCAATCATTGCATGTTATTCATACTTACTATGTTTTATAAGGTGAACGTGGAGTCCCATATACATTCACAATAATTATATATACTGTCCATATGAAACATACAACTGTCAACATCAGGAGATTGATATATTCTATAGTTATGAATATGCTGAATCGATATAATTGAATCGAACACTGCGATTCAATGCAAGTCGAAATAATATCCACATTTAATGTTTGTAGGTTTCCTTTTTTATATGAAATAAATTACTCCTTGCGACATATAAGTCGTTTCGATTCTGTATCTTTACGATCAGATATCTTAAATCATGACTGCTTTCCCGCATGCATTCTGTCCTTTAATTTAAAATCGTCGTCGTCTGTTGATAAAAAAAAACCTCATCAAATAATGGGTACACAAGTGTCGTTAGCGTATTTGAAGCACTCATTAGTAACTGGGTTGATGAAATGTTTTTAATACCCTGATCATCGATGAATCAAAATACAGATTATCTTGTCAATATTTTCCCTCCATTCGCTTTCGTCTGCTATCGTTTGTTACCTGACATTCCGTGCTGATTTCGCTGAATCGATTGTCCACGTCAAATAGGGATGGTGTGATAAACTGCACCGAAGCCATACCATTTGTTTCCATATAACAAAGCAATATTCATGACAATGGGCAAGTAAACATCGTTTAGCTAAGCGTTTTCATATCACATTCACCTGGCGTAGTTTTCATATATCTTTGTATAAAGAGACAGTTTTTACAAATACTATCTAGAGACATTCATTTCTTTGTTCGGCTCGTCAACCGGACTCTCAATACTTTCGTAGGAATAATGAATTTATAATTTAGAACCTCGTGTATATATGTACGGCGCCTTAAATAATAATAACAGAGTAATTTAATCGATATTGAAATTTATAACTATTTTTTTTTGACAGTCCCAACTGACACAAGGTTGCTAAATGTAATACTAATTGTACAGAAATTATCCAGCAGATGTTATAAAATTTTTCTTTATATCTGACTTAAATAGTTGAAATAATAAGGTTGACGTATTGAGATTCGCAAACACGAAACAAAATTAAATTCAATCACACGTTATAATATATGCTGAGTGAGTAATATCATGCTTGCATTTGACAAGATCTTGAATTTTAAGGTAAATTGTATTTGTGATCTCGACTTAAAGAATTAATAGCCACAAAACGACCACCACTTGCCAAAGCACAACGTGTGGCAATTTATCAGCCGGGAAAGCAAACGCAAGATTATATTCTTAATCCTCCCTAAACCCACTATTAAATGCATTTATATAAAATACAATTACAAGTGGAAAATAATTATAAAAATCTTGAACGGTGTGAAGGAGTAATAACCAAGTTATGGGACAAGTAATAATTTCGAACACCTTGTGTACCTATATTTACTTCAAAATCAAATTATACATTGCTCAATGGAACTCTCTCATATGAGCAGGTACGCGTGGCATGCGTCAGACAAGCATAAATCCTGTCAATATCCTGCATAAACTTTTGACTTGACAAAAGAATTTCATTTGAAATTAGAATTTAATCTATCTTAGTGCGCTGCTATCCAACATTAAAATATCGATCGTTTCAGAGGCTAAACTTTTGACTTCGTATGCATGCTATCATGAATTAGAGGCTTTTTTCTTCTGTTGTAAAATGTTCATTCAAGATTCCATCAATCTTTTCTATCGGCATTGAAACAACTAGCCAATGCAGGATCTAAAATATATATCTAATAAACATCACATGAAATATTTGAAAATTACCCTCATTAATTCTACTCTTATTCGTGTCGAATATTTACCACGTTCTCGCAAGCACTCAGAACTCGGAGCACTCAGAACTCATAGGACGGTTATGGTGTAACTCCAGATGTATCTTAAAGTATTCGAATTATGGACTAATTTCGGTTGTGACCTGGAACACATCTAGTATCACAACAGTTTTGTTTATATAAAAACAGCAAAAACATTAAATTGACAAGTATAACACACACACACACACGCGCGCGCGCTCACACACACACGTATATAGCAGTACACGTTAGGATTATAAAAGGTGTTGAAGTTACTAACTTGCAAATGGCATTTATATACCATAGGGATACGTAATTTTTATTATATAGCAGTTATCTGGCATACTTTGATCTCAAATGCACTCTTTAGACGAACGACGCGATACTTTAAAGCTTCCTGTGAAATTTTCTACAAATACTCTTGGTCGGAATCAAGCGAGAGTAAAAGCAACTCTGTTCATTGACTGGAACCGAAACTCAATAGAAATAATCATTCTCGATTTTATACAATATTGCACAGTGAACAACCACCTTTACAGAGTCAAATTAAATAGTTTTTGCACTTCAGGCGCAGTTTCGTATCCTTTAGAGTACCTGTTCTGTAGGAAACCCCAGCTACCCATACCAATTTCCATAACACATTCACAAGCCATTGTCCAGACACACACACACACACATATAGATATATTGGTTTCCATACCTAAAAACTTGCATTCTAATTTGAGGTAACTTCTATCGTATTTTACCTTGGCCAGTTGACGTAACTGTGGCGTGCTACCCTTGCGCGCTTCCGTCATATATCGCACTTCCTCTGAGTAGCTTTACAGCATGAATAAATGAGATTTATATGTGATACGCAAGTGTGGAGCGGAGCAATACACGAAACTCATTTGCGACGTAATTGTCTGAGGAATTCTGAGTGCGATCACATTAAATGGGTACCTTTGAATTTAACCTTGTGGATTGACCTCATGGAATTGCTTGAAGGTGGTGTAATCCTTCAGCTGAGACCACGCACGAAAGCCACGTGTAACGGAGAGCTGCTTTAGCCAAAATTGCATAATTTCATTTTTGGTATTAAAATAAAAGGAAAGGACCATTGATACAATACAAAAATATGAACATATTTGCTGATATAAATATTCGTGCATAGCAGACATGCCCGCAAGACGACACGGTAACCAAATCGCAGGTACAAAGACAAAGCGTACCTGTCAACACTAAAGCCCCAATGCCGCCGTTACTTAATCTGAAAAGATATTGGTTCTAAACATCGCTTAGTTCAATTAAAATCACACAATATCCACGTTTCATCACATTATGAGCCATGTAATTACTCCTTCGAACTGAGAAACCCGGTCATTTTTCACGTGCACGAATTAATCCGATGTTGATTGGCAATATCCTCGGGTCAACCAGTTTTATTCGAAAACTGGAACACACGATTTGATGACGTCACCGTTTAAACATAAAAGCTCACACCACGATATTTCTGATACCTGGGTTTGTCATCTGCCCAAGGTTAGCCCTTCAAAGTATTATAGCGCACCAACTGATCACCAATGTTCATTCGAGTCTTATGTTTTTCTAATGCATGCTTTTTCTTCTCACATACACTTTAAAATAGCCTGCCTGCTTTCCTTTGGTCTCTCTCGAAACAGTTTGTCCATCATGTAGGCATGTTGTTGTTATTAGATTAGTCGCAAACGGAATTTGTCGAATGGATCACATCCCTAATTTGAAGCATTCCCGGAAAAGAACGGAATTAAGAGCGACCTCGGAGACTGAATTAATGGAAGGTACCTCTTTCTTTTAAACTGAATATTTGAATTTCAGCCTAACATCTTGATTATTGCAAAAAACAATCTATGTCAGCTAGCATTTTAAACAAATTATTTCCTTCCTTCCAAACATTCGTTAGATTGGAAGAATGTTGATAATTTGGAAAACGGCGGCATTGAGGCTTTAATTGAAATGGAAGTTGTTGATTGATACGTTGTTAAGTTTATGTCAATGTGGTCTTGTAGGTGCATTTGCTCATATATTAATTGCTGTTCGAATTTAAATACTGTTTCATCAAAGTCAGTTTCATCCTGGTTTATGAATGATATACACTTTAATAATAGAAAAATAAACACTATCCCAAAATGACTACATACAAAGAAAAGTGGACGTATGAGAATCTTAATAAAGTGAATAATTGCCATTTAAATGTATGTGTAATCAAGTTCTAATAAATTGCACCAATTACTGAAATGGTCGATAGTGAATGCCTACGTGACCTTCATGACATGTACTTTATCAAAGATTAGTTTGACTCTCTCTCTCTCTCTCTCTCTCTCTCTCTCTCTCTGCATCCATTTTGTATATTTTTTATAAACCATATTAATTTTCTATAGTTTCTGTGCCATTTAAATCTTTGAATGTGAACAGATTTTTGTATTTACTTTGTATCGTAGATAATTTTTGTGGATGAGAGCTAGGTTGGCTGATTTACAACACTGGTGTCAGGTAGAAAGGGTTTTAATCTTTGTCAACATCAGGTGGCCACCATATTTATGATGAGGTCAGCGTTCCATGTTTCTGTCGTCATTTTATTTAGCTGTAGCCAGAAGTAGGTCATCGAATGCGGGCACTTAAAAACCATATAAGGAAATATTGAATATTATTTTTACTTAACTTGCTATTGATTGGTAGCAATAGTGTTAAATTAGTGGGGCTAATTAGGAGGTGTGTTAAATTAGTGGGGCTAATTAGGAGGTAAATACTAAATAAAATGTAAGTGTCAGTAACGCTAGACTGTTGTTTGAATTTCCTAAATAATTGCCAACTTGGCCATTAACGGTTTGTCAGATAGCTCTTTTGACTAATAATTTCCTTCGATCTTAAGCTTAGTTAGATTGGAAGAATGGGGAAATTTATGATAAACGTAGGCATTTGGGCTTTAATTCCGCTTTGCTTTGATTTCGGTCATAGGAATTCGGAGTGACTGTGTATTAAATAGAGTCAATTTGATGGGTCTTCATGCGGTTGTGTCTGCTACGTATTACTGTTGATACCAGAGGCTAAGTTTCATCGTATTTTCGGGAAGTGTGCATGGTCGACAATGGATATAGGGGATGGTGCGTGCAGATAAGATTATTGCTGCTGTCATCCGCGGATCTGCGTTTGAATCTCGGTACTCTTACAAATATGACAATATTCTTTCTCAGTATATAATATTTTCACTCTGTCTACCACGCATTCTCATGTAGGATTCAAGGGTAGCACATTTCACTCTGTTTGGTATATATATATATATATATATATATATATATATATATATATATATATATATCTTTGTGTGTAGTTAGCGGCAGTAACATATCATTAAGTACATTAAGTATTACTTTCTCACAGAGGTGCGCCACCATGCAATGGCCAAAGCTGTGATGAATTGTTTAGGCAGACACAGTTTTATTGCCGAAACGACGAAAACATGATGTACCGAATTGCTGTCGAATAAAAGTAGATTGTAAACATTTTTGCAAGAGGTGAATACTTTTACGATTAAACACTACTGGAACTATTCAGGACGGGTAACTTTACATCCAAGGTAGAATGTCTTACTAAGGGACCATTTGCTAAATATTTTGAAATCATAGTATAGTATAGTATAGTATAGTATAGTGTGGTGTGTTGTGGTGTGGTGTGGTGTGGTGTAGTGTAGTGTAGCATAATATAGTCTATTGCAGTGCAGTGAAGTGAAAATGCAGTGTAATGTAGTGTAGTGCGGTGCGGTGCGGTGTACTGTAATGTAATGTAGTGTGGTGTAGTGTAGTTTAGTGTTGTGTTGTGTAATGCAGTGTGTTGTGATGCGGTGTAGTGTGGAGGAGCGTGGAGTAGCATAGTATACCATAGCATAGCATAGTATAGACGCAAGCCCTAGAAGAATCTTGATTTATTGCAGTCGTTCATTTCAAGCAAAGGTCTCAACCGCTTCATTATATAATATGGTATTCATTTTGTCTTGTTTTTGATGGAAATGAAATACTGAACACTTTCTTTTAAATGTGCCCGATTTGATCACCCATGATTTAACCCCTATTGTACTCAGTAACCTCCATCATGTATATGTACACGTATCTCTGTAAGTTAAGGGGTGGTAAGTCTTTACGGTGGTGGGGTGGGGGCTTGAAATTATGGGTTGGGGTATACATTTTGCAAACACAAAAACAGGATCTAATTTTGTGAGGAAACCGTAAGGCAGAATACATTTGCATGCATCATGTTGGGGCGTGTAACTTCGACCTGCACCCTTATACCTAACGACTGCTCCATCACAGATCAAATTTGAATGTTGAAGTAAGTCGATAAAATGTAGCATAAACTATTTTCAAAACATTTTTTAGAAGGGACGTAGTGGTGAAATGGGCTGGTGATGTTTTCATGTCGAATGACAAAATTGCATCCTTTGGGCGAATCCGAAATTAAACCAGCTGAAACAAAACAGCCATGCGTTGTAGACAGATTTTCATAGCAAATATCAATTTAAAACATGAATTTGCATTCGTGTGCATTAATTTTTAAAAACTCTTTATTTATCATTAAATGGCGAACATACCCATGCTCTTTTTTTCTCTCGCCCAACGTCCTTAATTTCCCATTTTTACTCTGGCTTTAAATTGGCTGGTATGCATGACTATCTATTAAATACAATGAAATGATAAGTGTAGAGTAAATCAAAATAACTTAAGACCGTCCAATACGATACTAGTATATTTTAGTTTTAGATACTATTCATTATGTTTTAAAACGACCATGAATGGTGTTTGTTTTAATTTGATGATGTGAAAAAGGGATGGATATATATATATATATATATATATATATATATATATATATATATATATATATATATATATATATATATATATATATATATATATATATATATATATATATAAAAGAAATTAGGTAAATGAATTGCAGATGAAATAAAGAGACATTTATGGTCCGAAAAATATTTTGAATCAAAACATCAATTAGAAACGTAATAGATGCAGAAAACCATTGGCTGACATGCACATAAAGAGTGAAAATAATGTGTTGGCTAGTGTAAAGTAAATCCACTGAATGTAAACAATATATATCAATTAATAAACGCGCTAATGGAGCTTTCCCACTCTGAAAGGCGAAGTATTCGATTTAAAGTTGTTTAGCGCCAAGCAGTTCTTGACCCTTACAAAAAATTGATACGGTTTAAAAAAAGTTATAAATTCATCAATTTCCCCTCTTCTACCATTACATTCTTATTCAAACAGTTTCTCCAATAGATACTAACGAGATCAAGTTAGTTTAAATATAATTAGTACAGTGTTTACACACTAACCTGAATACGTGACGTATATTAAGGTACTATTGAAGATTCAGTCAACATTTGATATCGGCCTTTTGATATGTTTACTTAAATGAGAACGCCAAATTGATTGGTATCAATCCATGAGGTTCTATAAACAAAATAGAATTGTTAGTGATACCCACATCCTTCCCATTGTTAGGGGTATTGTCATGTTGAACCGTTTCTAGTGCCTTTATTTATTTTCACCGCATGGACGAAATTATTAATTACATAGCTGCTATTTTACATATTATTTCTAAGGATATTCCAGTGTAATCATTCAGTTTGAAGCTGATCATCTAAGTATATCAGTTTTGTGTTCCGAAGGGAAAAACCCTGCGAGGCCACGAAAGTTCTTTATCTCTGATACCGATGAAATTTCTTCTTCCCTTTTTTGAAGATCGATAGGAGTAATTCTGTCAAGACACGTAAATAACACTGAGTAGAATCATTACATACAATAAATACAATATTAAATATACAATATTAAATATATAATATTACAATTACGTTATTAAATATGCTATATTTCATACACACTATTAAATATACAACGTTAAATATGCAATATTAAATATATAATAGTAAATATACATTATTAAGTATAACACTTGTGCTGTGACGAAGAATCGGCTGTGAATAAAGTTTGTGATGAATAACGCAAACAGCTAAAATGAAAAACATGCAAAACCGCCATGGTGGCGTTCGCAAACGTAAATTGTACTATTGTTTTGATAATATTTCTAAATGAGAAGCAGTGGGAAATATAAGTAGAGGAATGATACGTTCATTTCCATCAATGCGTCATCATTCAACACTATTACTCTCGGGTCGGATTTGTTTCTTAGCTTTCGATTGACCATTCTAAACAACCTGTGAAATTTGTGCTGTAGTCAAAATCTACACTGGAAACTGATAATAGGGATATGCTCAGAGTTCATGTATATGCAGCAACAAAAAGGTTTCAGTGGTGTTATTTGTCATAAACATATCTTACCGAAAACTGGTAGTAGTAATGAACAAAAAGGATACTGTTTCTCATAAACCTCGCAAAACATTATTGTTCAAGTACGTGAAGGAAAACATCCACTGTCACCAAAACGTACAAAACCCATATTATCACCCAAAACAAACATGGACTGCGCGGACCTAAAATAAACACTTGCTCACTTTCTTTTAATTACAAACACTAATTACAAATACAAAAACATACAGACTATTTTTTGACAAGCCACCTCAACTAAGTGCTTATAGACACACTATTTTCGTTATATATATAAAACAAAGAAACGAAGTGCTTATAGACACACTTCTATTTTTTTAAAATACAAACAATCACACATACACATATTTTTGGCAATTTAATTAGTATTTCGTTTTTAGAATATTTGGCAGCCATGAAAAGGGCTGTTTTTGTGGACGCGGAGTTATATCAATCTTTTGTGGTCTAAGATTGCGTCCCCGTCCGGCGACAGGCTTTCCCACAGGATAATGCTTGCTTCTTCTGAAAGAAAAGGAGAACTCTTTTGTATCTACACGGCAGTCAAGAGAACCTCTGTCTGGTTCCTGTTGTTGCTGCTGATGCTGTTGCTCTTATTGTTCTCTCTGCTTCTGATGTTTGTACTTCTCTGTCCATTCTTTTTTCTCCTTCTTGATTACTCTCTGAAGAGCTCTTTTACCAGGTCTTCGGTCACTTTCAACATTCTGACCTTCTCTATCATTTCAGGTTTGGGTATCAGGCTTTGCCTGACACGATGTAAAATGACGTAACATTCATTCAGCGTAGCTAGTCTTGAACACATATTCATAAGGAAATGAGTCAACAATGAATCGTCAGACCGGAGACTCGCCCGCTTTATATTGTTGAAGCGCGGACGCGATAGAAAATATCCATACGATTTTTTTGTTGAGTCGGAACGCTAGGATTGTTGATTTGAGGTAGAGGGATAGAGACAAGTCAAAGAGAATGTATCATCATTAAAAGTGAAAACAAACGACATACACATTTGTTTCAAAACATAAACTTTTTATTCAAACAACAAAGAACCAACAATTAACCATCATACATTTGTGTTTTCAAACAACTTTTTATATAAAAATAAAAACCTATTTTTGACAAGGTTGAAACGTTGTGAAGTGAAGGTAGACTTCCGTCGATGTAAGTCATTGGGGCTATTGATGTACAGAACGTTTCCTAGCTAAAGACAAAAGATAATCATAATGGTTACAAAAGCATTCATCTACTTTGTCATCGTTTCTGGAAGAGTGACGATCAAAATAAGTCACTAAATGTTCTAAAGAATATCCAAGAATGCGTTGATGAAGAACATACACATAATATTGTCCACACACCATGGAATATGTGCCTTTTAATTTCACATTATTGAATCGTGTCGTCTGGGCTTTTCTTCTCATAAAGTCGATGATGTCGTCTTCCAAAGGTGGCAATCCATACCAATCAAAATACTCCACACAACCATCACGGGAGAAGTAGACGGCTACACAGTGGGTTCCTGGGAGATGACTGTCGACCGTGTTGATAACATAAGCTTGTTGGTCTTGAGGTTTGCGATGAGGCAGTTCATCTTTACCACACACGACAGGATTCCAAGAAGCAGGGTACGAACTGTGATTCAAAAGGTAGGTTCCAAGGTATCTATTTTTGTGCTGCTTTTTTTATTTTTATTTTTCTTCCTGGTTTTGTTTCTACAGCTAATGATAAGTCATCAATTCAATCTGAAATTTTTGCTTAAAAATCTCTGACAGTTAACCGTTACTTCGCTTCGTCTCTACATTCTGAGCAAAGAGATCTTCGATGTGATGGATCTCTAGAGACATCATTGGAGGAGAGGATTGACTACCTAAGTCTTTATACCACTGATGCAAGACGGATTCTTCCAAGACGAGACTCCAGGCTAAGTCCAGATACTCGTTCAATATTTCTTCTTGACTCAGAATCAGACGTTTATCGTGTTGAATTTGACTGGGATGATCATTTTTACATCCATATCAATCTTTCTTGATCAGTTCCGTAATTTTTTATTGCCAGGTATTTGGAAAAACAGGAAACTAAATGTAGTTCTTGTCCTGGTCGTCTGGACCTCATCATTATGTCCTTTTCATCTTTGACTTGGGGTTCTGCCTCACGGTATCCTCTCATTCCATTTTCAAAGATTCTCCACTATTCAAAGAAGGAATACAGTCTTCTATTGGTTCTAGATTAGAATCACTTCTCTTAAGCTATTGATTTCTATGGTATTATCAAATTCAGCATACAGCGTTCACTTTTAAGGACACTGATCTTTTAAACTGATGTTCCACACGGTTCTTGTTTTCTAAGTCTTTCTAGCTTTTTGAGTGTGAAGGCTTCTGAAGAGGTGTCTTCGTCGTCTCTTTATGCCTTGTCCTTGCTGTGGCGTCAGGGAAGCAGGAATGACTGACTGGGCAGCGTCCATGGCATTTATAGAAGTTTCTAGACGACCCAAAATATCTTTACCCGTTGGCAGCAAGACATTTTTGCCTGCTCTCAAGAAAACTTCTTTGGGGCTTTTTTTTTCGATGATGACATTTAGGAGAAATTATTTGACGTGCGTCAAAGCGGCATCTTTCAAAGCGTGCAATCCCCGTGTCACCGTCGGTTTCAAAACGGGGACCACCGAACGAAAGGCTGATTTCAGCATATCTCCTAAACCATGTCGTTGCTGTCGAGCGACGACTCGGCACACTTGATACATGATTTGTGAGTCGTTAGAGAATCGTTTTCGAAAATATAGGTTCACCTTGACTTTTCCGATGGAGATTGGAATATTTTGTCCAAGATCTCCTTTTATATGTCAAAATACGACTTACTGACAGGCAGATAATGAGGATGCACAAATTACCGGTGAAAGTGATAGGTGTTTCTACCTTCCTCGTCAGGGGTCGTGGTAGAATCAACTTTGAGAGGAACAATACGCCGTAACGGTAGGGAGATGTCCCACCACGTTGTACGCCACCACATCGGAGTACACAAATATCAAATTGAGTCCTTGGTTCAGTTCTACCGGGGATCCAAACACCTTGTAAAAATCCATATTGCTGTTGATCTCCGGGCTCAAATTCTTTTTTACCATCTGTGGATGTCCACCCAAAATTTCAGACAAACTACCATTAAAAGTAATGACCATCGTTTCGGTATCCGAAAATTTCATCATTAAGAGTCAGTCACCTTTATGGTACTTTTGGGGCTTTGCCAAACGCTTCCTCGAACCTGGCAGCAATTGTGTCGACCAAATTTTGACTGCTAAATAAGAGCCTGATGGAATTTTCAAAATGTAGATGCTGAATTATGGATTGTCTTTCCTTGATTTATGGTACATGAAACCTTGATTTTATTCATCTCTTGTTTAAATTTTTCGTTCTTGATCTCAACGTGAAAAACGTTTAGAGTTTCTGTGATGGTTTGAAATTGTGTTGGGTGAATCATTTCCACCAAAGCCTCTTCACGATATGCTTCGTGATCCAATTGGATGGCCTGAGCTAATTTGGCCGTGAAACAGCACAGATTCTTTTGGGGAAACATCTCCATGGAACTGTTACTGGGTAACGTTAAATAAAATTCGTTGTTGTTGTTCATAATTCCAGAGTTCTGCTGTGCGAGGGGTCATTGGAAGTCAGAGGAGTGTCTCCGCCCGAAATGTTGTTGGGGTGGTGACTGATGTAGGACAAAAGTCTCCCGTTGCTTCCGTTTGAGGAGTATTTCAGGGAAGGATTGGGAAGAAAGTAACCGTTGCAACTGTTCAGCAAAATATTCCATAATTGTTTGTCTCCTTGCTGCAAACTCAAATTGACAATGGTCGCATCGATGACACAATACACCACAAAGAGTAGGCAGAGAAAAACGATGTAGGCTCACTTTCTGACATCACATCCACAAGGTTTGTTTTTGTAGATCTTGCAGAGAAGAATTTGGTGAAGGAGTGGTCACTGCGGTTGTAGCGGTAGCTGAGGCTGTGTGGAAGGGCATGATGATCACTTCTTTTCATAGTCGATGACTTGCGAAGCGTCGATCCAAGAATCAAAACTGGGTGAATAACCATTCCAACGTACTTTTACTTCTTTGATACCTCTTTTTCCCACCTTTTGGGTTCTTTGTTCGTGAATGATTTCGATGTCGTACACTTCGTCTTCTTTTTTGGTTATGCGTTGAAACTCGGGTAAGTAAATCGTTCCTTTTAACACTTCCCCGTTAATATCGTCCAGTGACACGAAACAATTCGGTGGTCCAGTTGTGTAAGTAACTTTTGTCGAAAGTGCGTTTGGTTTTTTCAGTCTCCTGTTATCATCACTCCACTTTTCTTGGGGGCTGTCACCGTTGGAGACGTACCAAACATACGCTCATAAACGGTCGCTTCGTTTTTGGGGTCACTTCTTGGGGGGTACATCCGATGCTTCGATGGTAAGATTGGTTGTACGCTGCGTAAAATATTTCCACATGCGTTCTCTCAAGTGCGTTGAAAACGTTAGACGATGATGGCTTTGGTTTCGGGACTCTCGGTAGTAAAAAATGAATGTAACGTTTCTTTTATTATTTTTGGAAACCTTTCTTCAGAAATTCTGTGCCTTTGTCGGTTTGACATCGAAGAGGGTGACGACCGCTTTGTTTCAGCACCCGTTGGAGGACTTGCACTAATTAACTGCTCGATTTGAAGGTCAATGGCACGACCCAGGCAAATTTGGAAAAGTCGTCGATGACACAAGACAAATATTTGTAGCCGCGATTGTATGTGACCAAATGAGAGACATCGGCTAAATCGGCTTGCCATTGATGATCTATGCCCTCCATTCGGGTATGACTTCTGGAAACGTTTCGTCGAATGGGTTTGTGTAAGGTATACGTGGCTTCTTTTCGTAACCATTGTTTCACTTGAGGTAAACGGAGAATTTCCAGTTAAGTTTTGGCAGCACGATGCAATTACTGAACTCCACCGGAACGAAGTAAATGCTAGCTAACACCTTCTACATTGTTGTTAATAAGTCACCCACTCTTCACTGATGCTACTCTTTTTCCTCGTGTGGTATTCTTGGTTTGTAAGGCTTTCCGTGTCCGGCGAGCGGTAGATGTCGAGGAGGAGTTTTCGCCCTTCCACTCGATTTCAATGGTCACATCTGAGATATTTGGATCCAGAGGTCCCTTTTATATTCTTGGTCCTTATTTTTATCTTGTTCCCATGAGTCCTACCAGCATTGTTTACAATACTGCTTTCAGCAAGGTTCTTAACAACATGGGGGGCGAAATTCCTTCGCGCTGTACCATCGTTTTCTTTTGACGCTTGGTATTTTCTTTCGGACGATTTGGCGAAGAACGTGTCGATGCTTTGCTAAGCATTCTTTCTGATGTTTAGACAAAGGTGTCGTACCCTTCAAGACATTCAGGCAACATTCACACAAGGTATCGATGACGTCTTTGGAGGCTGTTTGAATGAGTTGTTTTTGCACGGGTGAAACAGCTTTGGACAGGACAGACAATATGTCCCAATGTTTGGCTAAACGAGGAGGAAGTCCTTTGTTTTTCTCTTTCCTATTTTAGCCACAGAGTGGTGTATATTTCTTTTAATGACATCTTGGGCGTTCAGTAGAACGAAAACACCAATAGCCGTCCTTTACAGCAGGTCTTTTTTATACTGCAATGCGTCGCCACTGATTGTCTTTACGTCGTATCAAGTTGATGACAGGCATCACACTTCGTGGAGAGGTTCGCAACGGACTAAATCAAGACAGTTCTTCCTTGGATAAAGCCAGCAAACTCTGTAAAATGCCCGATTTCTCTTGGACTTTGATTTTGGGGGGCATGTACTTTGTGAGCAGCTGCCACTGCAGCTGAAGAGAAGTGTGTCACCGCTGTATAAGTTTTTGGAGACGTGGGGTTCCCTTGTTTCATAAAATGAGGAAGAACGGGTGTCAGATTGGTTAGGCAGGCTTTGCTAACAACGGAGAAGTGGAAGAACCTGAGGCTACTGGAGACGCGGTCACCGTCGCTGCATGTCGTGGTTTGCAACTGTAAGGTTGCGTCCTGGCCGAAGTGACTCTCTTGCGAGCTTAAGCTGTTTCCTGGGGTCTTTTCTGTGTACTTTTCTTTTTATTTTTCTGTTTGCTTTTCTTTATCTAGGGATGTGACAGGGTCTTGACACCGGTGGTCTTTGTCTTCTTTTGGGTCCCTTTTACTTTTTTGTGAGCGGCTTTGTCTTGCAGAGGACGTTGGGACAGATGCCGTACAAGGCACGAATCAATTTGACGGGAAGATGAGACTGAAGGGACGTCATGTTGACTCTGTGTGAAAAAGATCCAAAGTTACCGAGGCTTTTTATAGATATTTTGTTAAGTCTACGGTGGTGACGTTTACACAACAGGCTATCCGTCTTGGTACCAGTGGTGAAACAGATGGGTACGAAATCGTAAATAATCGGGGTAGTGAGTTTTAAATCCACTAGTATATAGACGTGTAGGGGGTTGAGTGGCATAGCCATACGTATGAGTCAGCCAAGGTGATCCTGTTTGGCTAAAAAAATTCACCTATTTATCTTTAGGGCTTTTAATCAAGACCACGTAATGAGCATTGAGACTGATGGTGTGATGGGATTTACTTTGTTGAAACAAATTTTGGGTGTTCTAAATGACAATGGCATTACGATGATGTCCTTTGCGCGTAAACCAGTTTAATTTCTTCTTCGTCTTCCCCTAACATGCCGTCGAAAATGACAAGATGGGTTTGACTGAGGTCAAACACAATCTCGTCGTATTCGCCAGGAACGCTTTCCACAAAAACGACTTGACTTTCTCGCAAGAGACTGTACGACGATTGCCACTCTTTGTAACACGACACGATTCGTTGAGGTGGTCAGTCGATCAAATGATGTTTATGTTCGATCAAACTGTTGACAAATTCAGTTTTGCCTGAACCGCTAGGTCCGGTAATTAACATGTTAAAGGGATGACGAAGATACAGGGCCTCCCACCTGGCACGCTGTAAGTGTTCGACGATGAATTTGAAAGTGAATGAAGAGGGAGCAGAGGCATTAGAGGTAGCCATAGTGAAGGATATGTCACGTTTGACAAGAAGACAGACGCGACAAAAGTTTTGTAATCTTTTAGGACAAGTTTATTGATTTTTATTAAATGGAACAACACGAAAGACAAAAATACATAAAAGCACAATGGTTAAGTACAGCGATAAAATATACATCAAAACGATCAAAGTGGAATATGAAAAAGTCATTGTACAAAATGTTTTGGGTAACAAAGGTGTCCTAGGGAAAGCGTGCAATTTTCTTAGTCTCTACATTCGGTATAGTCACACAGGTGTCCTCCCGGAATGGTCTTTCTGGAATGTTCATGACATTCCTGTCCCGAAGAGGTCGGTTGGCCTCGGTTTCTGATTCTGTTTCTTCTGACACAGTCACTAACACAGGTTTAAAAGTTACTTTTTTCACTGGACGTTTGAATTGAGGATCACAACTCTTGGGCATAATTGGCGACTTCTTTGGTCTAAGCCTCGAAACTCTAATTTGTCCAGTCAATTACATCTGTCCAGCGAGGTTTTAAGTCACAAGCTAAACACACATCGTCGAACACACCTTTAGTACCTAAAAGTTGACGACTCTTTTTTCCCCGTAGAGCTCGAGAAGTATCCAGATGAAAACGCAAAGCTTTTAACAAAATGAGTTTCTTGTGAACATTTAAAGGGACCAATTTCATGTTTTATTTGGTGGTAAGTACTGCTCGTAAAGAGTTCACTAGGAATCGATTGGTTGTTGCTGTTGTTGTTGTAGGGTTTAACGCCATTTTTCAGCATGGCGATAGGCTATACATGGCGGCCAGTATTAATGGTGGAGGAAGAAACCGGGAAATCCCCGGAAAGAACCACCGACCCTCGAGAAGCTACTGGCAAGGTTTCTCACATATCCACATTGGCCGAATCCGAGACTCGAACCCACGCAGACAGAGGTGAGATGGCAGTGATCCGTAACGGAGAGCGCTTTAGACCACTCGGCCACTCGGGGCCCCGGAATCGATTGGTAAACGAAATCTCGGAACTCTAAGTGAAGACACACGCCACACGTCGATCCCAATTCATGGGACACAGTTCTTGTAATAAGTGTTGGTAATCCTCCAAATCTTGAAAGCATCACTTTCCATGGTAGGTGCAGTGGTAGTAGTAAAAGTCGTAGCAAAATTTCCATGATGTGGTACTTCATCGCTGAGGATACAGCGTATGGCATCGCTCTCATCGCAAGGCACAGCATTGCACTACACTCGAGAATCGACGAACTTGAATGATGTCTGTTTAAAAGGATTAGTCTTTCTCGCTTGGTATTTGTAGTTACAATGAACTATCGGTCTTAGACGTTTTCCCTTTTTATATGCTGACCAATAGCGACGTGTCCGTCGTAAAGTAAAATGGTTGGGAATCTGTACTCGCTTCTGGTACACGATTCCATACTCTTTTTCCAAAGGTCACTGACGATTTGGTGTGTGGGTAAAGATGCAAGTTAGTCACTTTAAAGTTTCCATCCTGTCCAGACTGCAAGGCTTCTTTCAAGACCCCAAAGTCACCACTCGACTGGTGCGATAACTGAGGGTCAATCGTTTCACTTTATTCTCCGTGTGCACTTCTCCGTGTTTGTCCCGGTATTCGTAGCCGTAAGTTTTAGGACTGCATAAGCGAAACGTAGAATCTTAACGTCGGGGTATTCGTCCGTCCAGGCTCCAAACGGTCTCCTTCGACGTCAGGGTTACGTTGACACAGGAGATCGATGTAAATGCAACTGTCTGTGTCAAAGTGCAGGACGCGATCTCCTAACTGGTGTAACACTTCATAGAATTTTAAGCGAGCATGGGCTGTCATGTAAGCCACAATGATGACATTTCCTAATTCGTAGGCTTCTACAAAGTCCAGCCCTTTTTCGTAATTGACTAAGATCAAGTACTAACGAACGACGTCCATGTGTTTCATGTATTTGGTTTTGTCGTGAATCATCTGGAAGTAGCTGGAAGGTTCTGTCAAATACTCCGTCTTGGGGGGAAACACTGTCGCTGTGCCATTTTGCCCCACAAGCAATTCAACATCACTTTGGCAAACGATGGCCTTCCTTCATTTTTCTCCACTTGGTCTAAAGTGATGCCTTCCTGCTCCCAGTATGTTTCTTTGAATTTTGTTTGCTCTTCGGTAGTGTGGCACCAGGAAAGATAGCTGCTGACGTTTTGTTTCAGTTTCAAAAAGTCATCTGCATAGTCGGCGAAAATGCCTTTCTGAGTGTGGTCATCCTTGTGCTATTTTTGTGTCTTGGGAAAGTGGTAAATTTTGTACACTTCTAACAGTTTGTATCCTAGGTCCAGAGCTTAAACAATTTCACGCTGATCCACGTTCCCGTCAAGGCGCGTTCTTCCTGGGTGTGCTGACAAGGTCGGTCTTGGCTGCACGTTTCGGCACAAGTACGGCACAAAGGAAACATCAGTTTTCATTGGCGACGGTAAGGTAAAACGGGATGGTACAAAGCTACGGGAGGCAAGACTTTGCACTTGATGAAGCCTTCGTATTGTCGAATGTTGTCCATGTCGATGTGTTCTGGCAGCAGTTGCGTGCACCCTGCAGCAAAAGTGACACTATTTGCCAACGTATGGATACAGCTAACACACGTCAAAGTATTTGATTTCTTCTCTATTCTCCTAGTCAGCTTGGTACAAACTATTCCGTGGGTTCAGTTGGTTCAGCAACTTGTACCTTTCCACGATGCGTTTAAACTCGGGATCAGTTTTCAAACAGTGATCGTACTCGTGTTCCCACACTTACATCACTTGGTATCCTTGCCTTTCTAACTTCAATCTCCGCTGACAAGTGGCCTGGTACAAGTCTTCCATGGTCCGTTGTAAAAACTGATTTTTTGTTTCACACTGAGGGTAACAGAGGGACATCCATGACATAAGCATCCGTTAAACTCGTACACGATCTTGGGTTTTTCTAACTCGCAGCCATCCACCGAATACGTTCCGATGATCTTATCGCCTCCTCCTCTGCGAGCAAGCTGAATCCATTTGTCTTCCTTGTCGCAAAAGTAATATAGCCAGCGTAGGGTTTTGACCGAGTATTGACGATTGATAAAGTTCGTCGTTTGAGGGCTGATGGCAGCCAGTGAGTTTTCGGACATGAACCATTAGTGATACACTAGGGAACACGCGTTGGTAATTGTGCAAACTTCTTTCAAGTGATCAATCCCTCCGAGTTCCATGAATAATTCTCTAAATTTTCCACAGCAACGCCATGAAAGTCGAAGATGTCCTATGCGTGAGTCTTTTACCAAGCGTAGAAAGCTTGTCGTTGTTTGGTACGCATGTTGTCGGTGTCGTAGGTGTGAGCCTCAGGCAAATGGGGTAGAACGGCGTGTTGATTGGCTTCGATATTGAAAAAGTGTGGAAAGTAGCCTTTAGTCATTTCTATCATTCCAAACGTTTTAGGCATTCGACTCAAAAGCATGGCCAAGTAACTCATCGAATCATTAAACTGCACTTGTCCCACTTGAATGGAAATGATTTTGGCTCCTTTCAAAGTCACTTTAGGACGTGCGGTGCCTTGTTCTGTATAGTATCTCAAAAGAAACTGTCCATCGTATCCCGAAAAATTGTGAGCCATTACTATGGCATGGCGATGACAATCTCCGTAACGTTCGATGTCCTCTTGGCTCCATGTCTCGTCGATGGGGTCTAAGATCCATTGAGTGAAATCGGCTAGCGTGTTTTTTTTCTCTCACTTTTCAGGAATCTTGCTAAGGTGAGGGCAATGACTAAAGATAGGCTCTTGAATGCACTTCTCACACTCTCTGTCAGCCGCGCAGTATTTTAGGAATGTGAATGCTGGTCTCTTGCATGCATTTGAAATCGAAAAAGATGATATTCCCTTTCTTCTTGTGGTCATCGTTTTCCTCTTGATGTTATGAATGTAGCATTCGTATTCCTTGTCCACGATTTGGTGTCAAAGGTGAAATCGTTTCTTTCCTGAACATACGTGTGTCTTGGTATTATTGGTACGTATGCCTTGTCCACAAGTAGGGCACAATCTCTGGAGCTGACAAGCACTTTTCTTCTGTGAACCTTACGTCTACAGATGTTGTTGGTAACAGGCAGAGCTGAAAAAGTTCGCTGACAAGCAGGGCAATGCACTCGTTTTTGTCCTTCATCCAGACAGAGTTGAGAGGCCAAATATCCCTCCCATTTGGATCCACAATGCTTGTGTTGCTCTCGATTGTTATAGCCATATTCACATTCCTGACAGTAATAACCTATCCTAGGAATGAAGCAATACTGGTAATGGCATCGGAATGTTAATCCTGATGATAGACGTGAATATTTTCCCGTCTTTGAAATTTTTGCCTCGAAACTAAAGATGTACTCGCACTTCTTGAGGTTGGACTTTCAAGATGTAGCATGGATCCAAGACGTCTTACAGGTTTTGCATTTCATGAATGCAACAGGGTGTGTCTTTGGATAGACCCATTTGCCGTAACATGAGTTTTGCCTCTATTTTATTGTTTTGCTCGGTTCGACTTTCGAATGTTCTCCCAGGCTCTTTTCCATTCTGCCGTGTCATTCTTGCCGGCATACGTTTGTCCCACTACGATGGCACGGACTAAACACATCTAGTCTAGGGTGTTGTTAATTTAAACGAGGCTCGTTTTGGTGCTTTGAAAGTCGTCCACCAATAACACCTTTTTTGTAGTATTCGGCCTCTTTGGAAAGAGACACGAATGTCATGAACAGTGTCGCTTTTCCATCGTCGAATTGTTGCTTGTGTTGAATCTTGGTGATGACTTTGGCATGTGTCAATTCTTACGGGGTGCTAAACTCGATCCAAACGGGGGACCTCAAACTGTCGTGATGAATGAAAAGTCTCAAGTGATCGTCTTCTTTAGCTTCACATTATCATTTCAGTGTGCTTAATAATGAATCCCGCACCTCGGTGATGAACCCCTCTGCTTTCTCCAATGGTACTTTGGACTTGAAATCTTTAAACTTCGCCGTAAACGTGCAAGCCGTAGTTTTAAACTTTCTAGAGGAGCGCTTTTCCGTCTCTTGAAAGTAAATGTACTTTTGAGGGTTTATTGGTGGCTGTGGTGAACTTTGATTGAGTGTAGACTCTCTGGGTCTGGATTCTGGGTCACTCATGATATCTTCAAATTCGCTGGCATGAATGTGAGCCAAGATTTCAGCTACTGTGCGAGGCGATAAATCACGTTTCTGCCTCCTCGATGTCAAACCAGAGCCTTCCTTTTATAAAGAGCCTGTGTCTTCCCTTGCATTATTCATTTCACTCTCAAACCGACCAGAATGATGGAAGAGCCCATACATATCGAACTTCTGATCAGAGATTTGTGAGGTGTCATACGAAAGTTTTCTTCAGAAAAACCGACAGACTACTCCCCCTCCATTTGAGATAAAAGTCAAGATACTTGCTATATCTGTAAGAGGAAAGGCATTGGGCTACAGAGTGTCCACAATGTCAGAAAAAGCAAGACAGGTGTCAGAAGAGACAAAAGTCAAGATGCCTCTTATCATCGTCATAGAGAACGGACAATCGCCTTCAAAATGCCTTAAAAAACAACAGGAGCAACAGGAAGAGAGTGGAACCGAACATGAAGAAGAGGTATCCTCCCAAAGGAAGAACCAATACACGTCCAGATAAAGAAAAAGAAAAGAAAATAAGACGAGGAGAAATTGAGGAAGAAGAGGAGGAAAAACACGTGAAAGTGCAGCAATTCAAGAAACAGAGAGTGAACAAACACACAGAAGAAGTCTATGAACTTTTTGAAGTGTTGTGTTGTGAATTGGATTGTAAAATTTGTAGTAGAATATACCAGACACAAAACGTACGTGTCTCTTGGCTTTGATTGTTTTAGAATAAGGACCTACACTAACGCATTCACACACGTACATCATGGAGCAAAATAATGGATTTTGATTTTAATTGATTTTGGCAAAATGAAAGTGGCTGGCCCTGAAAAGGAGACCGTTGGGTATTTGTTTTTAAAAACACTCAGGTACGGGATGTAATCCGCTTTAACTGCCTTAAGCCTTTGCCACAGCCAAAGCCTACTTCTAGACTTGCTCCTGTCAATGATTTGGTAGAAATCACTTGGGATGGTATCTCAAGCATAGTAATAGGGTTGGACTGCTTGGCTCAGGCAGGTCTTTTTCTCTTCGGTCGTAATGAAGTAGTCTGATACATGTGCTTCAGACTGATTATATCTGTCAAAGCATCTAAGAATAACGTCACCGTTTGACTTTCACTGTCCTCCTTCTCTCTTAGACCTTGTTTTTTTCTCTGTTGCTTCTTCCCGTCGTTTCCTTCTTAATTCTTCCTCTTCTCGCTGTTGCTGTTGAAGGAGAAAAGCTTGTTCTGCTTCTTTCTGCTGTTGTAAACATTTCTTCAATTCTTCTTTCTGTCTCTGTTTAAAATCCTCGACGTGTGGTAAAGAAGGAGAAGGTGGAAAAGGTGGCAAAGGTACTGTAACCGGAACAAATTATTTCGAGGAAGAAAGAATATCGACTAAATCCCAATTAAAATCGGTCTCTTCTGAAGTAAGACTGTGTTGACTTTGGTAGTCGATTATATTCCACTGCTTCTCGTCTCCACAGGCGGTGCACCCCAATTCATCGTCTTCTTAGTTTTCGTCATGTTTGAAAACCTCTGAAGAAGTTTGTGGGAAAGAAGAAGACCTATGCAATGCCCTCCATATTTACTTTCTTGCAAAAACTTTTTTTTAGTCGGTTGTATAGTTCTTTGTGTGATAGATTGAAGTTCATCAATCTATGTCTGTATGTTGTATGTGTTATACATGTATATGTCCCGCCAAGCGTTCTATGTTTTGTCCCGCTGTTTGGTCAAATTGTGGTCAGCTCCTTGCTTCATTGTTACCAATCTTCAGTACCGTGACGTCACCTCACCTGTTCCGTTCCTGTTGTACCTATATTATTGGTAAGTCCCATTGACCCTATACACACACAAGACCTTTTTGACTGGGATTTCAATTGTCCCTATACATTTTATTACCATAATGTTCCACGACCTTATTCACTGGATTTTCCATTGTCCCTATAAAACTAGTCCCCAGAAGGTCCCACGAACCTTTTGATTGGATTTTCCATTTGTCACCAGGGTATCCCAGTATTGTACTTGTCTTGATATAACGCGCGTAAAAACGTTTTCTTTTGTCATTCCTTCCTCTTGAATCTAACTCCATTTTCTTGATTCCTCCTGTAATTCAGTCATATAGTAGTCCAGATTTCATCTTGGTTTTTGTGTTCACTGTTTTTGTTTAAATATCTTTGTTGGGAGGGATTAATTACTTCATCAGACAAAGAGCTTGATTAACTGGAAACAGTATCAGTATAATTTCTGGAAAGACTAGCAGCATTGATACTTACGTGAAATCAACAAGACCAAATCCAATCTAATATTTTAAATGATTTAAATGTTTAGTTTCGTGAAATGTTTCAAGTGTAAACAAGCTTTAGACAACGAGAAAGAAGAGAAGGACGAACTATGTGTCAGAAGCGCACGAATTAGGAGACTGTACAATGTCTGTCGATTGTGTTTAAAATGATATATACCATGTGTGAATGCAAACTGGCATAGGCAGTGGAAGCGATGAGAACGAAAGATAAATCAGTAAATACTGGAGACTAGATAACTCTAAAAAGATAACTTTTGTTAAATAGTTAATAAACTAATGAGCTAATGAATAAATTGCTGCACATATCATTTGAGAAAGACAGGTAGACAGAATGCGAAAAGGTAATATGAGCAATACATTTTCTTTTTGGAATAAATATACGTAAAAATGTTATGATTAAAACCTATGAAAATGAGTAAAGAATACAGCCACTCATTCTGATTTTGTTTGGAGATACATATATTTGCATAATTTAAAGTTACCAGCTAAAAAGGAAGAAAGTTAACTTCCGTATTTATTGAATAGGAGCGTAGATATTACCTCCCTTGGAATGATTCGCTCGAAACAAAAAAATGAGAATTTATGGCAAACATCTAACTGCAGATAACGAATAACGACATATGTATGTATGTATATATATATATATATATATATATATATATATATATATATATATATATATATATATATATATATATATATATATATATATATATATATATATATATATATAATTTTACCTCACTCAAATATTCTGACATTTTCTTACTTTAGTAATACAATTTCAAAGGACTGTGAGTTCACCAAATACAAACCAAGGGTTATGAAGCATCAATTAATGAGATGCAGCATCAATTCAGGAAATGTAGTAGCAAATAAATAGATGCAGTATCAGTTAATCAGATTTATAAATTAATGAGATGTAGTATCAGTTAATGAGTTTTTGTATTAATGAGATAAAATATCAGTTAATGAGATGTAGTATCAGCTAATGAGATGTATCGCTTAATCGTATGTTGTATCAGTGAGATGCAGTATCCATTAATGAGATGTAGTATCATTTAATGAAATGTAGTATCATGGAATAAGATGTAATATCCATTAATGAGATGTAGTATCCATTGATGAGATGTAATATCCATTACTGAGATGTAGTATCCATTGATGAGATGTAGTATCCATTAATGAGATGTAGTATCAGTTAATGAGATTTAGTATCAGTTAATGATATGTAGTATCAGTTAATGAGATGTACCCATTAATGATATGTATTGTCAGTTAATGAGATGTAGTATCAGTTAATGAGATGTAATATCAGTTAATGAGATGTATCACTTAATCGTATGTTGTATCAGTGAGACGCAGTATCCATTAATGAGATGTAGTATCCATTGATGAGATGTAGTATCCATTAATGAGATGTAGTATCAGTTAATGAGATTTAATATCAGTTAATGAGATGTAGTATCAGTTAATGAGATGTAGTATCCATTAATGAGATGTAGCATCCATTAATGAGATATAGTATCCATTGATGAGATTTAGTATCAGTTAATGAGATTTAGCATCAGTTAATGAGATGTAGTATCCATTTATGAGATGTATTATCCATTAATGAGATGTAGTATCAGTTAATTAGATGAAGTATCAGCTAATGAGATCTAGTTTCAGTTGATCCATTAGTCTGATGCAGTATCAGTTAATGAAATGTAGTATCAGTTAATGAGATGTGGTATCAGTTAATGAGATTTATAAATTAATCATTTGTTGTATCAGTGAGATGCTGTATCCATCAATGAGATGTTGTATCAGTTAGCGATATGTAGTATCTTTGAATAAGATGTATTATCCATTATTGAGATGTAGTGTCCATTGATGAGATGAAGTTTCCATTAATGAGATGCAGTATCAGTTAATGAGATGTAATATCAGTTAGTGAGTTGGATCAATTAATGATATGTTGTATCAATGAGATGCAGTATCCATTAATGAGATGTAGTATCAATTAGTGAAATGACATATAGTGATGGGATTGTTTTTGTCGAAGATTTCTTATGATATATTGTTAGTCCTAATGGAAATGACCTCAATCTAATATCCAATAAGATGCCATAGTGACCATATTGTTTTTACACTTAAAGACTTAAAGACTTGTTATGTTGTCAAGGTGGTCCTAAATGAAAAATTTTCCGATATGATGTATTATATGGTCGCCAGTGTCTATCTTTAAATACTTATCCGGAATGGATGGTCATATCAAATCAGGATGGGTTCTTACTAAACATCTTCTAACCATGTCAAGTTGGTCAGACATGAAAACTGGCCAAATAGACTTTCCAATATATTCGCCAAAGCGGGCATCTTGAAAATCTTGTTATCGCTACTCTTCCTGTACGGAACGTAATGTTGTCATGCAGTTTTCAACAGAAGACATTTGTTTGGTGTCTAGTCAGTCATAAAAGAAAAAAATGATGATCTAATGACCAATATAACCGCCAAAGCGACAGTAGCGCCTACAGAATATTTTTTTGGTGTTGGTGGTGGGGGCAAACAAGCAGTGTTCTGCTATGAAGTTTTAAGGATGTAGACCAAAACATGTTTAAAGGTGAAACCCCCACGCTTTGCCCCTATGTGCGGGCACCAATGCAAAATGGCCATCTTGACGATCTTGTTTTCATGCTGTTCATGAAAGACTGGTAGGATGAACATAGAATACTTACTAAAAACAATTATGATGTCTACTTGGTCGTAATGGTGCCATTTAGACATTCAATAGCCACATGGGCGATCTTAAATATCTTGTTATCATTATTTTTCCTAAATGAATGATCATATTAGCATGAAATTCACACTGAAAAACTGCTTAGTTGGTCGAAAACGAATGTGTTGCCGACCCGACATGCAACATGACTGCAACAATGGCCATCATGAAAATCTTGTTATCCCTACTTCTCGTTGATTCTTTGTCATATCGACATTGTACCTGTCTCCCCCCCCCCATCTTCTTATCATGTCTAGTTGATGCTAAATAGAAATAGTGCCAATCTCATGTCGAATATGGACACAATGGCATCCATCTTGAAATTTGTTTTATCGTTACTCCTCCAAAACGGAAAGTCATATGAACACAGGGTTTCCACCAGCAGACTTCTTATCATGCATTCTTTGTCCTAAATAAAATGGTGCAAAGCTGACAACCAATAGGTCAGCAACATCACCTAATTTGAAAATCTTGTTATGACTGAATAATTTCAGAGACGATTCATCACTCAGCAGTTTAAAGGAAGAAATGGTCTTACCTTGAATTCCTGGAAATTCTTTCGGCCAGTAGAGCCTCAGTTCTCTCGAGGACTTTATTGTTTTGGAATCGAACCTGTGAAAGAAAAGTTTTGTATGATTCACTCAATGTGTTCGGGTACAATGGACTATAGTGGCTACGACCCACAGGTCAAAATACCCTAAAGAAACAATATATTCTGAAAGATCATGAGCATTTAAATTTCGCGCTTGGCATTAATAATGTATACAAGAAGAACGGAATGTTTCCCAATGACAACTCCCCACCCCACCCCACCCCGCCAAGAGAAAACAATGGCTAGAAACAAAACGGTGACATACATCAACATACATCATTAATTTTGAATATCGAAACGAAGAATATAATCCACATGGAAAGAAAATAAGATTTCCATAAATGTACTGGTGTTACAATTTATTCGACCTCCTACAGCTGGTCTTGGTACACCGTATATAATATATGTATGGGAATGCACGTGCATAAAAGCCGCCACCCCGTGGCCTCTGGGATTTAGAAAAGGCTCGATGCACCCTTCTGCATGTCGTAAGAGGCGGCTAATAGGGACAACTTTTCTACCGTGTCCTGAGCTCCATGATGAGGTCCTTGAGGTTGGTGGGTTTTA
Source organism: Sinohyriopsis cumingii (assembly GCA_028554795.2). Taxonomy (NCBI): domain Eukaryota; kingdom Metazoa; phylum Mollusca; class Bivalvia; order Unionida; family Unionidae; genus Sinohyriopsis; species Sinohyriopsis cumingii. Next base: position 45,858,720 of record CM068827.1, read on the forward strand.
TTTGTAAGAGTGCAGTGTTAAAAACGACTTTGTAATTTATGGATCGGACACTTTTTTTGACCTTTATGCTTGTTTCTATGCCGTTTGTGGAGTACATTGTCCTATTCAGCACTATAGCCAATATTGGCATTGATGTGCCTTTAATCCACATACATACATACATACATACATACATACATACATACATACTTCATCGGTAACATATTATCTAACAAATTAATATGAAATACATAACACCAAGACGCGAACGAAACTTGCCGGACATTTGGATAGTGAATGACGTCGAGTGAGGTTATTGACATGGGATAAATCGTGTCTCTCGCGTGTTCTTTGTGTAAAGAAATGCTTTCGGGTTGCAAGAAATATTTACTGATAGTGTCCTTAAATTAAAATAAGAGTGCAAATCTTTCGATATTTTAAATGGTTTATACGCGCCATGACCAGTAAACAATCTATGATTATTTTAAATTCCTCCTTTTCCTTGTTTATTTTCCGTAACCATGCATTAGCAAAACATAGGTAAATAATCGTAGCGAGTTTAGGTCCTTCTGATGCCACTGTTTTTCAAACTTCCATAGTACAGCTTTTACATACCATGCATTCCAAACTCACAGGGTACAGGTTTTACATATCTTGGTTTTCAAATTCTCAGGGTACAACTATTAAATAACCTTGTATTTCTTCAATCAGACATTCAGAATTTTGAACTTAGTTGTGTCTGATAATTTGGGGGAATAGGTTAAAGGACATACGGTACTAATCATATGGAAAAATGGGAACCAGCCTGGAAATGGGTCAACATAAAATAGAGTATATATGGGTTTGGCTGACCAGGATTGATTAATAATGTAAGTTATGTTTTAGGAAAAAGAATCTTTTGAGAGCTTATCCTGATTGTAAGTGAAAAAAAAATAGAGACATTGTTTTATTGATGAAATTTCAGTTCTTTAACAGTCTTGAGTTTGGAACACTCATTACTAAACTTAGCACTTGATTCTTTGGTGCGGAAATGAAAGCACATGTTTCAAACACATGCAGGTCCAGAAAATGCCGCGGCTCCTATCCTTTCCTCAACACAGAAGCTAACATCCAGTTTTATCTATACTGATAAATATAGGTTTGATTATGAGCACTCAAAAATTTTTAAGTTGTTGAATCTTTATTATCATGGTGTTTGCATAGGTTTACTATTGGAACTGAATTAGTAGCGTGAGTCCTTCAAGCACATGCAGGTTAAAAAAAAAATGCCGCGGGTCATATTCTTTCCTCTACACAGAAGCTGACATCCAGTTTCATCTATACTTATAAATATAGGCTTGATTATGAGCACTCAGAAATTTTAAGTTATTGAATTTTTAATATCATTGTGTTTGCATAGGTTTACTCTGGGAACTATTGTTGTTGTCGTTGTAGGGTTTAACGCCATTTTTCAGCACAAGATAGGCTATACATGGCGGCCAGAATAAATGGGGGAAGCAGTATAGGACACACGTTCAGTTCGACAGGTAGTTAGAGCGTTTGCCTCGAATGCGGGAGGTCGCGGGTTCGAACCCTGGCCAAATCATACCAAAGACTTATACAAATGGCAGTAGCAGCTGCCTCACTTGGCGCTCAGTATTAAGAGGTTAGAGTTAGGACTGGTCGGCCTGGTGTCAGGATAATGTGACTGGGTGGGACATGATGATACGTGTCAGCGGCATGATGCCCCAGTGCTAGACATCACTATACACTGACACACTGCAGACATGGTAGCGATATGACTCAAATTGTAAAAGCTTCGTTAAAAAAAATACCAACACACATACAAACACGTTATTGGAACCTTTTAAAGTTGATGTAAAATGCTGATTGAATTTATAGTCGTTAGGTTATATTTAGTGGCAAAGAGACTCGCCCACTTCATAAAGTCTTATGAATTACTCCAGGAAAATAATTTGTCACTAACAATAACTTGCTTACCTCCCTTTACTATACAACTCTGTTATTTTGGAAAATTGTAACAGTGGACGGATTGTCGATTAGATTTTGTTAATCGTTATTTGTCTTTTATTGCCGACATGAGACCAAAATGAGTGTCATGCTGCAGCAGTCCAACTTTTGAAGATAAAGGCGAAGAGAAGGGAAACTTAACTACCGGCTACAACAAGTTGTAAAATACAAGACTTTGCTTATCGTTAGAGCCATCTTTTTGACCCATAAAGTTATAATACCATGGTTGATCAAAAATTCAGTCGACACCTATATAAAATAGATGGCTAATGGTAGAGATAGACTACAAGTGAATTCTAATGTAAGGAAGATTTTTTAATAAAATTTAGCAGGAATATATTTACAATCTCTGGGACAGCACTTAGCCACACTTATCTCAGATTATCTCACAACAATAAATGAAAATATTTTTATTACGGTAATAATAAAAAATAATGATAACAACAACAACAACAATAATAATAATAATAATAATAATAATAATAATAATTGTAATAATAATAAGCTGCAATTACACATAGATTGTTATCTGTACTTTTAATTTTCACATTCACTACTTCTTTGTACCTCACAACCATTCTTTTTATATTCCTGTCAATCGAATGGAAAATTTATCTTTTATGAAAAATAGGAAGGCAATTGGAATGTCGTATTAACAATAATAAAAAGAAGAGATCTAACACAATGAAAACTCTTTAACAAAATATGGCAGAAATCCATGTGCAATCTCTGGGACAGAGATTAACCAGTCTTATCCCAGATCATCTCACAACAATAAATAATAAACATACAACAACATCAACAAAACACAACAAATCAGTCAGCCGCATTTATACTCAGGGTTTTCTCTTTCTATCAAAGAATGAATTGGAAAACCTCCAGAACGTCATCCTCATCTGAAAATATTTGCAATTTTATCATAAAATCACGACAACGAAAATAACATAATCTAGATCGATAGATTAACATCCACTTGGACCCAAATAATGCATTATAATAATATAGGTTTGAGTCTTGGGCTCGGACAATTTCGGTATGTGAGAAAGCTTGCCAATAGCGTCTAGTGGTTTTTACTGGGGTTGGCCCGGTTTCTTCCCCCAACAGTTATACTGACAACAATGTACAGCCTATACTGTGCTGAAAGTAACGTTAACCAACAACAACAACATCTTGAAATGGCTCTTTTTCCAAAGGTTGAATACCTGCACATTGGTATCAGATAGCGATATTTTATGGAATCCATCCGGTCCTGTCTGAGTGCCAGTATGCAAGAGTAGCAGTAATTGTGCAAAACTTATAAATTCAAATATTTGCAATTCTGTTTATTACAATAATGAACTGCAGGAACACTTCCTTTTGTGTAACTCAGTTCCTTGTATAAACATATAGTAATGCATAATTCAGCAGCGTTGATTTTCGATTAAGAAAGCGGTTTGGATAAAATCAATAATATACCGTCTGGTTCGTTGTTGATGTCGTTATGAAAATGACAGATAAATAAATAAAACATATAAACAATATATTAGCGACAAGCTAATTGTTTGTGGCTTGCTCTGATCATTGATGTGTGTTTGATCTGGATTTTTAACGTAACTTTAACAATTTGAGTCAGATCGCTACGAGACGGCTGTTAGTACCATTTTTATGTCATTGGTATTACTCGGCCGGAGTTCGAACCCGCGACCTCCCGGATCCGAGGCGGACGCTCTTACCACTTAGACCATCGGCCTGTCCGTTGATCATATACCCACAACAAAAACAATAACAACAACGAATATAGATGCGAGACATTTAAAGTGGAGGTCAAATAGTTCTTATCAAGATTGAGAATACTTAAATTTGAGACACGGGCAGGCTTATCTCAGGTACAAAATTTAGAAGATTACCCACTTTAGTAAGATCAATAATTCAAAAATCGTTACCCCCCGGATTACTTTTGCAATAGATGGTCATGCACGTGTTAGTTGCACGATTATTTGACCTGCCTAAAATACATCCAATATAAAATGATAAATAGAATGTTGTTTATACAGCCAACTATTTTTTCCAGCCCTTTTATCAGTTTCGAAACTGGCTTGTAAAGATTAATTTCGAGGTGTTACCGCCCATGTCGTGTCATTGGCAGACTAACATGAACGAATGAGAATAGTGAGTCAGAAGTATAATTGTACACTTCGTATATTATATTATCTTAATTACATTTCTAAATCTCATTAAATTTTTCCTACATTTACATATCTTTTTACAGAAACAATATGTTCACATACTATCTAATGATATATTCTTCGCTAAAATTAAAATTCCAAGCAATGAAAATCTTATAGTAATAAAAAAAGAGAAAGAAAATTTGTGTTTCTTACTGAGTAATTACTTTTAATGTGTATGTTTGTAAAAAAAAATGCAACTTTGTAAAATAACCCTTTAAGGCTAAGCCCAACCAAGCCAAACTATTGTTTTTTGCACAATGATGATGTCATAAAGATAAAATGTATCACTGATCACTTTCTATCCCATTAATTCTCTGTCGGGACCCTCATGTTACGTTTCAACGGAAGTTCGTTGTAACGAGAGTTAACCAATTAGGGTTTAATCACTACCACTGTCTTGGAAATCTTCCTCCAGGTTATCTTAACTCAGCTGTAATATGAGTCACTTTTTCCAACCAATAACTTCATTACACTGAAGTTATTACGTATGATGACCTGGAATAAACGGCATAATTTCCCAGCTGTTGCTGTTATCGTGCCATTTCGTGTTCATTTCTTATCTGTTCCTACGACTTGTTTTCCATTAATGATCTTATTGCGTTCTATGAACCTGTAAGCTAGGCTGCCTTATTTGTACATGAAATATAGTAAATGCATATGTGTTTGTACTGGGCAATTTGAGCTAAGGAACAAAAGATCGGTTGACTGGCGTATTCGACAGACAGATAGACAGACATACAGAAAGACACACGCACGCACACACACACACAGGCACACATATACAACAGTGAAGATCTAGCATGTTGCCATTCCCTATCAGCGTGTATTTAGACCATGTCGCTCGTTTTCCGAATGAGATTTGTAAGCTGTGGGTAGATGAGTAAATGATCTTTAGATAGAACCGACACTCGAATCCCGCATACATTTATATAGATTGATATACTGATTGTCTGTCCATAATAAATAGCATGCTATGAGGTTCAAACTACACTCACATCAAGATCAATGTATTATTTTCAATTAGCTTTGTTCAATATAAAATTACATTAAATTATTTTAAAGAGGTAGAGAAAACAATAGATTGAATATTTGTCATATTTAAAACGCAGAGTACAACAGAATTTGGCTCTCGAAGACCATTTACTACAATTGTAATCCGATTATCCGGAGGAATATACTTCAATAAGAACAACAACAACAACAATGGATGATGTAGGGAACCATTTTTAGTTGTGGCATTAGTCTCGTCTAACTAGACTCTAGCGCGACTCCACGAGAGCTGGGCCGACGTGGTCTAGGTATTAGTTCTTTTTTTTAAAGTCTTCTCTCCGAATAATACACCTGATATAAAGTCCATCAACAACACAGTTTTATGTATAATTGATACATGTAAACATAGCTTAGAGATCTAGAAATATCGTTTGCGGGGAGGTGGAGTAAATAAGTAGGCGATGTGTGGGACGAAAGCTCCCTAAAGAGGTCCTGTATTGTACGAATTTGCACGTTATAATTTTAACCATCTAACTGTAAAGAAACTTACTTTAGGAAACGTTCTAGCGGTTTTGCGTTAATTTTTAAGGTTTATTTTAGGAGAGAGGGGTACGTAGATGTCCTACCCACCACCACCACCATATATTTATTATGTATTTAAAGATGATATAATGTATTGGTGCCAGGGCAGACAATATGTGCCCATGTTACATACTCGTTAAGTTATTGACACGATGTGACAAATATTTTCATGCAGAAGGAAAAACCTGTTTAACTTTTTTCATATTTTCATATCTTCCTACGTGTTCGGTCCAAAAACAGAGACAAAATTATGAATACTGTGCGATTATGTGATCTTAGTTTTTATTATGCATGCTGACTAACCTGCCAGACCGTACCATATTTATGTTAAGCCAAGTTTTGAGCCTGTCAAATCTTAGCGTATCTTTGTTAAGCCACGTGTTGTTCCTCAAGGTCATTTGTATAGACCTTTTAAAAAAGATGAGTCTCTCCCCCAGATGTCGTCAATCGAAGATAGCGTGTAAGACCTTCACGTGTACAAAATGTATTGCTGCATCCATCTACTTTAGATATGTGGAAATGTTCTGATTCTCCATTTTCAGTTTTCTTATGAACAAAGGTCTGGTCAATACACACTAAAGTTGTCAACTAATCCCTCAGACACGGCCCGACGAGAGCTAACAGACAATGACCCAATAAACAGAGTCAAAATCACTTTTTTGTCAAGTGTGAGTAGATATTCCTTGTTGTTTTTCTTTACACATAATGAAATCACTATGTCACATCCGTATTTGACAACAGGAGCATCCTTAAGCTCAAACCGTGCAATTTTGAGGATAAATACAGATTGTAATAGCTACAATTGCTCTGTCCTGTTCGTAATCGGTTTAATTTTAATCAATAAACTTTCACGATCAAATAATCAATTGATTTCATGAAAAAGTGCCAGGTTGTTCTTTAAATAAAATCCATTTGAAAAATGAGGTCCCGGCGGCCGCGTTATCTAAGGTGCTCGCTTAGTGACCTTATTACCAAAGTACTTAATCTTCAGTATGTAATATTATGTTAGCTCTACGTTGACACATTAAAGTATATCGAAAAACCAGTTTTCTCTTTAATCTTCCCCTAGAGGAGCAAGATTTAAATAATCAATGCAACCAAATCCAAGTAGACAAATGTAGCAAGGATGGATTAAAGAATAACACGTTCTTTGATAAATTAAGGTATGTAACTTTAAATCTAGTCCAGTATTTTCGTTCGAAATTAAACGAAATATAAGTCATAAAAGTTGAATACAAATTATACCAATATTTAACATTACAAATGTATAATTCGATGCCATAATTCTAGGTTTAGTATTTTAAAAAAACTTTTTCTCTAATTTTAACAAAGATTTTTTGGAAAAGTGCTTGTACTTTAATATACATAAAGATCAAGCTTGCATATCTTTGTATGATAAGGATACAAATATGAAATAACTGATGTACCAAAGAGAGCCCTTTCGCATACAAAGGAACGCATATGTGCATTTTCCACAGCAGCTTTATTAATCAGCGTTCAGTCATTTCCTCGTTTAGCATCACAGCTGGTAATCACTCGTATACACGTCAAGGCCGACTTATCGAAATCGTAATTACCAGTGCCATGTATGGCAATGATCTCATGAAGTCGGACTGAACGAGACTAGTAGTCGTTTGTGTACTAGAGTGGCTGAAGTAAAGAAGAGCCACGTGAAGCTGGTGTTGTGTTTGCCATCAAATCATTGTTAATCAGCAAGTTCATAAATGTCCCAATGAGCTCGAATGACAACTATGCAAATTAGGCTCCTACTAAAAGGAATAAAACTATCATCAGCGCTTATGCACCCACCATGACCAACCAAGATGAGGTCATGACGAATTTTATGAAAACCTGCCGTATCCTAATGCAGAAGTACCGAAGGGAGGCAACTCTTTATCCGTCGTGACTCAGTGGTAGAGTTGGCACAGATCACTAGAAACGTCCAGTTATCATTGGTAGAATTGACGTTGATAAATGTAACAACGGATTCCTCCCACTGAGTAAAATCGCTTAACACAACCTATTAATCACCAACATAGTCTTCCACCTGCCAAAGAGCAACAAGACGTCCTGGATGTACCCAAGCTCCATTGACTACTCATTGACGACGTCATCGTCAGGAGATGAGACAAAAAGGCTGTCCGAGTGAGGAAGGTCATGAGAAGTGCAAAAATGGTGGACTGACCACAGGCTAATAATCTCTAAGCTCAATATCCAGATTCGGCTTAGCAGACAACAACAGGGGAACAAACAAATTGGCCCAGAAACCCTGTCTCCAAAACTGAAAAAGGAAGAATGTGAAATAGGCATTTGATTAATAACTATGGAGTCAACTACAAACAATTGATGTGAATTCCGCGAATGTTGTGGAAAACTGGGAATACTTTAGAGACTGTGTTATCAACTGCATCAAAAAACCCTCAGTCCCGATACGCGTAAAAATCATGACTGGTTTGATGAAAACGGTGCTACCATACAGAGACTGCTGAGTGAGAAGCATAGGTTACATGATGTGTGTTTAGATGACTTTACTTCATGATTTAAGAAGGCGGCCTTCAACAGCAAGACGATAAATGTGCGTTGGCCTGTACCTTCTTCAGTTTGATGCTGTCTGCCATGCTTACTGATGCCGTCCATAACTATGATACTGGGTTTGACATCATATCCCGAACTGATGGCAACTTCTTGAATCTGAAGAGACCACAGGCAAAGAAGAAGTTA